>CM056723.1:122704622-124167122 GCA_029844215.1 Przewalskia tangutica
CCAAAGTAAGCATGGACCGAGCTTGGTAAAATTACGGTAGAGGGTTACTTTGATGAAGTATTTAAGCAACTCTGTTATAGGCCTCAGACAGGTCTGCAACCATCTGTAGAACGAGACGATTATTGCTAACAAGAGCACCAACGTTGCGAAGTTGGTCCGCCAGTTCCTTGAGTCGTTTGCAATAGGAGGAAACGTTCGAAAAATCCTCCATAGTGACTTGGGAAAATTCCAATTCAAGGGTGACAATGCGGAAATTCCTGTTATCCTGGAATATATCACGCATCTATCCCAAGCAGCTATAGCCGTAGAGTTAGGTTCCATTATCGTTTGTAAGAGGTCGATGGAGATAGTGACATAAATCCATTGGAGAACTGTCGCATGAAAAGTAATCCATAATTTAGGATTTTCATCCTTAGTGGGTACACCCTCCGTGCCAGGAGCCGAAGGAATTGTGGTGGAGGACTTGATATGCAACTGCATGAATTTTGAACAACTATGTCCACGTCTCATATTGTGCGTTTTCTATGTCAAGAACGATAGGGATGACACTCTTGATGTTAGAAACTGTTAGGGAGGAGCTTCTCGGGTTAGGGAGAATCCGAAAGGGGGGGAGGGTTTTCACGGAAATCGAGTGAGAGAGATTGGCGGAAGCAAGAAAAAAATAACCTATATTTTTGATACCATGAAAGAAATAATTTCTTGATTATTCTGATTAATGAAAGGAGTGTATATACAATATACAAATTGTCATAATAGAAAATCTATTCTTATTCTAATCCTAAAACTATATTCTAGTAGTACAAGACTCCTACAACAATGGTAAGTGTACAAGACTAATTAAGAAAACCATTACACTACAATATTACATCAATATACATTAATAATATACTGCCTTATACGACCAGTCCGAGATGGGCTTCTGCCTCCTTATACCGTGGGCCTTATCCCATAATTCCCGTGATATACACTATGTATAACAAGTGTATATCACGGGATATTACCTTGTTTAACAATTTTAGTGCTATATCTTTGTCCATTCTTGAACATGGTTGATTTTTCAATATATTTGTAAAATATGTCCTCTACAAATGGACACTTTTTTGAAGGTGTTACTTCACCTTCCAACTGCTGACCGCCTTTCAGGGATATCTCTTGTCCAGTCAACTAAACTTCAGATTCACAACTCCTCTTTCCTCCTTGATTGCTCCCTCTGAAGTCTTGCACGGTCACTACTTACTAAAACAAGTAGCAGTTCAATACCTTGGCACCTCCCAGAAAGCAGCTTTCCATAATTCATGATAACATAGGAAAATAAGATAACGACAATCTAGTTAACAGTATACTTTACCAGACTTAGATTCTCTTATTTCAAATGACGAGCCGGGTTATTTAAGGATTCAAAATATAAAGAAGTAAACACACAAAGAAGTCAAGGAATTCAATATCTATTATATATACGTAGAAAATAATTTTAACCCTGTATACTATTTAATCTTCTTTGCTTCATTAGAGAAATTATATTTGGTTGTAGTCGAGGATTTGTCAACTAGACAACATATATACCAAATGTGTGCTATTTCTTCGTTAATCTTCTTAATATTCTCTTCTTCCCATTTGTTTGTGTTTAGCGTGATGCACTTATATTTGTTCAATTTAACACACAAGAAGCTAGTGATGAAGTTCTGAGAATGTGTGATATTCTGGCAGTTAAGTGTGTAAGTATTGATGCATGGATAACAATAGATCTTTGGGGTAGCTAGAGAGTGACACGGTCTCATGTCCGGGGCATGTGATTATTAGTGTCTACAACCAAGAGTGTGGCCAAATGGTTAATGAAGTGATCAAGAATTCAATTGGGACAAAACTAGGTGATATCTTTCTATCTACCTAAGCCTCGATGGTAGAGTTACTGGGAGGATGTAGTAATTGACAAAATAGTCAAGATGCGTGAGAGATACTATTGTAAAATAAATATGACTATTAGTCGCCAAGTTAGTTGCCTTTTGGATCACCGGTACACATATTGATCTTGTTTCCGGTAACATGGTTAATGCTAAAAATGTTTTAGATCTTCGTCACTTATCCTCTTTGTGCGATGGTTCTTAAACTTCCCTATTGTTTATGACATGATATAGAATTTTCAGGTTGGACTGGCTACAGTTGTTGTGGAAAGTGCGGTGACATCCATATACATCTGTTATGCCGAATGTTAAGAGTCCAAATCGGATATGAAATTAAAATTTTTATATGGACTTGGACAATCTTCACCGTACAAACTAGCTTTTAGGGTTGAGTTAGGCCCAAGATTCATTCTTTACATGATCAGAACCAGACTCATTTCAATTCTTTGTTCACCGTTGTTGGGCCCCCAAATTATATTATTCACTCTCCAGTTAACAAGGACTGGACGTGCGTGAGAGAGTTAAGAGTCTCACATCGAATATGAAATGAGATCATAGACCCAAATTATCTTTTGAGGTTGAGTTAGACCCAACATCCATTCTTTACGTGTTAATACAAAGATGGGATGCAGAGTTTTTCAACAAGATGTCGGAGATGCTGCATCTACGATTACAACACAGAAGTTCACGGGCAACACAAGTACTGACCAGCAGATTCGACAGCCAAACGCAAGAAACTGCTGCTGTCTGAAATTTCCCACTGTTAGAACATTCCTTTCTTACCTTCTTGTCTTCATGTATTAGTTTTTTATTTTGTTAATAGTTCTGTAGATAGATAAAATCCATTCTGGTCTATTTTCCATCTCAAAGGGAAGGGAAAGCCTCAGTTAAAGATTATTCCGATTAGTTTGTCTTTGACCTTCTTTTATTTTTAAATTTAAATTTCTTAGGTTTTAGAGTGAACGAGGAGCACTTTTGTGAGTTACAATGGATATACAAAAATAGTATATAATTATTACAAGTGCTTCAAAAGGGTAAATTATAATGCTTACAACAATTAACAATCTTGTAGCCAACAAGAGTTGTGGCTACAGTAAACTTGTGAGTTCTTAGACTTCATTCTTGAATGGTTCTTTTCCCGTCTTGAGTCTTCGTTCCTGTTGCAGCAAATTCCTTAATCTTGATAGCCTGAAATCAAGAGACACTAAACCTGGTAGTGTTACAATTGCGCTGATGAGCCGAGTGATATTCGCTCTGTCCTTAAGACATTATTGCCCCGTATATATCATTTTACGGTAATGGGAAACTCTCTCCTAAGATAAAACATAACTAACAAATGAGCAAAGAAAACTCAAGTGTTTCTCAAGAATAACATTTGAGTGTATGAAAGAATGCTTAGAGAGGAAGAGTTACAGAAAAACTGATTGTGTGTGTTCTTTCACTTGAGCCTAAGGCCTCAATTTATAGTGTGTGAAAGATGGCATCTCATCTAGCCAACTAATAGCAATCAATAGTCATGTAATGACACTTATTGAGAAGTTTCAATCAGCCAAATAATGATTGAATTCATGTGTCAAATAATGGAGAATCAATGCCCCAAATCAGCCCAAAAGTCAGAAACTTTTCGAACAGTCGACCGTTACGCACGGGGGCGTCGCGGCGCTCGGCGGTCTTTGCGTCGCGACCCTCGCGACAGCGATGATTTTCGAGTCGTTTCATATTTTACACGTCGTACACTTCTTCCTTCATTTTACCAACGTGAAACACTCGTCGTTTAACCAACAACCGTCCATCATTCTATGTCTCAAACATTTACTTACGTATAATGAAATTTACGATAATTGACACTACATGTGCACGTGTGTGAAAATGACGTTTCCGACGTGCAGGATTCCAATTGTTCGAGTCATAAATAATGGGGTAATCTTATTTCCACGTTAGTAAATTTCCAACACTTTTGAAGTTTGTCCTCCATCTCGAGAGAGAGAACACTTCACAACCCATTTTGGGAAACTGTATTTGTATTTATAACTAAGGTATAGTTTGTTTCTTTATACGATTTAAGATGTTTGAATGTGAATACACATTTGATTATTAAGATCTCTAAATTAATATGTAATTAAGACTATTTGTTTCTTTGCATTTAGATGTTCATAGTTTGTTTTATTTATAAGTTAATAAATGTAAAATTTAGATTCAATAATAAGTAAACATTATATTCATAAAATATATTTAAAAATCATATAGTGTAGTAAAAAGTAGGAGTATTTGTTTGATGAAGCACAATCATAGTAGTGCTTGTATCAATTGACACAAGCCCAATCCTCCATAGTCACAAACATCAACAATTTTGTCCAATCTATGGCCATATAGTTCCCTTTTAAGGAAAATGTCTTCTACCAATAAGGACAAGAAAAATATTGGATTCATCCATTTCATCGTTTTTTGGTAAAGAAATAGTATACATTTTTGTGGGGACTGAATTAGTGGACAAAGAAGCAAACGGACTTTGAATGGAAATAATGGATTAATTTTGGAAACTTAGGTAAATGTATTTAGTTTATAAACATGGTGGAAGCATACACTTCGGCTACATATATTGTGTATAAATATGTATAGTATATATATTTAGTATAAGATATATATTTCGGCTTTATATATTATGTATAAATATGTATAGTATAAGTATATACTATCTACATTGTGTATATATTTTATAAACTATATAATCAAATGGTTTTTTACCGTAATTTTTTGGTCAATTTTCTCGTCCAAAATATGCTTTCAACAAAAACCTTGTTATCCGAATCTGTGGACTGGCTTGGATCTTCTTATCAAATGTGGACCACATTGAAATTCAACCTAGGAAGTATGAAAATGTAATTTGGACAAGGACCGCAAATGACAGGGACACGTTGATTAACAAAATTACATTAGTTTTGTACTTTTGTTTGTAGAACCATTGAAGTTCGAACCGTCCGCATGGACAGCTCAACTGATTCTCAAGGGGATAATTGGAAAAATGACCAAGATCGAATTCCGTCAGCGGCAGAGTGGAGGTTACTTCTTGAAATAAAGGAGGTCCCTTATGCGCAGCGTGGTAGTGATCTAACCTTTGAAACCAGTTGAGTTATCATGATTAACTTCTTCAATAATCCTGTCGAATCGGGGTGTAGGGACTTCGGGGGAGATCCACCTTTTTAAAAAAAAATTGAAGTTCGAACCTATTGATTTGACTAATTCGAATTTGGTATAGCGTATGCATGACTCATCAAAGAGAAACACTTCTTTCCAAAAGTTTCTTCATTTTAGTGAAATAGAACATGAAACGAAACTGCAAGCTTCCATGAAATGGGAGGAACTAGGATTTTGACCGCATACTGTCGAAGAATATGAACATGCGACTCATAGGTATTGGCCTGGTTGGGGAAACCCACCGTAGTTGTAGCGAAAGCGAGTCATCATCATAGGGTAATTGTAACTGTTTATAAATAGGAACCTAGGTGATTTTGTCCATGATCAAGATGATGCTTGGATGAAAACAAGTAGTGTCTGAACTGATTGATATTGAAGAATTACTAAACTGATGAACTGTGGATAGGGATGAAATGTGGCTCGAACTAGCACTAGCTCGGTCTTCCCGAGATGTGCTACTAAAACACAAAATCTCAAATAAAAAACTAATGAAATTCATCCATTTTAATGTACTCTTTAGTAACACAAATTTGAAAGTATGTATGTCCTAGATACAATCATTATTAATGACAAATGTATTTGAACACATTCGTACTATTAATAAGATGAATATATTTATGGCATTTGCGATTATTGAATTATTATTTGATTGTTTGTAATTATTCATTAATGTGTATCCCTTGAACTTACGTTATCATTAATAGAGTGAAATATTAATGATAGAGCGTAACTCTTAAAGTTGTCTCGACTAATGATCATCGACAATGGGATATCGATGATATGTTATAAGTCGACATGTGGTCTGCATCACATTTTTGGAGAATGTAGTATGTCTCACCTGTTACTAGTGATGGTTACTAGTGATGGACACATGAATACTTTTGAAAAGTATTGGTATACTGCTGATAAATTATTTGTTATACATGTATAGAGTGTTATCATCGTATGGGAGATAAAGGTCATTTGACTTGAGGTCAATACGCACCTTGTTTACAAAGTAATGTATTTTGACCCTGTCCTAAAGTTAAATTCCTTATAGGATAAGATACGGCTTGTGTTGGGTGCATTACGATGTAAACTAAGGTGGTAGTTGAGCCAAGAATAGGATTCATTCCTCGATTGGATATTCGAGAGAACACTCAATTTTTCAGTGATATTAGGTCGACCAAGTCATTGGCCAATGTAAGAGACATATTTAGAATATGGTCAAGTTGTCGACTAATATAGATGACATAAAGTGATCAAGTCATTTGGATATACAGATGCCAAATCCTAAGCTTGATCGAGTGTGTCGTGAATGAAAGGAATTTATCATCTCACATAAAGGTTATGTTTGCTGGATTCAAGTAAACGTATTTTACATATTGAGTTCGTCGTATGGCGCAGTCTAGGAGTTCCGATGAATCTTAATTGGATTAGTGTCGATATGTGAAGGTCTATAGGGTCACACTATGTCGATTGTCTTTTCGGGCTAAAGGTGTATTGAGAAAATATTAAATATTCGATTTGAAATCGAGATATTTAATTGATAATAATTATGGGATAATTTTTATTTGATGGAAATTATTTAATTAAGTCAAAATTAGATTTTAGATTTAATTAAACGTGCTGAATATATATTAACGAGACTGGACGTGAGGAGCCGCGACGCCTACCAGGCTGAGTCGCGGCACCGCCTACTAGGCCGAGCCGCGACAACGAGCAGACGGTTGGCCTAGTCAGTTTGGCCCACTGCATACTTATTATCACCATAAGTTTAAGGGTGATTGAAAACCTTATTATCACCACCAATTCATTACTAATTCTAGACTCAGAGTTTAGAATAAACTTTCTCGAACATCTGTCTAGATTTTCCTGCTTTCTTGACAGAGGAATACACCGTAGCAAAGTGCTTGCAAATCGAAGGGACAACTGCGTGTCATCCCTAAGTCGAGATTCCAAATAACACAGCCTGTAAGTGTTCTTGTTTTATATTACAGGTTTCAATTATTATATAACTATACCAGACGGAATTGTTGGGTAAGAAAATAAATTTTAAACTTCCATTGTGCATATTGATACGCTTTGAACTGAACCTGTCAACCGGTCCGGGTTACCCGATAACCGGACCGGTCGATGTAGGCATATTTTGTATACACTTTTTAAATCATTTTTAGTTGGTATTTTTCCCATTTTCGTTGAAATAAGTGTCATGTTAGGGTCGATTTTCTTTCTTTGAGTCACAGCGGTTCTAAATGGCAAAATGGCGAAAAGAAGCTAAAAATGGGCAGAAAAGAAGGCTCCTGAGGCAAAAAGGACGAAAGTTGGCAGATCCGAACAAAGATCAGCAGGGCCGCAACTCCATTATTCCAGAGAGTCGCGGGAGTTCTGTGCCGTGGCGCGAGAATCACGTGTGGCCGGCGCGTTTTAATCCGAATTGAAATTGGTCAGGGGCAAAGGGGTCCGAAGCACACGTTTTTTACATCATATATAAACCCTTGGGACAGATTTTAGGGATAATTGGAGAATATCTCACACAGTCTAACACAATTTTGGAGGCGACAAGATTGGAGACGTAGTTCAAGTTATTTTCTTTTCTCTTTTCTTTGTTCTTATTTCAGTTCATGTTGGATATTGAATTAGTTTTTAACATGTCTATGGCTAGGAGTTAATCTCTTAATTAGGGCTATTGAATCGCTTGAAATTCGTTTTTATGAATTAATGCATTAGTTTGGTTTCTTCTTCATCTTGTTAAGATTTATTCAATATTTGTTTGAATGTTTGATAGTTAACTGATCACTAATTATCATAATTTATATGATTTCGAATCGAGATCCGAGAGGGGAGATTTGGATATGCTATAATTGAATAGACATATGTTAAAATCGCGGACGAAAGTACCCCGATACTTGTGTAGCATTTTAGGTTATTTTTCTTAATCCTCCTATGTGGTAAAATCTATCATAGAAATATAGAAGGTTTCTGCACTGGGGTTGAGCTTTTAGATATCCTAACCAGAATATAAGACAGACTAGTTAACATGCTATCTTAACGTAGAAGAAGTCATTATTTTTGCATTAAGGATTGAAAATAGTGGATAGTCGAGGATATTGGAAGCTCTATTTCGACCATAACTGATTTAAATCAAAGCATATTTAGTTAACTCTTGCAGTTGCTCTAGTAGTTTTTTAGATAAAAACTCAAATCAAACTATCGTTAGCCAAATAGATAACATAGAGTAGATGTTCAGTAATTGAAAATCAGTCTCTGAGGACAATATTCGATCTTACAGACTATATTACTTGAAACGATATGTAC
This sequence comes from Przewalskia tangutica, assembly GCA_029844215.1. NCBI lineage: Eukaryota > Viridiplantae > Streptophyta > Magnoliopsida > Solanales > Solanaceae > Przewalskia > Przewalskia tangutica. Next base: position 122,713,016 of record CM056723.1, read on the forward strand.
ACTTGCGTAAGCATTTGAAAAATCGCTAACAGTCGACCCGGTACAAAATTTGGTCTGGTCCGGACCGGTAAAGCTTACCGAGTTGGAGTTGGTTTGGCCCCCGACCCCACTGGTTATATAAAAACCCGGTAATGACCGGACCGGTTGGAACCGGTAACAGAACCCGGTAACCTTACCGGTTAACCGGTAAGAATAAAAAAAAAAGTTGTTGCCCAACTGTAAGAATGTTACCGTTGGGACTGGGGGTAGGGGCTGGGCAGGGGGGAGCCAACGGTCAGTGGACCGTTTGGCTTGTTGTTTTTTTTATTATTATTTATTAATTACATTTTTACCCTTTAAAAAAATTATAAATACTCTATATTCTTCTTATTTTTATCACACAATTATTTCTACAATTGTCAATTCTCATACTCTCTATTCTCAATTCTCAAGTTATTATTATTATTAATTTTCAAAGTAGCAAGACGCAAGACACAAGACTTCGAGCTTCGAGTTTCAATTGAGTTCTGAATCCCGAAGTTTGGTACACTCATTTCATTCTCTAATTATTTTATTAAATTATCATATTTATTTGTTGATTATTTAAGTTAAATTTTAAATTAAATATTTCATAATGGATTTGCTAAGGGGATTAGGACGGCGTAAATATAGTTCAAGGGGTAAAAAATCTAGAGGCTCTTCATCATCTAATCAAAATATAACTTATGATCAAATGCAAGAAAATTTTGGAATAGAAGATAATGAATATGATAACATTCATATAGATAATATTGTTGAACTTGAAACTGAACCTCCTACACCTACTAGTGTTCCTTCTATCAATGTTGGTACTACTAGTGGTAGTCGTAGACCTCCTTTACCAGAACCAGAAGTAAGAAAAAAAAAAGTAAAGTGTGGCTCTTTTATGATAGAGTTGGGGACACTGATAGAGTCAGATGTAATATTTGTGAGAAAACTTATAAACATAAGAGATGGGGTGGTGACGAGGGGACGGGCACTATCGGTAGGTATTTATTGAAATATCATCCGACACAATGAGTTGTTGTCTCTGATTTGAACCCGGTCAACAACAATTTAATCCATTAACGGGGGTGGCTAAGTACGATCCAAATAAGGATCACATTGAATTAGCAAAAATGATTGTCGGAGGTTGTTTACCTTTTTCTTTTGCTTCTTCTTCATATTTAACATATATTCAAAGAATATATAATCATTTATTTAAAGGTGTTCCTCGTAGTACTTGTAGAGCCGATATTTTTAGACTTCATAATGATTATGTTATTTTTTTGTAATATTTGTTCACTAACCTTCCATGTCTAGTTAGTTTTACTTCAGACATTGAGCATGCTTTAAACGACTATGATTATTTAACAATTACTTGTCATTGAATTGATGACAATTTTAAAATGGAAAAATGTATTATTGTTTTTGTGTATGACGAGGATCAAAGTCATACTGGAAAATATATAAGCGAACTATTTGTGCTTATGCCAAAAATTATAATCTTTATAAAAAAATACTGTGTATATCATTCGATAATGCATCTAATAATAATGTTGTTGTAGATCTTTTAAAAGCGGAATTAGAACCGCCACTTCCTGATATATTTCACGTTCGTTGTGCTTGTCATATTTATAATTTAATTATTAAAAGTGATCTTGATTTATTTGCAACTGAAATAAAACTTGTCAAAAGAGTTGTTGGAGTTATTCAGGGTAATAATAGGAAAAATAGAATAATAGAATTTAAAGAAAAATGTAAACAATTTAATTTGAGACCTAAATTCATGCCAGATGAGATTATTACACGGTGAAATTATACTTATTTATTTTTAAAAGAATGTTATAAGTATAAAGACCTCATAACACATGTTGCAAATGCGCATTGTAAGAACGTGATATATATGTTAACTGACGAACATTGGAAATCAATTGCTGAACTTTTGCAAAAATTACGTAAATTTTACACTGCTACTGTTGAATTTTCAGGATCTTATTTACCCAACAGTTTGTAATGTTTTAGCTCATATAGCTAAAATTTCATATTTACTTTATGATTTAAAATCAAATATAAAATATAAAGTCGCAGTTACAGTTATGTTTGAAAAGTTTAAAATGTATTTTTTCCATATTCCTGATTTTATTGTATTGGTGCAGTCTTAAATCCTCTTATTAAAAAAGTAGATTGTTATAATTTAATATTTAATTTATATAATTTTATGGAAGTAGGTGCAACAGAAACTCCATCTTCATTATATTGCATAACTAAACTTGATACTAATTTAACTAAATTATATGAATATTATGCTACATTACATGAAAACAACAACTCTGCTACTAATATTCCTTCTAGTTCTGCTTATGTGTCTACACCTTCAGGATTCGATGAAGACGATGATAATGAATCTTTAGACATATGGAACACTTTTACAACACAAGCAAGCACAAGTCGATCTTGTGATGAGATGCAATTTTATTTGCAAAAGCCAGCGGAGCCGAAGAAAAACTTTCAACCTTTACAATGGTGGCAGGATAACAAAAGACAATTTCCGTTACTTGGCTATGACACGGGATGTTCTTAATGTGTTTATCTCAACAGTGGCTTCTGAAAGTGCATTCAGCCAAGCACGAGATCAAATAGGAGACACACATCACTCATTGGGTGGAAGCACATTAGAAGTGTTAGTCTGCTTAAGGGATTGGATCAGATCAGAGAGAAGAAATCAAGGATTGGTAGACGTTGATTATCCGGAAGATAAAGAAATCGACAATATTTTGAAAAGGGAAAGCGGGAGCGGAAGCGGGACTGAAATTAATACTCCAGATTTAGAGGATATGAATCAACCTATAAATTACGAAGAACTTTGTAAAAAGATGCATAATATGTAAAAAAAATATTATTACTTCATTATGTACTCTTATTAACATTATAAATAATGAGTTCGAAAGTTTACATCGTATCATTAGTTTTTATTTTATTATCTCTTTAGTTGTTATTTGTTAACTTATGTCTACTAATTTAATAAATTAATAAAAGTATAACTACAATATAAAGTATAAAGTTATAAAGTATAAAGTTATAAACTATAAAATAGAAAGTTAACTTTAAATTTTAAAATATAAAACAGAAAACTATAATATATTATTGTATTACATATTTAATTTGAATTTAGTTAAATTTTTTAAATTAAATAAAAAATCCGGTCCGGTAGGTCCGATTCAACCGACGCGAATGGCCAGTAAATTGTAATGAAGCGGTCAAACAGGTTCAACTCAGTAACGGACTCGATCGGATCGATCCATTAGTCACCTTTACTTTGAACCCAACAAAATTCTACAGTGGTATCAGAGCCCATGTTGATTCAATGGTTATATAACAATTGAATAACATAAGAATATGGGTTAAACATAAAATTAGTTCTTAAACTAAATTAAAACAAGACTACTTGAAATTCTACATACCTTGACTAAACGGTTAACCTTTTGGCGTCACCCTAAATTATCACACCAATATTTTGAAATTCGGATCGGACATTGAATCGGACGACCGGTGATCATTCAGTTGTCGGTTCAAAAAACCGGTATCCACACATATATATATATATATATATATATATATATTGAATGTTAAATACATATCTATATTCAAACATATGAAATAACGAAGATTCATGTCCATCAACTAATTTCAAAATACATGTCTATAAACTAAATTACTGATGTCCATTAAGCTAAATAATCAAGATGGCATGCATATCTAAATCCAAAAGTAGAAACTAGAAACTTGATTATCCATGTCCTCACAAAATAAATAACTTCAAAACACATGTCCATAAACTCAAATAGTCAAAAGAATTTGAATAATAAAAAATCTCAATTAAGTCCAAAGATGTCCTCTATGTCTTCATCAACACCTCTACTATTGCTACTTTGATGGTCAAAACCTCTTAACTCAGCATCATTAATCATGTCTTTATCAACTTCTTTATCTAAAAGTTTAATTACTTTTAAAAAAAAAAAATTATATGAATAAATAAAAATTGGGTTTGTATGAGTTCTTAAGTCAGGTTAAATCTGGAATTTTTATCGGGTTCTTGTAGAGTTTGATACCACCCATTCCTACAATAAACTCGGATCGGCCTCGAGACCGATTCTCGGTTAACCCGGTCCATTTTCAAAACATTGTCAACTACGCTAAATCGAGGAAGTCATTCCGTTCTAACTCGAACTAAGCCTAATGCAGAAAATAGGTTCATTGCGAACATGGTGCACGACAAAAAACGGATAGAAATAGATGATGATCGATATGTGCGTTATTGATATTGGTGGGTGATAATAAATGATATGTGATCTAATCCCCAAATTGGATTTAGAATTTAGACGATTTTTAGAAAATCAACAAAGATACGTTCTGTCAGAACGTCAACATCGCGACCCTATGGTAGGGCGTCGCGACGCCTGTTAGGGTTTCAAGGAGGCGTCGCGGTGTTGATCATGGTGAAAAGGCAGAAGTCGCGGCTCCTATCCAAAATCTGTGATTAAAAGCTTCGTGTTAAAATTTTAGACTTGCTGGACCATAGGCGCCGCGACCCCATGGTGGAGCATCGTGACCCTAATTCACAACAGAAGCCAAAAGGCTTCTGCCATGTCAGTGTCGCGGCTCCATGGTGGAGCGCCGCAAGCTAATTTATTGCAGAAGCCGAAAGACTTCTGCCTTACTGGCGTCACGGCCCTAATGATTGGCGCCGCGACGCCACGCAAATAAAATTTTCAAATTTCACAATGTTTAACCCATGATTATTATTATACAATATCTTATTTGATGAGTGTACTGTTTATGTGCTAAATGCCAACACGTTTGTCATTTAAACTACTAGAATAGCGTTCACAAATAATTATTTGGGTGGACGGTGCCCAATATGTGTTTAAACCGCTTAATATCATGCTTGGGAAGGAGGTTTCAAATGTGTGCTTAAAATAACTTTGCATGATAGTTAAAGATGCTTTATTTGATAAAGCATGTCATTTAAACTACTAGAATAGCGTTCACAAATAATTATTTGGGTGGACGGTGCCCAATATGTGTTTAAACCGCTTAATATCATGCTTGGGAAGGAGGTTTCAAATGTGTGCTTAAAATAACTTTGCATGATAGTTAAAGATGCTTTATTTGATAAAGCATGCTAGAGTTGATCTTGTTTAAAATCCTAAGTTAAAATATTCCCCAAGATTTAATACAAGTCTCATTTTAAAATGAACGTGTCGTCTGTTATAATTGATTGTAGTGCAAAATCCTTTTCGGTGAGATGAGTATTTATGTCACAGCATTTGCTCTTAAGTCTACGAGGACTCAAACTCTTTCATAGATGCATGTTAAATGTAGAAGTGGGTGATAAACATTCATGAGTATTTATACCACAGTGTTTGCTATACATGGCAAAACTCACTATTACAGTTGCATAACGGGGTTGACTTGCTACGTTGTCTTGGCGCCACAGTGTCGGTCAAGAGTCGCGGCGCCGACCCGACGGTGGGCCCAGTCAGTCAGGCCCACTGCATCTCAAATTTTTGGGTCAGGCTTGGGGCCAACCCTAATCTGATTTGTAACCTAATCTCTCCTATATAAACAACACTACCCCATAAGTTTAAGGGTGATTGAAAATCTTATTATTAACATCAATTCAATACTAATTATAGACTTAGAGTTTAGAATAAACTTTCTCAAACCTCTGCCAAAATTTTCTGACTTTTTTTATAGAGGAATACACCGTAGCAAAGTGCTTACAAATCGAATGGACAACCGTGTGTCAACCCTAAGTAGAGATTTCAGATAACACAACTTGTAAGTGTTCATGTTCATGTTTTACATTACAGGTTTCAATTGTCATATAACTATACCAGACGAAATTGTTGGATAAAAAAATAAATTTTAAACTTTCGTTGTGCATATTCATACGTTTTGAACCCAACAAAACCTACAAAATTTACATTATTTATGTATTAGAATACAATCAAATGTACTTATTTCTTAATTTAATCAAATAGTTAAGGCCATCATTTTTTTTTATATAGATGGACTAAAGAATCATACCTTATGTTGTAAATTCTGGAGTAAATGATTTAGATGGAATCGAGAACACAAAACACGAGGATATATAAAAACATCGAACTTGTTATAGAAATATTATTACGATCCGCGACTCATTAAGTAAGTGGCAATGTTGTGATGAACAGATTTCATACTAACATCATCCATCGATCCATCATGATCATCTCTCAAAGTCCCCTCAGATGTTCCTTCAATATCTTTATCTCTTTAAATTTCAGAAATATAATTAGGGTCTGCATCACATTTATCAAATTTCAAATCTTCAAGTGCATGTCTTCTAATGTAGTTATGCATAGTCATAGTTGCCGCAACAATTTTTTTTTTGTGTGTCTAATGAAAAACTTGACATTATTGATAATACCCTCCATCTTTTTTTCGACACACCAAATGTTCGCTTAATTACATTTTTCAATAAGTAATGGACAGAACGAACTAATACTTAAAATATGGGAAAAATAAACGCATATAAACTACATTCATGGTTTGTATATATGGCAAGGATATATATATATATATATATATATATGACAAAGAGACAATCTGTTTTTTAATACTGCTACAATCTGATTTTTAACAATTACGCCTTAGTCCCAAACACTATTTCTGAAGATAGTAGTATCGATCCATCAACACTACTACCAGTAAATCGTGGGATGTGCCTGAATGACCAGAGTTTGAGATCATCTATAAGGTCATATCCCAGAAGAGAGCAAAATGCTTCCACCAGAATTCGAACTCACGTGCAGGCCTCCAGCTGAATTTTAAGTTCACATCCTTTGCCATCCAGTTATGCCCCGGGATAGGACCTTGTATCACTTTCTATTTACATAGAAGGTGAGTAGGGTTGTTCATGGTTCGGTTTGACTCGGTTCTTGATTAAAATTAAATCAAATCAATTAAGTCAATTTTTTTAAATATTCAAACCAAACTAAACCATTATAGTATGAATTCTATCGGTTTCAATTTTATCGATTTTATCAGTTTGATTCGATTTTTGCGATTTTAAAGAATGTATTTTATAATGCAATAAAAAAAAATTTGTTGTGAAGGAACGCGGTAGCTACTCTTTCGAGTGCGCATGGGGAGAAACCGATGTGCGATGCACGCAAACCACGTCGACCATGTAAACCACACTTGGCAAGCCATGTGTGTGAGCTCAACCAAGAAGGTTTATGCGAGGATCGAACTCGTGACCTTGCGGTCGTATTCTTCTTCTACGCTAACCAACTCATGCGGGTATAATGCAATAAAATTGATACAAGGTACATACGAACAAAGCAAGTGAAGCTAATTCGGCAAATTAAAATATCATCATTCACCACCTGTAGCGAAAAAAGTACGTTTAGTTAGTAATTGAACGAATTTTATAACAAGATTAAGTATAACTTATTTTTTAACATGAGAACTACCGCTTCCTGCGAATCAATTAGTGAAAGCTTCATTGAATTATTTAAGACTAGGGTCTTAATTTTTGTGTCAAAAGGTAGAGGTAAAAGATAGAATTAAAGTCTTCGTACAATCTATCATTTCTACCTAATAGGATTATATTGAGTATGTTGTTGATGATGCTGGTTTTAACTTTTGTCTTCAATTCTATTTTACCTTAAACTTATGGGTTGGACTTTATATTTTAATTATATATATATATATATATCGGTTTTATTTGGTTTGACTCAGGTTTTTTCTTGTTTAACACCAATCAAACCAAATCGGATCGATTTTTATTTATTAAGTTGGTTTGACTCGATTTACCGATTCGGATCGGGTTTTCAGTCTCATTTGAACTTCTCTAAAGGTGAGCATAAGTTATTATCATTTCTTTTCAATTTTTGTTTTTGATTTTCCACTCAATATTCGGTACAAGTATTGGAGTCCGATTAAATTCGGATAAACGTCAAAAAATCCCATATTAGAGGATAAAATGCTCTAACATAGATAATTTCATACCCAAAAGAACTCAAACCAAAATTCTAATTAAAAAAAAAAAATTATCACATCACACGACCCACATTGATATTTGATAAATACTACTAGTTTTCTTTTCAATTTCTAAAAATAAAAAAAGTATAGTAGGAAGAAAACTGAATAGGTCATGTGAAGTTATGTTTGCAGGTGCAATAGATAGATAGAGAAGTAAAGCCAAAGTAGAGAAAAGATTCACAATCCAGAAAAAGGGTCTGCATTCTGTCAGTTAATTTCAGCAAAGCAAAGAAGGAGAAGGGCGGGCCCGTACTATATCCAACTTGCTGCACATGCTTGCTTCCAAGCTAACCCTCTTTTATTTATTACACATCCTATCCTTTATTTATTTCTCCAACTCCCACACTTATAAGAAACAGGAAGGGTGTGAGATTGCTCCTAACAAGACAGATTCAAGCCCTGATAGCCGCAATGTGGGAGTTCATTTCTCCTTTGTGAGGGATGACTCTTTGTGGCCATCAGGCACTATGCCTCCCACCTAGTGGGCCGCCGAGTACCGTGATTTACTTTCCTTCACCAATCTCTATCGGGTCGGAGGGGTGGGGGCCCTATGAGCGAGGGATTTCGCCTTTTTGCTCCCAAGAAACAATTTCTCGGGTTTGAGATCTAAAAATAGAGAGATTTAGGTAAATCGCAAGACATTTTGTGTTTTAGGTTATAAGTTTGAGTCATGCGTCGAATGACTATATTCATTATTTAAGTAGGGAAGGATAGAGGACAGACTCGTTCGGAGCCACGGAGCCAATATTTAAACTTTGAGTTCTAATACTAGAATAGCAACATCACATCTTAGTAATTAAGTTTTAAATTTAATTTTTATACGTATTTAATGAATTTCTTAATAAAAATACAGGAAATAAATTAAAATTACTAATTCGAACAAACAGTTTCTAACTCCGCCCCTAGGTACACCAACGGTTATTGTTAATTCACATGATTAGTTCCAAGCGAATTTTTCGATCACAAGAAAAAAGAGAAAAATTCTTCTCGGAAGTGTTGTTTTTTAATATTCCGATACGACACAAATTTGAATTAATTTGACCTATGTGTCTTGAATACGAAATGATTATATTAGAAAATATTCATTACGTCTAAAGTTTATGCGATATATTTTTCTTTATTTTGTTAAGAAGACTGATATTTTCTATATTTTAAAAATAATTTAATATTTTTTTTTTTACTTTCTTCTCAATAAAATATACTTATAATCACAAAAGTATTAAGGAGTATAATATATTCTAGATCACAAGTTTTTTTTTTTTATATATGTTTCGTGTGGATTAAATATTTTTACATAAAGAGTAATTTGTCAGACACAATCTTTTATATATGATTTTTTGCGAGAGACAACCTTTTAAAAAATATTGGGCAATGTCAGACCTTAATAATTTTTTTTGTGGCGAGAAACAACCTTTTAACATAAATGTTAACGGAAAATAGACATTTTCCGTTAAAAGATTGTTTCTCGCAACAAAAAAACTATTAAGGTCTGATATTGCCCAATTTTTTTTAAAAGATTGTCTCTCGCAAAAAATCATATATAAAAGGTTGTCTCTGACAAATTATCCAAAAATTGAAAAATATACTTTGAATTGAGATAAAAGAACCTTAGATTTAAAAAATGGCTTAACAGAAAGTATGTGTTGATTGACTTGATTCTCTTGCAGCTTTTTAATGGGGTCATATTTAATTGAGTATAAATTATAAAATATGAGTTTGGTTAAATGGGTTAGATGAGTTAGGTTTATTATTTTTTTTTAAAAAAGATGTGTGTGTGGGGGGGGGGGACTTTAATGACATGGCATGTCAACTAGGAGAGAAAGAAGTTTTAAGGTATATAATATATTTTGAAGAAAATAGTTGAGTGACTTTGTTGTTCTAAATTCCTTGTGGAAATCAGGCACTGTGCCTCCCATCTAGTGGGCCGCTGAGTACCATAATTTACCTTCCTCCACCAATTTCTGTCGGATCGGAGGGTGGGGACCCTGTGGGCGAGGGATTTCGACTTTTTACTCCCAAGAAATAAAAGTGATATTTGGACACAATTCCCCAAACTTGGGTGATCATACAGGGAATTAACTCTAAATAATAGCAGCATTAATATGTACGAACTTATATATTATTTTATGATGGATTAAATGTTTAATAAGATTATGTATACTATCAATATGTAGAAAATTATATATAAAAATGAAAATATCCTTTAATATTTAATTTCTACATAGTACATCATGTATTATTATCATAACGATTCTTACATATATTCATTATCATTAGGGTTTAATCAGAGATAATTTTTTATGTATGACTTTTTGCGAGAGATGGTCTTTTAAAAAAAATTGGATAATGTCAGACCTTAATAATTTTTTTATTGCGAAAACAACCTTTTAACGGAAAATACTTTCCGTTAACATTTCTGTTAAATGATTGTTTCTCGCAATAAAAAAACTATTAAAATTTAACATTATCCAATTTTTAAAAAAAATTATCTCTCGCAAGAAATTATATATAAAAGGATGTCTCTGATAAATTATCCGATGAGAGGAGGAAGTAATAATTACTCCAAAATAAAACTAAAAGGAAAATTCCACCACCTTCACATTCCACACCTCAAAATCTTTTTCAATCGCATCACCATCACATCATCTTTTGTGCCTTAAATATTCTGATGTATAATATTGATCACAACTCCCTATATTATAAACTTTTTCACACACTATTTAAGAACACAAACACAACTTCCCAAGACCTAGTGGTACATCTCAGCTACTCGAAAGAGAGTCATCTAACCAAATTTCAATTACATGAATGAGTACTTAAATGCATATAAAAAAAAGAGTAATGTATGGGCACGGTTGACCTTCAGTATTAAGCTGAATTGTATTGAATAAAAAAATAGTAAAGTGTTTGGTGAGCGTTTTCAACCGCATTAGACTGTACTATTTTTAATTTTTGAGACCCATCTAGCAGAGGAGTCTTTCTTGGACTGTACTAAAAAAAATACAGTCCATTATATATTACTATTCTAACACCGTCCATTATATATTAATATAGTCCAATCCAATATAGTATAATATAGTTCAGTGAAATTAATACAGTCCAGTACGATATAACAAACTAGCCCTATTAGTACAATAATGGAGTACTAATTTGTAACATAAAATATTGCATATGTAGTCTCGAATAAGTAATAGTATACGGAGTAATTAATATGATCTTTTAAGGAAGGGTGAGCTGAGGAGGACGAATCAAGGATAATGACTTAGGGTCTTGGCCAAGCTTCTGAAAATGTATTTCTATTTTCTAGAATAGTTCTGTAGAAATTATTTTTGGAGAATCAGTTAGGGTATTTGGCCTATAATTATAGAAGTGTTTTTGAAAAACAGAAACAGTTTCCTGTTTGGCCAACATTTATGCAAATTTACTAGAATATTCTTTTTGATAGATTAAAAACTATTTAAAATATTCTTTTTAATAGATTTAAAACTATTTAAAATATTCTTTTCTATCATATGTTTCTAAAACTTAGTATATCTTTACAATTTAATAATTTTTTTTAAAATTATTTAATTGCAACATTTAATCAAAAAATAATATTAAATTGTATATAAGAAATGTAATGACAATATGATTGTCAATGACTCAAATATGTCTCCTCGCCCTACTCATACCTACTCTCACCCCATTCTCAAATTTATATGTCATATTTTTTTACTTTTATAAAAAAATATGAATTTTTTTCTTCCCCTTACCCCCCCCCCCCTACCCATCCTCAAATTTCTATTTCATATTTTTTGTTACTTTTATAAAAAAAAAAATGATTGAAAAATTTAATAAATGAGCAAAAAAGGCTTCTTCAGAAGCACCAAATTAATGTTTTTACTTCTTTTTCTATCTAGAAACACTTTTTGACTTCTGAAAAAAGTGTGTCTACTTCTGAAAAAAGGGTGTTTGGCCAAAGAAATATTTCTGAGACTTCCAGAAGTTTGGCCAAACACCACCTTATAAACTCTTAAGTTTATATATGACCCTTAGCAAATTTCAGGTCTTTGAGATAATGTTGGGTAAATCTCACTGAGAACGTACGATATACAGTAGTAACACTTTAGGCAACATTCACATCGACAAAATAGTGACAAAATACTAGAGATATTATATATATTAGAAAGTAAATTTTAGGCTATAGTGATACGTTATAAATTTATTTTTTTAATGACGGAATACCCGCAACCGTTACTTTTTTATAAATGCGCATTGGGTAAACCCTCGGACTAACACAATAGCATACAAATCACGTCAGTCAGGTAAACCACATTTGGCAAGCCATGTGTGACAGACTCAATCAAGAAGGTGTTGACAGGGAAATCGAACTCGTAACCTTTTGGTCCCGCGCTCTTCTACTCCACCAATTTGGTTACCCTTGCGGGTTGATACGTATAATTTTGTATATGCATACGCATGTTCATACTGAAAATATAATAGTTGGTTGGGATGTTACCGTTGCGCAATCCATTATATCATGTTAGGATCGTGGGCAAGGTCAGATTTATTGAAACTTGTAGAAGAAGAAGAGTAAAGTGATCAAAAGTGGCCTCAGATTTTCTACCGAAGCGCCGCGGCGCCTCTCGTCCAGTGAGCAAAAATATTTTACCGTCAGAAGGGCCGCGGTGCCTGATTGGCAGTAAGCTACTGGAATCTGAAAAATGAATTAGGGCTGCGGCGTTTCGCAACGGTAATTTTCAGATTTGAATCAAAAGTTGTGTCTCTTCACATAAGGTCACAACCTTTGAGTGGAAAGCTTCCATGGACGAAAATTAATGCTATAAAAGCATATTGATCAATTGTTTGAACACAATACAATACTCAATACATTACAATCTATCATTAAATACAATTAATGATCTAAGATTGTTGCTCAGTCTTCTTCTTCTTCCTCAAAAGATATTTTCTGGATAAAAACACTTAAAGTAAATTCGTCAGGGATCAAGTTTCGTGCAAGAACCTGAACCAGATAGTTGTATCCTCAAGATAGACGTCCGTGAAACTACATCACGAGTGAGGGCGAATTTCTGTCTTAGGTCACTGCATTGCAGGCCTCTATCGACACAAGTTAGTGTGTATCTCGAATTTGTTATTTTTCACTGTTGTTAATTTCAATTACATTTGAATCATTATTATATTGTTCTGATTGCTTATTGAAATGTCTAGATTGACACTAACAATCTAAGACAAAAATTTTCTCAGAATATTTTTTTCCTGACTTGATGAGTTTGCAAAAACATTCAGAGAATTCATTTTTCTGAGTTGCAAAAATGGATCAATCTGAATCATCAATAGTGAAAAATTATGTTGAGAAACCCGAGAAATTCAAGGGTTCTGATTTCAAACGCTGGCACAAAAGATGTTATTTTGTTTGACCACTCTTCATGTGGCAAATGTATTGACTGTTGAGGCTCCTACGGCACTGCCGGAAGGAGAAAGGGAAAATGCTCCTACAGATGCGGAGAGAGCCGAAAGGCTGAAGGCTATTGAGACTTGGTGGAGCCAAGAGTTTCTTTGCAAGAACTACTGTTATACCCCGTATTTCCAGAGTATGTACGTAGGGACGTACGTAGAAAATTCGAACTTCAAATAGGCTTGGCCGAATTAATTTTGTTCACAACACCCGGTTAGAGTCGTTTTTAAAGCGTTTTCCACGGACTTTCGTAGGGAAAATTCCGGCTATGTCATTTCTAATTTTTGCGGATTTTTCAGAGGCGAAACATTTTGGACCAACAAGAGGCGACACTTGTCACCTCTAGTTGGTGGGAGTGTGATGGCGTGGGACGATTTGGGTTGGCTTTTGTCAAGTAGTAGGTAGGATATTTTGGTGGTAGATGGATAAGGTGCACTTGACATGATCTTGGCCCTACACTTGCCTTGCACTTGGCATGATCTTGGCCATTGGTTGGCCTTTGCTAGACCTATAAATACCCCTTTCAAGACTTCTTCATCCATTCTACAAATTCAAGTCTTGAAATCTTCCTCCTCCTTGTTGGTTTCGTCCCACCTCCCGCTGTGAGGCCTTGTGGTCGAGCTTTCCCACGCCGAAAGTACCCACAGTGGGGTAGGCGAGGGTATCACCCCCTTGTGGTGTTGTCTCGTATAAATACCCTCCTCTTGGTAGAAATACTCTCAAAAGTATTGTTACTATACCCAAATTACCTTAGCCGTATACCTTGTAGTATTCTAAGGTTATACTTATACGAAAAGCCCAGAAATACTATTATACTTCCCTTCCGTCACAAAACCGAAACCCTAAGGAAAATCTCCATAGTTGGTTGGAGTATTAAGTAGAAGTTGGTTAGAACTTCTAAGGGTTGTGTGGAGCGGGTCGGAGCGCACGGAGTTGGAGCTAAACGTTGCTCAGAAGCGACTTTAAACTAGGATAATTATGGGCTTATCGAGGTAAATATCTTGTCCCTCTATTGTAATTGGAAATTACATGATTGTTAGACTATATAGTTGAAGTATACTATATATAGAACTGAACGTTGTTATCGGCAATGTCTTTGGACTTAAGCCTGAATAATACTTACGGCAATGTCTTGCGACTTAAGCCTGAATGTAAAGAAAATCTTATCAGTAATTACATAGGGGTATTCAGATGAGACTTGTGTAGTTTTTACGTGAGGTAGAATTGTACATCCGGTTGACGTATAACCCCCGGTTGGCTTGGTAGCGGCCCGATAGAGGAGAGATTTACGCTGTTTTGCGGGGAGGTCTTTAGAATTTTACGTAGAATGTTCTACGATTAGACCTAGATGTTAATAAGCGCCTTGTGGCCTTATAGGTTGAAGTACCATGCGTGGCGCGATCTACTTGGCAGGAGTAGCCAAGCGGTTTGAAGGTACTTGGGCGTTTTGCTATTAGTCGATAATCGTCGCGGTATGTGAACCTCTTCCTACCTTTTCTAGCATGATATGTGTATAACTATGTAGTACGGTGAGCGTACGTGTGTTAAGCGTATTTGATTGGTTTGAAACATAAAAGTGTTATAACGGCTTTATGGGAAGTTGGTTATAACGACTTTATGTAAGTAAGAAAATGCTTTATGGTTTTAAAAGGTAAGCGATTTGACTTATAAGCGACTTGATGTGTAATAATAAAGAATCTTGAAGTACTTCAAAAGAATCTTTGAATCATTTTTAACGTAAGAATAATACTTGGTTTTGAAAACATAAGAGTTATACTAGCTTTATGGGAAGTTAGGTATAACGTCTTAAGAATAGTAAAATGAATGGTTTATTGATCTTAAAAGATAAGAGACTTAACTTGTTTTACTTGGTAATTAACATTTTGTTAAAAAAATGTTGTAAAACCTCATTCGCGAGTAATGAGTACTTGATTTTAAAAGCGATAATGTTTCTTGATTTGGAAATCGAATAAGTATCGAACAAACCACGAATGCGCTAATAAAGAAATGTTTTGACTAATAATGTATTAGTAAAACCCGGTAGAAACTTCCATCTGCATAGAAACTAAGATGAGACAAAATGATGTTACATTTCCTAGATCATGGTCGCTTAAATAAGATTGTTATAAACAAGAATAACTACTCACGTATCGTACATATGTTTCTCAAATTGCTTTTAAAGGAGAATTATATCATTAAGTGATTAAAATTATGAACTCTGAAACCTTTCAAAACGAAACTTGAGTAATTGAAATTAGGCAAACTTGAAACATTTGGAAAAGAATGTTGTTACTTGATTTTCTGAAGAGAAGTATTTTGATTTACTTGAAGGATAATCACTCTATTTTCATATACTACGGGTATTGTGTGACTTTTGTAAACGTAACGTATCTTTTAAAAGATAATGTATGAAGTACTTTGGGAATAGATACCCGATCTTGTTAATCATATAATAGAATGTACCTTGTGTGTATAACTTGATTGTGTTGGTTTGTGATAGCCTTGTAATACTTTCTTGTTGATTTGATAAGTAGACGTGATATGATGCTATGTGTGTTAGTGTCTTGTAACGTTTGTGAAAGAGAGTATTCTTGTTGTGCTTATGTTGTGTAACGATAAGCTGTTATGTTAGTATAATATCACTCACCTCTTGATATATTTCCGGAGGTTAAGTCGCCTCCGTCGCGGTAGACTTCGGTGATGCAGGACCATGATTCGAGAATACCTCATGCGGGTCCGAGGATCCATGCGGAACTACGAGTTCCGGGTTAGTTTGCGGCCGCGTGGTGCGGTCTCTGTGGCCATGCGGTGCGGGTCGGGGCGATGCCGGGAGTAGCTACCATCGATGCGGGGTTACATACCCTATGCGGGCCTATATGAGTGGCCTATGCGGACTACGAGTCGAGATTAGGCTTGCATGGTGATACTACGCAATTGGCCTGCTTCAATCATTCGCACCTAGAAAAGACACATTACTGTTTACCTATTGTTGCTCTTGTTTATGATGTGGCACTATGCGCGTTACCTTCGTTGTTTCATACATACTTGCAAAACTGATTTTAAAATGATATGTTTTCATTTAAGTACTTTCTGATTTCACATACTTGGTACTGTTATCGACCTCCTTGGGTGCGTTAAATCCGCAGTGAGGTACACGATCGTTGATCCTAGTTCTCGGGGTCACGATTCAGCGTATGGGAAGCTCCGTTTCTCGGAGGCTTATCGGTGGTATAGTCCACATGCGTTGTAGGTATTTACATTCGAGGTATGGCGGGCCCGTCCCATTGTTATCATATCTTTCTTAGAGTGCATGTAATGCTGTTGTGGCGAGTTGTAATGGGATATAGCTGTTCGGTTTTAAATTGATCTATATATATGCGTAAGCAAGTTTTCTCCGACATCGTTTCTTACTTCATAATATTTTCATGTCTTGTTTTATGTTCGTGATTACTACGATGTTGTATCACTAGGGTGCCCGGTAAGGCACGATCACGGGCGAGGTTGGATCGTGACAAAAGTGGTATCGAAGCGATTAATCCTCGGAAAGTGTCTGAGCCGTACCCGATGAAGTCTTGATTATCGGTGTGTTGTACGCCCAATAATCGTGAGGCTACTGAGATATTTAGGATTGGTTTCTATTCTTCTCACTCTGAGATCGTGCCTTAGAGGCGTGTTGTAAGTTGGACCTCTCACGTATTTCTTTCCACTTACGTATGCCTCCGCGTAGGCAAACGGCCTGGGAGAGGCAAGGCGGCCAGGAGGCTGCGAGTAAATCTGAGAGGGTTACGAGGGCACAGCCCAACCATCACTGAGTTAGGTGCTTCGTCGGGAGTTATGCTCGTCGCGGCCCAGAGTTTAGTACGGCGGCGATTCCTCTGCGGTCATGATATATGAACCTTTCCCGATTCCGGCCGGGGCGAGAATATAGATTGCAAAAAGCGACCACATTACTAGCTATGGATTTGGCTACAGAGAGTATCTGCGATGTCTGCGAGTCTTGATGACTATCTAAGAGAGGTTGTCGCAGTAATTCTTGATTAGGCTTGAGCATGGCACGTATGCGGGCTTATGCGCAGCAGCCGAAACGTGAGATCGATGGGTTAACCGAGGACAACGAAGATGGCGAGCAATGCGAGGCCGCTAGTAACTTTTGGCGAGTCGCCTCACCAAAGATTAGATTACGCACATCCACCACGGTGCGAAAGGTCCTCGCGGGGTTCGGGGCGTTCGGTATGCAGGAGTTGGTCGAGCTCGAGCTTCGGTTCACGGCTACACGTAGGTTCCGGCCGGATTGATTTTCCCGGTATTCACGGTGTAATGACGTCATCGGGAATGTCATCTTTTAGTTAGTACTTGTTTTACTACGACCGCCGTGTCCGATGTCGAAAGAGTGTCCTTGCAGGAGGACTTAGCCTTGAGATCGATGGGTAGTCGTCACCTTCTTTAGCTATGCGCCTGCAGGCGGGTTTGATTAGAACGACTTAAGAGTGGGCGATGAATCTGAGTTTATCCTTAACCCTCTAGAGATTAGTACGTATGATGAGATGAGTATATCTTAAGTGCTATGTTCTGATAGCAGTGTGTAAATTGTAATTAGAAATCTTGGTTAGTTAACCAGGTAAGATTTGGGGGATAGAGAAGGTATGAGCCTTAGAGCTTTTTACGTAGAGACCTTAGAGGAAAGGCCATCTCGAGTAAAGAAGTATTTTATGTTTGACCCTTGTCGGAGTGCATAGTGCGCGTGAGCTATGTTTGTGGATAGGTCCCGAGTAGTGTGGTATGAAGAGAGGTAGTTGAGCTAGGAAGACCGCCAGGTTTTAGTAACGTGATTTGTGAAATTGTTCGGATCGGGAACTAGTGTTTCTTGGCGATCTGGGTAGGGTTGGGGCCGTGTTGCGGGTCAACCGCGGCCCGTATGGTGGTGGGGTCGGTTGTGGTGGTCGCCTTGTGATAAGTCACGGGTGTTAGGCCCGTGTGCCGTTAACCAGCGTCTGAGTTCGTGGATGCGTTGATCGATGGTCGGGCCGATGAGGTCAGCCCGTCTTATCTTTTAGTCCAAATCGTGTACTCGGTGGTATGTTGCGAGGCGTTATATCAGAAAGGTTGTAAGGCTGCACGGGGTGCCTACCTTTACCTTGCATGACAGTGGAGCCAGTTCTGTTACCGCTTCCTTTTCGGAAGTTTTACTGTAGGATTAGGAACTCGGTGAGTCTCGAATCGCGTTCGCCTCGGGCGGTGTGTAGATTTCGTGGTAGTATTTGTAAGGATTGTTGTCTCCTGTTGAGGAGTGTTTTAGTAGCTACCATTTCAGTATTCGGATGTCGCTTTATGACTCCTTGCAGGGCGGAAGTGTAAGTTTTCGGTCGAATTGTTTGATGTTGGCAAGGTTCAGATAGTTGGTTCAGGCTTGTTCAATGCGGTGTGGATAAAGTGAGGCTTATCTAGAAGAGGTTTTTGGCGGCTCGGAGAAATCGTGCGGATTATCGGCGGCGGCTTAGAGTTCGAGTTGGTCGGTCTTCTTGAAAGTACCACCGGGTTGGGTGTGACGAGTTTTGGAAAATAGAGGGAATTTAGCCGAGTTACTTTGGGCCCTTTTGAGTTCATGTGAAGAATAGGCCAGGTTGCCTATATGTTAGCTTTTGCCGTCCGACTTAGGAGACAATACGTCCGGTATTTCGTATTGTTATGATCGGGAAAGTATCGGAGATCCATCCAGAGTGTTCCCAGTTAATGATGACCACGTTAGAGATAGTAACCCAGAGTTTTGGGAAGCTGAGCGATGTAAATGTGGTAAGAGTTCGAGTATACGACGACCTCGGGGATCGCGTGCGGCGGTACCATTTGTTAGGTCGCCGGAGTGACACTAGAACCTCGCGGCAAAGTGACAAAAGTGGTATCACGACGAGTAAAGGGAGAAGCGAGCATGTATTGCGAGCAGAGATGTGACCATTTCTTTTGTATGGAGAAAGTGCGAAGGAATTATATTTTAGACCCTTGGATGGGAGCGTTGTGATGTTAGAGGTGTTTCCTCGTGGACTTGGATGTAAGTATTTTGTGCAGGTGTTGTTGTGGCCAGTTGTGGCAGGATTGTTCAGGTAAGTATGGTAGTGAAGACTATACTGGCGCACGTTTGGTTTGAGACTTAGAAGGAACATTCGGGACGAATGTTTCTAAGGAGGGGAGAATGTTATACCCCGTATTTCCAGAGTATGTACGTAGGGACGTACGTAGAAAATTCGAACTTCAAATAGGCTTGGCCAAATTAATTTTGTTCACAACACCCGGTTAGAGTCGTTTTTCGACGAAACGTTTTCCACGACTTTCGTAGGAAAATTCCGGCTTTGTCATTTCTAATTTTTGCGGATTTTTCCGAGAGACGAACCATTTTGGACCACCAAGAGGGCGACACTTGTCACCCTCTAGCTGGTGGGAGTGGTGATGGCGTGGGACGATTTGGGTTGGCTTTTGTCAAGTAGTAGGTAGGATATTTTGGGGGTAGATGGATAAGGTGCACTTGGCATGATCTTGGACCTACACTTGCCGTGCACTTGGCATGATCTTGGCCATTGGTTGGCCTTTGCTAGACCTATAAATACCCCCGCTGAAGACTTCTTCATCCATTCTACAAATTCAAGTCTTGAAATCTTCCCTCCTCCTTGTTGGTTTCGTCCCCCTCCCTTTGTGAGGCCTTGTGGTGAGCTTTCCATGGCGAGAGTACCCCACAGTGGGTAGGCCGGTGGTATACACCCCCTTGTGGTGTTGTCTCGTATAAATACCCTCTCTTGGTAGAAATACTCTCAAAAGTATTGTTCTTATACCCAAATTACCTTAGCCGTATACCTTGTAGTATTCTAAGGTTATACTTATCTGAAAAGCCCGAATACTATTATACTTCCTTCCGTCACAAACCGAAACCCTAAGGAAAATCTCCATAGTTGGTTGGAGTATTAAGTAGAAGTTGGTTAGAACTTCTAAGGGTTGTGTGGAGCGGTCGGGCCTGAGTTGGAGCTAAACGTTGCTCGAGCGACTTTAAACTAGGATAATTATGGGCTTATCGAGGTAAATATCTTGTCCTCTATTGTAATTGGAAATTACATGATTGTTAGACTATATAGTTGAAGTATACTATATATAGAATGAACGTTGTTATCGCAATGTCTTTGGACTTAAGCTGAATAATACTTACGGCAATGTCTTGCGACTTAAGCTGAATGTAAAGAAATCTTGACGTAATTACATATGACGTATTCAGATGGGACTTGTGTAGTTTTTCGTGAGGTAGAATTGTGCACATCCGGTTGACGTATAACCCGCGGTTGGCTTGGTAGCGGCCCGATAGAGAGAGGAGATTTACGCTGTTGCGGGGAGTCTTTGCCGAATTTTACGTAGAATGTTCTACGATTAGACCTAGATGTTAATAAAGCGCGCGTGGCCTTATAGGTTGAAGTACCGTGCGTGGCGCGATCTACTTGGCAAGGAGTAGCCGACGGTTTGAGGTACTTGGGCGTTTTGCTATTAGTCGATAATCGTCGCGAGGTATGTGAACCTCTTCCTACCTTTTCTAGCATGATATGTGTATAACTATGTAGTGCGGTAGGCGTACGTGTGTTAAGCGTATTTGATTGGTTTGAAACATAAAAGTGTTATAACGGCTTTATGGGAAGTTGGTTATAACGACTTTATGTAAATGAAAATGCTTTATGGTTTTAAAAGGTAATCGATTTGACTTATAAGCGACTTGATGTGTAATAATAAAGAATCTTGAAGTACTTCAAAAGAATGCTGAATCATTTTTAACAGAAGAATAATACTTGGTTTTGAAAACATAAGAGTTATACTAGCTTTATGGGAAGTTAGGTATAACGTCTTAAGAATGGTAAAATGAATGGTTTATTGATCTTAAAAGATAAGAGACTTAACTTGTTTTACTTGGTAATTAACATTTTGTTAAAAAAATGTTGTAAAACCTCATTCGCGAGTAATGAGTACTTGATTTTAAAAGCAATAATGTTTCTTGATTTGAAATCGAATAAGTATCGAACAAACCACAAGGCGCTAATAAAGGAAATGTTTTGACTAATAATGTATTAGTAAAACCGGTGAAACTTCCATCTGCATAGAAACTAAGATGAGACAAAATGATGTTACATTTCCTAGATCATGGTTGCTTAAATAAGATTGTTATAAACAAGAATAACCTACTCACGTATCGCATATATGTTTCTCAAATTGCTTTTAAAGGAGAATTATATCATTAAGTGATTAAAATTATGAACTCTGAAACCTTTCAAAACGAGAAACTTGAGTAATTGAAATTAGGCAAACTTGAAACATTTGGAAAAGAATGTTGTTACTTGATTTTACGAAGAGAAGTATTTTGATTTACTTGAAGGATAATCACTCTATTTTCATATACTACGTATTGTGTGACTTTTGTAAACGTAACGTATCTTTTAAAAGATAATGTATGAAGTACTTTGGGAATAGATACCCGATCTTGTTAATCATATAATAGAATGTACCTTGTGTGTATAACTTGATTGTGTTGGTTTGTGATAGCCTTGTAATACTTTCTTGTTGATTTGATAAGTAGACGTGATATGATGCTATGTGTGTTAGTGTCTTTGTAACGTTAGTGAAAGAGATTATTCTTGTTGTGCTTATGTTGTGTAACGATAAGCATTTATGTTAGTATAAAATAACTCACCTCTTGAAATATTTCCGGAGGTTAAGCCGCCTCCGTCTGGGGTAGACTCGGTGATGCAGGACCGTGATTCGAGAATACCTCATGCGGGTCGAGGATCCATGCGGAACTACGAGTTCGGGTTAGTTTGCGGCCGCTTGTGGTCATGCGGTCTCTGTGGCTATGCGGATGCGGGTCGGGGCGATGCGAGTAGCTACCCTCGATGCGGGGTTACATACCCCATGCGGGCCTATATGAGTGGCCTATGCGGACTACGGGAGTCCAGGATTAGGCTTGCATGGTGATACTACGGGCAATTGGCCCTGCTTCGATCATTCGCAGCCTAGAAAAGACCTGTTACAGTTTACCTATTGTTGCTCTTGTTTATGATGTGGCACTATGTGCGGTTACCTTGGTTGTTTCATACATACTTTAACTGATTTTAAAATGATATGTTTTCATTTAAGTACTTTCTGATTTCACATACTTGGTACTGTTATCTTGACCTCCTTGAAGTGCGTTAAATCGCGAGTTGAAGGTACACGATCGTTGATCCTAGTTCTCGGGGTCACAGTTCAGCGTATGGGAAGCTCCATTTCTCCGGAGGCTTATCAGTGGTATAGTCCCCTGTCGTTGTAGGTATTTACATTCAGGGGTATGGCGGGGCCCTGTCCCGCCATTGTTGTCGTATCTTTCTTAGAAGTGCATGAAATCTGTTGTAGGCGAGTTGTAATGGGATATAGCTGTTGGTTTTAAATTGATCTATATATATATGCCGTAAGCAAGTTTTCTCCGACATCGTTTCTTACTTCATAATATTTTCATGTCTTGTTTTATGTTCCGCTGATTACTCTGATGTTGTATCACTAGGGTGCCCGGGGTAAGACACCAGTCACGGGCTCGGGTTCGGGTCGTGACAACTACATTGTCAACGCCTTGGACGATACGCTCTATGATATATACTCCACGTTCGGAATAACACGGGATTTATTGCAGTCATTGGAGAACAAGTACAAATCTGAGGTTGCTTGTTCGAAGAAGTTCGTCATCGGCAAGTTCCTGAACTTCAAGATGAGTGATGCAAAGCCTATTGTCAAGCAAGTGGAAGAACTCTAAGTCATTGTTCATGAATTAGAGGTTGAAGGTATAGCCTTAATTAAAATTTCCTTGTTGATGCTATTATTGAAAAATTACCTCATTCTTGGAAGAATTTTAAGGTTTATTTGAAGCATCTAACGGAGGAAATGTGTTTTTGAGCAATTGGTTCTGAAAATTCATGTTGAAAAGGACAACCGAAGGAATGAAAGGGTTGACGCTGTTTCATTGGAGCCTAATGCCAACATAGTAGAAGGCAATGCTTCCAAGGTCAAGTTTCAGAAAGGCAAGGGCAAATTTGTTGGTGCCTAGCCATCTTTTGCAGCCGGGAGGAATGCACTCGCCCCACAAAGAACCAATGCATTCAAGAAATCACAACCAGGACTCTGTTGGGTATGTGGCAAATCTAGGCACAGAGCAAAAGATTGTCGCCTTCGCAAGAGTCAAGGTGGTGGTGGTGGAGGTTCGAGTAATGTCAACCAATCCAACCGGGCTGAATGATAAAGTTAATTATGACATTCAAGATTAGGTCATGTTAATTATCGCTCTTTACCAAGAATGATAAAGTTAGGCATGTTGCCAAAATGCTCAATGAACAAAATGACTAAGTGTGGAGTTTGCATAGAATCAAAATATGCAAGTCATCCTCATAAATCTGTTGTGAAATCAAATGAAGTGTTTGGTTTAATTCATAGTGATTTGTGTGATTACCAAGCAACCTCATCTCGTGAAGAAAAGAATTATTATATATCATTCATAGAAGATTGCGGTAAATTTTGTTATATATACTTAATACATACAAAAAATGAGGCTTTGAACATGTTTAAAACATACAAAGCAGAAGTGGAAAACCAACTTAACAAAAGAATTAAGATTCTAAGGTCAGACAGAGGTGGTGAATATCAATAGAATGAGTTCAAAGAATTATGTTCTACTCATGGTATAGTTCATCAAACCACTGCGCCATATACTCCAAAATAAAATGAAGTTGCCGAACGTAAAAATAGAACATTGAAGAATATGATAAATTCAATGTTGATTAGTTCGGGGGCACCCCTTAGTCTATCAGGTGAGGCGTTAATTACTGCAAATATGATATTGAACAAAATTCCTCAAAAGAAAAATGATCAATCTCCCTATGAATTGTGGAAAGGAAGATTGTCTACTTTCAAAAGGATGAAAGTGTGGGGTTGCCTAGCGAAAGTTCAAGTTCCCTTGCCAAAGAGAACTAAACTTGGACAAAAAATGGTGGATTGCATATATATTGGTCATGCCAATAATAGTGCAGCATATAAGTTTTTGGTGTATCATTCCGATGTTGAAGGTATTCACAAAACACACTTATGGAATCTGCTGAAGCATAATTTTTTGAGGATATTTTTCCTTACAAAGACGAGGATAAAAGTGTTCATAATAATAAGAAGAGGGCACTGCCTCAAGATGAGTCAAACCTAGACACTTAAAATGATGAAAATCTTACTTTCTCTG
Source organism: Przewalskia tangutica (assembly GCA_029844215.1). Lineage (NCBI taxonomy): Eukaryota > Viridiplantae > Streptophyta > Magnoliopsida > Solanales > Solanaceae > Przewalskia > Przewalskia tangutica. Next base: position 122,737,825 of record CM056723.1, read on the forward strand.
TTCAATAAGAAAATTCTGAACCAAGGAGAAGTAAACGTGAAAAAGTTGCCAGAAATTTTGGACCAGACTTTATGACCTTTTCCGTTGAAGGAGAACCTCAAACATATAAGACTGCTATGGAATCATCCGAAGCACCTTATTGGAAGGAGGCTATCCAAAGTGAGGTAGCATCCATTGTATAAAATAATACATGGAAATTGGTTGATCTCCCTCCGAGACAAAAACCAATAGGACATAAATGGATTTTCAAATGAAAATTAAGGTGTGATGGTACTATAGAAAAATACAAAGCTCGTATAGTAACCAAAGGGTTTAGACAAAAAGAAGGTGTAGATTTCTTTGATACATACTCACCAGTATCTAGAATTATGTCTATAAGGACGTTAATTGCTATAACAACAATTCACAATTTGAAAATACACCAAATGGATGTGAAAATTGCATTCTTGAATGGTGAACTAGATGAAGTAATTTACATGGAACAACCCGAAGGGTTTGTTGTTAAAGGTCAAGAGAAGGAAGTCTGTAAATTGATTAAGTCTTTATATGGACTCCCCGTACTGTTACACCTCATGAGATGACTCCCCGTCTTGAAATCCTTCACAGAAAATCCAAATGGATCAAAATTAATAGAAATCCAATTATCAGTGGTGAATTTACGGACATACACCAAATTATTAATTAATTTTGGGGCATGAAAGGTATGTTTTAGGACAAGTGGGGGATGAGGAGGGGATAAAGTTTTATGACCATAACCCTTAGTTGGAACAGAATTGTCATAACCAACAGTTATACCACGATTAGTGCTCAATTGGAATAAGACGAAAGAGTACCTTGGTCGGATGTCATGTGGGTAGTCGGATGTCATTTGAGGTTGATTTAGGCCCAAGATCCATTCTTTTCATGGTATCAATAGTCTAGGTTCTTTTTACCTTGCTTCCGCTCCTCAAAATTTCTTATCTATTTTTCGGATTTTTTTACCACAAATTCTCGATTTTTGTTCTTCCCTTTTATCAAAAACGAGTATCTTCTCTTCCAAAATCCTCCCTCACAAATTTCCTTCTCCGAATCTTGTTGTTCTATTCCTTATGGCTGATAAGAACAATTTTCATCCTGCCCTCACAGTTTCTAACATTAAGAGCGTCATCCCTATCGTTCTTGACCTAGAAAACGTCTAATATGGGACGTGGGCGGAATTATTTAAGATTCATGCTTTGACACACAAAGTCCTCCACCACATCATTCGTCCAGCTCCTCCAAAGGGGGGGTGATGCGGCGTCTACTTCTACGACAGTTGTGCCCACTAAAGAAGCAGATCCAGAATTATGGGTCATGCTTGATGTCAAGGTCCTTCAGTGAATTTATGTCACTACCTCTTTGGATCTTTTACAGACGATTATGGAACCCAATTCCACGGCTATGGCAGTGTGGGATCGATTGCGAGACATATTCCAAGATAACAGTCATTCTCGAATTGTTATCCTTGAGCAGGAATTCTCCCAGGTGGCTATGGAGAGTTTTTCCAACGTTTCTTCTTATTGCAAACGCCTCAAGGACTTGGCAGACCAACTCAGCAACGTGGGTTCTCCTGTTTCTCAAAGTCGTCCAGTTCTTCAGATGGTTGCAGGCCTGTCAGAGGCTTATATCGGTGTTGCTTCGGTTATTCGTCAGAGTAACCCCCTGTTAGAATTTTATCAAGTTCGTTCCATGCTTACTTTGGAAGAAGCCGAATTGGCTAAGAAAGTGGCGATTGCGGCCAGCCTTGTCGTCATGATGACTGCTTCAAATTTTTCCCCTTTCAATCCAGCCAACGTGACCCAAAATCACACCAACGGGGGTGGTAAGAAGGGCCAAAATCGGAAGAATAATGGCAAGAATCGTGGCGGCAACAACAGGTCCTGGAGTCCACAGGGCCTCCTGGACGATGGCGATGGGTCCCGAGCGCACAGCCGCGACCAAAGATTACTGGCGCGGCTGGCTCTGGCGCCTCGATATCGGGCGATGCGCGCACGCGGCGAACTTCTTCCAGTCGGACTCGAGTTCGGACACGCCATGGACAGCAACAATAGTCCAGTATACTTGGGCCGCTCCCCAATCAAGCCCACAACGCAGTGGGTCCCACTCAGACCGACATTGAAGCTGCGAAGCACACACTCGGCATGACTCAACCGGATCCTAATTGGTACATGGACACCGGCACCACTACCCACATGACATCCGTGACCAATGTATTCTCTTGTCTTATTCCAATTTGAACGCTAATCGTGGTATAACTTGTTGTAATGGAAATTATGTTCCAATTAAGGGTTATGGTCATAAAACTTTGTCCCCTCCTCATCTCCACTTGTCCTAAAACATACCCTTCATGCCCCAAAATTAATTAAGAATTTGGTGTCTGTCCGTAAATTCACCACTGATAATTGGGTTTCTATTAATTTTGATCCATTTGGGTTTTCTGTGAAGGATTTCAAGACGGGGAGTCATCTCACAAGGTGTAACAGTAGGGGGATCTTTATCCAATCACATCGAATCTCAGCATCTCGCGTCAAGCTATGTCATCCACTTTTGCAGCTCTTGCTCCTTCCTTATAGCATGCTCGTCTAGGTCATCCGGGGTCGTCTATTTATCTTCTTTAGATAGACATAAGTTTATTTCTTGTAAGGATACGCGCAGTACTCCACTTTTTCAATCCTGTGCTTTGAAAAAAATTATTAAATTACCATTTGTAGATTCGAATTCTAATACTTCAATGCCATTTGAAATTATTCATAGTAATTTATGGACATCTCAGGTTCTCAGTTCTATGGGTCATCGTTATTATGTTTTATTCTTAGATGACTATTCTAAATATTTATGGACGTTTCCAATTGCGAAAAAATCTCAAGTTTTTTTCATTTTCATAAAATTTAGAGCTTTCATAAGAACACAATTCGAACGAAAAATAAAAAATATTCAATGTGATAATGACAATGAGGAATTTAGGGAGTTTTGTGATCAAAATGGGATAAATTTTCATTTTTGTTTGTCCTCATACGTCTTCACAAAATGGGAAAGCTGAGCGAAAAATTTGTACCATTAATAATATTGTCCGCACCTTATTCGTTCATTCTTCCGTTCCTCCATTATTTTGGCATCATGCACTACAAATGGCTACTGATCTCCTAAATATTCTTCTCGCTAAAGGTTTGACATATTCATCCCCTCTCAAAGTGTTATACAATAAGACTCCGTCATATTCTCATCTTAGGATTTTTGGATGCTTATGTTATCCACTGTTTTCATCCACTATGATCAATAAAGTTCAGACACGTTCTACTCCTTGTGTGTTTTAGGGTTTTCCGTCAAATCACCGTGGTTATAAATCCTTTGATTTGTCCTCTAAACGAATCATCATTAGTCGTCATGTTCTCTTTGATGAATCTCAATTTCCCTTTTCTAAAGTAGAAAAACCAGTGCCTAGTACTTATGATTTTTTGGATGAGGATGTCTCCCTCTATGTTCTCCATCATTTTTCAGATTTGTCCGAAAAAATTCCGTCAGCGCCGCGGCGCCAAAACCTCTGCGAGTCAGCGCCGCGACCCTGCACAGAGGTGCCACGATGCCAAAACTTCAGCGAGCTCTGCAGCTCTTCTGGCGCCGCGACGCCTTCGACGGTAATTCCCGAAATTCCTCAAAATTCCCCCAATCCAGCCCAGAGTCATGGTCCAGTCATTCGTAGTCAACGGGGTATTTGTAAGCCTAAAAGACATTTTAATTTGAATTCTAATGTTCTTAAATCTCCCTTACCTCGTACTCATGTGTCTATCTTAAATTATCCTAATTGAAAAATTGTCATGACCGAAGAATATAATGCTCTTATTGATAATAAGACGTGTGAGTTGGTACCCCGTCCGTCTGGTATTAATGTTATTCAGTCTATGTGGATTTTTGTTTATAAGGAAATTTTTGATGGTTCATTTGCAAGGCATAATGCTAGACTTGTAGGTGATGGTAAGACTCGGCATGTTGGTATGGATTGTGGTGAGACATTTAGCCCGGTGGTCAACCTGGCTACCATTCGCATTGTGCTCAGCTTGGCTCTTTCGAAATCCTGGTCCATTCATCAGCTAGATGTGAAGAATGATTTTCTACATGGTGATCTTCAGGAGACAATGTATATGCACCAGCCCTTGAGGTTCATGGATACTAGATATCCTAATCATGTCTGTCTATTGAAGAAGTCCTTGTATGGGCTTAAGCAGTCTCCACGGGCTTGGTATAAGAGGTTTACTGACTTTGTTTCAATTATGGTTCCAATCCGGCTTCTTCCAAAGTAAGCATGGAACGAGCTTGATAAAATCCTGACAGGGGGTTACTCTAACGAATAACCGAAGCAACACCGCTATAGGCCTCTGACAGTCCTGCAACCATCTGAAAAACTAGACAATTTTGAGAAACAGGAGAACCCACGTTGCTGAGTTGGTCTGCCAAGTCCTTGAGGCGTTTGCAATAAGAAGAAACGTTGGAAAAACTCTCCATAGCCACCTGAGAGAATTCCTGCTCAAGGATAATAATTCGAGAATGACTGTTATCTTGGAATATGTCTCGCAATCGATCCCACACCGCCATAGCCGTGGAATTGGGTTCCATAATCGTCTGTAAAAGATCCAAAGAGATAGTGACATAAATTCACTGAAGGACCTTGACATCAAGCATGACCCATAATTCTTGATATGCTTCTTTAGTGGGCACAACTGTCGTAGAAGTAGACGCCGCATCACCCCCCTTTGGAGGAGCTGGAGGAATGATGTGGTGGAGGACTTTGTGTGCCAAAGCATGAATCTTAAATAATTCCGCCCACGTCCCATATTAGACGTTTTCTAGGTCAAGAACGATAGGGATGACGCTCTTAATGTTAGAAACTGTGAGGGCATGATGAAAATTGTTCTTATCAGGCATAGGGAATAAAACAACAAGATTCGGAGAAGGAAATTTGTGAGGGAGGATTTTGGAAGAGAAGATACTCGGTTTTTGTTAAAAGAGAAGAACAAAAATTGAGAATTTGTGGTAAAAAAATCCGAAAAATAGAGAAGAAATTTTGTGGAGCGGAAGCAAGGTAAAGAGAACCTAGACTCTTGATACCATGAAAGAATTAATCCCCTGATTATTCTTGTTGATTGAAGACATATATATACAAGTTACAATATGAGAATCATATTCCTACTTTACATCTAAATTCCTATTCTATACAATTAAGGTAATAGAATAATTCTAATTGTGGTACAAGATTAAGTCTACCAAATATACAATAATATAATAATAATGTGTGTCCACTACTGGATACGGTGTGGGCCCTGAATATGGCCTGACCGGGGCCCACCGGACGTGGGCCTGAGCCGCGACGCTGTGTCCCTTGAGCCGCGACGCTAATGCCAACTTTTGGACACTGTTTAACACTCACTTCGACTTCCCTTGTTTTGATCACGTTAATAGAGTGTGAACTCAATTTTTTCGTCATGGATCCGAAATAAAGAAAAGTAGGATTAATTCAAGATTAGCATAAAATTAATCAATTTGCTGAATTATGGTAAACATATGATGCTCAAAATTGTACGTAAATTGCCGAGTGTTTGAGTAATTAACATGGAAACCATAAGAATTGTGTAACATTGGATGCTTAAAATTGTACTCAAATTGTGTAGTATTTGTATAACATAGAAAACATAAGATTGGTGTATCCAAGATGAGTTTACTATTAAATATTTGCGAACAGTTTTGGGAACATTTTAAGATAGAGTAAATTAACAGATCTTCCAATAAGGTTGTATATGATATAATACATCTAACTCAATCAATATATAACACATATTTACATATATCTTAATACTAAATCATGGGAGGATCAACCACATTTAACCTTTAATTTGATTGAAATTTATGCTTTTGGTCCTTTTACATAAGCAATTATATGTTATATATTCGAACTATTCTTAAAAGTATATTACTCTCAAATATGAAGTTATAATATAAATTTAACATAATACAAGAGTACTTAAATGGTGGAACAATTAATACTTAAGAAACTTTAAAAAATGGATCAGAAGTACACATTTTAAGTAATTTAAGATTAAACATGCATATACAACTATTATACTAAATAAAGTTAGAATTACCAAATACGGAGTATGTTATTAACCCTTAATCATACTCTTTCTGTCTCAAATTATTTGTTATTTTTATTATTTTACGCGTCCCTTAAAAAATATTAATTAGAAGAAATATTTGACCAACTTTACTCTTATTTATATCTAAGTTGTAATCTCTCTTCATTAAATATTTTCTTTATTTATATGTCATCTCCATTAATGATAAAATTTTACTAAGGATAAAGCGGAAAAAATAATTAATTGTGTCTTAAACTTCTAAGACGATAAATAATTTAAAACCGAGGAAGTAATTGATTATATATTTCTGCTTTAATTTATAATTTAGTCATAAATGAGTATGTATAATTTGGTGTAAAAATTAATGCAGGTAGATTTATACACTTGAAAACAAGACAGGAAGGATAGGGTGATACACCTTTGTTTTTAGCAGAAATTGACAAGCATTAATATCTCATTGTATAGTCTCTTTTACCGTATACTTGTACATAAGAGCCCTATTTTGTTTGTTTTTCCAATTAGGTGGATCTCCCACCCTAGGAGCCCCCACATCCCGGTCCGACAGAATTGTGAAGGAGTTAATCATGGTAATTCAACTGATTTAAAGGTTAGACCACTACCACGCTGCGCACAAGGGGCCTTCAAGAAGTAACCCCCACTCTGCCGCTGGCGGGATTCGATCTTGGTCATTTTTTCAATTATCCCCCTTGAGAACCAGTTGAGCTGGTCATGCAGAAATTTTGTTTGTTAGTAGAAACTGAAAGTGAATTTTGCAGTTTTACTTTCTCAACGTGCAATATTGTCACAGTATCTATTGTTGGAAATTTTACGGACTTACACTTGCAGTTTTACTTACAGTAAAAACCATTATAACACGTAAGAAACAATTTTCAAGAAGATCCTGCAAAATATACAGACTTTTCTGCAAACATAAGAGACCTTTCCGAACATTATAATAATAATAATAATCATCACCGTAATGAAATACTCACAGACAGAACAAAAGCATCTGTACCGAACAACACTCCTGTATATTTAGTATGTCTTTGATGATATTTTTTTCTTTAAAATTTTGTTTATAGACTTAATTCAACTGGATTTAATTATTCACTCGGTTTTCAATAATTAGTTGATATGTTATCTTTTAAAATGCTTAATTCAATTGAGTTTAATTCTTTACGGGGGTTTTGATAACTACTCGATATGTTTTCTGTTCTTTTTTTTTTCCAAAAAAATTGTATGAGACTGAGGCGTAATTGTTAATAATAGATTGTAGCAGTATTAAAAAACATATTTTCTCTTTGCCATATATATATATATATATATAATCTTTGTCATATATACAAATCATGGATGTAGTTTATATGAATTTATTTTCCCAATATTTTAAGTATTAGTTTGTTCTGTACATTCCTCATTGAGAAACGTAATTGAGCGAACATTTAGTGTGTAAAAAAGAAGAAGATGGAGGGTATTATCAATAATGCAAGGTTTATAATATTTCCACTATCTTAATGAGTCGTGAGTCGAAATACTATTTTTATATCTAGTTTATTAGTTATGTAATGATGTAATATATTCAACTTTTGGACATATTGAGTCATTGACTATTATATTGCCGTTACATTTCCTATGTACAATATAATATTTTTTTGTTATTAAATGTTGCATTTAATATTTTTTTTAAATAGTTTAGAAACATAGAATAAAAAAAAATTAAATAGTTTTAAATCTATTAAAAAGAATATTCTAGTTTCTTTGCATAAATGTGGGCCAAACATGAATTTATTCTGTTTCTCAGTAGTACTTTTATAATTATAGGCCAAACATCCTAACAGATTCTCTAGAAACAGTTTCTACAAAACGATTTCTAAGAAATATAAAATATTTTTAAAAGTTGACCAAACATATCCTTAGTATTTTTAAATTTTTTATTCAGTATTAGATATTTGAATTGAATCTGATTAGATATGACTTTATATCAAATGTCTAACGTTGAAAATAAAATGCTTCCTAATAAAGTTAATTTTATATAAATTTCTAATTAAAAATGAAGAAACGCTTATCAAATTAACGCTATATTTATTGGTGTCATATAACTAATGTTATTATAAAACTAGGACAAGTACTTGTACTATAATAGGCTATAGCCTCGATGGTATTCCTTGTCTTGGAAAGTACACCATTATATTAAATATTTTTCTTTTCATCAAGATGAAATATATGTAAACAAGTATATAGTTCAAATAATATTTTCTACCCATAATTAGAATATTTTCATATATTGTGTAAATATAATTATGGTAAAACTAGAATTCCTCTTTTGTATATATTTAAGATTTCTATTGTATAAGGGATGAATATTATACACTATATATACTTTGATATTAATGAGAAGACTCTCCAAGGGAGATTAATGGTATCAAGAGCCTACAACCTAAAACCCTAAAAAAAACTCTCCTTCTCTCGTGAACCCCCCTCCCCCCCCTCGGATTTTTCTCAGCCGCGACGCTGCTACACGAATTTTTGGGTTTTCCTTCTTCTTTTCTCTACTCTCTAGATGGCTATCCCTGATTCTTCCACACTCTCTGACGCCTCTACCTCCACAAATCCCACCACAAAGTCATCACCTCCATTTCATCCCGCCCTTACTGTTTCCAATATCAAGAACCATATTCCTATTCTTCTTAATCAAGAAAACAACCAGTATTCTCCCTGGGTTGAACTGTTTCGCAATCATGCATGTCTCTATAACGTGCTTGATCATATTGATGACAAAATTCCGCGCCCTCAGAAGGTTGATGATTCTACTTGGCGTCGTCTAGACGATGACGTTAAACAGTGGATATATGGTAGTATCTCTCATGATCTGCTCCTTACTATCATGAAATCTGACTCCACAACCCTTGACTTGTGGAATCGTTTGGAGGAAATTTTTCAGGACAACAAGCACACTCGTGTCGTGTATTTGGAAGAACAATTCAACAAAACACGTCTTGAAAACTTCTCCAATGTTTTTGAGTACTGCAAACAACTTAAACTTCTAGCGGATCAACTCTCCAACGTCGGCACGCCTGTTACTGACGCTAAAATGGTGCTCCAAATGATTGCAAGCCTTACTAAGGGCGAATATTATACTTTGGCCACCATAATCCAACAGGCAGATCCACTACCAAGTTTTAACAAAGATCGCTCACAATTGTTGCTCGAAGAAACGCGTCGTGCTAAGCAGGATGAGCACGCCCAGCAGGTGTTAACTGTCGACTCGCAACCCTAAGATCAGACGCCACCGGACAACTCCCAACAGCGGCAGGGCCGCGGCGGTAGAGACGATGAGTCGTGGCAAAGAGTCGCGGCCAATGTAACCGACAAAGAATAACAATAATGGATCGAACAACAACTGGGTCGCGGCTCGCCAGCGGTTCGTCTGCATGGGCCTCCGTCTGGCCGCGGCTGAGTCCATTCGATGCAGAAATTCTACAATCCGTATTCTTACCCGGTTGTTGGGCCTCGCCCGCTGCAGCAGGCCACTTCATGCAAGGTCAGGTCCCGCAGCCCTCCTCCGGCATGACACCCACTGAGTTGGGTCAGGCGTTCAACACCCTCTCTATGCAACAACCTGACAATACTTGGTACATAGACTCAGACGCCACATCTCACGTCACCCAATCTGCAGGTACTATTCCTAAACTGTTTAGTTTAAAGCATCCTCAATATGTTACAGTTGGTAGTGGACAATGCATTCCAGTTAAAGGTTATGGTACCACATACACACAACCTCCTCATCCACCATTGTCCCTAAAAAACACCCTATATGCCCCCCACATGATTAAGAACATCATATATGTCCGCCAATTTACTCGTAATAATTTTGTCTCTATGGACTTTGACCCTTTTGATTTTACTGTGAAGGATCTTCATACAGGGATACCTCTTACGAGATGCAATTGCACGGGGGATATTTATCCATTCACTTCCACCTCCGCTGCCAGATCTTGCACCCGCGTCACTCTAGCGGCTATTTCTTCTTCAACATGGCACAATATGCTTGGTCATCCAAGAGTCCCATTTTTTAATTTTCTTAGAGGCAACAATTTCATTACTTGTAATGGGAAACTTGCCCAAAATTGCGTTTCTTGTTCTTTAGGTAAACATATTCGTCTTCCGTTTAAATCATCTACTAGTGTTACATTTGCTCATATTGATATTATACATGCTGATTTATGGACATCTCCTATCTCTAGTTCTCTCGGTCATAAATACTATCTTGTTATGCTTGATGATTTTTCACACTATGTTTGGTTATACCCTCTTAAATTTAAATCGGAAGTGTTTGCCAAATATCTTGAGTTTCGCAAGCTCATCCAAACACAATTTGGAAAAAGTATAAAATCATTTCAGTGCGATAATTGTCGTGAATTCAATAACTCTATGTTTCACCGGTTTTGTACCAATAATGGCATGGTTTTTCGCTTCTCCTTCCCACACACCTCACCACAAAATGGTAAACCTGAAAGAATCATACGTACCATTAACAATATGATTCACACCCTATTGATTTATGCCTCTCTCCCTCATTCCTTCTGGTATATGCTGCTAAAATGTCAGAATACATTCTAAATATTCTCCCTACTAGCACTCTTCACAATATGATCCCTACCGAAATCCTCTACCATAGATTCCCTTCTTATGACATCTACGGATTTTCGGTTGTTTGTGATATCCTAACCTTAGCTATACCGCCCCTCACAAGCTTGCTCCTAGGTCTACTCCATGTGTCTTCCTAGGACTCCCGCCGAATCATATGGGCTACATTTGCTATGACATGTCCACTCGTCAAATCGACATCTATCGTCACGTCACATTCGACGAGACCACATTCCCGTTTTCGAATTTTCCAAAATTCCAAAAACCGAATTACTCATTTCTTGACGAGTCTGCCATCTCTCCCATTTCTTGACGAGCCTGCAAGAGTGATACATCACTCTTCATTTTTCATCGAGGTAGTAGCACTGCTTACTTATTACTGTACGTGGATGATATTGTTCTGATTGCCTCCTCAGATGGATTGCAAAATGAGATTATTGCCTTACTTAAGTCCGAATTTGCAATGACTGATTTGGAAAAACTGAGTTATTTCTTGGGGATATCAGTGATCAGGTCTGCCAACCACATTTTCTTGTGTCAGCGTAAGTATGCGGAAGAGATAGTGTACAGGGCCAAGATGACGAATTGCAAAGTTATGCCTACTCCAGTCGATTCGAAATCTAAGCTCCGTGCTATGAATGGTGCTCCAGTCTCCGATCCTACTCTGTATAGGAGCCTTACTGGTTCACTTCAGTATCTCACATTTACCAGGCCAGACATTGCTTATGCTGTTCAGCAGGTATGCTTATTCATGCATGCCCCCAGAGAGTCTCAATTCATTGCTCTTAAGCGTATCATTCGATACATTAAAGACACTCTTGATTATGGTTTTCACCTATACCCTTCTGCACCAAACATGTTGTTCTCATATACGGATGCAGATTGGGCAGGGTGTCCGGACACGCGACGCTGCACCTCCGGCTTTTGTGTTTTTTAGGGGATAATTTGATTTCTTGGTCTGCCAAGCGACATGCTACCCTATCTCGATCCAGTGCCGATGATGAGTACAGATGCATTGCAAATGTAGTAGCTGAGATTTATTGGCTCAGAAACGTACTGTTAGAACTTCAGTGTCCTTCGCGTCAGACATCTATTGTGTACTGTGATAACATCTCTGCCATCTATCTTTGTCATAATCCGGTTCAACATCAGCGAATCAAACACATTGAGATAGACCTACACTTCGTTCGTGAGAAAGTTGCTCTAGGCCATGTCAGAGTGTTACATGTTCCATCATCCTATCAGTATGAAGATATATTTACCAAAGGACTTCCCATAACTTCAGATCCAGTCTCAGCGTCCGGACTCCTCCCGCTCCGATTGAGGGGGTGTGTAAACGAGTATATAGTACAAAAAATATTCTCTACCCATAATTAGAATATTTTCATATATTGTGTAAATATAATTATGGTAAAATTAGAATTCCTCTTTTGTATAGGTTTAAGATTTCTATTGTATAAAAGATGAATATTGTACACTATATATACTTTGATATTAATGAGAAGACTCCCAAAGGAGATTAATATCATCTTACAATATATAACACATCCAAATTAAGGTCAGAGAATCTAATAAGTGATAATTAATGAATATGAAATATTGAATCTGTTGGAAAATTTTATACCGTTCACTCGAGTTAGCAAGCATTAGACAAGGATGAATACTAGAAAACTAGTAAGTACACTAACCTTGTTTCATTGCGAGAATTGAAAGAAGGAATCCACATCTTCTAAATCTGGATACTGAATTGTTTCTTCTTATTTATTGATAGAAAAGAAAAGAACATTGTCTCTAACTTAGAGATCAAACCTTATATAATAGGTTTATGTGTATTATCAGGTTTAAACAATACATTTTCAATAGGTCTCCATGAGACATCAAAGAATTTCTAATAAAAATGATAACGATGGCCCAATGAACTCAAAACGGGAGATGTTCATAAATCACTATGAATCATAAGACATCGATGTACTAGAAGTAGAGGCTACAAACGACAACCTAACATGTTTTCCTAGAGGACAAGGAGGACAAATATGAGTACTACGCGTACTCTTACAATCAATAAAATTATTCTTATTAAGAGAAGAAATAATAGACGTCTCCGGATGACCCAAACGTGCATTCCACAAAGGAGAAAAAATGGCAAATGTTGAAGGTGTGGATTGACTCGTGGAAATAGTGGTGGTGGTGATTGAATAAAGCTCTCCGACTATTCCATCTCATTAGAGGTATCATTGTCTTGAAATACTTTACAGAAAATCCAAAAGGGTCAAAGTTAACAAAAACTCAATTATCAATTATGAATTTTTAGACAGACACTAAATTTTTAATTAAGTGATGGGCATGAAAGACATTTTTAAGGACTAGAGGTAGATGAGAGGGGGCAAATTTGTGTGATCATAACCACGAATTGGAATAGAATTGTCATTATCAATAATTATGCCACGATTTTTGCTCAAATTGAAATAAGATGAGAGATTACCTTACGCGGACCTCATATGAGAAGTGGCTCAGGTGTCCATGTACCAATTTACGTCAGGTGATTTAATCCAAGTGTATGCATCGCAGCCTAAATATCCGTAGGTGCAGACCGAAAATTGGGCCACAGCAGTGCGTCGCGGCGCCGAGTCCCAGTAGTCACCACGCCGCGCCCATCGGCCACTGGCCGGGATTGCTAGAATGGCGACCCGGCTGTCTTTGCCAATGACACAATTCACTGGAAAACTGTAAAAAAGGAGATGAAGAGTTGGGCCACTGGCCCAATAGACCCATGGCTATGGGGAAATGGCCTAAGGTTGCGGCCAATGGTGCTTCGACCCAACCGATCCACTGTCGCCACGTCCGCAACTTCCGCCACAGCTCCAACCACCACCACTGCTCCACCACCACGGTTCTTGCCACAATTTTTCCAATTTTGGCCCTTTTACCGCCACCGTTGGGACAGTTTTGGCTAAAATTATCCTAGAATGAGTAAGGGCCATCGGGCGTGGCCATTATGACACAATTAGCTCTGGTAGCCGCCTTTTAGCCAAGCCGACCTCTTCTAATGTGAGCATGGAACGAGCCCGGTAGAACGATGAGAGTGGATTACTCTGACAAAGAAGCTTCCTAACACCATTATAAGCGGTGGATAGACCTGCAACCATTTGAAGAACAAGACAATCATTGGTGACGGGCACACCAACGTTCATGAGTTGATCCACCAATTCCTTCAGCCTTTTACAATAGGTCGATACATTAAAAAAATCCTCCATTTTGACATTGAAAATTTCCTGCTCAAGAGTGTCATCACATGAATTTTTCTTATCTTGACATATATCACGCACCCTATTTCAAGTATCTATCGTCGTGGCATCGGGTTCAATAATCGTCTGCAAGAGGTCCGTAGAGATAGTGAAGTAAATCCACTGGAGAACGGTAGCATCAAGAGTTGTCCATAACACAGGGTCATCTTCGAGGATAGTCACCTTCTCCATGCATGTTACCGAGGGGATGATGTGATGAAGAAATTGATGCGAGCGAGCGTAAACCTTAAATAATCCACGCCGTGTATTAGACGTTTTCCATCTCAAGAACAATAGGGATGCTGTTCTTGATGTTGGAGACTGTAAAGGCAGGATGAAACGTGTTCTTTGATGTAGACATAATGAAAGAACAAGAGGAGAATTGTGGATTTAAAAAGAAATCGGATGGAAAAAGAAGTGGTCGTCGGCCGTGTCTTTGAAACCGAGAGAGAGGGGGCTGCAGAATAGTGGATTTGGGGAAGGAAAATATTTGCCCTAGACATGATATCATGAAAGAAATAATCCATTGATTATTTTATTAATGAAAAATGTTTATATATAAATGATATACAAAATTAATTAAGAAAATTAAATCTACATTTTCCTACTATAATTCTAATACATTTTTCTAATACAAGACTAATACCATAAGGGCTCGTTTGGTACATCGCATTGGACTGTACTAATTTCATTGGACTGAACTATATTGGACTGGACTATATTAATATATAATGAACGGTATTAGACTATTAATATATAATAGACTATATTTTTTTTATTTTTAGTACAGTCCAGGGGAGACCCACCTGTTAGACGGGTCTAAAAAATGGCAGTTGGACTGTACTATTTCTAAAAATAGTACAGTCCAGTGCGGCTGAAAACGTCCACCAAACGTTATATTATTTTTCCCCAATACAATTCAGCTTAATACAACGTACCAAACGTGCCATAATTACATTTGTACAAGAATTCTACAATTATAATAAGTTATTTACATAACTCGATTTGGTGATATACATGTTTGGTCCGTGTATATCACGACTTCTCTCGCAAATATACTTTATTCAGTACTATTCTTATATACCCGGTCAAACCACCTCTAGTGTTGGTGGTGAAATAAAGTAGTAAGTTGTGAACATGAATTGATTGAGGACAATGGAATTGAATATCGTGGGTGAATGTATTTTCAAACTTTCACGTATACAATTAGTCCAATTATTCGTTACGAACATCAACTAAGTGAAACATAACTTCTAAATCCATTTTATGCTCATATAGTCATATTTGCTCAAAGAAATATCTTTATTGGTGCCTTAATTTAATATTTTCACTAATACCATAGCAATTTTAGCATGTGGATTCTATCCATAACCTACCAATTTCGTGACTAAAATATATTGGCCTATTTGATACGTAAAGTGTTGGAATTATCAATTATGTTATAAAAAGTTTTTATTGGGAGTCTAAAATGCCCAAATCTGCAAGGGGGTCAAATTTACAATAATGAAAAAAGCTGAGACCCTATCCGAAGACTCAGACGTTCTATTAAATTACACTATATGCTACTTTAATAAGAACCATACTGATACGCAATCCTTTGTTTAAATATATAGGAGTACTAATTTGTCTCAATTTATACGTTATTTTTTTAGTTCTTTTAAAAAATAAATTGGAACATAGAAAATATCTTTTACGCTTAACAAGATTGTTTATAATTATAAAAATATATTTAATTTTTTTTTTAATTTTTTTTTTTTTTAATAAATTTTATGATCAATCAAACTAATATAAATATATGGATGACAAAGGGAGTACTAGCTTTCAACATTTTCATTATTTTTCTCAGTTCTTAACTTTCTTTGTTTTCTTTATCTTTCACCACCTTTTTGAAGCAGCACAAAGAAAAATACAGACAAAATTATTAGGAAAGAAGAGTTTTTTCATTTATTTATTTTGTGTTGAAGTTAGCGGTGTTGAGAAAATAGAGAAAAATATGCAAGCTTACAAAGCAGCAGTAGTACCAACTGTTACTCTCAATAATAACAGTAATAATACTAATAACAATTCTAATATGTATTGCCACTCAACTTATTATCTCAGGTAAAATACTACTACTCTTTATCTTTTCAAATTTTGTTTCATGTTTTTAACTTGATTTGTGATTGTTTATGGAGTTTTAAGTTCTTGTTTGAGTAAAGGGCTTAAAAAAATTCAATTTTTTAGTATTCTCAGCTTGATTTGTGCATGCTTTTGTGGGGTTTAAGTTTTATTATATTTAAGTTATTGTGCGTGTAAAGCCCTTTAAAAGATTCATTTTTACATGTTTTGGTGGGGTTTAAGTTTTATTAGCTTTTAAGTTCTTGTTTGAATAACGGGCTTAAAAAGATTCTATTTTTACATGTTTTTGTGGGGTTTAAGTTTTATTGGCTTTTAAGTTCTTGTGTGAGTAGAGGGTTTTAAAAGATTCAATTTTACATGTTTTTCAGCTTGATTTGAGCATGTTTTTGTGGGGTTTAAGTTTTCTTTGTTTTTTTATGTTTTGTGTGATTAAAAGGGCTTAAAAAGATTCATTTTACATGTTTTCAGCTTGATTTGAGCATGATCATGGGGTTTAAGTTTTCTTGGTTTTTAAAGTTTAGTGTGTAAGAGGTTTAAAAGATTCATTTTTAAATATTTTTCAGCTTGATTTGAGCATGTTCATGGGGTTTAAGTGTTCTTGGCTTTTTAAGTTTTATGTGAATAAAAGGGCTTAAAAAGAGTCAGTTTTTCATGTTTTGAGCTTGATTTGTGCATGTTTTAGTGTGGTTTATGTTTTCTTGATTTTTAAGCTCTTGTGTGATATTAATGGCTTATAAAGATCCATTTTTTGATGTTTTCAGTTTGATTTGTGCATATTTATGGAGTTCAATTTTTATGTGTTATATATAGAGGTGATGAAGCTAGTAGACAAGCAGCCCGCTTTGCGGATATTGGGGAACTTGAACAATCTGCAGGGTTCACTCAAGATGATGCTGTTGATTTAAGCAGAAGTATACAATTTTTTAAAATAATTATCTCCCCACCAAACAATATCTCAATTGTTTTATTTCCTTGATTTTGACCTTATAAAGATATTCTTTATGTTGTTTTTTTGTTCTTGATAGGTTCTGTGTATGGTGAGATGAGGCCAAGCAATGTTGGTGTAGTTTCTTGTAACAACAATAATAACTTACACTTTGGTGAACTTAATACGGTAAGCGGAAAAACGAACTATCTTTGCAAGTATAAAAGATGCTTATTTTGTGTATATGTTATGTATATGTGAAGTGTGAAAATGGGAAATGCAGAGTATTGGGTCATCAGAAACAGGGGTGGATAATACAGGGAGGTTCATGTTGCAGCAGAAGGCACAAACATCAATGGTGGGGGGTGGTGTGGCATTGGTAAATGTGCAGCATTTTGAGAACTGGGGTGATTCTGGTATTGCAGACCATAGCCAACAGACTGACACTTCAACAGATGTTGATACTGATGAAAGAAACCACCAGGTTTGAAAAATTGCAATTTTTGACATTTAGCAATAGTCCATCCTTGTCTTTTCTGTTTTCTTTTCTTAAATGGAGCAACACAAACACTTCATATAGTCGATGAGACACGTGTATTGTTTTTTATTTGTAGTTCTGATGGGGGTTGTTTTACGAGGTTAGAAGATTCTATTTAGGGGTTAATACTCACTTTGTTTTCATTTATGTGTCTTGGTTGAACTAAAAGCGGTGTATTAACAAAATAGAGAGACTTTTGAATCTTGTATCTAAAACTAAAGATACTTGTAAACGTTCTAAAGTGCCATTTGAATCTTGCGACATTAAACATGCTACGTGGAATGTTGGATTTAGAAAGTTACCAAATATAGAAAGAGACATGCTTGTTGAAACAGACTAAAAAAGAAAGTAAAACGCTTGAAACAAAATATGTAGTACTTGGTTATCTTGATTTGTTGGGCTGGTGAGTTTATAACAGTTTAATGTATAATGAATAAATTTGATGTGGATTATCTTAGATTGTAATGTTATGCTCGAAGTTTCATGTTTAAGATGATGTGTTAATTTCACTTGTCTGAAGTTGTTCTAGGTAGGGTAGCATTTAGGATCTGATGTCGCTTCAAAATCTCGTGTTAATGAATCGACTTTATTGATTGACTACTGAAGTAAGCCTCCTTCACCAGTATCCCTGGAATTTAATTGATTAGGGTTGGATTGGGGAATGGATACAAAATATTCAATTAATGAACCGGTTGGTTTTGTCCTCGGATGTTTTTGACAAATTTAGTGTGTTTTTTAAGGGCAAGTTATAAATTTGGCTGGTCGGTCATAATAATTATATTCGCTAGCCAAATATATAAAAAAATACACTATTATGTATCAAAAATGTATTTATTACGTATATTATACATTGACATACAAAAATATACATTTACCGTCTTTGGTGGGCACATCTTAAGCCGAGGGTTTCCGGAAACAGCCACTCTACCTATCAAGGTGGAGTTAAAAGGTCTGTGTACATTCTACCCTCCCTAGACCCTACATTATGGAATTTCACTCTACATTCTATCCTCTCTAGGCCCCACATTGTGTGATTTCACTGTTTATGTTTATGCTGTCTTGTCTTTGGTGGGCAGCTATTTATGTCAATTTCACTTTTTATATTACTTGTGCCACATAAATTGGTACGAGAGGTAGTATCTTTGGAATTTAATGGATGGTTGGGTTGGATTGGGGAATGGCTAGGACATATTCAATTAATGAACTGACTTGGTTTGTCCTCGGATTCGATTTTACGAATTTTGTGTATTATTGCTATTCTTGATTATTAATTGTAAATGCTTTTGTGATGTTTTGGCCCACGTTAAGAGAGCTTGACCCGATGGGGTCGAGGCATCTGGATATGATTTGATGTCTTTATTAACTAAACCAACCCCTATCGTAAACTGTTTGCATTTATTTGTTCTTATTAAATCACAGGGCCAAGGGGTTCAGCATGGTGCAGTAATAGCTGTGGACTCCATTGATCAGTCCAAAGTAAAGCTTGGAGACCACAAGGTTGTTGCAGTGTTTCTCTTCATCTCTATTTTGCATTGCTTATTCTATTGCATCAGTTATTACATTTTACTACTGTATTTACTTAACCTAGCTTGCTTTGCAGACACTTCGCAGGCTGGCTCAGAATCGAGAAGCTGCTAGGAAAAGCCGTTTGAGGAAAAAAGTAATATATTCACCTTTTCCAAAATTTAAATGAGATTGAATACTTTTGGTTCTTCCATCTAGGGCTGTTAGTGGTTCGGATATACTCGAGAACCGGACCGGTAAATCCGGATCGAAACCTAAACGGTCCGGATACGAGTACCAAAAAAATACCCGGACCGATAAGGAGCTGGACCGGTAACCCGGTAACACCCCCACCCCCCTCCCCCGCTAGCCTCGTCCCCCTCCCCCGCCAGCCCGGACGTATTGACATATCAAATATAGATGGTAAATTGACCAAACTTTATACGGTCATAACTTTGCGCTCGGACGTCCGTTTTACCTAATATTTTTTTTGATTTCGCGTATTTTTTCGTTACGGGGATGGCCAAACTGCTGAAAGCGGTTTGATTTCGCCGATTTCTCCAAAAACGTCCATCTTGCCCCTCAATTTCACTTTTCCTCCAAATCTTTACGTTTTTTCCCTTTTCAAATCTAAATATCTCGCGATGTACAATTGATTTCAACGTACAAATTTCGTGGCACCGCATCCGAGAATGTCAATTTCATTATTGGATTTTTTTTTTTTTTTTTTAAAACGGTCCGACCCGGAAAATTCTTACCGGTCCGGACCGAGAACCGGACCGATAAGGTTTCGGTCCGGGACCGGATCTCGTTCCAGGACCGAAACCTTATCGGTCCACGACCGGTCCGGACCGGTAAGCTTATCGGACCGGTTCCGGTATGTCGATACCCGGACCGGTTCCGGTATGTCGATACCCGGACCGGTCCGGACGATAACAGCACTACTTCCATCAATAAATGTTCCCTTTTATATGTGTACATTTGCAACAGACAAATAATGTGTTTGTTCACACATTAGCTTCCGTAAAAAAAATGTTCCTATGTACGTGTTGGGGCGTAGCTTTGGTTCAAATCATGTATTTGTATTAAAAAATTATTAATTGTGTACACAAATTAAATTTTAAACCTAGTTACAATCATAAGATGTCGCTATCATGGAAATTAGAATCCAACAACACACCCAGTGTAATCCCACAGAGTGGATCTGGGGAGGATAGAGTGTACGCAAACCTTACCCCTCATGGAGATAGAGAGGCTGTTTCCGATGGACATTCGGCTCAAAGAACAACAACTCAAACCACAACAGTCAGGAAAAAGAAATTAGAACCCATAAAGTTCAAATCCTGGCTCCGCTTATGTTAATAGTGATAAATTTGCAACAAACTAATAAGGTGTATTTTCAATTTATGCCAACCTAAAGTTTCCTCCGCTGCAACTTACAAAAAAAATCCCCTCTGCTGCAAAGTTAACAAGATATTGTCACATCAGGTGGTTGGCTGAAAATATTTCTTTTGTTAGTGAGATGCATATTATATTCTTTAACATGGTGATATCTTATTATTCAGGTTTTCTGAGTTATTGATTATTTCTGATCTATTTATGATAAGTCTACTTATATACTCGATGTTTAAATGCTTATTAGATTTTTGTTTTGCATAGGCATATGTTCAACAACTTGAGAATAGTAGGGTCAGACTTTCACAGTTAGAGCAGGAACTAAAACGAGTCCGCCAACAGGTATCTCTAGTATACCTTTATTTTATTTATCAGGTTTATGCTTTTATATAAATCTCTATTTTAAAGTCATTTCTCTCTTGTTAATATCTGGGACGCAGGGCATATTTATTGCTAATGGATATGCGGGAGATCAGAATCCTTCTGCCGGTGGAAATGGTTAGAAAATTTCCAGCCACGCTAGCATTCATTTATATTAATCATATTTCACGAGGAAATTTGAATAACTTATTATGAGTGTTTTGGTGAATACTTGCACAGGGGCATTGGCATTTGACATGGATTATGCACGTTGGCTAGAAGAACATCAACGACATATCAGTGATCTCCGATCAGCTGTAAATTCTCACAGGGGCGATAATGAACTTCGCCATCTTGTTGATGGAGTAATGTCACATTATGATGAAATATTTAAGTTGAAGAGTGTAGGTGCAAAGTCAGACGTTTTCCATATGCTGTCCGGCATGTGGAAGACTCCTGCAGAAAGGTGTTTCATGTGGTTGGGCGGGTTTCGTTCTTCTGAGCTTCTCAAGGTAAACTAGGCTCTTCGTTCAGCTAGAAAAACTTTACTATATGTGTCTCGACACTTGTTGTGTGAGGCGCCTTTTTGTCTCACAAAAAAGGGTCCAAATGTTACACTTTTGGGTCCACATTTATGTGAGACAAAAAAGTGACTCACACATCTGACACTAGTTGTGTGAGGCATTTTATAAAAAAAATCGTTAATCTTCCTTACTATGTTTAAGGTATCATTTCCAGTAAGTGTTTTATTATCTTAAATTGATGTCTGATCCGGAAAACAGATTCTTGGCAACCATCTTGAACCGTTGACGGAGCAGCAGCTCATTGGCATATGTAATTTGCAGCAGTCATCTCAGCAAGCCGAGGATGCCTTATCACAAGGTATGGAAGTCCTGCAACAATCTCTCGTCGATACACTTTCATCTACGTCTCTCGGCCCTACTGGCTCGGGAAATGTAGCCGACTATATGGGTCAAATGGCAATTGCAATGAGCAAGCTTGCCACCCTTGAGAACTTCCTTTATCAGGTAAAGCTGTCCTCTGTTAAAAAGTTCTTTACAACACTTACGGGACATTTGGTTGCTGGTTAGGAAGTGAATTATTTATGTATTAAAACCAATATAACTAGTGCCATATTTATTTATAGCTGCGTGGTATAAAATTCAATACACAGTACAACAGATTATAATCCCGCAAACTAATACGTGGGGGAATCTTTGTGTTATTTTATGCGGATAGAAAATGGAATCTAAACCATGAATTACTCTAACCAGCAACCAAACGACCCCTTGCTTTTCTTTATGCAATGGAATTCACACTTATGCTTCCGTAATTGCTAGGCTGATCTTCTGCGACAACAAACTTTGCAACAATTGCATCGAATCTTGACAACCCGTCAAGCTGCTCGAGCTCTGCTTGTCATAAGCGATTACATGTCAAGGCTTCGGGCACTAAGTTCTTTGTGGTTAGCACGCCCCAAAGACCAACTCTAGTAGCACTTGAATTTTCATGTCTACAAGGTTCCTCATAGGCGCTTTCTGAATCTTTAAATTGTGAAAGATGAGTCAGTATAGGTTAGCTCACAACTTTCGAAAATGGCACGGTGACAGCATATAGTTCTCGGCTACTACTATCTCGATCCACACTTGACTGGAAATATTGTGACAATTAGGGATATATATACTATTTTCTAGTTCTAGCTATTTTCATGTACTAGGAATGTTAAGTCGCCTATTCGAATTTAATTCTCAGTATATCGACATATGTAAAAGCATCATGGTTCTGGCTGCTGGTTGCAATTGATGTATGCTTTTTGGTGATGGAAGAAAGCTTCTCACTTTTATCTGTTTTTCTTTTTTCTGATAGTAAAACACCTTAAAACCCCGTTTTAAATTCATTAAAAAGAATCTTTACATGGCTAATACAGCAAAACTTCAAAGTTTTGTATGACTATATAGTCTACATTTATATATGATACATTGAGTTTATTGTGATGATTAAAACAACTAGGAGTAACAGTTTCCTGTTGCCACTGGCTTGTATGTTTTTCCCCTTTCAGTATTCTTCCTTCCTGTAGATATACATAAGAATAAAGTATAAGCAACTAAACACAAATGAAAGGAAAATTCTTGAGATGAGACTAATAGCTTGCTCGGCCAAGCTTCTATCAAAAGTTTTTATTTTAGAGAGTTGATGTGTTTGATCAAGCGCATCAAAGCGTTGCTGTTTGTTTTCTACCAAAGTTGTTTTTTTTTCCAAAGACATATCCATCATTGAAGGATACGGATTGCTTGCTCACTCAACCTTCTCCCATGGGAGCCTCTACTAGTAAGGAATAACTTTCCGACTATACAAGCACCTGAAGTGATCCAGGTGCATATCACGAAGGCGGTTGTCGTTCTTCTATAAAAGCAAGGGAACATTTTTAAATTGATTGGCCAAACACAAATTGTTACACTCTAAAAATATTTTTTCGGAAAATAATTATAGAAACATCTTTTTTTAAATAAGCAGATTTTAAAAGTTCGGCCACATGAAATATAACTATAGATGCTTTAATATAAGAAAAGATGACATACTTGACTTACTTCTTCTTCTAGATTTGACAATATGTGGAATGAAAACTCCAGTTCCATTGAACACTTCATCTCTATTACCTTTTCTCCATAAATCTGATAACCATTTTGGAACTTTGTTATTATCTTCTCTATCTCCACACCAATAAAATTGAATTCCTTTAGGTTGTTGCAACACTAAAGAAGATTTCATTTCTACTCTGTTTGAATTCTTGATTTCATTTGATTGATGACCATAATAATCTTCATCTTCTTCTGCTGTCAATATTAATACTTGTCTTCTTAGCTCATCGTAAAAATCGTCACCTTCGAATTCGTCCCGGAAAGTCCCAATGTTTCTCTTGAAAATTTCCATTGATGAATCTTGAAAAAAATGGTTGCTTGATGTTTTTGAGTTTTTGGTTTTGGTATTTATAGTGTTTGTGTGAGGGGAAAAGGTTATGTGATTGTGGTCAAAGTTACTAGTGATAAGAATTTGGTCTTTCAACACGTCTCCAAGTGGAAACAAATCCAAAGAATATGTCCAATTTGTTGTATATTAGTCTATGCTTGTATACTAACCTTTCAATATCTTAAGGAAAAATGTTCAGATTTGTATATTTTAAAAATTATGTGATAGGGTCTAACTTTACCTTCAGTTAAAAATTTGGCTCATCCATGCCCTCGTGGTAGGAAGCGGAGCTATGATTTGAAGATTATGAGTTCTGTGATTCTTATTGAATTCTAAATTAATGATTTTTACATATTAAATGAATTTTTAAAATAAAATGTAGAATTTGAATTAAAATTATGAGGTTCTACTGAATCAGCTTCCTGCACTGAAACTCCGCCCCTATTCGCCGTTACAACTTTAGCTCGAAATTGTCAATTTGTAATGGCAGGGTCAATTGCTGAACTAAACTTTTAACATTAAGAGCAAATTCGTTTTACCAATTATATATTCTATCTGTTTTAATTTATGTGAACCTTTATTATTTGAGGTGGTTCTATGACCATATTTTCTTATATTTTTTCTAAATTATTGAATTATAAATTATCATTACTTATAGTATTTTTAATGTAGTTTCTAAAAAATAAATTTTATTTTTACAAACTTGAAAATCTATGTCAAAATTTAAGAATAAAGTTATAAAGTTTAATCCTCTTACTCTGCAAATGTTCACATAAATTGTACTATTAATTGATGTTAATTATTTGGATTAGCACAAACTTGCCACATGGCTTCATTACCACAAAACACTTTTTCATAATAAATGTGAACTTTTTTCTATATGATATTGGTCCATTTGTAGCTAAGTGCAATTTCGAGCTAAGTGGAAACAAATTCAAAGAATATGTCCAATTTTTGGTACATTATTATATGCTTGTAAATTAACTTTTTTTTTCGACGGCGATCATGCTTACTCTTTCGAAGACGCGTGATAAACCCCCGACGTAATACCGCAAACCACGTCGATCGATTAACTACACTCGATGCTCACGTGTGATGACTCAACCAAGAAGGTTTATGCAGAGATCGAACTCGCGACTCATGCGGCCTATCATTCTACCAACTTGACTATCCTTGCGATTAAATTAAACTTTCATTATTGTAAGTCAAGATAACTTATTCTAATGTTTACACGTTGAATTTTCGTCATCTTGTTTGCGTAATAGTCTTATTTTGTTTGAATTTAGGTTAAAATGATATTAGTGGACCCTTCGTTCTCAAGTAAATTATTTTGTTAGTCCCCAAAGTTAAGAAGATGATATTCTACTTTACCTGGAAGGATTGTATTATTTTGACTTTTCAAATATGATCTATTTCACATAAATGTCTTGCACCAACTTTCACAAGTTAATAAGTGGATAAGGACTCGTTTGGTACATCTTATTAAAAAGAATTTATAGGAATAAAACTTTTATGAAAAAATTGTTAGATATTTAATTGTCAATAAAGAAAATACTTTTATATAAAAAAACAAAAAGTTGTAGACCAAAAGAAGCTCTACTCTCATAAGCCCAAACCCATAAACTCTACTATCTTTTTCAACCAAACACCTCTAAAACTTTCCATAAGTGCTTATTTTAAGAACTTATGAAATTCTCATAAGCCCAACCAAACGGGCACTAAATACAAGTACTCTAGACTAATTAGAAGTGTAGGTCTAATATTAAAAGGGTTTAAGTTATACACATCGTTAAAATGAAAAAGATCAATTTTATTATTAAATTATTTGAAATAAAATAATTTCATCTTCCGTTTGATTTTCAATAAAATATATCCTTTACGTTAGCAAAGTAACTCAAAAATGTGCTCGTCACACTCCACTGACGATTGCTTCAACTTAGATGAGAAGGGACCAATTTTGCTCATGAATGGTTCAAAATGAAATAATTGTCCTCTAACGGCGTACCTTTTGCATGATGGGTCAGCGAGGAAATGGGAACAGCGGCTTAAGCCATTAGATGTAGGCGCTTTTCAGAGGTGGAATCTTCTAGTTCTTCCTATTTGACCCGAAACCGATCGATCTAGCTACAAGTCAGTCATTAATATCTCCAAACATTTAAAACTAATGAAATTTAACCTCCAGTCATTTTTAACATGTTATAAACCGTCCTTAACATTTATAAAATGTCAAAACATTTGGAAACCTAGAGGTCGGAGTTGTGATACACAGTGGTGTAATGAACCAAATTGTCAGCAGAAACTCACAATTTCCAATAACATAATGGCAATACAATAGAAATTCTGGAAAATAATAATAGGAAAATGACTGAATTAACAGATAGTAAGAACTAGAAAGAGATTTCCAATAACCATTCGCATAACTGCTTCTTTCAAACACTTAATCCTTTTTAATTTATTGTTAGTTGGGTCTGGATCTCAAATCAATCTTTGTGAAGCACTTTTGGTCCTATTGCTACTTCTTCGCCCAATAGCTACTTTTGTTATATTAATATTCACGTTGGGCTGGTACTGATTCATAACAAGTGATAAAATCAGAATTTTTATTAAAAAAATTAGTTCGATGCACAAAGCATCCAACGTTAGTAGTCCGGTGCACAATTACCCTAATACAAACATTAATGACTGCTTCCATGGCTGAAACTCGTGACCTATAGATTATACGGAGATAACTTTATCATTGCTCCAAGGCTTTTAGGATTTCACTAAAGAAATTCAAAATATAATAAAATAATCAAACGACGAAGCCAATGGATTCAACATCATTTAAAAACATATACATAATATTTTTAACATTATTTGCAGATGACATAGTGTTGATTGACGAGACACGCATTGGAGTTAACGATAGGTTGGAAGTTTGGAGAACGACCTTAGAATCTAAAGATTTCAGGTTAAGTAGGACTAGGACAGAGTATATGGAGTGCAATTTCAGTGATGTGACATAGAAGACAGACGTGGAAGTGAAGAGGATATCACACACCGTATTGGAGCAGTGTAGACGGAGTATATAGAGTGCAAGTTTAGTGATGTGACACAGTCTCAGAAGGTTTAAGTATATTGGTTCTATAATACAGGGTGACGGAGAAACTGACGAGGATATTGCACACCGTATTGGAGCAGTGTAGATGAAATGGAGGCTCGCCACCGGGATGCTTTGTGATAAGAATATGTCGCTTAGACTAAAAGGTAAGTTCTATAGTGTTACACCTCGTAAGTTTAAGACGATAATTAAGAACGTCATTAAGGAAGTAAGAGTCGAATATTGGATATAAAATATAATTACATATGTTAATACGGGAATTAGTATACAAACGGATGTGATCCAGAATAATTTTTTGAATACTACAAATGGGACGACGAGAATTAATACTAGTAGTTGAATTTATTCCAATGGAGTATGGGATAGTATGGTATTATAAAATCTTGGCATTGAGGATATGAGGGGTTATGTGGGATTCATTTTAGTAGATGGTTCAATTTAATTAGACAATTAGAAAGAGGGCCAAAGTGTAAAAAGAAAATTTTAGATTTTTACTAACCTATCTCCTTCATCTCTTCCACTTTAACTTCAAACAAAATTTTCCATCTCCCTCCCCTCTCTTCTCCTCCCTCTCCAACCGAAATTATCCCTCCCCTTAGAAGAATTTGAAGCTTCTAATTGAAAATTTCAAATTTTGGTGAAGTTTTTGGGAAGAAAAACGTGTAAGAATAATGGGTTAACGTTGTAGAATGTATGCATGTCAATTTGGAGTTGAAGAAGTGAGAAAATTGGTGAAGAAAATCGATGAAACAGTGAATTCCGATTAGGGACTGTTTTGGCTTCAATTTAAGGTATAAAATTCTTCTTCATATGATATAATTGGAGTGCATATTGTTATAATTAAGGAAATGAATTTGTGTTAATGAAAAAATTGGAATTAAGACATTGCATGTGAATATTTTGGATGGTGTATTCGATTTTGGGACTAATTTTACTAATCTTGTAGTTGTCGTATTCGATTATTGTGTCGTTAAGTTCGTCGCTGCCTTGCATGTTGGAATTGGAAATAATCTTGATATTTAGAGATAATTGTTTATATGAAAGTATTGAAACATGAATTGAATTTTAAGACTTCAATTAAATTTTAAGGAATTATGAAAAGAGTAGGTATTGTGGGTGTTGGCCGAGACTTGTATGAAATTATTGGACACGTTGTGTTGCATTTTAGGGGCTGTTTTGGCTAAGTTAAGATGCTGAAAATTTCAGTTAAGAACCTACAATTACGTTGTTATAATTGTGGATATATGTCCTAAAAGAATTAAGGTATAGAAGAGCTTCACATTTTTCACTTTCGTTGTTGTTAAAGTGTAGGCTGTTTTAATGGACTATTTTTAACATGATTAAAGGGTTGGATGAACATGATAAATAGGTGTATTAATCACCTTAATTGCTGTTTTGATTATATTCCATGAAGGTAAGGAGAAATGATGTATAATAGTGGTATATGTCAAGTATATGGACTGTTTTGGCTATATTCTTACGTAGTGATGGTTATTTGGTATTGCTGGCTTGATTTGTAAGTTGGGGATACTCACATAAATATGAGAAGTGCTGCCCGAATTTCTATAGAAAAGAGAGTCGTCTTTCGATATAACCTACGCTAGAAATCATAGAATTGACGGGCGTATTACCTTTTATTATAGGTTGACGTACTAGCTGAGACGAGACATATTCTAATATTGAGTTGGCTAGTTCGACTAAAAGGTATGTGAAACTCTCCCCTCTTTCTTTGACATGATTTATATGGAAATGAACGTACGGCGGACGTACATGATTTCTATACAGTCTAGTTCCTAGTAATATGAGTTAGGAGAAGTGCCTAGGTTCTTTTCAGTAAAGAGTTATTGTAATGATTTTATTGAGAGTCAAATGATGATTTTTAATTGCATATGGTCGCTCATGATATCTATTCGTGCAAGTATTATTACTTTACTCCACCGAGTCCCGGGCCGGCTTATGTTCGTGCACAGCCTTGCATTGTTCATCGAGTCCCTCACTAGAGGGCCGGATTATGTAGGATGCATCCATAGATGAGATGATGACTTCACCGAGTCCCAGTATGGGCCTGGTTATGATATGATTCCACCGAGTCCCGCACTAGAGGGCCCGTTATAGGTATATATGTATCTGATGACTGTATGGACAGACATTCATGGTTTTTGACTTGACTCTCATTTTTATAAGGCACAACTGACTCTTATTGTTTACGGCACAGTTGGATTTGGATTCTGATTATTATACTGGTCTCCTGTTATCTGTTTGCTACTTATGATCTCATTTACAGTATTTCATGTTTTACATACTTAGTACATTATTTCAATCGACCCTTCACGGGATGCGTTCATGCCCGCAGTACTGTGTGCTCGCCATTGATCCTTCGGTCTAGGTTCCTGCTCAGCTATTTGGAAAGCTCCATTGATTCAGAGCTTTGTCATTTTGGTACAGAACTTTATTCTGATGTATGTATATATTTAGGGGAACGACGGGACCCTGTCCCGTCATATGTCGTTATCCTTCTCATAGAGGTCTGTAGACAGTCGTATGTTGTACGTATGTGGAATTGTGATACTACTGTTGCACTCTGTTTTGGGATATTCCCGTATATAGTGACAACCTTGTTGACTTGCATCCTTTGTTATACTTGATTTAGATGTGACTCCTCAGGAGACAGGGTATGTATGTGTAAAGGCCGCCTTGCCTATTCCGACGTATGTTATGATTGCAGCGTTATGCTGTCGGATTTTATTTTGTCTTTAGTGTTAGTCTAGTTAACTGACAGGTTAGTATAATGGCGTCATTAGGGTGTTTAGTCGCGGCCCGTCGGGTCGGGTCGTGACAAAAGTGGTATCAGAGCAGTTAGTCCTCGGAATGTCTACAGACCGTGTCTAGTAGAGTCTTGTGTATGGGTGTTGACACCCAATTTTGACCCTCCCGTCCAGCCATTAACCATAAAATTACACTAATTTTGTAAAATAATTTTTATAATAAAATACAACAATAAAACATTAAATACAGGCATAAATAAATAATTTAATAATGACATCGCGTCTTACGTAAAGTTTTAAACACTTAGAATCCCGCGCCCGCATTAACTAACTTTAAGCTTTGTCGTAATTCTTAAATAATTAATAAATGCATAAAATAAATAATTTAGCGATAACGTCGTGTCAGGTAGCATAGCCGCATTTATTAGTAATCATTTGTAATTTAAAAATCAATTTTAAACTGATATATGCATCTAATAGCGTCGCATCTATAAAAGCTTTAAACATCATACTTGCATTTAACATTTAAGTAATTTAATATAAACTCAATGCAATTTTAATTTAACTTCGCAATAATGCAATAATAAGTTTTGAAATAAATAGCGCCGCATTCTAAAGTATTAAGCATTAATTTAAATAGCACGCCCGCATTTATTTTAGATAATTTAATCACAATTAATTAATACACTTACCTGGAATTAATTAGCTAATCAATTAACTAGCCTAAACTAATTAAACCCCTAGAATTAAAATAACCTATTCATTCTCCAGCCCAAACCGTGACCCGCGTGGCCCAACCGCGCCCCGGCCCACGCCCCTTTTCCCTTATCAGCCCACTACCCGCGACCCAGCCTCATTTTTACCTTTACCCACGACCCAGCCATTCTTTTACCTTACCCATCGTCCTCCACTTCAACAAAAACGCTAAGAACCCTAAACCTAAAGCAACCGCCGCAGTCCTCTGCCCTTTAGCCGCGATTCTCGCCGGATTTTCGGCTGAAAATCCGGCTCACCTTCCTTTCCCTTTACCCACACGCACCCAAACGGTTTCTTACCATATTCATCACCCAAATCCCTAAAATCGCACTAAAATCTTTTGAAACTAAACCAAAACGCATACCAATCAAGCACAAGTATCACTTTATTTATTTACCTAATTTGGAACCCAAATGGGGCTATATAAGAACATGCAAAGGCAATCGAAAGGGGCAGACCGATAGCATCGAAACGGGGAGACAGAACAGGGCTCATAGGAGTCCAACAGCAATCGAGAGAGTATCGATTAAGGACTCGATCGGAGGAATAACCGCCCAGAGGATAGCGTCGAAAGCAGGGGATAGCATCGAAAGCGAGGCTCGGGCGAGAGAGGAGACAAATAGCAGCAAGAGTTCATCGATTAGGAGATTCAGAAAACAATCGAGAATCAATAGTTAACCATTCTCGCGAAACCCTTCCTCTTTCCATTGCATTAGCAATCCCTCCGAGTGGCTTCGACGACTTGATACGCTGCCTCGGTTCGCCGCCGGAGAAGGTAAACTTGACTCACACCTAATCTTAGTCTATCTGCATACTGTGGTTTGCCATCTGTTTGTGTTGGTTAATTACGTGTTAGTTCAGTTCATATAGAAGCCATTTAGTTAACTTAATGTTTAATACAAGGTAATGCCTAACCCTGTTAAAATTTCTTGCTTTAACATATTGAAAATTCATATTGTTTGTACGCCTTTGTAGGACATATCAGAAATTGCATAATGTGTATGCCATCTCAGTGCTTACTTATTAATTTATTATCCCCCCTAAGTGTTCAGTTTAAATTAACTATGTTATGAGAATTATTCAATTTTATAATCTGCTCGACAAATACTATATTCTGTTTGAAGCGTCTTCTATTCGATGAACAATATGAATGTGTTTGTGTATGCTTAGTTTAGCGTAATGAATCCTGGTAATCTGAAATGCTATTGAGAAAATAGCTATTAAATATGTCCCATTTAAGTACTGTAAACTTGGTTTAATTGTATACATGTCTAGATTGCTTGTGTATTATCTTGTCTTGGCACGAGTTTGGCTATGTAGGATTATCTTATAAGTGGTTAGGCAGGTGGTATTTAGGTTAGTCTTACTATATTGCCACTGACCACTGCCCAGCATCTATACAAATGTCTTGGTATTTGGTTAAGTCATATATTCTCTCCAAACTTAATATTTTTATCAAGAATTGGTGGTGCCAGAACTGGGCATGCCATCATTCTGTGACAGCGATCTATTCCCTCCGCCTTGATATTAATCTGGTTCTTGTTAGTGTAATTCTGCCTCGCCTATATCGCATGTCATATTTCTTGTCTAATTAGGATTATTTTGCATTCATAAAATCCATGCTTGATATGAAGATGTATAGGCCAATTGGGATAAAACATACTCGCATATAAATGGTTGCTATGATAAAGGTCACGTAAATCGATTCTGATCTAATCCTATCTACTTAAGTGTCTGATTTAAGAAACTAACACAGTGATCCTAAAGCATGACCAATACATCAGGGGTTATTTAACCTTTCAGCCGCATTTCTCTTCTAGAGAATAATAAAGTCCTTTCCTATATGTATGTTTGGCAGGGGGCTAAGCCCATTTGGCCTAAGCTCTTATTATTTTCTCTTATTATTTGCTTATTCGTGCAATAACTCTTATTATTTGCTTATTCTTGTAGCAGTCACGGTTCGCTGCATATGTGCATTTAGATTTTATGATCCCATAACTTTGGGCATTTACTAATCTTTATCTTTCTTTTCTTTTTACATGAAACGCATTGGAGCAACAAGAGTCTCATGGCGAGACTCATCGTGGCAAATTAGTACCGCGTCTATGTGCGTCTCTATCCGCATCGGAATTCCAAAGCCGCAGGCGAAAGACATCGCCATCCTTCGAGTCCTTTATATTATTTTCTACCCCGCCCCCATTCATTTATTTATTGTAAATTAATTGTTTAACATTACACTAATTAGGAGAATAGTTGGAATAATTAAATCTTGAACCAATAGATTAGTAAGTAGTTGGACATTAGAAATGTATTCCCTTTAATTTAATTCTTGCAGGCTTGCCACGACCAAAACTTTGCCAAATGATAACCGTCTCTTGCACTAGGCCACATAAATTAAATTTTTCAAGTAAGTGCATGCATTTAACTTATAAATTAGTTTCACTTATTTATAAATAAAAGTAAATGAACACTTTTAAACTCTACATGTAGCACAAGTCTTTTATAAAATGCATGCATCTATGATAAATCAATTTTACACCATCTCTTATAAATAATATAAATACCTCTAGCACCTTAGCATCTTTTCTATTTAGCACCCCTTGGCATTTACAGCTTTTCTATTTAGCACCCCTTGGCATTTTAAAATCTTTAAGTCTTTTAAACATTTTAGCACTTTTATCATTTTCTAACACTTTTCTAAGTAGGAGCCCTTCTAGCATTTAATATCTTTAACAAACTTTTGCCCTTTTAAGCACCTTTTAAACATTTTAACATTTTTAGCATTTTATTAAACAGGAAGAGCTTTTACTTTGCATTTTTAAAACATAATAATTACCATAGGTTTGGCAGGACAACCGCAAGTTAGCGGATCTTAGAGGGTGCCTAACCCCTTCCCTCTAGATTAATAAAGAACCCTTGCCCGGAATCTCATTAAGTTAGCAGACCATTAAAATGGAGTTAATGTTTACTTTAAACTAGTTAAACATTTAGGTGTCCTAATTCACCCAATTAATTAGGTGGCGACTCCGCGAACCCTTTAGCATTTTAGCACCCTTTTAAACTTTAGCATCTTTAGCATTCTAGCAACTCTTTTGCAATTTTAGCATCCTTTTTGCACTTTTAATACTTTTAACCTTTTAAGCTTTTTGAACATTATTAGCATTTATTCTATTTTATTTTCTAACCTTTTATTTGAGCAGGAGTTTAGAAAATAATGTCGCGGTCGAAAAAGGGCGCGACAGAAATGGCGACTCCGCTGGGGATTTTAGGTTCTTAACCACAACAGACCTAGGGTTATTATTTGGCAATTATTTTGCATTTAATTTTTGTGTGTTGTATTTTGTTTTATTTATTTTTGATTGCTACCTGCTTTACTGCTTTCCTTAAACTGGCATTCCGCTCATATTTCTTCCACTCTGGAAAATTCACACAATCACACACTACATGCGAGGTGCGCTGGGTGCATCAGCAAAATTCTTTCTTCAAAAACCAAATTTAGGAGAGTTGGTAATATACGTGGAGTGCCCGGTCTAACCGGTGGCCGCGTAGCCTTCTCACTCGAGTTGTCCGCTCGGGAACCTTGCGTCCAGAAAAGCCAAATCTTAGCAAACTTAAGATAGAGCTATACCACCCTTATTTTAGGGCATGCATGCATTTACCTTAGGTGGGTCGGTCCTTGGCATCGACACCACAATTAGGAAGACACCAAACTTGTCGACGGGTTTCTCAACCCAACGACCAACCAGCATATTATGTGTAGCGTGGCAATAACAGACAAATCCAAACCCAATCATGACATGCTGAAATTGGGAAAAGTGCACCGTCATTTGGTCGCCATTTCCAACAAAGGCATTATAGTTGGACGACTTGGACAAACCCGTCATAATCTCGCATAAGTGACGTTTAGGCTTACCTCTGGCATAAAGAGGTCCCCCTGCATGTTAGGAAACGTTTGAATATGCTATGTGCAATATATCTGCTACATACCTGCAAATTATGTGCTTTATGCTAACACCGTTTGTTGCATTTTTTAGAAGAAAATTTATCCTCCTCCCCCAAAGGGTCGGTTCGTATTTGACTCAACAATGTCGGAGCATCCACACTTCACCAGGTCCAAGGCAAGAAATGATGATATGGTAGCTCGGGCGTCGAGCCAAATGGTTTGGGAATTATTCTGTCGGTAAACAGAACCTTGAAGGAGGAATATCACATCGGGAAGAATGTATTGCACGATTTCTGCGACAAATTGGCGATATGCGAGGTTGAGATGGAGAGGCTACGGAATCGACCAACCTATCCATTAGCTTGAATACCCCTATGCGGATCAAAGGGCCACTACTTCACAAACCATCCCAGATCGACCTCCACCACCACATATCTCCCGAGAACTCCACAAAGGCCACCACGCGAACAAACCGCCGCCGCCCCAACCCCAACCCCACCTTCAAATGACCTCCTACTACCCGTATACCTCGGCCCCGCTTACTTCACCGTAATCACCACTAATCGCGAGCCAATCAATACCCACGCACCACACCCATTACGGCCCAAGAACAACCCGAACGGTGACTTACAGCGAAACCCAGCGCTTTTACGTCCGTGCTTCACAAAGAAGGGGATCATTATGAAGAGATGGAGGAAGTCCGAGCCAAAATGGGCGAGGCGTGGCCAAAGAAATTCATAGTCCGAAAGAAGCGGTTGGGGCATGCGATCGGACAAAGGTCACGAAGGACTAGACTACGAGGATCTTTGCGTGCATCGGGCGTGGAGCGCCATGGGGTACAAGGTGCCGAAGTTTGAACCATTTGATGGAAAAGGGAACCCCCGTGCACACCTGAGGTTATATTGCGACAAGCTAATCGGGGTAGGGAAGAACCCAGCGGTCATTATGAAGTTGTTCATTCGGAGCTTGGCCGTGAGGCACTAGATTGGTATACCGGCAAGATCGCGGAAATGGCATAAATGGAATCGTTGGCCCAAATTTTGTGGGCGGTTCGGGTTCAACCTGAAACCGTTGTGGGCGAGGTTATTTAATGAAGTTGGAGAAGACTACGAAACATTCGGAGAATACGCCATGAGGTGGCGTTGAGGCGGCGAGTGCAACCACCCATGGTGGAGAGTGAGATGACCACATTATTTGTACAATCTTTGAAGGATGCAACCTCTTATGAGCGGATGATAAGCGTCGTGGGCGGAATTTTGCGGAAGTTATTAGAATGGGCGACCGTAGAAGAAGGTATTAAAGCGGTAGGATTACAAATCCGCGGCATTACGAGCAACTAATAAGGCGATTGATCGAGGACAACGGAGTACTTCACGAGGAAGAAAGAGGCGATTTCCCCTTCCATGTTTGTACAAGAAGCATGACCCAAGCATTCGTAACATACGAAACCCATCATACTACCACAACTACCACACGGCTATATATAACACTTCACAAACACGTTTATCACGCGCATAGATCCACCCATCAAGCCCGACGAATAGAGCACGATGCGCGAGCAAATAAGAATTTTGAAGGAAAACCACCCCAAAGTTCGCACCCACTATTGAACCCGTACCTCAAATATATGAAAGGTTGCGGTGCGAGCCTAATCCAACCGATTCGGGAAGGATCACGACCTATCCCAAGATGGTATGATGAGAACAAGCGCTGCGCGTATCACTCGATAGCCCGGGACATGACACGAAGGTTGCCACTCCTCGAGGGCGTAATCGAGGCAGCGATCGGAGAAGGGTAATTCTAAAGGATCGCCCCGAATGTGCATGATAACCCCTTGCCAAACCACGGCCACGCGTCAATGTGCACTGATAACCTTAGATGAGAATACACTCGCCTACGCCCGTTCCGCCTCGAATCGGTCATTTATCCGGCGCACCACGCAGAGGCGAGAAGAGGAGATAGCGAGCGTGAAGACCCGACCATCCACGGCGAGCATGAAGGCATATTGATTGGATTTGCACCTGTCTTGGTCGCGCAGAGCACGGATAGGAAAAAGCGATTTATTTTAGCGAATAATTTATAAACTCATATTTAAGCTTTAATAATGTTTTCTTTCGTTTTGCTTGTAATGAACTACGTTTGACACGATTCCCAGTGGATACGTGGCGGCGTCTCGCCTGGTCCCACACCTAGAAATTTTAATTTTCCCAATATTAAGCTTGTAATGAAATCGTTCGACTGATTCCCTCGTGGGGATACGTGGCGGCCTAAATCGGCCAGTCGCGCGTTAGGAAACTTTCCCTTTGCTTTGAAAATGACAAGAATACACATAGCTTCTGGCAACTACATTTGAGACCCATTTTAGGCGGACACTTTTCAAAGCGGGACAATGTAGGAAACGACGAGGTTGCAAGTCCAAACAAGCGAACGCGAGATATCAAGGAACAAGGCGACAAAGTCAAATATGAATCGACCCCAAAACTCACAAATTTTTCTTTGGCGCAGTCTTTTAATATAACGAAGCATAAAGTGCAATGAAGCGAAAATACGACGAAAAGTCTTGAGCGAGGAAGCGACAAAGCGAGGGATGACAACAATCCAAAGTCCGCGGCAAAGCGTGGCGAAAAGGGCATCAACGATCGGCGATCAAAGTTCGAGTTCGCGACAAAACCTAGCGCATCAACTCGAGCATAAAGTCAAATTGGCAACCAGCGTATCGCGCGGCAAAGGCATCATGGCAATTTCGTGCAACGTTGGCGTAATGTCCGCAAAGACAACATCTCAGGAATGACATCTCTACCCATAAAATTGCACTTCTCATATGTATTTATCATTTCATTTAAACAGGTATACACTAACGTTTTTTTTTCTCAAGCTTGGCTTGCAGGAGCATTTATTCTACAGGAGCAGCGACACGTCCGGGCAACGACGTGATCAGCAAGTCCACGCAGCGGCGCCCGGCGGCAACACGTCGAACAACGGCGTAATCGGCAAGTCCACGCAGCGCCCGGCAACACGTCGGACAGCGTAATCGGCGTGTCCACGCAGCGGCGCCGGCGGCAACCGTCCGGACAACGGCGTAATCGGCAAGTCCATGCAGCGGCGCCCGGCGGCAACACGTCCGCACAACGGCGTGTCGGCAAGTCCGTGCAACGGCGCCCGGCCAATCGTCCAAACAACGGCGTTATCGGCGGCCTGAAGTCCAGCGGCGGCGCCCGGCAATACGTCAACAACGGCGTTATCGGCCCGATCCGTGCAGCGCCCGGCGGCGGCAACACGTCCAGACAACGACGTAATCAGCAAGTCCATGCAACGGCGCCCGGCAATACGTCGAACAAGCGGCGTTATCGGCCGGCCACGGCAAGTCACGCAGCGGCGCCCGAAGCGTACGTCAACAACGGCGTTATCGGCCGATCCCACGCAGCGGCGCCCGGCGAACACGTCCGGACAGCGATGTAATCGGCAAGTCCACGCAGCGGCGCCGGCGATACGTCGAACAACGGCGTTATCGGCCTGATCCACGCAGCGGCGCCCGGCGCCCGCGTCGGACAGCGTAATCGGCAAGTCCACGCCAACGGCGCCCGGCGGCGGCGTCCGGACAACGGCGTAATCGGCAAGTCCGTACAGCGGCGTCGGCGGCACGTCGGACAACGGCGTGTCGGCAAGTCCATGCAGCGGCGCCCGGCAATACGTCCAAACAACGGCGTTATCGGCCACGGCAAGTCCACGCAGCGGCGGCGGCGATACGTCCAAACAACGGCGTTATCGGCGATCCACGCAGCGGCGCCCGGCGGCCACGTCCGGACAACGGCGTAATCGGCAAGTCCATACAGCGGCGCCCGGCGGCGTCGTCCAAACAACGGCGTTATCGGCGACAGCAAGTCCGCAGCGGCGCCCGGCGGCCGTCACGTCAACAACGGCGTTATCGGCCTGATCCGCGCAGCAGCGCCCGGCGGCACGTCCGGACAACGGCGTAATCGGCAAGTCACGCAACGGCGCCCGGCGGCAACACGTCCGAACAACGGCGTAATCGGCAAGTCCGTGCAGCGGCGCCCGGCGGCAACACGTCGAACGGCGTGTCGGCAAGTCCGTGCAGCGGCGCGGCGGCAACACGTCGGACAACGGCGTAATCGGCAAGTCCATGCAGCGGCGCCCGGCGGCGCCCGTCGACAACGGCGTGTCGGCAAGTCCGTGCAGCGACAATACGTCCGCACAACGGCGTTATCGGCCGCAAGTCCGCAGCGGCGCCCGGCAATACGTCGAGCAATGGCGTTATCGGCCGCAACAAGTCTGCAGCGGCGCCAAGGCAACACGTCAGCGGCGCTTATCGGCCAACAAGTCCAACAGCGCCATCATCGATATCACGCGGGGGCGATTTCTATATTCTCAAAATTGCATTTTCTCATTCATGCTTTATTATTACGTCTTATGCACTAACTCTTTCTTGAGCTTTAGTCTGAGGGCAATTGCGGCAAGGACAACGTATCCGCATTCACAATCGCAACACGTCGTGCAAGGCGAAATCACGCATTTGCGCGTCGCATCAACACAGCGAGCATCATATTTTTCTACTCACGGTTGCATTACTTTAAAATTATGCATCATCATTTTGCCTTAATGATTATGCACTAACCGTTTGTTCAAGTCTTAGCGTGCGGCGAGCACAACGTGGATTTTCTCTTCAATGACGGGGCAATGTTGGGGGCGACCTTCCCAACGATTGGCGAAAGCGACCTCAGCGTCGGTCGCTCGCCAGCATCACCGTAGAACCCAGGCCGCGCAAGCCATAGCGATGCACTCCGTGTTCAAGCGGTTATTTTCTTTTACTTTTGCACCGTAACCCGTGTCATCATAACTCGACACTTTCGGGACTTTAAGTCCGCCTTAGCGCGCCTGGTGTTTTGACCATGGTAACCCGGTGTCGTCGTAACTCGACCGGGGCGGCTGAGTCGCGTTAGCGCGCCGTATTTTGACCATGGTAGCCCGGTGTCGTCATAACTCGACATTGGGGCGGCTAAGTCCGCGTTAGCCGCGCCAGTGTTTTAACCATGGTAGCCGGTGTCGTCGTAACTTCGACACCGGGGCGGCTAAGTCGCGTTAGCCCGCCACGGTGTTTCGACCATGGTAACCCGATCGTCGTAACTTCGACAACGGGGCCAGTTTTGATTTTTTGCGTCAGCCCTGTTTACCCGCCCAACATTTTTGCAATTCTGAAGATCGAGACAAAATTGGCTATGAGTCAACGTCTTTGTCCGAAGATTCTTCCATCATCTCCATACAAAGAGGACGGTGTTGACACGATTTTGACCCTCCGTCGGCCATTAACCATAAAATTACACTAATTTTGTAAAATAATTTTTATAATAAAATACAACAATAAAACATTAAATACAGGCGTAAATAAATAATTTAATAATGACATCGCGTCTTACGTAAAGTTTTAAACACTTAGAATCCCGCGCCCGCATTAACTAACTTTAAGCTTTGTCGTAATTCTTAAATAATTAATAAATGCATAAAATAAATAATTTAGCGATAACGTCGTGTCAGGTAGCATAGCCGCATTTATTAGTAATCATTTGTAATTTAAAAATCAATTTTAAACTGATATATGCATCTAATAGCGTCGCATCTATAAAAGCTTTAAACATCATACTTGCATTTAGCATTTAAGTAATTTAATATAAACTCAATGCAATTTTAATTTAACTTCGCAATAATGCAATAATAAGTTTTGAAATAAATAGCGCCGCATTCTAAAGTATTAAGCATTAATTTAAATAGCACGCCCGCATTTATTTTAGATAATTTAATCACAATTAATTAATACACTTACCTGGAATTAATTAGCTAATCAATTAACTAGCCTAAACTAATTAAACCCCTAGAATTAAAATAACCTATTCATTCTCCAGCCCAAACTGTGACCCGCGTGGCCCAACCGCGCCCCGGCCCACGCCCCTTTTCCCTTATCAGCCCACTACCCGCGACCCAGCCTCATTTTTACCTTTACCCACGACCCAGCCATTCTTTTACCTTACCCATCGTCCTCCACTTCAACAAAAACGCTAAGAACCCTAAACCTAAAGCAACCGCCGCAGTCCTCTGCCCTTTAGCCGCGATTCTCGCCGGATTTTCGGCTGAAAATCCGGCTCACCTTCCTTTCCCTTTACCCACACGCACCCCAGCCAGTTTCCTTACCATATTCATCACCCAAATCCCTAAAATCGCACTAAAATCTTTTCGAAACTAAACCAAATCGCATACCAATCAAGCACAAGTATCAGCCTTATTTATTTACCTAATTTGGAACCCAAATGGGGGCTATATAAGAACATGCAAAGGCAATCGAAAGGGGCAGACCGATAGCATCGAAACGGGGAGACAGAACAGGGCTCATAGGAGTCCAACAGCAATCGAGAGAGTATCGATTAAGGACTCAGTCAGAGGGAATAACCCTTAGAGGGGATAGCATCGAAACAGGGGGATAGCATCGAAACAGGGGGGCTCGGGCAGAGAGAGGAGACAAATAGCAGCAAGAGTTCATCGATTAGGAGATTCAGAAAACAATCGAGAATCAATAGTTAACCATTCTCGCGAAACCCTTCCTCTTTCCATTGCATTAGCAATCCCTCCGAGTGGCTTCGACGACTTGATACGCTGCCTCGGTTCGCCGCCGGAGAAGGTAAACTTGACTCACACCTAATCTTAGTCTATCTGCATACTGTGGTTTGCCATCTGTTTGTGTTGGTTAATTACGTGTTAGTTCAGTTCATATAGAAGCCATTTAGTTAACTTAATGTTTAATACAAGGTAATGCCTAACCCTGTTAAAATTTCTTGCTTTAACATATTGAAAATTCATATTGTTTGTACGCCTTTGTAGGACATATCAGAAATTGCATAATGTGTATGCCATCTCGGCTTACTTATTAATTTATTATCCCCTAAGTGTTCATTTAAATTAACTATGTTATGAGAATTATTCAATTTTATAATCTGCAAACAAATACTATATTACATTTGAAGCGTCTTACATTCGATGAACAATATGAATGTGTTTGTGTATGCTTAGTTTAGCGTAATGAATCACAGTAATCTGAAATGCTATTGAGAAAATAGCTATTAAATATGTCCCATTTAAGTACTGTAAACTTGGTTTAATTGTATACATGTCTAGATTGCTTGTGTATTATCTTGTCTTGGCTTCTGAAGTTTGGCTATGTAGGATTATCTTATAAGTGGTTAGGCAGGTGGTATTTAGGTTAGTCTTACTATATTGCCACTGACCACTGCCCAGCATCTATACAAATGTCTTGGTATTTGGTTAAGTCATATATTCTCTCCAAACTTAATATTTTTATCAAGAATTGGTGGTGCCAGAACTGGGCATGCCACTGTTCTGCAGACGCAGTCCTATTCCCTCCGACTTGATATTAATCTGGTTCTTGTTAGTGTAATTCTGCCTCGCCTATATCGCATGTCATATTTCTTGTCTAATTAGGATTATTTTGCATTCATAAAATCCATGCTTGATATGAAGATGTATAGGCCAATTGGGATAAAACATACTCGCATATAAATGGTTGCTATGATAAAGGTCACATGTAAATCGATTCTGATCTAATCCTATCTACTTAAGTGTCTGATTTAAGAAACTAACACAGTGATCCTAAAGCATGACCAATACATCAGGGGTTATTTAACCTTTCAGCCGCATTTCTCTTCTAGAGAATAATAAAGTCCTTTCCTATATGTATGTTTGGCAGGGGGCTAAGCCCATTTGGCCTAAGCTCTTATTATTTTCTCTTATTATTTGCTTATTCGCAATAACTCTTATTATTTGCTTATTCTTGTAGCGATCACGGTTATTGCATATGTGCATTTAGATTTTATGATCCCATAACTTTGGGCATTTACTAATCTTTATCTTTCTTTTCTTTTTACATGAAACGCATTGGAGCAACAAGAGTCTCATGGCGAGACTCATCGTGGCAAATTAGTACCCGCATCTATGTGCATCTCTCTATCCGCATCGGAATTCCAAAGCCGCAGGCGAAAGACATCGCCATCCTTCGAGTCCTTTATATTATTTTCTACCCCGCCCCCATTCATTTATTTATTGTAAATTAATTGTTTAACATTACACTAATTAGGAGAATAGTTGGAATAATTAAATCTTGAACCAATAGATTAGTAAGTAGTTGGACATTAGAAATGTATTCCCTTTAATTTAATTCTTGCAGGCTTGCCACGACTAAAACTTTGCCAAATGATAACCGTCTCTTGCACTAGGCCACATAAATTAAATTTTTCAAGTAAGTGCATGCATTTAACTTATAAATTAGTTTCGCGTCACTTATTTATAAATAAAAGTAAATGAACACTTTTAAACTCTACATGTAGCACAAGTCTTTTATAAAATGCATGCATCTATGATAAATCAATTTTACACCATCTCTTATAAATAATATAAATACCTCTAGCACCTTAGCATCTTTTCTATTTAGCACCCCTTGGCATTTACAGCTTTTCTATTTAGCACCCCTTGGCATTTTAAAATCTTTAAGTCTTTTAAACATTTTAGCACTTTTATCATTTTCTAACACTTTTCTAAGTAGGAGCCCTTCTAGCATTTAATACCTTTAGCAAACTTTTGCCCTTTTAAGCACCTTTTAAACATTTTAACATTTTTAGCATTTTATTAAACAGGAAGAGCTTTTACTTTGCATTTTTAAAACATAATAATTACCCTAGGTTTGGCAGGACAACCGCAAGTTAGCGGATCTTAGAGGGTGCCTAACCCCTTCCCTCTAGATTAATAAAGAACCCTTGCCCGGAATCTCATTAAGTTAGCAGACCATTAAAATGGAGTTAATGTTTACTTTAAACTAGTTAAACATTTAGGTGTCCTAATTCACCCAATTAATTAGGTGGCGACTCCGCGAACCCTTTAGCATTTTAGCACCCTTTTAAACTTTAGCATCTTTAGCATTCTAGCAACTCTTTTGCAATTTTAGCATCCTTTTTGCACTTTTAATACTTTTAACCTTTTAAGCTTTTTGAACATTATTAGCATTTATTCTATTTTATTTTCTAACCTTTTATTTGAGCAGGAGTTTAGAAAATAATGTCGCGGTCGAAAAAGGGCGCGATAATGGGTATGTTGTGCACCATACTTTTATGTAGGAGGCTACCGGACATTTAAGATTGGTTTCTATTCTTTCATCTCTTAGATCGTGCAATAGAGATATGTTATT
Organism: Przewalskia tangutica; assembly: GCA_029844215.1. Classification (NCBI taxonomy): domain Eukaryota; kingdom Viridiplantae; phylum Streptophyta; class Magnoliopsida; order Solanales; family Solanaceae; genus Przewalskia; species Przewalskia tangutica. Next base: position 122,781,528 of record CM056723.1, read on the forward strand.
AGGATAATCCCTTTCTGACGACTTACTATGTTTACATCTATGCCTCCGAAGAAGGCGACAACGACTCAGAAGAGAAAATCTACAGCGGGGGATACTAGTCGGATTCAGAGAGTTCTGGGTCCGTGCTCGATCTATACGAGGCGTGCCCGATCGGCGAGCTCGCTTCGTCGCCACCTCAAAGCTCGATTCGAGGCAACATCACGATTTCCGAGGCCCAACACTGAGCCTCGACTCTCGGCCGAGGCGCAGGATAGAAACGTGAGAGATGTGGTTCATTCTTGACTAGGTTAGTGACAGGGCAGACTTATAGATAGGGACGAGGTTGACCCAGAGCGAGATAACGAGGGTCGTAATTTCTTGGTTTGTAGTCCGGAGTTTTTCGGGTCAAGGCCCGAGGATGATCCATAGGAGTCCATCCGACATATACAGCGTACGTTGAGGGTGATAAAGGCTTCGGAGACTGAGTCTGTCATGTTGGCATCATATCGGTTGCGTGACGTAGCTCTTAACTGGTATGAGTCGTGAGAGCTATCTATGGGAGAGGGTGCTCCTCCAGCCGTGTGGGACAAGTTCGCAGAGGCTTTCCTTGACCACTTCCTACCTCCATAGATGAGGAGGGCCAGAGTTGATAGGTTCCTAAACTTGAGGCAGGGCGGTAGGAGCGTTATAGAGTACAATCTTGAGTTTGATTCATTGGCCAGATACGCACCCACTATTGTAGAAGATATGGAAGACAGGGTGCATCGTTACGTAATGGGGCTGGACCACTATTTGATCGATGGTTGTATGGCAGTGGCTCTTCAGCCGGGTATGGATATTACTATTTACTCGTATCCAGGCATATACACAGGGGGTTGAGGACTGACATAGAGGGCGACAGCCAGACAGAGGTCATGACAGGGACCAGCATAAGAGGGCTAGGTCGGCAGCTTATTCTGGTGAGTATCGAGGCAGACAACCTCGATGAGTCGGATATTCATCTCGGCCCGGCACGAGTGCTCTCTGCGATCTACAGGCGGGAGGTTCGACCGTCCGAGGTATTCGAGGCGGCGAGCTCGGGGCGGGTTCTCAGAGGAACAGGGGTTCTACTCAGTCGAGGCCACTTTATCCTCGGTGCTCTCAGTGTGGTAAGCTTCATGTTGGGTAATGTCGTTCGACCACAGGTGCTTGCTTCTCTTTCAGCCGTCAGGGCCTTATGATGAGAGAGTATCCCTATAGGGGTAGTTCAGGTGGTATGGCTCGGCCTACGGGGTCGGGTGCTGGTTCGTCATCATCCATAACTATGCGCCCCACCGGGCAGAGTATTCAGACGCCAGCAGGTCGTGGTAGAGGTCGTGGTGGAGTTTCTAGTTCTGGCGGTCCTTCGAACCGCATATATGCTTTGGCCAGTAGACGTGATTAGGAGGCGTCACCAGTTGTTGTTACAGGTATACTATCGGTCTTTTTCTGTGATATATATGCTTTGATAGATCCAGGTTCCACCTTGTCCTACATATCACCTCTTGTTGCTAGTAGAATAGGTATAGAACCTGAGTCGATAAAACCATTTGAGGTAGCTACACCGGTAGGAGATTCGGTTATAGCTAAGCGTGTGTATAAAAATTGCTCGGTGGTGATATGTAGCCATCATGAGCTATTCAATCAGGAGAACCGACTTTGTTTTATGTCTTCCTGTTTCAAAAAGAAAATGGAGATTGCTTACGTTTTCTTCAAGTAAGCGCGAGTGGATTCATTGCTCACCCGAACCCGATTCCTCTTGCTCTACCCTAGCAGATTTGATAGAGTTGGATATGATAGAATTTGATGTTATTATGGGTATGGACTGGTTGACTTATTGTTTTGCCAACGTTGATTGTAGAGAGAAGTTGGTTCGATTTCAGTTTTCAGACGAGCCAGTTAAAGAATGGAAGAGGAATACATCATCGCCGAGGGGTAAGTTTATTTCATACCTCAAGGCAATGGAGATGGTTAAAAAGGGTTATATCTATCATTTGGTTCGGGTGCATGATACGGTAGCAGAGGTACCGGCTTTTCAGTCAGTTCCGGTAGTTAGTGAGTTCCCGGGTGTATTCCCAGATGATCTTCCAGGTCTTCCTCCAGAGCGGGAGATAAATTTTAGTATAGATGTATTGCCAAGTACCCAACTCATATCTATTCCTCCTTATAGAATAACACATGCAGAGTTGAAAGAGTTGAAGGAGCAGCTAAGAGACTTGTTGGAAAAGAGCTTCATTAGGCCTAGTACATCTCTTTGGGGAGCACCGGTATTATTTGTGAGGAAGAAAGATGGTTCGCTGCGGATGTGTATTGATTATAGGCAGCTGAATAAGGTAACCATCAAAAAAAGGTATCCCCTCCCCAGGATTGATGATTTATTTGACCAGTTGCATGGTGGTAAGTGTTTCTCGAAGATAGACTTGCGGTCAGGTTATCATCAGGTGCGGATAAGGGAGGCAGATATTCCAAAGACAACGTTCAGAACCCGATATGGACATTATGAGTTTAGGGTGATGTCTTTTGGACTGAACAATGATCCAGCAGTGTTTATGGATTTGATGAACCATGTATTCAGGCCGTTCTTAAACATGTTCGTCATTGTATTCATTGATGATATCTTGGTTTATTCCCGTTCAGAGCAGGAACATGCAGATGATTTGAGGCGATGCCGGGTCCTCGGCAAAGCAGTTGTATGCCAAGTTTTCTAAGTGTGAATTCTGGTTGACTTCAGTGGCGTTCTTGGGGCATATTATCGGGGCTGATGGTATTCGGGTGGATAAACAGAAGATTGGTAGTGAAGACTTGGCGCACCTCTTACACCTGCGAGTGCAGCTTTTTACGGCTAGCATGGTATTATAAGAGGTTTATGGAGAAGTTTGCCTCGATCTCAGCGCCTTTGACTAGGCTAACTCAGAAGGCAACTAAGTTCCAGTGGACGGATACTTGTGAGCACAGTTTCCAGTTGTTGAAGGATAAGTTGAATACGGCTCCAGTTCTGACTCTTCCCGAGGGACCGGATGGTTATGTCATTTATTGTGATGCTCCAGGTATTGGGTTGGGTTGTGTATTGATGCAGCATGGTAGAGTTATAGCTTATGCCTCCCGACAACTCAGAAAGCATGAAAATAATTATCCACTCATGATTTGGAGCTAGCAGCGATGATTCATGCCCTGAAGATATGGAGACATTATTTGTATGAGGTTCATGTTGACATTTATACGGATCACAAGAGTCTCCAATATATCTTTAAGCAGAAGGAGTTGAACCTACGACAGAGACGATGGCTAGAGTTGCTAAAAGAATACGATGTTGATATCTTATACCATCCAGGAAAAGCAAATGTTGTGACATATGCTCTTAACCGTAGATCTATGGGTAGCTTGATGGAGGTGCAGCCAGACAGGAAGGAGATGGTTCGTGAGATACACAGGCTAGCCAGTCTTGGAATCCGGTTGGCGGATTCAGGAGATAGTGGGGTTCTTGTTCGAGAAGTTGCCGAGTCCTTTATCATAGAAGAGGTAAAGAGACATCAGTATAAGGATCCTATTCTGGAACGATATAGAGAGACAGTTCTCCGAAAGGAGAAGACTCTATTTGAGGTTGCACCTAATGGTGTGCTAAGGTATGAAGGTAGGCTATGTGTATCGGATGTTGCGGGGCTACGATAACAGGTTATGGGTGAGGCACACAATGCATGTTATTCCATTCATCTAGGGTCAACGAAGACGTACCATGACCTTAAATGCTTGTATTGGTGGGATGACATGAAAAAAGACATTGCAGAGTTTGTTGCCCAGTGCCCGAATTGTCAGCAGGTTAATATCGAGCATCAGAAGTCTGGTGGATTATTGCAGGAGATAGAGATCCCGACTTGGAAGTGGGAAGTGATCAATAGAGACTTCTTTACAGGCTTACCTCGCACTCAGCGGAAGTGTGATTCCATATGGGTTATTGTGGATAGGCTAATGAAATCAACCAATTTTCTTCCAGTTAGGACTACTTACTCAGTTGAGGACTATGCCAGGCTGTACATCAGGAAGATAGTGAGACTGCACGGGGTTCCCACATCTATTATATCGGACCGAGAAGCTCGGTTTACAGCTAACTTCTGGAGATCATTCCAGAAGGGATTGGGGACACAAGTGAGTCTCAGCACAACATTCATCCCCAGACTGAGGGGCAGGCAGAGCGTACTATTCAGACTCTAGAGGATATGTTGAGAGCCTGTATTATTGACTTCAGAGGTAGCTGGGAGGATCATTTACCACTAATTGAGTTTGCTTACAATAACAACTACCATTCTAGTATCCAGATGGCCCCATACGAGGCCTTATATGGGAGGAAGTGCAGGTCACCTATTGGTTGGTTTGATATAGGTGAGACTAAGTTAATCGGCCCAGACATGGTTCAGCAAGATGTTGATAAGGTGAAGCTCATTCATGAGTGATTTTTAGCAGGCCAGAGTTGACAGAAGTCATATGCTGATAATCAACGTCGACACTTGGAATTCCAGGTTAGTGATTGAGTATTCTTGAAGGTATCACCCATGAATGGTGTGATACGGTTCGGTAAGAAAGGGAAGCTTAGCCCAAGGTACATCGGGCCTTACCAGATCATTTGTAGGATAAACAAGGTTGCCCATGAGTTGGATCTACCATCTGATTTGGAAGCGGTACATCCAGTCTTCCATATACCTATGCTGCGTAAGTATATTAGTGATCCTTCCAGAGTCTTCCCAGTAGATGATGTCCAGGTGACAGAGGAGAGTCTCATAGCCATACTTGATTGTCAGGTCAGGAGATTCCGGACAAAGGATGTGGCTTCCGTCAAGGTATTGTGGCGAAACAACAATAGGGAGGAAATGACTTGGGAGGCAGAAGATGAAATAAAGAAGAAGTATCCTCACTTGTTCCCTGTGCCTCCAGGTAAATTCAACTCGACTCCCTTATTTGATATTAGTAATTGATGAATTGTATGTGTGTTATATTGTGGTCCTGTGTGGAATTTATTGGTTTGTTGAATATAGGTGGATAAGCATAGTTATAAAGGAGACTCTGCTGAAATATTTCTAGCATGAGACCTATGATAAACATTCGAGGACGAATGTTTCTAAAGGGGAAGGATGTTACATCTCGTAAGTTTAAGGCGATAATTAAGAACGTCATTAAGGAAGTAAGATTCGAATATTGGATATAAAGTATAATTACATATGTTAATACGGGAATTAGTATACAAACAGATGTGATCTCGGAATAATTTTTTGAATACTACAAATGGGACGACGAGAATTAATACTAGTAGTTGAGTTTGTTCCAATGGAGTATGGGATAGTATGGTATTATAAAATCTTGGCATTGATGATATGAGGGGTTATGTGGGGTTCATTTTAGTAGAGGGTTCAATTTAATTAGACAATTAGAAAGAGAGCCAAAGTGTAAAAAGAAAATTTCAGATTTTTACTAACATATCTCCTTCATCTCTTCCACTTTAACTTCAAACAAAATTTTCCATCTCCCTCCCTTCTCTTCTCCTCCCCCTCCAGCCGAAATTACCCCTCCCCTTAGCAAGTATTTGAAGCTTCTAATTCCTCTTTGTAGATTTAAGGTTCTTCTACAATTTTAGGCCAAAAATTGCTCCAAAACAGTGGCCATTTTGCGGACTGCTTGGCCCGAATTAGGCCAAGAAAATTTCAGATTTTGGTGAAGTTTTTGGGAAGAAAAACGTGTAAGAATGATGGATTAACATTGTAGAATGTATGCATGTCAATTTGGAGTTGAAGAAGTGTGAAAATTAGTGAAGAAAATCGATGAAACAGTGAATTCCGATTAGGGACTGTTTTGAATTCAATTTAAGGTATAATATTTTTCTTCCTATGGATATAATTGGAGTGCATGTTGTTATAATTAAGGAAATGAATTTGTGTTAAGGGAAAATTGGAATTAAGACATTGCATGTGAATATTTTGAATGATGTAGCCGATTTTGGGACTAATTTTACTAATCTTGGAGTTGTCGTATCCGATTATTGTGTCGTTAAGTTCGTCGCTGCCTTGCATGTTGGAATTGGAAATAATCTTGATATTTAGAGTTATAATTGTTTGTATGAAAGTATTGAAAACATGAATTGGATTTTAAGACTTCAATTAAATTTTAAGGAATTATGAAAAGAGTAGGTATTGTGGGTGTTGGCCGAGACTTGTATGAAATTATTGGATACGTTGTGTTGAACTTTAGGGGTTGTTTTGGCTAAGTTAAGATGCTGGAAATTTCAGTTTAGAACCTACAATTACGTTGTTATAATTGTGGATATATGTCCTAAAAGAATTAAGGTATAGAAATGTGTAGAAAAGCTTCACATTTTTCACTTTCGTTGTTGTTAAAGTGTGGACTATTTTAATAGACTATTTTTAACATGATTAAAGGGTTGGATGAACATGATAAATATGTGTATTAATCACCTTTGTTGTTTTGATTATATTCCATGAAGGTAAGGAGAAATAATGTATAATAGTGGTATATGTCAAGTATATGGACTGTTTTGACTATATTCTTACGTAGTGATGGTTATTTGGTATTGCTGGCTTGATTTGTAAGTTGGGGATAGACACATAAATAGTGGAAGTGCTGCCCGGATTTCTATAGAAAAGAGAGTCGTCTTTCGATATAACATACGCTAGAAATCATAGAATTGACGGGCGTATTATCTTTTATTATAGGTTGACGTACTAGCTGAGACGAGACATATTCTAATATTGAGTTGGCTAGTTCGACTAAATGGTATGTGAAACTCTTCCCTCTTTCTTTGGCATGATTTATATGAGAATGAACGTACGACGGATGTACATGATTTCTATACAGTCTAGTTCCTAGTAATATGAGTTAGGAGAAGTGCCTAGGTTCTTTTCAGTAAAGAGTTATTGTAATGATTTTATTGAGAGTCAAATGATGATTTTTAATTGCATATGGTCGCTCATGATATCTATTCGTGCAAGTATTATTACTTTACTCCACCGAGTCCCGGGCCGGCTTATGTTCGTGCACAACCTTGCATTGTTCATCGAGTCCCTCACTAGAGGGTCGGATTACGTAGGATGCATCCATAGATGAGATGATGACTTCACTGAGTCCCAGTATGGGTCGGGTTATGATATGATTCCACCGATTCCCGCACTAGAGGGTCGGATTACGTTATAGGTATATATGTATCTGATGACTATATGGACAGACATTCATGGTTTTTGACTTGACTCTCATTTTTATAAGGCACAACTGACTCTAATTGTTTATGACACATTTGGATTCTGATGATTATACTGGTCTCCTGTTATCGTTGGCTACTTATGATCTCATTTACAATATTTCATGTTTTACATACTTAGTACATTATTTCGTACTGACCCCCTTTCCTCGGGGGGCTGCGTTCATGCCCACAGGTACATATGCTCAGTTTGGTGATCTTCCAGTCTAGGTTCCTGCTCAGCTGTTTGGAAAGCTCCATTGATTCAGAGATTTGTCATTTTGGTACAGAACTTTATTCTGACTGATGTATATAATTAGGGGCACGACGGGGCCCTGTCCCGTCATATGTCGTTATCCTTCTCATAAAGATCTGTAGACAGTCGTGTGTTATACGTATGTGGAGTTGTGAACCTATTTTTGTATATGTGTTGTTGTACTTTGTTTTGGGATGTTCCTGTATATAGTGGCAGCCTTGTCGGCTTGCGTCCTTTGTTATACTTGATTTAGATGCGACTTCTTAGGAGACAGGGTATGTATGTGTAAAGGCCGCCTTGCCTATTCCGACGTATGTTATTTTGTCTTTAGTGTCAGTCTAATTACGTGACAGGTTAATATAATGGCATCATTAGGGCGTTTAGTCACAGCCCGTCAGGTCGGGTCGTGACATATAGAGTGGTGGTTAGATCAACGGTGTTGTATGTGGCAGAATGATGTCCATTCAAGAACGTTCACGTTCAAAAGATGAATGTGACGGAGATGAGGATGCTCAGATAGACGTGTGGTCATACTAGAAAAGATATGATTAGAAACAAAGTTATATGAGATAAGGTCGGAGTGACCTCTATGGATGATAAGATGGGAGAAGCGAGACTGAGATGGTTCGGGCATATGAAGAGGATGTGTGAGGATGTGTCAGTTAGGAGCTGTGACAGATTGGCGATAACATGAGTTAACAAAGGTTGAGGTATGCTGAAGAAGAATTGGGGGAGGTGATGTAACACCTTGTACCATTGGGCTAAGTAATTTTCATGGTTCAGGAACTTAAGACAGAGTGTGAAGTGTTAGAATTAGAAATTTGATGAAATCAACGTTCTTCAGTTTTATGCCTCAAAATACAGATCGTAAAATATTTTACGGACCGTCAAATCACACCATAAAACGGACCCCATAAATCCAAGTCATTGTTAAGGATTACGACAAAAATCATGAGCCATGAAAGTTTTACGGGTCGTAAATCCCACAATAATTATTTTACGGATCGTAAAAGTCATTGTAAAAGGTTCCAACGACTGAACAATATAAATACTCAGCCTTAGTCTCATAAATCAGATTTTTTCACTTTTTCCAAGCCTTAGAATGAAGACTCTCTCTTCCCAATCATCTCATACATCAAGATAAGTCCTTTCCGCGTAATTCCATGTGATTCTAACATAGTATAATCAATTCTAAGCATAATTAACTATTTCTAACCTAGGATTTTTAAGAAAATCCAACTCAGGGGATTAAGGTTCGAGCTTAGGATTATTTTTCCAAGTTCAGATTTTATGGTAAATTTGAGAGCATCTAAGGTATGTAGATCTTCTATCTACGTGTGGACATATCTATGTTCTCCCCATGTCACGTTTCTATGAAATCAAGAAAATTTCATAAGGTTTTGTTCTAATATCATGATAACCCTTATATGAATATTATATCATGTTTATATTATTATTCGTCAATTGTATTCATGCTTGGTCAATTATGATTGTAATGAACCTGTTCGTAATCCATGAACCCATGCCTTGATTTCCATGAATTTCTAAATACAAGTTATAATCAGTATTATCAAGATATATATATATATATATATATATATATATATATATATATATATATATATATATATATATATATATATATATGTTTTCATATTTTTATACAAATTATATTCTAAATGTTCTTACATGTTAAATTAAATTCATGAATCATGTTTACAAGTTATTTCATGAAATTCATGTACTTACAAGTCACTATTTTGAAGTACTTAATTTGGGAGTTGCATAGTTTACCAGAAGGCTTTAGTAGCCTGAAACTATGTATGCCACAGTAGGATAAGGGTCGCTCCACATAGAGGACGGTATCTTCAGATTTTCAAATTGGATCATTTCTTGCTATGTTCACGTCTCATACCCCGACAAGGTATGAGAAGGCTCTTCTGGTCGGGCCAGGTACCAGACTCCATCTACCCATGTGGTGATTTATGTTGTCGGTTATGCTACTGTTCTCCCCACAGATATATAGATATATAAGTTTAAAAGTTTACGGATATACAAATTTTATACATGTTTTATAATCAGATCAAATTATGTTCATGCTCATGTTTAGTTTCAGCTCATGTCTTATGATTTCATGTGCCTGTTTATTCTTTCATTGACTTTACATACAATACAATTTAAATATACTAACGTCCCTTTTGCATGAGGACTGTACTTCATGGTGCATGTATTGAGTTTCAAGACGACGAAGCTACACGCTAGGACTTGACCGTATCAACTATTTGGTGAGCCTCATCTTCTTCGGGGTGTTAGTATGATATTTCATGATTATATTTATTTTATGATAGAGGTATGCCAGAGCCTTATCCTGGTAGATAATTTCCAGACTCATGTTAGAGGTTTCATAGACTAGTCTAGTATCATATTATGTCAGTTTTTCAATTATTCATACTTATAATATTTTCAAACTCACCATGTTTTACTCAGATGATTCCGCTATTATATTTTCATAATGTTATTTCAATATTACATGTTTTAAATCATTATGTATGTCTTTATGCCCATGTTGACAAGCAAGCCATATGGTTCTGTCACGACCCGACCCGACGAGCCGCGACTAAGCGCCCTACTTACGCCATTATACTAACATGTCATGTAATCAGACTGACACTAAGGATAATATGAAATTCGGCAGCATAACGCCGCAAACATAACACATGCCCGGTTAGGCAAGCCGGCAAGGCTGCCTTCACACACAACCAACCCTGTCTCCTGAGAAGTCACATCTAAGCAAATATAACAAAGGACGCAAACCAACAAGGCTGCCACTATATACGGGAACATCCCAAAACAAAATACAATAGCACGGATGAACAAAACATATCTACAATCCTCATATGACTAAACCACATATATACAACCCACAACTGTCTACAGACCTCTATAAGAAGGATGACGACATATGACGGAATAGGTCCCCGTCGTGCCCCTAAATATACATAAGTCAACAAAAGTAGGGTTCTGTACCAAAATGACAAAGCTCTGAATCAAAGGATCTTCTCCGAACAGCTGAACGGGGAAATCTAGACTGGAGGATCACCAAACTGAGCACCTGTACCTGCGGGCATGAACGCAGCTGTTAGCGATTTCCAATTGCTCACGCAAATGTACGTATCATTACAAATAATATAGTATGTAAGACTGAATATCGTCCACAGAGACTGGTTATCAAGTACCGATTATCTAAACTTTAGTTTCTATTTGGTGAACATTAATTTATGTGTATTTTTATCTAATAACTAAGACTAAGTAATTGCAGAAAATAAACTAATTATGATAATACTTTGGTTTAAATCAGTTATAATGGAAATAGGGCTTCCAATATCCTCGACTATCCACTCTTCTCAATCCTTAATGCAAGAAGAATGACTTCTTCTTCTACGTTAAGATAGCAGGTTAACTAGACTGTCTTATATTCCTGTTAGGATATATAATCACTCAACCCCAGTGCAGAAACCTTCTATATTTCTATGATAGGTTTTACCACATAGGAGGATTAAGAACAATAACCTATAATGATACATAAGTATCGGGGTACTTTCGTCCGCGATTTTAACCTATGTCTATTCAATTACAACATATACAAATCTCTCCTATCGGTTCTTGATTCGAAATCATATAGATTATGATAATTAATGGCCAGTTAACTCAAACATTCATACCAATATTGAATAAATCTTAATCAAGTGAAGAAGAAATCAAACTAATGCATTAATTCATGAAATAGAGTTTCAAGCGATTGAATAGAAAAATCCTAATAAAGTGTTTAGCTCCTAAACATTGTCATGTCAAGAACTAATACAAACCAACATAAACTGAAATAAATAAAAGGAAAGAAAAAGAACTTGAACCAAAGTTATCTCCAATCTTGTGTTGTGGCCTCCTTTCTTGCCTCCCAAAAGTATGATAAAAGGTTATGTACAAGATGCCAGATAATGAGCAGGGTTTTAGGGTTTTATACTTGAGTAAACTTGCACTTCGGACCCTTTTAACCCTTTGAAATTCGACCCAAAAATCAGAAATCCCGCCTCGGCGCCGCGGCCCTGCTGGATGGCGCCACGGCACCGAAAATACTGCGACAAAATCAGACTCCGCAGGACAATTAGCGCCACGGAGCTGCTAGAAGGACCGCATCGCCTGTGACGTTCTTTGGCCAGTTTTCTATTTCTGTGTCATTTTCTCGTCCGGACTTCGTCTGATTTCTTCTATACTTCCATGGACTTCTTAGACTTCATTTCTTGGTTTTTTATTGTGCAATTACACCTCAATTAAGCTCATTTCATATTCTTTTTGTCATTTCTCCATTTAGGACCGTTGTGACTCAAAAGAAAGAAAAACGACCCTAATACTATACTAAACACAAAGAAAATGAGAAAAATACTAACTAAAAATGACTCAAAAAGTGTATATAAAATATGCCTAACAAATACCCCTAAACTTAACCTTTACTCGCCCTCGAGTAAAGATCAAAACAAAAATTAAAACAAAGACTCTATGAAATGGATCAAGTAGTCATAGCAATGCTCCTTCAAAATCATGGATGAAAGATGGGATAATATGTTAGAACATATATAACATGAATAATTAGCAATCTAGAATTTCAAGTTAGATATTTCGCAAATTCACTTGGATCATAATCACTGGAAATACAAACACCTAACCTATGCATGTCAGTTTCATTCCATCTTTCCCAAAATGATATAGACATGTTTACTTGTTATTCTCCACTAATCATAGACATATATATTAGAGATCTTCAGGACTTTTCAGGGTTGTAATGTAGGCTTAGACAGGGGTAGGTAAAAGTAGGCATTTAGGCTCAAATTACATACCATAAGCGTTTTTCATTCAGCTCATTTTCCTTCTTTTTGATTTCCTTTTTAATCTCATACCTATTTTTCCCCTATTTTATTTTGAGAGAATGAGATACATTATAAATAACAGGCACCCTCAAACTTAGGTTTGCATATTCTTCATTAGGGTGCATCAAATTTTTCAATTCTCTTTTTGTGTTTCTTTTTCAACACTTTTCATCCCATTAACTTTCAATTATCACTTATGGCACAAACAGAGAATCATAGAGTGTCAAACAAAGATCTTATTTTAGGCTCAAAGAGGCTGACTAGTGATACAATTTATGTCAGGATAGGTAATGAATGGTTAGAAGGGCTAACAAAGAAATGTCTGAATCACCTCCCTAAACCTGTACATCTTAACTATTTCGCCTCAAATAACAAGCAAACAGATTTTCTAGACATTTTTCAACTGTTCATTCCATAACTGACACACATAAGCTAAGCACAAATATCCTAAAGAATTAGATGTCATGAATTTTTGGCATATCTAACTTAAGCACACAGATTGTCGCTTTTAATTCTATTACATTATCCACTTTATCCATTCAATATCTTTAGCAACTACCACATACATGATCCATAAAAAAAATTATGACTCAAAAATACACAAAGACAAATCAAAAGACTCCAACACAAAACAATAAAACAAAATAAGACACCCCCCCAAAACTTAATCGACACATTGTCCCCAAAGAATAAAAATAGGGACAACTTACTGACACAATACAACGGCCATAACGGAGGCCTGGTAGGGAAAATTCTGGACATTGCACATCTTTTGGGCTCTCTGAAGTTTCAGCGCTTTTGATTTTCCCCCCCTTAGAGTCAGTCCCTAGTACACCTGCCATAAAAAACATAAGACAGAACCCAAGACCGTGAGATTGTTCAAGATAAAATAAAACAAACTAAAATAGAAAATCAAACTACATAATTAATAAATATTGGGTTTCCTCCCAACAAGCGCTGTCTTTAACGTCTTTTAACCGGACGCAATTAATCGTTACTAGTGCCTGGTGGATCCTTCTGCGAACGGCTTGCAATACGAATAGTTATTTTTGCCGGCCTCACTTCACCTACACCATTTCTATAGAACACAAAAGGGTAGTACTTTTATGCTTGCCCCCAAATTGCTCAATACTTGCTTGCATTCAAAATTCCCTATAGTGCAAGGAATAATGAAGCTCCATGGATTTCTAGACTTCTGAGGGTTCTCTTGAGGGTATGGACTTTCTGTTTGGGGGTCAGCAAAGACCTCTGGTGGTGTTTCTTCTGCAATGGGTACAACAAAAAGGAACTCCGAGGAATCCATAAAGGTGAAAAATTGGATTCTAGTAACTCATTCTTTCTCTACACAAACTACCTTTCTCAACTCCTCCACAACTTGGTGTGGTTCAGGCTCCTCACTTTGCTTACCACTTCCCACAATGGTGTCGCTAGACATATTTTCTTGAGGTGTATTGATCACCATCTCCATCAGTTGCCCTATTTGTGTCTCCAAATTTTTGAATGACACGCTGGTCTCAGCCATAAACTGTGTCTGACACTTGGTGAACTTGAGTATGACTTCCTGCAGCTCATTTCGATCTTCTTTTAGAATCTGTGGGTTAAGTTGTTGTTGATGACTCCACTGCCCCTGATAGCAGTAGTAGCCCATGCTTTTTTTTTTAAAATTTACTAACTTTACCTATAAAATAAGAAAAACAACAAAAAGTGATAAAAAGATGCTCGCATAACAAGTTAGAAACTTGTTCTTGGAGCAACCAAATTAGAAATAAAATAACATGTCCAAATATATACAAACCAAATTAGACATAAGAATAGATAGTTCGATATTAAAAGTACGCCAGTCCCCGACAACGGCGTCAAAAACTTGTTAGCGATTTCCAATTGCTCACGAAAGTGTACGTATCGTTACAAGTAATATCATCCACAGAGACTGGTTATCAAGTACCGATTATCTAAGCTTTAATTTCTATTTGGTGAACGCTAATTTGTTTGTATTTTTATCTAATAACTAAGACTAAGTAATTGCAGAAAATAAACTAATTATGATAATACTTTGGTTTAAATCATTTATGATGGAAATAGGGCATCCAATATCCTCGACTATCCACTCTTTTCAATCCTTAATGCAAGAAGAATGACTTCTTCTTCTACGTTAAGATAGCAGGTTAACTAGATTGTCTTTTATTACGGTTATGATATATAATAACTCAACCCCAGTGCAGAAACCTTCTATATTTCTATGATAGGTTTTACCATATAGGAGGATTAAGAACAATAACCTATAATGCTACACAAGTATCGGGGTACTTTCGTCCACGATTTTAACCTATGTCTATTCAATTACAGCATATCCAAATCTCTCCTCTCGGTTCTTGATTCGAAATCATATAGATTATGATAATTAATGGCCAGTTAACTATCAAACATTCATACCAATATTGAATAAATCTTAATCAAGTGAAGAAGAAATCAAATTAATGCATTAATTCATGAAATAGAGTTTCAAGCGATTCAATAGGAAAGCCCTAATAAAATGTTTAGCTTCTAAACATTGTCATGCCAAGAACTAATACAAACCAACATAAACTGAAATAAATAAAAGAAAAGAAAAAGAACTTGAGCCAAAGTTGTCTCCAATCTTGTGTTGTAACCTCCTATCTTGCCTCCCCAAAGTATGATAAAAGGTTATGTACAAGATGTCAGATAATGAGCAGGGTTTTAGGGTTTTATACTTGAGAAAACTGGCGATCCGGACCCTTTTAACCCTCTGAAATTCGGCCCAAAAATCAGAAATCCCGCCTCGGCGCCGTAAATACTGCGACAAAATCAGACTCCGCAGGACAATTAGCGTCGCGGCGCTTGTGACGTTCTTTGGCCAGTTTTCTGTTTCTGTGTCATTTTCTCGTCCGGACTTCGTCTGATTTCTTCTATACTTCCCTGACTTCTTAGACTTCATTTCTTGGTCTTTTCTTGTGCAATTACACCTCAATTAAGTTCATTTCATATTATTTTTGTCATTTCTCCATTTAGGACCGATGTGACTCAAAAGAAAGAAAAATGACCCTAATACTATACTAAACACAAAGAAAATGAGAAAATACTAACTAAAAATGACTCAAAAAATATATATAAAATATGCCTAATGGTACCAAGAAAGAGGGTCCGCATTTAATAATGTCTCGAGTATATAAAACATGAAATACCGTAAATGAGATCATAAGTAGCCAACAGATAACAGGAGACAAGTATAAAAATCAGAATCCAAATCCAACTGTGTCGTATACAAATAAAAGTCATATAAAAAATCATGAGTACTTATCCATATGATCATCTTATATATATATATATATATATATATATATATATATCTTGTCATGAGTATCTATACCGGCATCATGGATGCATGTCCATGGAATCATATCTACTGTCATGGGTATCTATACCCGCATCATCGATACATGTCCATGGAATCATATATATACATATAATGTGTCCCTGTCCTCTAGTGAGGGACTCGGTGAATTCATATAATCATATCCAGCACAAATAGAGTATCATGAGTAACTATACCATTTAAATCATCACTTTGACTCTCAATGAAATCATTATAATAAACTCTTTATTGAAAAATCATAGGCATTTCTCATGACTAACATCTTTAGGAAATAGACTGTGTAGAAATTATGTATGTCCGCTGTACTTTCAATAAATCATGCCAAAAAGAAAGAAGGAAGAGTTTCACATACCTTTTCGCCGTACTAACAAACTCGAAGAATATGATTCGTCTCAACTAGTACATCAACCTATAATAAAGGGTAATACGCCCGTCAATTCTATGATTTCTAGCGTAAGTTATAACGAAAGACAACTCTCTTTTCTATAAAAATTCGAGCAGCATTTTCCCTATTTATGTGCATATCCACAACTTACAAATCAAGCGAGCAATACCAATAACAAGTCATAACTTAAGAATATAACTAAAATAATCTCAGATATTCCATTTACGTCATCGTAACACATTCCTTCTCTTTTACATTTATGTAATACAATAACTACAACAACCAATGTGATTACTACACCTATCTCTCATGTTAATCCATATTAGAACATCTTTAAAGCAGTCCATCAACTCTAGCGACAACAATAACATAATTCCATATTCTTTTCTTAACTTCTTAAAATCCAATTCATGTTCCAATAGTTCGTTATGAACAACTATAACTTAAATATCAAGATCTCCTTCACTTTAACATATAATTAATAGGGACAATAATAACATAACAACAATCGAATTCAAAGTTTCCAAAAACAGCCCCTATTTGGTCCAACACCCACAACATTCACATGCAATGTCTTAATTCCAAACTTCTCTTAATCACAAATTTATTTCTTAAACTACCACAATATACACATCAATTATACCTTAAAAATAATAATTTTTACCTTAAATTGAAGCCCAAAGCAACCCTTAGTTTCGGCCACTGCCCAACGACTTCCTGTCCAATTTTTATCACTTTTCCAACTCCCAATTGACATGCACGAATCCCACACTTTAATCCATCATTCCTTTTGTTTTTCTTCCTAAAATTTGAAATTTCTGGGCTCAATCTTCTTGGCAGTGGCAACATTTTTGCCATAATTTTTGGGTGATTTCTTAAGCTTGTAATTTGTAGAAGAATTAGGCTAGGAAGAAGAGAAGTAAAAACTTAAATTTTGGCTATGGGAGGAGGGGTGTTTTCGACTGAATTAGGAGGAAAAGAGGAGAGGTGTATCTTGATTGAATATAAGTGTGGGAAGATGAATGATAATAGGATTTAAGGGAAGGAAAAATCTGAAAAAAATAAAATTACACTTTGGTCCATCTCCATTAATTGTATAATTAAATTAACCCCTCTACTAAAATAAATCTCCCTTCTCTTAAATCTTGAAAATCTCATAAGACCTCGTATCCTCGTTGTCATAACTTATATAATACGTTACCAATCCATAACGAGAATATACAATTATCACTATAAGTTTCCAACGTCGCACCCGTTGTGATCAACATTTTCCGGAATCACATCCTTCTGTATACTAATTCCCGTATAACATATGTAAGTATACTTTATTTTCCAATATTCGAATCTTACTTTCTTAATGACGTTCTTAAACTTATGAGGTGTAACATCCTTCCCCCTTTAGAAATATTCGTCCTCGAATGTTCATAATATGTCTTATATTTTAGAAATTTTGGCAGAGTCTCCTTTATAACTATATCTATCCACCTATATTCAACAAACCAACAGATGTCACAATATAACACACATGCAATTTATCAATTACTATAATCAAATAAGGAGTTGAATTGAAGTACATGGAGGCACATGAAATAAATGAGGATACTTCTTCTTCATTTCATCTTCTGCCTCCCAAGTCATTTCCTCTCTATTGTTGTTCCGTCACAGAGCTTTGACGGAAGCTACATCCTTCGTCCGTAACCTACTGACCTGACGATCAAGTATGGCTATGGGACTCTCCTCATACGACAACTCTTTTGTCAGCTGGACATCATCTATTAGGAAGACTCTTGAAGGATCACCTATACACTTACGCAATGTAGATACATGGAAGACTGGATGTACTGCTTCCAAATCCGATGGTAGATCCAACTCATAGGCAACCTTGCCTATCCTACGAACGATCTGGTAAGGCCCGATGTACCTTGGACTAAGCTTCCCTTTCTTACCGAACCTCATCACACCCTTCATGGGTGAAACCTTCAAGAACACCCAATCATCAACCTGAAACTCTAAGTGTCGACGTCGATTATCAGCATATGACTTTTGTCGACTCTGGGCTGCTAATAATCTCTCCTGGATGAGTTTCACCTTATCAACAGCTTGCTGAACCATGTCTGGGCCGATCAACTTAGTCTCACCTACCTCAAACCAACCAATAGGTGACCTGCACTTCCTCTCATATAAAATCTCATACGGAGCCATCTAGATACTAGAATGATAGCTGTTGTTATAAACAAACTCAATGAGTGGTAAATGATCATTCCAGCTACCTCTGAAGTCAATAATATAGGCTCTCAGCATATCCTCTAGTGTCTTAATAGTATGCTCTGCCTGCCCATCCGTCTGGGGAAGAAATGATGTTCTGAGACTCACATGTGTCCCCAATCCCTTATGGAATGATCTCCAGAAGTTAGCTATAAACTGATCTCCTCGGTCCGATATAATAGATATGGAAACCCCGTGCAGTCTCACTATTTCCCTGATGTATAGTCTAGCATAGTCCTCAGCTGAGTAAGTAGTCTTGACTAGAAGAAAATGGGTTGATTTCATCAGCCTATCCACAATAACCCATATGGAAT
Organism: Przewalskia tangutica; assembly: GCA_029844215.1. Classification (NCBI taxonomy): domain Eukaryota; kingdom Viridiplantae; phylum Streptophyta; class Magnoliopsida; order Solanales; family Solanaceae; genus Przewalskia; species Przewalskia tangutica. The sequence continues at coordinate 122,800,298 of CM056723.1, forward strand.
CACACTTCCGCTGAGTTCGAGGTAAGCCTGTAATGAAGTCCATATTGATCACTTCCCACTTCCAAGTCGGGATCTCTATCTCCTGTAATAATCCGCCAGGCTTCTGATGCTCAACTTTAACCTGCTGAAAATTCGGGCATTGGACAACAAACTCTGCTATGTCTTTTTTCATGCATCCCACCAATACAAGCATCTAAGGACATGATACATCTTCGTTGACCCTGGATGAATGGAATAACGGGAATTGTGTGCCTCACCCATAACCTGTTGTCGTAGCCCTGCAACATATGGTATATATAACCTACCTTCATACCTTAGCACACCATCGGGTGCAACCTCAAGTAGAGCCTTCTCCTTTCGGAGAGTTGCGTCTCTATACCGTGCCAGAATCGGATCCTCATACTGATGTATCTTTACCTCTTCTATGATAGAGGACTCAGCAACTTCCCGAACAAGAACCCCACTATTTCCTGAATCCGCCAACCAGACTCCAAGACTAGCTAGCCTGTGTATCTTACGAACCATCTCCTTACTATCTGGCTGCACATCCGATAAGCTACCCATAGATCTACGGCTAAGAGCATCTGCCACAATATTGGCTTTCCTCGGGTGGTACAAGATATCAACATCATAGTCCTTTAGCAATTCTAGCCACCGTCTCTGTCGTAGGTTCAACTCCCTCTGCTTAATGATATATTGAAGACTCTTGTGATCCGTATAAATATCAACATGAACCCCATACAAATAATGTCTTCATATCTTCAGGGCATAAATCACCGCTCCTAGTTTCAAATCATGAGTGGGATAATTCTTTTCATGCTTTCTGAGCTGTCGGAAGGCATAAGCTATAACTCTGCCATGATGCATAAACACACAACCCAACCTAATACCTGAAGCATCACAATAAATGACATAACCATCCGGTCCATCGGGAAGAGTCAGAACTGGAGCCGTAGTCAACTTATCCTTCAACAACTGGAAACTGAGCTCACAAGCATCCGTCCACCGGAACTTAGATGCCTTCTGAGTTAGCCTAGTCAAAGGCGCTGAGATCGAGGCAAACTTCTCCACAAACCTCTTGTAATACCCTGCTAGCCCCAAAATATTGCGTACCTCAGTAGGTGTAGTAGGTATGAGCCAAGTATTCACGACCTCAATCTTCTGTATATCCACTCGAATACCATCAGCACCGATAATATGCCCCAAAAGGCCACCGAAGTTAACTAGAACCCACACTTAGAAAACTTGGCATACAACTGCTGGTGCTGGAGAACTCTAAGTACTGTCCTCAAATGGTCTGCATGCTCCTGCTATGAACGGGAATAAACCAGGATATCATCAATGAATACAATGATGAACATGTCTAAGAATGGCTTGAATACCCGTTTTATCAAATACATAAACACTGCAGGAGCATTATCAGTCCAAAAGACATCACCCTAAACTCATAATGTCCATATCAGGTTCTGAATGTTGTCTTTGGAGCATCTGCCTCCCTTAACCGCACCTGATGGTAACCTGACCACAAGTCTATCTTCGAGAAACACTTAGCACCCTGCAACTGGTCAAATAAATCATCAATCCTGGGGAGGGGATACATGTTCTTGATGGTTACCTTATTCAGCTGCCTATAATCAATACACATCCGCAGCGAACCATCGTTCTTCCTCACAAATAATACTGGTGCTCCCCAAGGAGATGTACTAGGCCTAATGAATCCCTTTTCCAACAAGTCTCTCAGCTGCTCCTTCAACTCTGCAGGTGCCATTCTATAAGGAGGAATAAATATAAGTTGGGTACCTGGCAATACCTCTATACTGAATTCTATCTCTCGTATTGGAGGAAGACCTGGAAGATCATCTAGGAATACATCCAAGAACTCACTAACCACCGGGACTGATTGAAGAGCCGGTACATATGCTTCTGTATCATGCACCCGAACCAAATGATAGATACAACCCTTTCTAACCATTTTCCTTGCCTTGAGGTATGAAATAAACTTACCCCTCGGCGATGTTGTATTCCCTTTCCATTCTATAATCGGCTCACCTGGAAATCGAAACCGAACCAACTTCTCTCTACAATCAATGTTGGCAAAATAAGAAGCCAACCAGTCCATGCCCATAATAATATCAAATTCGGTCATATCTAACTTTATAAAATTCGCTAGGGTATTACGACTATATATCACCACCGAGCAATTTTTATGCACACGCTTAGCTACCTCAAATGGTTCTATCGACTCAGGTTCTACCCCGATTCTACCAGCAACAAGAGGAGATATATAGGACAAGGTGGAACCTGGATCTATTAAAGCATATACATCACAAAAAAAGACCGATAGTATACCTGTAACAACATCTGGTGACGCCTCTTGATCACGTCTACTGGCCAAAGCATATATGCGGTTCGAAGGACCGCCAGAATTAGAAACTCCGCCACGACCTCTACCACGGCCTGCTGGCGTCTGAATACCTTGCCCGGTAGGGCGCATAGCTATAGATGATGACGAACCAGCAACCAACCCCGTAGGCCGAACCATACCACCCGAACCACCCCTGTAGGGACACTCTCTCATCATATGGCCCTGACGGCCGCAAGCAAAACAAGCACCAGTAGAAAGACGACATTCCCCAACATGAAGCTTACCACACTGAGAGCACCGAGGATAAAGTGGCCTCGACTGAGTAGAACCACTGTTCCTATGAGAACCCGAAGCCCTGGAGCTCTCACCGGCTCCTGAATACCCTAGACGGCCGAACCTCCTGCCTGTAGACTGTAGGGGAGCACTCTGTGCTGGCTTGGATGAATACCTAATCTGCCGAAATTTGCCGCCTCGAGACTCACCGAATAAGGCCGACCTAGCCTCTTATCTTTGGTCCTGTTATGACTTCCGCATTGTCGCCCTCTATGTCGGTCCTCAACTCCTTGTGCATATGCCTGGATACGAACAATATCCATACCCGGCTGAAGAGCCACCGCCATACAACCATCGATCAAATAGTGGTCCAGCCCCATCACATAGTGATGCACCCTGTCTGCCATATCTGCTACAATAGTGGGTGCGTATCTGGCCAATGAATCAAACTCAAGGCTATACTCTCTAATGCTCCTACCACCCTGCCTCAAGTTTAGAAACCTATCGACTCTGGCCCTCCATATCTCTGGAGGTATGAAGTGGTCAAGGAAGGCCTCCGCGAACTCATCTCATACCGCTGGAGGAGCACCCTCGCCCCTAGTAGCTCCCACGACTCATACCAGTTAATAGCCACATCACGCAACCGATATGAAGCCAACACGACCGACTCAGTCTCTGAAGCCTTTATCACCCTCAACGTACATTGTATCTGTCGGATGAACTCTTGTGGATCATCCTCGGGCCTTGACCCGAAAAACTCTGGTGGACTACAACTCAAGAAATCACGGACCCTCAAACTATCTGCTCTGGGGTCAACTCCTGGTCCCTGTCTATAAGTCTGCCCTGCCACTAACCTAGTCAGCAGCTGAACCGCATCTCTCATGGCTCTGTCCTCTGCCCCTGGCTGAGGAGCTGGAGGCTCAGGTGCTGGGGTCTCAGAAACTGGTGATGCTGCCCCCTGAACTGGAGCCTCTGGAGGTGGCGACGTAGCAGAGCTCGTCGACTGGGGTACAGTCTCCGGCATAGACTGAGTACGGGACCTGGTAACTCTCTGAATCCGACTAGTATCCCCCGCTGTAGATTTGCCCTTCTGGGCCGCTGTCGCCTTCTTCGGAGGCATAGCTGTAAACATATTAAGTCGTCAGAAAGGGGTCATCCTAATAACACAACTCTATTGCACAATCTAAGAGATGAAAGAATAGAAACCAATCCTAAATGTCTGGCAGCCTCCTGCGTATAAGTAAGGTGCACAACATACCCCTAATAACTCCATTATACTAACATGTCACGTAATCAGAATAACACTAAGGATAATATGAAATTCGATAGCATAACGCCGCAAACATAACACATGTCCGGTTAGGCAAGCCGGCAAGGCTGCCTTCACACACAACCAACCTTGTCTCTTGAGGAGTCATATCTAAGCAAATATATCAAAGAACGCAAGCCGACAAGGCTGCCACTATATACGAGAACATCCCAAAACGAAATACAATAACACGGCTGAACAAAACATATCTACAATCCTCATATGACTAAACCACATATATACAACCCACAACTGTCTACAGACCTCTATAAGAATGATGATGACATATGACGGGACAGGGCCCCGTCGTGCCCCTAAATATACTTAAGTCAACAAAAGTAGGGTTCTGTAGCAAAATGACAAAGCTCTGAATCAAAGGAGCTTCTCCAAACAGATGAACGGGGAAACCTAGACTGAAGGATCACCAAACTGAGCACCTGTACCTGTGGGCAAGAACGCAACCTTCCGAGGAAAGGGGGTCAGTACGAAATAATGTACTGAGTATGTAAAATATGAAATAACGTAAATGAGATCATAAGTAGCCAACAGATAACAGGAGACAAGTATAAAAATCAGAATCCAAATCCAACTGTGATGTATACAAATAAGAGGCATATCAAAAATCATGAGTACTTATCCATATGATCATCATATATATATATATATATATATCTACTGTCATGTGTATCTATAACCGCATCATGGATGTATGTCCATGAAATCATATCTACTGTCATGGGTATCTATACCCGCATCATCGATACATGTCCATGGAATCATATATATACATATAATGTGTCCCTGTCCTCTAGTGAGGGACTCGGTGAATTCATATAATCATATCCAGCACAAATAGAGTATCATGAGTAACTATACCATTTAAATCATCACTTTGACTCTCAATGAAATCATTATAATAAACTCTTTATTGAAAAATCATAGGCATTTCTCATGACTAACATCTTTAGGAAATAGACTGTGTAGAAATTATGTATGTCCGCCGTACTTTCAATAAATCATGCCAAAAAGAAAGAAGGAAGAGTTTCACATACCTTTTCGCCGTACTAACAAACTCGAAGAATAGGATTCGTCTCAACTAATACGTCAACCTATAATAAAGGGTAATACGCCCGTCAATTCTATAATTTCTAGCGTAAGTTATAACGAAAGACAACTCTCTTTTTTATAAAAATTCGGGAAACACTTCCCTTATTTATGTACATATCCACAACTTACAAATCAAGCTAGCAATACTAATAACAAGTCATAACTTAAAAATATAATCAAAATAATCTCAGATATTCCATTTACGTCATCGGAACACATTCCTTCTCTTTTACATTTATGTAATACAATAACTACAACAACCAAGGTGATTACTACACCTATCTCTTATGTTAATCCATATTAGGATATCCTTAAAGCAGTCCATCAACTCTAGCGACAACAACAACATAATTCCATATTCTTTTCTTAACTTCTTAAAATTCAATTCATGTTCCAATAGTTCGTTATGAACAACTATAGCTTAAATATCAAGATCTCCTTCACTTTAACATATAATTAATGGGGATGATCGATGTATTCTATATACACCTTTTGAGTCATTTTTAGTTAGTCTTTTATCCATTTTTGTACAAATATGTGTCGTGTTAGGATAAAATTTATTTCTTTTGAGGCACAGTGGTTTAAAGTGGCACATTGGTGAAAAGGAGCGAAAAGAGAGCAGAAACAGAGGTTCCAGAGCTCAAAAAGCTGAAAAGTTGGCAACCCGGGCGAGAAATAGGGCGGCGCCGTGGCGCCAACCAATCAGCAGCGCGGGGCCACGACGCCCAGGAAGCAGATTCGGCCGCAGAAGTTTCGGCGCCACGGCGCCGGTTGCAGGGTAGTGGCGCCGACGCGGGAATTTAGTCAAATCCGAATAGGATTGGGCCAAGCCCAAGAAGGAAAAGGTTTTGCACATTTTGGGTGATATAAAAGGACCTTTAGGTCAGATTTGAGGGGTTCCCACACCTTTCCATTCATCATAACATTAGATCAAGATTGGAGACTTACTTTTGAGTAATTTCTTGTTCTTTACTTTATTTCTTTCTAGTATATGTTGGATATTATTTTAGTTCTTAGCATGTCTATGGATAGGAACTAAACTTAATTTAGGGCTTTCCATGTCGAATCGCTTGAACTTCGTTCATATGAATTAATGCATGTTTTGGTTTCTTCTTATTATTGTTGAGGTTTATTCAATAATTGCTTTGATTGCTTGGTAATTAATTGATCACTAATTATCATCACTTATATGATTTCTAATCGAAATCCGAAAGTGGAGATTGTGAATATGCTATAGTTGAATAAACATAGGTTAAAATCATGGACGAAAGTACCCCGATACTTGTGTAGTTTAATAGGTTATTGCTCTTAATCTTCCTTTGTGGTAAATCTTGTCATCGAAAGATAGAAGGGTTCTACATTGGGGTTGAGTGTTTATATTACCTCAACAGGAGTATAAAACGGCTTAGTTAACCTGCTATCTCAACATAGAAGAAGAACCTTAATTATTTGCATTAACGAGTAAGGCGAGCGGATAGTCGAGGAGATTTGGAAGCCCTATTTCCACCATATCTGAAGTAAAGTAAAGTAATTTAGTTAGCGTCTATAAACATAGCTATAAACAAACCATCAAATTATCGGTCACCAAATAGATACTACAAAATAGAGGTTGGTAATTGGACACTAATCCCTGAGGACGATAACTCGGTCTTCTAGACTATATTACTTGTCACGATACGTGCACTTGCGTTTAACGTGTGTATAAATCGCGCATCAGGGGGCAATAATAACAACAACAATCGAATTCAAAGTTCACAAAAACAGCCCCTATTTGGTCCAACACCCACAACATTCACATGCAATGTCTTAATTCCAAATTTCTCTTAATCACAAATTCATTTCTTAAACTACCACAACATACACTTCAATTATACCATAAAAATAAGAATTTTTACCTTAAATTGAAGCCCAAAACAACCCTTAGTTTTGGCCACTTCCCAACGACTTCTTGCCCAATTTTTATCACTTTTTCAACTTCCAATTGACATGCATGAATCCCACACTTTAATCCATCATTCCTTATGTATTTCTTCCTAAAATTTCATCCTAAAATTTGAAATTTCTGGGCTCAATCTTCTCGACAGTGGCAACATTTTTGCCACAGTTTTTGAGTGATTTCTTAAGCTTGTAATTTATAGAAGAATTAGACTAGGAAGAAGAGAAGTAAAAACTTAAATTTTGGCTATGGGAGAAGGGGTGTTTTCGGCTGAATGAGGAGGAAAGGATGAGAGGTGTATCTTGTTTGAATATAAGTGTGGGAAGATGAATGATAATAGGTTTTAAGGGAAGGAAAAATCCGAAAAAAATAAAATTACACTTTGGTCCATCTCCCTTAATTGTATAATTAAATTAACCCCTCTACTAAAATAAATCTCCATTCTCTTAAATCTTGAAAATCTCATAAGACCTCGTATCTTCGTTGTCGTAACTTATATAATACGTTACCAATCCATAACGAGAATATACAATTATCAATAAGTTTCCAACGTCGCACCCGTTGTGACCAACATTTTCCGAAATCACATCCTTCTGTATAGTAATTCCCGTATAACATATGTAAGTATACTTTATTTTTCAATATTCGAATCTTACTTCCTTAATGACGTTCTTAAACTTACGAGGTGTAACAGGTTCGCTCGGTCATATGCAGTTAGACACCGAGTGTCACGTTCAGTTAGTAAGTAGTTGAGTTTTGTCGCATTGTGTGTGAGAGGGTAGGGGGCTAGCCTCTTCCTATCCTTTTCTCCTTTTCTTGTAGTATTACATCTCACGTAGATCCATGCTCATATTTGTGTATTACTATATGTTGCTCCATTTGTTATGTACTGTGATATTTTGCTGTCTTATTTTCTTTGAATTTGAATTTGTGCATTGACTATGTTTCTTTTTAGCCGAGGGTATATAAAAAACAGTCTCTGTATCCCATAAAGATAGAGGTAAGATATGTGTACATCCTACCCTTTTCAGACTCTACTTGTAAAAATACACTGAATATATTACACAATTATCAGGGCCGTTTCAAACATTTTGGTGGGCCTTGTCGCGCACATTTTTGACCTCGGGGTCTGAACGGTATCCGCAACGTTGCTCTTTGGCGCGGTTCCCTGGATGGAGCAATAATGCTGATTTTAAGGAGTCGCCACCTAATTAGTTAAGTGAATTTGGACACTTGATTTATTGCAATAAAAATACTGCAATTAATCTCCATTTAATGGTCTGCGAAATTAATGAGATTCTGAATCAGGGTTCTTTATTATCCTAAAGGGAAGGGGTTAGGCATCCTTTAAGATCCGCTAACTTGCGGTTATTCATTCAAACCTAGGTTAATTATTATTGCCTTTTTTATTCTACCTATTCTAAGCATTTTTTCATAATTTATAATTAAAATAAAGTGCAATACCGAATAATAAAACTAAAATTAAATGCGACATAAAATAAAACTCCGGGACATCTTTTAGCCCTTTTTAGGCCTTCTGCACAAGATGATCTCCGGGTACCTGCATAAACACTTAGTAAAAGTGTTAGTAATAGAATAAATAATTTTAAAGCAATGACAGGAATTAATCAGTAAAGCCAAAAATAAATCCGTCTTTTGCATAGAGGAGGCCTTGGAAATCAGACGGAGATTCCTTCATCGGTCATATTGTTAGAAACAAATAAAATAAATAAAACATTCGAATCCGCGCCAAAACAGTAATAGTTTTAAACACGGAGGGCTCAGATATATAAAATAAAGTGGGACATCCTAAACAAGTCCGGCTGCGAAAATTCGCCCCGCCAGCGCATGTTTTGTTATCCTATGTAAGTAGAAGAAATCATCAACGCCCAGAAAGCTTCATTTATTTTATTTTTCGTCTTTGCAACTGTGGAGACCTCAAAAATCGACGGATAACTTTTGCATTGGCCATCAGTGTAGTATCAGTTCATTATCAGTTAACCAGCCAAATAAATGTCAAATCAGTAGCAAGATGACCAAAAATCAGTCCGAAAATGGCAAAAATCAGCCAGCAACAATGAACAGAATCAGTCTAACAACATGTCCAAAAATCAGTAACAAGATAGTCAAAAATCAGTCCAGAAAATGACAGAAAATCAGTCCAATAACCAAGTCCACAAACAGGTCCCTTCAAAATAATACCAGCGAAGGTCGCCAAACAGTATAACCAGTAGCAAAATATCACCGATAAACCAGAAATCCGACGGAGACTAAAACTCCGGCCAAAATACTAAAATGGTGCAAAATCAGCCCAACAAAACAGAAGCAAACCGACGAACACCGCCGGAGTTTTGCAAACTCCGGCCAAATACCAAAACTCCAGAATTCAGCCCAACAATCAAAATATACATCAGTTATATATAAAATACAAAGCAAAGGAGGTCTCCGGAGTTTAAAGACTCCGGCCAGTTACCCAAAAAAAGGAGAAATCAGTCCACAACCAACAACATACCAAACAAGATATAAACCGAACAAACGGGGAGATGGGCGGCGTCACTTCCACGGCTAATTGTCGGAGTGACGCCACCCCAGTGGTGGGTTCGCCGGCGTCTGGGTGTGGGAAAGCAGTGGTTCGCCGACAGGCAGTGGGTTCGACGGTGGTTCAGTGGATAGTGGTGGTTCGCGTGGCGGTGGTCGACGGGAGACGGGTGTTAGGGTCGCCGACGATGATGGTGAGTGGAGAAGATGATGAGAGTGTGGCTTGTGGGTGTTTAAAGGGGGTTCGCCGGAGCTTGGAGCTCCGGCGAAGGGCGACGGGAAGTGTGTGTGTGTGGTGTTGGGAAAGGTTTTTAAAAAATGAAAAGGGAGAGGGGTTGGACTTGCAGGGAAAAAATGTTGCGACTGACCCTTTCTTTTTGAAGAATGAGGGGGTAATGTTTTATTTATAGGGTATTTAGGTTTAGGGTTTGGTTTAGTTTTGGGGGGAAATGAAAAGTGGGTTTTGATTTTAGGGGGGGAAAATAAAAAGATGAAAGTTTATTAGGCCTTATTTTTTGGGCCTCGGTTTGGGCCTCGATTTTGGCGGACTGGACTGATCCGGATTGTGTCTCGGACTGAACTGGTTTGACAAAATGCAAAACGGGTTAATTATTTAAAAGAAAAATTATTTAAAAAGATGCAAGATTATTAAAATGCAAATGCCGATGCAATAATAATAAAATACAATATTTAACAAATGTTTAATATCTGATTAAAACTTAAAACGGGATGTCAATTAATTATTTAAAGAGATGCAAATATTATTAAAATAAATGACTGTGTAATAATAATAGAAACATAATATTAACAAAGACATAATGCTTAAATTAAAATAAAAGATGCAATGCCATTTTGTGAAGAAATAAACATAGAATATTATGTAAAAAACGCAAAAATGATGATTAAAATGTGGTGTCCTAAAACACATAAAATTGCAATAAATATATGAAAAACGGGTCAAAATTGACTGTCAACAGCATGTCCCTCTTTGTACGGAGATGATGGAAGAGTCTTCAGACAAAGATGTTGACTTGTAGCCAATTTTGTCCTGTTTTATAAACTAGAACTCAAAAGTGAGGCTGATGCAGACTCAAAAATGTCCCAGTGTCGAATTATGATGACACTAGGTCGTTGTGATGCGAAATAAAAAGCAAAGCTTACGCAGATTTAAAAAATGTCCCAGTGTCAAATTATGAGGACACTGGATTGCTGCGATGCTAAAATTATGGACGGACGAATACCGATTCAAAAAATATGTCCCAGTGTCGAATATTGATGACCTTTTAGTTCTGATGCGATGGGATCTTTGAAAAGACAGGGTGTTTGTTTTCTGAAATGCCTCTAGGGTGTTTGTTTCCGAGGTCAAAATGCAAAGAAAATGAAGATGGCGTCGTTGCATAGATGTGATGCATATGTTCGTCGTTGCATAGACGCGATGCAGATGCTCGTCGTTGCATAGACAAAATATAGATGAACCCATTGCATAGGCTTAAATGAAATGACGTCGTTGCATAGACGCGATGCAGATGTTCGTCGTTGCATAGACGAAACATAGATGAAATGACGTCGTTGCATAGACTTAGATGAAAGGGCCTCATTGCATATACGCGATGCAGATGCTCGTCATTGCATAGACGAAACATAGATGAAGTTGTTGCATAGACTAACATGAAAGGGCGTCGTTGCATAGACGCGATGCTGATGCTCGTCGTTGCATAGACGCGATGCAGATGCTCGTCGTTGCATAGACGAAATATAGATGAAGTCGTTGCATAGGCTTACATGAAATGACGTCATTGCATAGACGCAATGCAGATGTTCGTCGTTGCATAGACGAAACATAGATGAAGCCGTTGCATAGGCTTAGAATGAAATTACGTCGTTGCATAGACGCGATGCAGATGTTCGTTGTTGCATAGATGAAACATAGATGAAGTCGTTGCATAGACTTAGATGAAATAGCGTTGTTGCATAGACGCGATGCAGATGTTCGTCGTTGCATAGACGAACATAGATGAAGTCGTTGCATAAGCTTTTATGAAATGCGTCGTTGCATAGACGCGATGCAGATGTTCGTCGTTGCATAGACGAACATAGATGAATCCGTTGCATAGGCTTAGATGAAATAACGTCGTTGCATAGACGCGATGCAGATGTTCGTCGTTGCGTAGACGAAACATAGATGAAATGACGTCGTTGCATAGACGAGATGCAAATGCTCGTCATTGCATAGACGAAACATAGATAAAATGACGTCGTTGCATAGACGCGATGCAAATGCTCGTTGTTGCATAGACGAAACATAGATGAAGTCGTTGCATAGGCTTAGATGAAATGACGTCGTTGCATAGACGCGATGTAGATGATCTTCGTTGCATAGACGAAACATAGATTAAACTGTTGCATAGGCTTAAATGAAAGGGCGTCGTTGCATAGACGCGATGCAGATGCTCGTCGTTGCATAGACGAGACATTGATGAAGCCGTTGCATAGACTTAGATGAAATGACGTCGTTGCATAGATGCGGTGCAGATGTTCGTCATTGCATAGACGAAAGATGGATGAAGCCGTTGCACAGGCTCACATGAAATGACGTCGGTTTATGGGCGTACCTGCTTTGTGACCCTTCTGGATTGAGATAGCGTCATTGCATAGACGTTGTGTGTTTGTAACCCGCATGAGCTTATTATTGTGCTCCTGCCTTTGCTGATATGAAGATCCTGCACTCAAAGAAAACTTAGTGAGTTTTAGGAAAGGAGTGGTTGATTAGCGTCAACTTTGTAGCTTTGGATCTTGACGCTTGCATTCTTGATTTGGACTGAAGACCTAGTTGCCCTGCTTTTTTCCTGTCTATTGTCATTTTCTTGCAGTGAATCCTTAAAATGTCCCAGTTTCTGGTAAATAAAAGTGTTAAACTTTCAACTGGGTAAGGTTGAATCTTTACGCTATCAAGGCGATCAGGTAAGCAAAGCTGATATGGCCGCCTATGCATTTTGCCAAAGGAACCAGTTTAAACCATAGTTCGCCGGTGACGGAGAATAAAGAGATTCTTAAGAGATGAAAAATTAGGATTTTTCTAAAGGTGGGACCGAGGCCGAAATGGCCGCCTACCTATCCCGCCGCGGGAATCAGGTCACACGTAGTTCCGATGCAAAAAATGATTTTATGTATTTTGGCATTTTTTCTGAAAAAATGGAAGACAACATTACGTTCTGACTTTAATTGATACCAACAATTAGTATTGTGCATAATGATTTTCGTTTATTGCTTTCAGTCTAACCGAGATTGACTCCGGTGTAATTCACACAGCTTCAGATGGTACATCAGACATACCTGAGTGTCGACACACTTGCTTGCAGCCAAGGTTTCGAACTACACGTAATCTCACGTTTCAAATGCCCTCACTGAAAGAAAGTCTCATGCACACATATATTTCAGTATTTTGAATTTCGGGACGTTTAGAGAAAAATACTCACACTCAGAAAGATGTTTAATGCATGCAATTGTGATACCATAGACTTGGACGTCATGTAAGTATCCACTAATGTGAGAACCCTCAGTATAAGATCATGTAGGACTTGTCACGGGCTTGTAATGTAGGCTTGGGGAAAGGAATATATATCATTTGGATAAGAGTGACTAATCATTCCTCGAGAGTTAGACTACGTCCGTGCTTGATATTTGTGCGTTTTGATGCTGACTTGCTTTCTTTTTGTCCCAGTTTTTCTGTATTGACTTCTTTTGAATCTTTCATTTGGAGCTCCTTTTTTCGGGGTTATATATTCCCTTTTTTTTTTTTTATTATCGGGACTTTTGATTTCCTCTTTGTATGAAGTTGTATCTGCTTTTGTTTTCTTTTCCTTTTGGACTTTGACAACTTTCGTCTTTGAAAACTTCAGCTAGAATTTTGTCAGTTACTTGCACATTTCTAAAGCACTCAAGGAGGTCGGGCCAAGAGAGGGATAGTGCGTACGCACTCAGAAAGGGTATATGTGTAATATGCGATTGTCGAAAGAAATAGGTTTAGACTCAAAGGGGTGTACTAATGATAATGTTATTTGGTAGGCTGAAAAGGCTCAAACGAGTCAAAGAAAGTCTACGATCATTTCCTACACCGAGTGTTACTCAAGATTTCGCCTCAACAAACATTCAGGCCAAGTTCTAGATCACAATGTAATGCAATTGAACTTATTCTAAAAACTCACCACACAATGCATATGAAACGATGAGGTTGGTTTCGTCCTTATCTTGGAAACACGCAAGACAATGTCATCTACGGGTATGAATACGAGGTACCAAAAGAATCTATGGTTTACCACAAAGTCAACCCATACTGATTATCACTTGTTTTTGTTTGGTTTTTTTTATGCACAACCCTAACTGTGTTGGTATCAACAAAGTCAAACAATAATACTAAAAAAAATGTTTTTTGTATTTTGAATAACACATTTTTTTTGTATTTTTGAATAATAATAATAATTTTTTATTTATATTTTTGAATAATGGTTTTTTTTTTGTATTTTTTGAATAAATGGTACCGAACCCGAATAGGGCTGCCTATGTATCCCGCCGAGGGAATCAGGTGCGCGTAGTTCATTCCAATATGTTATAAAATGTATGCTTGAAAAAGAATTTATCAATGAAAGGATAGCAATATAAAGCTATGCAAAAACAAATGATTGTCCACTGTGGATGAATGCAAAGTAAAATGAATGTAACGGAAAAATGAATGTCCGAAAATATGATGAATGGGATGCATGAGTGAGAAAAATATGCTTATTTATTATTATTTTTTTATTTTTTATTTTTGTGGTGTCGAACCCAAAATGAGTTGCCTACGTATCACACCGTGTGGTGAGAATCAGACGCGCGTAGTTCGGGATGTTTATGTTGTAAAATGCACGATATTAAAGAATTATGTAATCAACACTAGACATATCAATTGAATTTGCAAATATGTATAAAAATACAAAAAATATAGGACTCGGAGCGATGCTTCGTTGAATCTGGTATAAGCTGACTTCTTTCAGTCAACATAACTCTCGCTCCTTGTGATGATTTTTTTTTTCCGAACGCCCTCGACAATTTGCGAGGACTGTTTTCCTGCAAAAATATGAGAAATAGGTGAGAGTAGGAAAGTGACAAAATAATAAAATGCAGGGGTGTGACAATATAGTCAGAGACTCCCATGATTGGTTCGACCGGACTGGTGGTTGATGCTTCACAAAGTCCAAGTCGCGTTATTCAAGAGAGATTTCGCAGTAAAAGTCCTGATTGCAATGTGACAGCAAAAGTGCAAAATGCGAAGTGCAAATGCTCGTGCCCAGAGTTATAAGCACATGGCATGATATGTACAGGGTTAAAAGGGTAATTATTGCTTTAAATAAAATGTACGGAGTTGCTAACAACAAACAATAGTAAGCAAAAGCATGCAAATCAAGCGCGCGCCCTAATATGCATGAGACCTCTCTTATGCCAGAGGTGGGCCTAAACGCCAAATATGCGAGATTATGATAAATAAGTCCAAGCCGTTAAACTGCAATGTTTTGTTGGAAATGGCGACCAAATGACGATGCACTTTTTCCAATTTTGGCGTGTCATGACCAGGCTTGGATCCGTCTATCATTATCACGCTACACATATATGTTTATTGGTCGTTGGTTTGTGAAACCCAACGACAATTTGGTGGATTTCCTAATTGTGGAGACGATACCAAGGTCCAATCCACCTAAGATGTATGCATGACTTAAAAAATAAAAGGTGGTATAGCTCTATCCTAATTTTGCTAAGATTTGGCTGACTAGACGCAAGGTTCCCGAGCGGACTACTCGAGCAAGAAGGCTACGCCGCCACCTGTTGGACGGGATTCTCCGCGTAAAACGCCAACTCTCCTAAATTTGGGTATTTGAAAGAAATTTGCGGGTGTGCAAAGCACACCTCACGTGTAGTGTGTGATAGTGTTAATTTTCCAGAATGGAGGAAATATGAGCGGAATGACAATTTAAGAAAAACAGTAAAAGAATGTAGCAATTAAACTAGTTAATTACAAAATAAAAGCAAACAATATAAAACATTTGCAACAAATATAAAGCAAAATAAAACACAATATTTAATTAACCTGAGTTTGCTATGATCAAGAACTCGATTTCCCAGTAGTCGCCATCTTTGTCGCGCCCGCTTTGACCTCGAGTGCGAACGGTATCCGCAACGGTGCTCTTTGGCGCGGTTCCCTGGATGGAGCAATAATGCTGATTTTGAGGAGTCGCCACCTAATTAGTTAAGTGAATTAGGAGACTTGATTTATTGCAATAAAAATACTGCAATTAATCTCCATTTAATGGTCTGCGAAATTAATGAGATTTTGAATCAGGGTTCTTAATTATCCTAAAGGGAAGGGGTTAGGCATCCTTTAAGATCCGCTAACTTGCGGTTATTCGTTCAAACCTAGGTTAATTATTTATTGCCTTTTTTATTCTACATATTCTAAGCATTTTTTCATAATTTATAATTAAAATAAAGTGCAATACAGAATAATAAAACTAAAATTAAATACGACATAAAATAAAACTCCGGGACATCTTTTAGCCCTTTTTAGGCCTTCTGCACAAGATGATCTCCGGGTACCTGCATAAACACTTAGTAAAAGTGTTAGTAATAGAATAAATAATTTTAAAGCAATAACAGGAATTAATAAATAAAGCCAAAAATAAATCCGTCTTTTGCACAGAGGAGGCCTTGGAAATCAGACGGAGATTCCTTCATCGGCCATATTGTTAGAAACAAATAAAATAAATAAAACATTCGAATCCGCGCCAAAACAGTTGTCGCGCCCTTTTTCGGCCGCGGCATTATTTTCTAAACTCCTGCTTAAAATGCAAATGTTAGAAAAAAAAAATAAAAAAAAATGCTAATAAAGTTTAAAAGGCTTAAAAATGCTCAAGGGGTGCTAACATATTAGAAGTGCTAAAGTTTAAAGGGTGCTAAAATGCTAAAGGGTTGCTAGAATGCTAAGGGTTCGCGGAGTCGCCACCTAATTAATTTGGGTGAATTAGGACACCTAAATGTTTAACTAGTTTAAAGTAAAACATTAACTCCATTTTATGGTCTGCTAAACTTAGTGAGATTCTGGGTAAGGGTTCTTTATTAATCTAGAGGGAAGGGGTTAGACACCCTCTAAGATCCGCTAACTTGCGGTTGTCCTGCCAAACCTAGGGTAATTATTATGCAAAATAAAGCTCCTCCTGCTTAATAAAAATGCTAAAATGTTAAAATGTTTGAAAGGTGCTTAAAGTATAAAAGGGCAAAAGGTGTTATAAATAAATAAAAGAGCCAAATGCCGAGTGTTTAAAAAGTGCTTAAAATACTAAAGGTTGCTAAAAGGTTTTAAATGATAGAAGGGTGCTAAATGTGCTAAGAGGTGCTTAAAAGTGCTAAATGCTAAAGCGCCGAATAATTAATAAAATGTTAGGAAATAAATGCTAGCTTGTTAAAATGTTTAAAAGGTGCTTAAAGTATCAAAAGGGGCTAAAGGGTGCTAAGGAATGCAAAATGTTAAGATGCTATTTTGAGAGTTTAAGAGAAAATCTGTTTATGGATTTTAACAAATTGTCGATTTTATGATGCAAGTTAGATTATTATTTTTTGCCGCTTTTGAACATGCCTAATAGCCCCAAAAGACAAATAAAGTAGAAGCGTATTCCTAAAATGTAATTACTTCCCGTCTCATATATTTAAAGACCTAATTGCTAGAAGTTCTCCTATTAATTACAAGATTAAATAATAAAATTACAATAAACAAATAAAGGCATAAAAATAAGACAAGAAAGTTAAGAGAGTGAAGGGATTGGAGCGGATGACTCAGTCCTGTTTGTTTTTCTAGGAGTTTCTGAAGCGGGAATGCGAATGCGGATGCGGGTCGCCATTTGAAATGGCTTGCGATGAGTCTCGCCGTGAGACTCTTTGTTTTGCTCCGATGCGTGCCATGTAAATAAAGAAAAGATAAGGATTAGTATATATTCCAAACTTTATTAAGAGGGAAATAGATAAAAAATGCTTGTTCAACCCAGCTTGGGGACTTAAGTATAAGCAGCGCAAAATAAGGGGGGCGCAATCCAATCCAATTTCAAATTTTGAAGAGTGTAGACAGACATGCCAAGATGCAAAGTAAAGTCAAATTCATTATACATCACCAGATGTGCACTTGAAATATATCATAACAATCTTATCCACGCTTTAAAGAGAATCGCCCAATTATGGGCAAAATATTAATTGTTGCGAACAAGCAACCGATCTGGAGAAATATAAACACATAGATGAGGCCTATGAATTTATATCCGAAATTATTTGATTCATAGCAAGCAATTCTGGGAGAAGGGAAGAAGAGCATGTTAACAGTATAGCCAGATTAGAATTATTTCAACAAAACAGACATGTTTAATCAGTTGTAAAAAATAGGCATGACCATATGAGCTTTTTTTTAGGATACTTAGATGTATAGTTGATTATTCATATTGTTATTCATAAGATGGAAAATCTCTTAAACTTAGATATTAGAAAAGAGGGCCAAAGCCATAACAAACCAGAGATGTCTCTTCTAACCTATGCTTTTCCAGCACTTGGACAATAAAATAGGCACAAAGTACATGAATTGAAACTCAAATAAATTGGAAGTCGAGCTTACACAACTTACATAGACATGGAGAGATGCTAAGAATTTCACGAGATAGAAATGATATGAAAAGATGCATACAAAAGTACCACGAGTAAGGCTTAACAAGTTTTAAATGTTGATGTAGATGACATACATGTTAGCTAAAAGGTCATATATCACAAAGTGGGCTCCTAGACGATCCCTAAATCATTGTATCAATTTAAACAAGAACATACACCCGTCAAAGCTTCAAATTAGGACACTTGACATCTGATTTGCCTAGCAGGACATTCACCCTTTTCACGTTTCTGGATCTAAATCATATTTTTTTGTTAAACTAAGAAGCATCTAATAAACAGGGAACTCTGTGGTGATTAACCAAGCACCTACAGACCTAGGTAAATTAACGCAGCCAATCGACATTACACTTAGCGCGTGCGAAGCGGTAATAATACAACGATTTTAGTTAAACACGAGCGATCCACGTAAAACACATAAAGCACATAAAAGCGGAGGAATAAACTAGCGTCGAGAGGAAGTCGAGTTTACCTTCTCGAGCGTGAACCGAGGCGACTTATCAAGTCGTCGATACACTGGCGGATTTTTGCGATGCGATTGAAAGGGTAGGTTTTTTGTGCGATTTCTGGACTAGTATTTAAAAGGGCTTCGGACTTCTATTCTTACTCCTAAGCTACTAATTTCGAATCGCCGAATCCTAACTCTGAGGTTGAAGGCTAATAAATGCATGTGTAAGAAAAATGTTTCGACTGTCGTTGTTTGAAGATGCGAATCGACGCCCATTCCCTTTTGGATGCTTCTCCCCTGGATACTTAATGGGATTCCTATGCCGCGGAGAAACTAATTGCTAAACGACTGCTCTCTCAATTATTCCCTGACTGCGCCCCTAGTATATGACCTACTGCTCTGCTCCTAAAGAAACGATTCCCCTGACTGAGCCCCTAATCGATGCTCTCCGTCCCTGCCTTCGATTGCCCTTTGCATGTGTTTATATAGCCCCCATTTGGGTTCCAAGTTAGGTCAATAGTAAGGGCTGATTCTAGGCTTGATATTGACGCTGATTTTGTGTCATTCTTGCCATAAAATGGCGATTTTATTGTAAGATTTTCTGTTGATTTAGGGTATTAATTTGGTTAGGAGAATGGTAACTGTTAAGATTGTTTATGGTAGATTTTCGAATTTGGCAAGGTTTGGTATGAAATTATGGAGATTTTGGTGCGATTTATGGTAAGTTAATATTTGTTGGAGCGATTTTTGTTGAGGGTTTATGGATTTTGGCGAGAAAAGATGAGAGGAGATGTGTGTGTCGGCTGCCTTTCCTTTTGTAAAAGAGAAGCTTAGGCATCCATTTTAGGTTTATTTGGAGGAGAATAAGAGATATGAGGGAGTGGGCTGAGGGTTAAAGATCTGTTAGGCGGGTGTGGTAGGTTTAGTTGGTAGAGGACTGGGCTGCGGGTTATTTGATCAATGGGCGAATTGAGTAAGGGATTGGGCTAGTTAGGTATTTAATTAATAGTTTTAGGCTAGTTAATTGATTAGCTAATTAATTCTAGGTGAGGGTATTAATTAATTAATTAGTGACAAATTAAATTAACAAATTGTTATAAAATAAATGCGGGTGTGTTATTTAATTAATGCTTAATGCTCTAGAATGCGGCGCTATTAAAATCTTATTATTGCATTATTGCGAAGTTAAATTAAAATTGAATTGAGCTTAGATTAAATTACTTAAATGCTAAATGCAAGTATGATGTTTTAAAGCTTTTATAGATGCGACGCTATTAGATGCATATATCAGATTAAAATTGATTTTTAAATTACAAATGATTACTAATAAATGCGGCTATGCTACCTGACATGACGTTATTGCTAAATTATTTATTTATGTACTTATTATTAATTATTTAAGAATTACTACAAAGCTTAAAGTTAGTTAATGCGGGCGCGGGACTCTAAGTGTTTAAAACTCTACGTAAGACGCGATGCCATTATTAAATTATTTATTTATGCATGTATTTATGTTTTATTGTTGTATTTTATTATAAAAATCCTAAAAAATTATTTTACAAAATTAGTGTAATTTTATGGTTAATGGCTGGACGGGAGGGTCAAAATTGGGTGTCAACAGATGTCCCTCTTTGTATGGAGATGATGGAAGAATCTTCGGACAAAGACGTTGACTCATAGCCAATTTTGTCTCGATCTTCGCACTGCGTAAATGTTGGGCGGTAGACAAGGGACGCAAAAATCAAAAAGCGTCGAGGTCGAGTTATGGCGACCGGGTTACCATGGTCTAAACACCAAGGCGGGCTAACGCGACTCAAAGCCGTCGATGTCGAGTTATGGCGACACTGAGTTACCATGGTCAAAACACGAGCGCGCTAACGCGGACTTAAAAGCCCCGATGTCGAGTTATGATGACATCGGGCTATGGTGTAAAAAGTAAAAGAATATAAGCGGCTTGAACACAGGTGTCGCTATGGCTTGTGGTCTTTGGGTTCTACGTTGATGTGGAGCGAGTGTTCCGACGCTTGAGGCCGCTTCTGCCAATCGTTGGGAAGGTTGGCCCCAACGATTGCCCGGTTATTTGTAGAGAAAATCCACGTTGTGCTCCTGCTCCTGCATGCTAAGACTTGAACAAACGGTTAGTGCATAACTGTTAAGGCAAAATGATGATGCATAATTTTAAAGTAATGCAACTGTGAGTAGAAAAGGTTATCCTGCAAAAATATGATGCCTGCTGTGTTGATGCGATGCTGCAAATGTTGTGATTTCGCCCTTGCACGGACGTGTTGCGATTGTGAATGCGGATACGTTGTCCTTGCTGCAATTGCCCCTGTAGACTAAAGCTCAAGAAAGAGTTAGTGCATAACTGCTAAGGCAAAATGATGACGCATCATTTTAAAAACAATGTGACTGTGAGTAGAAAAGGTTATCCTGCAAAATGTGATGCCTGCTGTGTTGATGCGATGCTGCAAATGCTGTGATTTTTCGACCTTGCACAGACGTGTTGCGATTGTGAACGCGGATATGTCGTCCTTGCTGCAAATGTACCTGTAGACTAAAGCTCAAGAAAGAGTTAGTGCATAACTGCTAAGACAGAATAAAGCATGAATGAGAGGAAATGCAATTTTGAGAACAGAGAAAATCGTCCCTGTGCAGATGTGATATGCTGATGATGGCGTCGTTTTCGGACTTGCTGTGCTGATAACGTCGTTGCCTGGACGTGCTGCTGCTGGCGTCGTTGCGTAGACGCAATGCTGATGGTGTCGTTGCCTGGACACAATGTTGATAACGTCGTTGCCTGGACGTGTTGCTGCTGGCGTCGTTGCGTAGACGCAATGCTGATGGTGTCGTTACGACACAATCGCGATGATGTCGTTACTGGACATAATGTTCTTTGGCGTCGTTGCGTAGACGCAATCGCGACGCCGTCGTTACTGGACGTGTTCTTCCGGGCGTCGTTGCGTAGACGCAATCGCGATGATGTCGCCGCCTTGACATAATGCCGATAACGCCGTTATGCGGGCGTGTTCTTCCGGGCGTCGTTGTGTAGACGCAATGCTGATGATGTCGTTACTGGACATAAAGGCGACGGCGTCGTTACTGGGCGTGTTCTTCTTTGGCGTCGTTGCGTAAACGCAATCGCGATGGCGTCGTTACGGGCGTGTTCTTCTTTGGCGTCGTTGCGTAGACGCAATGCTGATGATGTCGTTGCCTTGACATAATGCTGATAACGTCGTTGTCTGGACGTGTTGCTGCTGGCGTCGTTGCGTAAGCCAATCGCGATGATGTCGTTGCACTGGACATAATCGCGATAACGCGTCGTTACTGGGCGTGTTGTTGTTGGCGTCGTTGCGTGAACGCACGCGATGATGTCGTTGCCGGACATAATCGCGATGGCGTCGTTGCACGGGCGTGTTCTTTGCTGGCGTCGTTGCGTAGACGCAATGCTGATGATGTCGTTGCCTTGACATAATGCTGATAACGTCGTTGCCTGGACGTGTTGCTGCTGGCGTCGTTGCGTAGACGCAATGCTGATGATGTCGTTGCCTGGACACAATGCTCATAACGTCGTTGCCTGGACGTATCGCTGCTGCTCCTGTAGAATAGATGCTCCTGCGAGCTAAGCTTGAGAAAAAAAACGTTAGTGTATACCTGTTTAAACGAAATGATAAATGTATATAAGAAGTGCAATTTTATGGGTCGAGATGTCGTCCCTGATTATGCCTGACGAATACTGAGATGTTGCCCTTGCACTGCAACTGACGAATTGTTATGATGCCTTTGTTGTGTGCGATGCGCGGGTTGCAAGTTTGACTGAGTTGACGCGCTAGGTTTTGTTGCGGAACTCTGAACTTTGATTGCCGATTGTTGATGCCCCTTTCTGCTGCTGTTGCTTCTGATGCGGATTTTGAATTGTTGTCATCCTCTGCCTTTGTTGCTTTTGCTGCTTCTGCTAATATGAAGAAACCTTTCGCCGTATTTTCTGCTTCGGCTATTTGCACTTTCTGCTTCTGTTAATATGAAAAGACCTGCGCTCAAAGAAAATTTGTGAGTTTTGGGGGGGGTCGATTCGTATTTGACTTCGCCGCCTTGTTCCTTGACATCTGCGTGCCTGGCCTGTTTGGACTTGCAATTCCTGTCTGGTTTCCTACATTGTCCCAGTTTGAGAAGGTGTCATGCTGCTCTTCTTTTCTGAGACCCCTGCTTTGCCTATAGGAACCAAGACAGGTTCCGACTCGTTCCGCTCAGATGCCCTTGAATCGGTCATGTCGTTGGACCGTGCCTTTGATCTTGTGAAATATTGATGCTCTGTCATTGCTAAGTCAAATACAAATCGACCTTTGGGGGGAGATGATAAATCTTTCTAAAAATGCAACAAACGGTGTTAGCATAAAACACATAATTTGCGGGTATGTAGCAGATATATTGCATATAGCACATTCAAACGCTTCCTAACATGCAGGGGGGCCTCTTTATGCCAGGGGTAAGCCTAAACGTCACTTATGCGAGATTATGACGGATTTGTCCAAGTCGTCCAACTATAATGCCTTTGTTGGAAATGACGACCAAATGACGGTGCACTTTTTCCCAATTTTAGCATGTCATGATTGGGCTTGGATTTGTCTGTCATTGCCACGCTACACATAATATGCTGGTTGGTCGTTGGGTTGAGAAACCCGTCGACAAGTTTGGTGTCTTCCTAATTGTGGTGTCGATGCCAAGGACCGACCCACCTAAGGTAAATGCATGCATGCCCTAAAATAAAGGGTGGTATAGCTCTATCTTAAGTTTCTAAGATTTGGCTTTTACGGGCCTTGAGTTCCCGAGCGGACAACTCGAGTGAAGGCTACGCGGCCTGTTAGGCCTGCACTCCACGTATATTACCGACTCTCCTAAATTTGGATTTTGAAGAAAGAATTTTGCTGATGCACCCAGCGCACCTCGCATGTAGTGTGTGTTGTGTGAATTTTCCAGAGTGGAAGAAATATGAGCGGAATGCCAGTTTAAGGAAAGCAGTAAAGCAGGTAGCAATCAAAAATAAATAAAACAAAATACAACACACAAAAATTAAATGCAAAATAATTGCCAAATAATAACCCTAGGTCTGTTGTGGTTAAGAACCTAAAATCCCCAGTGGAGTCGCCATTTCTGTCGCGCCCTTTTTCGGCCGCGGCATTATTTTCTAAACTCCTGCTTAAAATGCAAATGTTAGAAAAAAAAAATAAAAAAAAATGCTAATAAAGTTTAAAAGGCTTAAAAATGCTCAAGGGGTGCTAACATATTAGAAGTGCTAAAGTTTAAAGGGTGCTAAAATGCTAAAGGGTTGCTAGAATGCTAAGGGTTCATGAGTCGCCACTAATTAATTTGGGTGAATTAGGACACCTAAATGTTTAACTAGTTTAAAGTAAAACATTAACTCCATTTTATGGTCCGCTAAACTTAGTGAGATTCAGGTAAGGGTTCTTTATTAATCTAGAGGAAGGGGTTAGGCACCTCTAAGATCCGCTTAACTCATGGTTGTCCTGCCAAACCTAGGGTAATTATTATGCAAAATAAAGCTCCTCCTGCTTAATAAAAATGCTAAAATGTTAAAATGTTTGAAAGGTGCTTAAAGTATAAAAGGGCAAAAGGTGTTATAAATAAATAAAAGAGCCAAATGCCGAGTGTTTAAAAAGTGCTTAAAATACTAAAGGTTGCTAAAAGGTTTTAAATGATAGAAGGGTGCTAAATGTGCTAAGAGGTGCTTAAAAGTGCTAAATGCTAAAGCGCCGAATAATTAATAAAATGTTAGGAAATAAATGCTAGCTTGTTAAAATGTTTAAAAGGTGCTTAAAGTATCAAAAGGGGCTAAAGGGTGCTAAGGAATGCAAAATGTTAAGATGCTATTTTGAGAGTTTAAGAGAAAATCTGTTTATGGATTTTAACAAATTGTCGGTTTTATGATGCAAGTTAGATTATTATTTTTTGCCGCTTTTGAACATGCCTAATAGCCCCAAAAGACAAATAAAGTAGAAGCGTATTCCTAAAATGTAATTACTTCCCGTCTCATATATTTAAAGACCTAATTGCTAGAAGTTCTCCTATTAATTACAAGATTAAATAATAAAATTACAATAAACAAATAAAGGCATAAAAATAAGACAAGAAAGTTAAGAGAGTGAAGGGATTGGAGCGGATGACTCAGTCCTGTTTGTTTTTCTAGGAGTTTCTGAAGCGGGAATGCGAATGTGGATGCGGGTCGCCATTTGAAATGGCTTGCGATGAGTCTCGCCGTGAGACTCTTTGTTTTGCTCCGATGCGTGCCATGTAAATAAAGAAAAGATAAGGATTAGTATATATTCCAAACTTTATTAAGAGGGAAATAGATAAAAAATGCTTGTTCAACCCAGCTTGGGGACTTAAGTATAAGCAGCGCAAAATAAGCGAGGGGCAATCAATCCAATTTCAAATTTTGAAGAGTGTAGACAGACATGCCAAGATGCAAAGTAAAGTCAAATTCATTATACATCACCAGATGTGCACTTGAAATATATCATAACAATCTTATCCACGTTTTAAAGAGAATACTGCCCAATTATGGGCAAAATATTAATTGTTGCAGAACAAGCAACCAGTACAGAGAAATATAAACACATAGATGAGGCCTATGAATTTATATCCGAAATTATTTGATTCATAGCAAGCAATTCTGGGAGAAGGGAAGAAGAGCATGTTAACAGTATAGCCAGATTAGAATTATTTCAACAAAACAGACATGTTTAATCAGTTGTAAAAAATAGGCATGACCATATGAGCTAATTTTACGGATACTAAGAGGTATAGGTGATTAATCCTATAGTAATTCAAAAGAGGGAAAATCTCTTAAACTTAGATATTAGAAAAGAGGGCCAAAGCCATAACAAACCAGAGATGTCTCTTCTAACCTATGCTTTTCCAGCACTTGGACAATAAAATAGGCACAAAGTACATGAATTGAAACTCAAATAAATTGGAAGTCGAGCTTACACAACTTACATAGACATGGACAGAGATGCTAAGGATTTCACGAGATAGAAATGATATGAAAAGATGCATACAAAAGTACCACGAGTAAGGCTTAACAAGTTTTAAATGTTGATGTAGATGACATACATGTTAGCTAAAAGGTCATATATCACAAAGTGGGCTCCTAGACGATCCCTAAATCATTGTATCAATTTAAACAAGAACATACACCCGTCAAAGCTTCAAATTAGGACACTTGACATCTGATTTGCCTAGCAGGACATTCACCCTTTTCACGTTTCTGGATCTAAATCATATTTTTTTGTTAAACTAAGAAGCATCTAATAAACAGGGAACTCTGTGGTGATTAACCAAGCACCTACAGACCTAGGTAAATTAACGCAGGCCAATCCGACATTACACTTAGCGCATTAACAGAAACAGTAATAATACAACGATTTTAGTTAAACACGAGCAGTCCACAGAAAACACATAAAGCACATAAAACAGAGGAATAAACTAGCGTCGAGAGGAAGTCGAGTTTACCTTCTCCGGGCAGCGAACCGAGGCAGCTTATCAAGTCGTCGATACACTCGGCGGATTTTGCGATGCGATTGAAAGGGTAGGTTTTTTGTGCGATTTCTGGACTAGTATTTAAAAGGGCTTCGGACTTCTATTCTTACTCCTAAGCTACTAATTTCTGAATGCTGGAATCCTAACTCTGAGGTTGAAGGCTAATAAATGCATGTGTAAGAAAATGTTTCGACTGTCGTTGTTTGAAGATGCGAATCGACGCCCATTCCTTTGGATGCTTCTCCCCGGATACTTAATGGGATTCCTATGCCGCGGAGAAACTAATTGCTAAACGACTGCTCTCTCAATTATTCCCCATCGCGCCCACAGTATATGACCATCGCTCGCTCCTAAAGAAAGCGATTCCACGATCGAGCCCTAATCGATGCTCTCCGTCCCTGCCTTCGATTGCCCTTTGCATGTGTTTATATAGCCCCCATTTGGGTTCCAAGTTAGGTCAATAGTAAGGGCTGATTCTAGGCTTGATATTGGCGCTGATTTTGTGTCATTCTTGCCATAAAATGGGCGATTTTATTGTAAGATTTTCGGGTTGATTTAGGGTATTAATTTGGTTAGGAGAATGGTAACTGTTAAGATTGTTTATGGTAGATTTTCGAATTTGGCAAGGTTTGGTATGAAATTATGGAGATTTTGGTGCGATTTATGGTAAGTTAATATTTGTTGGAGCGATTTTTGTTGAGGGTTTATGGATTTTGGCGAGAAAAGATGAGAGGAGATGTGTGTGTCGGCTGCCTTTCCTTTTGTAAAAGAGAAGCTTAGGCATCCATTTTAGGTTTATTTGGAGGAGAATAAGAGATATGAGGGAGTGGGCTGAGGGTTAAAGATCTGTTAGGCGGGTGTGGGCCGGTTTAGTTGGTAGAGGGACTGGGCCTGCGGGTTATTTGATTGGGCTGGGCGAATTGAGTAAGGGATTGGGCTAGTTAGGTATTTAATTAATAGTTTTAGGCTAGTTAATTGATTAGCTAATTAATTCTAGGTGAGGGTATTAATTAATTAATTAGTGACAAATTAAATTAACAAATTGTTATAAAATAAATGCGGGTGTGTTATTTAATTAATGCTTAATGCTCTAGAATGCGGCGCTATTAAAATCTTATTATTGCATTATTGCGAAGTTAAATTAAAATTGAATTGAGCTTAGATTAAATTACTTAAATGCTAAATGCAAGTATGATGTTTTAAAGCTTTTATAGATGCGACGCTATTAGATGCATATATCAGATTAAAATTGATTTTTAAATTACAAATGATTACTAATAAATGCGGCTATGCTACCTGACATGACGTTATTGCTAAATTATTTATTTATGTACTTATTATTAATTATTTAAGAATTACTACAAAGCTTAAAGTTAGTTAATGCGGGCGCGGGACTCTAAGTGTTTAAAACTCTACGTAAGACGCGATGCCATTATTAAATTATTTATTTATGCATGTATTTATGTTTTATTGTTGTATTTTATTATAAAAATCCTAAAAAATTATTTTACAAAATTAGTGTAATTTTATGGTTAATGGCTGGACGGGAGGGTCAAAATTGGGTGTCAACAACAGTAATAGTTTTAAACACGGAGGGCTCAGATATATAAAATAAAGTGGGACATCCTAAACAAGTCCGGCTGCGAAAATTCGCCCCGCCAGCGCATGTTGGTTATCCTTTGTAAGTAGAAGAAATCATCAACGCCCAGAAAGCTTCATTTATTTTATTTTCCGTCTTTGCAACTGTGGAGGCCTAAAAAATCGACGGATAACTTTTGCATTGGCCATCAGTGTAGTATCAGTTCATTATCAGTTAACCAGCCAAATAAATGTCAAATCAGTAGCAAGATGATCAAAAATCAGTCCGAAAATGGCAAAAATCAGCCAGCAACAATGAACAGAATCAGTCTAACAACATGTCCAAAAATCAGTAGCCAACAACCCAAAAATCAGTAACAAGATAGTCAAAAATCAGTCCAATAACCAAGTCCACAAACAAGTCCCTTCAAAATAATACCAGCGAAGGTCGCCAAACAGTATTGTCACGACCCGACCCCGGGACCGCGACTGGTGCCCTACCTGGGCACCCTTACAGGTACACATCAGAGATAATCAGCGGAACATACATGAACCTATAAAAATAAAACAACAGAAGTAAGACAACAGGTTAGCCGATAGGGCTACCTTCCTGGACATAAATATGTACAACCGAAGCAGTTGCCTCATTTCTTTACAAACTGACCCACAAAATGTGACTACGCACTCTAGAGTTTTAACGTAACAAGTGGCGGGACGGGGCCCGCCATACCCGAATATACATGAATCTACTACCTCGGGAACACCACCAAGAGCTAAGCCTCCGAGCAAATGGAGCTTTCTCTCAAATCGAACCGAGATCCTAGAGCGAGGATCGCCAACCTGGTACCTAAAACTGCGGGCATGAGCGCGGCCGAAGAAGTCGATAACAGTGCGAATATGGAAATGAAATAACGTCTGATAATGTGATCATAATCGTACAAAAGAATGACAAGGACAAGTATAAAAATACATACGAATCCTGCGTGTCATTACCACTTATGAACTGAAGCGCACCTTATTCTCTTTTTCGTTCTCGATAAAAAGCTATACCCACATTCTTACGCATACGATTAGGAAAAATCATTAAGTTCATTCTTGTATAACTTACTTATCTTTCATAAGTATAATCCGCCCTTTTGGAGAGGGCACTCTACACTACCCGACCCAATGCGGGACGCGATCAAGGTCACATAGTGCGCGTAAGGTATCTTGCCCGGCCCGATCACGGGTCGATAATGTCATATAGTGCGCGTAAGGTATCTTGCGGCCCGTTCTCGGTCGATAATGTCATATAGTGCGCGTAAGGTATATCGCCCGGCCCATTCTGGGTCGATAATGTCATATAGTGCGCGTAAAGGTATCTTGCCGGCCCGTTCTGGTCGATAATGTCATATAGTGCGCGTAAGGTATCGCCGGCCCGTTCCTGGTCGATAATGTCATATAGTGCGCGTAAAGGTATCTTTGCGGCCCGTTCTCGGTCGATAATGTCATATAGTGCGCGTGAGGTATCTTTGCCGGCCCGTTCCGGGTCGATAATGTCATATAGTGCGCGTAAAGGTATCTTGCCGGCCCATTCCTGGGTCGATAATGTCATATAGTCTGCCCGTAAAGGTATACTGCCCGGATACTAACGACTATAGTATCAAGTCCTATCCACCTTTCAAGACAAGTCACAATACCTAATTAGAAATCTGATTAGAACTAAAACAAGTGACTTCTTTCTTAAAAACCCTAAGCAAGTACCTTAAAAGCAGTTTGCCTCTTTATTTCAAATCATCTCATTACTTACATTCAAGAAAACCATTCTTTAACCTTCCATAAAGCCGTTATAACCAACTTCCCATAAAGCGTTATAACCCTTTATGGTTTTAGACCAACTCATTCCTTTTATAACCAAGAGACTTCTACTTTTTGAAACCAAGTATTAAATACTTTCAAATCAATTCTCTTAACTTTCAAAAATACAATTAGTCTCTTAACCTTTTTGAACTCAAGTGACTCCTTTTATTATAAAACCTTAGGCAATTGATGCCTTAAAATCAAGTTGCCTTTTCATTAAAAACAAGTCATTTATCTTTCCATAAAGCAAATATAACTAACTTCCCATAAAGCCGTTATATTCACTTTATGCCTTAGTCAAAAACAATTTCCTATCCAAGGGACTTATACGTTTAAAACGGAACAAGTATCACATACTTCAAAACTCTTCAAGTCCCTTAACTTTACTAAGACTTAAGACATCCTTAATATTTTCAAAGAAGTGAGTTAACTTCCTAACTCACCCGACTTGGCATTTTATAAGGCTAGCAAAGAATGTCAAAGTCTTGACGCTCTGCGTACTACATCGTGCAACTAGTCATGCTTAAAGATAGGAAAAGTTCTACATAGAGTAGATCACACAACTACCTCTTAACTTCTAAGAGTAACAGAAACATGAAATGATACCACGGTATATTCCATACATAGAATCATGCCAAAGGAAGGAAGAGGTTCACATACCTCGCGACGATTGTCGACAAGTAGCAAAATGCTCCAAAGTACTTCAACCTTGAGCTATCCCATTCTTCAAGTAGGATACGCTATACTTAGTTCTTCAACCTATAATGGTCACAATACGTCCATTAACCTCTTACTTCAAACGTAGAATATTCTAAGTGCTAAGTCGCCAAATTCTACGGAAAATCGGACAGCACTTCCTTTGTTTCTACTACTATGCCACCTTTTTCAAGGCCGAATACAATAACCAAACAGCCCCAATTGGCTCACCACAATCTATAAGGTAGTCCAATACAAATGAATAACAAACCATTACAACTATAAGTACAATTTCGGCCACCTTGAGTTCAACAATACTAATTCTTATCCAAGTTCCATTTCAATCCAAATTGGTAGCATAACATGATATCAAGTCGCATTTGATTATAACAACCAAAATCTTTAAGTAACTAACATGCGACAATTTCTAATAACGATCAAATTGTAATCCATCTTAACATGGCCTACATTTCATTTCGAATTTCCAAGACTACAATCGATCTATAATCCTTATAAACTTCAACACATACTTCATGCTAGCAACAAGTAAAGCTAACAACAAAATAAATAATCTTGTAATACTTTCAAAGAACAAGATTATACCTCAACGATTCTTAATCCAATTCCAAATCCGAAGTCGCTCCCTAGCAACTTAGAGACTCTCCAAGACACTTCAATCCGCTACTTGAGACCCTTAGAACAATACCAACAACTTTCCTTCAAACCTCCAATCCAAAACCTAGAAAGCCACTAGGTTTTCACTTTGCGACTAACCCGAAAACTATCTTTTTCCGAGATTTTTCTATTGAGATATGCTTACACTATACTCAAGAACTTTGGTTTAAAGTGTGGGGCTTAAAGAACAAGAAACGAAAATTTTTCTTTCTTCCTTCATGTGAACCCGAGAGCAATATGGCTTTGTTCTTCAATTTGTGTGAAATTTTGGCTAAGTGTTAAGCTTGTCTTGCACTACTAGTATTATATAGTGTAATGGAGGATTAAGATCTAAACAAATGGGTGGTTTGGATGAGGTCCTAACAAATATCAAGACTAATGTGGGGTCTTTGACTTGGTCAATTCTCTCATGCTACAAGTTGCAAGACTTAATCATCCTACCAAAGGTCAAATGACCATTTAGTCCATGGCATTTTCGTCCAAGCTCTCTAAAGGGGGGGTGACACGTGTCGCCCTCCCATTCGTCATAATAATACGTTTTTCGATAAATTCATAATTTCCGATAAATTTTTACAAGTCTCAAATCTTGACACCTATGAGTTCTTACGTACGTTCTTAAAACATGTTCTGTAAATACGGGGTGTAACAAGTATAACCAGTAGCAAAATATCACCGATAAACCAGAAATCCGACGGAGTCTAAAACTCCGGCCAAAATACTAAAATGGTGCAAAATCAGCCCAACAAAACAGAAACAAACCGACGAACACCGCCGGAGTTTTGCAAACTCCGGCCAAATACCAAAACTCCAGAAATCAGCCCAACAATCAAAATATACAACAGTTATATATAAAATACAAAGCAAAGGAGGTCGCCGGAGTTAAAAGACTCAGGCCAGTTACCCGAAAAAAGGAGAAATCAGTCCACAACCAACAACATACCAAACAAGATATAAACCGAACAAACGGGGAGATGGGAGGCGTCACTTCCACGGCTAATTGCCGGAGCGACGCCACCCCAGTGGTGGGTTCGCCGGCGACTGTGTGTGGGAAAACAGTGGTTCGCCGACAGGCAGTGGGTTCGACGGTGGTTCAGTGGATAGTGGTGGTTCGCGTGGCGGTGGTCGACGGGAGACGGGTGTTAGGGTCGCCGACGATGATGGTGAGTGGAGAAGATGATGAGAGTGTGGCTTGTGGGTGTTTAAAGAGGGTTCGCCGGAGTTTGGAGCTCCGGCGAAGGGCGACGGCGACGGGAAGTGTGTGTGTGGTGTTGGGAAAGGTTTTTAAAAAATGAAAAGGGAGAGGGGTTGGACTTGCAGGGAAAAAATGTTGCGGCTGACCCTTTCTTTTTGAAGAATGAGGGGGTAATGTTTTATTTATAGGGTATTTAGGTTTAGGGTTTGGTTTAGTTTTTGGGGGGAAATGAAAAGTGGGTTTTTATTTTTGGGGGGAAATAAAAAGATGAAAGTTTATTGGGCCTTATTTTTTGGGCCTCGGTTTGGGCCTCGATTTTGGCGGACTGGACTGATCCGGATTGTGTCTCGGACTGGACTGGTTTGACAAAATGCAAAACGGGTTAATTATTTAAAAGAAAAATTATTTAAAAAGATGCAAGATTATTAAAATGCAAATGTCGATGCAATAATAATAAAATACAATATTTAACAAATGTTTAATATCTGATTAAAAATTAAAACGGGATGTCAATTAATTATTTAAAGAGATGCAAATATTATTAAAATAAATGACTGTGTAATAATAATAGAAACATAATATTAACAAAGACATAATTCTTAAATTAAAATAAAAGATGCAATGCCATTTTGTGAAGAAATAAACATAGAATATTATGTAAAAAATGCAAAAATGATGATTAAAATGCGGTGTCCTAAAACACATAAAATTGCAATAAATATATGAAAAACGGGTCAAAATTGATCAGCAATGTACTTTCTAATTCGTAAAGTGGACTCTTAATTGCTAAGACTGCGAATTATGGCGCTTTACGATAAATTCGCATTAATAGATTTAATAAAAATGAAAAAGAAGCGCAAATTTTTCGTTTTTAGTCTGTCTTGAAGACGGATCCAAATACGGCGCGAAAATTATATATACTGTTTTTTGGATGAAAGATAGTAGAAAGAACCCTTTGCTCCCGTAGCCAACTAGCTTTGCCAATGGTGACATATGCATTGTTTAGGTTTCTAGTCACCCTCAAGTTTTAGTCAACTTCATCAACTAACGTATTTTCAAAAGTATTAGAATAATGTTTATTCATTCATAGTGTACAATAAAAATCAGTTAGAAGAATCAATTTAGTAAGGTAAATGGGTGGACTGCTAGTTTACAATTTAGTTTGACTTGTTATTTGTTAGTTAGTGGGACATCCAAACGCGGTATTGGAATCAGTTTTTCAGTTTCGACATTTGGAGTTTTGTAAAGTGACATTTTAGTTCCAAAACTATCTTGACTTGACTTTTAGCCGCCATTTGTTTCTTTTTCCACGCCTTCTTGTTTTCATTTCTTTCTTTTTTGGATACTTTAGCGAAACTATTTTTTTGTTCTTTTAAGAATTAAAACATTTTTCTTGGTTCTTTGACTCTTTCTGCCTGCCTTCCACCCCTTGGAATATTCTTCATAGTTTGGTGTACTTTATATTCCGTGACGTCTCAAATATTTTAGAAATTTTGTTTTAATTCATAAAAGTGGACTCTTAATATAATTAAATATATAATTTTAATAATATGAATTTGGGCTTCTACCTTCGCGCGCCACTGAAACTGAATCACTTTACTTTGATTGGACTAAGACATGTGAATTATGGGTCTTTACAGTAAATTCTGGCTAATACTACTTAATAAAAAATGAAAAAAAACTCTTAAATTTTTTTGTTTTTCGAAGTTCCTGTACGGTAGCACATCTCGCACTGGCCCAGAGACGACCCTGTTTATATTCACTCCATTAACGTGATAGCCAGTTTTCAGAATGATCGCAAATTATCAAAAAGTAATCATTTTTCATGCGGAAGCATTACGTCAAAGTCTTGAATTTGAGTCTTAAACAAGTAAAAAAATCCAAGATAATGCCATGATTTTTTAAATTCATAACAATGTCATAAATTCAAAATATTAACTATTTTACAGTAACTTTGTTTTTTTTGACGAAGGAACCCGCAACCGCTACTCTTTCGAGTGCGCACAGGGTAAATCCCGAACTGACGCAATAGCCTGCAAACCATGTCAGCCTATTTTACAGTAACTTTTGAATCTATGATATATCGATCTCAGTTATAAATTCGAAAAATGGTTATGTCTGAATTTTACCCTATTACACTTATAAAAATTATCGTTTTATTTTAACCCATTTCATTATAGTAACATTTTTATGGGAAGGGAAGCATCACCAACTTTAATATATAACAAATATTAACTTACTTAAATTTAGTGTATGATCTTCTTACTCATTTCACATCTTTCAATTATGTCTTAAAGCTGAGTTGAACCAGCACGACTCGTTATTGAAAAGATTCAGCTCAATTCGATTCGATTTAGTCGAAACTCACTAGTTTAAACTTGAGCTCGATCTAGCCGGCTTGGCTTAGTGTAGTTATGTTCGAAAACTATCTTTCTTTTACGTAAAAATATATTTGTGCATGATGTTTGAACCAAATTAATGAAATACATTATATGTGTTGGAATATACATAACTATTATAGAACCATGATTAATAATATATATTTTCACTTTATTAAATCGTTTGACAATGATAAGTTGCATTTATTTGGCGTAAACAGTCGTACAAGCAAGTAATTACCCCAATTTTGTTACATCTTTTGTAAAATGAATTTTGTTTCTCTATATATTCTTCTTATTTACTAGTAATGCTTTTAGCATTGATTTTAAGAAAATATATGAAAGTTTTTTAAGATAAAATTTTCTTGGGAGAGGAATGTATTATTTATTTATTTATTTATTAGTATCTTATATTTATCGTTTTTCATTTTTAATTATCATTATTTGATATATTTAAAATATATGTTTATAAATTTTATTTTGATTTTGCCACGCCCCAATCCAGGGTGACGTGGTTGGCACCCGGTGCCTTACTCCTCCGAGCGTATCCATCTGCAATACTGAACATACATAACTCATATTGTGGCCGACAAGGTCGAATCACATTATAAGATGAAATTCTGTAAGCCGACAAGGCTATATGAAATGAAACCGGAGGCATCTAGCTCATCAACACAGGGAATTCAACCTAAACACATATACATAAACGGGCAGACAAGGCCACCATGTGTTTTATAACAACAAAATAACTAAGGCCGGCAAGCCCAACATAAGTTTCTCAATGACATCCAAGCCTACAAGATCGTATTGTACAAATTGGACAACATATGTCATATCTACAATCCTTTAGGGAAAATCAAGTGTAACGTGGTCGGGACAGGGCCCTGGCCTACCCATCAAAACTATAAACACTAAAAAAGTACTCCAGACTCTAGACCTGGCAACTCCGAATGATATGGAGTTTACCAATCAGTTGAACTCTGGAGTGCATAATGTGGAGACCTATCTAGCCGTCTCTTAGAACCTGCATGCATGAATTGCAACGCTCCTAACAGGAACGTCAGTACAAATAGATGTACTGAATGTGTAAGGCGACTGAATAACTGAAAGTTGAACTAAAACTATAGGCATAACAACTAAACATGTCTGAGAGATAGAAGGGAATCTGAGGATATACCTACCAGTTTCGTGCTCACATCATACAGTAATATCAATAACGTACCAGGCCTTATTGGGGTTTTGTGGATACGTATAACATACAAGACCTTAAATGAGGCTATGCGGGTAAGTATGATGTATCATGCCTTGACGAGGTTCTGTGGATACGTATAACGTACCAGGCCTTAAATGAGGCTATGTGGATAATTATGACGTACCAGGCCTTGACGAGGCTCTATGGATAAGTATAATTTACCAAGCCTCAAATGAGGCTCTGTGGATAAGTATGACGTACCAGACCTTAATGAGGCTCTGTGGATAAGTATAACGTACCAGGCCTTAAGGAGGCTCTGTGGAAATATCATAAGTCACACCGGCCCACTGAGGGCTCTGTGGTGTACGCAACATACCAGGACGTAGAGATGCTCTGTGGGATAAATATAACTTACCAGACCACAACAAGCCTATGTGGAATAGTATATGAC
The DNA here is from genome assembly GCA_029844215.1 of Przewalskia tangutica. Classification (NCBI taxonomy): domain Eukaryota; kingdom Viridiplantae; phylum Streptophyta; class Magnoliopsida; order Solanales; family Solanaceae; genus Przewalskia; species Przewalskia tangutica. Next base: position 122,836,559 of record CM056723.1, read on the forward strand.
GTACCATGCCATCTATATGTTCTGTGGAATAAGCAACAACGTGCCAACCAATCAATCTTAGCTCAAAGCAATAAATAACTATCGTCAATCAAGGACCGAGTCCGTAAGATCTATATATACTCAACTAATAAGGAGAATAAGTTCTAAGACAAAAAGTACTCATGGAAGGGACAACCAATGATAATGTCACGACCCGACCCGACGGGCCACGACCCGGTATCCTACCTGGGCACCCTTATATCCACATGTCACATAATTACACGGATACCAAGGATAATATAGTAGACTGTAAATCATATCAAAATAGGCAAGCCGACAAGACTTTCACTATATACGGGAACATCCCAAAACGAGTACAACAGTATAGCTGGCCAAACACATATACAAAAACATATCTACCACCCACAACTGTCTACAGACCTCTAAAAATACGATAGTGAAATATGACGGGACAGGGCCCCGTCGTGCCCCTAAATACGCATAAGTTCGAAAATAAGGTTTTGTACCAAAATGACTAAGCTCCGAATCAATGGAGCTCTCCAACCAGCTGAACAAGAATCCTAGACCGGAGGATCACCAAACTGAGTACATGTACCTGCGGGCATGAACGCAGCCCCCCGAGGAAAGGGGGTCAGTACGAAATAATGTATTGAGTATGTAAAATATGAAGTACTGTAAGGAAGATCATAACTGGCCAAAAGATAACATGAGACAAGTATAATAATCAAATTACCATTTCAACTGTGTCATATACAAATGAGAGTCAACTGTGCCTTATAAAAATGAGAGTCATATACATATATATACCGTACCCAGCCCCCTAGTGAGGGTCTCGGTGTGAATGAAATCATATACATATATATACCGTACCCGGCTCCCTAGTGAGGGTCTCAGTGTGAATCATATACATATCGTACCCGGCCCCCTAGTGAGGGTCTCAGTGTGATCATATAATGTGCACATACCATACCCGACCCATTATGGGACTCGGTGTGAAATCATCATAATACATCACCACATACCACAATCGCTTCATACACAACAACTAAATGTTATCTTGCACTTTTCCATCCATACAACTTAATTAAGACTTAGATATACTCAAATCTATGGAGGAGAGGAAGAAGTTACCTTTAAACAACAAGAATAAATCTTAGAACAAATCTTCTTCAACTTGAAAGAGCTCATAACTCAACAAAAACACCATTGAAGTGTCTCCTCATCATCTATAAGACATTTAATGAAGGACTTATATGGTTTGGACTTAGATTAGATCATGAACCATGAGAGGATGTTAGAGAGAGTCTTGGAGGTGTAAGAATTCAGGTAAAAAAATGAAGTTTAGAGAAGAAGCCACAACTTTACATACAATTGGATAAGCTATCACAGCTCAAGTGAGTCTCAGATGGAGCTACTTGCAGCGTTTTATTAAAACGTACGTAACATTTTGTACAGAGCTCCGTTTGACAAACGATTTATTGCGTTGGTAAGTAGACTCGCTGAACTTGAATTTAGATAGATTTTTCACTTCATAAATCCTGATACATTAGAAGATATACCCACTAAAGTTGGGCCAAAATTATGTCCATGTTCTACCTACCTTTCCTCAAGTTTTGACGAACTTAATTTCTCGATTCGATTATCCCCGAATTCTTACAAGACTTACTAGGGGCACTTAGACAAAAAACCACTTTGAAGACTTATATTGGTGAAAAAGCCACAAATATCAAAGTATTAGCAAAACAAGCACCTATTATTACGTCAGCATTGTCAGACTTTCTGTGTCCAAACCCAACCCTAAAGTTTTAAAAAAAATAATTTGGCCCCCAACCCCACCATTTAATTATCAAAAAAAAAATCTCCATTTAATTACCCCTAAAAATAATAAAAAATTAAATATTTCCCTTTAAAAGCTCCCGACATTTTCACTTTTCAGATCCTGTTTCTGGCGAAAAATTCAGCTTTTCATAAGAAAATTAGTCCGAACAACTTATTATGGCGTTGATTACAATCAAAGACCATAGCCATAGTCTATTATAAATTTATTATGCCATCGATTTCAAAATATATTATAGTAGGTGGTGATTACATGAATGAATGAGATGAGATATCAAAAATGTTGGAATTGGATTTTTATGAGCAAGGTGACAGGATGATCCTGATAGTGATTGTTGACACCTAGTTTTTACCATCCAATACTTTATTTAGTTATTCAGAATTCCTGAATTGTGAACAAAGTGAAATATGCGATTTACAAACTAAAATGATTTACGAAAATTATTCTAATGACATTTTGCCATGATTATTCTGCAAAGTATTATCGAATATATTATTATATATCATTTGCATATTTTTATATATTTTAAAGAAATATCTATCATTTTATACGGTTTAAAGAGGGTAATTATTTAATTAGTCGTATGAGTTAATTATATTAAATTGATAAGTATTTTTACTCTATTGAAACTAAGGAAATTTAGTTAATTAATAAAGCGTCAAATAGAATCTCACTTTTATTCCTAAATTGGATTTTAATTATGAGGGATTTTTATGATTTATTTGAGTTTTATTTTAACTTTAGCCTCCAATTGGTTTTAATCGGTTAATTTTGACCACAATTGAATTCAAATGGTCACATTTTAAATTTGATTCGTCATCACATTTGCGAAAATGTGCTTAAATTCCAAACCCTTTGTATTTAACTAAGTTTGGGCTTTCCCCTCTTTAGTTTCGGTCGAGTTACGTCCAATTTGGACCTGACCCAGCCCAATAAACTTTTTAACCAGCGAATAGGGGCAAAATCCCTCTCAATCATTTCATTTGGCAGCTAGGGCAAACCCTAAGGGCTCCGCACCCCCTTCCCTTCTCTCTTCGACCAAAGTGCAAAGCCATTAATCGCTTTTCGCTGGAACAGTGCTAGTGTGGCCATTTCGGGTAAGGGTCCTAATGACCCTTGTCTTCTCCGCCAGGATGCCACCCCGACGTAGGTAAACTCAATTCCTCTCGCTTTTAAAAGAAATGAAACAACAAACTCCAACCCCAAATTACACAAATCTAAGGACCGTGGATAGGTATATCTTAAATCGATCATCATCAATAACTAACAGTTATCATTTAGGCTCGACTTTATGCATGGTCAATTTTTTCACATGTTATATATAGATCAAAGACAATGTTTGTCTAAAAAGTCATAAATAAATAAAATAAAATAAAATAATTAATAGGACATGCCACTATTTAAATATTATAATAACACTTTAATACATCATATGAGAGTCCATATCTATTGAACACATGATCAAAAGAGTTTTAGATCAAGTAATGGTTCTTAAAAGACTAATATTTGTCTAAAAAGGTTATAAATAAATAAAAAGACTTGTTGTCATTTAAATATTATAATAACACTTTAATACATCATATGAGAGTCTCCATCCATTGAGCACATGATTAAAAAGTTTTATGACAAGTAATGGTACTTAAAAGACCAATATTTGTGTAAAAATCATAAATAAATAATTTTTTTGATACTATTTAAACATTATAATAACACTTTAATACATCAAATGAGAGTCCCCATCCACTAAACACAAGAGTTTCAGGACAAGTAATGGTAATCATAACACTAATATCAAATTAGTCTGACAACAAGTTATTGTTGTCAAAGCACAACCTTGTTCTAAGGAAAACCATTACTTGTGCTTAAACTCTTTGGATCATGTGTTCAATGGATAGGGACTCTCATATAATGTATTAAAGTGTTATTATAATTTTTAAATAGTGGCATGTCCTTTTATTTATTTATTTTATTTTATTCTATTTATATATGTCTTTTTAGATAAATATTGTCCTTGCTCTATATATAACATGTGGATAATTATTGACCATGCTTAAAATCGAGTCTAAATGATAACTGTTAGCTATTGGCGACAATAGGCTTATGGTATACCTATCCACGGGCCCTTAGATTTTTGCAATTTAGGGTTGGGGTTAGGGTTTGGCATTTGTGGTTGGGTTCGATTTTTTTAATTTTTTCGTTAGACTAGTGCAGATTCAGCATGCTTCACATTTCAACAATCACCTTTATTTCTCTAGTTTATCATCGATCAAATCGGTATAAAATTGTCTTAAGCAGTGATTTATTATAGAGAAAGTGGTTTATTTTCGATTTGACTTATAATTGACCCAACACACATAGCTTTATTTCGATTGACAAATCATAATTTTTTTACAATAAGTCTATTAATTGACCGCCATAAACTCAAAGAAACTTAAAAAAGCAATACCGAAACTAGAAAAATAAGTAGAAATAACACATATTTTGACCAACAAAAAGGCTAAAGTTTCAAATCTAGTAATAGACCAAGATGAATTTGCAAAAACAAAAAAATACAATCGAAACAAGCAAAGTGATTTTTGATTTTTTTAATTTTTCACCTGATGTCCGGTATCTGTTTGGGGCCTCGATTATTATGAATTCATCACACTATGTAAGACTCATTAAAGGATGACATTTTTATCAGACTCATATAGAAACACATGATGTTTTAAGTTGCACAATATAAATGACATATGTACAAATAAATGCGACAATCCTAGCATTCGATCATAAATACAAAAATGTATATAGTGATTATTATTTGTGTAATAACAAATGTACAATTTGTCTGCTGGCCAGACAACCTTCACACTTTGATTATAGACAATCTTAATTTCTCAGCAAGATAATCTGTTGTTTCACAAAACTCGTCATTCATCTGTAGACAAATAGGACAGAAAAATTAAATACGATCATAACAAATTAATTGAAATACATTAAAACCATGCAATGTGTCAATTTTATAATGCATATCAAAAGAAGATTATAATGCATTTTCCCTCTTTCCTCACCAATATGAGCCAGCAAACAAACAAATCAAACATATATATTGTTGACTTTTTAATTTAAAGAGAGTATGATAATCAGACCTGAGCAATAACTGTGATATGCATTGTGCTGCTGCCAAATGGCATGAAATTGCTGTTCTTGATAGTTAGATGAAACTTCTGAATCACACTTAATATTTCATCTATATTTCCTTTTTGTTGCTTTTTGCAGTATATTATTGTAATCAGCAACTCCTCTTCTAAATTTCTTACTTCAACTTCTGGTAAAGTACTCATCATGTCAATGGAAGATTGATTTTCATAATTTCGTGCCTTCTTCACTATTTTTTCATTGTTTGGTTTGGTGTCTAAATGATGATGTTGCACTGTTTCTGCCCTTTCACGAAGTTCTCTAATGAGACTCTCTGCTCCTTCAAGGATTGACGCTTTGTCCATCTATAATAATTTATTCATATTTAGTACACCTTGTGTATAAAAAAGAAAACAAATAGTAAACTTTGTTTTGAATAGTGTTGTAGTTACACAGCAGATACATAAATTTAGAATTTGAATATTATGATTCGAGTTTGAGATTTTATCACAATCGTTTGGAATTATAATTTATAAGTATTTATTTTAATTTTTTTGACACATATATAGCGTCCGAGCTAATATAATTGAGTGTAAATGAACGAACTCTGATTACAAAGTAATTATTTATATTCGCAATCATCCAACATAATCCTAGAGATTTAAACACTAGTAAGTTAGTTACTTACTAGATTAAGTGTCCACTATTGCTTATATATCTTAGAAATTTATCTATGTTATAAGTGACTTAATTTTAAAAACATTTTTTACCCGGCCGATTAGTTTAAAGAATTATTCTTTTTCAATAAGATTGAGTTTTTGGAAGAGGGTTAAACCCCTTAAATGGGCTCTACGTGTTCTTGAAGGGAGAATTTTTTGATAGGATAAAATTTCACAAATAACTACTTTACGACTCTTGTAACTGAAAATAGCCATTTTCATGGAATTCTACATGTGAAATTCTAGGATATTATTATGAAGTTTAATTCAACATTGAAATTTCTAACTCCATGATAGGCTAAAAAGTGGTCAGTGTAATAAAAGATTGGGGTGTGAACGGGAACATAAGAACTGAAAGAACAGACTGAATAAAGCTAAGTGTAATGATGTCGAGTTGAGTGTTAGCACTTTTTTCTTAAGATAAAATTACCCTCGTATATAATGACTTACGGTAGATGGATAATAGTCTCCCAAGATAAAACGACAGTACTTTCTCAAGCACAAGCCAAATACTTGAGAATCCTTGCGGATGTAACAAGAACAAAAGATTGTTAGAAATAAAAGAAAAGCTCTCAACAATTTTCAGATTTTTGTGTTGTCGATGGATGTTCTAAATCTGAATTTTGAGGCTCCTTTTATAGTTGCAAAATGATCATTCACATACCATGTGAATGCACTAAATGAGGTGCATAGATCTCACCAAAAGACACCTTGATCATGCCAAAAGTTGGCTGATCTTTGGCCTTTCAAATCAATCCATGAATCAGAAGATTCTGGACAATTTTCGATTCGCTGGTCTGGAGCGCCGCGACCTTGCAGTGGCGGCGCCGCGCCGCTGACCTGTCAAACCGACTTCGATCCTCAGGAGTTTTGGCGCCGCGACGCCTGATTGTAGCCCTATGAAGCAGTAGCGTTGCGACCCTTGGTCAGGCAGCGTCATAGCGCTGGACCGTCGTTGCTCGGCGTCGCGACCCTGTCACGGCGCCGCGACTCTTCCCTATTTTCGTATTTTGCACATTTCTTTTTTTCGTATACCGTCGTGGAAGACACATTAATTTGCCCAATTAATCGTCCATCCTTACCTAACTTAAGAACACTTTAACATGTGTACCAACATCTATTTCACAACGTGCAATTTAGCTAGACGTTGTACGACGTATGCATGTGTATGAAAATCAGATTTTGACATGCGGGGCCCCATGTGTTCAAGTCATTAAGAACGGGATAAACTCAATCCACTAGGTAAATTTTCCAACAATCCCCTTTTGAAAGAGGTGTTGGTGCATGCGGAATGCCAATCATTAGCAATCTAGTAGCGAAAGTGTATTGCATCAGAATAGGTAGCACGCAGCTTTGAACCTTTCCTAGTCAACTACCATCAGACATATTTATTGAGCGGTGAACGTGATGTCTTGAACCGTCAGCGTTTAGTATATGCCAAGACAATGATAGAGACACAAATACCAATCCAATCTCTCGTTTCTTCTTATGTTTTGTCCGTTGTTGCCGTGGACACGCTTGGATTCTTAAGTGCGTTCAATTGAGGCGGCCTATCCTCGCACTTAAATAGGTAACCTCCTACAAGATACCTTGCAGTACCCCACTATGTCAGTGTTAGGAGTCATTAAAAGTATCCTTATCTCAACCTCGACTTTTGAGTGTTATGTTAAGATTTTGATACTTAACATGTACCCACCTTGCAGGTAACACTTTAATGTCTATCGTGGGAAGGCTTTGGATTAGATTTCCATAAGGAATCAATATCCGAAGTGCTCTTACTTTTCTGTAAGCACTCAACTGGACCTTTACAACTTAGTTTTCCCATGGAACCAAATTTCTGGGATCTCCAGTCAGTATGGATGGATTACCACCGTATCGGTCCTTATTTCTTGGGTTTTAAGCCCATTCCCCTAGACAGGCAAATCATCTGATCATTGAGTAATCCCTTAGTCAAAGGGTCAGCTATATTCTCCTTTGATTTTATGTAATCGATGGAGATAATGCCCGTGGAGATCAATTGCCTAACGATCTTATGTCTCCAACGTATGTGCCGAGATTTTCCGTTGTATATGCTACTTCGTGCCCTTCCTAATGCCGGCTGATTGTCGCAGTAGATCATCACCGAAGGTACAGGTTTATCCCAGCAAGAGATATCCTCCAAGAAGTCATGAAGCCACTCAACTTCTTCACCTGCTTTGTCTAAAGTGATGAACTATGATTCTATGGTGGATCGGGCGATGCAAGTTTGTTTGGAGGACTACCAGGACACAACACCACCATCAATTGTAAACACATACCCACTGATGGACTTGGTGTTCCTTATATCGGATATCCAGTTTGCATCACTGTACCCTTCTAGTACAGCTGGATACCTCGAGTAGTACAATTTGTATGACATTGTGTACTTCAAATACCGGAGTACTCGATTAAGCGCTTTCCAATGGTCATCTCTGGGATTGTGTGTAAATCTCACCAATTTATTGACGACATAAACGATATCAGGTCGGGTACAGTTTGTTACATACATCAAACTGTCGATTATCTGCGCATATCGCTCCTGGAGCACAAGTGCACCATGATTCTTATCAATGCTTTGATTCATATCCATTGGTGACTTTAATGGCGGACAGTCAAACGTCTCAAACCTTTTCAGGACATTCTCTATGTAATGAGATTGAGACAACACTAATCTGTCGGATGACTTAGAAATATTAATTCCTAAGATGACATATGTGATACCCATGTCCTTCATGTCAAAATATTATTTTAACATGTTCTTTGTTTTCAGGATCAAGGCTCGACTACTACATGTGATTAACATGTCGTCTACGTAAAGGCAGATCATGGCGAATGAGTCAGAGTTTTCTTTCACGTAGACACACTTATCACACTCGTTAGTGGAGAAACCTTTTGACAGTAGTGTACTATCAAATTTTTCATGCCATTGTTTTGGAGCTTGTTTCAGTCCGTGCAGGGAATTGATAAGTCTACAGACTTTCTTCTTCTGTCCTGGAACTACATATCCCTCGGGTTGTTCCATATATATCTCCTCTTCCAAATCACCATTTAAGAAGGATGTCTTAACATCCATCTGGTGGATTTCAAAGTCATGCAGTGCTGCAATGACAATGAACACCCTTATAGAAGTCATTCTCGATACTGGAGAGTATGTGTCGAAGTAGTCAAGGCCTTTGGTTTGTCGGTACTCTTTGGCTACCAACCTAGACTTGTACTTGTCTATAGATCCATCAACTTTGTACTTACATTTAAGTACCCACTTAGAACCTAGTGGTTTATTTCCTGGAGGAAGATCAACCAACACCTAGGTGTGATTTTGCATGATGGACTCTATCTCACTTTCCATAGCTTCTTTCCAAAATGGTGCTTCTGAAGTTGACAATGCCTCTGCAATTGTCCGTGGTTCATTCTCAACCAAGTAAGCTAGAAAGTCCGACCCAAAAGATTTCTCTTTTTTGGCCCTTTTACTTCGCCCAGGTTTTGTTTCAGGATCAGTTGGATTCTCATCCACATCTGTATCCATTTGTTCAGACTCTTCAGATCCCGGGGAATCATGACTCATTCGCGAGACGACTTCATTTTCCTTCTTAGGAAAGATTGTCTCAAAGAATTCATCATTCCTTGACTCTATTATTGTACTCCCATGGATATCTGGTATATTTGACTTATGTACCAAAAAGCGATAAGAATTACTGTTATTTGTGTATCCAATGAAGATGCAATCTACAGTCTTAAGTCCTATCTTGACCTGTTTTGGCTTAGGTACCTCGACCTTGGCCAAACAACCCCATACCCTTAGGTATTGTAAGAGGGTGCCTTTCCTTTCCACAGTTCATATGGAGTTTTCTCCTTGCTTCTGTGAGAGACTCTATTGAGTATCATGTTGGCAGTAAGAACTGCCTCTCCCCACATATTCTGCACAAGGCCAAAATTGATAAGCAAAGCGTTCATCATTTCCTTTAGTGTACGGTTCTTGCGTTCTGCCATACCGTTTGACTGTGAGGAATATGGTGCAGTCGTTTGATGGATTATGCCGGATTGGGAATAGTATTCCTCGAACAGAGCTACATACTCTACCCCTCTATAGCTACAAATCCCTTTAATTCGTAGACTTAGTTGGTTTTCAACCTCGACTTTATAGCGCTTAAAGGCATCAAACGTTTCGTCCTTACTTTTGAGTAAGTAAGCTTTCACTCCTATAAAGAAAGAAGAAGAACTGCTACGCAACTAATAACGAATGTGAAAGGAGTTCCGTGCCTTGGATGTACTAGTAACTTGTACTACCATCTATGAAAGTCACAAAGTACTTATTCCCCACTCTAGTTTGAGTGAACTTTAAATCACAGATGTCCGTGTATATAAGTTCTAGAGGGGCGATATCTCGTTCTACGGAACGGAAAGCCAACTTGATAAGTTTTGCCTCTACGCATACCTCACATTTGGATTGAGGGTTTATAGCGTCAGACGACAATAACTCCAACTTTACCAATCATTTAATTGACTGTTAGTTTACGTGTCCCAGTCTATGATGCCATAGATTGGGTGACTCAAGCATGTAAGAAGATGCACTTTCATTAATGTTACGAATTACAGACGTGATGTTTAATTTGAAGAGGCCTTCACAGGCGAACCCCATTCCTACAAACATGCTATTCTTAGTAATAACAAACTTACCGGATTCGAACACTACTCGAAATTCGGCTTGAACTAAAACATTAACAGAAATTAAATTCTTTTGGATATTCGGATCATGCATGACGTTCTTCAACTTGAGGTCTTTACTAGAAGACATCTTGAGTACTACAATGTCTTCTACCAACACATATGAGGTAGTATTGTTTCCCATGTATAACTTCTTACCATCAACTTCTGCATAGGTAGAGAAAGCGTTTCGGTCAGAGCATATGTGACGGATTGCACCCGTATCCAACTTCCACTGCTTGGGGATTTCAACCAGATTTTCTTCTAGCACGATGGCCGAAAAGTCTTCACACAACGTCAAGGTTCTTGTCTTCAATCATGTTGGCTTTGGTCTTCTTCTTTTCGTTGGCCTTCTCATTCTACTCGCGCTTCAGATGGCGACAGTCTTTGATCATGTGGCTAGACTTGCCACAATGATGACAGTTGCCCTTGAACTTCTCAACGATGGAGTCTTTCCTTCTTTCAGAAACTTGCGTTTCTTACTCAGGTTTCCTTTGGGCTCAACCAAGTTAACCTTGACATCAATTGTTGCCTTGTCTTTGACCAAGTTCTTCTTGTTGTCTTTATGGATATGAAGCTTGATGACAAGTTCTTCAAAACTCATTTCTTTGGATTTGAGTTTGAGATAGCTAGTGCACCCCACGAGGGAGACAGTTTTTCAATAAGTGAAATGACCAAGAATAACTCATTGGGCTTCATACCTTCTAGATCCAGATCATGGTGATTAACTAAAACTCCTGCACTTGTGACATGACTGATTTATCATTCACCATTTGGTACTTCAGAAACTTTTCGACTATAAATTTCTTAGCACCCGCATCATGCGTGCTGTACTTCTTCTGCAACAGATCCTATAACTTCTTTACGTATTGACAGTACAATATATCGTGTAGAGTGAATCACACAGGCAATTCAGGATGTAGTTCCTGCACATGTATTCATTTTGACTCCAGGAGTCAAATTTCATCATCAGGCCACCAATAGCTTGGGTATCCTGGCCCATCTCTCGTGTTGTTGGTTTGGACGTCCATATCATCTCCAACAGTTGGAGGATCTTCAGTTAAGTATTTTGACATACCTAGTACGGTGAGGTAGAACAACATCTTCTGTTGCCACCTTTTGAAGTTGATGCTCACAAACTTTTCAGGTCTTTCGGCTTGGAAGTTGGGTGGAATTATGGTATTTCCAATGATACCGGAATTGATACCAGCGACAGTAGCAGTGCCAGAAGATGTGACATTATTGGAAGCAGAGACTTGTTCCTTTCCATTCACTATCTTCAGTTCTTCGTAATAATAATTTTGTCTTAAATTGTAATAAAAGGTTGTAGGTGTGAACTGGAACGGAAGAACTGAAAGAACAGACTGAATAAAGCTAAGTGTAATATTATCGAGTCGGGTGTTAGCACTCTTTACTTAAGACAAAATTACCCCGTATATAATGGCTTACGGTAGATGAGTAATAGTCTCCCTAGATAAAACGACAGTACTTTCTCAAGCACAAGCCAAATACTTGATAATCCTTGCAGAAGAAACAAGAACAAAAGAATGTTAGAAATAGAAGAAAAGCTCTCAATAATTTTTAGATTTTTATGTTGTCAATGGATGTTCTAAATATGAATTTTGAGGATCCTTTTATAGTTGCAAAATGATCATTCACATACTATGTGAATGCACTAAATGGGGTGCATAGATCTCACCAAAAGACACTTCGATCATGCCAAGAGTTAGTTGATATTTGGACTTTCAAATCAGTCAATGAAATAGAAGATTCTGGACAATTTTCGGTTCGCTGGATCTGGAGCGCCGCAACACTGCATTAGCGGCGCCGCGACGCTGACCTGTCAGAAATCGACTTCGAGCCTCAGGAGTTTTGGCACAACGACGCCTGACTACAGCGCTGTGGCGCCGTAGCGGCGACCCTTGGTCAGGCAACGCCGCGACGCTGACCCATCGTGGCTCGGCACCGCGGCCATGTCACAGCGCCGCGACTCTTCCCCATTTTCGTATTTTACACATTTTTTCTATTCGTATACCGTCGTGGGAGACACATTAATTTGGCCAATTAATCGTCCATCCTTGCCTAACTTAAGAACAATTTAACATGTGTACCAACATCTCTTTCACAACATGATTTAACAAGACGTTGTACGACGTATGCATGTGTTCAAGTCATTAAGAATAGGATAAACTCAATCCCACTAGGTAAATTTTTCAACAGTTAGACTACACTATTACTATTTCTGAGACTTTATCCCTTTAAATGATCCCTACTGTTATGCAAATTTGAATTAATCATCAGTTGATTCTGCACTACTAAAAAATTTCTATTTTCTGACTGAAAAATGTTTCCATCAAATGTCGGTGGGAAAATCTAAATAATAGTGTTTTTACACGGAAAAATTAGAATTTTTTTGGCGTTTTCTATGAGAACCTTATTCAAATCATACGTTTTCCAGTGACCTAGTTCGGTGGAAAAATCATGTTTTATAGCACAAATTTAATTCCCACTAAATGTTGGTGGAAAAAGCTATGTGTTTCTTGTAGTGTCACTGTGTTAGAGACATGATGATTAAACCAAGTAACTAAACAAATAAATGTGTTTGCAAGAAGAAATACCTTGTTGAGGCCAGGAAGAAGAGAGGCTAAGGAAACAAACAACTTAGATATCTTCCTTCGTCTATTTCTTTCAGCTAACAAATGTTCTTGTGCTTGCTCCCCGGTCCTTCTTGTGTAATTTCCTCCAAATTGCAGCTCATGTGCACCAATTTTCTCATTAATCTGCGAGAAATTTATAGTAGTACTACAAGTATTATTTGACTCTGCCTTGGGAATTAACAAAGAAGGTTCAAAATTGTGATGATGTTTAATATTGCACATGGCTGAATGTTGTGAATAATTGGGAACATTGCTACTGAATGAAATTATACAAGCCAAAGCAGCTGCCTGTTCATCTTCCTCATTATTATTCTCCTGCATAGCAATAGGAGAAGTAGAGGTACTCTTATGAGGATGAGAAAATATAAGAGCAAGATCGTCCATTTCTTTTGAGAAAGACAACTACAATCCCAATTACTAATAATATTATATGTACCTATTTATGATGATTCTCAGTGTGACTGCCTTTAATTTATAGTGCTGAAAAAAATATTAATTTCATAAAAATGACTAAGGTGCAAGTTGCTCAAACTGCTACTGATGTTACCCCTTAACCTCTCACTTGTCGAGCTTGGTTGACCAAGTTGCAGAAATCGGCTTATCAAAAGTGTGTGGGAAAACATTTTGTATTTGGTTAAATCATTTGCTTTTGTTCCTAATTTGAGTTTGACCAATATTTTTAAGAAGCGTTTATAACAATCAAATTACTAAACAGAAAGTTAGTACTAATTTTAATTTGGTAAATATGAATATGTGATATGGGCATAATCTTGTCTTAAAAAGAATATCAATAGCATTTATTTTCTTAGCTTCTGATCAGTTTTAGGGTTTGGGTCCTGAGTATGTAGTCATCTTTATTAAGGAACAGTTTACTCTCAATGTGAGATTTTTCCATCGCGAAAATCTAGATTAAGTCGGACTCAAATATAAATACCGAATATCAGATAGAAAATAAAAAAATAATACTACTCTATTACTACTCGAAACACTTATTCTTTCTTCATTAAAAACTTAATTAAACGTGCTCACTCTTTAAACTATTTTTTTTAAAAATATAAGCTTTTTTGGGCTTTCAAAAACTTTGACAAACAAGTATTCATTTTTCTTGTTTAACATCTCGATATCTAGTTTTGCATGAAGTGTTAACGTGACGCAAAAAGGTTTGGTTAGCTAATCCTTTCTTTAATGTATAACCAAAACAAAAAAAAAAAATTGTTTCATTTAAATATACTATATAAATCTTGTCTTGTCTTATGTTTCGAATAGGGTGGATTAGGGAACAGGCGGCTAAGGAGCTTTAGTTAGATGTGGATCCCACATAACCCAATTTAAATTAGACCCTTAATTAAATATATTATTTATTACTCGCATATGGACTTGGAGAGTAGTCTAATTTGAATATTCATAAATAAAGTCTAAAGTAGTACATCTATGCTAATGAAATATCATAGTATATAGTATTTACATATACTTGGAACATTTGACACTTGCATTAGTGCAAAATAATTTATACTCTTATTAATCTTTTTGTTTTATTATACGTGGTTATTGAACTTTTTATTTACCATAAATTTTCCAGTACTCGTTTGTTGTGGTAAGGAAATATTTGATTGATATATGCGATATGTTTTACAGTGAAAAATGTACAAACTGATCATCTTTTGCTAAAGATAACTTTGCCATTATTTCAAAACCAATTTAATACTTTCTCTATATTCATTTTAAATAAAACTTTTTTTAGTATTTTTCAAAAGGAATAACAAATTTTTATATTTAAAAATTGTTGAGCTTCTCCTAACTACAAGATTAGATCGTGATTCGTATGAACAAACAGATAGAAGAAATCATGATCTGTATGAACAAATGGAGAAGAAATAAACTACCTACAAGAATGAGAGAGATAGGGATGAGATGTGCTGTACGTGAAAGAGAATAAATCTCAGAAAATATCTTTTGAGTGTTAGTTAATACAACTTGACTCCTACACAAAATATATATACACTTCACTACCCCAACAATACAAAAAATCGAATCAATTCATTTTTTCCAAAATATCTAATAATAATCAACCAACTAAAATAACCACCTCTAGTCTACACTGCACCTCATGGAACTTTTGTACATTTGTCTAATATTTCTACATCCCCCCTCAAGCTAGGCGATATGAATATGTTCTTCATGCCTAGCTTGAACACCAATCGACCATGATGAGCAATACCAAGTGCTTTAGTGAGCAAATCTGCAGGCTGTTCTGCTGAGGACATATAAGTAGCAGAAATAAGACCTTCTTGAATCTTTTCTCGTATGAAATGACAATCAATGTCAATGTGTTTCGTGCGCTCATGGAAAACATGGTTGGCATCAATCTGAATTGCCGACTTGCTATCTGTGAAAACAGATACTGGCAATGGAATATCCACTTCAAGCTCTTTGTACAATCCAGTTATCCAGACTCTTACTTCGCAGGCGGCCGTATACTATGCCTCTGCGAACTCACAGAGCGGTGACTTGTTTCTTGGATTTCCATGATACAAGTGACTGTCCAAATTTCACAAGATAACCGATGGTGATCTCGCATTATTCACACATGACCCCGTCAGATCGCGAAGACATTGAGTTGAGTAATCGCATGCGATCGTGAATTCCAGAACCAGGTGCATGTTTAATATATCTAACCAGCTTCAAACAGGCCTCCATGTGTGAGTCTTTAGGAGCTTGCATGAATTGACTTAGACATTGCACAGCAAAAGAAATATCAGGTCGAGTATTGGTAAGATACAACAACCTACCAATCAACCTCCTATAGACATTGGGATCTGCCAGCAATTCATCAGGCACCTGTGTTGATGCAGTATCTGCAGGATCCAAACTTGTCTTCTTTGAATCCATACGCTGATCATACTGTATTGTAGTGAACTTCTGATTCATCTCCATGGGTGAGGAAGCACTTTTAGCACATGCTAACCCCATATATGATATTAACTCCAAGGCATACTTCCTTTGATGCATGAGAATACCCTGTGAACTTCTTGCAAACTCTATGCCAAGGAAGTACCTAAGTTCTCCCAAGTCTTTGATCTTGAAAGATGACTGAAGTGTGTCCTTGGTGTGCTGTATGAGAGCCATGTCATTTCCAGTGATGAGCAAATCATCAACATAGACAAGAACAACAACTATCTTCCCTTGCTCCTCATGTTTAGTGAATAGAGAATAATCTCTGTGGCTTTGAACAAAACCAGAAGAGATTAGTGCTGATGTAAGTTTAATATTCCATTGTCTAGAGGCTTGCTTTAGACCATATAAGGATTTCACTAGTTTACACACCTTCTTCTGCCTTTCAGAAGTGCTGAAACCTTATGGGAGAGTCATGTACACTTCTTCATAAAGATCTCCTTGTAAGAAGGCATTATACACATCCATTTGCTGAATACTCCCTTTGTCTAGATCTTTGCAACGGATAATCGCCCTCACAGTGGTCATTTTAACCACATGTGAGAATGTTTCCTGATAATCCAAGCCCTCCTTCTGATTATACCCTTTGGCAACCAGTCTGGCCTTGAATCTTTCCACTTCCCCTGATGCCTTGTATTTGATCTTATACACCCACCTACATCCAATGGCTTTCTTTCCTTCTGGGAGATCAACAAGTTCCCAGGTGTTATTATCCTCCAGTGCTTGAATCTCATTCTGCATTGATTCTACCCATATCTTGTCTGTTTTTGCTTCTGAATAACTACATGGTTCAATGTCAACTAACAGCTTTGCCACAAACTCCTGATACACAGATGAGAGACATGCATAATTGACTCCATCAGATATAGAATATAAGCACTTGTTGGAGCCATGGTTAGTAACATAATCCCTGTGCCATATGGGTGGTCTGCTAGCTCTGGTAGACCTTCTGACATCAGATGAACTTCCTTCAAGTGACAAGTCTTCAGGCTGTTGTTGTGGGCTGTTGACTGCATCAGCAAGAACTTCATCATCACTCTGGTTGCTTCCTGCATTCTCCACTGGTGTCTCAATCACTGCAACATCATTTTGACACCTGTTCTCCACGGGTGTATTAGTCATTGCTGTATTCTGCTGAAACATTAGATCATCATAACAAAAAATTTCATGTGACCTCATAAAACCAGGCATGTTTTCAGTGTCATTCTTGAAAGGAAAGACTGACTCCATGAATATCACATCCCTGCTCATAAAGACTGTTCCATTTTTCATGTTATACAACTTGTGCCCTTTCTGTGAAGTCCCATACCCAAGTAGGATGGACTTCACTGCTCTAGGGCCAAACTTATCCTGTCTATTCAAAATAGTGGCAAAGCACAAGCAACCTATAACTCTGAAATGTGAAAATGAAGGTACTTTATTGTATAACAATTCATAAGAAGACATATCTCCTATTACTGATGAAGGTATCCTGTTTATAACATATGCAACACCCTCAATGCAGAATCCCCAGAACTTATCTGGTATATTAACTTGAAATTTTATGGCCTTAGCTATTTCAAGCAAATGTCTATGTTTTCTTTCCACCACACCATTTTGTTGTGGTGTATATGGGCAAGAGCTTTCATGTGTCACACCATGAGATAGTAATAACTCCCTACAATGCTGGTTGAAGAATTCTGTTCCATTTTCAGATCTAATTCCTTTTATCTTCATAGCAAACTGAGTTTGAACAAGAGTAAAGAATTGCTTAAGTATTGTGCTCACATCTGATTTCAATCTTAGTAAAAAAAATCCATGTCCACCTAGAGTAATCATCCACAATAGTCAGAAAATATTTCATTCCATTATATGTTTCAACTTTGTAGGGTCCCCATACATCCATATGTAATAATTAGAATGGTTCTGTTTTTCTACTATTGCTCTTAGGGAATGATACTCTAGTTTGCCTAGCTAATGGACATATCTCACAATTATTCAAAGACAAATTTTCATTCTTAAAACTGGGTATTTTCCTCATCACAGACACAGGTACATGGCATAATCTGTGATGCCATGTGACTGCATCCACCTGGTGCACTGCTGCTAGAAATTTATTTAGCTCTGCTTCTTTATTTTGTGTGGCCAGAGTAAGTATGTAAAGTCCTTCTTCTTCACTACCAATCGCTCTCACCCTCCCAGATGAGAGATCCTAAAATACACAACATGTTGGGAAAAATGAAACACTACAGTTCAACTCCTTTGTCGCTTTTGAGACTGACATTAGATTGAACCTAAATTCTGGCACACACAACACATTTTTAAGGACCTCACCTTTTCCTAGATGATAATCACCAATGTGAGAGATTCTGGTAGACTCCCCTGTTGGTAAGTGTACCTTTCCTGCATTGTCTACCCGTTTCTTACTTCTCAGATATCTATCATTTCCAACCATATGATTTGTTGCTCCTGAATCTATGATCCATTTCAATGTTGTTTTAATGTTGAAGTTAGATGTACCTGCCATGTTTGCACTAGGATTCCCATTTCCTCTGCTTTCAAGTATGTTAAGAAGCTGCTGGTGTTGACTTGGAGTAAACTGTCCTGTTGTCTCGACTGGTATACAGCTTCCCTGTCCAGTGTCCTCAAATGCTCCTCCCACCATGTTTGCCTTTTTAGTCCTTTCTTTGAAATTTTTTCAGGATAGCCATGTAATCTGTAACAGTCATCCTTCACATGTCCAGTTTTAAGACAATAATCACATTTCATCAATTTAAAACAATCTAGTTTGAAATTTCCTTTGACATGACAGAAATCACATATCGCATTGGGGTTATATGGTTTCCTCTGCCTTGGAACACCTCCATTTCCATGACTTGGAACACCTCCATTTCTGTTCTTTGCCGTGAACATGGCTACTGGTTCCATCATGTTCTGCATCATCCTTTGGCTTTCCTCCTGATTTATCATGGCATAAACTTGATTTAAATTTGGTAATTGTTGCATCATTAATATTTGACTTCTCACTAGGCTGTAATTGTCATTGAGTCCCATCAAGAACTGTAACAACATTTGAAATTGCAAATGGTCTACAAACTCATTCGACTTGGGACAACAAGATGGTATTGGTATAATTGAATCGTATTCATCCCAATAATCCTTCAGTTTTGAGTAATACATCGAAACTGACAATGATCCTTGTCTTAGTGAGACTATCTCCTTGTGCAGCATAAAGGCCCTCGAACTGTTGATTTTATCAAATCTATCCTTTAAATCTTCCCATATCATATAGGAATCCGAATTGAATAACATTCCGGTGAGTAATTCCTTACTCACATTCCCCATCAACCACGATACCACGATCGCATTACACCTATCCCAGAGATTGACCAATTCTCCATTGAATCCTTCTCTCTTCACAGTACCATTAATGAATCCCATTTTATTTTTTCCAAGTAAGGCCAATCTCATTGCTCTACTCCACAGAGTGTAGTTATCCATACCCGTCAATACAATCCCGATTGACAATGATCCTGGTGCATCAGACGGAAATAGGTATAGTGGATGATTGTGATCGATTGTCACCGTCATCGCTGCTGTATTCATTGTTTCTTCAGTTGTCCCCATTGTCGCTGATTTCGATTGTATAAATCCCCCCTTCCTTCAGATCCTTCTTCAATAGAACATATTTTCTTCGAGAAAAAAGACCTAAATCCTTCAATCGAGCACATACCTTCGAAACACTAAATCCTTCAATCGAACAGATCCTTTATCGAATTCCTCACTGCATGTGCTTAAATCCTTCAGATTCGTCACTGCATATGCTTGAATTCGATATCTACTGTATCGATTCGTCGATCTTCGATCTCTGGCTTGAACTTCGATCTATTGAAGCTTTGATACCATGTTGAGCTTCTCCTAACTACAAGATTAGATCGTGATTCGTATGAACAAACATAGAAGAAATCATGATTTGTATGAACAAATGGAGAAGAAATAAACTACTTACAAGAATGAGAGAGATAGGGATGAGATGTGCTGTACGTGAAAGAGAATAAATCTCAGAAAATATCTTTTGAGTGTTAGTTAATACAACTTGACTCCTACACAAAATATATACACTTAACTACCCCAACAATACAAAAAATCTAATCAATTTATTTTCCCCAAAATATCTAATAATAATCAACCAACTAAAATAACCACCTCTAGTCTACACTGCACCTCATGGAACTTTTGTACATTTATATAATATTTCTACAAAAATATTTTCACTTTAAATTTTACATTTTAACATTAGTGTCATACTTTTGTAGTCATAAAAATACCCTGACTTGTCAAGATAACAAGTTGATTATATGAAAGTTTTGATACGTACCTAATTTTTTTCTTTTTTTCTTAAACTCGATTTGTGTGCAGTATAATTAATTTACATCAAACCAGAGATTAAGTACTTTTGTCATCCAATGGGATAATGACTACAGTATATTGAGGTAAACTACAAGGGGAAACAAAATATGACTACACTACTAATAAGGGAAATGGATAATTAAAGAGAACCAATTATGACTGTTTGCTAATTAGGTGAATTTTATCTCTAATTACGGGGTTTTCATAAAAAAATAATAATTAACCATCCAACTCTATTGAGAGTGGATGTCGTTTTGTGTCTTTAATTAGGATTACTAATTATTTGTCTTTAAGACTATACGGAGGGTCGGCTTCTGTTGTACTAAAACCTACTAACATTAAACTTTAAGAGAAACTAAAAAATAGAAAATACGTTTATAGTTCTTATGGGACATGTTGTTTGTCAGCAGATGAACTCAAGAAAAGGGAAGGAAGATACATATGAAGAGGAAGAAGAATCAAAACATATATTATTCATAGATAGATTCCTCAATTAGTATATTATGTAGTCTATTTATAGTTACAATATATCAAATAGAAGAGCTCGCTTGAAGTTAGTTATTTAGTTAGGTAACTACTTCAACAATTTCTTAGAGCAAGAAACCTCTTCTAACTAACTTATTATTTTTTGTAACCTCTTCTAATTAACTTTTTTCTTTGTTTGTATTCTCTACATTAATGATAGAGCGTAGCTCTTAAAGTTGCCTCGACTAATGATAATCGAGAATGTAATATCGATGATATGTTATAAGTCGACACGTGGTCTGCATCACATTCTTGAAAAATGTAGTATGTCTCACTTGCTACTAATAATGGTTATTAGTGATGGACACATGAATACTTTTGAAAAGTATTGATATACCATGCTGATAAATTATTTATTATACATGTCTAAAGTGCTATAGAGATAAATGTCCTTTGACTTAAGGTCAATACGAACCTTGTTTACAGAGTAATGCACTTTGACCCTGTCCTAAGCTTAAACTCCTTATAGGATAAGATACGGCTTGTGTTGGTGCATTATGATGTAAACTAAGTTGGTAGTTGAGCCAAAAATAAGATTCATTCCTCGATTGAATATTCGAGAGAACACTCAACTTCTCAGTGATGTTAGGTCGACAAAGTCACCGGTCAATGTAAGAGACATATTTAGAATATGGTCTTGTTGTCGACTAATATAGATGAGATAAAGTGATCAAGCCATTTGGATAGACACATGACAAATTCTAAGCTTGATCGAGTGTGTCGCGAATAAAAGAAATTTATCATCTCACATAAAGGTTATGTTTGCTAGATTTATGTAAACGTACTTCACATATTGAGTTCGTCGTACGACGTAGTCTAGGAGTTCTGTATGGACCTTAATTGGATTAGTGTCAAAATGTGAAGGCCTATAGGGCCACACTATGTCGATTGTCTTTTCGGTCTAAGGATGTATTGACAAGTATTAAATATTCAATTTGAAATTGAGATATTTAAAATGATAATAACTCTGGGATAATTTCTATTTGATGAAAATTATTTAATTAAATCAAAATTAGATTTTGGATTTAAAATTAAATGTGCTAAATATATACGGGGTAAGGAGCCGCGGTGCCGACCCGACAGTAGGCCCAGTCAGACTGGCCCACTGCACCTCGGGATTTGGGTCAGGCTTGGAGCCAAACCCTAATCTGATATTTGACCTAATTCCCCCTTTATAAACAACACTAACCTCATAAGTTTAACACATCAATTCTAAACAAATTCCAGACTTAGAGTTTGGAATAAAAAATTCTCTCGAACCTCTGTCATGATTTTCTAGCTTTCTTGACAGAGGAATACACCGTAGCATAATGCTTGCAATCAAAGGACAACCACATGTAATCAATCCCTAAAGTAAAGCTCCAGATTAAACAAATTGTAAGTTATCTTGTTTAAGTCTTTACATGTTTGATTGTCATATAAGTATACCAGAATATATTATTGGGGTAAGTAAGAAAATAAATTTTAAACTTTGGATGTGTCTTATATGTTTTGAACCCAACAAAACCCTAATGATGTCTTATTCAACAACAAAAAATAGAGTTATTTAAGTAAATACTAATTTATTCTTTTTAATAATTTAAATCTTTATATAAGATGATTACAAACTTCAACTTTGGTTATATCATAACCAACCGAGGTACTGAGTTAAACTGTTAAAGTCACCCATTATCAACAACAAAAAAATAGAGTAATAATCAAGGGACAACACAAAAGACTTAATTTAAATAAATAAAAATACATTCTTAAAATTTTGATGACATGATTGCATACTTCTAAAGAAAATTAAGGTTATTAATTAAAAGGTTCAATCCACGAACAGCTATGGAAAGTGTCGTTTAATTTCAAGTTAGGTACAAAAAAAAAAGCAGTAAGTAAGTAATAAATCATTTTGCGTTCAGGCAAATGTCAAATGTTCCAAGAATATGTGAATACTGTGATTTTTTTTTTTTTGAAGAGCCACGCCATTGCTTCTTTCGAGCCTGGTAAGTGCGGACTGACGCAATAGCGCGCAAAACGTCGGCCAGTTAAACCCACACTTGCAAGCCAAGTGTGTGACTTCAAGAAAGCGGTAGGGCGTTCTTACGCAGGGTTTCGAACTTGTGGCTACTCTGTACCGATGAGGATATCCTCTGGCGAAGACTAGCGATGCAGGGTTTCGAATAATACTATCATTATTGATTGGCAAGATGTAGGACTTTAGACATCATTTACGAATATTAAAATAAGACTACTTTCCAAGTCTACATACAATTAATATTTAATTTCATTTACCTCCTTAGCCGCCTTGTCCCTTAGTCCATGCACCATTTGATACGAAACATAAGACAAGACAAACTACACTAAATTAAATAAATGAAACAATTTTTTTTTTTTACTTATGTTGTTTAATTTATGTGGCAATAATTTTTAAAAAATTGTTCAAAAAATAGTGATAATGTTTTAAGATGTAAAAATTATTTAGCTTTAAATGTGTGGCTCTGACTTAATTTAACTTCATGTTGAAAAGTCACACATTGAGAGTAAATCGCTCTCTATACAAGTAACTACATACCTAAACGCAATCCAAGACCTCTGATTAAAAATGAAAAATTACTTACCACATTAAAAAGAAGCTCATAAGAAAAGGTAGATTCTCCTAAACAATTAAATGCTCTTGATATTATTTTTAAGACAATAAGATTAATGCATGCGCATATCACAAAATTCATATTTACCAAATTAAAATTAGTACTAACTTTTTTTTTTGTTGTAATTTGGCACTTACACACGCTTCTTTAAAATATTGGTCAAACATCAAATTACTAACAAAAACAAATCAAATACAAATTGCTATTTTATTTTAACACACTTTTGATAAGTAGATTTGTTGCAAGCCGTAAGTGTGATGATATAAGCAATTACAGTGAGTAAAGGAAGAACAGAGAAGAAGATCGAGAGAGATATTTGGTGCTCAATTAGAGCTTTTAGGAATACATTTTCAATTATTTACAATGGTCCCCAAGTCTTCTATATATACATACATATTCTAATATCAAAATATAATATCAAAATATCTAATAACCAACTAATAGCAAATTTAACTAACTAATAATGTTAGCCTATATCTCTTCCTCATGGTGCTCTTGTACACCCTCCAATTATTTCCACATCCCGGCCCCCCTCAAGCTAGGAGGTATGAAGAGACTTACTGTACTTGGAACGGAAGAGTTGCAAGCTGTCAGCTAGGAAGATCCTCATTTGGTAAAGCATAGGGCACCACACTCCGACACGCCGGTCGCCACCCCTGCTCTTTCTTTTTCTCTATACGAAATTCGTGAGCACAAAAAGGGGCATAGCGTATGCGTGAGAAGGGACACGTCTGTCTAGTCTACTCTGCTGCTTTGGCATGAGTATGTTCTTCATTCCTAGCTTGAATACAAGATAAGTGCGGGGGACACTGCTGAGGGCTTTAGTGAATATATATGCTGGTTGTTCATTCGAAGGAAGATAGGCAGTATGAATAACACCTTCTTGAATCCACTCCCTGATAAAATGACAGTCTATGTCTATGTGTTTGGTGCGTTCATGGAAGACAAGATTGGCTGCAATCTGGAGAGCTGACTTGCTATCAGTGAGGACATATACTGGTAAGGAAAACGGTATGCCAAGCTCTACATATAGGCCAGTAAGCCATACAACCTCAACAACTGAAGCTGCCATGTTCCTATACTTAGCCTCTGCTGAGCTTCTAGAGACAGTCACTTACTTTTTGAACTTTCAGGAGATAGGTAAATGGCCAAACATAACCAAATACCCAGTAATGGACTTCCTAATATTAATACAAGACCCCCAATCCGCGTCACAGAACACCTGAAAATGATCTGTGCTGGAACTGGACATAAGAATGCCTGAGCCTGGTGCCTTCTTGATGTACCTAACAAGTCTCATCCCAACTTCCAAGTGAGAAGATTTGGGCTCCTGCATAAACTGACTCAGATACTGCAAAACAAATGCTATGTCAGGCCTGATATTAGTGAGATATAACAACCTCCCAATCAATCTCTTATAAGTGTTGGGGTCCTGCAGTGGTAAATCTGATGACTGAGAATGTGACACACAGTCTGAGATGGACTTTGAAGCTGCATGATCATCATAAGTCACAATGGTGAGTTTAATGTTCATCTCCATGGGTGAAGTGACCCCCTTACTGCCTGCCAACCCCATGTCTGATATAAGCTCCAGGGCATATTTTTTTGATGCATGAGAATATCTTGTGAACTTCTGGCAAACTCTATTTCAAGAAAATATCTAAGTTCTCCAAAATCTTTAATTTTGAATGCTGATTGAAGTGACTGTTTGGTGTCCTGAATAAAAGTGGGATCATTCCAGTAATGAGCATATCATCTACATACACAAGCACCACAACTAACTTATCTTCTTGATGCTTGGTGAATAATGAATAATCTATGTGGCTCTGAACAAATCCTGAAGAGGTGAGATCTGAGGTTCAACCCATACAGAGATTTCAACAGTCTGCAAACCTGATGTTGTTTGTGCCCCCCAGGGTTGGTAAATCCCTCTCGAAGTGTCATGTAAACTTCTTCATAAAGATCTCCCTATAAGAATGCATTGTAGACATCCATCTGGTGAATTTTCTATTATATAGTTACAACAATAGATATAACTGATCTCACAGTGGTCATTTTAACCACATATGAGAATGTTTCCTGGTAGTCAACTCCTGCCTTTTGGTTGTATTCTTTTGCTACTAATCTAGGCTTGAATCTCTCAACTTCTCCTATGATTTTGTATTTGATCTTGTACACCCACCTACGTCCAATTGCCTTTTTCCCTTCAGGGAGTATCACTAGCTCCCATGTTTAATTGTTTTTCAATGCCTGTATTTCAGCTTTCATAACTTCAACCCATCTGTTGTTTGCTGCTGCTTCTGCATATCTATAAGGATCTGTGTATGTGAAAACATGTGTAATGAAACTCTGATATGTGGATGATAGACTTGTATAGCCTAAACCTTCAGATATGGGATATAGACAGCTGCTATAGGTGGCCTACTTGCTTTTGTGGACCTCCTAACATCAGTGCCATATGTTGCATTGGATGTGTCTGTTGGCTGTTGGACTGTACTATCAACTTCATTAGAGACATTCTCCTTTGTTGTGTCTGCATGTGAATCTTGCATATCTGGAATGTTGCATACAACTTCTAAATTCTGAGAACATATCAGATTATCAAAGCTGAAATGTTCATGTGGCCTCATACCTCCAAGCTCATCAGTTGCATCATCCTTGTAAGGAAATATTGTCTCCATGAACACTACATCAATGCTCATGAAGAATGTTCTATTCTCCATATCATACAATTTGTATCCTTTCTGTGCAGAATCATACCCAAGAAGAATAATTCTCACAGTTTTAGGACCAAACTTATCCTACCTGACTAGAGTGGTAGCAAATCATATACATCCTATTACCCTTAGATGAGAGAGTGATAGCTTTTTGTTGTATAATAACTCATAAGGAGTCTTGTTGTCTAAAACAGAATAGGGTAATCTATTCATGACATACACAACACCTTCCACACAGAATCTTCAAAACCTGTCTAGCAAATTAGCCTGAATTTTAATTGCTCTAGCTGTCTCAAGTATGTGTTTGTATTTCCTTTCTACAACACCATTTTGTTGTGGTGTATATGGACAGGAAACCTCATGTAAGACACCATACATCTGAAATAGTTCTTTACAATGATGATTAAAGAATTTTGTTCAATTATATGACCTTACCTTTTTAATCTTCATATCGAACTATGTTTGTACTTCAGTAAAGAAAATTTTAAGCAATGTAACCACATCTGATTTCAGTCTCATTAGAAATATCCAAGTCCATCTAGAATAGTCATCCACTATAGTAAGAAAATATCTCATGCCATTGTATGTTTCCACTTTGTAGGGACCCCATACATCCATATGTAATAACTGGAATGATCTTGTCCTTCTACTGACACTAGTAGAAAAAGGTTTCCTGATTTGTCTAGCTAGAGGATATATTTCACAATTATTTAAAGTAAAAGAATCAACACTCTTACAGCAAGAGATCTTCTTCAAAATATTCATAGGCACATGACACAGTCTAAGATGCCATAAAACTGGATCAATGTGTTGAGTTGCTGTCAAACATTTGGCCACCTCTCATGTTTTATTCAGTGTGTCTAAACACAGTATATACAACCCTTCTTCTTCACTCCCAATCGCTCCCACCTTCCCAGATAAGAGATCCTAAAACACACAGCATTTTGGAAAAAATGTGACACTACAGTTCAGTTCTCTTGTCACCTTAGAAACAAACATGAGATTGAACTTGAATGTTGGCACACACAAGACATTTTTAAGTATATCACCTTGATCGGTGTATTTTATATACACTTTTTGAGTCATTTTTAGTTAGTATTTTACTCATTTCATTTATGATTAGTATAGTATTAGGGTCGTTTTCCTTTCTTTTGTGTCACAGCGATCAGAAATGGAGAAATGACGAAAAGGAGATGAAATGAGCATAAATGAGATGGAATTACACACAAAAAGGGCCAAGAAATGAAGTCTAAGAAGTTCCGGGAATTATAGAGAGATCGACAAGTCGGACGAAAAAAAGCGGCAAGCGGAATCGCGAACGTCACGGAGCGCGGCGCTGGCAAGCGCCCAATGTCTTGAAAGTCGAGTTGCTGATTTTTCAGCGCCATCGATCTGCGCGCGCAGCGGCGGGATTTATGAAGTTAGGCCGGGTGACATTTTTCAGAGTCCTAAAGGGATTACTTTTCCTACCTAAAGGGATAACTTTTCCTACCTAAAGGGATAACTTTTCCTACCTTAAAACCTTTACCTAAAAGGATTCTAATAACTTTTCCTACCTACATAAATCCTTAACCCTTCACCTAAAGGATTCTTGGTCTATAAATAGTCTCTACATCATTAGAAGAATTCATTCTCCATTCCACCATTCACCATTCTACATTCATCCATCCACCAATCCATCTTGTAAATATTCCACAACACAATCCTTGGATGCTAGAAGGCTTGGAGACTCGTTCTAAAGTATTTTCTTTTCTTTCTTTTACTTTATTTCAGTTTTTATGTTGGATATTGAATTAGTTCTTGTCATGTCAATGGCTAGGAACTAATTCCATTATAGGGCTTTCCATGTCAATTCACTTGAACCTTATGTTATGAATTGATGCATGTTTATGGTTGTTCTTCTTATTGTTGAGATTTACCCAATAATTACTTTGAATGCTTGGTAATTAATTGATCACTAATTATCATTATTTATATTATTTCTAATCAAACTTCGAAATGAGGAGGTTGTGACTATGCTGTAAGTTGGGTAGACATAAGTCAGATTGGGGATGAAAATACCTCAATTACTTGTGTAGCGTTAATAGAGGTTTAAATACCTAATTTCCGCGCAGTCTTGTGACGATTAACAAGGTTTTTGTTCTTAATCCTCCTATAGAGTCATCCTTATCACCGAAAGGTAGAAAGGAGCGCTACTGGGGTTGAGTGTTTATATAGCCTTAACGGGAGTATAAAACGAATTAGTAAACCTGCTAGCTCCAAAAGAAGAAGAACCATAATTCATTGCATTAATAAGTAATATAAGCGGATAGTCGAGGAGACTTGGAAGCCCTATTTCCATCATCACTGAAGTAAACACATAGTTAATTAGTTTTTATAATCAACAAATTCAATTTACGTTAACCAAATAGATACCATATGATAGATAATCGGTACTTGAAAACCAATCCTTGAGGACGATATTCGGTCTTACATAGACTATATTACTTGAGTCGACAACGTGCACTTGCGTTAAAGTGTGTGCATTAAATCGCGCATCACACCTCCTCCTATATGGAAATCACCAGTGTGGGTAATTCGGGTTGAATCCCCAGTAGACATCTGCACATTTCCCTTTCCTGCATCCTCTATCACATTTTTATTTTGTAAGTACTTTTGGTTACTAATCATGTAATTGATAGCTCATGTATCCACAATTCATTTCAACACTTCATTTGCAGTAAAGTTATATATAGCTGCCATGTTTGCCTTAGCACCGGTTTCTCCATTTGAGTTCTTGCTGTCAAGCATGTTGAGTAGTTGTTTGTGTTGGCTAGGAGTGAATTGACATGCATTCATGTATGTGCCCTATTGATTAGAATAGCCATATACATGATGTGATCCTTGTGGATGATACATCTGTGAATGAGACATCTGCATTGCTCCATAAGATTGCTGCCTTTCCTGACCAGTACCTTCTGCCTGTAAATCTCCTCCTGTCACTATGTTAGCCTTCTTAGAAACATTAGTTTTTCCTTTAAAGTTTTCGGGATAACCAATAAGTCTATAACAATCATCATGTATATGTCCAGTTTTGTGACAAAAATCACACTTCATTAGCTTGAAACAGTCTATCCTCCAGTGTCCTTTTCCTAGGTAGACGCCACATGTTGCATTGGGATTATATGACTTCTTTTTCCTAGGTCTTCCACTGCTTTGTTTGGCTGTAAACATGGCTGATGGCTCCATTATGTCCTGTATCATTCGTTGGCTCTCTTCCTGATTAATCATTGCATAAACTTGGTTCAGATTGGGCACCTGCTGCATCATTATTACTTTGCTTCTAGCTTGACCATAACTATCATTAAGCCACAATAAAAATTGTAGCATCCTCTGATATTGTAGATTATCTACAAACTCCTTGGACTTAGGAAAACAAGAATGTGGTGGTATGATTGAGTCATACTCATCCCATAGATCTTTGAGCTTTGAATAATACATCGACACTAATGAACCTCCATGTCGTAGTGTAACTATTTCCTTGTGCAGTTGAAATGTCCTCGAACTATTAATTTTGTCAAACCTATCATTCAAATCCACCCATATCGGATGTGAATTAGAATTAAACAACATTTCAGTGAGCAAATTTTTGCTCACATTTCCCATCAACCACGACACCACAATAGCATTACACCTATCCCAAAAACTTGCCAATTCTCCACTGAATGTTTCTCTCTTTACTGTCCCATCTATAAAGCCAATTTTATTCTTTCCTAGTAGAGCTAGTTTCATAGCTCTACTCCATATAGTGTAGTTGTCCATACCTGTTAGTATCACCCCAATCGACAGTGACCCTGGGAAATTCGATGAAAATAGTTATAGTGGATGGTTGTGACTGATGCTCACTGCTATTGATGGAGATACATCGCTCATATCTTCACCAATTGCTCCCATTGTTTATCGAATCTATAGACTGTCAAACACCAATTGCCTCATATATCAATTGCTTGTTCGATTCTCAGATTCATAGATTCTCAAACATGAATTGCCTCATATATCAATTGCATGTTCGATTTTCAGATCTATGAACTCTCAACCAAGTGAATTCTTAAACAACAAGCTCATATGTCAATTGCATGTTTGATTTTCAGATTCATACAAGTTCTCAAACATCAATCGCAATCGCATATGCAATCTTCGTCAACTGCCTCGATTTTACAAAGCTAAAATCGCAATTGAAATTGTCATTGCATGCGTCGAATACAGTCCTTCTTCCTTCGATTCTTCACTGCATGTTGTTCACCACATCACCGCACTGACTTTGATACCATGTTGCAAGCCGCAAGTGTGATGATATATGAAATCACAGTGAGTAAATGAAGAGCAGAGAAGAAGATCGCGAGAGATATTTGGTGCTCAATTAGAGCTTCTAGGAATACATTTTCAATTATTTACAATGGTCCCCAAGTATCTATATATACATGCATCTTCTAATATCAAAATATAATATCAAATATCTAATAACCAACTAATAATAAACTTAACTAACTAATAATGTTAGCCTATGTCTCTTCCTCATGGTACTCTTGTACACCCTCCAATTATTTCCATAAGATTTCGGCAACTTGACTAACCAAGCTCGCTAAATGAAATGCTAAGGGGTAACATCAGTAGCAGTTTGAGCAACTTGCACCTTATTCCTTTAATGAAATTAATAATTTTGCAGCACTATAAATAAAGGTAGTCACACTACGAAGCATCATACATAACTACATAATATTATTAGTAATTGGCTTTGCAATTGTGTTTCTAAAAAAGAAATGGATGATCTTACTTTTATATTTTCTCATCATAAGACTACTTCAACTTCAAGAAAACGAGTACATGAAAATGATGAAAAGGCTGATGCTTTGGCTTGCATACTTTCTTTCAACAACTCATCACAACAACTCATCAAAGGCTGATGCTTTGGCTTGAATAATTATTAGAGCCTTTGTTAATCCCTAAGGTTGAGGCAAATACTATAAGTTTCTCGCAGATTAATCAGAATAATATTATTGGTGCACAATTTGGAAGAAGAAGTATGGGTAGCAAGCACAGGAACATTTGGAAGCTGAAAGAAATAAAGAAGAAAGATTGCTAAGTTGTTTGTTTCCTTAGCCACTCTCCTTCCTGGCCTCAACAAGGTATATACCCTCTTCTTGCAAATACATTTATTTATTTAGATTTTAATTGTTTGGTATCTGGAATTAATTGACGATCAATTCAAATTCGCATAGATATAAGGTCTATTTAATGGAACAATATTTTTATTTAAAAATAATAATAGCGGAGGCTAGCCACTTTTCAACAGTGGCAGAGCCACCATGTAGCCGGGGGCCTGGGCTCCCTTCAAATTTAATTTTTTTCTGGTATACTCTTAGTAATATTCATTATATTACAATAGAGTCCTCAATTCTGGCTTCCCCGGGCTCCCCATAGACACCTGAAGCTTCCGGGCTCCTGACACACAAGCTTTCGGACTCCTATACCAAAATCGACTTACGCCTTTTCAACCTTATAGTAGTTGTGAGATTGTTCGGCATATTTCGTATACGCTTTTGAGTCATTTTTTGTTAGTATTTTCCCTATTTTCGTTTAAATAAGTGTAGTGTTAGAGTCGTTTTCCTTTCTTTTGAGTCACAACTATTCAAAAAGGCAAAATGATGAAAATGAACGAAAAGTGGGCATAAAAGGAGGGTCCCGAGGCAGAAAAGGTTGAAAATTGGAGATTCAGACGAAGGTAAAATAGCACCGCGGTGCCATTATGCAAGACCGCGGTGCCAGAAGATCAGAGAACCCGCAGGACTTTCACCGCGGTGCCGATGCAGAAAATTCAGAATCCGAAGTAAATTTGGCCAAGGGCAGAAGGGTCCATAGGGCACGAAATTTGCAACATACTTAAGCCCTAGGGATCATTCTAGTGAAGGGAGTTTGACATTCTATCACACAACACAGTTGAAGACAATTTGGAGGCTACAATTGGAGACCTAGTTCTAAGTACTTTTTCTTTCTTTAGTTTTCAATTCAGTTTATGTTGGTATTTGTATTAGTTCTTAGCGTGACTATGGCTAGGAGCTAAACACTTTATTAGGGCTTTCCTATTGAATCGCTTGAAACTCTATTTCATGAATTAATGCATTTGTTTGATTTCTTCTTCATTTGATTAAGATTTATTCAATATTTGGTACAGATGTTTGATAGTTAATTGACCATTAATTATCATAATCTATATGATTTCGAATCAAGAACCGAGAGGAGAAATTTAGATATGATGTAATTGAATAGACATAGGTTAAAATCGCGGACGAAAGTACCCCGATACTTGTGTAGCATTACAGATTATTGTTCTTAATCCTCCTATGTGGTAAATCCTATCATAGAAATATATAAGAGTTATGTACTGGGATTGAGCGATTATATATCCTAACCGGAATATAGGACAGTCTAGTTAACTGCTATCTTAACGTAGAAGAAGTCATTCTAGTTGCATTAGGGATTGAAATAGTGGATAGTCGAGGATATTGGAAACCCTAATTCCTTCATAACTGATTAAACCTCAACAATTTAGTTTACTTCTTGCAATTATTCAAGTAGTTAGATAAAAAACTCAAATCAATTATCGTTTGCCAAATAGATAACCTAGAATAGATGTTCGGTAATTAGAAACCAGTCACTGTGGACGATAAACTCGGTCTTACAAGACTATATTACTTGTAACGATACGTACACTTGCGTGAACACATGGAAATCTCCCAACAAGTTTTTGGCGCCGTTGCCGGGGGCTGACGTACTTCTAATATCGAACCATTTATTCTTATTTCTACTTTGGTATTTACTTGTTTTTTTAAAATTTTAGAACCCTGTTGCCTTGATTTGTTTGTTGATTTTGATCGATTTCAGGGACTTAGTTTATGCGAAGAAGAAGAGGAGAAGACACACTTGTTCCTTTTAACCCTGAGATTGAGAAAGCTTGCAAGCAGAACAGGCGAAACAAGAGTATATCTGATTCAGTGACCATGGAAAACCAACCGAATCAGAATGGGGCGAACAATGAGGTTCCTGAAAATGCATGGGAGCCAGTCCAGATTTCAGCAGAAAAAAGCTTGGGAGACTATGTTACGCGCGGTCACCAGTGCGTGACATGCATCGGGCTCCAAAGAATAGGGCAAATAACTTTGAGATCGGCCCATCCGTCGAGTATGGTCGAACACGATCGATTTGGGGAATTGCCATCTGAACTCAAGTACAATGGTGTTACTGACGCCGCCATTAGATTTAGGCTCTTCCCGTTCTCACTTAGGGACAGAGCCAAGAGCTGGTTGAACTCATAGCCTGCCAACTCCGTCACCACCTGGCAGGATTTAGCCCAAAAGTTTCTTGCGAAGTTCTTCCCTCCTTCAAAGGCTGCAAAGTTAAGGGAAGAGTGGAACAATTACTATCAGGTAGATGGAGAGTCGTTGTATGACACATGAGAGCGATTCAAGGATTTGCAGAGAAAATGCCCACATCATGACATAGAGAATTGGATGTTGGTCCACATTTTTTATAATGGGTTGAGTTGTACTACTCATACCATCATTGATGCTGCAGCAGGAGGAGCATTCATGAGAAAGAGTGTCAATGAGGCACATGAGTTGCTAGAAGACATGGCTGCGAATAATCACCAAAGGGCAGATGACAGATCAGTGAGTAGCAGGAAGATTATGGGCATACATGAGATAGATGCTATCACTGCATTGAATGCACAGGTGGCCCTTTTGACAAAGCAGCTATAGCAGAACACTATGTCTGGAAATGCAGTCCAGATGTCGATGAATTGTGAGATTTGCGGGGGCCCACACTCTTTTGACAAATGTACAGCGGTGGATCCTAATAATGTGCCCATGGAGCTGGTTCAAGCAGTGGGGAACTTTCAACGCCCTTATAACTCCAACACATACAATCCGGGGTGGAGAAATCACCCCAACTTTTCGTGGAGGAATGACTAAGGGCAGCAACCACCATATCAAGGAAACTACCAGAACCAGCAAACACATAATCAGGCCATATCATCCCGCAGTTTAGACCACCTACCCAACAGGAGAAGCCTGATGAACTGAGAGCAGCATTGCTTACACTCACTAATTCGCAGAATCAATTCATGTCCGAAACAAGGTCCTCTCTCAGGAACTTGGAAACGCATGTGAGGCAACTGGCAAAGATGGTAAATAACAGACCGTAGGGTACTCTCCCAAGTAACACAGAGGTTAATCCAAGAGAGCAGTGCCAGACATTTTTGTTGAGAAGTGGAAAGCAGTTGGAGCAGGCTGCTCCCCAACCAACAGTGGTGAACGAGAAAGAGTGTGAGAAGACAATTGATGTAGGAAATAAGGGGGTCACTGAAGACCGCCCTACAGTAGAGAAAGCTCCACCAGCACCTTTGAGGGAATACACTGACAAAATCCCTTACCCTCAAAGACTCCAAAATAAGGCCCTAGACAAATATTTCTCCAAGTTCTTGGAGGTATTTAAGAAGCTCCACATCAATATCCCCTTCATTGAGGCATTAGAACAAATGCCCACATATTTCAAATTCATGAAGGAGATACTTGGGAAGAAGAAGAGGTTGGCGGATTACGAGACATTAGTGCTGACAGAGGAGTGCAGCGCCATCTTACAAAAGAAGTTGCCTCCTAAATTGAAAGATCCAGGAAGTTTTACCCTGCCCTGCACTATTGGAAAGGTAACCTGTAACAGGGCACTTTGTGACTTAGGAGCTAGCATAAATCTTATGCTTCTTTCAATGTTGAAGAGATTGAGTTTGGGGGAAGCCAAGCCAACCACAGTTAATCTGCAGCTTGCTGACCGATTAGTGGTACACCCCCGAGGAATAGTTGAAGATATGTTAGTGAAAGTGGGCAAATTCATCTTTTCTGTTGAATCTTCATTTTTGATATGGAGGAAGATGAAAATATGCCCATCATTCTTGGGTGACCATGTTTAGCCACTGGGAGGGAACTTATTGATGTTGAGAAGGGGGAGTTGAAGCTCAGAGTTCAAGATGAAGAGATGACGTTCAAAGTGTTCCAGCCACCATCTGAGCCAGAGATGACCTTCAAAGTTTTCAGACCACCCACTGAACCGCAAGTCAATGAGAGATGTTTTGCTATTGGGGTAGTTGACAAGGTTGTGTCTGAGAAAAGTCTCACAAGTACTGATGTTCGTTGGGTACCATTAAAGAAAAGTGTGGAACCTGAAAGTAGGGCCAAAGAATTGGTGAATGATGCCAAGATGGTAAATGTTTTTTAAAGTAACACTGTGAGAAAGAAGAGGAGGAAAAAGAAGCGATTGGTGCTGAGATGGTTATGTGGAGGAGACACTCTACCCCCTTGATCTAGTAAGAAAACTGCGTCCGGCTAAAAGACGTTAAAGACGGCGCTACTTGGGAGGCAACCCAATATTTTTAATTATGTTATTTCAATTCTAGTTTTAGTTGTTTTATTTATGTTGAACAGTCTCACAGTCTTGAGTTTTTTCTTATGTTTTGATGGCAGGTGGACTAGGGACTGACCCTAAGTGGAAAAGGATAAAAAAAAACGCTGGAAAAGAGCACAAATCGAGCACAGCGCTGTGGCGCCAAAATGCAGGGCCACGGCGCTGCAACTTCAGAGAGCCCAGAAGCTTATGCAAACTCAAGAATCTCATCCCAGACCTCCATCTTGAGCCGCTGTATGTCTGTAAGTTATCCCTTTTTATTTTTTGAGTCGTTACACATTTGAGACAATGTGTCATTTAAGTTTTTTTGGGGCGGGGGGGGGGGGGGGTACTTATTTTATTTTTCTGTTTCTGTTTTTGAGTCGTCGTTTTAATTGAATTTTTGTGTCTTTTATTGTGTCGTGAGTCAATTTTTTTTATGATCATGCATTCTGTAGTTGGTGGAAATGCCTAGTGAATTAAGTGAGATAATGTAATGGAATTAGAAGCTAAAATATGTGTGCTTAAGTTAGATATGCCAACAATTTATGAAAATTTAATTATTTGGAATAGTTGTGCTTTTAGCCTATGTGTTGTCAGTTATGAAAAGAAAGGTTGAAAACGTCTAGAAAATTTGTTTGCTTGTTATTTGAGGCGAAATAGTTAAGATGTACATGTTTTGGGAGATGATTCAAATATTTCTTTGATAGCCCTTCTGACCATTCATTACCTACCCTGACATAAATTGTATCCTTAGTCAGCCCCGTTGAGTCTAAAATAATATCTTTGTTTGATACCCTATGATTCCATGTTTGTGTCATAAGTGATAATTGAAGATTATTGGAATAAAAAAAAGTGTTGAAAAAGAGATAAAAAGAGAATGAAAATTTGATACACCCCAAGGAAAAATATGCAAAAGTCTAAGTTTGGGGGTGCTTGTTATAATATGTCTCATTCTCTCAAAAGAAATAAGAGGAGATGATAGGTATGCGACTAAAAAGAAAGTCAAAAAGTAGGAAGAAGGAGTTGAATGCAAATAACTTATGGTACGTAATTTGAGCCTAAATACCTATTTTTACCTACCCCTGCCTAAGCCTACATTACAACCCTTGAAAGCCCTGATGATCTTTAACATGTATGTCTATGATTAGTGGAGAATAACAAGTAAACATGTCTATAACAATTTGGGAAAAATGGAATGAAATTGACATGCATAGGTTAAGTGCTTGTATTTCCATTGATTATGATTGAAATGAATTTGCGAAATATCTGATTTGAAATTCTAGATTGCTAAATTCATGCTATGTATGTTCCAACATATTATCCCAATTGACATTCATGTTTTTCTAAGTAACCTTGTGCAGCTGCTTGATTAGAGTCTTTTGAGTCAGTTTTCTTTCTGTTTTTTTGAATTTGTTTTGATCTTTGCTCGAGGGCGAGCAAAGGTTAAGTTTGGGGGTATTTGTTAAGCGTATTTTGTATACGCTTTTTGAGTCATTTTTAGTTAATATTTTCCCCATTTCTGTTTAAATAAGTGTAATGTTAGGGTCGTTTTCCTTTCTTTTGAGTTACAGCGGTTCAAAAAGATAAAATGGCAAAAAGGAGCGAAAAGTGGGCATAAAATGAGGGTCTCGAGGCAGAAAAATGTTGAAAATTGGAGATTCGGACGAAGGCAAAATAGCACCGCGGTGCCATTATGCAGAACCGCGGTGCCAGAAGATCAGAGAACCTGCAGGACTTTCGGCACCACGGTGCCATTCTGCAGAACCGCGGTGTCGATGCGGGAAATTCAAAATCCGAAGTAAATTTGGCCAAGGGCAGAAGGGTCCATAGGGCACGAAATTTTCAACATACTTAAGGCCTAGGGATCATTCTAGTGAAAGGGGTTTGACATTCTATCACACAACACTGTTGAAGACAATTTGGAGACCTAGTTCTAAGTACTTTTTCTTTCTTTAGTTTTCAATTCAGTTTATGTTGGTATTTGTATTAGTCTTAGCGTGACTATGGCTAGGAGCTAAACACTTTATTAGGGCTTTCCTAGTGAATCGCTTGAAACTCTATTTCATGAATTAATGCATTAGTTTGATTTCTTCTTCATTTGATTAAGATTTATTCAATATTTGGTACGAATGTTTGATAGTTAACTGGTCATTAATTATCATAATCTATATGATTTCGAATCAAGAACCGAGAGGAGAGATTTAAATATGTTGTAATTGAATAGACATATGTTAAAATCGCGGACGAAAGTACCCCGATACTTGTGTAGCATTATAGGTTATTGTTCTTAATCCTCCTATGTGGTAAATCCTATCATAGAAATATAAAAGGGCTCTGCACTGGGGTTGAGCGATTATATATCGTAACCGGAATATAAGACAGTCTAGTTAACCGTTATCTTAACGTAGAAGAAGAAGTCATTCTAGTTGCATTAGGGATTAAAAAGAGTGGATAGTCGAAGATATTGGTAGCCCTAATTCCTTCATAACTAATTAAACCCCAACAATTTAGTTTACTTCTTGCAATTATTCTAGTAGTTAGATAAAAATCCAAATCAATTATCGTTTGCCAAATAGATAACCTAGAATAGATGTTCGGTAATTAGAAACCAGTCTCTGTGGACGATAAACTCTGTCTTACAAGACTATATTACTTGTAACGATTCGTACACTTGCGTGAACACGTGGAAATTGCCTAACATAGATAACCACTATTATGGAGTTTGGTCTGTGAAACTTTCGAACTTCACAACATGGCTAGGCAAAAAAGTGGCTATTGTAAATTTTAGCCTATGATAGGTCTCATAGGGTTTAACCATCTTGCAGAAGCTCAATCTTACTGAAACACTTTTTTCTTTTGGAAGAGTTTAATTCTTTGCATTGATCAGGTAAAATATTTGTATAAAATCAAAACACTTATAAAGTAGATCGATTTATGTGATAAACATTAGTGGGTAACTAACCCAGTAAGAATGGTAACAAATTTACTAGTATTGAGAACTCTATGGTTACGTTAGATGGTCCCAAATACAAATAATTGCTGTGTTAGCTGAGGCGGATATAGTGCAAAAATTATTTGTTCATCCAAACCTAATAATTTTGACTCAGACGGTCAGATCATATATGTGTAACTATAACATTATTA
This sequence comes from Przewalskia tangutica, assembly GCA_029844215.1. Classification (NCBI taxonomy): domain Eukaryota; kingdom Viridiplantae; phylum Streptophyta; class Magnoliopsida; order Solanales; family Solanaceae; genus Przewalskia; species Przewalskia tangutica. The sequence continues at coordinate 122,875,442 of CM056723.1, forward strand.
GAAAATAAGGTCTATTAAAAAATGTTAAAATTATTGTAGATGGACAAGGCGTCAATACTTGAAGGAGCAACCAATCTCATAAGACAACTTCGTGAAAGGGCAGAAATAGTGCAAGATCATCATGATTTAGAAATCAAAACAAACTGAAAGAAATAATTCCAATGAGAATAATGAAGAGTACAATTTACATATTTCCAATTTTCCTATTCAACTCCTAAAATCCTATTTTATTTGGAGACTAACTATACAATTATGATAAGAATACAATTCTAATTATATTACAATATTACACTATATAATTACACACACATTGGACCCCACACGGGTTGGGCCGAGACTTGCACACTTCCGAGCTCATTGGGTCGAGCCCTTCAATATACATACAATATACATTTATATCGTGTATATTGTATGTATATTTAACACACACCCGCAGTCATAGCAGACGGTCTTCAAACGCTGAGACTATCCCTAAAATCTTCAAAAAGGACCGAGGGAAGAAACTTAGTAAAGATGTCTACAATTTGATACATGGAAGAGACATGGCAGACACGTACTTGTCCACGAACTACATTTTCTCGAACAAAATGAATGTCCATCTCGATATGTTTAGTGCGCTGGTGCTGAACCAGATTACCAGTAAGGTATATGACACTAATATTATCACAATAAACCAAGATATCCTTCTCAATAGTACAATGAAGCTCTAAGAGGAGATTTCGTAACCAACATGATTCAGAGACCACATTGGTCACCCCTCGATACTCAGCCTCTGCACTGGAACGTGATAAAGTCGACTGACGCTATGCAGATCAAGAGACCAAGTTATTACCAAGAAACATACAATAGCCAAACGTAGACATTCTGGTGTATGGACATCCTCCCCAATCAGCATCTGTATACGAGATAAGTGTAGACGTCGACCTTGCACACTTCCGAGACGGGAAGGCTTCCGAGATCATTGGGTCGAGCCCTTAAATATACATACAATATAAATTTATATCGTGTATATTATATGTATATTTAACATACACCCGCAGTCATAGCGGACGATCTTCAAACGCTGAGACTGTCCCTAAAATCTTCAAAAAGGACCGAGGGCAGGCACTTAGTAAAAATGTCTACAATTTGATACCTGGAAGGGACATGGCAGACACGTACTTGTCCACAAACTACCTTTTATCGAACAAAGTGAATGTCCATCTCGATATGTTTAGTGCGCTGGTGCTGAACCAGATTACCTGAAAGGTATATGACACTAATATTATCACAATAAACCAAGATAGCCTTCTCAATAGTACAATGAAGCTCTAAGAGGATATTTCGTAACCAACATGATTCAGAGACCATATTGGCTACCCCTCGATACTCGGCTTCTGCACTGGAATGTGATAAAGTCGACTGACGCTATGCAGACCAAGAGACCAAGTTATTACCAAGAAACATACAATAGCCAGACGTAGACCGTCTGGTGTCTGGACATCCTCCCCAATCAACATCTGTATACGAGACAAGTGTAGACGTCGACGAAGGATATAAATGTAAGCTATAGTCAAGTGTCCCCTAGATGTACCTAATAATGTGTTTGAGTGCATTCATGTGTTCAACCATGAGATCATGCATAAACAAACACATCTGTTGTACGACATACGTAATATCTGGTCTCATGAAAGTAAGATACTGAAGAGCCCCTGCAAGATTATGATAGCGGGTCGAATCCTCGTATGGAAAGCCAACCGCAGCACCCAACTTGGGTTTAGTATCAATTGGAGTGGAAATGTAATTACAGGATGACATCCCATCCCTCTAAATGATCTCAGCTGCATACTTCCTCTATGATAAGAACAACCCACCTGCATGGCGAGTGACAACAATCTCCAAAAAATAACTCAAGGGCCCCAAGTATTTCATAGCAAACTTAGAATTGAGCATTGTCATGATAGACTGGTGTAATGCATCAGATGAAACAATCAAGATAATATCATCCACATATAAGAGTATATACGCCAATGAAGAACCACAACGATATATGAATAACAAATTATTAGGCCTGCTGTGAGAGAACCCAATAGTGAAAACATAGTCTGCAAACCTCTTATACCATGCCCGTAGAGATTGCTTAAGCCCATACAAGGACTTCTTCAACAAACAGACATGATGAGGATATTTAAGATCCCTAAACCCCAAGGGTTGATACATATACAATGTTTCCTTGAGATCACCATGTAAGAAAACATTATTTACATCTAACTAATGAATAAGCCATGCTTACGATAGAGCCAAAATGAGCACTTTACGGATGATAGCCGACTTAACCACCAGACTAAATGTCTCACCACAATCCACACCAACCTACTGAGTCTTACCATCACCTACAAGACGAGTCTTATGCCTCGCAAAAGAACTGTCAGAATTATCCTTATGAGCAAAATCCAGATAGACCAAATAATATTAATACCAGATGGACGGAGCACTAACTCCCACACCTTATTATTAATAAGAGCATTATATTCATCGGTCATAACAATTTTCCAATTCGGGTCATTTAATACAGACACTAGGTTATGGGGTAGAGGGGATTTAAGAACAATCAAATTTAAATTAAAATGTCTCTTTGGTTTAAAAATATCAATTGACTACGAGTGACTGGTCTTTGACTCAAGGAATAATTAAGTGGAATTTGGGAAATATCGGGACACGGGATGGACTTTCCAGTGACGAGGGCACCTTGCCCATCTTGGAAATTGGTGGTAGTTGGATTGGTGGAACTCGATCTTGGAGCGATGGCTAGAATGGGCTGGGAAGCTGGCCCAATTCTTATCAACAGTCGATTCGAGCTGAATCTGATGTTGGATTTGTGGTCTTTGTCATTTGGTGGATTTGGGGTGTGGGATACGTCCGAAGAATGGTGAATAATATATGGGGATATACCATCAACCAAAAAATTACACGAACTAGACACGAGATTACTAACCTTAGCAAATGGAAATTGAGATTCATCAAAAATTACATGACGATTAATGATGATTTTATTAGATGATAAATCAAAATATTTATAACCACGATGATTTGACGGCTAACCCAAAAACCCACACGAAGTAGAATGTGCCTGAAGTTTATTAATTATGGTGGACGGAAAGAGTGGATAACACAAGCACCCAAAACCCTAAGATGTGAATACGAAGGAATTTTATTATATAAAATTTGAAGAGGTGAAAAATATGTCAAACCTTTACAAGGAAGAACGTTAAGAATATTTATAGCCATTCGTAGAGCATAATGCAAAAAAGACAGGGGTACGAAAGCATTAATCAATAAAGTTCGGACGACGTTATTAATGGTATGAATTTTGCATTCGGCTTTTCCATTTTGTGAACATGTATGAGGGCAAGAAAAACAAAAAATTATCCCATTAGTAGCACAAAATTTCCGAAATACCAATTGTCATACTCTTTGCCATTATCACATTGAATATTTTTTATTCTGTTCGAATTAGGTTCTAATGAATGCTCTAAATTTTAAGAAGATGGAAAAAACTTGAGATTTTTTCACTATTGACAAGTCCATAAAAATTTAGAATAATCATACAGTTTTGCCTTACTTCACGGAACTGATGCACATCTTGTGGGATTTTCACCACGATGGTAAAAAGACTTGGAAAAGAGTTTTGGAGCTGATGAAAAACGTGGGAAGACCAAGTCAAAGTCGTTGCTAAGCTTAGGAAACAAGTCCAAAAAGTTAGAGGATCTTGCTCCACAACCTTCTCCACCAAACCTTATCGGCTGCCCATCTTTCCATTAACATCTACAACGATTCAATGAGATTTTCAAGGAAGATCCTCTACTATAAATAGAGAGGCTGCATCAGTGAATCGATATCCAGAAAAAGTTAGAAAACTATCAAGAGAGGTCTCTGATATACTCTTCAGAAAACTGGATCACAAGTGTTGTCTGAGTGTGTCGACAACGATACATCCAACATTATAATTCTTTGCATTCTAGATTTGTTCTTTATTGAAGCAATTGTAATGAGATGTTATCTATGTCTATTTAGGTAGATTTTTCAGAAAAAGCAGACGTCATCTGCGACTTCAACTTTTTAATTCCTTTTGTATTATCTTGTAATATTATAAAAGAAGAAATTTATTCAATTGTATATAAATATATACAATACTTTCGGTCACAGACCGTCATAGGTTATATTTTCAATATAATATATGTAAATATTAAACCTTTGTGTTCTTTATATTTTCGCTGCATTTACTCTTAAAATTTTCTATTTTATTGAAATGTTGTCACTTGTGACAGACGACATTGTAAATGAAATTTGCAAACTATATTAGCATTTAAATTTTATTTTTAGTTTGTCCTTTAATGTTCTATATTACACCTCCGGGACCTAACACTATTCACAACATATATTTACATTGAAATGAAATTCAACTTGTTATCAATAGAGTGTACATCTTTGTATAAAATTGTTACTTGGTATTAATGTTAGGTTTTGTGTCATGACATTTTTCCTAAAATATCATTTTTAGAGCTAAGTTAAAATCAGAAAATGTTGGACCAAATGTCCTGACATTTGAGACAACATTCTCATAATTATTTTGCCTATCTTCACGGACAATTTTTCAGGAAATTGTGACTTTTTTATCACATGGCAAATTGACTTAGCAAGGAGTATTTAGAGCTGATTGCAAACGTGGAAGACCAAGTCCAAGAGGAGCATAACTTAAGGATCAAGATGAGGAAGCAATAGTCCAAGCAGTTGGAGATTTTCGTGCCTTAAGCTACTGTCTCACGTGCCCATTTTTCAGCTCAACTTCCACAACCTGTTGAGGAATCTTTCAAGGGAACTCTCTACTATAAATAGAGGTCACTTCAAGGATTCAACATCCAGAATTTCAGAGTGAAAACGATATAGAGAGATCTCCACAAATATCGATCAAGTAGACTGAATCGCTGTGTTGCATTTATTTGTGACGACATTCTGTACGACATTATAATTGCTACTTAGATTCTAGATTTGTTCTTTCATTGAAGCAATTGTAATGAGGTGTTGATCACTTCTATTTAGATAGATTTTTCAGGCATAAGTCATCTGCGACTTAATTTTTTTATTCCTTTTGTATCATCTTGTAACATTGTAAATAAGGAATATATCAATTGTATATATATATACAATACCTTTGGTTATTGACCATCATGAGTTATATTAATATATAACCTATGAAAATTAAACATTTGTGTTCTTTATCTATTTCCGCTGCACTTTAAATCTTGCAAAGGTTTTTCTGTTTTTATCCAAATGTCGTTACTTATGATAGACGATATTATAGCTGACATTTGACATTGTTTCTGCATATGTTCAGTTCTACTTTGCTGTTTGATTTTATTTAATCCATAGTATTAACCCCCGGGATCCAACAAGTGGTATCAGAGCCGACACTTAACATAATAAGTGCTAAGGTCCTTTTACTTTAACTATGGATCCAGCTAATCCAACTATTGGTAGACTTCCTATTTTAGATGGATCAAATTATCCTTATTGGAAAATTCGCCTACGTTCTCATATCAAATCCATTTATGTGAGAGCATGGAGATCAATAACAAATGGATATACTGTCCCTATGCTCCCACCGGACGAGGAAGGCGATATTCTATCTAAGCCTGAGGCCGAATGGAGTGTAGAAGAAACCAATAGTGCAGGCTTCAATGAAAAGGCTCTTAATGCTATTTTTGGATGGGTAGATCTTTATATGTTCAAACTTATCAAAAATTGCTCAACTGCCAAGGATGCTTGGGATACCCTACAAACTCATTGTGAAGGTAGCTCAAGTGTTCGTCGAACGAAGCTACGCATGCTTATGAGTAAATATGAACGATTAAGGATGGAAGAGACGGAGGATATTAAAACCTACTCTGAAAATTTGATCGACATTTCGAATAAATGTCAAGTACTTGGTCTCCACTGACCAACAATCAACTTGTGGAAAAGGCACTCCACTCTCTTCCTGAAAAGTTCAATATTAAGATATGTGTGATTGAAGAAGCCCATAACCTTGCTACAATGGACCTCCATACTTTAATGAGCATTCTCAAAACATATGAGATGAATATGAAAACCAAAGGACATTGTATAAAAGCAAAGATGTTGCACTTCAAGCAAAATCCTTAGAGATGCAAGTTAATGAAGAGGATGAAAATCTTGAAGAAATTGGTGATGGTGCAAATGTTGCCCTTCTTACTCGAAAATTCAATACGATGTTAAGGAGGTTCAACGGTGACAATAGTAGATCTAAACCCAAAGAGCATCAAAACCAAGACTTCAATCCAAGGTTCACTAAAACCCTTCCTACAGCGCAAAAAGGAAATCAACTTAGGAGAACCAACTCAGACCGAACCAAGCTTGATCCCAAGCAGCTCGAAAGTGTGCAAACACTTTAAGAAAAGCTGGGAAAGTCTATATATTTCTCTAAGTGACGATGAAGGTGATGAGGAAGATGATCCAGAAATGGAGTCATAAGCTATGCTGGCCACTATTTTCGAACAGTCACCGTCAGATGATGAAAATGTCACTGACTGTGTTGTCCCGAACGTCACAACATTTTCGGCAACATCAACGATGACATCTGCAGGTCCAGTAAAATCCGACAGGTATGAATTTTTTAACTATTCAGATGTTAACTGTTTTCGTGGTTTTATTTCTAATTGTGAATCGGACCGTGAGACTCAAGTCGACTCAAAGGAAAACATGATTAAAGAATTGCAAAATTTTTGCAAGGACTTAATTGTTGAATCCAAACAACTTGACTCAAATGTAAAATCTTTAACTCTTGAGAATGCATGTTTGAAAGGCACAATAACCCGACTAGAGGTTACCCTTACCAAAAAAGATCTTGAATTTGGTAAGATCAGTGCGAAGTTAGATCTGGCCGAAGCTACCTTCCGAAAGCTCAACACCGGTACTTCCAAACTGGATGAAATTCTAAGTGTTAGTCAGCCACAACATGCAGGTTTGGGTTACAAGAACTCCATAATGCAATATGCTCCAACTTATTTGACAAAAATGAGAAAATGGGCTTCGTAAAAAAGAGGAATTTTGTGTGCCATCACTGTGATAAAATTGGCCACTTAAAACCTTACTGCTTTAAATTGCTAAAGTCCAGGAGCAGAATGTCGTCGAAAATGATGTCCAACATTCCAGACAGCACTCGAGGCAACATTTCAGAATCCAGAAACAGATCGCGGTACTTCGACAGTGGATGTTCTCGAAACATGACGGGGACAAAAGAATGTCTAAAGAACTACGAGGCTCTAAGTGGATGTAATGTTACATACGGAGGTGGAGGAAAACGTAAAATCATAGGAAGAGGAACCTTAAGTGTTCCTGGAGTTCCAACACAGAAAATTGTCTTGCACGTTGACGGTTTGATGGCTAATCTAGTCATTATATCCCAATAATTTTACTGGATTATACATCCAGCAAACACAGATCATCGCAGTAACACAGAAACAACAACAATTCATCAACATCGATTTTCTGAAATCGCAAGTAGTAGATTCCGACCTCTTTTCTACTTGATCGACTTCACTCTTCCTCCCTGCAGCGATGCAGGTGATCGACGAGTTCTACTTTGAGTATCTGCAGTCCTGCTGCTTTCAGCTTGTTCTTTTGTTTGTCCATCTTCAACTTTGTCTCCCCCTGCTTTCTCTCCTTCTTTCTCCCTTTGTATAGTATCATCTTCTCCCCCTTTTTTGGGAAGAAATCAAAAACAGAAAGTGATATCTGGCTTGAACTAATGATGCCCTGACATGATCAACTCCATCTATCGGCGAGTTGATTTTTGCAATTTCTCTTACCAACCAGACAATAGACAGTACTGACTGCATCATGTTGCCTAGAATGTCAGGAACATTTCTGGCAACATCCTCACTTTCAGCTTCTTTTCTCCAAGACAGATCAATGATTCTGTTCGAGCTTCTCAATACTTTTTTATTAACAATATACACCTCAGGTTCTTTTCTTATCATATCTTTCTTTGGTGGTTTGAACCTTTGAGATATCAGAACTTTAAAGATCAGGGAGGGAAATGGTAGGATTATGTTGGAGTCCTTTTTAGCCAAATTTACAATCTGTTGAATGATTGTCTTTCCCATATCGACTCGTAAACCTTTTCCTATCTTGTAAATGAGGATTGCTTGCTCTATAGTTACAATTGATTCGTTCATTGAAGGGAGCCAATTATATATAGCAATTTTGTGTAATATAGCAAACAATGCGGTAAGCTTCGACGCTGGACATCTTGACACCCATCTCCAGTTATATAGGTAATACTTCATCTCTGTCATTTACAACATCTCTTTCTTCTTTTTTCAATCCATCACTCAGACTCAAACATTGGTTGATTGTGGTAGGTGTGAAGTCGTAAAACTTGTCATAGAGATAAATCTTGCCAAATTTCTTCGACTCGACCTTCTCCATTTTAGTTTCCAGATTAGCATAAAACAACCTCACAATATCCTTAACGTATGGACACATGTTATTGACTGAGCCTAGTAGATTTCTTTCGGTAAAAAAAATCCATCAGGCCATATTCAGTGCATGATGCAATGTCCACTACTTTTTTTGTTCTGATAGTTCTATTTTTATACCATGACCAATGTACAGATTTTTCTTTAGTTAGAAGTTTATCTGAGTAAGAATGTACCTCATTCTCCGATTCAGTTGCAGATTTTCTCGATGAGGTTGAAGAAATTGATTCTTTTGTCACATGTTGGGATGTTGCCGGAGATATAGTGACATTTTCAGCAACATCTGGGGTATCTTCTGATGACTTCAATCACTGCTTTTTGCAAGACTTTTCTGGGGATAAACTTCTTTAAAGACGTATCATCTGGGATTTCCTGCTCTTCACTCGAATTCACAATATTAGGAACAAAGAGATTAGAATAAGATGGTGACGCTTGAGTTTCTGTTGGTAGTTCAGCCGATGGCGTCTTCTCATCATCGTCATCAGTGGATAGATCGACGTCTGAATCATTCCACTCATTGCTAGATCTGGCGAGCGATGGTATCGACCTTGGTCCTTTTGCAGCCAGTTCATCTTTCTTGAAATTTCTCTCAAAATTGCGAGTGGACCTTCGAGTGGAAAACTTGGATATGCTTTCCCTCTTTGGTAAAACAGTGACATCAGAAGTTTTCTCCAAGTCAATTGGGTTGTTAGTGTCTCCTGAGTAAGCTATTTCTAGTGGTTCTTGAAACTCACTTAATACAATGGTTGTGCATTGTGGAGGACTTGTGCTCATTGGTGTGTGTTCAGGAATATTTGGTGACATTTTGGGTGACATTGGTGATGTATCCATTGGTGAGAATGGTAAAGAAGATGAAGGAGTGTTAGGGTTTTTGAGGGTTTGGGAAAGTGGTGTGTTTTGGAAGGGATCCATCGGTTCTCTGATTATAAACCGAGATGATGTGACAAGTTTCTCCCTTTTTTTTAATTTTTCGGGAAGAAAATGAACTAGACTAGAAAGATTAGCAATTGAAGATACATTTATACACTTGACAAAACTATTTTCGTTTCCAGATTTTAAGAGTTTGTATTGTATTTCAATACATGTTCCTAAAATTTAGAGTTTTTAAAAGATAGACATCAAGTAGATCATTATCAACAAAAAGCATTAATTCAAAAATCAACGACACACATCAGGGAAAAATATAGCTGAATTTTCAAAAATCAGTTACACACCGCAGCCCAACAAATATCAGTATCTGAGAATGTCACCAGTAATATTAGCAACATTTTGAACAACACAGGTATCATAATCTCTCAAGAACATTTACATTTCAGCAACAAATGAAGACACGTTTCATACATGATTTTATGAGTTCAATCTCCAGACCAATGTAACATTTTCCATTAAGTCCTAGATTTAATAAAAAAAACACATACAAAATATATTTTTGTGTCAAAAAACAAGAATACTTATTTAGCATCCTCATAATTTCTTTTTATTAAGCACTTTGATACTCCTATAGTATAGGAACGTTATCAATTTCCAAGGGCTTTGCCTAATTTCACAGTTGCCGAGAATTACAAAGGCTTTGCCTTATTTTGATACTCCCTTTTTATGATATCTAATATCATCGCAGAGAATGATATCACATTAAAATCATGTTCTTATTTGAAAACCACACCTGTATGAACAAAAATCAGACATAACAATTTACTACAAATCAGATTCTGATATTACAAGGGTAAATGTCACCCGAAATGTTAGAGACATTTCATACGACATTCACCCAACAGTGTCGAATTTAGCAAGTACAGAGACCAATAGAGCTTTTCAAGTTAGAAAATCTCTCATGATCTAAAGCTTTTGTAAAACTATCAGCTAGTTGATGAAGTGTGTCAACATAATTTATTTGCACTAGCTGTTTTCAACCAAATCTCTTAGAAAATGATGTCTAATATCTATATGTTTTGTACGAGAGTGTTGAACTGTATTTTTTGAAATGTTAACGACACTTATATTATCACAATACAAAACTAAGACATTATTTAAAAAAATATAGTCGTCTAATATATGTCTTAACCATATTAATTGAGAACAACAACTCTCAGCTGCTACATATTCAGATTCAGCAGTTGAGAGTGAGACACAGTTTTGTTTGCGACTATACCAAGAAACCAAATTATTACCAAGGTAAAAACATCCTCCACTAGTACTCTTTTTGTCATCCACATCATCAGCCCAATACGAGTCACTATATCATATTAAATTAGGATTAGTGTCTTTGGAATACCAAATTCCCCACTCACATGTGCCGACAACATATCTGATGACACGTTTTATGGAATTTAACTGGGAGATTTTGGGACAGGCTTGGAATCGAGCATACACACATACACTAAACATTAGATCAGGACGACTGACAGTGAGATACAAGAGACTACCTATCATATATCGATACAAAGTTGGGTCGACATTTCCCCCAATATCATCTTTGCATATAGTCTGTGTTGATTCCATTGGAGTCTTCATATGTTTAGCATTCTCCAATCCAAACTTCTTAACCAAATTCTGGCATACTCGCTCTGGGAGATGAAGATTTCCTCCTCATTTTGCTTTATCTGCAAGCCTAAGAAAATGGTTAATTCCCCTACATGCTCATCTCAAATGTTGAGGACATAACTTCGACAAAGGTCTTAAGATGGGAATGTGAAGTCGAACAAAAAACTATGTCATCTACATAGATTTGAGCAATGACCATATCTACTCCGTGGTTCTTTATAAACAAAGTACAATCGACTTCACCACGTTTGAAACCAAATTCAAGAAGAAACTGAGTTAAATGACCATACCATGCACGTGGAGCTTGTTTTAATCTATACAAGACCTTTTTCAGTTTGTATACAAATTGTGGATGGTGATGATCTTCGAATCCCTTAGGTTGTTCAACATACACTTCTTTATCAATTTGTCTATTCAAGAAAGAACCTTTGACGTCCATTTAATGGAGAGTAATCTTCAAGCAACAAGATATGGCAAGCAACAACCTAATTGACTCAATTCTTGCAACAGGAGCGAAGGTTTCATCATAGTCAATTCCTTCAACTTGAGTGTATCCTTGAGCAACTAGTATAGCTTTATTTCTCACAACAGTTTCAGATTCATCTGATTTATTTTTAAAGATCCATTTAGTTCCAATTACATTAGTATCATTGGGGCGAGGAACTAAATCTCAAACTTCATTTCTGGTGAACTGTTCTAGTTCTTCTTGCATAGTTTTTATCCACCAATTATCCTTGAGTGCTTCATTGACATTCTTTGGTTCCAAAGTAGATACATAACAAGAAAGACTTACCTTAGGATATATGGTAGACATACACACGTATCTCACCATGTATCGGTAATTCCGTGGTTCCTTTTTTCTTGTTCTAACACCTTCGAACACTTCTCCTATTACGTGTTATGTGGGATGATTTCTCCTAATCCTGAATGAGGGATCCCTACGTACTGGGTCTCGCAATTCAGCCTCTGATTCCTCATCCGTACCTTTTGTGCTCTCGGTTTTTGCTTCAGGTGTTGCTACAGATGTCGTGACATTTGGAGCAACATCTGGATTTTCTGTATTTTGCGCATCTTCCACTGTTATGATAACATCATCTACTGGTTTATTTCCTGTAAGCTCAGCAAAATCATCAAAGCCAATGTTAACAGATTCTTGTACGATTTTGGTTCGAAGATTATACACTCGGTAAGCATGGCTATTTTGGGAATAGCCTACAAAGATTTCCTTATCACTTTTAGAGTCAAATTTAGCTAGGTGATCTCTATCATTAAGAACATAACACACACACCCAAACACATGAATGTAACGAAAATTGAGTTTCTTTCCATTCAAAAGCTCATAGGGTGTCATTTTAGTAAAAGGCCTAAGATAGACTCTATTCGTGATGTGACTTGCAGTATTTAGAGCTTCTGCCCAAAAATATTTTGACAACTTCTTAGAACTCAACATTACTCTAGCTATCTCTTGTAAAATCTATTCTTCCTCTCTGCTACACCATTTTGCTGTGAGGTTTTGGGAGCAGAAAATTCATGAAAAATACATTTTTTTCTCACAAAATGTAGAAAACTGACTATTCTCAAACTCTTTTCCATGATCGGATCTAATCCGAAAAATAGAGAAATGATATAGATTTCTTATTCTAGAGTGTAGTACCTTGAACATACCAAACGTTTGAGAATTTTCCTTTAAAAAAATATTCAAGTATACTTGGAAAATTCATCCACAATCACATATGAGTACCTCATGCCTCCTAAGTTGTCTACCTCGATTGGACCCATAAGATTCATATGCAAAAGCTGAAAACAGTGAGACGTACCTGAATGTTGTCCGTCATTTTGGACAACATTGTGGGAGACACGAGTTTGCTTACATTTGAGACAATCTTAACCACTGTTTTATCCTTAGGACTTAGATTAGGGATGCCTTTTACTGCATCATAAGAAATTAATCTTTTAAGGTTGTGGAAATTAATGTGCCCTAATTTTTTATGCCACAAGGTCGTGTCATCGGTCCTAACACTACTGCAAATCTCTTGTTCTCCAACAAGATAGCAATTATCACTTGTTCTTGTACCTGTCATTACACATTGGTTAGCTTCATTAGTAACTGTACAAGCATACTTGTTAAACTTTACCTCTAGATCATCATCACACAATTGACTTATACTAACTAGATTAACCATCAAACCGTCAACGTGCAAGACATTTTTCAGTGCTGGAACTCCAGGAACACTTAAGGTTCCTCTTCCTAGGATTTTACTTTTTTCTCCACATCCGTATGTAACATTACCTCCACTTAGAGCCTCGTAGTTCTTTAGACATTCTTTTGTCTCCGTCATGTGTCGAGAATATCCACTGTCGAAGTACCACTATCCTGAAATGTTAGTCCTCAACGCAGTAATAGCTACATTACATCTCACATTCATACGCCGAAAGCAGCAAGACTGCAACTACTCAAAGTAGAACTCGTCGATCACCTGGTACTGTTGCAGGGGGAGGAATGTAGTGAACTCGACTGAAGTAGAAATAGGATGAAATCTACTACTTCTGTCCGATTTCAGAGAAAACTGTTGTTGTTGATGAATTGCTGATGTTGCTGTGTTACTATGATGATTTGTGTTTGCTGGATGTCTAATCCAGTAGAATTGTTGGGATATTTTGTTTTGGTTATAGTAGTCTAATTGGTTTGTAATGACACTAATGTGTTTTGTTATGGATGATGATTTATTTCTAACTCCATAAAAAATGTCATATATGTGTATATTTTTATATATTGTGTTTATGCCATTTCAGGTTGAAGGTGAGCTTAAGTGTGGATATGTCATTGTCATATGTCACTCACACTTAGTTGATTAAGTTTTGTGAAGAAAGACAAAAAGGGGGAGAATGTTAATGTTAGATTTTGTGTCATGACATTTTTTCTAACATATCATTTTTAGAGCTAAGTTAAAATCAGAAAATGTTGGACCAAATGTCTTGACATTTGAGACAACATTCAATAATGCTTATTTTACTATCTTGGGCGATTTTTCGAAGCGTGACTTTTATCACATGACAAATTGACTTAGCAAGGAGTATTTAGAGCTGATTGCAAACGTGGAAGACCAAGTCCAAGAGGAGCATAACTTAAGGATCAAGATGAGGAAGAAATAGTCCAAGCAGTTGGAGATTTTCGTGCCTTAAGCTACTGTCTCACGTGCCCATTTTTCATCTCAACTTCCACAACCTGTTGAGGAGTCTTTCAAGGGAACTCTCTACTATAAATAGAGGTCACTTCAAGGATTCAACATCCAGAATTTCAGAGTGAAAACGATATAGAGAGATCTCCACAAATATCGATCAAGTAGACTGGATCGCTGTGTTGCCTGTATTTGTGACGACATTATGTACGACATTATAATTGCTACTTAGATTCTAGATTTGTTCTTTCATTGAAGCAATTGTAATGAGGTGTTGATCACTTCTATTTAGATAGATTTTTCAGGCATAAGTCATCTGCGACTTAATCTTTTTATTCCTTTTGTATCATCTTGTAACATTGTAAAGAAGGAATATATCAATTGTATATATATATATATATATATATATATATATATACACAATACTTTTGGTCATTGATCATCATGGGTTATATTAATATATAACCTATGAAAATTAAACATTTGTGTTCTTTATCTATTTCCGCTGCACTTTAACTCTTTCAAAGATTTTTCTGTTTTTATCCAAATGTCGTTACTTATGTCAGACGACATTTTAAGACACTGTTTATGCATACGTTCAATTCTACTTTGCTGTTTTATTTTATTTAATTCATAGTATTAACCCCGGGACCCAACACTTGAATTAATCGCATTTCAATGTCAAACACCAGCGAGCAGTCAAAGACTAATCCAAGTAACAATTTTATACAAAGATGTACAGTCTACTGATAACAAGTTGAATTTCATTTCAATGTAAATATACGTTGTGAAAAGAGAGGTAAGTGATAACTCGAAATTCCTCACTAAGTATAGATGAAGACGTGGATGTGTTATTACATTTCAAGGTGGGATGTTTCTTTTATGTAATACTATATCGCATTATTCTTTTTTATTTATTTTTACTAAATTCGCTGCATTTCATTCATATTTTTGTCGATATTTGTTATTGACTCTTTTGTTTGGGCCTAAACATTTCAAGGTGTTAACGTTTCTCTTCGTTTGGGCCTAAACTTTTTGCAACTATGTGCTTTGACTTCTAGCCTCTAGGTGACACAGGTTACCCATGTAAACCTCCATTAAATCATATAGTTGTTACTTGTTCCTCAAATAGAGGCAGGATCTAAACGAACATTCTTAAGGATTAGCTAAGTTCAAAAGGGGCAAAGAACTATTACAGACAAATTCTATAGAACATACAACACATTAAGGCTCAACTAACTGGACTCAACAGAGATCAAAAGGATTCTATTCTGTTACACTGATTGTAAGACTCAACCAAAACCAGAGAAAGGCTAACCAATTCATTATTTGGCATCAAATACATAGAACATGAGAGATGATATAACTTATATTGAGGTTTCATGATCTTTGCTTAGCTGTACTATCAACATCTAATCATCTGCTTAAAGTAAGAAATATTACTATAATCAGTAACCTCCAAGGCTTGTACTAGCAAATAGGAGTAGTAAAGAAAGGGACCACTGCCCTATTGAACTTCAAATTTCTTGTGCTTGACCACACAAACTAAAGGAACAATGATTCATGCTTCGCCATCCACATAAGACAGAATACGACTAGAACAAACATGAGATCAAATCGGACTAATTCATACTTAGTTTAAACAGAACCAAACACATAACTAGAAGAATAAAACCAAAACAGAACTGAAAGTAATAACACAATCAAACAGAGCTAAAATAGCGGAAGGGAATGGAGATTACCTCTTTTGGGGCAGCCGATGAACAACCTTTCACCAAAACCGACTTCTGAAGAGCGGAAGAGAACTTCCTCGAAACTCAAGGCTTTGCCTGGTTTCGTTTCTGAGTGTTCAAGCTATGCAAGTGATATAAAATATACAAGCTATGCAAGCGATATACACTATTTTTACTTTAAATTTCGATAAATATGCTTTAAAATTATAATAGTTAGTAAAACTATGCAAGAGATATACAATATACTTGATGATATTTTACCAAATAAAATGTCAACGTCACCTAAGTAATTTTGTAATATCTTTTTGACTCTGAAAAGTGCATATCTCACTCCGTTTGTAATTCAAGAAGTCCGATTAATTAAACAATTTTTTTTGAAGGGCAAACATTGAGTGTCAACAGGCATCAATGACTTTGATAACATT
Organism: Przewalskia tangutica; assembly: GCA_029844215.1. Lineage (NCBI taxonomy): Eukaryota > Viridiplantae > Streptophyta > Magnoliopsida > Solanales > Solanaceae > Przewalskia > Przewalskia tangutica. The sequence goes on from CM056723.1 coordinate 122,891,857, forward strand.
AGTGGGAATCACAAATAGCTGAACGCAATAGGCTTGGATTCCAAAAATAGCAATTTGGACTAGCTGAATACTTCCTGCATAAGAAAATATTTGTGTTGGGATCTTGTTCATAAACAAGATAAGTTGTGGATCAAATGGATCCCAACTTACTATATAAAGAGACAACAATTTATATTTTAGCTACAATTACTTGCTTATATAAACAAGTAATCGTCTGTTTATGTTTCTGTGTTAGTTTTATTTGGATAGCTAGTTGTGTTGGCTATAGGCTATGATTTTGTACAGCCATTTGGTAATTAATAAAAGCGTAACAATCCTAGTAGAATAATTATTAGTATCATCATTCAACAAACAAATTTATTAATTATTGTGACAATTACATAGCTAAACAGTATACACACTATCATAAATACAATCACACAATATAGTCATCCAAGCCCTAGACCAGTTGGTCTTGAAGTTCTTCGTCTCTTGGGGGAGCCTGTCTGCCAAGTGTGGTTTAACTGGCTGACGGGGTTTGCAAGCTATTACGCCAGTCCGTGATTTATCCAGTGCGCACCTTCGGATAGCGGCTGCTGATTTCACGTTAAACAAAATCAAACAATATAGTCGCAACAACCCAATTCTATATTTTCTAGATCTCCAATAGAAGGTACATCAAAGGAAATAAAAAACTAAAACTCATGGCACAAACAATAATCACACTGTATTAAATACTATTAATTACACAACAGAAGAGATTAATTCATTAACGACTCATGGCTGATGTAGGAATTGGTGGCACAGTTACCCCTTCTCGTTTCCATTTCTCAACATTGCCTTCCCAACCTGAAATTTCAATACCCCAATTAGTATTAAAAAAACAGATTCAACAGAAAGGAGCATATATATAATTTGTAGTGGCCGAGGAAGTATATACTATAGCAATCGCGCTTAAATATAAATGAGAGGAGTGGAATAAAGCATCGCTTGGGAGATATGGTATTGAAAATCTTAAAAAACCCTAGATTCTCATATTTGAAGTAAATCCTGCAATAGGTATCTCTACATGAGCTTCGAGAAACCAAACATGAATTTGCACCAAAGGCACTATGACAACGAAAGAAGCAATTCATAGAAAGATTTGGTGCCCTGATCGTTAATTACGTCTTTCGTGCGGGTTGAAACTTATTCAATAAGGAATTTTGCTACTTTAAAACCATTATATTTAGGAATTTTGCTACTTTAAAACCATTATATTTACGGTCCTTGTTCACTGGGACTTCAGTCGACGGCCCCCCTGTCATCATCAGGTCGCCAATTTCCGTGACCTTCCGGCACTGGACAGGTTAGTTATTTTAAAAGACGAGTCAATTTTATGCTTTGAGAATTCTTGAAATGCATATGATTTTTGTGTTTAAATTCTAGATTTTACAAAAACATTTATACAATTTAGGCCATTCATAAGAAAATTGTTTGTAGTCTCTATAACCGTCACTAACCACTATTCATACTGTCCGTGTATATAACTTGAATTTCTAGTTTACCTAGAGATGGATCCGTGCCGCGGTTTTTGAGTTCCCTATATTCTTGACAAATACCACAAACGCAGCAACAACAACTAATCAAAGTGTCTGAATATGGAGTCTCTGGTAATTTGAAAAGTTGTCGCAATTTTCTTCGATATCTTCTTCCATAAATCCATCCACAGTGAATGCTACCCATAGCATAAGCTAGAAGACAAGCATCTCCTTTAGCTGACATTTACAAAATGTGCATTTTAGTTAGCATAATTGTATAACCATTTTAGACAAGCATCTCAATATTCTAAATTTTTCTTACATGTAGTGCCTTGATCAAGTATCTCAACGACCTCTCCGGTGGTAACACATGGACAAAAGCAAGTTTTCACACCTTCAGAAAAGATACAATTACAAAAAGATTAAAGGTTAGAAAACTAATTAAAACAAAAAAGTAATTAGAGTTTATAATAAAAAATAATTACAAAGAGAACGATCATCCCAGCAATCGAAGAGATTTGTTGTCCACTGGCCTTCTTTATTCATCTTTTCTTTTCTTTTTTCTGAAAAAAAAAGAACTTTTTTGTTCTTGTTAATGCAAATAGGAAATTGAAGAAGCAATTAGTTTGAGAGATTCTTGAGACTTAATTTGCTTTGTCACTTTAATTATAAGCACTTGAAAAAATTAGCGACCTTTTTATACTTTCATGATACTGGATAATGTAAAGATTTGCACATTAATTATTCCCTAGGAAATTTCATAATTATTTCCTCCAATCTTGCACGAAAGATCTTACTTGATTATTTTATTATCTATAATGTATATTTCGTTCGAGCTGAATGAAATCATCGGCGAGTGAAGGATCTTTTGGCCATTGAAAGGGCACTTTGACTTTGATAATTTAAAGGTTACGTTCAAAATCATAAGTGAGCACACGAAAGCTTCACATTTTCTTGGATATTTCGTTTATCCAAATGAAGAGGTGGGATCTCTAATTAAAACTATAATTCAAATGCCACTTCAAGAAAACAGTAAAAGAATATAAAAATAGAAGGTGATTATGATATATATAAATTTTATACTTACGGTGGATTTGCCTAACTTATATCTAAGTAATAAACTATCATTCTCCTGAACTTATCTGGAAATTGTGGACAATTAATAAGTACTTTTTGTCATTTTTGCCAATATCTTGATTTTGACCACTTAAGTTGGTCAAAGGCTCCAAGCCATCCAACGAGGTAGAATTATTATTAAGGAGATTCAAAAATGAAAAAGGTAAACATATGAAAAAATTAATGAAATTTAACATCTAATATATATATATATATATATAATGTAATTTTTCAATGAAAGAGTTTAGATTAAGTGCGCATAGGCGGACTTAGACTATAGAAAGCGAGTACTTTGTATTTTTCTTGTGTGTTATATCTTTTTTTTGTGAAGGCATGGTACTCTTTCGAGTGCGCCTGAGTAAACTCCGGTGACGCAATAAGCACGCAAACCACGTCGGTAGATTAACCTTGGCCATGTGTATTTCAGCCAAAGAAAGTTTATCAGAGGATCGACCGTGGCCTTGCGGTCGCGATCTCTTCTTCTGTGGCTACCTGCTTACATTATTAGTTGTCATCAATTATTTTAAGTGTCATTGAAATTTATGTTAATATTAAGGTAATGATACTACCTCTACCTTTCATTTTCCTTTCATTAATCAAATTATTTTTAATCTTATACGTGGCCGCCCAATTGATTATGTCTCAATTCTATCACATCGTTGCTTCGTGAGACTTGGAAAAAAAAATCACATGAATTATAAAATTATTATTGTTATTATTGTTTAGATGGGGGAGAAGGAACTTAAATTAAGTTAAATTATTGGAATTACTGTTATTGTCAGTGGCGAGCAGATTGGTGTAATTAAATTAAGAGTTGTATTAATTGGTGCACCAACCAATTTTAGAAGAAAACTTTGAAATGTGATTGTCATCATGGCTAATAATACAACATATTCAATGAAATCGCACGAGAAAAATATCGTAAAAAGTATTAGGAATCATGGCTAATAATACAACATATCCAATGAAATTGTACGAGAAAAATATCATAAAAAATATTAGGAAATGTGGCTCCCGAAAATCGAAACTGCGACCTAAAGGAAATATTGAACCTCTTTTACCACTGAGCTATTAAAATAAATATATAGCAATTGCATTGTTGATTTTTCATGTAGTTGTGCAAGTATAAGAATTTTGTATTTATTAAATATTTTCAAATTAGTTGTACTACAGTTTTTGGTCGGTTTTCTTACATATTCAACATCTCTTTTGTATTTTCACTACAACAAATCGCCTCAAAGAGGGAAATTTTTTTAAACCAAAGAGGGCGATTAAAAAATGTCCTTTTAGTTCGGACCAAAAAGGGCGACATACAGTCGCCCTTTTTAATTTCACCAACAGGGGCGACTTTTCAAGTCGCCCTTTTTGGTCCTAAATCTAAAACACGATTTACTTGACGCTCAATGACTAAAGGGGGCGACTACAATCGCTCTTTTTGGTTTTTTACCAAAGGGGCGACTACAATCGCCCTTTTTGGTTTTTTTACCAAAGGGGGCGACTACAATCGCCCTTTTGGTCCACTTTATATTTTGATTTTATTATTTATTTTTAATAACAATCTTCCAAAATTATATTTTCGAAAGCTTTATTTTAACAAACTTAAAAACAATTTAACAATTTTTATAGTGGCTCATTAATATGCTACAAAGACAAAGAATTCACAGTAATGTTGAGCGCCCATAAAAAATATTTTCAAAATTGGGACAAATGAATATTTTTTCTTATTACTAAAATTAGTTGGTCAGTTCAATTTATGTATAATAATTTGATTGAATATAAAATTTAAGAAAAATATTTTGAATTTTAAGATCTAAAACATAACATAAACTTGTGTAATATAAATAATACATCCTTAATAGTAAATAAAAAATTAAAATTACTATTTATTAATAAAAAATGTGTCAATTTCTTATTACATAAAAGTAATAAAAATCACTTGTAAAAAGGGCGACTTTTCCAAGTCGCCCCGTTTGATTCAGATCAAAAAGGTTTCAAGTCGCCCTTTTTGGTCCGAATCAAAGAGGGCGAATTCAAGTCGCCCCCTTTGGTTAGGACCAAAAAGGGCGACTTTTCCAAATCTCCCTTTTAGACTCATGATGAAAAATACTTAAAAATATAAAAAAATAGTTTTAAGTATGCAAGAAAGAAGAAGTATTAAAGAGGATAAATATTATCGAGATTCATTTTTCTAAGTTTTGAAATTTTGATTTATTTCTAAACTTTTATACCAATGTCCATAAATGTTTCGATGTTTAAATTTATTTATCATATTTTATTAAAAAATTAAATTACTACAAAATATAAATAGAGATATTAATAGTATCTTTTAATTTATTTATTTTTAGTGATCTTTTAATTTGTCAAAAGAAAATATCAAGAGGATCAATTAAAGGGGATACTTCGAAATTAAAATATAAATCAATTAAACTATATATCCGATCCAAAATTTATCCGAAAATTACGGATATCCGAAATATTCGGATCCGAGTCCGATCGGAAATTATCCAAAAATTACGTATTTTTGATTTTTTGTATATCCGAAATATTCGTATCCGAATCTGATCCGAATTTTATACGAAATATTCGGATCCGAATCCGAACCGAAATTTATCCAAAATATTCGGATCGGAATCCGATCCGAAATTTATCCGAAAATTACGGATATCCGATTTTTTGTATCTCCAAAATATTCGGATCCGAACCCGATCCAAAATATTTGGATCGGAATCCGATCCGAAATTATCCGAAAATTACGGATATCAATTTTTTTGTATATTCGGATCCGAATAAATATTCGGATCTGATTTCGATAAGAAATTATTCGAATATTACGAATTTTCAATTTTTTGTATATCCAAAATATTTGGATCCGAATCGAATTTTATCCGAAATATTCGGATCCGAATCTTATCCGAAATTATTCAAAATTATGGATATTCGATTTTTTGTATATCTGAAATATTCGGATCCGAAAATTGCGGATATCCGATTTTTTGGATATCCAAAATATTCGGATCCGGAATTATCCGAAAATTACAAATATCGAATATTTTGGATATCCGAAATATTCAAATCCGAATCCAAGGGATTTATGATTATGAGGAGTATAAATATAACAAGTATTGATGGCTGATTTAGTGGTAGAATGACACAATTTCACAGAGGATGCTCGAGTTCGATTCTTGGCAGAGGGTAGTATTTGTGGTGATTTGCATAAATAGTGGTCTAGTGGTAGAATAGTACAGTGTCACAGTTCAAACCAAGATTCGAATCACAGTTGATGCATTTAATTTTTCTCTTTTTTGAATCAACCCAAAAAGGGCGACTGAAGCCGCCCTTTTTGATAAATTTTAAAGGGGCGACTGTAGTCGTCCTTCTTGATAAATCTCAAAAAGGGTGACTCCAGTCGCCCTCTTTGGTCCTTACCAAAGGGGTCGCCCTCTTTTAACCAGGACCAAGGGGAGGCGTAGTCGCCTGTGATAAATCTCAAAAGGCGACTCTGAGTCGCCTATTTAATCTGACAAAGGCGACTTGAAAAATCGTCTTTCTTGATATAAGACAACGCGACTAATTAAGCGAGTTGAAGGGCGACTAAAAATCGTCCCCTTTGATCTAAGGGGCGATATTTCACCTAAAGAGGGCGATTACAGTCGCCCTCTTAGAACCAATTTTTTATAGTGTTTCACCTAATCGATTAGGATTAAAAAAAATTATCCCTATCGTTACAAACATATGATTCTGAAATAGAACGAACCAAGTATAGAGTACTTACGTTTTACCATTTCAAGGGGACGACCCTTCATGCATGCACTACAAGAAAAATAGGCTACAATGACAGGTAAAAATCGTCATCTAACCCCCTAAGATGACGGTTCCTGTAAGTGTCATCTTTGTCACTGTCACAAACAGATGACGGTTCTGTATCTGTCACACGACATGTGACGGTTTTTACCCGTCACACAAATGTCACAAGCACCGACCGCCTAAGCTGCAGTGCGGATTTTTCGTATCATTTGATCGTGGTAATTAGGCGAATTGACGCTTTTAAAGATTTAATAAATTACCCTTCTGGGCCTAGCGTCCCCCTTACGTTCCACGCAATTATGTTTATCATTGTGGAGGACAGGGAATACGGTTCAAACCCGTCACACAAATATCACAAACATATGACGGTTCAAACCCGTCACACAAATGTAACATAAATTTAAATTTGATTCAATTTTTTAATAAATTAATTTTGTTGCTTCTATGTATGATATGTCCTAATCAATATGATAGTTAACATGTTAAGTCGGAAGATTTGGTATGAGTGTGAGTACGATTTTCAGTAGATTCTCGGATATTTTGGGGTAAGGATGACGATGAGGTAGTAAACCGCAGGATTTTCCGATCGAAAAATCCGAAGGGCATCGTGGACGCGTCGGGGATGAGGCGGCGGTTTAGGTTGAGATCATGACTCATTTGGTTTTGGACGATTTCAACTGGGATGTGGATTAAAAGGGAAAAGACTTTGGTATTAAATGAGTATAGGGGAGTTGGGTTTGGGCTAAGGCATTTAGGTGATTTTTTGAAGTCTTGGGTAGTTTTAGTATTTTATTTTATTCATGGGTTGTGGTTTAAACTAATTTATTATTAAAAGATGTTGTGCACAACTATAAATTATAAAGATAAAAATACCCATGTGATAATATAATATTTAAGAAATATTTAGTGCTTAATGTAAAATGTGATGTTATTTTATAAATACAATAATATAGAATGCTAGGGTGAAATCATGATTGTGATAAAAATGCACGATTATATTATCATATATATATTAAAATTATTTTGCGATGTCGAAAAAATAGTTTAATTGCCGATAAATAATCGGAAGAGATGGTCAAAATTGGGTGTCAACAAGCGTGGAGTTTTTTATCTTTTACTTTTTAAAATATTAAAACGAAAATGTTTAGTTTGTTTTTATTAAAAACTATTTTAAAAAAGAAATAAAAATCGTGTAGGCCTTAATTTGAATTAAAAAAATGCTAAATAATTAATAAAAATGGTGTCGTTTTAATTTGTCAAACACGTCATTTTTGGTCAATTTAAAACACAAGTCACTTATTTATGTGACATTTTACAAACCCGTCACACAAACGTCATAAATAAATGACACTTAAAAAAACTGTCACACAAATGTCATAATTTTATGACACTTAAAAAACCCGTCACACAAATGTCATAATTTTATGACACTTAAAAGAACCGTCGCATGAATGTCAAGAAAAAACATAAATTTAGTAAAAAGATGTGACACTTGCATTTATGTCACATGTGAACTGTTACCGTAACCTGTTTTTCTTATAGTGGCAATAACTGTACCGGCTCTACGAAGTTAGAATCGAATTTTTCAGTTTACTTTCTCAATTCATTCCTGTGACATTTGTTTGGGATGTCAAACTGTCCAATGGATGAGCAATTGATAATGACTCCACACCTTTTCTATCAAGAATAAGAATTTGAGATGGCAAGAGTTTCATTCTTATTATTCCCATAGAGTCAAAAAGGATCATGAAATGAACAAACAAAAAAAGAAGAAACTCCAGAAGATGCCTGGCTCAAACTAAAATAAAGAATAAAGGGGAAGTAGTAGCCACATTTGCAAGTACTAAGTAAAGAGATTGTATTCTTAAGGGATAGAAAATGGATATGTACTTTCCTTTCTTTATTTATTTGTTTCAGCTTTTGGTAGGCATCTCTCCCAACCCCAATAGACAATTAAACATGCTCTTGTCAGCAACAAGGAGGAATTATTGTTAGCATAAGGTTAGAGGATACCTTATTCTACTATGACATTCATAGAGAACATTAGAACTTTATAGGGTTCTCTTAAAGAAGTCCATAATATCCGTAATAACATTTCTAAAAGTTCAGCTTCTTTTCTATTTCTCACTTGGTGTTTGGTTTCTGAATTGGAGCCCAAATTAAATCGAATTCGCGTCGTGTAAAGTCCATTAATAGAGAAAATGTTTCTAACAATATTTTTTTCAGACTCAAAGCTCAAACACAAAATCTTTGATTAATGGTATTCATCCAACACAACCCTTGGGGTTATATATGGCTGAAGTTCAGGCAAAACTTGAGCTACTTGTGGTTGATTTATAAAAAAATGACTGAATTTCAATACTATAAAACGTCAGATATTGTGTTTGAGGTTAGACTTTGTAAAAAATGACTGAATTTCAATCATATGTCTGAAGCTATCCAAAATGGATACAAGTGCAAAAAAATAGTGAACACAAGTTAAACGCAACGTCAAAATCAGATATCCGTGCACTTACCTCAAATATGTGAGGCATGTTGGACAAAACAGACAATACGTATCATAGGCTTGCAGCTTGCGTCATGACAACGAAAATCTTACACGAATAATATTATTTGAACTTTAGATTATGTCAATCCAACTATTGTTATAAACTTTTTAGGGTTATAATCGTGAGATAATGAGTCAAAAACGTTATTATAATCTCTGCAATTTTGGAAGATAATAATGTAATCAAAGACTTCTTAAGAACATAAGGGAGCTGTTATCATATTTTAATATGTTTGGTAGCAAATCATGGGGACATATATATAGTGAACACACAGAACTAAGGATAATTTTAATGGTGCATATCCCAATAGGTCTAAAGTCTTTAAATTAATTGAGTGCATGATCATCTCTTAACCTAAAGTGTTTGACCTAGATCAAAGCTAGAAACCCCTAAAGTCCCTCACTGATTTAAAGAAAAGATTGTGAAATTGACAAGCATGTTCCATTGATGTCCTCAAAACATGGAAACCCCACTAACTCTGACAAGAGTTATTGATTTGAATTTAACTTATATTTATTGACATATTTTTATCTTTAGTGTATTTTTATTATTTATTTATTGTTATGATTATTAATCTCACTTATAATGAATTATACTAGGGCTGGCCAGTGGGCCGGACCGACCCGACCCCGACCCCGACTCCGTATAAAAAAAAAAAGCGGGATCGGGGCTCGAACCGGGGCGGGACAGGGTATGGTCCCACCCGACTTGAGCCCCGATCCTCGACTCCGACCCGACCCGATCCATGGTTGAGCCCTTTGCCAAAAATAGCCGTTTTCAAATTGGTAATTTATTTCATTGCAATTTTTTAATTTTTCTATGTCTTTTGCAAATTTTTTCAACAACGATGCACTCTGATGTTGTAATTCTGAATCTTGTATATTTCAATGAAATAATTAATAATATAAGAGGCACAAAAACAGTCTTGGGATATTTTTTTTTACACTCTTCTTGTCTTTGTTTAATTATTTAGTTTATACTTTATACTTTATAGTTTATACTTTATAAATATATTATATATATGAGTATAATACTATAATTATAATACTATAATATTATAATAGTATAATATGAGTCTATGACTATCACTATATGACTATATGTATATGTTAATGTTACTTTGTTAGTAATTTAGTATTTTTAATTTAGTGAAAAATTTAAAAAAAAAAAAACAAAACAAAAAAACCGTCGACCGTCCCGACCTGCTCCACCTCGCCTAACGGGACGGACGGACACGATATCGTCCGCTAGTCCCGGTCCGCTGCCCGGCCTCGACTCGCCTCTTCTCCACCCCGACCCCGTCCCGATCCCGCTAATCCCGACCCCGTCTCGATCCCGCTAATCCCGACCCCGGTGGGCCCGGCCCGGCCCACTGGCCAGTCCTAAATTATACTAACACGTAGTGATCACTGACGTACGCAAAAAAATTGGTAAGTTATGTAATATTTGAAGAAGTGAGTAAATGAATAAAGTAATGCTATTTTCTATACTTAATATTTTCATTTTACGTATTATCTATATATACATATCTAGTAAAAACATATATTGATGAATCGATATCCTATAATACCGATCAGAGCAAGATATATTTGTCCCCAATATTGATCATTTAAATAACCTAATCGCATAAAATTAATGTATAGAAGTTAAATTGTTTATAATTTGGCTCCTCCAAAGGTGGATGACTTGCCCATTTCAAGTCCACATGTAGGTTTTTGTAGTGGATGAAAAATCTCGAATAATCTTCATATTTTTGGACGGTCACAAAGAAAATGGGTCGAAATCAAAGGAAAAAACACTGTAGTTTCTTTGCAAAGATGTCAATGGGGTGCAGTCAGAAGTTAGGTCCCGTTGCTATTCTTTTTATCTTATCTCAACTTTATGTTATATCCCAGAAAATAATGTACACCTTATTTAACGCGCAAATGCAACATGAATTAGTAATTAATTTTTATCATATTATTTATAAGTACAATCGCATTTTAATGCACCATTTCTCCTACTATATTATGGTAAAGGTAGTCAATGTTTTTTTGGCAAATAAAGCTTGCACGTGTTGATTAGTGTTAGAATATTATTAGAATATAATAATTATTCATGATAGTATCATTTTATGTATGGTAAGTAGTAAAATGATATGATTAGGAAGAAGATTATCAGGGATTGATTTGATTAGGAAGATTAGATGCTTGATTTCCTCTTCACATTTATTTGTATATTGTGTATATATTATTCCCTTAATGGAAGAATACAATTGAGGAAAACATTTTCAAATTATTATATGGTATCAGAAGTTTAAGGCAAAAGATCCAAAATATTTTTCCCTATCAATTTCGGTCATCTTCCTCCCAAGCAACCCTAGCTTGGCCGAAATTCTCTTCCAATTTTTTCTTGTTTTTTTTCCGTTTCTTCATTAGTGGTCATCATCCATCCCAACCAACTATGTCTGAGTCCATCTCGCCCTTACTGTCAAACATCAAAACACATGTTTCTGTCAAACTAGAAATGGAAACCGTTCATTATGCAACTTGGGCGGAATTATTCAAAATATGTTGTCGGGCTCACAAGGTTCTTCATCATATAGTTTCTCCAAAAGATGGAAAGGGAAGGAATTAACAACCGACGCAGACAAGGAACTATGGGATACACCTGATGACACATTCCTTGGTTGGATTTATGTAACAATCTCTACTGACTTGTTGCATACGATAATGGAATCGGATTCAACAGCTATGGCGGCTTGGAAACGTTTGCGAGATATCTTTCAAGATAACCAAAACTCTCGCGATGTTACATTGGAGCAGGAGTTCTCAACCATTGACATGGCGGATTTCCCTAATGTTTCTACATATTGTCAACGCATCAAAGTGTTTGCAGATCAATTAAGAAACGTTGGTTCACCGGTTACTAATAACCGGTTAGTCTTACAATTTGTTGTCGGTCTCACCGATGCGTATAGCGGCGTGGGAACACTAATCTGTCAAAGTAATCATCTACCTTTATTTTATCAAGCACGGTCCATGCTTGTGCTTGAAGATTCGGACTTGGTGAAAAATGCTTCAACTACTTCAAATTCCACCATGATTGCCACTTCCTCAAATAATGGTAATTATTTTTACCCTTCTCTACAAAATAAGGGAAAAAATGATGTAATATTAATAAGAATAAAGGTGGAAATAGCGGAAATAACAAAGGTGGAGGCCACCAGAATTTTGATGTTTGTGTAAATGGCGGCAACACCAACTCCGGTGGCAGAAATGACGGTGGCGGGCGATGGCGGAGCGATGCGCGCGACGGCCAGGCACGATAGTGGTCTTAGGATGTCTGTGACCCGGCCCAACCGAAATTGGGCTGGCGGCCCACAGAAATTAGGTCAGGTAGCCCCAATGACCCACTAGTCAGCCCCAATGACCCACTAGTCAGTCCCAACCCACCCATTATTTTCATCAAAATAATGGGCAGAATCTCAGACAGACCCAGCAAGCTCATTTCACTGGGTCTATTTCGGCAGGCACCACTATTGGGCCTCAACCGACCCAGTGGCAGGAGACCCGTTCTGGATCACCCCACGAATATTGAGACCGCCATGCACACCCTTGGACTCAACCCACCGAATTCAAATTGGTATATGGACTCTGGAGCGACGTATCATATGACGTCCTCCCAAGGTATCTCTCATCCTATTTTAATTTGAGCAATGATAATGGTATAATAGTAAAAAATGGCCATTCAATTTCAATAAAAATGTATGGTTCTAGCAAATTGTCACCACCAAACCCACCACTAATTTTAAAGAATGTCCTTCATGCTCCTAAATTAATCAAAAACTTGGTCTTTATTAGAAAGTTTACTACTAATAATTGAGTATCTGTTTGTTTTGACCGTTTTGGATTTTTTGTGTATGATTTTCAGACAGGGAAGCTTTTCATGAGATGTGATAGCAAGGGGGAGTTCTATCGAATAAATTTACCAAATCAACAGTCCAAGTTTTAATCTACTTTTGAAGCCTTGACACCAACGTTTGGGACATCCGAGAGAGGTTGTTTTGGCCTCTCTTAAACAAAATAAATTTATTTCTTGTACCCAAACACGGACTCTAAATAAGTGTCGTTCTTGTGCACTTAGTAAACATGTTAACTTCCATTTATTTCTTCTACTTCATGCACTCTTATGTCATTTGATATTTTACATTGTTATATTTGGACATCACCTGTTTTGAGTTCTTTTGGGCATAGATATTATTTGCTCATACTAGATGACTACTCTAATTATTTGTGGACATTCCTTTTGTCGAAAAAATCACAAGTATTTTCCACTTTTCTCACATTTAGAGCATTCATTCGAACTCAATTTGAACGGGATATCAAAAATATTTAATGTGATAATGGGAGGGTGTTTGACAATAATCAGTTTTGGGATTATTTCAAATTAAATGATCTAAATTTTCGTCTGTCTTATCCTCATACATCATCACAAAATGGAAAGGTGGAACGCAAATTTAGAACAATAAACAATATTATTAGAACATTTCTTGCTCATGCTTCGCTACCCCACATATTTTGGCATCATGCACTCCAAATGGCCACTTACCTGTTGAATATTCTTCCTCATAAAAACATGTTTTATCAAGCTCCACTAAAGATGATTTATTTACGAGAGCCCTCATATCTTCATTTAAGAGTGTTTGGTTGCCTTTGCTACCCTCTCTTTCCATCCACCACAATCACAAAACTTCAACCCCAGTCTACTCCACGTGTCTTCTTGGGATATCCTACTTATCATCGCGGTTACAAATGTTATGACAATTCTTTCAAAAGAATGATTATAAGTCATCACGTAATTTTCGATAAAACAATTTTTCCGTTTTCCAAGATACATGAAACCGGGACTCACAGTTATGATTTTTTGGATGATGATAAGCTTTCGTAACTAACACATTTTTCCACAGCTCGGGACCCATTGTTTGCGTTGGAGATACGAGTTTGGGCCCACTGGATCACAAAACAATGGCCCAACCGCTTAACAATTCAGTACAGTAGCTTGGGCCTTCGGTTCTGAGGCCAAGTCACCCTATCTCACTCTCACAATCAAAACAGAAATAGCCTAAATGAAGTTTCGGCCATGTCACAACCCGAACCGACGGGCCGCGACTGGTGCCCTACCTGGGCACCCTTATACCCATACATCACATATACCCGACTGAGACTCGCAATGCCATATAACAAAGGGATCCCGTCCCTGAACTGTAATAATAAACTCATTTTATAAAAATAGGCGGTAAACCGAAATTTGCCACTATATCTGTAATATGTCCAAAACGAACTACAACATATACATGTCCAACCCACACATGACTACAGACCTCTAAGAGTAAGAAAGTGAACTAGGACGGGACAAGTCCCCGTCGTACCCCTGAATATACATAAGCCTATAACAACAGATCTGTACCAAATGACAAGCCCCGGAATAATAGAGTTATCCCAAAAGCTGAGCAGAGATCCTAAGCTCGAGGATCACCAAACTAAGTACCTATACCTGCGGGCATGAACGTAGCCCCCCGGAGAAGGGGGTCTATACAACAATGTACCAAGTATGTAAACATCAAGTACAGTAAGTAAGATCATAACTGATCAAAACATAACAAGAACAAGTATGAAAATCAAATATCAGATACAACCGTGCCATATAAAATAAGAGTCAACTGTACCTTGTAAAAATAAAGGGTCAACTGTACCTTTTAAAATAGAGAGTCAATTGTGCCTTTTAAAAATGAGAGTCAAGTCAAAAACCATGAATTTTTGTCCATATAACGTATCCTGACCCATTCTGGGACTCGATCCATATCATCATCATGTCTATATACATTTAATGTGTCCCGAACCTTTAGTGAGGGACTCGATGGAATCATCAATATAACGTGTCCCGCCCCTCTAGTGAGGAACTCGGTGGAATATCAATATAACGTGTCACGACCCTTTAGTGAGGGACTCAGTGTAATTATCAATATAACGTGTCCCGGCCCTTTAGTGAGGGACTCGGTGGAATTATCAATATAACGTGTCCCGCCCCTTTAGTGAGGGACTCGGTGAGCTCATCATCCTCATATATATACATATAATAAAAGTGTCCCGGCCCATCATGGGACTCGGTGAAATGGAATAATAACTGTTGCACGAATAACTATCATGATCAACCTTGTGCAATGTAAATCATCATTTGACTCTCAATAAAATCTTTAAAATGAACTTTCATTTTAGAAAACCAAGGCACTATCATGTCATGTATAAATCATTAAAATAAACTTTCAATTTAGAAAACCAATGCACTATCATGTCATGTATAAATCATTAAAATGAACTTTCATTTTTGAAAACCAAGGCACTCTCATATCATGTATCATTAAGGATTAAGATCCAATAAAACTATGTACGTCTGTCGTACACGCACTTCATATAAATCATGCCAAAAGAATAAATGATAGTTTCACATACCTTATCGGCTATACCAACTTGATACTTAGAAAACGTCTCAAGTAGTACTTCCACCTATATCAATAATAACACGTCTATCAACTTCATGCTTACTAGTATACATAGTATAACAAATAATGACTTTCTTTTCATATAAAAATTCGGGCAGCATTTCCCCTATATATACTCTCATCCACAACTTACAAACAAGGCCAATAACATCAATAACCAAGCACTAATTAATGGCACAACCAAAACAGCAACCAAGGTGAGTCATACACCTACTTCTCATGTTAATCCGGACTCTTAATTCATATGAAAACAGTCCATACTTCAAAACAACGAGGGTAAAATGTGAAGCTTTCTACACCTTTCTATACCCTTATTCCTTTAGGACATACATTAGCAATTTACCACATTAAACATGCATAATTGTAACCAAATTTTCAGCATTATAACTCCACAAAACAGCCCCTAAAACAACACAACAACGTCCCACAGTTTCATACAGTTTCGGCCAACAAGACTTAATATCTAAGCCCTTCATAACTCCTTAAGAGCCAAGTCATATTTCAACACTTTTATATAAACAGTTTCAACTTTCAATAATAAGATTTTCTTTAATTAATAACATGTAATAGGTGATGATAACAACAACAATAACCATCGAATCCAAAGTAAATAAAAACAGTCCACAATCGGCCAACACACTAACCACGACCACAAGTATTTTATTACTTCCAATCCTTCTTAAAACATGTTTATCCCTTAACTATAACATCATTAAACTTCCAATAACTTTATAAGAAGAAGAATCCTTACTTTAACTAGCCAAAACAGTTCCTAGTTCTCGGTCCACTGCTTTCCTTTTGTACCACTTCTTCAAGTTACAACAACATGCATGAATCCTCTACAAGCTTGTATCCATCTTGCTTTCATGTTTTTCTTCCAAAAAGTTCATAAACAAGCTTAGGGTTTCAAGACAGTTTTTGGCTCAAAAATCGTGACCACTGCTTCAAGTATTTAACTTGGCTTAGAACTTGGTTAAGGTGTTTAATCTTGGAAAATAAGGTTTTCTTGATCTTCACTTTGGTTATGGAAATTTTGAAATCTTGAAGTCTAAGGAAGAGATAAGAGAGGTTTGAAGGATGAAGATATTTGTGGTAAGGCAAGAAAGTCTTGCAATGTATATCTATATACAAGTGGAGCCTTTACAAGACAAGTGGAGGGGGGACACGTGTCACCCTCTTATTGGTCATATATTCTCTTCACAAAAATATATTCCACACTTAGCCAAATTCTTACAATTTTTGATGGGCCCACAAAATTGTGAAATTTTCGATGGGTCACCATATTAACAATGCCAAGACTTCATAATACAATACTAATTCCATAAATCCATTGGAAAGAATTTAACTACTAGTTAATAAATTTTCGTCGTCACATCCGTTATATCTAAAATTATTCCATATAGAAAATGTAAATATACTTTCCTTCCAACATTCAAATATTATATCCTAACTTACGTTCTCATTTCATTGTCGTGGAATTACGGGGTGTAACATTCTTCCCCTTAGAAACATTCTCCCTCGAATGTTCATAATAGTTCTCAAGCTATACAAATCTCGGCATAGTCCCCTTTAACTATACCTATCAACCTATACTCATTAGTGTTGGCCGCAACCCTGAATTACTGCCGCTCCCCTGAAGTTTCAGCACCGCGGTCCTGCACGTCGGCACTGCGGTGCCGTAACTCCTGCAGCTTCTCTGAAGTTTCATCGTTGCGATCTTACACGTCGGCACCGCGGCGCTGTGCCTAAAATTCACAGCTCGCCTTTTGATCACTTAATCTCTTCTTCTTCTACAAGTTCCAACCATACTCAGCAAACCCAAAGATGCCACACATGGCCACAATATAACACATGGTCTCATTCATCAATTAAAATAGTCAAATAGGGATTGAAATTACCCGTAGGCATCGAAAACAAGTGAAGATACTTCTCCTTCACCTCACTACTAGTAATTATAAACAACTTCAATTCTTTTGACACTTGTTCACTCCTTTTCTTACTTGTCGTACTCTTCATAATTCCAAAATATTCTAGTATACATATGTAATCTTAAACATTGCTCCTGATTCCAATCCTTGGTGTTACTACCCCTTAAGGGATGAATTGATAACTTATTCATTTATCCAATATGTAGAAGACTCTGAAGACTTGCATTACATGATGTTGATCTACCATCTCCAAACCTGGTCAGTATTTTTCGCTTCAAATTTTTCCACTTGCCTTATGGCTAATTCTTCTGTCAAAAGCGTTTTAGGAAAAGATTTCCTTGATCTCGTTAAGCTGTAAACCCATTACTTTACCTATCTCGTCGAACTTATGGTCAGTTAAAAAATGCTCATAGACATTTGTGTTTGCCTGATAATTTATCTGTTATATAATGTCATTATCTCTTGACATATATCTTTAGTGTCTACCTTATACTCATATCCATAAGCGCCATTGGCCTCTTTTCAACTGTTTAGGTGCTAATCTCGAGTTTTACTCATTGTTACTTCCGTTTACACACTTTCTGAAAGGTATGACTGCATATGTTGTGAAACCGATGCTTCATATTTTTAGATCCAATTCACTATGTTACATGATCCAAAGGCCTGTCAAGCTTTCTCGTCTTATCATTATTAGGTCTCTCATCGACCGAGTGCCCATGTGTCTTACCTTTACATTTCCATTTCAAGTTGCCTTGGGAGTCTCTTATCTCAAGTATTTCTCATACTATCTTCCTGAACTTCAGAGGTTCGTCACCTTTGGCCTAAGGATTCTTACTGTCCCTGCGCTACCATTGATCTTTACACTGTTCTGGAGTAATCATGCCCTTGTGAAACCTGTATAACTATAATTTCATTCACCTTTATCATTCTTATCATAATCCTTCCTTCTACTCGTCATTAAACGAAAGAAGAAGAAAAAAAACATTCCTGCCTTGATACTTGATCATACCATTCCATTCCTACTTATTCATTGTTTTCATATTTCTTACAGCCATTCTTCGACTGTTCCATAGTTTATGTCCTCAATTACCCCCAACACACTATTGTTATCCATATGTTATGTAGAATTGTAATATGTTGCACAATGTAGCCGAAGTTGAGGACCTTACCAGTCCAATATCTATAGTATACCTTAGCTTACTAACCTTGATACATGTAATTCTTAATAATACGCAATATCACCTTTTACACGAGGAAGAGGGCTTATCTCACTTTCATAATCTTCTCTTCTAGCATTGTTCTCTGTTCCTCACTTACCACTACTCCTTGTCTCATTCCACCTCTGATAGTCCTTAGCACATTGTACTCCCTTTGTAAACAAAGTCACATTTATAAGGTCCTATTGTAGTTCCCTCTAGAACTCTAATCGACAAGAGTCACCGTAAAACGTGTGGATCTTTATAACCTACTAAACCATCCATTGATGTCTTCTGTTTTTTATCTGTACCACTTTATACTCATCTTATTCTTACTTGCGCATCCACTTGAGACACTTCGGAATGTCGTGGCCATGTCTGCCACACTAACCAACTCCAAGTACCTCCAAAAGATGTTTAACATAAAATCCTTCAAAGATCTTATTTCCAGTTTCAATATTATCTCCAACTTTTAACCACACAAGTGGTTTATACTCAACCCAAGGAATCATCACACTAATATACTTCACATATACTATGTACTTTAACCAAGATCACACATAAAATATTTTACTCAAGAAGGCCTTGTATATCTAAGGTCTCAACGATTATCCAATATTCTAAGATTCTCAAACATTCCATGTCTCAAGCTTACATCGTCTCTCCCCACATACGGGTAAGATAGCTTCTCATAATCTCAACATCATGTCGTCTTAACCATAACAAACCTATTTACTTCATACAAATATTATTTGTACATATCACTTAAGCATACAACACAACTTAATCTAACAACACGGTATGCCATTAAGTCAATTAAACATGATCTTCTAAGAGTTCATCACCATCTCAGACAACTCATCACTTCCTAAATATTCCAAATTAGCACACCCAGTATGCCTTGATGTGGATTCATTAAACTGTTTCATACATTCCAAGCAATTATTAAAGCTTAATCAACTCATGATAACCCCAAATTACTTCAGACAACACACACATGACCCTAGTAAATATGTTCGTATAGATGTACATCATCATCACACCAACTATACAATAATTTTACCAACCTGCATACAAGTCCATATATTCCCTTCTGGGCCGCTGTCGATTTATTTTGAGGCATAGTTGCAACCACAATAATTTGTTAGGGAGTGACTATCCTAAAAACATAGCTCTATCGCACTATCTTAGAGTAAGAAGAATAAAAACCAATCCTAAATGTAATGTAGCCTCTTGTTTATGGGTGTGGTGCACAACACACCGATAACCAAGACTCTACTGCACACGGTATGTAGACATTCCGAGGACTAACTACTCTGATACCACTTTTGTCACGACCCGAACCGACGGACCGCGACTGGTGCCTACCTGGGCACCCTTATACCCATACATCATATATACCCGACTGAGACTCGCAATGCCATATAACAAAGGGATCATGTCCCCTGAATTGTAATAGTAAACTCATTTTATAAAAATAGGCAAGTCGACAAGGTTGCCACTATATACATAATATGTCCAAAACGAACTACAACATATACATGTCCAACCCACACATGACTACAGACCTCTAAGAGTAAGACAATGAACTATGATGGGACAAGGCCCCGCCGTACCCCTGAATATACATAAGCCTATAACATCATATCTGTACCAAATGACAAGCCCCGGAACAATGGAGCTATCCCAAAAGCTGAGCAGAGATCCTAAACTCGATTACCTAACTGAGTACCTATACCTGTGGGTATGAACGCAACCCCCCGGAGAAGGGGGTCAGTACAACAATGTACCAAGTATGTAAACATCAAGTACAGTAAGTAAGATCATAACTGGCCAAAAGATGACAGGGGCAAGTATGAAAATCAAATATCAGATCCAACCGTGCCATATAAAATAAGAACCAATTGTACCTTGTAAAAATAGAGGGTCAAATGTACCTTTTAAAATAGAGAGTCAATTGTGCCTTTTAAAAATGAGAGTCAAGTCAAAAACCATGAATGTCTGTCCATATAACGTATTCCGACCCATTCTGGGACTCGGTCCATATCATCATCATGTCTATATACATATAACGTGTCCCGACCCTCTAGTGAGGGACTCGGTGGAATATCAATATAACGTGTCACGACCCTTTAGTGAGGGACTCAGTGGAATTATCAATATAACGTGTCCCGACCCTTTAGTGAGGGACTCAGTGGAATTATCAATATAACGTGTCCCGCCCCTTTAGTGAGGGACTCGGTGAGCTCATCATCCTCATATATATACATATAATAAAAGTGTCCCGGCCCATCATGGGACTCGGTGAAATGGAATAATAACTCTTGCACGAATAGCTATCATGAGCAACCTTGTGCAATTTTAATCATCATTTGACTCTCAATAAAATCTTTAAAATGAACTTTCATTTTAGAAAACCAAGACACTATCATGTCATGTATAAATCATTAAAATAAACTTTCAATTTAGAAAATCAAGGCACTATCATGTCATGTATAAATCATTAAAATGAACTTTCATTTTAGAAAACCAAGACATTCTCATATCATGTATCATTAAGGATTATGATCCAATAAAACTATGTACGTCCTCCGTACACACACTTCATATAAATCATGCCAAAAGAAGAAATGATAGTTTCACATACCTTATCGGCTATACCAACTTGATACTTAGAAAACGTCTCAAGTAGTACTTCCACCTATATCAATAATAACACGTCTATCAACTTCATACTTACTAGTATACGTAGTATAACGAATAATGACTCTCTTTTCATATAAAAATTCGGGCAGCATTTCCCCTATATATACTTTCATCCACAACTTACAAACAAGGTCAATAACATCAATAACCAAGCACCAATTAAGGGCACAACCAAAATAGCAACCAAGGTGATTCATACACCTACTTATCATGTTAATCCGGACTCTTAATCCATATGAAAACAGTCCACTAAAACAGTCCATACTTCAACAACAACGAGGGTAAAATGTGAAGCTTTCTACACCTTTCTATACCCTTATTCCTTTAGGACATACGTTAGAAATTTACCACATTAAACATGCATAATTGTAACCAAATTTCCAGCATTATAACTCCACAAAACAATCCCTAAAACAGCACAACAACGTCCCACAGTTTCATGCAGTTTCGGCCAACAAGACTTAATACCAAAGCCCTTCATAACTCCTTAAAATCCAAGTCATATTTCAACACTTTTATATAAACAGTTTCAACTTTCAATAACAAGATTTCCTTCAATTAATAACATGTAATAGGTGATGATAACAACAACAATAACCATCGAATCCAAAGTAAAGAAAAATAGTCCACAATCGGCCAACACACTAACCACGACCACAAGTATTTGCTTACTTCCAATCCTTCTTAAAACATGTTCATCCCTTAACTATAACATCATTAAACTTCCAATAACTTTATAAGAAGAATAATCCTTACCTTAACTAGCCAAAACAGTCCCTAGTTTTCGGTCCACTGCTTTCATTTTGTACCACTTCTTCAAGTTACAACAACATGCATGAATCCTCTACAAGCTTGTATCCATCTTGCTTTCATGTTTTTCTTCCAAAAAGTTCATAAACAAGCTTAGGGTTTCAAGACAGTTTTGGCCCAAAAACCGTGACCACTGCTTCAAGTATTTAACTTGGCTTAGAACTTGGTTAAGGTGCTTAATCTTGGAAAATAAGTTAGTCTTGATCTTCACTTTGGCTATGAAAATTTCGAAATCTTGAAGGCTAAGGAAGAGAGAAGAGAGGTTTGAAGGATGAAGATATTTGTGCTAAGGCAAGAAAGTATTGCAATGTATATATATATACAAGTGGAGCCTTTACAAGACAAGTGGAGGGGGGACACGTGTCACCCTCCTCTTCACAAAAATATCTTCCACACTTAGCCAAATTCTTAAAATTTTCTATGGGCCCACAAAATTATGAAATTTTTAGTGGACCCCATATTAACAATGCCAAGACTTCATAATACAATACTAAGTCCATAAATCCATTGGAAAGAATTTAACTACTAGTTAATAAATTTTCGTCGTCACATCCGTTGTATCCAAAATTATTCCATGTAAATATACTTTTCTTCCAACATGCAAATCTTATATCCTAACTTACGTTCTCATTTTCCTGGAATTATGGGGTGTAACAGGCCACCTCTCTGCTCCAGGCCTAATCCTGAACCCAGTGGTTACTCAGCCTAATGCCACTGGGCCTCCTAACAGTTTGGATTCCTCAGCCAGTGGCGTCCAGTACATTGGCCCTGCAAATTGTTCGCTCACCCGTAGTTAACATGAAATTGGTAAACTCAATACCAAATATAACCTACACACCCGGATCTTGAAATCACATTTGCCTCGTAACCTAGTGTCTGCTCTAAAGGACCCGAATTGGAAAATGGTCATGGATGATGAATATCACGCTTTAATTAAAAATAGGACGTGGGATTTAGTACCTCATCTATCTAATGCTAATATAATTCGGTCTATGTGAATTGTCAGTCATAAAGAAAAGTCTGATGGAACTTTTGAGCGGCATAAGACCCATCTTGTAGGTGATGGGAAGACACAACAGGTTGGTGCAGATTGCGGGAAGATGTTCAGTCCAGTGGTCAAACCCGCAACAATCAGAACAGTTCTAAGCCTGTCTCTCTCAAAAGAATGACCCCTTCATTAATTGGATGTCAAAAATGCCTTCATCCATGAACGTCTAAATGAAACTGTCTACATGCACCAACTGTTGAGATACAAAGATCTCAAATATCTCAATCATGTGTGTTTGCTCAACAAATTATTATATGGACTGAAGTAGTCCCCCGGGGCATGGTATAAGCGGTTTGCGAGTTCGTGTCACATATTAGTTTTTCTCACAGTCGTTCCGATAATTCTCTATTTATCTATCGTCAGGGTAATAATATTTCTTACCTCCTTTTATATGTGGATGATATTATCCTAACAACATCATCAGACTCTCTTCGCAAGTCTATCATGTCACAATTTGGTTTCGAATTTGCTATGAAAGATCTTGGTCCACTACACTACTTTATAGGAATTATTGTGACAAGACATGTTGGTGGATTGTTTCTCTTCCAGAAGAAGTATGCATTTGAGATTGTTGAATGGGCTGAAATGTCATCTTGCAAACCTTCGGCAGCTCCGGTAGACACTAATTCTAAATTAAGTGCCACCTCAAGCAAACCATTTGCCGATCGAATATTATACCGTAGCCTAGCAGGAGCTTTGCAGTATTTCACGCTCACCAGGCTGGATATTACTTATGTAGTGCAACAAGTGTGCTTATTCATGCCAAATCCGATGGAAGAATATATGCATGCTCTAAAATGCATTTTGTGATATATCCAAGGCACTATGGAGTATGGATTACATCTATACTCATCCTCCGTTTTCAAACTTGTCACTTATACAAATGCAGACTAGGCAGGTTTTCCGGACACCAGACGCTCTACCTCAGATTATTGTGTCTTCCTCGGTGACAATTTGATCTCCTAGTCTTTAAAAAGACAAGCCACAATATCACGTTCAAGTGCTGAAGCAAAATATCGTGTTGTTGCCAATGTTGTATCCGAATCATATTGGATTAGAAATATGCTACTTGAACTTCATTGCCCAATTCCAAAAACCACACCGGTATACTGTGACAATGTTAGTGCAATCTATCTCTCAGGAAATTTGATCAATCATCAACGCACTAAACATATTGAGTTAGATATTCATTTTGTTCGTGAGAAGATGGCTCACAGACAAGTGCGAGTGTTACATGTCCCGACACGTCATCAAATCACATATATTTTTACAAAAGGACTTCCGCTGATATTAGTTGAAGATTTTCGGGACAGTCTCAGCATTCAATGCCCTTCAGCTTCGACTACGGGGGAGTGTTAGAATATTGTTAGAATAATGATAATATCATTTTATGTATGGTAAGTAGTAAAATGATAATTAGAAATATGTTAATTAGGAAGAAGATTATTAGGGATTGATTTGATTAGAAAGATTAGAGGCTTGCTTTCCTCTTCACATTTATTTATATATTGTGTATATATTATTTCCTTAATGGAATACAATTGAGGAAAACATTTTCAAATTATTACCATCAGAACTATATAGCTATTGATATATATATATATATATATTAATTTGTTGTATCCCCAACTACTTACACCTTATATTAAACGCGTAAATGCAAGATAAGTAAAGTAGTCATGAAACCAAAAGGTTCATAATGTGTGTGGTCTATTCATTAAGCATTTGGTATAGTTGGTCCTAATAATATAGTGATTCTATTCTTTCCTTACGTATTCTATTTTGGTCAACCCCCAAAAAGAAAAAAACGAGAATAAATTATTAGTTAACAAAGTTGATTCTAAAATAGTTTGACAATATAAGATATTACGGAAATTTTATTGGATTTGAACTGTGATCTCAATAACTAATTTGGTTTTGAGATAAAAAATAATCGGTTACGCATAAAAAAGGCTAATATAGTCAGAGGCAGATCGAAAATTCAAAAACGACGGAAGCACCATCAAAAGCAAATACACGTTAGGCAAATTTGTACATATATATAGAATCGATATACAAATGGATAAATATATATTAAATGCTACTTCTTAATAAAGTTCACTATGTGGTCTCTAACTATTGTTATGTGTCATTTTGCATAGGTGAGGGTCCCTAGTTCGAAATTCGCTACCTACGTATGTTTTTTAAGCTTAGCCTCTTTAAAAACTGAAAGAGAATAATTCATTCATTATTTTTATTAATAAAGAGGTCTATATATATAATATATAATTTTTAAATATGAAAAATCATATGTTTACTATAATATTAATATCCTAATTATACTTGTACAAATTTTTTATAAAATCTAAATATATACAATTTAGGTGCATACACGACCGATTTCTATCCAAAAAAACAACTCAAGAAAGTATTGCACTAAGCAACAAGTTCGACCAATTCACCCACTACCTTTTATACTTTAGGGTGCCAAACAAAATATATGATTATTTATAAAATTATGGCAAAACTACGCAAACTGTACCCTCAACACAAATGATTTACACGCTCATATCCCTTTTAAATAAATAATTTAAGCTACCCACATTTTACAAAATAATTATCCAGAATGCCTCTACTATGTTTTTGCACGTGAGGCTGACATTTAGCAAAAGCAAAACCCATTTTAAATAAATTAATTTGTTTCCTTTCTTCTTTTGGTGTTGTCTTTTTCTAATTCTTGGTTTTTTCTTTTGTGTTCTTATTTTTTTAATATAAAAATAAAATAAAATTAAAAATAGAATAGAAAATTGAGTTGTGTTTTTTTTTTGAAGAAATAAATCAATGCTCTTTTCCAAGAGAGTACTCTATGATTCTATCATGGTATATAAATCTACCCAAATGGTATCATGGAGGATTGAGAAATACCATAGAAGGAATGAAGTA
This sequence comes from Przewalskia tangutica, assembly GCA_029844215.1. Classification (NCBI taxonomy): domain Eukaryota; kingdom Viridiplantae; phylum Streptophyta; class Magnoliopsida; order Solanales; family Solanaceae; genus Przewalskia; species Przewalskia tangutica. The sequence continues at coordinate 122,917,976 of CM056723.1, forward strand.
GTCCTCCATGATACCATCTGTGTAGATTTATATACCATAATGGTATCATGAAGGACTCTCTTTGAACAACTGAAGTAGTCATTCATGATACCATCATGGTATATGCAGTCCTTCATGATACCATCTCAGTATATGATATATACTATGATGGTATCATACAAGATTGCTGACACATGTGAAGGACTTAAGAAGTCTTCCATGATATCATCTCATTATATTTTTATATCATGATGGTATCATGAAGAATTAAGGATTGTTGCATTCAAGGACTTCAACAATCCTTCTTGATACCATTTGTGAAGATTTATATACCATAATGGTATCATAAATGACTCTCTTTGAATAACTTAAGCAATCATTCATGATACCATCATGGTATATGCAGTCCTTCATGATATCATCTCAGTATATGATATATACCATGATGGTATCATGCAAGGCTGCTGACACATGTGAAGGACTTAAGAAGTCCTCCATAATACCATCTCAGTATATTTTTATACCGTGAAAAAGAAACAAGTAATAAAGAAACGAAAAAAATTAGAATTAAATATAGAATCAGATTATGGTCCAATGACCCCCTTCCATCCATGTAGGTCCGACTCTGAATACAACACATTCGACCCGGCCATATTTTTTAAATATCATGCTTTGCTTAGACCTGACCTGATTCATTGGTCTAAACGTAACCAATCAATATTCAACTAAAATGATTGATTTTTCCACTTCCACACCACTCCCGTGGGGTGATTGGAGTTGAATAATGGAAGCCAATGCCACTAAGCCCACTATTATAGACTCTACGTGAGTGAGTGGTCAATTAATCCATTTTTTCACTTCCTATATAAAGAAGTTTCCATCAACTACTATTATTGTGTAACCAAATATATATATATATATCCTCTCAAACACACTCCTCTTCTTCATTTTTTTATTGTAGCTTCTATCATATCATGAGAAAAAGAAGATCAATGGAAGCCATAACATTTGATCCAAATTTCAACCTTCAAAAAATCAAAGAACTTCCTCAACACAAAGTATTAGTAGAAGAAATTGAAGAGCTCATTAAAGTTTACAAAGATGGCCATGTTGAAAGACCTCAAATAGTCCCAAATGTCACTTGTAAATTGCCTCTTGAACTTGGTGTTACTTCTAATGATGTGATAATTGATAGGTTCACAAATATTTGGGCACGTTTATATGTCCCAAAAAAATTATGTCAAGGAAATAAATTCCCTTTGTTAATTTATTTCCATGGAGGTGGATTTTGTGTTGGATCAGCATCTTGGATTTGTTACCATGAGTTCCTAGCAAAATTGGCATCAATTGCTAATTGTGTCATTATGTCTGTTAATTATCGTTTAGCCCCCGAAAATCGTCTTCCAGCAGCTTATGACGACGGCGTTAAGACGATTTTGTGGATAAGACAAAAAGTGCTTATTGGGGCTAATGCAGAATATTGGTGGTTAAATAAGGTTAATTTTTCTAGTATATTTTTGGCTGGTGATAGTGCTGGTGGGAACATAGCCCATAATGTAGCCATAAGGGTTTGTTCAAAATTAGGTGACCTAAAGCCAATAACATTAAAAGGTACAATTTTAATTCAACCCTTTTTTGGTGGAGAGTCAAGGACTTATTCCGAAAAATACATGGCTCAGCCGCCACGATCGGCGCTCACTTCATCGAGCGCTGACACATACTGGCGGTTGGCGTTGCCCGCGGGGGCTAATCGGGACCACCCGTGGTGCAATCCAGGAGCTAAAGGAAGTATAGATTTGGTGGATTTAAGGGATATTCCTGCTATATTAGTGTGTATATCTGAGTTAGATATTTTGAAAGACAGAAATTTGGAATTTTGTGCTACTTTAAATAGAGTTGGTAATAAGAAGGTTGTTGAATATATGATGTTTAAAGGTGTTGGCCATGCATTTCAAGTACTGAACAAGTCTCAGATTGCACAAGCAAGAACTGCAGAGTTGATTGCACAAATTAAGGCCTTTATCAGCAGATGAACACAGTGTACATAACAGAATCAAGGATTTAAATTATACACACAAACTAGTGTATCAAATACATCTGGCCCTGATAATACATGTATAATTAGTGTATACGATTTGTATATTGACTAATAGTTAATAAACACTTTTTATGAGTAGCCAGATGCATTATCTTTTTTAAATAGATTAAAAAGAAAAACTTAGTCCCGTAAATTGTGACGGAAGGAATTAGGAATCTCGGGGAAAATGCAAAGGGAAACTAGGCGTTGTTAGAGATTATACATGGTTGTAACATGTTACCATAGTTTAAAGAGAGTTCCGGACTTACAGGACCCACAATATGGGACTTTGAATCAAAATCTCACAAAAAAGTATGTCACATAAATATTTTTTGCGCTAAAAATTTCTGCGCAATTGGGTTTGATAAATTTTCCCCTATAATTTTAAAGTTTTGAAATTCACATTTTTTTTAATATTTTGACCAAAGATTAGTCATGTGTCAAAATTTCGGAATATCAATATTTTATATAGAACCTGATATCTTTTTCTGCGAACAATAATATAGGCTAAAAACATCAAGGATACCTAAAAGTTTGGATCGTCATTTTAGAGGTTGTAAAGTGTCCGAAGTAAATTTTGTTTGGAAACTTGTTATCATTAGGTTTAAGTGTTTTATTTTTTAAGGTTTTGATTTAAGCATTTTATTATTTAGTCAAGTCATTATTTTATTTCGAATATGTCGAGATTTTTTTCATAATTAATTTAGGACATCGCACGAGTTATTAACGATAATAAAAACTAAGATAACTAATTATCATTAAGAAGGCGACCCCCATCACCCTCAACATCATCTTCATTCCCCTTTCTCCTCTTAATTGCATGACGCTCCAAGCCATGATCATCCGCCACCCTTTTTTCCGGTCCGTCCTTCTTCGATGTTCGAATCATGACGTGCACATAACCGTCTTTAACTAGCATGATTGGTGTCATTATTTTCGGATCCGTAGGGTCAAAATCATCAACAGCATCCTCTTGTTGAGACAGATCCACATGTGCTAAAGGATGAACCTGAAATAATATATAAACCATTAGTATTAATTTAAATTTAAATTTAATAATTATCTTTTCATAAAAAATTAAATATGTGTGTCGACGGGCTCTTGAGGGCTCTTGAGATTTCTCCTCAACGGTCTCATGGGCAGGCTACTGAGTGGTTTCCTGAATGTTTATAGTCGGAGTCGAAGTTGGAGATGATGTCGGAGCTGGAGTTGGAGTTGGAGCTGGATCCTAATATATGAAAAATTATGAAATAATCAATATAAGTATTTTAATTTGTTAAAATAATTATTTAATCTTACCTATGGGCTCTGAAACATGTCAAATTCCATGAATGAATAGTCGTGCTCCAGCTCTCTACCACACTGTAGATCATGAACTGACCGCTCACCTTGTGGATCACGAACTGGCGACTGTGCAGACATTGATTATGTTACACCCTGAAATTCTAGGGCGATAAATTAAGAATGTAATTAAGAAAATAAGATTCGAATAGTGAATATAAGGTATATTTACATATGCTAATACGAAAATTAGTACATAAAGGATGTAGTCCCGGAATAATTTTGGGATACAACAAATGTGGTATGGACTAAGTGTCGTGTATAATGGAAAATAGGACATGGAATTTTCAAGTTTAAATAAGATTGATTATGTGGGAGATTGATTTATTAATTGTGGAATTAATTTTAGTGGAGAGGATGATATGTGAGAATTAGTGGATAAATTATGGGAACTTGTACTCACTCTCCCCTCCCTCTCGTCGAACTACCCCCCCCCCCCCTTATCCCCACCTAAAATATTCCCATGCTCACATATGCCCATAGTCACTCATTCCCTCGCCTCTTTTTTTCGAAAATCCTCCCTCCCCCATCTTCCACATCTCTCTCCTCTCCAAAATAGATTTCTATCTTCCTCCATAGCTAAGTTGAAGCTCTAACCAACTGTTATACCCCGTAGTTCCAGAGTATGTATATGAGGACGTACGTACGTAAATACGACATTAAAATTGGAAAGGAAGAAAGATGTGATTTTTAATGGAAAAGTTTAGGATTTTGTGAAGGAAAAAGGTTCATTAATGGGAATTGGATTCCCAGATTTGGTATTCGGACTTTTTGGAATATTTGAGAATTATGGAATTTTATTTCCGAAATTGGTCACGTGGGGCCCACGGGAGAATTTACGGTTTTGTGGGACCCACTTTATTTTCGGATTTTTGGCATTACGGATATTTTTTTCGGAAGACGAAATATTTTGGACGAGTAGTGTCACCCCCCCCCCCCCTTGAGGCCATGTGGGCCGATTGTGGTGTGGGTGTGTTGGACGGTTTTGAGTGGGACAAGTGGCTTGCCACTTGTCCCATTATTATGGTGGACAAATGGTTGGCCAACTACCCACACACATGTACCCCATCCTCACCACACACTTGCCTAGATCTTGACCATTGATTTTCCTATAAATACCCCATTGATTTCAAGACTTCTTCATCCACTTAAATGTTTCTAAGTCACAAAAATTCCCCCCCCCCCCCTGTGTAGTGATGCGCGAAAAGATGCACACACTTTAACGCAAGTGCACGTTATCGTGACAAGTAATATAGTCCTGGTAAGACCGAATATCGTCCACAAGGATTAGGGTTCAAGTACCAACTATCTATTTTTTGGTATCTATTTGGCAATTGATATTTGATTTGTTGTTTATAACTAAGAATTATAAAGGCTAATTTAACTAATGAGTTTACTTCAGTTGTGATGAGAATAGGGCTTCCACGTCTCCTCACTATCCGCTTATGTTACTTATTAATGCAATAACTTATGGTCTTCTTCTTTTGGAGAAAGCAGGTTCACTAAATCGTTTTATACTCCCGTTAGGGTTATATAAACACTCAACCCCAGTATTGCACCTTACCTACCTTTCGGTGATAAGGATAACTCTATAGGAGGATTAAGAACAAAAACCTAGTTAACCGTCACGCACCATGCGCAAAATTAGGGTTGTTAAACCTCTCATTAACGCTACATAAATAATTGAGGTATTTTCATCCCCAATCCAAGAATGTCTACCCAACTTACAGCATATTCGCAATTCCCTCCTTTCGGAGTCTGATTAGAAATCATATAGTGATAATTAGTTGTCAATTAACTACCAAGCATTCAATTCAATTATTGGATAGATCTCAACAAGAAGAAGAATAACCATAAGCATGCATTTAAATCATAACATGAGTTTCTAGAGATTCAACATGGAAAGCCCTATAGAGGAATTAGTTCCTAGCCATTGACATGACAATAACTAATTCCATGTTCTTCATAAAACTGAAATAAAAACAAGAAAAGAAAAGAAAATACTTAAGAATGAGTCTCCAAGCCAAGCATCCAAGGGTTGTGTTGTGGAATATTTACGATATGGATTGGTGGAAGGATGGATGTAGAATGGTGAATGGTGGAATGGAGAATGAATAATTCTTCTAATGATGTAGAGTATTTATAGCCAAAGAATCCTTTAGGTGAAGGGTTAGGGATTTTGTAGGTAGGAAAAGTTATTAGAATCCTTTAAGGTAGGGGTTTTAAGGTAGGAAAAGTTATCCCTTTAGGTAGGAAAAGTTATCCCTTTAGGTAGGAAAAATAATCCCTTTAGGATTCTGAAAACATGTCAAATTCGGCCCAGCACTTCATAATTCCCGCGTCGGCGCTATGCGCCAGTGGCGCATGGCCCCGAAGATCAGCAACTTTCGGACTTTCATATTGGCGCGCCGGTGGCGTTTCGCGGTCCGCTTCGTCTTCCTTTTTTAAATGGGACTTCGTCGATCTCTCTCTAATTTCGAACTTAGACTTTATTCCTTGGCCCTTTTAGTGTGCAATTCCATCTCTTTTATGCTCATTTCATCTCCTTTTCGTCATTTCTCCATTTTTTACCGCTGTGATACAAAAGAAAGGAAAACGACCCTAATATTGTACTAAACATAAATGAAATGAGTAAAATACTAACTAAAAATGACTCAAAAAGTGTATATAAAATACACCGATCAAATACCCCCAAACTTAACCTTTGCTCGCCCTCGAGCAAAGATAGAAAGAAAGAAATAAAAGACTCAAGAAACGAAAAATAAAAGACTCACTGACATTGATCACTTTTGCTGCATTTAGTGTTATCTAGAAAAACATGAAGGTTAGCAGAATAATATGCAGGAACATGTAACATGAAATTTTTCAGCACACTAAACACATTGAGCTAGATATTTCGCAAACTCATATTTATCATGCTTTAATGGAAATCAATATACTAAATCATGCATATAAATTCAAAAATCCTATGGCATGCTTACTTGCTATTCTCCACTAATCCTGGATATGCATAAAAGAGATCTTCAGGACTTTAAGGGTTGTAATGTAGGCTTAGGTAGGGGTTGGTAAAAATAGGCATTTAGGCTCATTTTTGTGTACCATAAGCTCTTTAGCTTTTCAGTATTTCCCCTTTCATTTTGTTCTTTTCTTCACTTCAATTCTATCTTTTTCCCTCTTTTGTTTTGGGAGAATGAAGAGTATTATAATAACAAGCACCCCCAAACTTAGGCTTTTGCCTCTTTCTTATTACTTTTTTATTGGGGTGCAACAAGCTCATTCACTCTTTTTGTCTCTTTTTTAACACAATTGATTCCACTACTTCACATTTTTACTTATGGCACAATCTGTGGGAATATAGGGTGTCAAAGAAGAAGTTTCAATTTTTAGGCTCAATGGGGCTGACTAGGGATACTTTTAAAGTTCGGGGTAGAAGAGAGTGGTAAGAATTGGCTATCAAAGAAATGTAAAGTCATCTCCTAACATGCATATCCTAACTATTTAGCCTCAAATAGCAAGCAATCATAACACATAGGTTTTCATAATTTAGCATGCACAATTTAAGCGAAACTCGAATGACAGATTTTTGTGAGTTTTTGGCATATCTAACTTAGGTGTTTAGATAGTTGCTTCTAATTTCATTACATTATTCCACCTTCCTTCACTAGGTGTTTCTAGCAACTACAGCATACATGATCTTTGACAGACAATTATGACTTAAAAAGAAAAAAAATTGTGACTAAAAAATAAACACAAAACAAATAAAAAAAAGACTTAACTGAAACATAACAAGACACAAATAAAACACCCCCAAACTTAAATCACACATTGTCCTCAATGTGTGCAATACTAAAAAAAATGGACAACTTACTGACACAACCGCGGTCATAATGGAGGTCTAGTTGGAAAAATTACGAATTTGCGGAAATATGACTCTACGAAATTGGGCGCGGCACGAGATTCAGCGCATGCGCTGCTAGTATTGTGGCTCTTACGAGATTCTGTGCGGCCAGATTTAGCGCGCATGTACTGCGACTCTTGCTTTTCCTTTTTTTGGCGTTTTGCTAATTTTTCCTCGGTTTTAGCTTTCAGTCCCCCTGTCATCCAACAACACAAAACAAGAACCCAAGACCGTGAGACTGTTCAAGACAAAATAAAATAAAATAAAATAAAGAGAGAAATTAAAATAACATAATTAAAAACATTGGGTTGCCTCCCAATAAGCGCTGTCTTTAACGTCTTTTAGCCGGACGCGATTAACCTTTACGAGTGCCCATTGGATCCTTCTGCGAATCGCGAAATCGCGAGTTATTGTTGCAGGTCTCACTTCAACTACAATAATTGCTTCAAACAAGGGCCTCAAATATACGATTATCCCTCAAGTACACAAGACATGCTTGTCTTTTAAGCTCTCTCTAATGTAGGGATCAGTGAGATTCCCAACATCTCTCAACTCTCGGGAGTGCCCTTGATGGTATGGACTCCCTGTTTGGGGGTCAACTTTGACAGTTGGTGGTGTTTCTTCTGCAATAGGTACAAGAAAAAGATTTTCCAAGGAATCCAAGAAGGTGAATAATTGGATCTCTGCAATCTTTTTCTTCTCTACACCAACTATCTCGCCAGATTCCTCAATAGTTGGGTGTGGTTCAGGCTCCTCAATTTGCTTGCCACCTCCCACCGGTGCAGATTGCTTTTCTTGCATTTCGCTGTTCAAAATGACTGCGAGTTCTCCTATTTGTAGTTCCAACTTCTTCATGGCCAATCTCGTTTCGTCCATGAACTGAGTTTGATACCTAGCGAAACTGAGTATGGCTTCTCGCAATTCCTCCTTCTCTTCCGCTATGGTTGGAGCTCGATCATATTGACAGTAGAAATCCATGTCTTAAGGATCCCTGAGATGAATCAAAACCAATAACGAATCACGACAAACTTGTTTTTTTTTTTTTTTGAAAAAGAAAATAAAATAAAATAAATAATTTAAAGAAACAAAAATAAAAACCAAATTAGAACTTAAAAATAGATAAATTTGATATTGAACTATGCCTAATACCCGGCAACGGCGCCAAAAACTTGATGCGCGAAAAGATGCACACACTTTAACGCAAGTGGACGTTATCGTGACAAGTAATATAGTCCTGGTAAGACCGAATATCGTCCACAAGGATTAGGGTTCAAGTACCAACTATCTATTTTTTGGTATCTATTTGGCAATCGATATTTGATTTGTTGTTTATAACTAAGAATTATAAAGGCTAATTTAACTAATGTGTTAACTTCAGTTGTGATGAGAATAGGGCTTCCACGTCTCCTCACTATCCGCTTATGTTACTTATTAATGCAATAACGTATTGTCTTCTTCTTTTGGAGAAAGCAGGTTCACTAAATCGCTTTATACTCCCGTTAGGGTTATATAAACACTCAACCCCAGTATTACACCTTACCTACCTTTCGGTGATAAGGATAACTCTATAGGAGGATTAAGAACAAAAACCTAGTTAACCGTCACGCACCATGCGCAAAATTAGGGTTGTTAAACCTCTCATTAACGCTACATAAATAATTGATGTATTTTCATCCCCAATCCAAGAATGTCTACCCAACTTACAGCATATTCGCAATCCCCTCCTTTCGGAGTCTGATTAGAAATCATATAGTGATAATTAGTTGTCAATTAACTACCAAGCATTCAATTCAATTATTGGATAGATCTCAACAAGAAGAAGAATAACCATAAGCATGCATTTAAATCATAACATGAGTTTCTAGAGATTCAACATGGAAATCCCTATAGAGGAATTAGTTCCTAGCCATTGACATGACAAGAACTAATTCCATGTTCTTCATAAAACTGAAATAAAAACAAGAAAAGAAAAGAAAATACTTAAGAATGAGTCTCCAAGCCAAGCATCCAAGGGTTGTGTTGTGGAATATTTACAATATGGATTGGTGGAAGGATGGATGTAGAATGGTGAATGGTGGAATGGAGAATGAATAATTCTTCTAATGATGTAGAGTATTTATAGCCAAAGAATCCTTTAGGTGAAGGGTTAGGGATTTTGTAGGTAGGAAAAGTTATTAGAATCCTTTTAGGTAGGGGTTTTAAGGTAGGAAAAGTTATCCATTTAGGTAGGAAAAGTTATCCCTTTAGGTAGGAAAAATAATCCCTTTAGGATTCTGAAAACATGTCAAATTCGGCCCAGCACTTCATAATTCCCGCGTCGCTAGCGCGCATCGGGCACCGGCGCTGAAGATCAGCAACTTTTGGACTTTCAAGATATTGGCGCCATGCTCTGCTACTGGCCGCGGCTGATGACGTTTTCGCGATTTCGTTTCGTCGTCCTTTTTTCGTCCGGACTTCGTCTGATCTCCTCTCTAATTTCCAGAACTTCTTAGACTTTATTTCTTGGCCCTTTTAGTGTGCAATTCCATCTCTTTTATGCTCATTTCATCTCCTTTTCGTCATTTCTCCATTTTTGACCGCTATGACACAAAAGAAAGGAAAACGACCCTAATACTGTACTAAACATAAATGAAATGAGTAAAATACTAACTAAAAATGACTCAAAAATGTATATAAAATACACCGATCATGTAGCACTCGTCCGAAATCCCCCCCCCCCCCCCCTTTGTAGAGACATTCTTCAAGTGTTGCTATAGTCCCAAATACCTTAGCCTAGTATTCCTAGTAGTTTTCCAAAGTTATTTCAAATACTAAGAGCCCGGAAAAATACTACTTTATTCCTATAGTTGCAAAAATGAAGCCCTAGAAAAATCTTCATAGCTTAGATGAAGTGTTAAGAGAAGTTGTTTGGAAACTTCCAAGGGTTGCTTGGAGCGGGTTGGGCGTCAGAATGGAGCTAAACATTGCTCGGGATCGACTTATATCTTGGATAATTTTGGGCTTATCGGTAATGATCCTTGTCCCTATTGTAATTGGATATTACATGTTGTAGTAATGTATAGTTGAGTATACTATATGTAGAATGAATATGGATAAGAATTGAACAGTATTTACATAGAATTTGTATTCTGATGACTTATAGTATTATTGTGGAGTAGAATTGTACACGTCCGGTTAGATGTGTAACCCCCGGATTGTTGGTTTGGTAGCAGCCTCGTTAGAGAGGAGATTTATGTGGTTGCGGGGAGGTCTTTGCCGAATTTTCCGTAGAATAAGGAATCTTATATCTAGAATTATTCTACGAAGAGATCTAGAGGTTGATAGACATTTTGTGGCCTTTATAGGTTGAAGTACTACGAGTAGCGTATTCTACTTAAAGGGTGGAAAAGGCGAGCAAGGTTAGAGTACTTTGGAGCGTGTTGCTAATTGTCGATAATCGTCGCGAGGTATGTGAACCTCTTCCTATCCTTTCTAGCATGATATTTGTGAAATATATTTAGTGCGGTAGGCATTGGGTGTTTAAAGGAAGTTGATTTTCCTTTTGTGTCCTTGACTTGATTCCAAAGTTAAGTGACTTGTTATGAACTATTAAGGACTTGAAATATGTTAAAAAGTTGTAAAACCTCACTCATGAGTAATGGGTGTGTGGTCTTTTAAAGAATAAAGTTACCTTGATTTCGAAAATAAGAATGGTTTTATCATTGGATTTAAAATGATAACTTGACTTATAAACAACTTGATTTTGGGAAAGGAGAAGTAACTTGATTTAAAGGTATAGGTTACTTGTTTTTAAAAGAGTAAGACACTTGGTTTAAAAAGTATATTGCTACTTGACTTTAAAAAAGAAAAAGTGTCTTTGTTTTAAAGGAAGGCATGGTTTTGTCTTAAAAATGGTTTAAAAAGGAAGGCATGCTTTTGTCTTAAGATTGGTTTAAAAAGAAGGTATGGAAATTGTTTTGATTTTACTTTGATGTCTTTTGACTTGAGTTTTAAATAAAAAGAATCTTGAAGTTATTTCAAAAGAGTTATGAATCATTTTTGAAAGAAAAGAAATACTTGGTTTTAAAAGCTTAAGTGTTATACTAGCTTTATGGGAAGTTAGGTATAACGACTTAAGGAAGATAGAAGGAACGGTTTACTTATTTATTTATGAAAGTCTTGTATTGATTTCTGGAAAGTGTAGTAAGATGGTTTGATAAGTAAACATGTTACGATGCTACGTATGTTAGTGTCTTGTGATGTTTGTGTAAGGGGGTTATTCTTGTTGTGCTTACGTTGTTAAACGCTAAGCCTGTTGTACTGCTATTATATCACATACCCCCCTGACTTGTTATGACGTCGAAGATTTGCCACCCTCGATGCGAGGAATACCTCATGCGGTCTGTGTGACTATGCGGAGCTGCGGGAGTTCCAGGATGATCACTCCGGGTGTGTTACCCGATGCGAGGAATACCTCATGCGGTCTGTGTGACTATGATGCGAGGAATACCTCATGCGGTCTGTGTGACTATGCGGACTGCGGGAGTCCAGGAGGATGTCGCGGGTTAGCTACCCCGTCACGAGAATACCTCATGCGGGTGCATGTGACTATGCGGTGCGGGAGTTCGAGATTAGGCGCATAATGATACTATGGGCGATTGGCCTTGCTTCGATTATTAGCGGCCTAGAAAAGACCAGTTACGTTATATCTATTTTGCTCTTGTTTATGTTGTGGCACTATGTGCAGTTTAATTGGTTGTTCGTACGTATTTGTAATTGGTTTTAAAATGTTATGATTTGATTTCAGTACTTTACAGTTTCACATACTTGGTACCTGTTGATCGACCTCGCCTTTGCGTTCATGCCGCAGGTAGAGAACCGCGATCGTCGATCCTCGCTCATAGGATCACAGTTCAGCGTTTTGGAAAGCTCCGTTTCTCCGGAGGCTTATCTTTGGTATAGTCCCCTGTCGTTGTAGGTACTTACATTCAGGGGTGTTATACCCCGTATTTCCATAGTATGTACGTGAGGGCGTACGTATTATAATTTGAGCCTTAAAGTAAGCATAGTTTCAAAATTTGTACACAAGTGCCAAAAAGAGTCGTTTTTCGACGAAACGTTTCCACAGCTTTCGTAGGGAAAATTCCGGCTATGTCATTAATAATTTTTACGGATTTTTCCGAGAGACGAAACATTTTGGACCAACGGAGGTGACATGTGTCACCTCACATTGGAGCAAGTGGACGGCAAGGGCAAGTCAAGGGCACGTTTTTTGTGCCTTTGGTTAGGTAGGATATTTGTGCAAGTTGGTGTGGTAGATGGATAAGGTCCACATGGTTGAAATCTAGCCCTACACTTGCACCACACTTGTCTTCATCTTGGCCATTGGTTGGCCTTTACTTGACCTATAAATACCCCTCTAAGTTGAAGACTTTCTTCATCCAAACTTGAGCAATCTTTCTAAGTCTCACACTACTCCCTCCCTCTTGTTTGCTTCGTCCAAAGCCCCTCCCCTCCCTTGTGAAGCTTTGGCCGAGAGGCCTCCCTCCTTTGTAGAGGCTTGGCCGTGGGTACACACCCCTAGCCTAGTTGAGGTCGTATACTACCCACCCTTTTTGTCGTATAGAAATACTCTCCTAGTATTGTTATAATGCCCAAAAACCTTGGCCCAAATACCTTGTAGTATTCCCAAGGTTACACTTATACAAAAGCCCCGAAAATACCATTATACTTCCTCTTAGCCTCTAAACTAAACCCTAAGGAAATCTTCATTGTTAGTTGAAGTATTTAGGTAGAAGTTGGTTAGAACTTCTAAGGGTTGTTTGGAGCGGGTTGGAGCGCCCGGTGTAGGAGCTAAACCTTGCTCAGAATCGACATTTAAACTCGGATAATTTTGGGCTTATCGAGGTTGAAGTACTACGTGTGGAGTGATCTGCTTGGCTTAAAGTGTAGCCGACGGTTTGAGGAACTTGGAGCGTTTTGCTATTAGTCGATAATCGTCGCGAGGTATGTGAACCTCTTCCTATCTGTTCTAGCATGATATGTGTATAACTATGTAGTGCGGTGACGTACGTGTGTTAAATGTATTTGATTGTCTTTAAACATAAAGCGTTATAACGGCTTTATGGGAAGTTCGTTATAACACTCTTCATGTAAATGAGAAATGCTTTGTGGTTTTTTAAAAGATAACTGATTTGACTTATAACCGACTTGATGTAAAAGAACCTTGAAGTATTCTAATAGATTAAGAAACCTTTTTGAAAGAAGTGTATACTTGGTTTGAAAACATAAGAGTTATACCAACTTTATGAGAAGTTAGGTGTAACGTCTTAAGAGAGATAAAAAGAATGGTTTAATGGTTTAGAAGTTAAGAGACTTATTCTTAAAAGATAAGAGACTTGACTTAATATGGATGTTTGTGTGAAACTTCATTCGTGAGTAATGAGTACTTGGTTTTAAAAGGGAATAATGTTTTACTGATTTCGGAAATCAGAATGAGTATCGACAAACCACTGCAGCGTTAATAAAGGAAATGTATTGAATAAAGAAGTATTATTAAAACCAGAGAAACCTCCATGCATGAAGCTAAGATGAGACAAAATGATATTACATTTCCTAGATCATGGCCGCTTAAATAAGATTTATGAACAAGAATAACCTACTACCATGGCATATGTTACTCAATTGGTTTAAAGGAAATTAAGACATCGAACTATGAAACTTTTCTAAATTAAAGAGACTTGAGTAATTGAAATTAGGCAAACTGGAACTCTAGGGAAAAGAAAGGCATTGTTTTGTCTTAAATTGGTTTAAAACATAAAGTGTTATAACGACTTTATGGGAGTTAGTTATAACGACTTTATGAGAACAAAAGAAGGATTTTTATCATTGGTTTTAATGTGGTAAATTGACTTTAAAGAGAAATATTTTGGTCCAACAAAGAAGGCATGGCATTGCCTTAATTTTGGTTTTAAAAAGGAAAAGTATGGAAGTTGTATTGGTTTACTTAAAAGATGTAAGTCACTCTATTTTTATACTACGGGTAACGGGTGACTTTTATAAAAGGAACAGATCTCTTAAAAAGGAAATTAACGTACGTAGCACTTTAGGATTAAAACCCGGACTTTGGGATAAAATGAAAGTACTTTGAGTTGTGTATAACTTGTCTATGCTTGTTGATGTGAAACTTGCCTATGCTTGTTGATGTGAAACTTGCCTATGTTTGTTGTTGTGAAACTTGCCTATGCTTGTTGTGATAGCCTTTGTTGTGCAAAAATTGTGTTTCTATACTCTGGCGTCTCGATGGAGGGTCGGTTGACTTGTTGAGAACTTACTTGGACGTGCCGGCAGTGACGGAGAAATTCCACGGGTACGTTCCTGTTGATAGTGTTACTTTTGCTAATCGCTTTGGACATACTGACACGATGCGTAGCGCACGGGTATGCTTCCATTTTGATTGCCGCTTTGTTGTTTCCTTTTGGACATACCGACCACGATCGTAGCGCCGCGGGTATGCTTATTTGGAATCTTTGTCTTATTGTTTCCCTTTGGACATCTTGACCGCGATCGTAGCGCGCGGGTATGCTTCCATTTGGAATGTTGTCTTAGTGTTTCCCTTTTGGACATACCGACACGATCGTAGCGCACGTATGCTCCCTTTTGGATTCTTTGTCTTATTGATATCATATCATAGATCACGCGGTGAGAAGGAACTCCACGCACAGTGATGATTTGGAGGGCGTGGTTCCCTGACTTGATATGACTATTTATATGTTGTGTACTGTAGTTTGGTTATCATACATGTCTCCTGCTTTATATAGACTGGTATGATTTCATTTACTGATATTTCTGATTCACATACTTGGTACTGTTATCGACCTCGCCCGGTGGCTGCGTTCATCTGCGCAGTAGAGGTACATCACCGTCGATCCGCTTTTAGGATCACCTTTCAGATTGGGAAGCTCGTTCCTTGAGGCTTATCTTTGGTATGTTACCACTCAGTCCGAGTCCTTGTACATTGAGGGTATGGCGGGGCCCCGTCCGTCATAGTTGTTGTATAAATCTTAAGTGCAGTAACCTTTGTTGTGGCGGGGTTTGTAAAAAGGATAATCGTCGTATTTATGTATATATGATGAAGGCAAGTGTTTTGGTTGGCCTGTTTATTTATTTTGTCTCTTAATTCATGTTCATGTTTTTATTTACGCTGATTTTCTCTGATGTTGTATCACTAGGGTGCCCGGGGTAAGGCACCAGTCACGGGCCCGGGTTCGGGTCGTGACAAGGGGTATGGCGGGGCCCTGTCCCATCGTTGTTGTTATAACATTCTTAGAGGTCTGTAGAATCTTGTTGTGCGCGAGTTTATAAAGGGATGTAATCGTTTGGGTTCAAGTTTTATTTATATATTCGTAAAGGTAACCGCTTTGGTTAGCTTTGCTTTCTTATTTCATTATTGTATATCTTGTTTCATGTAAGTTTTCATTTCCGTGATTTTCTCGATGTTGTATCACTAGGGTGCCGGGTAAGGCACGATCCACGGGCCGGGTCGGTCGTGACAAAAGTGGTATCGAGCGATTAATCCTCGGAAAGTGTCTCTGACCGTATCTAGTAAGTCTTGATTATCGGTGTGTTGTGCACCACACCTATAATCGTGAGGTCGCAGGATATTTAGGATTGGTTTCATTCTTCCGACTCGAGATCGTGCCTTAGAGCGTGTTATAAGTTGGACTCCTCGACGTATTCTTTTCACGTTATGCCTCTACGCAGCGGCGAGCCCGTGAAGGGCAAGGCAGCGAGAGGAGCTACGAGTAGAGCACGAGGGTTACGAGGCACGCCCGGCCATTATCCGAGGCAGCGCTTCATTCGGGAGTTCTGCGCGCGCTAGCCCTGTGAGAGGTTTAGAGCGAGCGGTAGCTCACGAGACCACGATACTGAGCCTCTAGTCGCGGCCAGGAACAAAGGATATGAGTTACAAGGAGATGGCCCAGTTACTAGCTAGTCTGGTGGCTGGGAATGAGGACAGACGGGAGCCGGTGGTTCCGGCAGTACCAGTAGTTCACCCTAGATCCGATAGTTTTGAGACTTCAGGACTTCTTGAGTTGCAGTCCACCCGAGTCCTATGGATTGAGGACTGAGGAAGATCATCAGGAGTTTATTCGACAGTTGCAGCGGATCATGAAAGTGATCAAGACCTCAGAGGCATTTCTTACACACTTCTTGCCCTCGCAGATGAGGAGAGCTCGGGAAGATAGATTTATGAGGTTGAGGCAGAACGGGCGGACGGTTCGAGAAATACAGTATAGAGTTTGACTTATTGGCTCGTTATGTCCCCACGTTAGTGGCAGACATGGAGGATAGAGTGCGATATGTCACGGGACATGACAATTATCTAGCGAGAGTTGTACAAGAGTAGCTCTTGATCGGACATGGACATTGCCCGCGTCTGAGCTTACGCAGCGTGATCGAGGAACGTGGAGATCGGCGGATTAACAAGATCAGCGAAGAGGGCGAGCAAGCGAGGTCCTTTGGTAACTTTCGAGGCGGACCTTCTCAGCCTGAGATGGTTATGCGCCTCCGCCAAGATCTGAGTGGTCCTCCACGGACTTGGGGCGTTCGGGGTATTTAGGAGTTGGTCGAACTCGTGGTTTCGATTCACGATTTGCATAGGTTCTAGCCACCAGTTCGCTTTCCTCAGTGTTCACTATGTGGTAGACGTCATCCCGAGGAAATGTCGTCTTTTTACTAATGCTTGTTTTACCAGCGGCCGTCAGGGCCATGTGAGGAGAGAATGTCCTAGTAGGAGGGATACAGGTGGGATGACTTAGCCTACCAAGTCAAGTTGCGGATTCAGTGGGTCGGAGAGGAAGGGTGTTAGCGGAGAGGCCGCCCCCTCGGTATGGCCGTTGTGGTAAGTGTTCTTATGGGAGTGTCGTACTACTTAGATAGCTTGTTAGGCTTGCGGCCCAGCGAGCCATTTTGCGAGAAATTATCCGAACAGGTGGCGCGGATGTTACGACTCAACCGGGATCGATGGTGGTTCATCACCGTCAGTAGTTATGCGCCAGCAGACGAGGATTTGATTAGGCGGCAGAGGAAAGTGAGGCAGTAGTTACAGAGATATCTTCAGCCCTTAAGAGACTTGTTTAGGTCGTTATGGTAGATACATGTGGAGTGCTATGTTCGGTTAGCATTGTGTAAGTTGTGATTAGAAAACATGGGTAGTTGAAAGGGTAAGTCGGGGACGAGAAAATGGGAGCCTTAGAATTTATAACAGTTCGGACCTTGGATGCATCGTAGTCCTGAGTGGATGTTACGGTTGGTATTTGTCGAAGTACTTGGTATGCGTGATATATATTGTGGGAGAATTCCATGGGTAGTGTGAGATGGAAGAGGTAGGTTTCTTGACGTGAATCGTAAGATTGTTTGGATCGGGAACGAGTTTAGTCTGAAGTGGGTCGGGTTGAGGCCATATCGCGAGTCAACCGCATCCGGAATGGTGGGGTCATTTGAGGTGGTCCCGCTAGATGATAGGGTCACGCGGTGTTAGGCCCAAGTTTAGGTAACCATCGTGCGAGTTTGTGGATCGTTCGACCGATAGTAAGTCGATGGGGTCACCATCTTGTCTTTTAGTCGACTATTTACTCGGCGGAGGTTATGCGAGATGTTGTATATCGGAAGGTTGTAAGGCTGCACGGTTCCTACTTTTATTTTATAATGACAGCAATGGAGCCCGGTTTATGGCTATTTCTTTTCGAGGTTTTACCAGGGTTAGGAACTTCAGGTGAGTCTCGATTGCATTCACCTCCGGGCGACGGACGAACAGCGCTTTATCGTACATTTGAGAATAGGTTACGGGCCGGTGTTTTGATTTCAGGGGTAGCTGTAAGGATTATTTGCCTCTTGTTGAGTGAGTATTATATAGCTACCCTTTTAGTATTCGGATGGTGCCTTATGAAGCCTTGTATGGGCGGAAGTGTAGGTTGCCGGTCGATTGGTTCGATGTTGGCAAGGTTCAGATAGTTGGTCCCTACTAGATTCAGCAGGATGTGGGTAAGGGGAAGCTTATCCAGAAGAGGTTCTTAACAGCTCAGAGTCAACAGGAGTCGTGCGGGAAATCGGCGTCGACACTTGGAGTTCAGGTTGACGGTGGGTCTTCATGTACCACCGGAAGGGTGTGACGAGATTTGGAAAGCAGGGGAAACTTAGCCCGAGGTACTTTGGGCATTTTCAGATCGTTTGTAAAATAGGCCAGGTTTCCTATAAGTTAGCACTGTCGTCCGACTTAGGAGACAGTACGTCCGGTCTCCCAGGTTACTATGTTTCGAAAGAGTATCGGAGATCCATCCAGAGTGTTCCCAGTTAATGATGACCAAGTTAGAGATAGTAACCCCGAGATTTTGGAAACTGAAGCAATGACAGAAATGTGGTACGTATAGTAGGAAGAGTTCGAGTGTACGAGGAAGGTACGACGAGTAAGAAAAGAGGCTAAGATGCGTTAAGAAGATGGAAGTGTCCTTTTTATAAGTGAAGATGGGAAGAAAGTATCCTTTGGACCATGGGTGGAAGCTTTAGTGTTGTTATACACGTTGGAGGTGGTTCTTCGTTGACTCGGATGTGAGTTTTGCGCGTATGTTGTATTATGGCCATGTGTGGCATAATTGGTTTAAATAAGCGTAATAGGGAAGACTATACCGATGCGGTATGTTTGGAGGTTAGAAGGAACATTCGACGAATGTTTCTAAGCGGGAAGAATGTTCCACCCCGTCGTGCCAGAGTAGGTATATGAGGACGTGCGTGCGTAAATCTGACATTAAAATTGGAAAGGAAGAAAGATGTGATTTTTCGGAAAAGTTTCGGATTTTGTGAAGGAAAAAGGTTCATTAATGGGAATTGGATTCCCAGATTTGGTATTCGGACTTTTTGGAATATTTGAGAATTATGGAATTTTATTTCCGAAATTGGTCACGTGGGGCCCACGGGAGAATTTACGGTTTTGTGGGGCTCACTTTATTTTCGGATTTTTTGGCATCACGAATATTTTTTTCGAAAGACGAAATATTTTGGAAGAGTAGGGGGCCGACACGTGTCACCCCCCCCCCCCCTTGAGGCCATGTGGGCCAATTGTGGTGTGGGTGTGTTGGACGGTTTTGAGTGGGACAAGTGGCTTGCCACTTGTCCAATTGTTATGGTGGACAAATGGTTGGCCAACTACCCACACACATGTACCCCATCCTCACCACACACTTGCCTAGATCTTGGCCATTGATTTTCCTATAAATACCCCATTGATTTCAAGACTTCTTCATCCACTTAAATGTTTCTAAGTCACAAAAATCCCCCCCCCCCCTTTGTAGAGAAATTCTTCAAGTGTTGGTATAGTCCCAAATACCTTAGCCTAGTATTCCTAGTAGTTTTCCAAAGTTATTTCAAATACTAAGAGCCCGGATAAATACTTTTATTCCTATAGTCGCAAAAATGAAGCCCTAGAAAAATCATCATAGCTTAGATGAAGTGTTAAGAGAAGTTGTTTGGAAACTTCTAAGGGTTGCTTGGAGCGGGTTGGGCGTCGAATGGAGCTAAACATTGCTCGTGATCGACTTATATCTTGGAGAATTTTGGCCTTATAGAGGTCATCATCCTTGTCCCCCTATTGTACTTGGATATTACATATTGTAGTAATGTATAGTTGAGTATACTATATGTAGAATGAATATGGATAAGAATTGAATCAGATTTACATAGAATTTGTATTCTGAGAGACTTATAGTATTATTGTGGAGTAGAATTGTACACGTCAGGTTAGGCGTGTAACCCACTGGGATTGTTGGTTTCGCAGCAGCCTCGTTAGAGGAGGAGATTTATGTGGTTGCGGGGAGAGGTCTTTGCGAATTTTCCGTAGAATAAGGAATCTTGTATCTAGAATTATTCTACGAAGAGATCTAGAGGTTGATAGGCGTTTGTGGCCTTTATAGGTTGAAGTACTACGAGTAGCGTATTCTACTTACAGGGTGGAAAAGGCGAGCAAGGTTAGAGTACTTTGGAGCATTTTGCTAATTGTCGATAATCGTCGCGAGGTATGTGAACCTCTTCCTATCCTTTCTAGCATGATATTTGTGAAATATATTTAGTGCGGTAGACGCACGGGTGTTTAAAGGAAGTTGATTTTCCTTTTGTGTCCTTGACTTGATTCCAAAGTTAAGTGACTTGTTATGAAATATTAAGGACTTGAAATATGTTAAAAAGTTGTAAAACCTCACTCATGAGTAATGGGTGTGTGGTCTTTTAAAGAATAAAGTTACCTTGATTTCGAAAATAAGAATGGTTTTATCATTGGATTTAAAATGATAACTTGACTTATAAACAACTTGATTTTGGGAAAGGAGAAGTAACTTGATTTAAAGGTATAGGTTACTTGTTTTTAAAAGAGTAAGACACTTGGTTTAAAAAGTATATTGCTACTTGACTTTAAAAAAAAAAAAAAAAGTGTCTTTGTTTTAAAGGAAGGCATGGTTTTGTCTTAAAAATGGTTTAAAAAGGAAGGCATGCTTTTGTCTTAAGATTGGTTTAAAAAGAAGGTATGGAAATTGTTTTGGTTTTACTTTGATGTCTTTTGACTTGAGTTTTAAATAAAAAGAATCTTGAAGTTATTTCAAAAGAGTTATGAATCATTTTTGAAAGAAAAGAAATACTTGGTTTTAAAAGCTTAAGTGTTATACTAGCTTTATGGGAAGTTAGGTATAACGACTTAAGGAAGATAGAAGGAACGGTTTACTTATTTGTTTATGAAAGTCTTGTATTGATTTCTGGAAAGTGTAGTAAGATGGTTTGATAAGTAAACATGTTACGATGCTACGTGTGTTAGTGTCTTGTGATGTTTGTGTAAGGGGGTTATTCTTGTTGTGCTTACGTTGTTAAACGCTAAGCGTTATCGCTATTATATCACATACCCCACGACTTGTTATGATGCCGGGGACTTGCCACCTCGATGCGAGGAATACCTCATGCGATGCGTGTGACTATGCGAGTGTAGGAGTTCGGGATGATCATTCCGTGTGTTACCGTCGCGAGAATACCTCATGCGGTCTGTGTGACTATGATGCGAGGAATACCTCATGCGGTGCAGTGACTATGCGGATGCGGGAGTCGAGGAGGATCTGCGGGTTAGCTACCCGATGCGAGAATACCTCACGCGGTTCAATGTGACTATGCGGACTGCGGGAGTTCCAGGATTAGGCACGCATAATGATACTATGGGCGATTGGCCTTGCTTCGATCATTAGCGGCCTAGAAAAGATCAGTTACGTTATATCTATTTTGCTCTTGTTTATGCTGTGGCACTATGTGCAGTTTAATTGGCTGTTCGTACGTATTTGTAATTGTTGACATTATTTATGAGTTGTGGATGCGAGTATAAATAGAGGAAGTGCTGCCCAATTTTTTATAGAAAAAGCTAGTTATCATTCGGCATATAACTTATACTAGAAGTCATAGAGTTGACGAACGAATTACTATTGTTATAGGTCGAAGTACTAATCGAGACGAATTCTAAATATTGAGTTGGTTAGTTTGACAATAAGGTATGTGAAACCATTCCTTCTTTCTTTTGGCATGATTTATATAAAATAAGTGTACAGCGGACGTACATCATTCCATTAAATCTTGATTCCTAATGATACTTGATATGATAGTTGTCTTTGATTTTACAAATGATAGCTCATTTTATTTATTCCATTAAGAGTCAAATGATGATTTTAATTGCATATGGTTGCTCATGATATTCTACTCGTGTCAAGTGTTATTATTCCATTTCACTGAGTCTCGGGCCGGGTCATGTTCGTGCACAACCTTGCATTGTTCATCGAGTCCCTCACTAGAGGGTCGGGACACGTTATATGTATATATGATGATTCCATGGATAAGTATCCATGATAATGATGAGCTCACCGAGTCCCAGAATGGGTCGGGTATGTTATATGAATAGGTATCCATGATATGATGATTCCACTGATTCCCTCACTAGAGGGCCGGGACACGTTATATGTATATATATAAGATGATTCTATGGACATGCATCCATGATTTTGATATGTCTCTCATTTTTATAAGGTACAGTTGACTCTCATTTTTATATGGCACAGTTGTATTGATATTTTGGTTATCATACTTGTCTCCTGTCATCTTTGACCAGCTATGAACACTTTTACAGTATTACATGTTTTACATACTCAGTACATTATTTCGTACTGACCCCCTTTCTTCGGGGGGATGTGTTTCATGCCCGCAGGTACATATATTCAGTTTGGAGAGCCCCATTGATCCGGAGCCAAGTCCTTTTGGTACAGACTCTTTTGTTAAAGACTTATGTATATTCAGGAGTACGGCGGGGCCCTGTCCCGTCATGTTTCACCATCATACTCTTAGAGGTCTATAGACATGTGTGGGTGGTAGACATGTCTTGGACTTGTGTGGATTGTATATGTGTTTTGGTCAGCTGTATTGTTAACACTTTATTTTGGGATGTTCCCGTATATAGTGGCAGCTTTATCGGCTTGCTTATTTTGATATGGTTTATAGCTTTCTACATTATCTTTGGTATCTGTGTGATTATATGTGACAGGTGGGTATAAGGGTGCCCAGGTAGGGCACCGGGTCGCGGTCCGTCGGGTCGGATCGTGATAGATGCCTTATATGAAACCCGGTTTATTGTTGGCCAGTTGTACTACTATATTGGCTTGCCTTTTTGCTACATATACAATTTTTCATATGTTATCTGGCCTATGTGTTATATGGGATGTGAGGGTATAAGAGGGGGGTGCCCAGGTAGGGCACCAGTCGCGGGCCCGGGATTCAGGTCGTGACACTAACACTTGTGAAGTGGGGTATAGCAGGATACCTTGTAGGAGACCACCTATTTAAGTGCGAGGACATGCCACATCAAATGAACGCACTTAAGAATCCAAGAAGTGTCTACGGCCGCAAGGGACAAAACATTAAAAAAGAACAAAGTAAGGAAAGTTGTTGTGTTTGTACCATTGACTTGGCTTACACTAAACACTGACAGTTCAAGACATCACGTTCACCGCGCAGTAAGTAAGTCCGATTGTATTCAACTATGGAAGGTTCAAAACTAATGCTACCTATGCAGATGCAACATCGGTCCGTCGAAAAATTGTTAGAAAGGCACTTTGTGAGTGCGCCAAAATCTCTTTGAAGAGGGGATTGTTAGAAAGTTACTAAAGTGGAATTTAGTTTATCCCGTTATTTATGACTAAGATAATTGGGGCCCAGCACGTCAAAAACGTCGTTTCTACACACGTGTATTCGCAGTGCCAAGTATCGTAAATTTCACTAGTGAAAGAGATATTGGTGCATAATTAAAATGTTTGAGATAAAATGATGGACGGTTATTGGTCAAATGACAAGTATTCCACCTTGGTAAATGAAGGAAGAAGTATGCGACGTGTAAGATGAAACGAGTAGGAAAGGACCGCGGAGCCGCGAATGGTCGCGGCTCCGACGCTAAGTCATCAGTTGGTTACTGGAGCCACGATGCCGCAGCGCTAATTCAGCTGAGCCGCGACGCTTCGGAGGCAGAAAGGTCGACGGAAAGCTGAAAGTTTTCGACTCTTAGGCTGGTTTTGGAGCATTGAATCTCCTTTACTTGGCACATGAATTCAGCTATTATTTGGCTGATTGTAACCTCTCAATAAGTGTCATTACATGGCTATTGAATGTCATTAGTTGGCTAGTTGAGGGGTCATCTTCCTAGCACTATAAATTGAGGACATGGCTCAATTGGAAGAACACACTCAGATTTTGAACTTCTTTTCTAAGCATTCTTTCAAACACTCAAGGTTCTTCTTCTAGTAAACACTTGAGTTTCTTTTGATCATTTGTTAGTTGTTGTTTTATCTTGGGATACAATTGTCCATTAACGTAAAAGGATATATACGTGGCAATATTGTCTTAAGGACAAAGTGAATATCACTCGACCCAGCAAACCTTGTATTTGTTCTTGTTTCCAGTTTGCAAATCTTTGTAATAGTTACTTACTTCTCGTTCCTAGCAATTGTTGTACTCACAGATTAGACACATGCCACTTATACAAATCCGACGTAGACTTAAGCCTTGTATGTTAAGCAGAGGTGGATAGAGGCTCAGATTTAAGTGAAGGTGGATAGAGGACCGAACATATTACTACCATGTTTCAAATCATGCGACGAAGACCCTCAAAAAGATTTCGATTATAAAAGAAAAACAATAAGATGATTACATTAAATTCCACCACTACCTAAATCTTGTAGAAACTTTTATCAAGCCTCGTAACTTTAATTTGTGACATTCTTAGTTTTGGGGGATATAGCTCAATTGGTAGAGCTCTGTTTTTGTAATTGGATCGTGTCAAATATCGGTTGGATGTCTAATTGTTCAAGCGGTAATGATAGAATCTTGTACCTAAATAGGTGGCTCATTTTTTCTAAATAATAGAGAAGAGGCCTGAAACACGCCACTGAAATACTGCACTGAGACAAAGATTGGGTTGTCAAAAACGTACAGAAAGTGGGCAGTTGATCAGATCTAGTATGAATCCTACATGTGTCCAGCAGTTTAAGTCGACAGCTTAAATGAAATGTTGACAATACTTGCTTTTGGTGACTTCCTTATAATAAAAACCCCGAAAAGAGTTTAACACTTGATGTTCACATCAACTCAAAAAATTAATGATATCGTCTTCACATAAAACTGTCATCAGTTAATTAGAGCTAGTAATACATACACATTCTTAACTTTATTATTTTCATCAATCCTCGAAAATTAAGGTGGTTTGATACTTTGATGTAAACACCAAAGTAAAAGTTTTCCATAAACATTGCAAGGGAACAGCTTTTCAACGACAAAACGAGGGGTGGGGGGGTTGCACAAAAATTTTAAGGCCAAGAAACGCAAAATTTAATTAAAAGCAAATTTTCTAGAATAACACGGGTAAGATGATGTAAGTTCAAACCCCAAAAGAGTACACTAACAAAAACAAATACAATGAGCTCAGCAGATCCAACTAGTAAAGTATGACATCAACTTTACATGACAAACACTCGGGTCTTCATTAGTGTCACAGCATCTTGAATGACAAATCCTACAAAAAAATTAGTAACAATATACGACTCCAAGCTCAATACGATGCATTTTACATTGTACTTTTTCCCTTTTGCTTCGTGTGAGAGCGTAATCCAAGACTACCAAAGAGGGATTAGAAGCGATATTTCTAGTACTCTCACCTGTCAATGTTTAGCTTATCTAGACTGACATCATGACATTATCAATTGACTGAAGTGCTTGATTGGCATAGAAGCGAACATCGACATCAGGGTCTTCAGCTAGCTCTACTAAACTGGGGTGAATTGTTTTCTCCACCGCCTAGACAATAGAAATTCAACTCGGACAGTTAATTTATAGGACAACGATCGGAAAAAAACAAGAAAGGAGGCGAGGGTTCTCACCGACTGGTCAACAATAGGTATAAGGGATTGCAACACCTTTGCCACGTTAAATTTAATGTTGGGCACTCTGGAATAAGATAGAACTTTCGATTAGCTCAAGGACTACAAAACCATTTAAACACTGGGAAAGCAAAATCACCTATCCTTTGTTGCGGTAATAACCACGGGCAGCAACTTAGAACAAGTTATCTCAGAGCCCATTACAGTTGCAAGCAATGAAATTGCTCTAAGAATAGTCATTCGATACAAATAATGTGGACTGGTAGTCATATCCAAGACCTGTAAAATAAGACATTTTAACTGAAAAAACAGAACAAAGTTGTTATAGATAATGGCAAAACCAGGAGCCTAGAAACTGAGGCGCCATGGGTCCCATCATCTTCATGTAGTAACAGAAGATATATCTCACGACTCCCTGAACTAGTTTTGTTTCTAAAAAAAGATAACATGCAAGAGAATTAGCAATTCCAATTTGCAGACGTTAAGCAAACCTGAGGAATTATATGCTGCATTGCCCACTCTGGACCAAATTCTTCAGCAAGACGCTTCAAGTTATTAGCAGCAGCATCTCTGATTGAATACACCTGCATCACAAAATCAGCAAGGAAGAGATTAGAGGTGCAGATCTTGTCCCATCAACTGATTGATAAAAGCAAACTGCCTTTTCATATTCATCAATAGATAACAGAAAATACGTAAACTATCACGGAAGAGTTGGTGGTAATTATACTCGGGAAAATGCTCCGACTCATTTCCACATGGAGAGAGAAAGAGAGATCAAAGTTTTAAGCTTCTTCAGTTTTAAATGAATATTTAACAGCCAGCTTATTGCATGCCAACCTTGTCCTGTAACCATTGCATACAAAGGGCACCAAGCTTATCATCAAAAAATCCTATGCCCAATTGACTTGCCAAAAGAGGTATGTATTCTATTATTGCAAGACGGACTCTCCAATGCCTGTCCTCTGCCAGCTCAACAATAGCTGGCAACAGAGATTGGGATAATAAATCAATTCCAACCACCTGTACCGTTTAGAGAAATTAAGAGTTAGAGAAGAAGTAATCTCAACAAAATAACAATAATAAATAAATAAATCTGAGAGTTGCGTATGCAAGGAACCAATGCAAAGTGCAGGCAGCTATAAGACAACTAAACAAAGAGAAGCTTGATGTCGAATTTTACAAAAAGGAACAGAACTTCAAGAAAAAACTACATAATACAGAATCTAAACACTATTATGATCATAAAATATCCCAATAAAAGTAGTAGTCTCTTTCCACTAAAATTTCCCAAGCAACAATTGCTTGCAAAAACAAATCTAGAGTAAATGGAGAAAATGATACTAAAGCATATCTCATCTACAACTCCAGCACAATTGGTTCCTAAATGATACAGCTCTTATCAATAACAAAGCCATAGTTGCACCTAAACCGGTATATCCCAGAACT
Organism: Przewalskia tangutica; assembly: GCA_029844215.1. Taxonomy (NCBI): domain Eukaryota; kingdom Viridiplantae; phylum Streptophyta; class Magnoliopsida; order Solanales; family Solanaceae; genus Przewalskia; species Przewalskia tangutica. The sequence goes on from CM056723.1 coordinate 122,945,193, forward strand.
CAAAGTAGATAATAATCATAGGGAACGAAAACGTTGGCATACCAGATAGAGTTCAGGATGTTAAAGGATTTTGATTGCCTTCTTTATTTAGGAGTTCATGCATCGCTAGAATACACATCACAACATATGGCATACCAATTTCCAAAATCAAGCAGCAAACAGTTCACTAGTCTCAAAATTAATTACAGACCATAGGAAAAATGTGTAAATCATCAACCAACCTGATTGACTTGATCAAGCTTGCTAATGATATTCAGCCGCACATCAGGAAACTCGTCTTTCAGAAGGGAAAGAAATATTGGAAGAAGATGTTCAATGGTTGCATCCTGCATTAAATGCACAAACAGAAGTCAATTTTTTTTATAAGGTAAAATTTATTTCATAGGTAAAGCTTTGGGCCCGTTTGGTACAGCTTATAGCTTTTAGGAGTAGAGCTTTTCAAGTAGAGCTTTTTATTAAAAAGTGGTTAGGTTTTTGGTTGTCAATAAAAAAAGTGTTTTTGTATAAAAAACAAAAAAGTTGAAGGCCAAAATAAGCTCTACTCAAATTTGAGCTTCTTCCAAAAGTGCTTTTGGAACCCAAAAGCACTTTTGGATTCCACAACCAAACACAACAATTAAAGGCTAAAAGTGTTTTTGGCTCTCCAAAAGCACTTTTGGCCTTTAAAAAAGCCATACCAAACAGGCACTTAATGCTTCAATCAAACACCGATGTAAATGAAAAGCTGCCCTACACTAGTTTATATTCAGCAACTTTCAGCAGGTGAACTTTTCTCACTCCCTAAAACCACTCCTCATATAATTAAAGAAAAATATATACCACTGCATCTTGAGCCAAAAGAACACAATTCCCATTAGGTAACACATTATAAACTGTCAAACGTTCAGCAACTTTGAGCTGTTGAACTTTTCTCACTCCCTAAAACCAATCCTCATATAATTAAAGAAAAATATAAACCACTGCGTCTTGAGCCAAAAGAACACAATTTCCATTAGGTAACACATTATAAACTGTCAAATTAGTTCAACTAGTAACATGATTCTCAAATTTATCATCCAATTGTAAAAAGCGAAGATAGTCACTATTTCGCAAATCAAAAATTCAAGCTGACTAGCAAAAATACTACACTCAAGATATCATATGTTATTTCACCGCGACACAATGCTAAAATGATTAGATACAACTAACTGAGACTATGGTCAAATAGAGCCAGATCTCCCTTGGGTGTCTGATATATAGAATAGAATTCAACCATGTGATATCATGTCCGAAAATATTAATTTCTTCCCACCAGTAACTTTGATTAACTTTTAACTGTAGTTGTTCAAGAGATACTGAACAAATATCAGTGTAGATCATATTAAAAACATTATCCTCTGAGCTCTATAGCCAAAGGAATTTAGTTATCATTCTTGTATACCTAAAAATCTCCATTTCGATCATCACAAATTTTGTATACATCTTCATCTATCATACCACCTTAAGACTGAATCTAGATACCTGAATTGGCTTCAATTAGCACCACAATTCCATCTAATCTCACTATAATTTCACTCTTTTACGGAAGCTACACTTATAATGCGTATATTTATCTTCTACTTATCCTAAAATTCCTACTCTCTAAAGTGTTTCTTCATAGTTAGGTTGACTCCCTCGCAAATTTCATCAATTAACACAATGTCATCTGCAATTAGAATGCATTATGAAACCCAATCTTGTATACTATTAATTGCATCATTCATAGTTAGGATAAACAAATATGGGGCTATGGGCCAAGGCAGATTGGCAAGTTTGTGTACATCCATCCACTTAGTAGTCATTGAAGCGTTAAAGTTTTCATAAATCTAAAAATTGACAATAACTGATTCGCAAACCACTATTTGTAAACAGTTCAAGAACTTAATGCAAAGTTGCTCCCCATAGCATTCGTATATGACATATCACAGTAGATTCCAGACCTTTCCAACAATGCATCTACCATCTATACTGTAAATAAACACATGATCAATATTTTCCTCATCTAGAAGCTAATGCACCTCACCTTTCCCAAAACAGGAGCCATCCCCATTATAACGGAAGCCAGAGCGGATCTGACATGCTGTGAAGAGTCTGATGATAATTCCTATAACATTAATCAAAACCCAAATACATATTAGGGGATCAATAAGAGCCCAAAAAGAAAAAAATGAAGCTCCTATACAGAAATATATCGGGCATATACCTTCACACAGGGAAGAATATGCTGAATAGCAAGCTCAGGACTAAGAATCCTGCAGAATTTGGTGACTTTTCCTGCAGCAGCTATGCGAACTTCAGCTTCATTATCTCGAAGCAAACGGACATAGGCAGGCACCAAATCCGTCCTAAAATAATGGTCAGAAACAATCAGACAAGATTTCTACTTTTCCAAAATAAAAGGTTTGGTAGAAGAGAGCACGATCCATTGCCAGATACATAGAAAAGTATGAACAGCATATTCCTCTACTGATTAAACATTTATGACTCAACAGTTCAATCATGTGATGAATAGAATATATATTGTATGTTTTCAAAGTTATTTTTTTACTCATACTGAGATGCATTAATTTCAGAAAAATCCTTGGTCTACACAAAATGCATACATTCCTAGACTACCACCAATTTATATCATGGAGCTCCTCAGTCAATTGCCCTTCCAAGTATTCATCAACAAAATGCTATAAAAGAGGCCAGCAATAAAGCCCTCTAAAGGAGTCTTCGGGACAGGACTGTTCTTGTTAGACCCACTTGACTAACAAAACTCGGCAGGCATTTGTTCTCTCTTTGCCTTTTTCTTTTTTATTTCTTTTGGTGGGGGGGAGGAGTCCACATCTCCGAATTACAGAACTTGTCACCCAAGTTAGGAGCCAAAGTAATGAGTTATGACAACAACTCTAAATGTGACTCATAACGTAATAAAAGTAGCACATAATGAGTCAGCAAAAGCACATCACTTCATTCCACCAGATCCACTTCAGAGGAGAACATTTAGGTCAATGAAGAATGCATAATGAACGTACAAAAGTACTTATCTGTCCAAGTATGTGGAAGGTTCAACATATTAGTTAAAGCTATGAATTACACTGCCAACAATAAAATTTCCACTTTAAAGATTAAAATTAACTGAAAACAACCAAAAATTTAAACGAATTCAATACAATATGGACTCCATAGATAGACACCATATAGTAAATATTCACAAAGTATCACATATATAAGTTTAGATAATACCTAGTGGGCTCAGGCCCTACAGCTTCACATAGTTCGTACAACTGGTTAGCAACCATGTATCGAACGCGCCAAGACTTGTCCTGGTTATTAGAAGAAGAAATGCACAATTAAAAACACGTGAAATTTTCTTCCAAATTAGGTAACTTCTTCAAGGCAGAGGATAATAGTAGTACTCCCTCCGTCCCAATTTATGTGGCACCATTTTCTCATTAGTCTGTCCCAAAATGAACGTCACCTTTCCTTATTTGGCAACTATTTAATGACAACATGTCTATTTTACCCTTCTTGGGTCCCACTTAGTTTTAAAGATGTACTTTTTGCGAAGAAAAGTCAACAAAAGTAGGCACTAAAGTAAGGGTTTCTTAAACTTTGTGCCCGGTCAAATGGTGCCACATAAATTGGGACGGAGGGAGTAATAAATATTTTGGACTTTACCAGTAAAAACCAATATAATGAATCACTGCAAAAGGTTTAATCCTTCAGTTTAGTCCTATTTTACCTAAATATTACCCCCATAACAGCTGCAATTTCCGCTAGCAAGTGTAGGCAAGTTCACCAAGAGCTTTCTTGACAAGTGTTACTATGTTAAAGACTTATTAGTATCTTTTTGTACTGCCAACCAAGTGAAAATGTCTACGGAATGTAATGACGATGATCCATCATATCATATTTATCCTGTAGAGCTTATTTTGGAATAGCTTCACTTTAACTCGACAAAGTGTCTTTCCAACCACCAAGATTTAGCTATAAAGGCTTCATCTAAACATACCTACTCAAGCCATTCATCCATGTTTCTTTTCTCATTCCCCTACTCTGACTTTTTGTGAAGTTCAGTAGGCAATCCTCCAAAAGAATTATGATCCCTATCATATTTTTAGACAAGCTCACCTACTCTAACCCTATGCTACTATCTAAAAGCATCAAATGAAGAGAGTGGCTAGGATTTGAATACAAGGTTCTTTTCCATATCACATACATTGGAAACATTCAGAGAACACAAGGCTCATACCTTTTTGTGGAAACAATCACTCTAGAGAAAGGGAATACCTAATTTGCATAAATAATTAGAAATACAACAAGTGATGACAACTGTATTTTTTAGACGAAAGGTAATAACTACTAAAAAACTAAGTTGTTCACTCAACCATCAAAAAGAAGCTGGTACATGAAGGAATTGATAAAAATTAAAAATTAAAAAATACAAATGATCACAAGAATCTAAAACAAGATGCAAGATTTCAAGGATCTGTATGAGCCACGACCGCATGACACCAAACACGATCTAAGGAGTACCTGAGATAAACAACAACATACCTAGTGTAATCCCACACCGTGGGGTCTGGGGAGGGTAGAGTGTACACAGACCTTACCTCCACCTTGGTAGGTAGAGCGGTTGTTTCCGGGAGACCCTCGGCTCAAGAAGGAGTACCAGAGATAAGTTGACAAAATACCTGAGAAAAGTTGACAATGACATGCAGGATATGTGCCACACAATCCTGGGGCTCCAGCAGCTTTCCAAGTGCAGCACAGCCCTCAACCGCTAATAACCGCACAGAATCCTGATCTGAAATTAAAAGACATAAGATAAGCCAACAAAGTTCTTTAAAGAGAAAGACACTAATAAGCCAACAAACAACTCATTCCACTCTAAAACGCCATAAGCAATGGTCTATATGAAGTAACAATAAATTATAAGGCAACAATAAATTATAAGGCAACAACTTTATGAAGTAAAACTAATTAAGAAATCTTTATAAGAGAGAAATTTTAGATCGACTCTCTCTAATAAGTTGCAATATATAAGCGAAAATATTACCATCCTGTGTAAGATCATCAAATATAGACATGATGTCACTTTTGAGGTAAGCAGATTCAACTGTAGCAGCAAACTTTCCCAAGTTTGTCGCAGCCGACCTTCGCACCATAGGCATGCCATCTTGACACAGTTGGCTGTAAATAGACCGAAGTTCTGCCTTCAACGTCTCGGGGGCACTTGAGTAAGCAATATGAAAGAGGCCACAAGCAGAAACTCTCGCTGTGAACCATTCACCAGCTGCCAGTCTCTAGTGATTGGAAAGAATAGGAAGACGTATAAATAACAAAGTAATATACATTTTCGACAAATCATGAACCAAGATGTTAAGTAAATGATAAATCTATATGATCGATGATCAGAGTTTTACACATTAGAATGTGGGGATTGCAAGTGAGTAAAAGGTCTGTGTATGTTTGTGCAACTATCAATAGTACAACTTGACAATTACTCCCTCTGTCCCAATTTATGTGAACTCTTTCATTTTTAGTCCCAAAAAGAATGACACATTTCTATATTTAGTCAACAATTTAACTTAATATACCCATTTTAACCTAAATGAGATGATATCTAGCCACACAAATATCTATAGTTTATTTCAGACCACAAGTTTTAAAAGTCTTCCTTTATTTCTTAAACTTTGTGCCCAGTCAAACACGTTCACATAAATTGAGACGGAGGGAGTACATTTCTTGATGATGAATAATAAGGAGAAAACAATAGTAATAGTCATAGCCAAACCTTCACAAGAGGGACGAACCAATCAACCAAATCACTCTCCCTCATCTGTGATCCAATTCTACACAATGACTCCACAGCTTTATCCCTCACACATGTCTCCTCGACAGCGCAAAGGGACTCTAGAGGTGGGAGAAGAACATGAGCATGCTCCACGCCTCCAACATAAGGAATAAAAACACCAAGCTCTTCCGCCATTGCCAGTAAAACCTCATCATCGTCATCATTGTTTTCACTCAAAAATGGGATCAACTCCTTCCTGGCCCTTTCCTCACCGAGTGCACGTGCAATAGTTGATAACCTCCTAATAGAATTCAACCGCAATTGGATATCATCATTCTTAAGTTCATCTATTAACACAGCTATCGGGTACAATGGCTCATCTACCATTGTCATCCTCTCTAGATTCTGTTAGAGCTGCAATTACCAAACTTTCAATTAAGTACCATATTCGAAAATGTGAATCCAGAAACAATGAAAGCAAAAAATGTCCGTCCCCGAATCTGCCTTCACTAATAGACCACCGTCTATAGTGAAAAATCACAAATTTATAACCGGGAAATTTTCAGAACTATACAGCCCAACATAAAACATTATGCCACGTAGCCCAATATACGATACTCCCTCCGTTCAATTTTACTTTTCCACTATACTACAAATAGATTTTCACTTTTACTTGTCAAATTTAGTATATCAATACAAAAGCAGCTTCTTTTTCCCGTTTTACACTTAGCATTAAATTACTCATTCCAAATCATTTTCCAAGTCTATTAAGATTATACATTATTTAATATAGGTATCATGGTAAAATATGCACTTCATTTATTATTTCGGACGTGCAAAGTCAAACGTGGACAAGTAAAAGCGAACAGAGAGAGTATTACAACATTATACAGGGAGGAAGCATTATACATAATTTACCAACCTTGTATAAAAGGTGTTTATACACAAACATGGGCTAAACTGGGTAACAAACTCAAAATATGGGCTACGTGGCGTAAATATTTTCTCGCGGTAGACATAGAGCGTAATTTTCCCGTTCAAAAATGTGAATCAAGCAACAATTAAAGCAAAAGCGTACATCCCCAAATCTACCTTATACTAATAATAAACCACCGTCTATAATGAAAAATAACAAATTTATCTAACAAACTAGATCCAAAACAAAATAAAATACACGGCATAAAACAGAACATAATCGAACAACAACGACATACCTAGTGAAATCACACAAAGTGGTTCTGGGGAGGGTAGAGTGTACGCAGACCTTAACTCTACCTTGTGAGGCAGAGAGGCTTGTTTCTGATAGACCCTCGTAACGGGAACATAATCGAGAGGAAAATAAAATGGATAGTCCGATTTACAAAAACTATGCATGTCCAAATCTGAGATATGACGAAAATCCATATCGAATTACAATAAATAACATACAAAATCAATATTAAAGCTACAATGAACTGAAACTATCGCAAATTGAATCAAATTAACTGTATACAAATTACCGGTGGAGATGTTGCCGCCGTTCGCCTGAGATTCGAGGTTGAATTTTCGTCGAAATGTAGAGAGAGAAAGAGTATAGAGAGAGAGATGGTAACAGGAGATATGTGTAGTGATGAAATGAGAATGTAATGTTTGGATTGGGTTGGTTTTTTATTTAGGCCCAAATATTATAACTCGGGCTAGTCATGTTATGCAAACAAATAGACAAGCCCCACTTTTAAATGAACAACGTTACTTTGTGTCATTCGCAGGAATGTCCCTATTTCGGCGTTAGTTTTAAATGAACAACGTTACTTTTAAATATCCGGTTCAGCGAGGCGGAGGGTATCCTAATCGCATGGGAGAAATGGCCACAAGCTCAAACCCTGCAGTAACGCCTGGCCTTCGCCGCTTGGGAGCTCACACCTGACTTGCCAAGTGTGGTTTAACTGGCTGACGTGGTTTGCATGCTATTGCGTCAGTCCGGGGTTTACCATGTGCGCACTCGAAAGAGCAGCGGCTGCGGGTTCCTTCGTCAACAAAAAAAAAACGTTACTTTTAAATGAACAACGTTAAATGAAAATAGGTGTTGTTACATGAGCACTTCCTTCTTCGTTGGAACTCGTCTTATAAAACCACCAACTACAAAACACTTGTCAGTTAGTTTATCGTTGTATAATCTCCTTCTCCAAGACCCTTTTGAAGGAGGTAGTACAAGAATCAAGTCTTTGAAAAGACTCAAGATAGGCACGAGAAGAGTATGAAAGAAGGAAAACTGTTTAGGATGTTATTCCGTTCACTTATTACTAAGATGGCGCGCACACCGTCGCAATAAGTAATCGTTCAAACACCCAACTCAAAGAAATTCCTAGAATCTCTTAACTTGGTTTAGCTTTGATACCGACTTGTCACGCCCCGACTTTTCTCAAGTCTTTACTTAGGGCGTGATGGCACCTGAATAATTATCCCTTTCCAGGAGCACCATCTAACTCTCTTTATTTCAAAATTTAGACGTGTATTTAAATGCGGAACTAGTAATATCAATGAAAGTAGAAAAATTCTTGAATTTCATATAAAACATAACGCGAGTCCATGCTCGTGCAAATATTGTTTCTACCTATACATAATGAGAGTGATTATTCCAAGTTTGAAAGGAGACCATCTCACACGGGCATTTCCCGAGATGCTGAAACTAAATCTTTCAACTACATACTTAACATGACAAGTACCAAGTCTGAAGCAATGGATTTGGTACGGCAATGAGGTTGCGGGACGATCGCTAGCCTTGATGTGGAGTCTTCCCTCTATCGCGCTTTTCTGAAACATGTTAAATAAAGAGTCAGTCCTACCATCCGAGACTGAGTGAGAATATTGTCCTGCAATTCAAAGTAACCTCACAACATTCTAAGTACAATCACATTATAACATAATAAGCATGTTGCAAAAACATATTAGGTTACAACACCTTTATCATACCAGTATGCAACATCTCCTCTCAACTCCTTATAGGAAATTCTTAATTTAACTAATATTTAATTTTATCCCATATCACACGTTTAAGATATTCCCTTGCATTTATATATTTGTTGCGGCGCGCAACCCGATCCGATGCATTTACAAATGCATTTACGTATTTGTGAACACGTATTCACTTTACATATTTGTTGCGGCGTGCAACCAGATTCAATGTATTTACAAATACATTTACATATTTATGAACACGTATTCACTTTACATATTTGTTGCGGTGTGCAACCCGATCCAATGTATTTACAAATTTGTGAACACATATTCACTTTGTATTTTCAGAAGGTCAAATAAATAATATCCTTTTTTTACATTTTGTCTGTCGTACTTGTAATGGTTATAACTCTTAAACCGTAACTTCAACTAAGGTGTTTCTTACGCTGAAGTAACACGGGGAACTTTTACTATACCAAATTTCACTGGAAACTACTTTGGGTAACTAGCTGATCGGTGTATTTTATATACACCTTTTGAGTCTGTTTTAGTTAGTCTTTTGTCCCATTTTGCACATATAAGTGTCGTATTAGGATAGTTTTTCTTTCTATTGAGTCAAAGTGGTTGAAATGGCCAAATGGCGGAAAAGGAGCAAAAAGAGGGCAAAAGAGGAGATGCAGGCTGCAGAGAAAGTGGCGAACGAGGCTAAAATCCAGACTAGCGGCCGCCTCGCAGCCTAAAGTGGCGCGCGCCATTATTCAGAGGCGAAGACCTGCACACGGGCGCTCGAGCATGCGAGATGAAGGTCGCGGCGCTAAACATCCGGCGAGCTACAGAAGATACAGTACGGGCGCCTCGCATGCCAGATATCGTGCCGCGGCGCCAAAACACCCGACGGATCGCAGACTTCCACGCGGCGCCTCGCAGGCAGCCGCGCGCCGACGCCAGAAAAATTAGGTCTTTTGACGGATTTTTGGGTCGATCGCAGGAAAAGAAGGAGGCGTTTAAACCTATAAAAGGAGAACCCTAGGCGCTTGAGGTTCCTTCCGCACAACTCAAGATTCTTGCTTGAGATCGATACCATTTATTTTAGTAATTTCTTTTCCCTTTCTTTACTTTAATTCAGTTTTGTATGATGAACATGGAATTAGTTCTTGTCATATTTATGGCTAGGAACTAATTCTCTTATAGGCTTTCTATGTTGAATTTCTTGAACCTTATGTTATAAATTAATGCATGCTTATGGTAATTATTCTTATTGAGAGATCTATCCAATAATCGAGTTGAATTCTTGGTAGCTAATTGACAACTAGTTATCACTATATGATTTCTAATCGATTCAAAGAGGATTGTGAATATCTTTGTAAGTTGGGTGCAGATCTTGAATTGGGGATGAGAATACCTCAATTAGATTTGTAGCGTTGATGAGAGGCTTAACAACCCTAATTTTGCGCATTGTGCGATGGCCAACTAGGTTTTGTTCTTAATCCTCCTATAGAGTTACCCTTATCACCGAAAGGTAGGTAAGGAACAATACTGGGTTGAGTGTTTATATAACCCTAACGGAGTATAAAACGATTTCAGAAACCCGCTTTCTCCAAAAGAAGAATACCATAAGTTAATGTATTAGTAAGTAGCATAAGCGGATAGTAAGGATACATGTGCCCTATTCTCATCACATCCGAATTAAATCTTTATATTTAATTAGCTTTCATAACTCTTAGTTACAAACCAAACAATCAATCATTAATTCACCAAATAGATACTAGAAAATAGATAATCGATACTTGGACCCTAATCCTGTGACGATATTCGGTCTTATCCAAGACTATACTACTTGATATGATAACGCACTGCGCTTAAAAGTGTGTGCATCTTAACGCCGCATCAAGTTTTTGGCGCCAGTTGGGATTAGCAATAGTTCAATATCAAATTATCTATTTTTAATTTCTAATTTGGTTTTAATTTTTATTTTATTTTTATTTTTAGTTTTTACGAAAATTCAGGTTGACGTGATTTGTTTTCTGTTTTTGATCTATTTCAGGCAATCAGTTTATGCGAAGGAGAAGAGAGCAGACACTCTTGTTCCCTTCAATCTCGAGATTGAGAAAACTCGCAAATGTAATGTAAAGAATCAACGAATTGCAACTTTGATAGAGATGGACGGTAATCTAAACAATAACAGGATGAGAGAAGGGTTAGGTGAAAATCAATTTAACCTGTGAGATCCTCAAGTGCCAATAGATGTGGAGGATAGAGTCCGAATCCAAACGAAAGAAGTTTGGGAGATTATGTGCTACCAAGAGTGAATGGAGCACGATTGCATTAGGCTCCCCGCACAGAGCCAACAATTTTGAGATAAAGCCGCAATTTCGAAGTACGGTACAAAGACACCGCACCCGAGGATCGCCATCGAGGATCCACACACGCACATAGCTAATTTCTTGAGCTATGTGCCACTTTCGATATAACGGTTATCGATGATGCCACAGTCGAGGCTCTTTCCTTTCTCACTCGTGGATAGAGCAAAAGTATGGTTGAATTCCCGCCACCGATTCGATATTCACATGGCACGAAATGGCACGTAAATTTCTAGCTAAGTTCTTTCCGCTTGTAAAGCAAAGAAATTGAGAGGAGTTGAACAACTTCTACCAAGTCGATGGAGAATCCTTATACGGGCATGGGAAAGGTTCAAGGATCTACAGAAGTTGTCCACACCATCGCATTGAAGTCAGGAACTTGGTCCACATCTTCTACAACGGCCGAATAAAGACAACCGTAACCATCATAGATGCAGAAGCAGCGAGCATTCATGAGGAAAACAGCCACGACGCCATGAGTTATTAGAAGATATGGCCACTAACAACCATGTCATCAAGAGAGGCGACTAGTGGAAGAAGAATCGCGGGTCCACGGCAGATGTTATCACGCCAATGCCCGTGGCTCTTCTAGCGAAACAATGGCAGAAAGATACAAAGGTCTGAACGCCGCATGCATGCCCAAAAGTCGTGAGATATGTGGCGCCCACATACATTTTATAGTGTCCTTCAATGATCCCAACAATGTATCAACGAGCAGTGCAGAAAGTGTCGCAAGAGTAATTATCGAGGCAATGTAACAACCCCTACTCCAACACTTATACTCCAGTGTGGATGAATCACCCAAATTTCTCATGGAAAGGAGATCAGGCAGAATCCGCATCAGGCCAGCAGAATCCAATATCGTGCGCAGAATCCGTGATAGGCCGCATCGTAACCAGCAGAACTAATCGCAGCCTTTTATTCAAGCCCCACAACCTCAACTTCAACGCACCAGTGTCAAGAAGAAAACCAGATGAGCTTAGCGCATGATAAAGACTTGCTAACGCCGCACGCAGCTTTACGACAAGCTAGATCCTCGCTCGTAAACTTAGAAACACAGTAGACAATAGCAAAGCAGTAAACATCGTGCCATACGACATTGCAAGCAATACCGAGGTAAACTGGCGAGCAATGTAAGGCAGTTGAGAAGTGGAAGACAATTGAGCAACAAACACCTCACCAATAGTTGAGAAGAAGCAGAGTTAGAAAAAGAGAAGGTCAACCTAGCCCAACGATAGAGAAAACTCCTAGAATGAGTATACAGAAAGATTCCTTTCCCCAGAGATTACAAAGGAAGACGGCCGATAAACAATTTTCCAAATTTGAGGTATTCAGAAGTTTGCACATCAACATACCGCTTATAGAGGCTTTGGAGCAGATGCCGCCTTATTTCAAGTTCATGAAAGAAATCTTGGGGAAAAAGAGAAACTAGCCGATGAATATGAGATAGTAGCACTAATGTAAGAGCAGTAGTGCTATCTTAAAAAGAAATTGCCACCAAAGCTAAAGGACTGGAAGCTTTACACTACCATGCACACAAGCAAGGTGACGCGCAATGTAGCTCTACGCGATTTGTGGCAAGTATAAATCACGCCTTATCGCTTTCAAAAGATCGAGTCGGGAGAGGCTAAACCAACCATCGCGAGTCCGCAACTAATGACAGACAAGAGTTCATCCACGAGGCAAGATTGAAGACGTGATTGGCGTAGGAAATTTTTCTTTCCCGCAGATTTCATTCTTGATATGGAAGAAGACGCGAAATCCCTATCATATTGTGAGGCCGCTCCTAGCAACGGGAAGAGCTTTGATTGATGTTGAAAAGGGAGTTGACATTAAGGGCGAGAGTGAAGAAATGGTGTTTAAGGTGTTTAAACATGTCATCGAACCACCACCAATGAATAGCTTTGCAATCAAGACCATCAAACCCCACGCGAGCCATTACAAGTCAACCAAAGAGTGATGAGCCCAAGAAAGGTGCATGGTTTGCCGAAATGTCACTAAAGGAGGTAAGTGTTCCCGAACTCCCTATTACCGATAATGCTAAAAAGAAAAGGAGAAAAAGAAACGCCAAACGTGGAGGAAGTGGATAGTCGGCTTAATCCACCCCAAGGTTATTAAGATTAAGAACTCAAGGTCCGCTAAAAGACGTTAAAGACAAATACTACTGGGAGGCAACCCAACGCTTTCAATTATGTTATTTTAATTTCACATTAATTTATTTTAGTTTGCCTAAGAACAGCCCTACCAGATTGGGTCTCAGAGTTGTGCGATCGACATGTGCAATTAAACCGAGGACGAAGTCGAACGAAAGCTGGATTTCCAAAGTGTAGCGCGCCAGAGCAGGTCATGCGCCAAAATATCTGAATGTGCTCGAAGTTTAAGCCGCGCCCAGGAGCAGGGCCGCGGCGACAAAATTCCAGAAAAGTTGCTAAGTTTAAGCGCCGCGGCGCCAAGGAGCAGGGCCGCGGCGCAGAAAATCCCGAAGGAGCGCAGATGAGTGGGCGCCGCGGCGCCTAAAAGCAGGGCCGCGGCGCCGAAGCGGGAAATCCAGAACTTAAAACGCCCAAAAATCAGACCTTCCCCAATTCCAACTTCAAAAACCTAACCTTCCCTCTCCAAAAACCCACGAAATTTCAGAAACTCTCCCACAAATCCTCCACAAATCCAACCCAACCACAACCTAAACTCTTAAATTCCCAAAAACCCCCAACTATCTCAAACAACAAAGCTCCATTCCATAGCCTCAACCCACCAATTGAAACAAGAACAAGCTTGAATCTTCTCATCAAAAGGTAATCCCTATCTTTGTTCTTGAATCCTTTCACCAAGTCATGAGGTAGTAGTTGGGAAGAGTATTGTAGTCGAGTAGTTTGGGTACCAAAAGTTGGTTGTCGTTGGAGAAAAGAGTAGAAAGCGAGGTTGTGGGCATTATCAAGCTCAGCGTTGTCACCGCTAGTTGTTGAGTGTGTGAGACACTTGTGCCACTAAATCAAAGCTCCGTAAATTGTTCTAACCATGGCCACTAGAAAAGAAGAGGCTCCACATCCGCCCCAACCCCACAATATGACGAAAGTAGGTTTGTAAGCTCTGAAGCCTCTCAAAGATACAAAAAGCTCGATACTGCACTTTAATACTAGTGGAAACGGACTACCGAGGCGTCATTTGGAGAAGGAGATGTTTATGAGCCCATTCGCGATGATCGAAAGTTGGCGGAGTGGAGAAAATTTGTGAACCCTAGAAGATAACACCGCAAACACAACAACGGTGCGAGAATTTTATGCCAACTTTCCTGGTGGAAAGCGGTTGCTTTGTAAGTGGAAGCTATGGCCCGCGACAGAAAATATTAATATACAATCAAGATACTGATGTCGAAGAAAGTTGATTGGAATCACTTTAGAACACGGTCTGTAAGATTGACCACATCGACCGAATACCGCTGCATACCCACGAGCTACCGTGAGCTACTTTGAGATTGGAATAAATGGATCGAGAGCACCGAGCAAAGGTGCCAATTCAACGCGTAGCCGAGGCTTGGTCAGTATTTTGTCGATTCGCACGATTCCATCCACGCACTTCACCAGAGTGCCGTAAGATAGATTAAATCGATTTATGGAATTATGGCGGGTCGACAATTGATGCTGGGAAAGAAATAGTGCAGAGCATTGAAGAAATCAGCAGTTGGTGACAACAGTGGATCGGGACACGACTCGCTTATTACCGCCTATGCCACACGAGCGCGGTCCCACAACTACCCACGATACTCACGAAAGAAACCAACCGCCAGGTGTCCTACGGGATAGTGCACTCTTTCCTGCACTTAGCCCCCAAAGAAATGTGACGAGAGTACAACCAAAGAAGAGCAGCAGCAGCAGAGGCCGCCATGGACGAAGATGAGCCTCAAACAGTGGCTCACATGAGGCAGACCCACCCACCGCCAACCACAAGAGCAGAACCTTCAGAGCCCACAACGGGCAATTGTACCAACACTGTAGGAGATGATGCAGACCTTGCAAACAAGAGTACAAGGACAAAGAAACAAAGCAACAAATCGACGAGCCGAAAGGCCTTGTTCAACCAACGGTCGATGATTACCCGCCGCCACCACCACCATTTTAGCCAAAGTCCTGTAGTTGTCTTTTTCTTTTATTTTCTGTGAGTCTTGCACACATTGGGGACAATGTGTGATTTAAGTGTGGGGGTGTTGTATTTGTGTGTCATGTTATGTTTTAATTAAGTTTTTTTATTTGTTTTATGTTTATTTTGAGTCACCAAATTTTTTTTTTTCGAGTCATAATTGCTCACAAAAATCATGATGTCAGTAGTTGCTAGAAACACCTAGTGAAGTAAGGTGAAATAATGTAAAGGAATTGAAGCAACTATCTAAACACTTAGGTTAGATATGCCAAAACTCACCTAACTGGCCTATTCGAGTTTCGCTGAAAGCATGCATGCTAAATGATAAATGCTTATGTGTCGTGATTGCTTGCTATTCGAGGCGAAGTAGTTAGATATCGCATGTTAGGAGATGACTGTGCAATTCTTTGATAGCCAATTCTTACCATTCTTTTCTATCCCGCACTTTAAAAATATCCCTAGTCACCTATCGAGCCTAAATTTGAAACTTCTTCGACACCCTATATTCCCACAAATTGTACCATAAGTGCAAATATGAAATAGTGAAATCAATTGTGTTAAAAAGAGACAAAAAGAGTGAATGAGTTTGTTGCACCCCAATAAAAAAGTAATAAGAAAGAGGCAAAAGCCTAAGTTTGGGGGTGCCTATTAGTATAATACACTTCACTCTCCCAAAACAAAAGAGGGGAAGGATAAAATTGAAGTGAAGGAAAGAATCAAAAGAAAAAGGGAAAAATTGAAAAGCCAAAGAGCTTATGGTACGTAAAAACGAGCCTAAATGTCTATCTTTACCAACCCCACCTAAGCCTACATTACAACCCTTAAAGTCCTGAAGATCTCTTTTATGCATATCCAGAATTTGAGGAGAATAGCAAGTAAGCATGCCATAGGAATTCTTGAATTTATATGCATGATTTAGTATATTGACTTCCATTAAGCATGATGAATATGAGTTTATAAATATTTAGCTTCACGTGTTTAGTGTCTTAAAATTTCATGCTATATGTTCCTCGTATTATTCTCGCTAACCTTCATGTTTTTCTAGTTAACATCTATGCAAAGAAAAGTGATTAATGACAGGAGTCCTTTTTTTTCATTCTTTTGAGTCTTTTATTGTATTTCTTTTCTATCTTTGCTCGAGGGCAGCAAATGTTAAGTTTGGGTATTTGATCGGTGTATTTTATATACACCTTTCGAGTCTGCTTTAGTTAGTCTTTTGTCCCATTTTGCACATATAAGTGTCAGATTAGGATAGTTTTTCTTTCTATTGAGTCAAAGTGATTGAAATGGCCAAATGGCGAAAAGGAGCAAAAAGAGGGCAAAAGAGGAGACGCCAGAGTCGAAACAGAAAGTGGCGAACGAGGCTAAAATCCATCAGCCGCGCGCCTCGCAGCCTAAAAGCGTGGTCGCGCGCCATTATTCGTAGAGGCAGAAGACTGCACGGGCGCGCTCGCATGCCAGAGATGGTCGCGCGCTAAACATCCGGCGAGCTACAGAAGATACAGCGCGCGCGCATGCCAGATATCGGCCGCGCGCCAAAACACCCGGACGGATCGCAGAACTCCGGCCGCGGCGCTGTCTGCAGGCCGCGCCGACGCCAGAAAAATTAGGTCTTTGACGGATTTTTGGGCCAGCTCGCAGGAAAAGAAGGAGGCGTTTAAACCTATAAAAGGAGAACCCTAGGTAGTTTTGTGTTCCCTTCCGCACAACTCAAGATTCTTGCTGGAGATCGATACCATTTATTTTAGTAATTTCTTTTCCTTTCTTTACTTTAATTCAGTTTTGTATGATGAACATGGAATTAGTTCTTGTCATATTTATGGCTAGGAACTAATTCTCTTATGTGGCTTTCTATGTTGAATTTCTTGAACCTTATGTTATAAATTAATGCACGCTTATGGTAATTATTCTTATCGAGAGATCTATCCAATAATTGAGTTGAATTCTGGTAGCTAATTGACAACTAGTTATCACTATATGATTTCTAATCGATTCGAAAGGGGATTGTGAATACGCCGTAAGTTGGGTAGATACCTTGAATCGGGGATGAGAATACCTCAATTAGATTCAGAAGGCTGATGAGAGGCTTAACAACCCTAATTTTGCGCATCAGGCGCGACGGCCAACTAGGTTTTTGTTCTTAATCCTCCTATAGAGTTACCCTTATCACCGAAAGGTAGGTAAGGAACAATACTGGGTCGAGTGTTTATATAACTAACGAGTATAAAACGATTTCGTAAACCTGCTTTCTCCAAAAGAAGAATACCATAAGTTAATGTATTAGTAAGTAGCATAAGCGGATAGTAAGGATACATAGAAGCCCTATTCTCATCACATCTGAATTAAATCTTTATATTTAATTAGCTTTCATAACTCTTAGTTACAAACCAAACAATCAATCATTAATTCACCAAATAGATACTAGAAAATAGATAACTGATACTTGGACCCTAATCCTAGAGGACGATATTCGGTCTTATCCAAGACTATACTACTTGATACGATAACGTGCACTTGCGTTTAAAAGTGTGTGCATCTTAACGCGCATCACTAGCACAAATTTATCCACAAAACAGCCACATGAAATTTGTTTCGTCAGAATTTTTATTAAACAGGACTAAATTTTAAAATAGTCATAACTTCTACTCGTAAGCCCGTTCGAGCCACGTAAAATCTCAAAACGACGATAACAGAGAGTTATATGTCTCCATGTGAACCATACATTCAGATTCTGTACCATTTGGTACAGTTTTTCACTTTTATGTACTGCCTTTCCGGATTTCGATAGATCCGAGGCAGAAAATTTAAACTACAATAACTCTCAATCCGTAAGTCTGTTTTATCCCTGATTTGGCTCAATCTAACCTTCACATATATATATGTACAACACTTACTAATTTTACCAAATTCTAACAAGTACAACCTAGTGAAAACATGTCGTAATGGTCTGCCTTCCTGAGTTTCACTCAAGACGAGGCAGAAACTTTAAACATCGAACTCTCAACCCGTAAGTCGGATGGATCCCCGTAAAGTCTCAAAATGTAACAACAGAGAGATCTAGAACTTTTATTTAGCGCCAATTTCCAGATTCCTTACCGATTGGTACAGTTTTACGTTTTCGTGTTCTGCCTTTTCGGAGTCCGATCAATCTGAGGCAGAACTTTAAACATCAATAACTCTCAAACCGTAAGTCCGTTTTATCCCCTATTTGGTTTGATCTGATCATAATATAGAGGTGTACAACACTTTCGAATTTCATTCAATTCTAACAAGTATAACTTAGTGAAAACATTTCGTAAAGTTCATGACTCAACTAGTTGTTTAAAAAATCAAAAGTTCATGATTTCTTTTCAACATCTGATTCATATTCTAACATGTATTGAACTTAAAATAAAAGTTTTACTAAGAATTTCTGAGTGAGAAAACTCATCTTGTAAGCGTGAAAAAGATTGTAGTTCGGTTGCTAAAAGTGACATTTGCTTCCTAGTATTTTCTAATTCTTGTTCTTCTTGCCCTCTTGATATTTTTCCCAGATTTCTATTCTTTTTGTTCACTTATTTTTTTTCCTGATTTTCTATTCCTTGTGTTAGGTGCTTTGTTTTGGGCCAAGTACAATATATAAGTTGAAGTGTTTGTATAACATATGTGAGGTGGAATGTCAAGAGTGGAGGGGAATTAAAGGGGATGGGAAGGGAAGTAAGATGTTTCCTTACCAAAAAGAAACCGAACGTGTATGAAGAATTTTAATGTGGTCAGTTCATACCTGCTATTATTATTATTATTATTATTATTATTATTGTAATAATAATTTGGGACTTCACATTCTTCATTCCTTAAACAACATTCGTCTTTGAATGTGACTAATGTCGTAACATAATCATTATTATTGTAATAATAATTTGGGACTTCACACTAGTTTAAATATCTCTTAGTTTGTTTAATAAGTCTGAGCCTTCCGTAATTAAAACTCATATTGTTTTATACGGATCTGAATGTTTTACTCGCATTTATTTATTTTTCTAACTTCCTTTCTTTTACACTTTGCGAGGAACATTTGAACAATACGACATAGAAAAGTGGGATTCTACAGAGATGAAGATTTGGTGGAATCGCACAAGTTTCCAATGACTGAATTCTCATATTATGTTTTTTTTTGTATTTGATGATAACATTAGTTGTTTTGTAAAATAATTTGTAATGTTTCGATTTAATGTATTAGAACAATTTCATTATGTGGGTAATATTTTAGTTATAATATGCTTACTTCTAATTTATTTTTATTTAATAAATTAAAATTAAAATATTAAAACAAATCGCTAAAAAAAATTCCCGCCAATTTATTTAAAATTTCACGCCAAAAAAAATTATTTAATTAATAAATTTCGTGGAAAAAAATTAAAAAAAAAAGAGGGAAATAGTCAAATCAAACATCATATTTTGTGACGGTTTATAACCGTCACATAAAACCGTCACAACAACCGTCATGAATTTGTGAATTGTGACAGTACCTACCGTGACACTTAAAAAACCGTCACAAAATCCCTTTCGTGACAGTTTTTAACTGTCACGGTAGACCTTATTTTTGTAGTGCAGGTTCATAGAAACATATGCCTTGCGAAATTATTATTATTTTTACTCTGCTGGGATCTAATCCAGAATCTCCTCAGTGAATAAGGATATTTTGGTCCATAAACTTTCATTAAATAAAAAGTGGGAGAAAAAAATTAAAAACCGGTGAATTGAGGGGTAAAAATTAAAGACCAGCCCGTATGGCATCATTTACAAATGTAACATTATCATCTCTTAAAGTGCATCGCTCAACCAAGTCTTGAGGTAGTAATTTATTTGTATCTCATCAAATCAATTAACAATGATATGTTAACAAAATATGGTGTAAATAGCTCGTACGGATAATGATAAAAGTGTATGTGAAAACAATACATATCATGTCTTTTTTATTTTGATATAAATATCGAATATGAATATTTTTTACTTGAACCGACGTATATCAATATATCAGAAACTGGTTAACATAGTTAGAACCACTTGATAACATTTTTTTGGTCTTGTTAAATCTATTCATAAGAAATACTTCACACACTAGTATACAAAATTCACATTCCTAATTCATTCTCTTCGCACAACAAACAAATGAAAAATACTTTTTCCCTTTTCATTTCACACAAACTGACTGATAAAAGAACTCACATATTGAATGTCAGTCTTTTAACTCTTTAATACTAAGTGGCTCTTTAAACTTAGCTTTTTGACTTAGTTCTTCAAATAAATCAACCACATTTTGAAGCCTTGCAACAAATTCAATGAGAAGTGAAGCAAATGTAGCCAAAGACAAAGCACTAGCACTCAAATAAGTCTCCATTTCAACTGTATCAGCAATTTCACCATCAACAAGTGAAAGACGTGATGGCCATTGATTTTGTTTTTTAAATAATGTTGAATTTGTGACCATTTGATTTGATGAGTCTTTTGCATATTGTGACCAATTTTCATGCAATGTTCTTATGTCAATTGATGTTTCACTGAGTGACCGAGAGCTTAATGGCAAATTTTCACTTAAAGAATCTTCAACATTAATATTAGGCTTTCCAATTTCCCAATTTTTTGAGTTAACCAAGAGATATGACTTGTGATCTATTTTTTTCTGCAGGTATTGTGCTGTCTCGTGCACTTCTTTTAGGATATTTTCATGACCACTTAGCATTTCCATTGTCTCCAATTTTGTTCCTAGCTGACGTACAACTTTTGCTGCATTTGCACCAACTTTCTTAAGCTCATTGCGGAAAACCTTCCTCTTCTCTAGTGGTGCCTTCAAAAGACGTTAACAAGTTTAATTTCTGTATACTCATAGTGTATATTGTTTTTAACAGTACAATGTTATTGTTAGAATATTATGTTAAATGTGTAATTAATTGGTAATATTATGTTAGAATATTATGTTAGAATATTCTAGATACATAATTAATTAGTACTATTATATATATGGTAGGAAGACATTATTAGGTAGGATTTCTTAGTCATTATGAGGCATGATTTCCTCCTCATAATTAATGTATATTACTTGTATATATTCTCCCTTAGGAGATGAAGAATAAGGGAGGAAGATTCTCTAATTCTTAGTCATTCTTACATGGTATCAGAAGGTAATCAAAGATCCTATTCTAAATAAAAATTTTCCTTCCAAATTCGGTCATCTTCCTCATCCTTCCAACCGAATTTGTCTTCTCCATTGTTATACTTTAATTTTTTCTTGGTTCCTCCAGAATTGTTGTCAACCATGTCTGAATCAAAATCTTCGTTTCACTCAGCCCTTACTATTTCCAACATCAAAACACATATTTCACAAACTAGAGATGGAAACTGCTCACTACGCAATACGGGCGAGTTGTTTAAAATTTGTGTAGGCTCACAAAGTTCTTCATCATATAATTCCACCAAAGAATGGTACAACAACGAACAATCGTCTCAAGCGGACAAAGAATCGCGGATACCCGATGCCACGGTCTTGGTTGATTTATGCAACAATTTCCACAGATTTGTCGTGATACAATAATGGAACCAGATTCCCATCGCCACGGCGTACGGGAACGCTGAGAGACATTTTTCAAGATAATCAAAACTCTCGTGCCACAAGGCTGGAACAAGAATTTTCAACCATTGTCACGGCAGACTTCCTAACGCTTCAACCCATCACAACGCCTCAAAGCAAGGCAGATCAATCGAGAAACGTAGTTCACCCTGGCTTCGACAACCTGTTAGTTTTACGCTTAGTCACGGCCTCACTGATGCTTATAGTGGCGGGACTCTAATCCACAAAGTAATCCCTTACTAAAGTTTTATCAAGCAAGATCCATGCTTGTTCTCAAGAATCGTTTGATTAAGGCGTTTCAACAAATTCCGCCACGGTTGCCACGTATTCAAACGAAGGTAATTATTTTGACTATTCTTCACAAAATAAGAGTCAAAAAGGACGCGGGTAATAATAATAAGATGGTGGAAATCGCGAAATAATAAAGGTGGGTCACCGGACCCGCCAAGCGCGAAATGGCGAACACCAACTCCGGCGAGGCTACGGCAAAGAAGAATCTCCGCGCGGCCATCGGCAAGAATCACTGTGTCCGGCAAAGAAATTTCAGCAGAATCGGGCAGAAATTTCACCAGTAAACAGTGGTTCCAGACGGCATCGGGCCAGCACTAATCGCCCAACGCCAGCTGGCAGCCCAACCCGCCTCAAAGAGAGTCCAAAGAAGAATTTCAAAGAATACTCTTTTCAAGAAAGCCAAAGACAAAGAAGCCCAACAAAGAAGTCCAGCCTGGGCCGCAGCAGCGTAAATGATTTTCACCGCCCAGAACGCCGAGCCTCTGCAGTGCCGCAGCAAGAGCATTTTGGGCCTCCTCCGACCCAATAGCAAGAGGCCCATTCAACCATGACCCATCCTACGGATATCGAGCAGCTATGCACACTTCGACTCAATCCACCTGATTCTAATCGTATATGGACTCCGGCTACGCCACATACGACGGCCCCAAGGTACACTCTCACCCTATTATAATTGAGCAAAGATAATGGTATTATTGTTTAAATGGCCATACAATTCCAATAAAAGGTTATGGGTCGAACACGTTGTCACCACCACACCCACCACTAGTTTTAAAAAATGTCTTGCATGCTCCCAAATTAATAAAAATTTGGTTTCATAGAAGTTTACTAGTGATAATTGGGTTTCGTTAGATTTGACCCATTTGGTTTTTCCGCATACGACTTTCAGACGGGAAGCTTCTCATGAGATGTGATAGCAAGGGAACTCTATCCAATAAGTTTACCAAATCCACCAAAGTTCCTTCCACCTTGCAAGATTGGCTCCATCACTATGGCATGAACGATCGGGACATCCGGAGTCCATTTTGGCTTCTCTTAAACAAAACAATTTTATTTCATGTACTCGAACTCCTGCTTTGAATAAGTGTCGCTTGTGCTCTTGGTAAACATGTTAGGTTGCCATTTACTTCTTCTACTTCATGCACTACTATGCCATTTGATATTTTACATTGTGATATTTGGACATCACCGCTTTGAGTTCCTCAGTCATAGATACTATTTATCGCTTGATGATTACTCTAATTATTTGTGGACATTCCTTTGTCGAAAAAATCACAAGTGTTTTCCACTTTTCAACTTTAGAGCATTTATCCGAACTCGTTTGAACGGAGATTAAAAGTATTCAATGTGACAACGGGAGGAATTTGACAATAATCGCTTTGGGATTTTTCAAAACAAATGGTTTACAATTTCGCTTATCCCGCCCTCACACATCTTCACAGAATGGGAAGGCGGAACGCAAAATTAGAACCATTAACAATATTTTGAGAACATCTCTTGCTCATGCTTCTATACCCCCCATTTTTTGGCATTATGCCCTTCAAATGGCAACCTACATATTAAATATCCTTCCCACAAAAACATGTCTTACCAAGCTCCACTAAAAATACTTTATTCACGCAGAGTCCTCATATCATCATTTGAGAGTCTTTGGATGTCTTTGCTACCCCCTGCTTCCATCCACCACAATCACAAAACTTCAACCCCTGCCTACTCCACGTGTCTTCGGGATATCCTACGAATCACCGCTGGTACACGTGTTATGACATTTCTTCCAAACGTATGTTTATATGTCGTCATGTAATTTTTGATGAGTCACAATTTCTTTGCCAAGATACATGACACAGGACAAATACTTATGAATTTTGACGATGATAGCCCCCGTATCTAACTCGGGCCTCCACACCGACTCACTAAAAATACAGTCCAACAACCTGGGCCTTCAGTTCCAAGGCCCAGTGAACGAGAACCCCCTACTTTACTCCAGCTGCCCCTTCAGTTGGGCCAACCTCCAAGTCCAGGCCCAACTACACATCTGGGCAGTGACGTTCAACCCACTGTCTCACTCCCGGCCTGTGGCGTTCAGTCCACTGGCCCACTAAACCGGCCAACCACCTGTAGTCAACATGGAATTACAAAACCCAATGCCAAATACAGTCTACACACTCAAGTCTCGAAATCACCTTTACCTTGTAACCCTGTGTCTGCTCTAAAAGATCTTAATTGGAAAATGGCCATGGATGATGAATATCATGCTCTAATAAAAAATAGGACATACGAGCTAGTACTGGCCCATCTAATGCTAATATAATTCGTTCTATGTGGATTTTTAGCCATAAAGAAAAATCGATGGTTCTTTGAGCGGATAAGGCCCGACTTGTAGTGATGGCAAGACTCAACGGTGGGATTAGATTGCGGCGAGACATTCACCCGATGGTTAAACCAAAGAACCATCGAATTGTTCTCGCTTTAGCCCTCTCAAAAGGATGGTTACTTCATCAATCGATGTCAAGAACGCCTTCATACGGACATTTGAGTGAGATCAGATACATGCACCAACCATCAGTACGTAGATTCTCGTTATCCCAATCATGTGTGTTTACTTAAAAATCATTATATGGACTCAAACAAGCTCCCGTGACTCGTACAAGCGGTTTGCGATTTTGTGTTCAACATGGGTTTCTCAAACAAATTGCCGGATAATTCACTATTTATTTATCAACAGGAAATCTTATCGCTTATATTCTCTTATATGTAGATGATATTATCCTAATGACCTCTTCGCACTCTCTTCGCAGGATATCATGACCCACCGAGTTCAATTTGCTATGAAGGATCTTGGTCCACTTCACTACTTTCTGGAATTGCGGTGACACGCCACGCAGTGGTTTATTTCTTTCCCGTAAGAAGATGCATCGTAAATCGTAGAACGGCCGAATGTCATCTTGCAAACCGCTCGCAACTCCAGAGATACCAAGTCGAAACCGAGTGCCATATCTAGTAGTCCTTTGCTAATCCGACATTGTATCGCAGCTTGGCGGGAGCTTTACAATATCTCACATTCACCTGTGCCGATATTACATACGCAGATAACAGTGTGTTTGTTCACGCACAATCCTATGGAAGAACATACGACGCACTCAGCGTATTCTACGATATATTCGTGGCACTCAATTATGGATTGCATTTGTACCCGCCTTCCATGACCAAGCTTGTCACCTACACGACGCAGATCGGGCAGATGTCCCAGACACCCGACGCCCACCTCCGCTATCAAGGCCTTCCTGATAATTTAATCTCACGGTCCTCCAAAAGGCAACCCATCAGATCACGCTCCAAAGGTCGGAATACCGTGCGGTAGCCAATGTTGTATCTGACTCATGCTGGATTCGGAATCTTTTACTCGAGCTTCATTGTCCTATTCCGACAGCCACCATAGTATACTGTGATAACATTAGTGCAATTTATCTCTCCGGAAATCCAATCCACCATCAACGCACTAAGCATATTGAGTTAGATATTCATTTTGTCCGTGAAAAGGTGGCTCGCGGACAGGTGCGAGTGTTACATGTCCCGACGAGACATCAGATTGCAGATATATTCACAAAAGGGCTTCCGCTGATCTTATTTGAAGAATTTCGATAGCCTCAAAGATTCGCCTCCTCCGCTTCGATCATGAGTGTTAGAATATTATGTTAAATGTGTAATTAATTGGTAATATTATGTTAGAATATTATGTTAGAATATTCTAGATACATAATTAATTAGTACTATTATATATATGGTAGGAAGACATTATTAGGTAGGATTTCTTAGTCATTATGAGGCATGATTTCCTCCTCATAATTAATGTATATTACTTGTATATATTCTCCCTTAGGAGATGAAGAATAAGGGAGGAAGATTCTCTAATTCTTAGTCATTCTTACAGTTATAATGTCTTACTATTTAACTTATGTATAATTGTAGCGTACTATTTTTTTAGACTACCTGATTGACATGACCTACATAATAACATGTAAGTGTCTATAGTGATATACCTGTTAGAATATATATATATATATAGTGTAAAATTATTTCATGTGTTTTTTATGCCTCCATTTATAGTGGATTGCCTAAGTTACTTGATCGGATTCTTCAATGATGTCGTTAAATGCGTGTATGATATTTCAAAGGTAATGCATTTTTCAAGAATCTGACATGGAGACAACGACATCATTGGAGGATTTGAGTAACATAAATAGCTTATTGGTGTGATTATTTAGCACGTAAAACCTGAATTTCTGATTGGATACATCCATGCAATGCCATGACCATAAATGCACAATGCCTCAATCCACTGCTTAATTTGACAATGTCTCTCCAGAGATTCTTATGCATTTTATAACGCCCATGAGGTGGCTCCCAAATAGCAAATCCAAGCTGTTCAAATATGAATCAAGTGTAAAATGTCAGTATTTCTTCTGAATAAATTCATTACTAAAAAGTAAGAATTATTAACGGACAAATTTTGTAGTCAAATAATAAAATTAATCGATAATTCTATTAAGCGACGGATTATCAAAAGATTATACTCCTACCTATGAGCAATTTAGAGATAAAATTTATAGCTAAAATCATTTTTTTTTGTAGTGATTCGTGATCAACTAGTTAATTAGTTAACACATAAATGTTACAAGGTATTTACCAGTGTTTGCTCTCGACTTGTGGATTCTATGACAGATTTATAGCCATTGTATTCTGAGTCATTTGTAGCTTCATCACACTCCACAATACTTACGTAGCCATTGATACAACCTGTCAAAAATTTCATAGACTCAAATTTCACACCATAAATATTATTTTTTTATCACTCCATTTCGAAAAGAATAAGACACAATTTATTTGTTATGGAAATAAAATAACCTCAAACCTTTATTTTACCACTAATGAGAAGCTTTTTATAGTTGTACAAATGTTATGACATGACTAGACCACAAGTTTCAGAAATTTTATAGCTATAGAAAAGTTATATATGACATGTTTAAGAAAATTTCTAATGTCTTAATTTCTTTCTTAATTTTTGTGTCGAGTCAAATTGTGTTACATAAATTGAAAATGAGCATGTACCTTTCTCTAAACGAGTACCCTTATTGTTCTAATTAGTGAAGTGTTGTGTTAAAACGAGAGAAAAATTAGACGATATGTATGAACCGAAGGGAGAAAAAAACTCGGAGGGAGTACTAACCATATTTGAGCTTAAGTTATATACGGTCAATGTAAAGTTTTTTTACACCGTCAGATCACTCTAAATATATCTATAGGTAAATTTTCTTAAATTGTTAGATTTTGTTAACCTTGAAATAAGATATATTATCATAAATAAAAGCGATCTGACGGCACGTATAACTTAAATATGTGTTACCTTCCAAAGAAGTTGCAAGATCCATGAAGTTCTTAACCACCAAACGATGCAAATCCTCACCAGCCCAATTGGGGCAAATACTAATATTAATCATCAAGCAAATACCAGCACCAACAGCAATTAGGGTTAAACGAGTAAAAATAGCCACATTATATTCCCTGGTTCTATTTCCAGCTACAATGAGAATACAATACGTCAAGATAAATACTCGATATCCATATTCATATGGTGCCATTGTTGGATATAGCTTCAAATATGATCCAAAAAATGCTGCAAAAACACACACACACATATGAGATTAATTATTTACTAGACTCGAAGAGAAAATTAGGAATAGGAGAGTGGTAAAGTTAGTCCATGAAAATACGAATTGCTTAAGTTTAGGCAAATAATTAACCTGCCTATTTATTAACTCAACTCATATTCACCCGTCCAAAATTCAAGTGGCCTAAGTATGACGCCCAAATTGACCGAAGAGAAATTTTGTCAAAATATATAAATTAAATATCTTTTATGTTTCATATGTTATATATAACTATAACGAAGAATGAATTTTTTTTTATTAGTTGTTTGGTTAAAACAAATTATAAGAAAACAAAGGAAGAAATTAAACAATCTTTACATTGTTTTCCACCCACCAAAATAATAGCAAATAACTGTATATCTTGTGTATTTTAATTTACAAATAATATACCTATTTTATACATAATTAATGTATAATTTTTGTATATTAGCTAGCGGCTGTACTTATTTTTTATCGAGCGGCCAAATATATAAAATGTCTAAATTAAAACTTTATAAAAGTTAGAATGACTTAGTTACAACTCATTATTTAGCCCATTTGACCCAACCATCTAAGCACAACTAACTTTTCGATAAGGTTACTCAATAATTTGTTTATTAATTTAACTCCTTTTAATCCATCCAAGTTCAACCCAAAACAACTATGTACCCCTTTTAGGAACATGTGGATATTTATGCTATTAAATTAGAGAGTTTACCTACGATAAAAATGCTAACAACAATTACAACTTTTTCCCTTTCTCCAGCCCATAATGCTAATTGAGCAAAGATGAGAGCAAGCATCCCAGCACAAAATGTTCCCAAGCCACGATTAAATCCTTTAATAAATGTCGCACCTGCCAAAGACAAAGGGTGAAAAGGATATAACTTGGACTTAAAAATGGGACTTAAGTAATTAGTGTAATCTTAAAATATGACAAGTTATCTGCTATAACATATAAATATAACGGGACAGTGTAAAAACTCTTCAAGTAAAATTAAGAAACAATTAAAAACAAGAGAGGGATGTTAGAGAGTTTAGTACCTATTGTGAACTCAAACATAACAAGAACTGTCAAGATTGCCCATATTGCAAACTGAGCAATATCAGTAGGTTTCTTCCAGAAAATGAGAAGAGACACAAATGATAGTGCAACTCCCATTTTTACTGAAAAAATGATCTTTCTTGGGTCGTTTTTACCCATCTCAATTGCTTTCTTAGCAAAATCTTGAATATTGTTGAAAAAACTTGTAAATCCATCATGTAATTGAGTGAAACACATGCAGCTGCAGCCATTTCTAATTTCATCATCATGTGTTAGTAGTTTTTCTTGGATGTGATGATCTGGAGAAGCCTTCTTGAAGAAATTCTTTATAGTCACCATTTTGTTGATATTTTTTTCCTCTTTTTAATAATATATGGAAGAGAGAAAAAAAAAAGATGATTAAAGAGTTATTTTTGTACTACAATATGTTTGGAACTTTTATTGTAAAGAACTAAGAAAAAGGAGAAAACAAGTTGATAATCAGAAAGAAAATCACATAAATATGGGGAACTTAAAAAGAAAATTATGAAACTGGAGTAGTCTTTATAGATTATATCAAGACATGTAAAGATTTTGTTAGGATCCCATACTCCAACGTCGGTAGGAGTGAATTATTTGGGATGTTTATATGATATTTGCATAATTTTCACCCGATCAGGTTGAATTAGATTTAATGTTCATTTCTTATCGTGATATTAGAATTAGACCTATTTTGATGATTAGGATACTTGATATTGAATCCTCATATTAATTGAGTTAATTTATACAAATATTCTCTTTTTAGACGGTCGTTGAAATTTTATCTCTACTTTTAAAAGTTATACATATAACACTTGAATATTCTTCTTCAGGGAAAACATTAGTATATTGTTTTAAAGTTTAAATCGTACTTAATATTCTCATAAAAAATTAGTTTTTCTTTAATAAATATTTAAACTTAAAAAAGGAGTCATTAATCACCAACCAATTGTCCCAAAAGATATAGTAAAATCTCACCCGCAAGGGTAGCCAAGTTGGTGTAGCAGTAGAACGCGGGACCGCAAGGTCACGAGTTCGATCTCATGCATAAACCTTCTTGGTTGAGTCTGTCACACATGACTTGCCAAGTGTGGTTAATCGGCTGACGTGGTTTGCGCGCTATCATACACCAGAGTTTACCCCTGCGCACTCGAAAGAGTAAGAATGATCATTACTTCACAAAAAAAAAAAATGATATAGCTCTTTTTTAGCAAAATAAATATTCATTTATTAAATTAAAAAAAAATATTTTTTAAAATTTGTCCCTATTAAATACTATGTGATCAAATCCCAATGCATATTTAATTAGGAGCAATTTAGTTAAATTACTTCTTTTTGTCTTGGAGTTAGTAATTTTTGTGCAAATGACTAAGTAAACACTATTTTTTATCCGGAAGGAGTATTATGCTACTAATGATGAATAAAATAATTTACTACCATTTCATCTCAATCTAAATGTCTTACTTTTTTTTATCTGTCCCAAAAAAATTATCTATTCTATATTTAATAAGTTACAATTCAATTCAAATATTCTATATAGCAAGATCAAAATCACAAATTTTAAAGAATATTTTAGTACATTATACACATATTTAATTTAAGACCACATAATTTAATTTTTTTTATTTATTTCTTAAACTTCGTACCCAACAGTAAGACAAAAGGCATTACTATTATTGGATCACTAGTCAATGATCTAACAGGAGAAAGTGGTAGCAGTACTATGATGATTTAAGAACAGAGAAATGAAGCTTCCCTCCCACTGCACCAGAAACTACCTAAGGAAACACGTAAAATTCGTACACGAAAAAAAAAAAAAAAGGATAAAAAATATCTTTAATGTATTAAAAATTATTTAAAATTATCCTCTTTTTACTTATTAGATCAAAATTGTCTTTTAAGATTTAATTTTAGTTTAACATTGCCTCTCCTTTTAAGAGAAGATAATGTGAACCAAGGTAAGGTATACAATGGTGAATGAAGAGGATGAGGTGTTGGGTTTTCTTATACCGGGTTTGGGTTAATGGGTCGGGTTGTAAAAGAGTTGAATCTAATTATATGTGGACCCTGTTCTAATTCGTAAAAATGGATCATTAATTGGGCTAAGATCTGCGAATTATGAGTTTTTACAATAAATTATAACTAATATTGCTTAATGAAAAATGAAAAAAAAGGCTCTAAAATTTTTCGTTTTAGCCCTCAGATTTGTGATGAAGACACCTCGTGACGGTCCAAAGACGGTCATGTGTGGACCTATAAATAGGCTGCATAAATATTCACTATTTATTTTGTTCTATTAAATTTGTTTCGCTCTAATTTTCAATTTAGTTTTTCTATCATACTAGAAGTTACTCAATAATTTCTACTGACATACAATCTCTTAATTTAAAGAGATTAAGCAATGGACCTAATGCAAGCTTACCAACACGACTAGGCTTTAACCCTAGATATTTGTGATATATATATAGATTTTCTTCTATTATATTCTATTTTTAGCTAAATTTGCTACGTGACTATATAATAAAATAAAAAGAACCAAAAATATTATTGAAAATGGCATGGTATTTCTTGACCGTAACCGGTGTCATCTCAAATACTATGGGTCTTTACAGTAAATTCTGGCTCACCTCACACGGGTCCAAAGACGGCCCGTAACAAACAAGCTATACAATATACTTCGAGTAAAGAAAAAGTAATAATTAATCTAATGGATCAGAAGGGTTTGTACAAGACTTACCAATAATACTGCATTACTCTTTAAACCTGCAAATTCACTTGGAGAGATTAAAGAATTAGAGAAACAAAATGGTAGAAGAATGCTAAGAAAATTACCAATATTTGTTACACCTAAAATAGTGATAGGAAGTAGCTCTAAATGAAGGTTGATGATATGAAATGAGTATATGATGGCAAGTTATATAAGAATGTAGATCAAGCATATTCTTAAAGACTTATTCAATATTTGTATTTGTGTTTGTGTATTCCAACTTAACTCTACAAAGCTAAATGACTTTTCAATGTAGCAAAAGGAACACATTTGTAATGTTAGGCAATTGGTTCAGTATTGTTTCTTTTTATGATCTCTCGCAGTTTGAAGAGTTTTCAATTTTTCTCTTCAACTCTCAAACGTGGAAGCATTCTGTCAATTTTAGTTAGATCATGTAAACATGTTAAGGATTCCTTCCAATATAATAAATATTTTGGCAGAATTTTCAGCCAATCCGGATTCAATAGCAGCTCCTGTACCCATTGATTTTGCACCTTCTAACATCTCGAGCTCGGTAGTCCAGTGCACTAGAGAAAGACTCTTGTGCAGAGGAAGGGGGATCATTATTGCTATCTCCATCTCTCTTCTTAGATTCTGAATCATAAGACGTTCCTTTTTTAGGTACCTCGTCTTGAGGGTTCCCCCCTCAGTAAAGGAAGTGGCTTCCACTCCTCTCCTTACAGTCGAGCAGGGTGCATCGCGGTATATTTTTTTCTTTTCTTCGGTGGGTCATGATTCCTGTCCAGTCTTCCTTTCAAGAGATGCCTTCACGGCTCCATTTCCTGTCCTTCTTGGTTCCGCATGGGATGCCACTGGAAAAAAGTATGCATGGATTGTCATAAGTTGTAAGTTAAAGGGGGGAACTAGCCAATATTAGCTCTTAATATTGGGAAACTAAGCGTCACATGATAATAAAAATATACTTTTTGTGTATGCAAAGGGCAAAATATGAGTTGAGGATCGAATTGGTGGACTCCATATTTGCACTCATTTTCACTTGATAATATTATTTTTTATTAGTATATGATTTTGTCAGGCTCATCAAGTAATGTTTCTTCAAGATCTAGAATTAGTTGTGCGCATGGACATGTATTAAAAGTCGTCTCTTACTAATGAAAGAAAATGACATTGGAAGGCACTTCTTCGACATTCTATTACCAATATTATTCAATACCAATAAGAAAGAAGGCACTTCTTCGACATTCTTAATTTGTTCTTAATTCTTTCGTGAAATTCTTAGGATTTAATTTCATGGATAGTCACTCGATTTTCATTTTCTTGCACCGAAATTACTAAACTTTCTTTTGATAATCAAATAATCTTGATCAACTTGATTACTTAATCATTCAATTTAGGGATGACAAAATTAGCTCAATTTATTTTAGCTCAACTAACTTTTGGACGTGTTAATATCCTCTCATTTATTAACTAGGTTCATTTTGACTCTCTTACAATTCAGTTCAATTCGTCTATTTAATACCCTCTTAACCCACTTATTTTTATTCCCCGAGATCCATATAACCTGCCCATGAGAACTAGTTGATCATCCTTCCTTTGGGCTGAATTCCCATAAACTCAATGCTCAAAGAAGTTTCACAATATTCCAAAGACTTGGGCCTCTAGCCCATTTTTACTTCTTCTATTCCTTCCTTCATTTCTTCAACTACTACTACCTTATCCATTCTGTTATCATATCAAATTCTCTATAAACTCTTTTAAGGCCATTATTTTCCCACTTCCATTTTCCCCAACAGAAAACATGTTATCAATGTCAGTTCAATCTAGCTTGAAGAGCAATTTGACTATCCCTTCTTTACCTTCACAAAATCCCTCACTCAAATCCTTCAAATGTTCCTTCTCCTCTGTTAACAACACAACTTCATCAAGAAAAAGAATTCATAAGCTTTTTGCTTCAGCACTTACAGAAACAGAACCAATTACAACTGAGACTTCAGAGCCTGCTGTTCAAGAAATTGAGGTAAATAAAATTAGCAGAGACGAATGTAGGATTTAAAGTTCATAATTTTATTACATGTATATATTTTAAATGTTGGTCCGTATATGTATACACTATGTTGCTTGAAAAATGTCTCGTTGCTTGTGTCAGATCCTCCAAAAATAAAAGGGTAATCCAACGCCTATTTTATTATATGTCTATACCTTAAAAGTAGTTCTTATATGTGTATATTGTGTTCCTTGAATCCTCTGAAAATGTTGTTTCACTTGTGATAGAGCCTCCAAAACAGAAATTTGGTTGTCGTCTAATACCCGTTTATGAAGCTGAGTAATAACTAGTAAACTATGAATATTTAAGTAATTAAAAATAAAAAATCAAGTCATAATTACGAAATAAAATTGATCATCTAGCTTACAATTGAACAAAAATCTCGTTAATATATTGACTAGAAGTATCATATATTACTTTTCAACAAAAAGATGTCAATTCATACCCTCTAATCTTATAATTTATGTGATGATGAATCAAACCTCTAGATATGTACCCATGTCAGATACTCAAACCGTTATCTAAACAACATAATATATATATATATATATATATATATATTATTCGAGGTGAAAATAATGGCAGTTGAAATCTTTTGTTCAGACTTTTCAAAATGTTGGTACGCCCACAAAAAGTTCGAGATTTTTAAAAAGTTCGAGTGCGATGACTCGTGCTATATCTATCTATGACAATGAGCCAAAGGGATAGGATATTATTGTTAAAATCATAGTGAATTCTTGATTTTTTTTTGCAGAAGTCTGATATGAAGAAAAAGGTATTTGAGAAGCCAAGGCTAGTGTTAAAATTCATATGGATGGAGAAGAATATTGGAGTTGGTCTTGATCAAGTGTTACCAGGCCATGGCAGTGTACCATTGAGTCCATACTTTTTTTGGCCAAGGAAAGATGCATGGGAAGAGCTGAAAACAACACTAGAGAACAAGCCATGGATATCACAAAAGCAAATGATTATTTTGCTTAATCAAGCAACTGATATTATCAATTTGTGGCAGCAGAGTGGTGGCAATTTGTCCTAATTGTTTTTGGTATTTATTTGTAGGCTTATGTTTCAAGTTCTGTTTTGTTTTGTTTAGAAAAAAAAGAACTGTCATTTTTTATGTCAAAATTTCTTTTCAACTTGTGAATGGATTGAATTACAATTTACACATGTAATATTTGTCACTCCAGCTAAATTTCTGAACAGTTTAAAAAGATAGATTAATGAAAATAGCATCATGTCTTTATGATCCTGTAAAACTTATAAGAACATTTAAATAACACATGCAAGATTTACAAATTTGGCAAAAACTTACTAACAATTTAAGAAAATAGGTAGAATGAACATACATTGTAAAATATTTATGCCTCGCCCAGGTATAACTTGTGGACAAGGCAAGATTTACAAATTCGACAAGACTTGTATACAATTTATCAAGATATGTAAAATGAAGATTGTACAAAAGAGATAACTTTAACTTGTGAACAAGACAAAATATGTTAATCTGATAAAACTTGTGAACAATTTAATAAGATAGATAGAATTTATATTGTACCAAAGGTATGCCCCCTATGACAAAACTTATGAAATCGTAATTTTTCATTCTTCCGAATGTATAGCATCGAGGTTATTTTTTCACAAATTTCTTAAGTTGGCATAAAATATAAAGAAAAAATTACAATCAAATACCATTCGACCATCTAGTTTGCAAAATATGTATACAATGTATAAGTAGTGTATACTTTTATGCTAAATAGATATATATATACACTATGTAATATATATACCAATACACAATATAAGCTATGTTGGTAAACTAATTGCAGAAGGCTACATTTACGTAGGTTTCCCAAAAATAAATAGTGGCCAAGTAGTTCCCACATACTTCAAAACGACATCGTATCAAACCCCTTAGCGCCTCTCGATTTATATAATAAAGACAGACCGGTGAACTAAGCTCCCATCGGGAAGGTCGTAAAGGAGTGATGCAACAAGAGGGCTTACCAGGATTTCAGAGTTATGATAGAATAGGTTGTTAACCAAAAAGGAGAAGTTCACGTGAAAACAAAAAAGACTCCCCCTTACTTGGCAGGAAAAAAGTCAACAATAAAGAAAAAGGAAATAAATAAAATATAGAAACTGTTGCATTAGTGCTAGTATTATACTGATGCAGGTACACTTCGGTATCTCACATTTACCAGGCCAGACATAGCTTATGTTGTTCAGCAGGTGTGTTTATTCATGCATGCCTCCAGGGAGTCTCATTTCACTGCTCTTAAACGTATCATTCGATACATTAAGGGTACTCTTGATTATGGTTTGCACCTATACCCCTCTGCGCCAAATAGGTTACTCTCATATACAGATGCAGATTGGGCAGGGTGTCCGGACACGCGACGCTCCACCTCCGACTTTTGTGTTTTCTTAGGGGATAATCTGATTTCTTGTCCGCTGCGGCAGCACTACCATATCTAGATCCAAAGTCTGCCGAAAGTACTGAGGCGTTGCAAATGTAAGAGGCGAGATTTGTTGGCTCGAAACTTATCGTTAGAACTTGATGTCATTTCGTCGATACGCATGTATCGTGATAACATCTCTGCCATCTATTTGTCTCATAATCCGGTTCAGTATCAGCGAACCAAACACATTGAGATAGACCTACACTTTGTTCGTGAGAAAGTTGCTCTAGGCCATGTCAGAGTATTACATGTTCCTTCATCGTATCAGTATGCAGACATATTTACCAAAAGATTTTTCAGACAGTTGTTTCTTGAGTTCAGATCCAGTCTCAGCGTCCGACCTCCTCCCGCTCCGACTGAGGGAGTGTGTAAACATATAAATATAGGAACAATATATTTTCTACCCATAATTAGAATATTTTCATATATTGTATAAATATAATTATGGTAAGACTAGTATTTCTCTTTTGTATAGGCTTAGAATTCTTATTCTATAAGAAATGAATATTGTACTCTGTATATACATTGATATTAATGAAAGATTACCGAGAGATTAATATCATATTACGCTTTATATAATCTCACCTGGAAATTAAAAAACAGTGATATTTTATGAGAACCTTTTTCCCGCCTTCCATAGCTCTGTAAATTCCCCAAAAATCCATGGCTCCAAAACCAGATAACACTGAAGGTAAATCATATACAAGTACTTCATCTCACAGTATTAACTTTTATCGCGGTAAAATTTTCAGTTCATCTCACAGTATTAACTTCTATCGCAGTAAAATTTTCACTGAAAGAATCGAATTGTATAAATATATTCGTATTTGAAATCTCAATTTTACAGATCCTAAATTCATCGATTTTTTATTTTGTTGTTATTTGAAAAATTACAGGAATCGTGCTCAATTTCGTGAATGAGGTAACATACAATTAATCATTTTGCTTTATATCTAAATTCGTTGTTTCTAGTGTTTATGTGCATGTGTAAAATAAAAGTAGTTAAATGATGTAAGGTTTAGAGATTTTTTGCCGTTTAGAGACAATTTTTTGTTTTAAAAGTGTTATTGTTTTAGATAAATGGATAGTTTTACTGAAATTAACTGTCTATATTTGCTTAAGCTGTATAGATAGGTATTCAATTTGAAATATGAAGAGGAATTTTACGCTTAAAAGTAGCAGTTATGTAGTAAAAATTGTCAGGCAAACTGTAATTGCTGTTATCTTATAATGTTTGGAATTTGGATAAAGGAATGATCAGTACATTTTGCATTTTATAGCCTTTTTCTTTTGCATTAAAAGTTCAGGTAAACATCGAGATCTGTTGTTAATCGAACTGATTAGCTTCAATTTAACTAATCTATGCTATACTATATATGCTTCCTCTGTAAAAATTTCAAAAATTTAGACGAAGCAAGTGTAAGATATAGAAGAATTACACCTCCACGGGCTGTTTTTTTTTACACCTTCAGCTGGAGCTTAAAGTGTTGTTGAACCTGTGTATACTCAGTAGATATTTGTTTTACTTAAAAGAGTGTCTTGACAGAGCCCAGAGGGTGTAGCTTATCAATATATGTGAAGATACTTTGCTCTTTTTTGTTTATTTTTCAGGATTGCTGTTAGTTTGTTATCAATTTTTCCTAAATCGCTTTTCTTGTGTCTGTACACATTTCTTGTGTTTTGAGTTATACAGACTCTGATTTTCCTTTTTCCTGCATGGTGTTTAATGTAGCAAAATAGACCATTGAATGTCCAAAATGCAGCTGATGCGCTGCAAAAGTTTAACCTTAAAAAAGCTGCTGTACAAAAAGCCCTGGATAATCTATGTGAAAGTGGTAAGATATCATTTAAAGAGTATGGGAAGCAGAAAATTTATATGGCTAGGCAAGATCAGTTTGACATCCCGGACAGCGAAGAGCTTAACAGAATGAAGCAACAAAATGCCAATCTACAAGAAAAGTTGGATGAACAGAAGAAAGCTATCAGTGAGGTTGATGCAGGTATTCTGAATTGATACTCTTTGCTGTTGTCTGTGAGTTACTATACAAATTGTAGTGAATTTGATAATCTTAAAATGTAATGGTTTGTTGCAGAAATGAAGTCTCTGCAATCAAATTTGACTCTGGAAGAGATGCACGCTAAAGATGCCAAACTAAGAAAAGAGGTAAAAGATGAAAATAATCTATGGAACTCGATAGCATATGAATCTGGTTTGCAGCATAACTTGAAAAGTATCCTAACTTCTTTATCATTTCAAGGTTGATGAGATGGAAAAGAAACTAATTAAATTGCGGGAAGGTGTTACTCTTGTAAGCCCAGAAGAAAGAAAAGCCATTGAGGGGTTTTATTCGGAAGCCTTTAATCAGTGGAGAAGGCGAAAAAGGATGTTTAGAGATGTATGGGATGCCATAACTGAGAACTCACCCAAAAATCCAAAAGAGTTTAAGGTAGTAATGAGTTTATCTTCAATTTTTGTTTGTTCTTTCTAAAGTCCACTCCTAATTTTCATGTCTATTTCAGGAGGAACTTGGAGTTGAATATGACGAGGATGTTGGTATGAATTTTCAGTCTTTCGCTGACCTGATGCAGCATAACAAGAAGCGCCGTTAGAGGCAAGTGAGTCAGTGACTATATATACATGTTACACTTTACTACAGGAATCATGTTCTCTGAGTATATATTTGTAGACTTTGAAATCGTGTAATCTTGATATTTTATACTGTTAATCTGCCTTTCTAATACCTGATTATACCTCTGTCTGCTTTTAATCTCGTTACTACCTTGCATGATACTGGATACATTATATGACTCGAACTGCAAGTGGTCTTGGGTTCAATTTCAAAACACTAACTGAAATGGAATAAGTTTGACAGTAGAGGAAAGACTAAATAAGCTGTTAAAGTAATGTATACAGAAATTGTAGGGGGCTTTACATCATCAGGATTTCCATTGAGCTGCCACATTGCTGGGGTATAACTATATCCTTGTAGCCTTAAACAAAAGAAATTCACATTTGTTCGATTGCTTTGCTAGCTGACCCACTTGTGTTTCCAAGTTCCTGAACGAGGATCTAGTTTCTGTCACGAACTGGGTCTGGGCGTTGGTGAGTGCCAACAAAGCTGCTCTCAGCTCTATTTCAACCAGTCGACGTTCTCATTTTTTCATTTGTTCATATTTTACTCTGTTGTTATTACATCTCATCTGTTCTTTAAAGTGGTATGTGATACATTTCCCCATGTTCTTTTCCTGGTCTTGAATTTTTCTCTGAGCTTTGTGATGTTGAGCTCATAGCTTTGCTGCAAGCTGGATGGTGTGATAGAATGAAATTTGCACATGTTACACCCATTTTTTCATAGCATTAAAGTTTTCTCGAACCTCAAGAATCAAAGGAAGTTTAATGTCTGCCTGTAGCTTTGATTATAATACATCACATTCTCTGTCAAGAGCTTATAATTACATAAACAAAATATGAAGCTATGATATATTGACAATACACACAATATATGCTCCAACTTGTAAAATCTCTTCAGAAACAAAGAAAATATGAAGCTATGATATATTGACAAAGCACACAACATATGCTCCAACTCGCAAAA
The DNA here is from genome assembly GCA_029844215.1 of Przewalskia tangutica. Taxonomy (NCBI): domain Eukaryota; kingdom Viridiplantae; phylum Streptophyta; class Magnoliopsida; order Solanales; family Solanaceae; genus Przewalskia; species Przewalskia tangutica. Next base: position 122,984,899 of record CM056723.1, read on the forward strand.
TCTCAGCAAATTTGTATATGACCTCGGTCACCAGTGATAGTTCTTTCTTGTTCTCACTGATATTGGCTTCTTATATATGTCTAGGTTTTCTGCACCTTGCTTTGTGAATCCTTCCATCTCCTTTTCATTTCCTGCTTGGTACACTGGAGAAAATTGCTTTTCAGTAGTAGCATCCTTGCTGTCTGATTTCTCAGAACCAAAAACTTCATTCTTAGGACGTTTTAACGATGGAATTCTGCTCTCCTCTCCAACATCTTCATCTTCATCTATTTCATCAAAAATTACACCATGCCCTGGTCCCATAACCTCATCAACAAGAATGTCATCTCCTGAATCAGAACTTGAATCAGAGACTGATCTCTTGAACTGTTCTTTGAACTTCCTCTGTTTGAGTTCTTCCACCTCATCTCCATCGGAGAATTGGTCGATTTTCTCAACTCCATCCCCAACATTTACTCCCTTATTGTTCTCTCCTGCACGAAACTCGGATTTTAAATCGTCACGAGAGTCTGATACATTCCTTGGCTTCTGACTTGGACTTTTCGGGTCATCCGGATCACGCGATTCAGACCGTGAGAGTTCCACAGCTGCTCTTGCAGCTGCTGCTGCATAAGCAGCAGATTCAAAAGCTGCTTGAGCTGCATCTGCTACATCTTTATATTTTCTCCTAGCTTCGTGGTCTACATCTTGAGCTAAACCTGATCTGTTACCTTCGTATTTATATTCCACTGATTTACTTGATAGTTCTCTCTCAGGCTGGTCCTTCCTTTTCACAGTGACTTTCTTCTCCTGTTTTCAACAGTATTTTTTTTTAAAAATAAATCAATATATGTGTACTAATTCAAGAGTCAATCTGAGAATATTAAGGACATGAATTATCTCAAACATACCACTATATTTTCCAAAATTGTTTCTTCAAGTTGCAAAACAATGTTATTCTCTGCAGCAATTTCCTTAAGTACTTTGGTTCTTTGCTCTAAGTTAGGCATCCTTGTTGACAGCTTGTGAATCAGCTACATTGCAAAAAAACGTAATGAGTACATTAGCATGCTATTTTGTTAGTAGAGTACTAAGACAGTACTACACCACAAGTGTCCTAATATTACCTTAGGATCTACTCCGCAATTGTTTCTTAACTCAACAGCACGAGCTGCAAATTCTTTCCCAAATCTTGATGTGAAAATAGCACGAAGCTCTTGAAGTTCTGGGAACTCACCACACCTTGTAGCTGCATAAATCAAACTCGATATCGCCTCCTTCAATTCCTCAGGACAAACTCTACAGAAAGATCATGAGAAAAGCTCAGTAACTGAACACACAAAAACAACATATATCCACGATTGAAAAAAATAATAATTAAAAACACCAACTTCTCTTGTTGAATAAGGTTGATCCTTTCTATTGCCAAATTACAATAGCCTTCTATCATGTCAAACACATCCAACATGTTCTGTTCCTTGATCACTTGCTCAACCTACAAACATCAAGAATTATGTCAAACAAAACCATTCAGAAATACTAACCAAGATATAACGGTTCCTCAACTGAATCCATTACTTTGACTCGGAATATGGACTATATATGCACATACAATTTAAAACGCATACATTTAATAAAATAAAACAATCATTATTAGCCCACATACTCTAAATTCGTCTCTAGTTCAGTTCAATAAAATGATATATATAGTAAGTTACCCTTAGAAGAGCTCTTTCATGGTGATCAAGGTTTAAGAGCTGAACAACATCGGACCGAGCTATCGAGCGCCGTGCCTGGCGCTGGTTCTTGAGTACAGCAACCCTTGAAATGGCTAGATTTACAGTGGCCTTAAATTTACCAGTCTTGAAGTTTCTTCCTAGTAAAGCATCAAGTTTTTTCCCCATGTCTACTTCCCTTTCACTTGTTTCCCCACTCCCTCAAATGAGAAGCAATTAAAAGAAAGAGAATTAAACACTTAACAAATTTGAACACAACAAGAGTTTATTTTTTAATGGATAGTTGTTGTATTAGAGACGAGAAGATAGGAACAACGAGTGTAGGCTCACTTGCACCTTTAAATGATGACGAAGTGTAAATTATAAATAGATTAAGAATGTGTGTGGGAGGGTAGTAAGATTATTTAAAGTATATATAATGGGGCAAATATGTTTTGTGGAAAATTTAAAATATAACCTTAAAGTAGCGTGTGGGGATTTTTCTTATGCTGGAAGTCTTTAATGGGAAATGGAAAAATATGAATTTGAAACGCGGCTAATGGGTGTAAACTCGGTGAATTTTGCGGCTTTGAAACGGTCCAATTCTGTAATTTTCGTTTTATGTCCACTATATGAATTTAATAAATAAATAACAAAAATTGAAATGAGGAAAAAGATTGTTGCGTTACCCTTCTTTGAGAGTGGATAATTACAGGAGACACTGAGCAAAGATAGGGAAAAAAAACAAATTTAATTGTCAGTGTGTGACATGATTTTGCCAATTTTTAACAACCTGAATTAGTTGGAGATCAAATAAAGAAATATAAATTTCTTTCTTTTGGCACAAAAGCTTACTGCAATAGCAAACACTTTAATAGACACTCCACTTATTGTGTGAGAAAACATACAAAAATAAACATAAAAAGATAGGGAGGAAAATAACTACTTTTAGATTACTAACTCATATTTAATATAAACATTAGATGTATATGAAATTCAAGTGATGTGATTGTGTGTATATAATTTATGAAGTCCGTGGATGGACCTTAATTATCGTATATAGGTGGAGAGTGATCAGGATTTCAATAGAGTAATAATATCATATTCGACTCCACAAAAGAGTTGTGTAAGATTAATATGCATACCCAAAAAACAGAAAGATTAATAGGTTTGAAAAATAGTGAAACTTCTGATGAAATCTGAAATGTTTTCCACAATTGTGTTCATCCCATAAGGGATAATATACACACCATATACAATAATGAAGGAAGAGTAAATTATGCCTAATATCTTTCTAATCAATCCATAATATTTCTACTTTATTGTTTTACTACCTACCATATATAACATGATACTACATTAATACACAATATTATTAATATCAATTAATAATATTCTAATACTCCCCGCAGTCGAAATTAGAGGGCGGCGAATGCTGAGACTGTCCCTAAACTCTTCAATCGCAGCCGATCGATCTGATGCCAACACTTTAGAAAGATCGTTTCTGTTCAACATTTTTTTTTCTAGAAGTAGGGAAAGTAAGAGAAGAGTGAATGAAGACCCCCACGGAGCGGTAAGGAATAATATCAGCGGAAGCCCTTTCGTGAAGATATCTGCGATCTGATGACGCGTCGGGACATGTAACACTCGCACTTGTTCGCGAGCCACTTTTTCACGGACAAAATGAATATCTAACTCAATATTTTTTAGTGCGCTGATGATGAATTGAATTTCCTGAGAGATAGATTGCACTAATATTATCACAGTATACCAGATTGACTGTCGAAATGGGGCAATGAAGTACAAGTAGCAAATTCCGAATCCAACATGAGTCAGATACAATATTAGCAACAACACGGTATTCAGCTTCAACACTTGAGCGTGATACTGTGGCTTGCCTTTTTGAGGACCATGATATTAAATTGTCACCGAGGAAGACACAATACCCAGAGGTGGAACGTCTGGTGTCCGGACATCCTGCCTAGTCTGCATATGTGTAAGTAACAAGTTTGGAAATGGAGGACGAGTTAAGATGTAATCCATATTCCAGGGTGCCCTGAATATATCACACAATGCATTTTAATGTATGCATATGTTCTTCCATCGGATTATGCATGAATAGGCACACTTGTTGCACGACATAGGTAATATCTGGCCTGGTGAATGTGAGATACTACAAAGCTCCTGCTAGGCTGCAGTATAATGTTGGATCAACAAATGGTTTGTTAGAGATGACACTCAATTTTGACTTCGTGTCTACCGAAGTTGCTGAAGGTTTGCATGAAGACATTCCAGCTCGTTCTACGATCTCTGTGGCATACTTATTTTGGGATAGAAATAATCCACCTGCGTGTCGTGTTACAATAATTCCAAGAAAGTAGTGTAGTGGACCAAGATCTTTCATAGCAAATTCGGAACATGATATTCTTGCGAAGAGAGTCTGAAGATATTAGGATAATATCATTCACATATAAAAAAAGATAAGCAGTATGATTACCCTGTCGATAAATGAACAATGAATTATCTAAACGACTGTGTGAAAAACTCATGTGTGACACAAAATCTGCAAACTGTTGATAACAAACTCTGGGGGCCTGTTTGAGGCCATATAATGATTTGTTTAGCAAACACACAAGATTGAGATATGTAGGATCTCTGTATCCTAATGGTTCGTGCATGTAAACAGTCTCATTCAGGTGTCCATGGAGAAAGGCGTTCTTGACATCCAATTGATGAAGTGACCATCCTTTTGATAGGGACATGCTGAGAACTGTTCTAATAGTTGCTGATTTGACCACTGGACTGAACGCCTCCCCGCAATCAACTCCAACCTGCTGTGTCTTTCCATCACCTACAAGACGGGCCTATGCCGCTCAAAAGATCCACCAGATTTTTCTTTATAGCTAAAAATCTACATAGACCGAATTATATTAGCATTATATGGACGATGTACTAAATCCCATGTCCTATTTTTAATTAGAGCATGATATCATCATCCATGGCCATTTTCCAATTCGGGTCTTTTAGAGCAGACACTGGGTTACGAGGCAAATGTGATTTGGAGACCTGGGTGTGAATGTTGTATTTGGTATTGGGTTTGACAATACCATATTGACTACGGATGACCGGATGGGTTGTTGGGCCAGTGGACTGGACGCCACTGGCCAAGACTGGGATTTGTGAAAGTGGGCCTGGAGCCGAGCTTGTTGGGTGTTGAGTGTATTTTATATACACTTTTGAGTCATTTTTATTTAGTAATTTCATCTTTTCTTTTGCGTTTAGTATAATGTTAGGTGTGTTTTTCATTCTTTTGTGTTACAACGGTCATAAAGGAGAGGATATTACTTTTGAGGATGAAGTTGCACATTAAAAGGCCAAGAAATGAAGCCCAAGAAGATTCGGAAAGCACGAAAGAAATCTGACGAAGTCCGGACGAAAAATCGGAAATTAGCGTCGCCGGCGACGCAGCTCCAGCCAGCAGCGCCGCGACGCCAAATGACCTGCAGCGTCCGATAATTTGCGTCGAAGTCAGCGCCGCAGCGCCGACGAGGGTCTGGGCGAGAAAATCCGATTTTTCAAGGGCAAAAGGGTTGGAAACGTGATTTTTCTCAGATATAAAAACCCTAAACCCTGTCATTATTCATATCATACTTTGTGGAGGCAAGAAAGGAGACTACAAGCTACAATTGGAGACATCGAATTGTTCAAATTCTTTTCTTTCCTTTGTTTTAATTTAAGTTTATGTTGGATATTAAATTAGTTCTTAGCATGACAATGTCTAGGAGCTAATTTCGTTATTAGGGTTTTCCGTCGAATCGCTTGAAACTCTTTCATACAGTTAATGTATAGTTATTGATTTCTTCTTCAGCATATTAAGATATATTCAATATTATTTTGATTGCTTGATAATTACCTGACCATTAATTGTCATAACTTATATGATTTCGAATCGAGATCCGAGAGGGGATATTTGAATATGCTGTAGTTGTCTAGACGTAGGTTAAAATCGTAGACGAAAGTACCCCCATACTTGTGTAATATTTAATTTTATTGTTCTTAATCCTCCTGTGTGGTAAAATCTATCATAGAAATATAGAAAGTTTCTGCATAATGTTGAGTTCTTATATGTCCTAACCGAAATATAAGACAGATTAGTTAACCTGATATCTTAATAAGAAGAAGAGTCATTAGCATTGCATTAACAAGTGAAAGAGTGGATAGTTGAGGAGATTGAAAGCCCTAGTTCTTTCATAACTGTTTTAAATCAAAGTATTATCATCATTAATTTATTTTCTGCACTCTTTAATCTTAATTCTTAGTTTAAAATCTCAAACCAAAGAACAGTTACCAAATAGATACCATAGATTAGATAATCGGTACTTGACAAACCAGTCTCTAAGGACGATAACTCGGTCTTACAGATCTTTATTACTTGAACGATACGTACACTTGCGTAAACATACAGAAATGTCGCAACAAGTTTTTGGCGCCGTTGCCGGGGACTGACGTGCTATCAATATCGAATTATCTATTCTTATTTCTAATTTGTTTTTTTAAATTTATTTCAGAACATTTTTGCTTTGATCTGTTTGCTTGTTTTTGATCAATTTCAGAAACTTAGTTTATGCGAAGTAGGAGAGGAGCAGACACTCCTATCCCTCTGAACCATGAGATTGAAAGATTGTGCAGACAGAACAGGAAAGACAAGAGAATTACTGATTCTTTAGCAATGGAAAATTAAGCAAAACAACAACGTGGGGAATGATGAGTTATCGATTGTGATGAGACAAGTCCCGCACCTTGCAGAGAGGAGCTTAGGGGACTATGTGATGTCGACAATTACATGGGTGCTGACTTGCATCAGGCTTCCAGCTGTGGAAGCCAATAATTTTGAAATCAAACCAGCAATCTTGCACATGGTTCAAGGCTCAGTTCAGTTTGGGGGATTACCGTATGAAGATCCCCATATGCATCTAGCAAACTCCTGGAGCTGTGTGCAACTTTTAAGTACAATGGTGTTACTGATGATGTCATTCGGTTGAGACTCTTTCCATTCTCACTCAGGGATAGAGCAAAAAGCTGGTTGAACTCATTATAGGCGAACTCCATTACCACATGACACGACTTGGCTCAGAAGTTTCTTGCCAAATTCTTCCCTCCATCCAAAGCAGCAAGGCTCAGAGGAGAGTTGAATAACTTTTACCAGTTGGAGGGAGAATCACTATATGATTCATGGGAGCGGTTTAAAGACTTACAGATGAAGTGCCCGCATCATGGGATTGCGAAGTGGATGTTAGTCCATATATTCTACAATGGGTTGTATGGTACAACTCGTACCATTATTGATGCTGCAGCAGGGGGAATGTTCATGAGGAAGAGTGCCAATGAGGCACATGATTTTCTAGAGGACATGGCCACAAATAACCATCAGGGGGCTGATGAGAGAGCTACAAATAGCAGGAAAGTGGTTGGTTCATGAGTTGGATGCTATCACTGCGTTGACTGTCCAGGTTGCCACTTTGACAAAGCAGATGCATCAGAATACCATGTCCGTTAAAGCTGTTCAGACACCAGTGAGCTGTGAGATTTGTGGGGGTCCCCATACTTTTGATAGGTGCACAACAGTAGATCCAAATAATGTGCCTATGGAGCAGGTTCAGACAGTTGGAAATTTTCAGAGGCCCTACAACAATGCATTCTCCAACACATATCATCAGGGGTGGAGAAATCATCCAATTTTTTCATGGAGGAATGACCAAGGGTAGCAATCTCAGTTTCAGAGCCCAAATCAGAACCAACAGCCATAAAATCAAGTCTCTTTCTCTCAACAGTTCAGCACACCAGATCCACAAGAGAAGCCAGATGAAGTGAGAGCAACACTGTTGACCTTGGCCAACTCCCAGACTCAATTCATGGCGGAAACCAGGTCATCACTTTCAACCTTAGCCAACTCCCAGACACAATTTATGGCAGAGACCAAACAATTCATGTCCGAGACTAGGTCATCTATTAGGAACATGAAAACACAAATGGGGCAGTTGGCAGGGAAATTGAATGACAGACCTCAGGGGACTCTCTCTAGTAACACAGTAATGAACCCAATAGAGCAGTGTCAAGCAATAAGCTTAAGAAGTGGCAAGCAGTTAGAACATGTTGTTGAAAAGGAGAAGGAAGTGGAGAAGAAGTTGATGCAGAGAAAGAGGAGGTTACTGATGACCGACCGAAATCTCTAGACAAACAGTTTTCCAAGTTCTTGGAGGTATTCAAAAAACTGCATATCAATCTTCCTTTCATTGAAGTCTTGGAGAAAATGTCAGCTTATGTGAAATTCATGAAGGATGTCCTCTTTAAAAAGAGAAAGCTGACAGACTATGAGACAGTGGTGCTGACAGAGGAGTGCAGTGCTATCTTGCAGAAGAAACTTCCCCTAAAGTTGAAAGATCCAAGGAGTTTCACCTTGTCTTGCACTATAGGAAAGGTGACATGCAAGCAAGCCTTGTGTGACTTGGGGGAAAGTGTTAACATGATGCCCCTCTTTGTGTTTAAAAGACTTGGTTTTGGGGAGCAAGGCCAACCACAGTCACCTTGCAGCTAACTGATCACTCAATTATGCATCCCCAATGAATAATTGAAGACGTATTGGTGAAAGTAGGTAAGTTCATCTTTCCTACTGACTTCATCATCCTAGACATGGAAGCAGATGAAAATATGTCCATCATCCTTGGTAGACCATTCCTAGCCACAGGGAGGGCACTGATTGATGTTGAGAAGAGAGAGCTCAAGCTAAGAGTTCAAGATGAGGAGACGATCTTCAAAGTTCTCAGACCATCCACTGAACCACAAGTTTATGATAAATGTTTTTCTATCGGCGTAGTTGACAAGGGTGTGCCTGAGAAAATCTTCACAAGTGCTGATGCTCGTGGGGTACCATTAAAATAGTGTGAAGAAACTGATGGCAAGGTGAATGAGCCGACAAACGATGAAAAAAGAATGAACTCTTCTAATCTTAGCCCTGTGAAGAAGAAAAGGAGAATGAGGAAGAGAATGGTGCTGAAATGGATATGTGGAGGGGATACTCTACCCCCTTGATTGAGTAAGAAATCTGCGTCCGGCTAAAAGACGTTAAAGACAGCGCTACTTGGGAGGCAACCCAATGTTTTAATTATGTTATTTCAATTTTTATTTTATTTTATTCTTGAATAGTCTCACGTTCTTGGCTTCTTGGTCTATGTTTTGATATCAGGTGATGCTGAAATTCGTAAAATTGAGCACAGCAACGTGGCGCCAAAATGCAGGGCCACGACGCCAAAAGTTCAGAGATTATTGTCGTACACAGCGCCGTGGCGCCAAAATGCAGGGCCACGACGCCAGAAGTTAAGAGAGCCCAAATGCTGTGCAATTTCAAGAATTTCCTTCCAGACCTCCGTTATGACCGTTGTGTTGTGTCAGTAAGTTGTCCCTTTATTTTTAGTCTTTACACATTGGGGACAGTGTGTCGATTAAGTTTGGGGGGGGGGGGTGTCTTATTTTGTTTTGAGTCTTTTGTTGTCTTTTGGTTGTATTTTATGTGTTTGTGAGTCATAATTTTTTTATGGATCATGTATGTTGTAGTTGCTTAAGATATTGAGTGGATTAAGTGAGATAATGTAATAGAGTTAAAATAAAAAATATGTGTGCTTAATTTAGATATATCAAAAATTTATGACATCTAATTATTTGAGATATTTGTGCTTAGCCTATATGTTGTCAATTATGGAAAGAAAGGAAAATGTCTAGAACACCTGTTTTCTTGTTATTTGAGGCGAAATAGTTAAGATATACATGTTTAGGGAAATGATTCAGACATTCTTTGATAGCCCTTCTGATCGTTCATTACCTACCATGCCATAAATTGTATCACTAGTCATTCCCTTTGAGCCTAAAATAATATCTTTGTTTGACACCCTATGATTTCTTTGCTGTGTCATAAGTAATAATGAAAAATCATTGTAATGAAAAGTGTTGAAAAATAAATAAAAAGAGAGTGAAACTTTGATGCACCCCAATGAAAAATATGCAAAAGTTGAAGTTTGAGGGTGTTTGTTATTTATAACGTGTCTCATTCTCTCAAAATAAAATAGGAGAGAAAATAGGTATGAGATTAAAAATAAAGTAAAAAAAAAGGAAAAAGGAGTTGAATGAAAAATGCTTATGGTACGTAATTTGAGCCTAAATACCTACTTTTACCTACCCTGCCTAAGCCTACATTACAACCCTTGAAAGTTCTGATGATCTCTAAGGTGTATGTCTATGATTAGTGGAGAATAGCAAGTAAACAGGTCTATAAAATTTTGGGAAAGATAGAATGAAATTGACATGCATATGTTATGTGTTTGTATTTCCAGTGATTATGATCTAATTGAATTTGCGAAATATCTAACTTGAAATTCTAGATTGCGAAATATTTATGCTATGTATGTTCTAACATATTATCCCAGTTTTCATCCATAATTTTGAGGAAACATTACTATAGCTACTTGATCCATTTCATTGAGTCTTTATTTGATTTTGTTTTTATTTTTGTTTAGTGCTTTACTCGAGGGCGAGTAAAGTGTAAGTTTGGGGTGTTTGTTGAGTGTATTTTATATACACTTTTGAGTCATTTTTATTTAGTAATTTCATATTTTCTTTTGCGTTTAATATAGTGTTAGGTGTGTTTTTCTTTCTTTTGTGTTACAACGGTCATAAAGGGGAGAATATTACCTTTGAGGATGAAATTGCACATTAAAAGCCAAGAAATGAAGCCTAAGAAGTTTCGGGAAGTACGAAAGAAATCTGACGAAGTCCGGACGAAAAAAGGACGAAAAATCGGAAATTAGCGTCGCCGGCGTCGCAGCTCCAGCCAACAGCGTCTGATAATTTGCGTCGAAGTCAGCGCCGACGCGAGTCTGGGCGAGAAAATCCGATTTTTCAAGGGCAAAAGGGTCTGAAACGTGATTTTTCTTAGATATAAAAACCACAAACCCTGTCATTATTCATATCATACTTTGTGGAGGCAAGAAAAGAGGCTCAAGCTACAATTGGAGACATCGAATTGTTCAAGTTCTTTTCTTTCTTTTGTTTTAATTTCAGTTTATGTTGGATATTAATTAGTTCTTAGCATGACAATGTCTAGGAGCTAATTTCTTTATTAGAGTTTTCTGTCGAATCGCTTGAAACTCTTTCATACAGTTAATGCATAGTTATTGATTTCTTGTTCAGCATATTAAGATCTATTCAATATTGTTTTGATTGCTTGATAATTACCTGACCATTAATTATCACAACTTGTATGATTTCGAATCGAGTTCCGAGAGGGGGAGATTTGAATATGCTGTAGTTGTCTAGACGTAGGTTAAAATCGTGGACGAAAGTACCCCGATACTTGTGTAGTATTTATGGTTATTGTTCTTAATCTTCCTGTGTGGTAAAATCTATCATAGAAATATAGAATGTTTCTGCATAAGGTTGAGTTTTTATATGTCCTAACCGGAATATAAGACAGATTAGTTAACCTGCTATCTTAATAAGAAGAAGAGTCATTAGCATTGCATTAACAAGTGAAAGAGTGGATAGTTGAGGAGATTGAAAGCCCTAGTTCTTTCATAACTGTTTTAAATCAAAGTATTATCATCATTAATTTATTTTCTGCACTCTTTAATCTTAATTCTTAGTTTAAAATCTCAAACTAAAGAACAGTTACCAAATAGATACCATAGATTAGATAATCGGTACTTGACAAACTAGTCTATGAGGACGATAACTCGATCTTACAGATCTTTATTACTTGAACGATACATACATTTGCGTAAGCATACAGAAATATCGCAACATTGGTCCAGTGGACTTGACGCCACTAGCCAAGGCTGGGTTTTGTGAGAGTGGGCCTGGAGCCAATTTTTGGCCCAAGCCAGTGGGCTGGACACTACTGTATGTTGACACGGGAATTGGGACTGGGCCTTGAGCTGAGAAATGTCCCAAGGTTCCCATGGGTTGGGAGATTGGTGCCGGATGATTGGGCTTGAAGCATTTTCGGCATTATCCGCGGGTACCGAGATGTGGATAAAATGTGTTAGGTAAGAAAGTTTATCATCATCTAAAAAATCATAAGTATGAGTTCAGGTTTCATGGATCTTAGCGAAGGAAAAAACCATTTCATCAAAAATTACGTGACGACTGACAATTATTTTTTTGGAAGAAATGTCATAGCATTTGTAACCACGTTGATGAGTAGGAAATCTCAAGAAAACACAATGAGTAGATCGGGGTTGGATTTTGGTGATTGTGGTGGATGGAAAAAGATGATAGCAAAGACAACCAAACACCCTTAAATGAATATATGATGACTGTCGTAAATAAAACATTTTTAGTGGAGCTTGGTAGGACATGTTTTTATGAGGAAGAATGTTCAACATGTATGTGGCCATTTGAAGTGCATGATGCCAAAATATGGTGGTAGGAATGCATGCGCAAGAGATGTCATAACAATGTTGTTTATAGTTCTAAATTTACGTTCCGCCTTCCCATTTTGTGATGAAGTGTGATGACAAGACAAAACGAAAATTTAAACCATTTGTTTTGAAAAAAAAATCAATACTGATTATTGTCAAATTCCATCTCATTGTCACATTGTATACTTTTAATCTCCCGTTAAAATTGAGTTCAGATGAATGCTCTAAAGGTGAGAAATGTGGAAAACACTTGTGATTTCTTTGACAAAGGATATGTCCACAAATAATTAGAATAATCATCAAGAATAAGTAAATAATACCTATGACCAGAAGAACTCCACACAGGTGATGTCCAAATATCACAATGTAAAATGTCAAATGACATAAAAGTGCACGAAGTAGAAGGCAAAAATGGTAGTTTAATATGTTTACCAAGTGCACACGCATGACACTTATTTAAAATCCGTGTTTGGGTACAAGAAATAAAGTTATTTGGTTTAAGAGAGGCCAAAATAGACTCTCCCGGGTGCCCCAACCGTTCATGCCATAAGGATGGTGCCAATGCTGCAAAAGTAGAGGGTATATCAGACATGTGATTTGGTAAACTTATTGGATAGAGTTCCCCCTTGTTATCACATCTCATGAGAAGCTTCCCCGTCTGAAAATCATGCACGAAAAAACCAAAAGGGTCAAAACGAACATATACTCAATTAGTTGTAAACTTTCTAACGGATACCAAGTTTTTGATTAATTTGGGAACATGAAGGACATTCTTTAAAACTAGTGGTGGGTTTGGTGGTAACAATTTGCTAGAACCGTACCCTTTTTATTGGAATTGAATGTCCATTTCTAACAATTATACCATTATCATTGCTCAAATTAAAATAGGGTGAGAGATTACATTGGGAGGACGTCATATGAGACGTCGCTCCGGAGTCCATATACCAATTTGAATCCGGTGGATTGAGTCCAAGAGTGTGCATGACGGATTCAATATCCATGGGATGGGCTACCAATTGCAGAACTAACCGGTTATCAGTAACCGGTGAACCAACATTTCGTAATTGATCTGCCAACACTTTGAGGCATTGACAATATGCATAAACATTCGGGAAATCCGCCATGTCGATGGTTGAGAACTCCTGCTCCAAAGTAACAGCGCGAGCGTTTTGGTTATCTTGAAAAATATCCCTCAAGCGTTTCCATGCCGCCATGGCTGTTGAATTCGGTTCCTTTATTGTATGCAACAAGTCTAAGGAGATTGTTGCATAAATCCAACCAAAAATTGTGGCATAAAGTGTATCCCACAATTCATTGTCCGCATCCGTTTTTAATTTTTGCTTTTTCCCATCTTTTGGAGGAATTATATGATGAAGAACTTTGTGAGCCCGGCAATATATTTTAAACAATTTCGCCCATGTTGCATAATAAATGATTTCCATTACTAGTTTGACAGAAACATGTGATTTTGATGTTTGAAACGGTAAGGGCGGGATAAAATGATGATTTTGACTCAGACATAATTGGTTAATATCAATGGAGGCAAGAACAATAAACTATAAAAAAAGAATGCAAAAAAAAATCCAAATTGTGTTTTGGGGAGGAAGAGGTCCGAAAATGGGTATAAAATAAAGTATTTGGATCTTTCCTTAAACTCTTGATACCATGTAAGAATTTCAAATGTTTTCCTCAATTGTATTCATCCCATAAGGGATAATATATACACCATATACAATAATGAAGGAAGATTAAATCATGCCTAATATCTTCCTAATCAATCCATAATATTCATACTTTATTGTTTTACTACCTATCATATATAACATGATACTACATTAATACACAATATTATTAATATCAAATAATAATATTTTAACACTCCCCCGAAGTCGAAATTGGAGGGCGACGAATGCTGAGACTGTCCCTAAACTCTTCAAATAATATCAGCGAAAGCACTTTCATGAATATATCTGCGATCTGATGACGCGTCGGGACATGTAACAAAAGCACTTGTCCGCGAGCCTCTTTTTCACAGACAAAATGGAGATCTAATTCAATATGTTTAGTGCGATGATGATGACTTGGATTTTCTGAGAGATAGATTGCACTAATATTATCACAGTATACCAGAGTGGCTGTCGGAATGGAGCAATCAAGTTCAAGTAGCAAATTCCGAATCCAACATGAGTCAGATACAACATTAGCAACAACACGATATTCAGCTTCAGCACTTGAGCGTGATACTATGACTTTCCTTTTTGAGGACCATGATATTAAATTGTCATCGAGGAAGACACAATACCCAGAGGTGGAGCGTCTGGTGTCCGGACATCCTTCCCAGTCTGCATCTGTGTAAGTAACAAGTTTGGAAATAGAGGACGGGTTAAGATGTAATTCATATTCCAGGGTGCCCTGAATATATCACACAATGCATTTTAGTATATGCATATGTTCTTCCATCGGATTATGCATAAATAGGCACACCTGTTGCACGACATAAGTAATATCTGACCTGGTGAATGTGAGTTACTCCAAAGCTCCTGCTAGGCTGCAGTATAATGTTGGATCAACATGTCACGACCCGACCCCGGGCCCGCGACTGGTGCCCTACCTGGGCACCTTTACAGGTATACATCAGAGATAATCAGCGGAACATACATGAAACTTATAAAATAAAACAACAGAAATAAAACAACAGGTTAGCCGATAGGGCTACCTTCCTGGACGTATATATACAACCGAAGCAGTTGCCTCCTTTCCTTTACAAACTGACCCATAATATGTGACTACAGACCTCTAAGAGTTTTAACATAACAACAGTGGCGGGACAGGGCCCTTCCATACCCCTGAATATACAACCTCAGGGAAAACCGTACCAAGAGATAAGCCTCCGGAGCAAATGGAGCTTTTTCCCAAAAACTGAACCGAGATCCTAAGAGCAAGGATCAACAACCTGTGTACCTAAAACTCGGGCATTTAACGCAGTTCTCGCGGGTCAAGACAACAGTCTCGAATATGGAACGGAAATAAGGTACAGCAAACAAAACATATCTGTATAAAAGCATGACAGGGGTAAGTATAAAAAGGGTAAATACCTGAACCTACCATGTCATTACCATCTCGTGAACTTAATCGTACCTTATTATCTTTTCCCATTTTTCAATAAAAGTTATAGTCACTTTATTACGTACATACTTAGGAACATCATCAAGTCATTACCATATAACTTACTTACCTTACATAACATAATCCGACCCTTTATGGAGGGACACCTATACTGCCCGACCCAATCTGGGACGCGATAGAGTCACATAGTCTGTCCATAGAGGTATACTGCCCGGCCCATTCCTGGGACGCGGTAAAGTCACATAGTCTACCCATAAAGATATACTGCCCGAACCATTCCTGGGACGCGGTAAAGTCACATAGTCTGCCCATAAAGGTATACTGTCCGGCCCATTCCTGGGACGCGGTAAAGTCACATAGTCTGCCCATAAAGGTATACTGCCCGACCCATTCCTGGGACGCGGTAAAGTCATATAGTCTGCCCATAAAGATATACTGCCCGACCCATTCCTGGGACGCGGTAAAGTCATATAGTCTTCCCATAAAAGTATACTGCCCGGCCCATTCCTGGGACGCGGTAAGGTCATATAAAATTCGGGAATTTAACCCAACGTACTACGTACCTCTACTCCTTTTAAAAATGACTCTTTTTCAAATAAAACTTCCAAGATACTAACAACCGTAGTATCAAGTCATATCTACTTTTCAAGACAAGTCACAATACCTTTTAGAAATACATTTACCGGCTTCTAAATCAAGTGACTTCTTTCTTAAAAACCTTAAGCCATTGCTACCTTTAAAACAATTTGCCCTTCATTATTTCAAGTCATTCTTTGTTTATATTACTAGAGAAAACCATTCTCTTAACCTCCCATAAAGTTATTATACCCAACTTTCCATAAAGTCGTTATACTAACTTTATGCCTTGGACTAATTCATTCTTTTTATAACCAAGAGACTTATACTTTCAAATCAAGTTACGTAACCTTTAAAATACTTCAAGTCTCTTAACCTAAGAAATCAAGTTTCTTAACTTAGAATTTAAAATCTCTTATCTTTAGAATATCAAGAAATCCATGCTTTCCAAATCATGTATTCTATACATTTAAATCAAGTCATTTCTTCCTTTAGAAATCAAGTCCCATAACTTGAAAAATAAAGTTTCTTAACCTTATAAGAATTCAAGGTTCAAAGTCTTAAAAAAACTTCCTACGTAAACTCTTTTAATTCAAGTAACATATACTTTGGTGCGTTGTGAATAAGTTATACTTATTTATAACGATCTTATTCAAGTAGCCATGATCTAGAAAATGTAATACAATTTTGTCTTATCTTAGTTTCTATGCAGATGGAGAATTCTACTCATTTTAATATAATCAATTGTCATTACATTTTCCTTTATTAACGCTGCAATGGCTTGTTCGATACTTATTCTCATTTTTGCCGTAAAATTAGCCAAGTCAACTTGGCTCCAAATACCTCCTAACGACTCTTACCAACATCCCCCATAAGACTTGGCAAGAACTGAGGATAACCTAGACATAACCTTTACATAGAGTAAATCACATACATACCTCTTAACCTCTAAGAGTAGAAGGGAACATGAAATAATACCACATGTATATTCCATACATAGAATCATGCCAAAGGAAGGAAGAGGTTCACATACCTCGCGACGATTATCGACAAGTAGCAAAATGCTCCAAAGTACTTCCACCTTGAAAGCTATTCCATCCTTCAAGTAGAATACGCTATACTTAGTACTTCAACCTATAATGGCCATAATACGTCCATTAACTTCTTACTTTAGACGTAGAATATTATAAGTGCAAAGTCACTAAATTCTACGGAAAATCGGACAACACTTCTTTTGTTTCTACATACTTTGCCACCTTTTTCAAGGCCGAATTAAATAACCAAACACGCCACATTTAAGGCCCAACAATGCAATTAACAATAGGGGATTACACGCCTACTAGACGTGTAAAATTCCGCCCCACAATTGATATCAAACTAATACAACAACAAGTGTAAATCCGGCAATCTTGGGATACAACAATACCAATTCTTATCCAATTTCCTTTTCAATCCAAGTTGTTAGCATAACATGATATCAAGTCGCAATAGATTATAACTACTATAATCTTCATGTAAGTAACATGCGACGATTCTAAATACGACCAAATTGTAATCCAACTTCAAATGGCTAATATGTCATTTCGGATTTTAGGCTACAACAATCCATAACACTTATAAAACTTCAACACATATACTTCATGCTAGCAAACATGTAAGGCTAACAACAATATATAATCTTGTAACACTTTAATAGACAAGATTATTACCTCAACGAGTCTTAGTCCAACTTCAAATCTGAAGTCGCTCCCTAGAAACTTAGAGCCTCTTCTAGACACTTCAATCCGCCACTTGAGACCCTTAGAATATCACAAACCACTTCCCTTAAATCTTCCAATCAAAACCTAGAAAAGCAACTAGGTTTTCACCTTGCGACTAATACGAAAACGCTATTTTTCCGGGATCTTTCTATTGAGATACCCTTACAATACCCTCATGAACCTTGGTTTAAAGTGGAGCTTATTGACAACAAACAAATTTTTTCTTTTTCTTTCTTGTAGAACCCGAGAGCTCCTAGTAGTGTGCTTCCAATTTCTTGAAAATTTGGCTAAGTATAGAAGTTGTCTTGCTACTAGTACTACTATATAGTTCAATGGAGGGTCAAGATGTGCACAAATGTGTGGTTTGGATGAAATTCTTTTAAATATCAAGACTTGTGGTCCCATTGACTAAGTCAACATTGTCAAGCTCTTCAACTTGCAAGACTTCGTCTTCCTATCAATGGTCAAATGACCCTTTTGTCCATGCCTAAATTCGTCCAAGGCAACATAAGGGGGGCTGACACGTGTCGCCCTCCCATTCGTCACAATATTACATTTTCCGACAATTCCATAATTCCGATAAATTTTTACAAGTTCCATAATTCCGATAAATTTTTACAAGTCTCAAATCTTAACATTTGGGATTCTTACGTACGTTCTTAAAACATGTCCTGTACATACGGGGTGTAACATTCTTCCCCCCTTAGAAACATTCGTCCTCGAATGTTCTTTCGGAGCTCACTCTATCATTTCTCGGCATAATCGCATAAAACTACACTTAATGAAACCTAATTATGCCACTTATGGCCCTAATACCTCGCACACGCATATCCGTCCATTATAAGCCCAAAAAAAAAGGGATTATCTTTTCGTACTTCCAACCCCTTCTAGCATATACAGTCTCAATATAATCCGTTCATGACACCTAAACATACAACAACTTTATCATGCATACAAGTATCTAAAGGGTCAAAGATATACCTGAAATCATATAGGCGGTTCAAAGGACCGCTAAAACTGGGAACTTCCACCACGACCTCTGCCATGGCCTGTCGGTGCATGAACATCCTGCCTAGCTATTGAAGGCGAAGAACCCGCAACTGATCCAGTAGACTGTGTTGACCCACCAGGACCCCCTCTATAAGGACACTCTCTTAACACGTTGCCTAGACGACCACAAGAAAAACAAGCACCCGTACCGGCGCGACATACCCCAGAATGGAACCTACCACACTGGGCGCATTGAGTCAAAGGTGGCCTCGACTGACTGGAACCCCCATCTCCCTGAGACCCTGACGTTCTAGAGATCTGACCGGCCCCTGCATTCCCGGGGTTGTAAAACCCACCGCCGGAAAACTGTGGAGGAGCACTCGGCCGGGCCGCAATGTAGACCTAGTTCGCCGAGGCCGCCCGCCAAAATCGCCTCGAGACCTCGCTGCCCCGCCTCTGTGGCCGCCTGAGCCAATCAACTGATCCTCCTCTCTATCCTCTATCCCATGCGCATACGCCGCATCTCCGGCAATATCCATACCGGGTGAAGGGCCACTCCTGCATACGCAAGAATCATATAACGGTCTAGCCCCATCACATAGCGGTGAACTCGTCGCCATGTCGCCCACAATAGTACGCGCATACCGCCAACGAGTCAAACTCGTGTTGTACTCCCGATGGTCCTCCCATTCTCGCCTCAATGACAAGAACCTATCAACACGGGCTCTCTCATTTCAGAGAAAAAGTGATCCAGAAGGCCTCGTGAACTCCTCCCAAACAACCGGAAGAGCACCTCACCTCTCGACAGCTTCCATGACTCAAACCAGCTCAACGCAATATCGCGAATCCTAGAAGAGGCTAGCATAATCGACTGCCTCCGAGGCCCTAAGCACCGTGATAGTCCGTCAGAATCGCTGAATGAACTCGCGGATCCTCCTCGCACTCGAACCATATAACTCGGGTGGATGACAACCCAGAAAATCTCGAATCCGCAAACCGCTTCGGCCAGGTTAGTTACTCGCCTCCGCGCCGCTCGCTACTATGCTGGTCAATAACCTAATCTGCACTCCATAATCTCTAAACTCTGCCCCATGGCCGCGAATCGGCTCGCACGAACCTCTCGAGCTACCGCCGCCTCGGCCTCTAATATCGCCGGGCGTTGAACTCGCCGATCCGCCTACTACCTCAGGCATAGTCTGTGCCCGAGTCCTGGTAACCCTCTGCGTACCACTAGAAGCTCCTGCTGCTGCCTTGCCCTTCTGGGCCCTGGTCGCCTTCCATTGAGGTATAACTGTTACATAAGAATAGATCAGAGAGGATTCAACCTACTATGACAGCTCTACTGCACGATCTCAAAGAGAGAAGAATGGAAACCAATCCTAAATGTCCTGCAGCCTCCTGATTATAGATGTGGTGCACAACACACCGATAATTAAGACTCTACTAGACACGGTCTGTAGAAACTTTCCGAGGACTAACTGCTCTGATACCACTTTTGTCACGACCGACCTGCTCGCGATCGTGCCCTACTCCGCACCCTTACAGTATACATCGAGATAATCAGAACATACATGAAACTTATAAAATAAAACAACAGAATAAAACAACAAAGTTAGCCGACAGGCTACCTTCCGACGATATATACAACCAAGCAAGGTTGCCTCATTTCCTTTACAAACTGACCCACAATATGTGACTACAGACCTCTAAGAGTTTTAACATAACAACAGTGGCGGGACAGGGCCCCGCCATACCCCTGAATATACATGAATCTACAACCTCAGGGAAAACCGTACCAAGAGATAAGCCTCCGGAGCAAATGGAGCTTTTTCCCAAAAACTGAAGCGAGATCCTAAGAGCAAGGATCACCAACCTGTGTACCTAAAACCTGCGGGCATGAACGCAGCCCCCCGAAGGGGGTCAGTACAACAGGTACTGAATATGGAACGGAAATAAGGTACATCAAACAAAACATATCTGTATAAAAGCATGACAGGGTAAGTATAAAAATGGTAAATACCTGAACCTACCATGTCATTACCATCTCGTGAACTTAATCGTACCTTATTATCTTTTTCCATTTTTCAATAAAAGTTATAGTCACTTTCTTACGTACATACTTAGGAACATCATCAAGTTCATTACCATATAACTTACTTACCTTACATAACATAATCCGACCGTTTATGGAGGGACGCCTATACTGCCCGACCCAATCTGGGACGCGATAGAGTCACATAGTCTGCCCATAGAGGTATACTGCCCCATTCTCGACGCGTAGTTACATAGTTCGCCCATAAAGGTATACTTCCCGCCATTCTCGACGCGGTAAAGTCACATAGTCCGCCATAAAGGTATCGCCCGCCCATTCTCGACGCGGTAAAGTCACATAGTCTGCCAATAAAGGTATATCGCCTGCCCATTCTCGACGCCAGAAAGTCATATAGTCTGCCCATAAAGGTATACTGCCCGGCCCATTCCTGGGACGCGGTAAAGTCATATAGTCTGCCCATAAAGGTATACTGCCCGACCCATTCCTGGGACGCGGTAAAGTCATATAGTCTGCCCATAAAGGTATACTGCCCGACCCATTCCTGGGACGCGGTAAGGTCATATAAAATCCGAGAATTTAACCCAACGTACTACGTACCTCTACTCCTTTTAAAAATGACTCTTTTTCAAATAAAACTTCCAAGATACTAACAACCGTAGTATCAAGTCATATCTACTTTTCAAGACAAGTCACAATACCTTTTAGAAATACATTTACCGGCTTCTAAATCAAGTGACTTCTTTCTTAAAAACCTTAAGCCATTGGTACCTTTAAAACAATTTGCCCTTCATTATTTCAAGTCATTCTTTGTTTATATTACTAGAGAAAACCATTCTCTTAACCTCCCATAAAGTTATTATACCCAACTTTCCATAAAGCCGTTATACTAACTTTATGCCTTGGACTAATTCATTCTTTTTATAACCAAGAGACTTATACTTTTAAATCAAGTTACGTAACCTTTAAAATACTTCAAGTCTCTTAACCTAAGAAATCAAGTTTCTTAACTTAGAATTTAAAATCTCTTATCTTTAGAATATCAAGAAACCCATGCTTTCCAAATCATGTATTCTATACATTTAAATCAAGTCATTTCTTCCTTTAGAAATCAAGTCCATAACTTGAAAAATAAAGTTTCTTAACCTTATAAGAATTCAAGGTTCAAAGTCTTAAAAAAACTTCCTACGTAAACTCTTTTAATTCAAGTAACATATACTTTGGTGCGTTGTGAATAAGTTATACTTATTTATAACGATCTTATTCAAGTAGCCATGATCTAGAAAATGTAATACAATTTTGTCTTATCTTAGTTTCTATGCAGATGGAGAATTCTACTCATTTTAATATAATCAATTGTCATTACATTTTCCTTTATTAACGCTGCAATGGCTTGTTCGATACTTATTCTCATTTGTGCCGTAAAATTAGCCAAGTCAACTTGGCTCCAAATACCTCCTAACGACTCTTACCAACATCCCCCATAAGACTTGGTAAGAACTTATGATAACCTAGACATAACCTTTACATAGAGTAAATCACATACATACCTCTTAACCTCTAAGAGTAGAAGGGAACATGAAATAATACCACATGTATATTCCATACATAGAATCATGCCAAAGGAAGGAAGAGGTTCACATACCTCGCGACGATTATCGACAAGTAGCAAAATGCTCCAAAGTACTTCCACCTTGAAAGCTATTCCATCCTTCAAGTAGAATACGCTATACTTAGTACTTCAACCTATAATGGCCATAATACGTCCATTAACTTCTTACTTTAGACGTAGAATATTATAAGTGCAAAGTCACTAAATTCTACGGAAAATCGGACAACACTTCCTTTGTTTCTACATACTTTGCCACCTTTTTCAAGGCCGAATTAAATAACCAAACACGTCACATTTAAGGCCCAACAATGCAATTAACAATAGGGGATTACACGCCTACTAGACGTGTAAAATTCCGCCCCACAATTGATATCAAACTAATACAACAACAAGTGTAAATCCGGCAATCTTGGGATACAACAATACCAATTCTTATCCAATTTCCTTTTCAATCCAAGTTGTTAGCATAACATGATATCAAGTCGCAATAGATTATAACTACTATAATCTTCAAGTAAGTAACATGCGACGATTCTAAATACGACCAAATTGTAATCCAACTTCAAATGGCTAATATGTCATTTCGGATTTTAGGCTACAACAATCCATAACACTTATAAAACTTCAACACATATACTTCATGCTAGCAAACATGTAAGGCTAACAACAATATATAATCTTGTAACACTTTAATAGACAAGATTATTACCTCAACGAGTCTTAGTCCAACTTCAACCAAGTCGCTCCCTAGAAACTTAGAGCCTCTTCTAGACACTTCAATCCGCCACTTGAGACCCTTAGAATATCACAAACCACTTCCCTTAAATCTTCCAATCAAAACCTAGAAAAGCAACTAGGTTTTCACCTTGCGACTAATACGAAAACGCTATTTTTCCGGGATCTTTCTATTGAGATACCCTTACAATACCCTCATGAACCTTGGTTTAAAGTGTGGAGCTTATTGGACAACAAACAAATTTTTTTCTTTTTCTTTCTTGTAGAAACCGAGAGCTCCTAGTAGTGTGCTTCCAATTTCTTGAAAATTTGGCTAAGTATAGAAGTTGTCTTGCTACTAGTACTACTATATAGTTCAATGGAGGGTCAAGATGTGCACAAATGTGTGGTTTGGATGAAATTCTTTTAAATATCAAGACTTGTGGTCCCATTGACTAAGTCAACATTGTCAAGCTCTTCAACTTGCAAGACTTTGTCTTCCTATCAATGGTCAAATGACCCTTTTGTCCATGCCTAAATTCGTCCAAGGCAACATAAGGGGGGCTGACACGTGTCGCCCTCCCATTCGTCACAATATTACGTTTTCCGACAATTCCATAATTCCGATAAATTTTTACAAGTCTCAAATCTTAACATTTGGGATTCTCACGTACGTTCTTAAAACATGTCCTGTACATACGGGGTGTAACACAACAAATGGTTTGTTAGAGATGGCACTCAATTTTGACTTCGTGTCTACCGGAGTTGCTGAAGGTTTGCATGAAAATATTCCAGCTCGTTCTACAATCTCTGAGGCATACTTCTTTTGGGACAAAAATAATCCACCTGCGTTTCGTGTTATAACAATTCCAAGAAAGTAGTGTAGTAGACCAAGATCTTTCATAGCAAATTCGGAACATGATACTCTTGCGTAGAGAGTCTGAAGATGCTGTTAGAATAATATCATCTACATATAAAAGAAGATAAGCAGTTTGATTACCCTTTCGATAAATGAACAGTGAATTATCTAAACGGCTGTGTGACACAAAATCTGCAAACTGTTGATATCAAGCTCTGGGGTCTGCTTGAGGCCATATAATGATTTGTTTAGCAAACACACATGATTGAGATATGTAGGATCTTTGTATCCTAATGGTTGGTGCATGTAAACAGTCTCATTCAGGTGTCCAAGGAGAAAGGCGTTCTTGACATCCAATTGATGAAATGACCATCCTTTTGATAGGGACAGGATGAGAACTGTTCTGATAGTATCTGGTTTAACCACTGGACTGAACATCTCCCCGCAATCGACTCCAACCTGTTGTGTCTTCCCATCACCTACAATACGGGCCTTATGCCGCTCAAAAGATCCATCAGATTTTTCTTTATGACAAAAAATCTACATAGACCGAATTATATTAGCATTAGATGGACGAGGTACTAAATCTCATGTCCTATTTTTAATTAGAGCATGATATCATCATCCATGGCCATTTTCCAATTCAGGTCTTTTAGAGCAGACACTGGATTACGAGGCAAAGGTGATTTGGAGACCTAGGTGTGAAGACTGTATTTGATATTGAGTTTGCCAATACCATGTTGACTACGGGTGACCGGATGAGTTGTTGGGCCAGTGGACTGGACGCCACTGGACAAGACTGGGATTTATGAAAGTGGGCCTAGAGCCGAGCTTGTTGGGCCAGTGGACTGGACGCCACTAGCCAAGGCTGGGTTTTGTGAGAGTGGGCCTGGAGCCAATATTTGGCCCAAGACAGTGGGCTGTACACTACTGTTTGTTGACACGGGAATTGGGACTGGGCCTTGAGCCGAGAAATGGCCCAAGGTTCCCGTGGGTTGGGAGATTGGTGTCGGATGATTGGGCCCAAGAATTGAAGCATTTCCGACATTACCCGCGGGTAACGAGCTGTGGAGAAAATGTGTTAGGTACGAAAGCTTATCATCATCTAAAAAATCATTAGTATGAGTCCCGGTTTCATGGATATTTGCAAAGGGAAAAACCGCTTCATCAAAAAATTTGTGACGACTGACAATTATTCTTTTGGAAGAAATGTCATAGCATTTGTAACCACGTTGATGAGTAGGATATCCCAAGAAGACACAAGAAGTAAACCGAGATTGGATTTTGGTGATTGTGATGGATGGAAAGAGAGGGTAGCAAAGAGACAACCAAACACCCTTAAATGAAGATATGATGGTTCTCGTAAATAAAATATTTTTAGTGGAGCATGGTAGAACATGTTTTTATGAGGAAGAATGTTCAACATGTATGTGGTCATTTGAAGTGCATGATGCCAAAATATGGGGGTAGGGATGCATGAGCAAGAGATGTCCTAACAATGTTTTTTATAGTTCTAACTTTACGTCCGCCTTCCCATTTTGTGATGAAGTGTGAGGACAAGACAGACAAAAATTTAAATCATTTGTTTTGAAAAAAATCCCAAAAATGATTATTGTCAAATTTCCTCCCATTGTCACATTGTATACTTTTAATCTTCCGTTCAAATTGAGTTCGAATAAATGCTCTAAAGGTGAGAAATGTGGAAAACACTTGTGATTTCTTTGACAAAGAAAATGTCCACAAATAATTAGAATAATCATCAAGGATAAGAAAATAATACTTATGACCAGAAGAACTCAACACATGTGATGTCCAAATATCACAATGTAAAATGTCAAATGACATAAAAGTGCACGAAGTAGAAGACAAAAATGGCAGTTTAATATGTTTACCTAGTGCACACGCATGACACTTATTTAAAGTATGTGTTTGGGTACAATAAATAAAGTTATTTAGTTTAAGAGAGGCCAAAATAGACTCCCACGGGTGTCACAACCGTTCATGCTATAATGATGGTGCCAAGGCTGCAAAAGTAGAGGGTATCTTGGACTGGTGATTTGGTAAACTTATTGGATAGAGTTCTCCCTTGTTATCACATCTCATGAGAAGCTTCTCCGTCTGAAAATCATGCACGAAAAAACCAAAAGGGTCAAACGAACAGATACCCAATTATCAGTTTTAAACTTTCTAACGGACACCAAGTTTTTGATTAATTTGGGAGCATGAAGAACATTCTTTAAATCTAGTGGTGGGTTTGGTGGTAATAATTTTCTAGAACCGTACCCTTTTTATTGGAAATGGAATGGTCATTTCTAACAATTATACCATTATCATTGCTCAAATTAAAATAGGGTGAGAGATTACATTGGGAGGACGTCATATGAGACATCGCTCCGGAGTCCATATACCAATTTGAATCCGGTGAATTGAGTCCAAGAGTGTGCATGGCGGATTCAATATCCGTGGGATGGGCTACCGTCGAATGGTCCTCCTGCCACTGGGTCGGCATAGGCCCATTGTTGTTGCATGAAGATACGCACTGAAATGAGCTCGCCTCGAATCGCCTGCATCGCCGCCGCTAAAGGTCAAAAATCGGGTCGTGCCCACTTCCTTGATCGGTCAAGGCTGCAGCCTAAGGCCCCTGCCAGGCCCAATTCCTGGGGATACCAGCTTGCTGCCATGGTTCGCCACTGCCGCCAGTTTTGTCGCCATTCTGCCGCCACTTCCCGCCACCGAAGTTGGTGGTGCCTCCATTTCCGTCACTATCGGAATTCCGATGACCTCTATTTTTATTATTTCCACCCTTATTTTATTATTATTCTGTCCTTTTTGTCCCTTATTTAGTTGAGAATGATCAAAACATTACAATCATTTGAGGAAGTGACTATCATGGCGGAATTTGACGTAGTTGAAGCCTTTTTCACCAAGCCCGACTCTTCAAGTACAAGCATGAACATTGCTTGATAATTTTTTTGTAGAGGATTACTTTGACGGATCCACTATATGCATCGGTGAGACCAAATGACCACCGCGTAACTAACCGGATATCGCGAATCGCGAACCAACGCCAGAATTGATCTGTCAACACTTTGAGGCATTGACAATATGCATAAACATTCGGGAAATCCGCCATGTCTATGGTTGAGAACTCCTGCTCCAAAGTAACAACAAAAGGGTTTTTGTTATCTTGAAAGATATCCATCAAGCGTTCCCATGCCGCCATGGCTGTTGAATTCGGTTCCTTTATTGTATGCAACAAGTCTAAGGAGATTGTTGCATAAATCAAACCCAGAACTGTGGCATCAAGTGTATCCCACAATTTCTTGTCCGCATCCATTTTTAATTCTTGCTCTTTCCCATCTTTTGGAGGAATTATATGATGAATAACTTTGTGAGCCCGACAACATATTTTAAACAATTCCGCCCATGTTGCATAATAAACGATTTCCATTTCTAGTTTGACAGAAACATGTAATTTGATGTTTGAGACGGTAAGGGCGGGATAAAATGATGATTTTGACTCAGACATATTGGTTGATATCAATGGAGACAAGAACAATAAACTAGAAAAAAAAGATGCAAAAAAAAAAGCCAAATTGTGTTTTGGGGAGGAAGAGGTCCGAAAATGGGTATAGAATAAAGTATTTGGATTTTTCCTTAAAATCTTGATACCATGTAAGAATTTGAAATGTTTTCCTCAATTGTATTCATCCCATAGGGGATAATATATACACCATATACAATAATGAATGAAGATTAAATCATGCCTAATATCTTCCTAATCAATCCATAATATTCCTACTTTATTGTTTTACTACCTACCATATATAACATGATACTATATTAATACACAATATTATTAATATCAAATAATAATATTCTAACACTCCCCCGAAGTCAAAATTGGAGGGCGACGAATGCTGAGATTGTCCCTAAACTATTCAAATAATATCAGCGAAAGCACTTTCGTGAAGATATCTGCGATCTGATGACGCGTCGGGACATGTAACACTCTCACTTGTCCGAGAGCCATTTTTTCACGGACAAAATGGAGATCTAACTCAATATGTTTAGTGCGATGATGATGAATTGAATTTTCTGAGAGATAGATTGCACTAATATTATCATAGTATACCAGAGTGGCTGTCGGAATGAGGCAATGAAGTTCAAGTAGCAAAGTCCGTATCCAACATGAGTCAGATACAACATTAGCAACAACACGATATTCAACTTCAGCACTTGAGCGTGATACTGTGGCTTGCCTTTTTGAGGACCATGATATTAAATTGTCATCGAGGAAGACACAATACCCAAACGTGGAGCGTCTGGTGTCCGGACATCCTTCCCAGTCTGCATCTGTGTAAGTAACAAGTTTGAAAATTGAGGACGGGTTAAGATGTAATCCATATTCCAGGGTGCCCTGAATATATCACACAATGCATTTTAGTGTATGCATATGTTCTTCCATCGAATTATGCATAAATTGGCACAACTGTTGCACGACATAGGTAATATCTGACCTGGTGAATATGAGATCTGCAAAACTCCTGCTAGGATGCAGTATAATGTTGGATCAACAAATGGTTTGTTAGAGATGACACTCAATTTTGACTTCGTGTCTACCGGAGTTGCTGAAGGTTTGCATGAAAACATTCCAGCTCGTTCTACGATCTCTGAGGCATACTTCTTTTGGGACAAAAATAATCCACATGCATGTCGTGTTACAACAATTCCAAGAAAGTAGTGTAGTAGACCAAGATATTTCATAGCAAATTCGGACATGATACTCTTGCGTAGAGAGTCTGAAGATGCTGTTAGGATAATATCATCTACATATAAAAGAAGATAAGCAGTTTGATTACCCTTTCGACAAATGAACAGTGAATTATCTAAACGACTGTGTGAAAAACTCATGTGTGACACAAAATCTGCAAACTGTCGATATCATGCTCTGGGGGCCTGCTTGAGGTCATATAATGATTTGTTTAGCAAACACACATGATTGAGATATGTAGGATTTCTGTATCTTAATGGTTGATGCATGTAAACAGTCTCATTCAGGTGTCCAAAGAGAAAGGCGTTCTTGACATCCAATTGATGAAATGAACATCCTTTTGATAGGGACAGGCTGAGAACTGTTCTGATAGTAACTGGTTTGACCACTGGACTGAACGTCTCCCCGCAATCGACTCCAACCTGCTGTGTCTTCACATCACCTACAATACGGGCCTTATGCCGCTCAAAAGATCCATCAGATTTTTCTTTATGGCTAAAAATCTACATAGACCGAATTATATTAACATTAGATGAACGAGGTACTAAATCTCATATCCTATTTTAATTAGAGAATGATATCATCATCCATGACCATTTTCAATTCGGGTCTTTTAGAGCAGACACTGGATTACGAGGCAAAGGTGATTTGGAGACCTGGGTGTGAAGGATGTAATTGGTATTGGATTTGACAATACCATGTTGACTACGGGTGACCGGATGGGTTGTTGGGCCAGTGGACTGGACGCCACTTGATAAGACTGGGATTTGTGAAAGTGGGCCTAGAGCCGAGCTTGTTGGGCCGGTGGACTGGACGCCACTAGCCAAGCCTGGCTTTTGTGAGAGTAGGCCTGGAGCCAATATTTGGCCCAAGGCAGTGGGCTGGACACTACTGTTTGTTGACACGGGAATTGGGACTGGGCCTTGAGCCGAGAAATGACCCAAGGTTCTCGTGGGTTGGGAGATTGGTGCCGGATGATTGGGCCCAAGAATTAAAGCATTTCCGACATTACCCGCGGGTACCGAGCTGTGGAGAAAATGTGTTAGGTACGAAAGCTTATCATCATCTAAAAAATCATTAGTATGAGTCCCGGTTTCATGGATCTTTGCAAAGGGAAAAACCGCTTCATCAAAAAATTTGTGACGACTGACAATTATTCTTTTGGAAGAAATGTCATAGCATTTGTAACCACGTTGATGAGTAGGATATCCCAAGAAGACACAAGGAGTAGACCGAGATTGGATTTTGGTGGATGGAAAGAGAGGGTAGCAAAGAGACAACCAAACACCCTTAAATGAAGATATGATGGTTCTCGTAAATAAAATATTTTTAGTGGAGCTTGGTAGGATATATTTTTATGAGGAAGAATGTTCAACATGTATGTGACAATTTGAAGTGCATGATGCCAAAATATGGGGGTAGGGATGCATGAGCAAGAGATGTCCTAACAATATTTTTTATAGTTCTAACTTTACGTCCGCCTTCCCATTTTGTGATGAAGTGTGAGGACAAGACAGACAAAAATTTAAACCATTTGTTTTGAAAAAAATCTCAAAAATGATTATTGTCAAATTTCCTCCCATTGTCACATTGTATATTTTTAATCTCCCGTTCAAATTGAGTTCGAATGAATGCTCTAAATGTGATAAATGTGGAAAACACTTGTGAATTTTTTGACAAAGAAAATGTCCACAAATAATTAGAATAATCATCAAGGATAAGTAAATAATACTTATGACCAGAAGAACTCAACACATGTGATGTCCAAATATCACAATGTAAAATGTCAAATGACATAAAAGTGCATGAAGTAGAAGGCAAAAATGGCAGTTTAATATGTTTACCTAGTGCACACGCATGACACTTATTTAAAGTATGTGTTTGGGTACAAGAAATAAAGTTATTTTGTTTAAGAGAGGTCAAAATAGACTCCCCGGGTGTCACAACCGTTCATGGCATAAGGATGGTGCCAAGACTGCAAAAGTAGAGGGTATCTTGGACTGGTGATTTGGTAAACTTATTGGATAGAGTTCCCCCTTGTTATCACATCTCATGAGAAGCTTCTCCGTCTGAAAATCATGCACGAAAAAACCAAAAGGGTCAAACGAACATATACCCAATTATCAGTTGTAAACTTTCTAACGGATACCAAGTTTTTGATTAATTTGGGAGCATGAAGGACATTCTTTAAATCTAGTGGTGGGTTTAGTGGTTGGTGGTAATAATTTTCTAGAACCGTACCCTTTTTATTGGAATTGAATGGTCATTTCTAACAATTATACCATTATCATTGCTCAAATTAAAATAGGGTGAGAGATTACATTGGGAGGACGTCATATGAGATGTCTCTCCGGAGTCCATATACCAATTTGAATCCGGTGGATTGAGTCCAAGAGTGTGCATGGCAGATTCAATATCTGTGGGATGGGCTACCGTCGAATGGTCCTCCTGCCACTGGGTCGGCATAGGCCCATTGTTGTTGCATGAAGATACAGACCCAGCGAAATGGGTCTGCCTCTGGAATTGCCCAGACTGCTGCTGCTGCCAAGGCTGACAAAATTGGGTCTGGCCAGTGTGCCTCTGGGTGGTCAGGACCAATTTCCTGCTGGGACTGGTTGGGCACTGCAGCCTAAGGCCACTGCCAGGCCCAATTCTCGGGGCTACCAGCTTGCTGCCATGGTTCGCCACTGCCGCCTGCCGCCACTTCCCGCCACCGGAGTTGGTGATGCCTCCATTTTCGTCGCTATCGAAATTCCGATGACCTATATTTTTATTATTTCCACCCTTATTTTTATTATTATTCCGTCCTTTTTGTCCCTTATTTTGTTGAGAATGATAAAAAAATTACCATCATTTGAGGAAGTGGCTATCATGGCGGAATTTGACGTAGTTGAAGCCTTTTTCACCAAGCCCGACTCTTCAAGTACAAGCATGGACCTTGCTTGATAAATTTTTTGTAGAGGATTACTTTGACGGATCCACTATATGCATCGGTGAGACCAGGGACCAATTGCAGAACTAACCAGATATCAGTAACCGGCGAACCAACGTTTCGTAATTGATCTGTCAACACTTTGAGGCATTGACAATATGCATAAATATTCGGGAAATCTGCCATGTCTATGGTTGAGAACTCCTGCTCCAAAGTAACAACGAAATGGTTTTTGTTATCTTGAAAGATATCCATCAAGCGTTCCTATGCGGCCATGGCCGTTGAATCCGGTTCCTTTATTGTATGCAACAAGTCTAAGAGATTGTTGCATAAATCAAACCAAGAAATGTGGCATCAAGTGTATCCCACAATTCCTTGCCCGCATCCATTTTTAATTCTTGCTCTTTCCCATCTTTTGGAGGAATTATATGATGAAGAACTTTGTGAGCCCGACAACATATTTTAAACAATTCCGCAAATGTTGCATAATAAACGATTTCCATTTCTAGTTTGACAGAAACATGTAATTTGATGTTTGAGACGGTAAGGGCGGGATGAAACGATGATTTTGACTCAGACATAATTGGTTGATATCAATGGAGACAAGAACAATAAACTAGAAAAAAAGGATACAAAAAAAAAGCCAAATTGTGTTTTGGGGAGGAAGAGGTCCGTAAATTGGTATAGAATAAAGTATTTGGATCTTTCCTTAAACTCTTGATACCGTGTAAGAATTTGAAATGTTTTCCTCTATTGTATTCATCCCATAAGGGATAATATATATACCATATACAATAATGAAGGAAGATTAAATCATGTCTAATATCTTCCTAATCAATCCATAATATTCCTAAGGAAATGTTCCTACTTTATTATTTTACTATCTATCATATATAACATGATACTACATTAATACACAATATTATTAATATCAATTAATAATATTCAAACAAAAACGATCAATATATCAGAATGGAGAGAAGGCAAGTTAGAAAATTATCTGAAAATGAAGGCTTTTATACTGAAGCTCCCAAGTCCTATCATATTGTCACAAAAACTAGAAAAACAGTCCTTTTTAGCGGTTGTGTTAGGTGAGCTGCTTATTCAAATCTTGTTGACAACTGCTTATTAGCTACTAAATTTAGATACTAATCACTTGTTTTCGAGAACCTTTAATAATTAATATTACTACTTTGGACATCATTAGAAACTTATTAATTGATAATTCTAAAAATTGTAAATTTTGCTTAGTCATCCTTCATCTCAAGTTCGAAAAAGTTTACTCACACCCGATATTTACATTAAACCAGATTAATTCAGTTCAACAGGGTTAAATATAAAGGTTCTTGGCATTGCAAGTTTGTTTCTTATGTACTGAAAGCAATGAAGGAGTCTCTTGTTTAGTCCAAGGTGAAGGACCTTAAAAGTGAAATAAGAACCATTAAGGGGAGATCCAATTATAGGTGTTATAAGATAAGGATATGCTATAAACAATTTTTTTTCTCCTGAACTTTCAGCCTACTTGTAATGGATTGAGACTACTTACGATAAATGTAATTAATCCCATATAATGTTAGCTACAAAGTTGTCACATTCATTAATGTAGGAAAGGGAAACAAATAATACATAAATATGGCTTGAAAAAGAAACATTGTAATGATAGAACGAAGATCAAAGCCAAACAATGTAAACATACGATATTTTAGAACGCCAACAATTAATATATGCCTGCTTGAAATAAGAAAAAGAAGAAGGTGCTAACTACAGTCAAACCTATCGATGGTGGCAGTATTGTTTGTCTGAAAATTTCATGGCCAATATAAAGAGGTGTTGTTGTATATGTATACTGACATTTCATGTTTGGATCTCATTTAGCCGTTATAATCGAAAGTCCGCAAAGAATTATTTTTCTGCACTTTTTATGCTATAAACGAAAATAATATACTTGTTAATTTTAAAATTTCAATTGATTTTCATATCTCATAAATTAAAAATTAAAAAGATTAATAAATTACAAATAAATCCATGACTAGTTGTACCATATCGATAAAGCATTGAAATCTAACGAACATTTAAAATTAATTGAGAATTTAAATACAATTTCAATTTTGACGTAAGAATTCTATAATTGTAGGTTTCGTAAATTTCAGTCTCTTAGCAATAATATAACGCTTGAATTGATGAATAATTTTGTCCAAACTTTCAGCAAAAGGGAATTCCATGTAATTCCCTTGAAAACTATGTAAGAGCTTAACAAGTTCTAATTTTTCACTATTGATATTGAGGTTTAGGTAGAATTTCGGTATTTCTCCAATAATGGAGAATGACATTTCTACAATTGTAGGTTGTTTCATAAATTATAATCTCTCAGTGATAATATAACACTTGAATTGATGAAGATTTTTGTCCAAACTTTAATAAAAAAGGAATTCAATATTTTCTTTGATGATTGTCATAAATATTTTGATATTTTTATATAATATACTTCTTATAAATATTTTTACACAATATTTGAGTATGACTGTGAGGGTAATTTTATAAAGACTGTATCACTATAATGAATGTCATTGTTGTTATAGGTAGAATATTGTTATAGAGAAGTAAGATATAACATGAAAAATTAGTTTCGAAGAAAATCATATCGTTATAGTGAAATGTTATTATAACAAATGACAATTATAAAGAGGTTTGATTGTACCTTCACGTATAAAGCCATTGCTATCAATAGATTATTTGGTTGGACGAATCACATTCTTTTATCTTTATCCAGAGGTCTTGAGATTGAATTTAGTGAATAAAAAAATCCTGATATAAAGCCCTTTTCTCTATCAAACCTATGCAATGTGATTTCTAATTAATCAATGCCCCAAATACTAGCTATCAACAATTTTCATAATAAGTAAAAGCAAGGAATACTAGCTTACTATCATAATAATATTGTGACCCTACGTGCATTAGTGTGTGCATGCGTTGTCATTTCAATTACTCCTATTTTAATTTATGTATCTTTATTTTCTTGTTTGTCTATTTAAAAAAGATGTTACTTTCCTATATTAAGTACATTTTTAATTTCAACATTCTCATTTTATCCTTAATGACACACTTTTATCAGAATAACATGACTTGCTTAAGATCACAATATCAAAATGTCTTTTTGTTATGTTATACACATCTAGAATCACAAGTTTTAAAAGTTTATTACATTTATCAGAATAGTTTCAAATAGAAGCAATCGAATATCCAATTTGGATCTGTATGACGTAATCGATCAAATAGATTCACCTTTGTCATATATTTCATATATATTCATGGAACAATTCACCTTTGTCATATATTTAAAAAAGATGTTACTTTTCTATATTAAGTACGTTTTAATTTCAACATTTTCATTTTATCCTTAATGACACACTTTTATCAGAATAATATGACTTGTTTAAGATCACAATATCGAAATGTATTTTTGTTATGCTATACACATCTAGAATCACAAGTTTCAAAAGTTTATTACATTTCTCAGGATAATTTCAAATAGAAGCAATTGAATATCAAATAGATTCACCCTTGTCATATATTTTTTATATATATATTCATGGAACGGTTCACTTTTCAAAATGTTTTGGCGGTAAAATAATAGAAACTCAAAACTTAAAATCTCGTGTTAATATTTTTAAATTTTATGTTCAGTCAAACTAATACACATAAAAATGAAACGAAAAGAATGTTTTTAAATTAATTATAATAGTAAAAATAATTAAATAACGAAGAGGAAGAGGAGTTAACTATGCTAAGTTCACTTCAAAAATAATTATATTGGAACTTCAACCTTATGATTGCAACTTCACTTCTTATTGTTTTCCCTCTTCCATCAAAGAAAATAGACAAGATGAAAGAATTAATCTAAGGGTTCCAAGCCTCCAAGTGGTAGACGCCCTTCAAAATTAAACATTAATGTTTTCTAAAAATTTAGACCTCTCAACAATAACAAATTACCTAGCAGGGATGTCACACCCATTTATATAAATGTTTGACAAAAGCTTAAATTTACTCAATTTGAGAAAAAAATATTATTCGATTTATCAATATATAATTTCGTCTAAGTACAAGGTTCAATGGATTACATCTTTTAAAGTATTTAACTATACATTGATAGTATATACAAAATTTTATGCTATCACCTCGCTTAAAACAGTTAGAAATAACTCATATAAAGGGTAGGGGTGCACAATTTTCGGTCCGGACCGAAAAATCGGACCGGACCGACCCTCTTTGGACCGGACCGAGATTATCGGTCCGGTCTTCGGTCCTTAAAAAAACTTATTTCGGTTTTCGGTCCGGTCCGGTCCGGTCCAGGGTCGGTCCGGTCCGGACCGAATTTTTTAATTTTTTTATATATATAATTTATATAATTCCTAATATATATAATATATTTAATATATATAATTCCTAATATATATAATATATATAATTCCTAATTTTCTAAATTCCTTCCTAATATATATAATTCCTAATATATATAATTCCTAATTTTCTAAATTCCTAATATATAATATATATATAATTCCGGGTCGGGTTCCGGGACCCGTTTTTTTTTTTTAAATTGAATTTCCAATACTGAAATTGACATTCTCGGACGCGGTGCCACACAATTTTTACGTTGAAATATATTGTACATCGCGAGATATTTAGATTTGAAAATGGGAAAAACGTAACGATTTGGGGAAAAAGAGAAATTGAGGGGCAAGATGGACGTTTTTGGAGAAATCGGAGGAATCAAACCGCTTACGCAATTTGGCCACCCCCGTATCGAAAAAATACGCGAAATCAATTTTTTTTTTAGGTAAAACGGACGTCCGAGCGCAAAGTTATGACCGTATAAAGTTTGATCAATTTACAACCTATATTTCATATGTCAATACGTCCGGCCGTGGCCGCGGGCCGGGGTCAGTGGCCGTGAGACTGGGGTGGGGCTGGGCCCTGGGACCGCTCGGGAGGGGGATTCGGTCCATCGGTCCATTAGACCGACCGGACGATTGACCCGATCGACCGGACCGAGAAATTCAGTCCGATCTTCGGTCCGGAGAATCCGAAGGTTCGGTCCTCGGTCCGGTCCGGTTTTGACCCTTTGTGCACCCCTAATAAAGGGTAGCTGTAACATGAAAAATAAAACAATTAATAGAATATTTTCCAATATTGTTTCATTAATTGTATTAATTGTAATATCTTCTATTTTAGGTACAATTATAATCCTTTTATAATTAGTTACCTAGTTTTTATCAAAATAAATATTCTTGTAACCTTATATATATATTGTAAATCATTTATCAATAAAATCAAGGAACAGATTCATTTATTGTATTAATAACATAAAACTACAAACCCTACTCTAGCCGCCGATACACCTTCTCGGCCGTCACTATTTTCCACGTTGGCACCTAGCCCACGTCGGAACCCTAGAAGCCGACCTCTCTCAACCGCCCCCCTCTGTTTCCCACGACGGAACCCTAGTTTTTCCGGTCATTCTCTCTATCTCTTCCTCCTAAATTTCCTCTTTCATGACTGACAAAATCAAATTTCATCCGTCACTTGTCATAAACAACATTATAAACTCCATCTCCGTGACTCTTGAGATGGAAAAAGGTTAATACTCCTCGTGGGCGGAGCTTTTTAAGATCCATTGTCGTGTTTATGAAGTTATCGACCACATCATCCCTCCACGCTGAAGTCCACAGAAGTACCATCGGCTTCGACTTCTGATTATGCATTCTGGTCTCATTTGGACGCAGTCGTCCTCCAGTAGATATACGACACGATATTTAATGATCTGTTGCACACCATCATTGAAACTGATGCCACTGCCCACCAAATGTGTGAACGTTTGGACAGTATTTTCCATAACAACAAAACTCAACGAGCGTTATACCTTGAAATTCAGTTCTAAGGATGTTCATCAGGACAATTTCCCAAACGTGTCTGCCTATTGTCAAGAACTCGAGATCTTGCCGACCAACTCTCCAACGTTGGTGCACCAATCAATAATCAGTGATTGGCCATGCAACTCCCGGTCTGGCAACCAGAACCGTCGGCCAGAGGACCCGCAATAGTTCACTTCCTTCCGTAACAACCGCTGGAGTAGGCAGTCCGGCAAGGGTCACGACAGAAGAAATTTCGACAATAACGCGTGAAAGCGGCGATCCCGCCAAAAACAACAAAGAACGATCAGCAGAATGGCAAAGAACCTCCGTCGTAGGCTGCCTACCCACCGTGGGCCACATAGGACCCACCGTCATGGGCCTCCCCTCCTTGCCCGTATACGACATCCTCGTGGACTCCACCTCATAACCGACATGCCTAACCTGGGCCACCAAACCGGTGATGAAAACCACCTGTGAGTTCAGCCTGACGTGGACCGGTGGTGTTTAATTTCATCAATTTCGCCCCGAAATCTGAATCCCAAATTTGATTTGGGGTTGGAATTATTTTGAAATAGTTCAAGGACCTATTTGCAATTAAAATTTGAGTTTTAAAATTGAAAATTGGTCCCTGTACAAATCTGAAAAGATTTTAAGTTTTGGAAATTACAAATTAGTCCCTCAGTCCTTTTCTGGAAATTTAAAAGGTTTTAAAATCAACAGATTTGGTCCTTGTGGCAAATCTGTAAATTTCAGAAAAGCAAATTCAATCCCTGGGTAAATCTGTAAATTTCAGAAAAGCAGCTTTGGTCCATGGGGCAGATCTGTAAATTTCTGAAAAGTAAATTTGGTCTCTGGCGAATATGTAATTATTTTAAGGTTATGAAAATTGCAGAAAAATCCCTGAAAATTAAATTTTAATTTCTGAATTATTAAGGGACTGTTTGGATGAGCAGAAAATTCCAAAAATTTAATATTGAGTTTTAAATTTGGAATTTAAATATTTTCTAAATTGAAACAAATTAATTAACCATGATTATTGTTATTTAGCATATTATTTGATATTATTGTTCGCGATATTTCTGTGCTTACGCAAGTGTACATATCGCTATGTAGTAATAAATCTTGGTAAGACCAAATATCGTCCACAGAGACTGGTTTATCAAGTACCGTTTATCTAATCTATGGTTTTTATTTGGTTAACGTTAATTTGTTTGGGTTTTTAACTAAGAATTAAAACTAAACAAAGTGCAGGAAATAACTAATGATGATATTTTGGGTTTTAGACAGTTATGAAGGAAAGGGTTTCCAACTCCTCAACTATCCACTTTTTCACTTGTTAATGCAAGACTAATGATCCTTCTTCTTATTAAGATAGCATGTTAACTAAGATGTTCTATATTCCGGTTAGGACATATAAAAACTCAACCTTGTGCAGAAATCTTCTATATTTCTATGATAGATTTTACCACATATGAGGATTAAGAATAATAATCTTAAACACTACACAAGTATCAGAATACTTTCGTCTGTGATTTTAACCTATGTCTAAACAACTATAGCATATTCAAATCTCCTTTTTCAGACCTCGATTCGAAATCATATAAGTTATGACAATCAATGGTCAGTTAATTATCAAACAATCAATACAAATTGAATAGATCTTAATTAGATGAAGAAACAATCACCAACAATGCATTAACTTATGAAAATAGTTTCAAGTTGATTCGATGGAAAACCCTAATAAAGAAATTAGCTCATAGACATTGTCATGCTAAGATTCAATTTACAAATATCCAACATAAACTGAAAATAAAGTAAAGGAAAGAAAAGAACTTGAATGTAGAAGTCTCTAATCTTGTTCCTAGCCTCCGTTCTTGCTCTCCAAAGTATATTTTT
Organism: Przewalskia tangutica; assembly: GCA_029844215.1. Taxonomy (NCBI): domain Eukaryota; kingdom Viridiplantae; phylum Streptophyta; class Magnoliopsida; order Solanales; family Solanaceae; genus Przewalskia; species Przewalskia tangutica. The sequence continues at coordinate 123,024,263 of CM056723.1, forward strand.
CCTCCTAAGAATTAATCCCCAGGGCTTATACTCCGAAAAACCTCATCTTAGACCCTTTTTTCCTTTCAAAAATCGACTTTTCTCGCCCAAAACCCACGTCGGCGCCGCGGCGCTGTCGACGGACATAATCATGTCACCTCGGCACTGCAGTTCTAAATCAGAGCAACTTCGCAAACTAACTAAAAAGGACTCAAAAAGTGTATATATATATACTCAACAATTATGCATATAATTAATTATTTCTCCTAATTGTTTAGTTGATTGTCATTTAAATAATTAATATAGAGTCCACATATATATGTCTGGGTAGGCGGCGCCCAATATTTGTTCGACCGCATCATGCATGTCTGGGTAGGCGACACACAATGTTTGTCAGACCGCATTAAATCATGTTTGGGTAGGTGGTGCCCAAATATGTGATTTATTTGATATAGCACGAGTAATAAGGATCTTGATAAAACCCCAATTAAAATGTTCCCCAATTTAATATAAGTTTGATTTGGAATCCACGCGTCGTCCGTTAAAATTGAATGAGTGCAAAATCTTTTTCGATTATAAGAGTATTTACACCCTAGTGTTTGCTCTAAGTCTACGAGGACTCAGACTCTTCATAGATGAATGTGTTTGCAGTAGGGAGTCAGAAACCTTTGTGAGTATTTACGCCCTAGTGTTTGCTCTACAAGGCCAAGCTTACTTAGATACATGATTACCGTCGCGTAACGGGAATGACTTACTTAGTTATGTCTTGACGCCCTAGCGTCAAAATAATCTAAGGGCGCAAATCGACTGTTTAGAACAGTCGGTCAAACCAAGAGTTGCAAATTATTTGTAATTGGTTTGGAGACCTACCAGGTTGTACTGTAGAAGTTATCAGCCCTAGAAAACGCGGAGATAGTATGAACTTGGATCTTCGCCCATTATGATCATATTTGATATGAGTTTGTATTCTTCCATGGGGTCGTAGAGTATGTTAAAATAGTGGGAGCTAATTAAACTAAATGTCATGTTAATTAGTTAACGTATGTGTGTTCATAGAAATTATATTTGAGTATAAATTACAGTCTATCTATTTCTTCAGATTGTTTAAAATGTCGAATCTGTCATTGAAATGCTTGGTTAAGACTAATAAGTTGACTGAAACTAATTATCCAGACTGGTTGCGTAATTTGTGTTTGGTACTGAGACAAGAGAAAATTGAGTGTGTGTTAGACACAAATTTTCCAAAAGTTCCTGATGAAGAGTCTGTTGAGTATGCTTTGTTTGACAAGGCTGCTTATCAGAAGCATTTGGATGATGCTACATCGGCACAGTGTGTCATGTTATCCTCCATGACTGTAGAGTTACAAATGCAACTTGAGAACATGGCTCCCTATGAGATGCTAGAACATTTAAGGAGTCTTTATGATTCACAATCTCAGAATATGAAGTATGAACTGTTGAGAGACATCTTCAAATGTAAGTTTAATGATAGAGGCCAAGTGTCTGGTCAGGTTCTGAAGATGATTGGGTGGATAGAAAGGTTGGCTTCGATTGTAACGAAGTTGCCCCAAAATGTGTCTATTAACCTGATTTTGAATTCACTTCCTGGTTCTTTGAGAATTTCATTGTGAACTTCAATATGAATGGAATCAAGGTGAATCTTCCAGAATTTCACAACATGCTAAAGACTTATGAATCATCTACTTCAAAGGGAAATATTGTGCTCATGGTGGGCTCATCTACTAGGTTCAAACCTAAAGGTAAGAATAAGAAGAATAAAGGTAAGCCTGGTGCCAAACCCATAATCTTGAAACACAAAGGAGGTGTTCAGAAGAACTCTAAGTTGGCCAGTGACGTATGCCTAAACTGCAAGCAGAAGGGGCATTGGAAGAAAGATTGCACCGCTCCAGGAGGAGACAAGACACTGAGTGCTTCTAGACCTGCTGGACAAGGTATGTTTGTCATTGGGATTAATATGTCTATAAGTAACTCTCATTACTGGGTATTGGATACAGCATGTGGCTCACACATTTGTAATAATGTGTAGGGCCTAATGGAAAACAGAAAGGTTAGACCATGGGAGGTGGACATACGCGTTGGAAATAGAGCACAAGTTGATGTTGAGCGTGTGGAAACTTATAGATTAGTTTACCTTCAAATTTTTACATTGAAGTTAATAATTGTTATTTTGTTCCCTCGATTACGTGAAATATTATTTTCATTCCAATGTTAGACATTGAGGGTTTTTTCTCTTATATTGCTAATGTCAGTTACATACTATCTCTTAATGGTATTATTTGTGGAAATGCTCCGCTTGTGAATGGTTTATATATTCTCAATTGTAATCGTGAAATTCTCAATGTGCAAAACAAACGAGCTAGAATAAGTAATTCAAGAAACACCGCCTACTTATGACATTGTAGACTTGGTCATATCAATGAATCAAAGATAGCAAGATTAAGATAGATAGACTACCTGAAATCATTTGACTTGGAGTCCTATGGTGACTGTGAATTTTGCTCGAAAGGAAAGATGACCAACAAACCACTTTCTGGGAAAGGTGTGCGAGTCAAAGAGGCAATTGAGTTGGTCCATATAGATGTATGTGGGTCGTTTTTCACTCAAGCTAAGGTAGGTTTTCCTTACTTCATAACTTTTACAGACGATTTCACAAGGTTGCATAGGACTACTCTCGGGTCCTCCGAAAGGAAACCCGACCCCTAAGTTTATAGTCGAGTCGCTTTTCTTCTCTTAAGAAATTACTTAAGTCAAGTTCTTGTGCTATATATCGTTCGTGATCCCCGCCTGGGAATCACATCACTCCCTTTTGACTAGGTCAGTATATCATTCTCTTAGGACATGACTCAGGGACATCTTTCAGCTTCTCTCCTTATAGTCGAGTGGCTCCGCTCCTCTCTTTCCAGAATAGAAGAGCTTTGGATGTGTGTATCTTATGAAGCAAAGTCTGAAGCCTTTGAAAAATTCAAGGAGTATAAGTTAGAAGTAGAGAGACAACTTGAAAAGAGTATCAAGACTCTTCGATCATATCAATGAGGTGAATACTTGAGTATAAAATTTCTAGATTACTTGAAACTTCATGGAGTCCAATCAGAATGCACACCTTATGGAACACCGCAAATGAATGGCGTTGTTGAAAGGAGAAATCGAACCTTATTGGATATGGTTAGATCTATGATGAGTTTTTCAGCTCTTCCAACATACATTTGGGGCTATGCTTTACAAAACTCAATCTATATTTTGAATAGAGTTCCTTCAAAGTCATTAGAGAAAACACCATATGAGATATGACATGGCAAGAAGCCTGCTCTTACACAAATGCGAGTCTGGGGCTGCCCTGCATATGTAAAGAAAATGCTTACTGACAAGTTGGAATCTAAAAGTGAGAAATGTAAGTATAATGTCATTGTTTCCAGAAATGCAACTTTCCTTGAAGAAGACTATGTCTACAAGGAACAGATTTACAATAAGGTAGAACTTGAAAAAAATCAAAAACCACGAAGTAATATAGAGGTTGAATCCTTGTCAAATGACCTAGACAAGAATTCAGTGGGAGTATTTGGTGAAGGTGTGTTACTTAAAGTGCAACCTTCAGCCAGTGGGAGTGATGTGAAGATTGATGCAGAAATGCAAGATTCTCACACACAACTAATGCAACATGATACAATTATTGTACATCCTTCCATTCAGGGAACACATGTAGATGATATTCCTGAAGACTCTCATAGTGGTGGAAACACACAAGAACCTTCTCATGATCAGAATACAAGAACCATAGAAACGCAAAATAACCAACTCTGTAGGTCCACTAGAACTCATCGTCAGCCTGAAAGACTTAATATCTCCTTATTGAAAGTTAAAATGAGATAGATATTCCTGGTGATGATGAGCCTACAACCTACAATGAGGCTATGTTAGACAATAACTTGCAGAGATGACAATAAGCCATGAAATCTAAAATGGACTCAATATATGTCAATCAAGTTTGGAACTTGGTTGATTTGCCAAATAGAGTTAGACTTATAGGATGCAAATGAATCTTCAAGAAGAAGATTGATGCATTTGTCAAGGCGCAAAGCTACAAGGCTAGGTTGGTAGCAAAATGTTATAATCAAAGGTCTGGGGTCGATTATGATGAAATATTTTCACCAGTTGTGAAAATCAAGTCCATTCGAATTTTGCATGCAATAGCTGCATACTATGATTATGAAATTTGGCAGATGGATGTTAAGACCGCTTTCATCAATAGAAATCTAGTTGAAGAAGTGTATATGATACAACATGAAGGTTTTACATCCAAGTCAAAACCCAAAGCAGTGTGCAAACTACAAAAGTCCATTTATGGACTTAAGCAAATCTCAAGGAGTTGGAATATTTGCTTTGACAGAGATATCAAATTGTTTGACTATGTCAGAAGCAAAGAGGATCCATGCATTTATAGTAAACGCAAGGAAGGGGGTATTGTTTTCATTATCATATATGTAGATGACATATTAATAATGGGAAACGATAAGTCCCTTATGCAATCAGTGAAGGAATGGTTGTCCAGCACCTTCGTGATGAAGGACTTAGGTGAAGCCTACTACATTCTTAGAATTATGATCTACAGAGATAGACCTAATATATTGTTAGGGTTGTCACAGTCTACATACATAGATAATGTGCTACGACGTTTCTCAATGGAAAACTCAAAGAGATGAGATCGTCATATGGGTCAAGACATTAAGTTATCTAAGAAGGATAGTCCTTCTACTATTACAGAACTTGAACGCATGAAGAGGATCTCATATGCTTCAGCTATAGAATCAATCATGTATGTCATGGTCTGCACTAGGCCAGATGTGGCCTTTGCACTTAGCATGACTTGGAAATTACAGCTGAATCCTAAGGAAGAACACTGGAAAGCAGTCAAGAATATTCTTAAGTATCTTAGATGAACTAAAGAATATATCTTAGTTTATGGTGGGCAAGAGAAGTTAGTCGCTACTAGGTACACTGATGTTAGCTTTCAAACAAATTTTGATGACTTCAAGTCACAGTCTGGATATGCCTTCATTTTCAATGGTGGAGCAGTAAGTTGGAAAAATTCCAAGCAAGAAACCACTGCTGATTCGACGACTGAAACCGAGCACATTGCTGGATCGGAAGCTTGTAAAGAAGTTCTCGATGTCTGAGTTCTTAAAAGAACTAGGGGTTGTTCCAAGTGTCAGTCATCCAATAACGATATATTGTGATAACACTGGTGTGATTGTACAAGCTAAGATTCAAGAACAACAAACAGAAATAAACATGTACAGAAGAAATACCACATACTCAGAGAGATGGTGGAATCTAAAGAAATAGATCTAGACTATATTCCCACATATGATAATCTAGCTGACCCATTTACTAAACCATTAAGCTTAGCTAAGCATAATGGTCATTTCAAAACATGGGTATTAGATATATTGGAGATTGACTCTAGGCCATATGGAAGATTTAAAGTATATATGTCCTAGAGACAATCTACATTATGGACAAAATGTATTTGAACACATTCATATTATTATTAATGAGATTAATATTTATGGCATTTGTAATTATTGAATTATTGTTTGCAATTATTCATATATGTACATCCCTTGAGCTTACGTTGTCATTAATAGAGTGAGATATTAATGATAGAACACAACTCTCAAAATGGCTTCGACTAATGATCATCGAGAATGAGATATCGATGATATGCTATAAGTCGACATGTGACCTGCATCACATTCTTGGAGAATGTAGTATGTCTCACATCTGCGAGTAATGGTTACTCGTGATGGACACATAGATACTTTGGAAAAGTATTGGTATACCCTGTCGATAAACTATTTGTTATGCATGTCTATAGTGTTATCGGCGTATGGAATATAAATGTCATTTAACTTGAGGTCAATACGCACCTTGTTTACAGAATGATGTACTTTGACCAAGTTCTAAGCTTAAACTCATTCTGGATAAGATACGACTTGTGTTGGGTGCATCAGGATGTAAATCAAGGTGGTAGTTGAGTCAAGAATATGATTCATTCCTCGATTGAAAATTCGAGAGAACACTCAACTTCTCAATGTTATTAGGTTGACTAAAGTCATTGTCCAATGCAAGAGACATATTTAGAATATGGTCTAGTTGTCAACTAATAAATGTGAGATAAAGTGATTAAACCATTTGGATAAACACTTGAAAAATCCTAAGTTTAATCGAGTGTGTCGTGAATGAAAGGAGTTTATAGTTCCGCATAAAGGTTAAGTTTGCTGGATTCATGTAAACGTATTTCACATATTGAGTTCGTCATACGACGCAGTCTAGGAGTTTCGTATAGACCTTAATAAGATTAATGTCGATATGTGAAGGACTATAGGGTCACACTATATGCGATTGTTTCTTCGATCTAAGAGTGTATTGAGAAAATATTAAATATTCGATTGAGAATCGAAGTATTTAATTTATAATAATTATGGAATATTTCTTTTTTATATAAATTATTTAATTAAGTTAAATTGGATTTCGAATTTAATTAAATGAGTTGGATATATTATATGGGTACTCGGACAAATACAGGGAAAAAATTGGGCAAAATATTACTGGCCCAAATCCTAAGCTTGGTCGTCCACCACGTGAAGTGGAGCAGCTGGGCTGGTCCACTGAATATTAATATTGGCCCAGGTATTCCTATTTAGGTTTTGTTGTGAACTCCTATATATACAACACATACCGCACTGGACTGTATATTTTTATATTGAATTGTACTGTATTGTAATGAACTGTATTAATATATAATAGACTGTATTTTTTATTTTTAGTACAGTCCAGGGGAGACTCATCTACTAGATGAGTCTCAAAAATGACAGTTGGAGTGTACTATTTTTAGAAATAGTACAGTCCAGTTCAGCTGAAAACGTCCACCAAACGCTGTATTATTTTTTGGTCCAGTGCAGTCTAGCGTAATACAGCGTATCAAACGTGCCCCTATATATTTTCTAAATACATACGAAATATTCAAAATTTATAGTATAATAGTTTTGAATTTGCGATCTATAAAAGTAAAGATTTATAACGTATTTTCTCGATCTTTTCTACTCAAAATTTGTCTCAATTCATGTTATGTGCACTTGCTTGCCTAACAATGAACTACATCGATATGGATGGATTAGCTGATCATAACTTAACCCACCCAACTCAATTTTGGATTAGTTGGACTAATCCTGCATTTAGTTAACGTTGATTTGATTTATCGTTTATTGTGTGTATTTCCCCACTTGTGGGACCACTGGGCATCTCGTTATTACAGATTACATTTCCTCACTAATTTGGGAAAATCAAATGCTAATTATGGTTTTGTTAGATCCATGTGTGACGTTCATTGATTGGGACTTAATACTGTGTTTGTATAAAAGGAATATGCAAGTAAAGATTATACATAAGAGTAGATTTTTTTTTGGGTTGCTGTGAAGCTGCATTTTTGTGACAGTGTACCCACGTGACAAGTTTTAGAGCTTATCCAGGTAATTAGAACCTAATTAATAGCATATAATAGGAAAAGATCCAATTTTTTTTTTTTTTTTTTTTTACGAAGGAACCCGCAGCCGCTACTCTTTCGAGTGCGCACAGGTTAAACACCGGGCTGACGCAATAGCCTGCAAACCACGTCAGCCGATTAACCACACTTGACAAGCCATGTGTGACAGACTCAACCAAGAAGGTTTATGCAGGGGATCGAACTCGTGACCTTGCGGTCCCGCGCTCTACTGCTACACCAACTTGGCTACCCTTGCGGGTTAGAGGAAAAGATCCAAATTTGTCCTTATGGTTAGAAGTTCAGTTTTCAAGCAAAAAGTATATAACGGCGAGGAAATGAATGACCCCAACTTCTAAAGGAGGACAAAGTTAACCTTTTCGCATAAGTTCATGTGAAAATTTAGATTGTACCCTTCTTACATTATCCAAACTAATGATGCACACAATTTGTTCCGATGAACCCTTATTATGTTACCATTATCAAAAAATGTCAATCGATACAACATATAAAGGTTTCAATGAATTTAAATTTATAATGGCTCATTAGAACGACAAAAGAAATATGAAGAATAACAAATACACACATGAACCAAAAAAACTACTCAAATGACCACATATTCAAACTAAAGACATAATAAAATATAGAAGGGATCCAAACAGAGATTGAGAAACCAAAGAAGGAATGCTAAACACTTGAGACACCAGAAATGGAGATTCCAAGAAGTTGAGTCAAGTCAGAGATACAAGTATGTGTGTGCTTCATCAAAGATAAATAACGAGAGAACCAGACCACAAACAATGGGGTGAGATCAGTCAAACCAAGGGGGGCCAAAGAGAGTCGTTTTAAGGACTCCTCCCAAGCTCATCTAAAGTAAGCTAAAATGAATTAGCCAAAATCAAGTGACGTTATGCATTTGGAGTTGGTGGTCCACTAAATAGGCACAAATTCATTTTTAACCCACAATGCCCAAACATGTCATATTTCTGAAAGGAGATGTGGGCAATTGGGCTAGAGAAAGTTTCTTTCACTGCCATTTTCTGATTAACTGAAGGACCATATCTAAAAACCGATACTATTAAAAACATAAATCGTGAACCGGAAAAATTGAATTTTTTTGTTTTAAGTTGATTTTTTTTTTTAATTGTATGCCCACCCCTGCAATTAAAAATGCATACACATAAAATTCCAATCAAAATCGCAATTGACTCACCATTGAAGAGTTAACATCATAGGATAGTGTACCCTCCAACACCCTCCTACACGTGTTAACTCTAGGGTTTACACATGGATTTTTGATGATCTCTTTTTAATTTTATGAGAAGACCGAAAAATGGACCTAAAGGGGCGAACAAATTAAGATAGGTCGTAGCAGAGACAATGGCGGCTCAATGAGCTAAATGAAAGGAATGCAATAGTGACAACGGACTTCCAGATACTATGTGAAAGAATATGAGCATCCAACCCAAAGCATTAATACTGTGGATGGAGTTGCCTAGGACATTATAAACTCCTTCAGATTTTTTTTTAATAAGGAAAATATTGGTGATTCTTCAGAAATCCTTACACAACCAATAAGGAACAAGTATAACCTTTAACAACCTTCCACGCGTGTAGCCTGATTCTAGAGCTTAAACGTGGATATTTGAAGATCTTTCTTTTTGTTTTACTCTATTTTTTAGGGAACTAAAGATGAACCTGGGAGAGACACCATGCGAGAATGAACCGTGAGTTGAGAGAGAGAGAGTGTAGACTCAATAAATTAAGAGTGGGCACCGAGCGAAAATGAGTAGGCTCAACAAAATACAAGATAATCCTAAAACAAATAAATGGCTCAAAGTACTGAATTGAGCAAGTGAGAAGTCCAAATCAAACTAATAGCAGAGTAATACAATTGTGAAAACAGGCTTACCAAAAGTTATCACTGGATACCATGTAAAAGAATCTAAATATCTAACTCAAATCTATAAGTTATGAGTAGAAGGATCCCAAGACATTATAAGCTCCTCTACAAACCCCTAGACAACCAATAAGATAGCAATCATCTAACCTCAAATCTATAAGTTATGAGTAGAAGGATCCCAAGACATTATAAGCTCCTCTACAAACCCCTAGACAACCAATAAGATAGCAATCATCTAACCTCAAATCTATAAGTTATGAGTAGAAGGATCCCAAGACATTATAAGCTCCTCTACAAACCCCTAGACAACCAATAAGATAACAATCATCTAACCGAAAACTTAAGGCTATGGGTAGAGTGGCTAGGGCTTTATAAACTCCTTCGGATAGGTGTATTTGTTAACAACATTTTTATATTCAAAACAATTTGACAAACAAACCATTCGTCTTAGTCTTAACCCAAATCGCGCACAAGTACTCCAACACAATAGATAGAAGATTGTAATTTATGAGAAACATAGGAAAACAAATGCAAAACCTAGAATGCCTCGTATTGTAGAAGTTCTTTGTAATAATAAAACTACAAAAATAGAAACCCGCCAACACGCTGAATTGACAAATGACGAAAGCAATTGCCAGTACCTAGCGTGACAATTAATATACCAGAAACCTAAAACAAAATCAAACTTGAATGCTGAATTTGTTAGCATGAGATAGAAAGATTACTAGCCGACAGTGTTGTCAAAGGCGTGCTTAAGCCATGAAGCAAGGCTAAAAATATGTTGAGCGTTTCGCTTCGCTTAATGTGCGCTTCAATGTTGTCATCAAGGCTCTAAGACAATTTTTTCTTTGCGAATGAGCGTTTCCTCAAGACGAGACACTAAACAATTGATATTTCATTTTATCGTAAGAAAAATATAAATTTATTTGTTACTCGTGCATATAATTATTAGTCTTGATTCATGTAGGGATGTTCAACTACACAAGTCATCCATCTCGTAAGGAGACTAATGGAGTAGCATAGGGAGAGGAAGAGGACTTACCTATGATGTTTATTGACCTAGAAAAAGCATACGACAAAATCCTTAAAAGGGGTCACTGGAGATGGTTGGATGAAAGTAGCAAAAATGAGGATGTTGAGATAGATGTGTGGACATAATATGAGTGATAGAATTAGCAATAAAGATATTCCGGACAAGGTGAGAGTGGCCGCCGTGGGGACAAGATGAGGGAGGCAAGACTATACCCGTCTACCGATCCGGATTAATCGGCAACCGGTCGGCCTGGTAACGTACCCGGTCCGGTAAGCTTTAACGGGTTGGGGGTTGGTTTGGCCCCCAACCCGCACGGGTTATGGTAAAATCCGATAAGGTCCAGATCGGTTGAAACCGGTTAACCAGACCGGTAACGAAAAAAAATAAAAAAAAGGGTTGCTCTCTTCCAACGATATTGTTACCGTTTGGGGGGGGGTTGCCAACAGTCATTTAGACCGCTTGACCTTAATTATTTTTTTTTGTTTATTACATTTTTACCCTTTAAAAAATCTATAAATACTCTATATTCTTCTCATTTTTATCACACAATTATTTCTACAATTCTCACTCTATCTTAATTCTCTTTATTATCAATTCTCAAGTTATTATTAATTTTCAAAGTAGCAAGACACAAGACTTCGAGCTTCGACTTTCAATTGAATTCTGAATCCCGAAATTTGGTACACTCATTTCATTCTCTAATTATTTTATTAAATTGTCATATTTATTTGTTGATTATTTAAATTAAATATTTTATAATGGATAGGCTAAAGAGAATGAGTAAATCTATTTCAAGGGGCAAAAAACCTAAAGGTTCTACTTCATCATCTAATCAAAATATAGATTATGATCAAATGCAAGAAGATTTTAGAATAAAAGATAATGAATATGATATTGTTCATATAGATAATATTGTTGAAACTAAAACTCTTACACCTACTAGTGTGCCTTCTGTCAATGTTAGTACTACTAGTGATAGACCTCTTTACCAGAAGTAACGAGTAGGAGAAAAAGGAGTAAAGTGTGAAATTTTTATGATATAATTGAGGGCACTGATAGAATTAGATGTAATATTTGTGAGAAAACTTATAAACATAAGAGAAGGGGTGGTAACAGGCACTATAGGTAGGCATGTAGAAAAAGATCATCAGACACACTGGTTTTCTGTCTCTGATTTAGAAGCCGGTCAACAACAAATTAATCCATTAACGGGGTGGGCTTGTTAACTACGATCCAAAGTGGTCTTGATTTTTGCAACTTAATTATTTCTTGTCCGAAGAGCAGTTGGAGTTATTTAGGCTAATAATGGAAAAAATAAAATTTAAAGAAACATGTAAACAATTTAATTTGAAACCAAAATTCATGCCAGGTGAGATTGTTACACGGTGAAATTATACTTATTTATTTTAAAAGAATGTTATAAGTATAGACACTCATAACATATGTTTCAAATGCTCATTGTAAGAACATGATATAACCGACGAACATTAGACATCAATTTCTTAACTTATAAAAAATTTATGTAAATTTTACACTGCTACTGTTGAATTTTCAGGATTTTATTACCCAACAATTTGTAGTGGTTTAGCTCATATAGCTGCAATTTCATATTTACTTTGGGGTTTAAAATAAACTGAAAAATATAAAGCTGCAGTTACTGTTATGTTTGAAAAGTTAAAAAAATATTTTTTTCTTATTCCCGATATTTATTGTATTGGTGCAGTCTTAAATCCTTCTATTAAAAAAGTAGATTGTCATAATTTAATATTTAGTTTATATAGTTATATGGAAGTAGGTCCAGAAGAAACTCCATCTTCAATTGATTGAATAAGTAAACTAGATAGTAATTTAACTACATTATAAGAATATTATGCTACATTGTTTGATAATAACAACTCTGCTACTAATATTCCTTCTAGTTCTAGTTCTATTTCTGTGTCAACATCTGCAGGATTCGATGAAGACGATGATAATGAATCTTTAGATATTTGGAGCACTTTTACAACACAAGCAATCACAAATTGAAATTGTGATGAGATGCAATTTTATTTACAAAAGTCAACGGAGTCGAAGAACTTTTACAATGGTGACAGGATAACAAAAGGCAATTTCCGATACTTGGAGCTATGGCACGGGATGTTCTTAATGTGTCTATATCAACAATGGCTTCTGAAAGTGCATTCAGCCAAGCACGAGACCAAATAGGAGACACATCACTCATTGGGCGGAACCACATTAGAAGTGTTAGTCTGCTTAAGGGATTGGATTGGATCAGAGAGAAGAAATCAAGGATTGGAAGACGTTGAATCTGCGGAAGATGAAGAAATCGACAATATTTGAAAAGCGGGAGCACAAGTTGCGGCGGAAGCGGGACTGAAATTAATACTACAGATTTAGAGGCTATGGAGCAACAACAATTCAATCAACATATAATTACTTATGCAATCAATTGAAGATGAAGTTTCTTTTGGACCTACTTCCATATAACTATATAAACTAAATATTAAATCATGACAATCTACTTTTTTAATAGAAGGATTTAAGACTGCACCAATACAATAAATATCGAGAATGGGAAAAAATATTTTTTAAACTTTTCAAACATAACTGTAACTGCAGCTTTATATTTTTCATTTGATTTTAAACCCCGAAGTAAATATGAAATTTCAGTTATATGAGCTAAACCATTACAAACTGTTGGGTAATAAAATCCTGAAAATTCAACAGTGTAAAATTTACGTAAATTTTTTAAAAGTGAAGAAATTGATGCCCAATGTTCTTCGGTTAACATATGAAGCATGTTCTTACAATGAGCATTTGAAACATATGTTATGGGGTCTCTATACTTATAATATTCTTTTAAAAATAAATAAGTATAATTCCACCGTGTAACAATCTCATCTGGCATGAATTTTGGTTTCAAATTAAATTGTTTAGGGTAACAATACCGTTGGAAGAGAGCGATTTCTTCTTCTTTTTTCGTTATCGATCCGATTAACTTGCTAGTTCGGCCCAACCGGTCCGGACCTTACCGGATTTTACCATAACCCGTGTGGTCAGCCAAACCAACCCCAACCCGTTAAAGCTTACATCCGACCGGACCGGATTAGATCGGTCGATCATCCAAGCACGGTTAATCCGCACTCTGTGAGACGGGTATACGAAGAACTTGTTAAAAGGATGCATAATATATAAATAAAATTATTATTACTTCATTATGTACTCTTTTTAGTATTATGAATAATGAAAGTTCAAAATATCATTAGTTTTTATTTTATTATTTTTTTAGTTGTTAACTTTAGTCTTCTAATTTAATAAATTAATAAAAGTATAACTATAATATAAACTATAAAATACAAAGTTAACTTTAAATTTTAAAATATAAAATATAAAACTATATTATATTAAATATTTAATTTGAATGTAGTTTACATTTTCAGAATTAAAAAATATCCAGCCCGGTCAGACCGGTTCAACCCGGAACCGTACGGGCCTATCGAAAATCCGGTAAGGAACCGGTCCGGTAGTCCGGGAATCCGAACCGGTAACTGACCGAAACGGGCTCAATCATGTATTGGTCAACCGGTCCGGACCAGATTGAACTAGTAGACACCTATAGGCAAGACTGACATGGTTCGAGCATGTGAAGAGGGGAGAGATGCACAGATGCCCCAATGAGGTGTAAGAGACTAGTTATGGTGGGCATGAGGAGAGGTAGAAACAGGCCGAAGAAGTATTGGGAAGAGATGATTAGACAAGATATGACACATATGCAGCTTACCAAGGACATGAGATAGGAGGATATGGGGGTCGAGGATTAGGGTACAAGGTTAGTAGGTAGTTGAGCGTTGTCTAATTTCCTAATCAGTATTGTTATTATTACTTTCCTACTATCTTATTCTTCGATTTTATTATTATCTGTGGTTTTCTTTGCTTTGATTACTGTATTATTTGTTGTTGCGACTGTTCTCTTTATTTTAGAATGGCTTCTTCACTACTGTATTTTCTTTTCATACTTGATTTTGATATGGTTTACTGGATCCGAGGGTCTATAAAAAACAACCCCTCTACCTTCACAAGGTAGGGTAAGGTTGCGTACATACAACCCTCTCCAAACCTTATGAGATTACATTGGGTATGTTGTAATTATCAATCTTGGACTGAACATGTGTGTGTATTTTCTTCTCCATTTGCAGTGTTTTTTATTAAAGCTCACATTTTATTTGTGTTTAAAGCCCCAATAGACCTTAGGGATTTTAGCCCTTTCCTCTTTTGATAACACTACTAGCCGAATAGTAGTCCAACATTGAGAGGTTTAAAGACTCTTGGTTATACATCACATCTCAATTCCTTGGAACTTGTCATGTATAATGAAGTCTAATGGCTACAAATTAGATAGATAGAGTCATAGAGGCTTGGCCAAGGAGCAGATCATTGGTGCCTATGCAGGTGGAGAAAGAAAAACTTGAGGCTTGTCAAATGTTTCCTTGATTGTGTAGATTTGAGAAAAATGCAATGCATATTGGAGGAGAATCTCATGCTTGTTAAGAAACCAAACATTCTTTCACATCTTATGGCCAACTAACACACATGAGCACCAATCCTCTTCTCCTCTCCCTCACTCTATTTTTCTTCACGTGTGGGATGACAATTTTGTCCTTGTTTAAACTCGTTTGAGGTTTATCAGTACTTCAAATGGAGAAAGATTAATTGGCTACCTATTGAAGTGGGTAACTTGCTACAAAAGTTAAAGATAACATACGACAAAGCATACAAGACACTGTAACACTTCACCCATTACTATGACGATTGAATCCTGGCCAGCTTACGCGGACCTCGACTATTCCATCGGGTACTTACCACCTCCTACCAACACGGTATCAAGTAGCTCTACCCACCAAGGCTTAGGAAGATTTGAAGAGATCTTCTAGTGTTCTTTGACTCCACTTGAATTTGAACCTGAGAACCCACGCTTCTAATACTTCATTGACTACTAGGCTATGCCATTAGGTTTCTCCCTATTTAATTTACCACACCACGTTGGAGGGCAGCTCACTCAGTCCTCTACCTAGCCACCACTTGAATTATACAATTAATCTTCAAATGTTAGGCTATCAAAAATATAAAGCCTCGCTCGAGAACGTCAAATTTAACAAACACAAAAAAGGCATGACAATTGAAGAGCTCCAAGCACTAATTCTCCAACACTCCCGTGTATTTCCCTCAAAAACCTTTCAACCTAGGTGGAAGTTTCCAATCAGTAGGCTTCAAGAACAATTAAAGGCAGAGCATCTCCTTATGCCTAAATGAAGACAGGATGTAGCTTTAGACTGACACTTCAATCTTGCAGAATCGAAAACTAAAATGAATTACAGAAAATTTAATAGCAGTTGCTTAGAGGAGCTACAAAGTCAAATTCCAATGCAACCTAGACAGATGTTTGTTTTCATGACCAATGACTACAATATGGCACAGGAAATTAGTGTTCGGAAGAGGGACAATTGAAAATTGAAATAGGTTTTATCCACGTAGCAAAACCAGTTAAAGAATTTGAACCCGAGGACTACGTGTTGGTCATTTCCATGGATGACTAGCAAAATTTGAAAGTAATACATTGATGGAAAAATATCAGGTTTTCAGAAGATACCCACCTATTACACCAGATAGATGTAATGAAATTCAAGAACACTTACTAGAACTGCAGATGCATGAAACCACACCCTAGCAAGACAAAAAGCCACATCAATACCACACTTCTCAAAGGGATGTAGAATTATATTTTTTCTTAATGAAAAAACAGCAAGAAAATAAGATTGACAACTCACTGAAACAACTCTCACTTCAAGGCTGCATCTGATCATCTCCAGTCATACATTGCTCCAGGATGACCATACCATGGATCAGATGCAATGCAATTTCATTAGAAAGTGTGTTTATACAAAGATTTAAGAAATAGAAGAAAAAACAATGACTCCAAATTATTTCCAAGAAAGCAATGACCCCAAATAGAATAAATACTCTAGCTCTTGATAGCTTTACTATTCTAGCCTAAGGAGGCTCGTTAGCAAGCCATCCTCAGGCGTGCAGTTTTTCAGGCAAGACCAAATTAAAGTTCAGAAATCAGAACTTGTCAAGGAAAAATAAAAAGTTAACACAAAGGAGATAACACAAATTATGGCTGATGTTAGAGGAATCAAGAAGATCCACAACATTTAAAGGGTATCACAGTAATTCCTAACAAACAATCCAAGGTACCTTCTCCAGGGTGCCTTTTAAGCATCTAAATCACTGAATCTTGCCTCAAAGCCCTGGTAGATATCCTGAAGGAAAAAGTAAATTAGACTTTCCAGGACCCGGGGATTCTGAACAGTATGTAAAACAAAAGAGAGAAGATACACAATTAAGAAAGGGCCTGAAAACTATATAAAAATCCACACAAATAAACAATTAAATCAGAGATTTGAAGACAAGAGGTCAAGAAAACTAAAAGAACAGAAAAGGGACAAAAAAAGAGAAAAGACAGATCTCAATCTACATTCAGAGTGAACAGATATTCATAATGTTTATTTACAGAGACGTGAATACCCATTTTATGTCTATCTATTTTGGCGCATAAGTTACTCTCCACTCTCAGGACTTGAGTAAAAAGTACCACTTGAGACATGATAACTATTTTAAAATTCAATGAAGCTCTTTATAATGTCACCATTAAGAATTAGTACAGAAGGGGAAAACGCCTTTGGCAAGTTATCTTACGATAGAACAGAAAACAATCCACTGAAAGAACTGCCAAGATATAGATCTCCCACGGTCAGCAATCTTCTCTGCAACTTAAACCATGCCAAGCTCCGAAGCACTTGACCCAAGATAGTAGAGATAAAAACAGATAAAGCCCAATGATTAGAGAACTGAATGTAAACTAAGATCATATGATCATAATGCACTAGTATCTAGCGCAACATGTCCCTAGATAGAAAATCATCGTTGTCGTTCACTTGCCCGTGATGAATGGGTGGCTCAATGCCTGGGAAACCGTTATTCTCTTTTCTGGATCTAACACAAAGATTCTCTCCATAAGATCTTTAAAGTGAGACAACATCTTTGGATCTTCACCTGGAGAACCCAAAATTATTGAACTGATATCTTTTGGCTTGATGTTAACAATCAGCTTCCTTATAGCCTGCAAAAGTATACAAGTGCAACCAAATTTAATATACAGCAAGGTTATCATTAATGACTACCAATGGTTTGTTTATCATGGAATGACAGGACAGGCTATAGTCTACAAGAAACAACCTTTTTTGTAACAGGATCCTCTTCGATGGCAAGAAAATTGAGATCTTGGTCAAAATGTTGGTCTGTAAACGCACCCTGAAATAAAAGAACGGAGAGAATTATTGTTTCCATAGTGACTACATCACGTCAATTACTAAGAAAGGTGCAAAAACTATAATCGCAGCACCTAATGCGATCACCCAGAATTGTCCACAGCAACTAATTAACCAGGCTAATAACTATAAATCATAAATATTTCTTATTAGATTAGGGTAATATGGAGAATGTCAAAGAAGAACCTTTCTAAGCATCTTTTTTGGAAATGGACCTTTCAATTCCATGTGAAGACGAAGCATGTCATTATTAGATGGACCTGGAAATAACACTTTCCCAGCATAAAGCTCAAACAAACAGCAACCAACTGACCATATATCCATCGGATGATCGTACGCCAAGCCAAGAACTGCAACATGACATAATACAGAACTTAATCAAACAAAACCACACATTCAATAAAAAACGACCTTAGAACCAATGTCGGAGCATTGAACAATAGAAACAAAGTGAAAAAGGGACGTCCCAAATCTAAAAAATAAAATCTTAAGAATTGATGCTTACTGATCTCTGGGGCACGGTAAAATCGGCTGACGAGGTATGGAGTAATTTCGTTTTTGCCAGCAAACATAGCATTACCAAAGTCACAAAGCTTCAGCACATTTTTCGCTTCATTTACCTAAACAAGTAAATACAGAAAAGTCAACATATACATACAAATTAAAGGAAGTAAAGTAAAGAAAGCTACTCTCAGCAGATGTAAAGTCGGAGAATTAGCTAGCCCGCGGAAAGATGAATATTACTCAAAACATTCCACTTACCAACATGTTGTCGGGTTTAATATCACAATGAAGCACACCACAATTTTTTAAATGCTTCAAAGCAATGAAAAGTTGCTTCGAATACGTCCTCACAGCAGTGAGTTTGAGTCCAATGTTACGCCCGAACTTCTTCAGAACCTCACGGAGATTCATATGAAGAGACTCAAAAACTAAACAGAGATGATTCCGGTACTTGAAGCTAGAAATAAAGCGAACACAGTGGCGCTTGTCTTCAGGATCGGCACCAACTAGCTTCTTCAATATGATCAACTCTTCCATACCAGCTTTATACCTGACAACGACGAAAACAACATAATTAGGCCACCAGAACAAGCAATGAGTGGCACGAAATGGGGAAATTAAAAAACTTACATCGTTTCATTATTGCGTATCATTTTTATTGCAACTTCTTCAGGGTCACCATATCTAGCCTTGAGATCTTTAGCCCGAACAACATTAGAAAAGACTCCTTTACCATGAGCAGCAACAATCTCATAACGGCCATCAAGAATTTCTCCGAACCGATAACCTGCGAACCGACAAGAAACATCAACTAAGACGACGGTTCTCAGCCATCAAATAAAAAATTAATGAACATACCAAGAAGAAGGCTGAAACTAATTTCAGGTTGTAATAATATCAACCTTTTTTTATATCCGATAAATCCCCGAGGGTCAGTGCCACACGGTTCTAAACTCGGTGGATAATTGGAGAAACAAAAGAATGGGAGAAATAACATCAGCTAGCAAAAGGATAATCTCAACTTGAAATATAAAAAAGGAGATGACATTTTCTCCTCAAGTATTTTGTGCCTTTGGACCTGAATGAATAGCACTATTATAATTATCCGGCAGAAGTAAACAGAAAATCAGTTACATGTAACTCAATCTTTATCAAGCATCTTCAGATAACAATTAACTCAAAGAAAAAGAGGCTATCATGAGCAAATATCAAAGAATATGGTGGCACATATCAAATATAGCAGCGCCAGCATGCTCTGAAGTAAAACCTGAAATATGAAGGCTCCAGGTAACGAGTGAAATACTTACTATAATACCCTTCTGGATCATCCCAGTTATCATGAAGGCCACTGCGCTCAACTGCCACACCATCTCCTTTGCCCTGAAAGACAACAGATAAAACCAGAAAAACATGATATCCATGTACTTATTACATAGACAAGGAAATGACTTCCTATTAGCACAGTAAGCATGTTTCCCACAGTTTCAGTACAAGTACGAGCAGAAAGCAAGAAAACAATCCCCTTTTTCTCTCTCATTGGCCGGGGTGTTCCTTTGTTATTGTTTGGGCAGCGTGGAGCAAGAAGTAGAGAGACTCACAGAATCCAGAGTTCTTACAATGCATTATTCGTAGACATCACTTGATCCAAAAAAATTATTCGTAGATATCAAAATTTATACTGAATGGTATTACAAAGTCTGCCACAACTAAAATAAACAGACACTCTCCCACAGTGTGGACAAAACGGACCAACTCTCAAGTCTTAGCTAGTAACATAATAAAGTAAAAGCTATTTTGTAGTCTTCGTGTACAAAATGGTTCAGCAATATCATTTTGGGTGCAGCGGGAAAGAAAGGATGGTCCCTGTTTGTGCGATTTTTGAAAAAATAAACACCGCTGCTCTAATAGAGATCTCAACAAAATCCTAACAGAATAAGAGAGAACTATACCAGCAGTCCAGCACATAATCCCATGATACAATCAAGGGGCACAAGAAAGCAATGAGATGGCCAAGATAACAATTGCTACATTGGATTTCATAACAGTATGCATACTTCTAGTGCCAAGAGTCTCTAGACAATATAAATCAACACAAGCTAAAGTCAAAGAATGAGCAACCCAAAATCCCTGGCTATGTTTCTTAAGCAATGTTTCTAAGTTAAAGATTGACCATTTTCCTGATGCCAGCAGGTGATTCTCCAAATATATCATCACAAAATATGTCAGCCGACCTCTCGCTCTGCAGAATGTAGTAAACAAGAAGTCAATCAACAGGTAAAGCAATTAGGAAAACAACTACTAGAGCAAAAAGCAAACCCATAAAGCAAAGTGCTGAATCGACTAATTCTAAAACAAAACCCTAACATAAAAGGGATAAGAATTAGGAGCCCCCAGAAAATAGTGTTGAAAGATAAATAAGTAGAATGAGTACCACCGGTCCACGGAAAGGAAAAACCAATGGCATGTGAACACACCTTTGGAGTACCCTGCCCCAATCCACCAGCTCCAGAAGCCTGCTCATCAGCAATATCACCACCCTGCAGAGGTGATTTCCCAACAGAAAATGTTGGATCATCCACATGGACTGCACCATTGCTTTTACCATCAATTGACTCTAGCACAACATTGTCTCCAACTGCAGGCGTTTGAGTAGACTGATCCATATAAACCTCAACTGATGACAAAAAATGAAAAACATAGTTAGAGACCACAAACTCGATCCAGAAAAGAGAAACATGCAGAGAATCAACAGAAGAAATCTTAGCATATAACTCTGGATGGTTTACGGTGCAATGCCAAACTTCATAAAACCTGAGTGGCGACAGAGTCCAACTCAACATCCTAATATCTATACTATACATATTTAAGAGTTCAAATAAAAAAAAACACTCATTAAGCAAGCAGGAACTTGACACTTAAACTGCTATGCAAAATGGGTGATTGATTAGCCAAAATCAATCATTCACAGCTTATATTCCTGAATAGGCAAATGGTAAACCAGAGACACGCCAATGTTAAACATTAAATACAGCAAAACAGAATCGAATAATATATCAAGAGATCTTAAGTCCAAGATGTTACCAATGTCCCCGGACTGAGTAACTTGTTCCTTCTGTGACTGCTGATTCTTATATTTTTCAAGAATAGCTTGCCTTCGCCTTCTGCTCTCCTCCTTAATTCTATCAAGTTCGTCTTCTTCTTCCTGTTCAGCAAGCTGGAAAACAATTTTTTCCTGATAATCCTCCTGCTCAACTTTATCTCTGCAATACACCAAAAATGAGAAGAAATAAAGAGAAAACCACACATTGAGGAAATGAGAAAAACAAAACCACACATTAAGGAAATCAACTCTACTGAAGAGTCTCTGATATCAAAAGTTCCTAGTTAGAATTAACAATACCTTCTAGATTTCTCACTGTCTATCTCTACAGCTTTTTGCTTTGTGTTCTCAATTTTTAAATGATCACTTGTCCTTTCTCTCTCAATGTCAGTCTCATAATGTCTATTACGTCTATTATAAGCAGGACCATCATCAAGGTCATCATATCTCCGCTGCCTGCTGGACCTATCACTATATCTATCCCTATATGCCTCCCTACTTCGTCCTCTGCTTTCCCTATCCCTATTCCTCATTTCTCTCTCCTCGCTCTCTCTGAAACTATCTCTCTCTCTATCCCTCAACCTCTCCCTCTCTCTCCCCCTCTCATATTCCCGTTCTCTATCTCTCTCCCTTTCCCTATCTCGAGTTTTCTCTCTTTCCCTCTCTCTGTCCTTCTCCCTTTCCCTCTCCTTCTCCTTATCGCTCTCCCTTCCCCTTTCTCTAGCCAACTCACGCTCCCTGTCTTTCTCTCTCACTCTATCCCTGTAATTATCCATGCTACTTTCCCGATATCTGTCAACACTCTCCCTGTTATGATACCTGTCCCTAGAGCGTCTGCTGTAACTAGAATTGTGCTCCTTTTCTCCATCCCTAGAGGAATCTCGGCTTTCATGTCGATAGTCCCTGTTGTATCCAATTTTTTCATCATCAAAGTTACTTCTATGTCTGCTTCCCTTCTCATATGTGTCATCTTTCTTACGAAACTTGGGTACAAGGAAAGACTCCTCCAAAATGCTTTTGGATTGTGATCTTCCTCTGGAGCGATCAGGTGACTTGGATGACTTTGTAACATGTCTCTCTTCATGGTGCTCATCGTGAGAAGATGATACCCTAACAGATCTATGCCTCTTCCCAGCTTTTTCAGGAGTCAAATATTTTCTTTGATCCTGTAGATCACTTTCATCCTCATCGTAGCTCTTTTGCTTTCTACTTTCTTCACCAGCAAAACTATCTTCTTTATGTGGTTTAGGCTCCAATTTATGGAATTCATCTATGTAACTACCATTCGCAAAATGCTTGTCACTAGACTTCCTTTCTCTAGAACTATCAGCCTTTCTATTTTTCCTTTGATCATCATCCCGTCCTGAAGCAGTGGAATCTCTGTCGACTTTTTCCACATTGTCAGCAGGCCCTTGTCCTTGGGCTTCATGCAATTCCTAGAAATATGAGCAGAATTAAATGATAAAGTACACCTTCTCAACATTTTAGCAGACAAAAAAGATCAAATTTTAACAATCACAAGAAAGTTTCTTACTAATAAAAAGAAAGCCCTCAGTCATCAGGACACGCCTAGAGAAACTTTGTCCCCAATGTAATAGTGAAGTTCAAAGCTCTGTATGGAATACATAATTCTCATGACTGTTTTGTGCAGCATACTTATTAATCAGACAGTTGAAACAGCATTAATTTAACACGTCTTAAACACTAAAAATCGTAAAAATCCAAACACATTCCCGCTTTTGGTTGCTTAAAGTTGAAATTTTGCATTTGAAAACATTAGTTTTCCCCTACTTACAAAAAGAACATTACTTTTTTTCAAAACTAAAATGAACTGTTATCAGTCTTGAAAGCAATCTCGACAGCAACCAAACATGGAAGGAAAAATTAAGAGAAAATGGTCAAAAACACATGTGAAGTATCACTTTTTTGCGAGCTTACTACCTGAACTATCACCAACTATTATCAAAACACAGCTTGAAGCTGCCTAGACCAAATGTCTGAATACAATCGTCAAAAAGACGCGTGAAAACTTAATTGGACCATAAAACTTCATCCACATGGCAGATGACTCATTAAGGTGTGTTTCGATAAACAGTTCATGTAGGAAACGCAAACAGCTGATAATTCAGGTAGTAAACTCGCAAAAAGTGATACTTCACGTGTGTTTTTTACCATTCTCACCTAAAATTTTCAGTAATTCCTTCAATTATACCGTACACTCTACCCTCCCATACTTCACATGTGTTTTAGACCAACGACAACATTCAAGTGTAATCCACAAAGTGGGGTGTGGAGATGTCACAATGTACGCAGACCTTAACTCTACCTTTGTGGGGGCAAATAGATTGTTTCCGATAGACCATAGGCTATACATGTGTTTTTTACCACTATCTCAAAAATAAATAAACGCGAAAATTATCGAGAAATAATAATCGAAAGAAATCTAAACAGACCATGTCCAAATCATCTTCATTCCCCAATTTTTTGGTTGCCGCGTCATCATCCTCAATAATTTCTCCTTCCTCCATATCATAATCAATCCCTAAACTAGAAACACCAATAACCGTACCAATCTTCATCGCTTCTCCTGGTTGACCTCCGTTCTCAATTACATCTTCCAATTTCTCGGGTTTCGAATCTGATTTATCTTCGTGCTTCTTGCTATGGTGTCGATGATGACGGTGGTGATGGTGGCGGTGCTTACGGCGTTTCGTTGGTTCGCCTGTATCCTCATCGGAGGGAGAAGATCGGCGGTGTTTGCGAATAGAAGGTTCATTGGAATCGCTCGCCATTGAGAGCAATGATTTTGAATTGAAAAATTGAAGAATTAGGGTTAGGTTTTGTGAGAACTGTGAGTTTGAAATTATTCGGGTCTAAGAAGATCCGATTGATATGTTGATGGAGACATAGAGAGGAAAGGTTAGGTGCAATTTGAGAAATAAGAAAAATAATACTAATTTGGTACTGAAGTTCCGAAATTTACATATGGACCACGCAAGTTTGTTGATTTAGGCGGATGTGTTTGAAAGGCGGGTAATCTATTGTTATATAAGAGTGCGTTTGGTTCGGGTAATAAACAAAGGGAAAGGGAATGAAATTCCTTGATTTATTTTGAAGTTGTTTGTTTGACCTACTTTTTCATTCCGTTTACCCTCTTTTTCATTCCCTTTTCCTTAGATTGATTCCCTCACCCCCTAGGTATTTTCATTCCCTTTTTCCAACTCAGACCCCAAACCACCCAGAACCAAATATGTAGGGACAATTAGAATAATTACTTTTCTTTCCTTTTCATTTCGTTTATCCTGCGCGAACCAAACACACCCTTAAATTTCATTCGTCCAGGTGCTTGTTCACTTCTAAATATAATAAAGCTACGAATAGAAAATGTGATGTGTCATTCTCTTTAGCTAAAGAAACTATTTATCTTTTTTCTCATTTTTTTCATAATTTTCTCTAATTTTCTATTCTTTTATTGTATAAAAATAAATATAATTACTACTTCCACATTCATTCCTAATTACTAAAATCGATTGAAATTCTGGAAGAATACTCATGTATTTAATTTATCATGAGCCGAGAGGCCAAAACGGAGCTATTGGAGTTTCCTGAAGATATCCTTATTGCTTCCTCAAGTTGCCCATATTTTTTTTTTCCTAATTTTATTTATTTATTTACATATTATGTAGAGTTCATTTTGGCTGCAATTGCAGACAAATTAGACGGACATGTCATATTAGGTTGTAAGTTTGTACTTATGAAGAAGACATTATGTTTAATACAACTTCATGAGTAGGATCTAACGACATCATGATATTGTATTCTGCTTTTTAAATTGAAGATTTTATAAAAGATTATGATCTCTTGTTATAGAAGATTATAGTTTAACAAAAAAATATTAAGCTTTGGAAAGTTCAACAACTTTTGGGGAAGAGATTATTAAATATACATAAGTATACACATGATATACATATGTATACTTATGTATATTGGAAGAATGGAGCATCACGGGTTTGGGCAGTAGCCCATTGTTAGATAGATTTTAGTATTGTTTTAGAGTGTGTGTTAGGGAGTCTTTTATTTGTCGTTTTGGGCAGTAGCCCATTGTTAGGTAGATTTTAGTATTGTTTTAGAGTGTGTGTTATGGAGTCTTTTATTTGTCGTTTTGGGCAGTATTATGCGTGTTATTTTGTGTTCTCAGGTTTTAAGCGATTCAGAAAGGAGTAACGCGAATTCAAAAAAAAAATGGGCAGCAATTGAGGACAAAAATGCATATATGGTCACAAGAGCTAAGTCAAAGAAGCACCGGGAAGCTCGAAAAGCAGTTTAAACAAATTATGGATGAAGAACGTTGTAGACCTCTTAAACCGCGCGTGATTAATGATTTAAGTCAAAAAAACTCAAAAATTACACAGTAAAATACAATATCATGATGTCGAGGTGCTCCAAAATTACACTATAGACCGCGTGGATACAATATCATGATTTATTACACTATTACACTATTTTGAATTGAACAAAAAGATAACTTTTTTTTTAACTTATACTTTCTCCGTTTCAAATTATTTATCGTTTTTTATTTATTTACCCACTTCTTAAGAAATATTAATTAAGATGGGTATTTGACATACTTTATCAAGGAATATTAATTAAGAGGGATATTTGACATACTAAATTATAATTTATGTCCATTAAATATCTATTCTATTTATGTGTCATTTTCATTAATGACAAAGAGTGAAATGAGAATAATTAATTATGCCTTAAATTTTAAAATAATAAATAATTGAGATAACTATTTTTAGTAATCGGAGCAAATAATTTGAGACCGAAAGAGTATTTGTGCTTATAAACATGTAATTTTCCCAAATCAGCCCAACGAACTTTTGACAACATACCGGCGGAAAACTCAAAGCTTACACTTAAACTCTTCCTCGTCTTCTCCGCCATTTCTTGCATATATAAATCTTTCTCTCTATTCCCTTAACTTCACCACATTTTCACTTCAATGGCATCCCCTTGTATTTCCTTCTCTTCTTCCTTAGGCCGCCTTACCGTATCCACATTCCCTCAAAAAACTAGAAAATATTACAACAAACTCCCTGTTATTCAATCGAAGATTCGAGAGATTTTCATGCCCGCGTTAAGCTCTACGATGACTGAAGGAAAGATCGTGTCGTGGAT
This sequence comes from Przewalskia tangutica, assembly GCA_029844215.1. Taxonomy (NCBI): domain Eukaryota; kingdom Viridiplantae; phylum Streptophyta; class Magnoliopsida; order Solanales; family Solanaceae; genus Przewalskia; species Przewalskia tangutica. The sequence goes on from CM056723.1 coordinate 123,050,909, forward strand.
TAAATCTGAAGGTGATGTTTTGTCTAAAGGTGAATCAGTTGTTGTGGTGGAATCAGATAAAGCTGATATGGATGTTGAAACATTTTATGATGGGATTCTTGCTGCTATTGTTGTTAACGAAGGTGATGTTAGTTTTGGACTTCTTGCTATTATTATCTTTTGTTTCCTTAGCCTCGGTACCATGGAGGACTTAGGAGTGTCTCCTTGAACAACTAAAGCGGTCTATCACAATATATTTATATTTTTTTTCAAGAAAAGTGTGTCTTTTGAATAAGGTCTGCGTACAATAGCCACCACAAACCTCACTTGTGAGATTACACTGGGTATGTTGTTGATCTTCGCACTATAATTTACCCAACTAAGAGTCCGGGTCGAATCTATAGGGAACAATATACTAGGGCGATCTTTCTATTGTTTTTGCTTGTTGCTACTGCCTCTTTTTCTTCTTTCTTTGAGCCTCTGGGATTACACTGGGTATCCTGTTGTTGTTAGTTTTGGACTTCATTTCTTTACCACAAAAAAATAATAGTATTCACAATGTAGTTATTAAAGAGTCTAGTTTAGGGATATATTTTCTCAATGTTTTATGTTTTTTATATAAGTTTTTTCAATACATAGATCCTATGTAGCACGGACGACAGTGAGGGTGTCCCGAGGGACACAGGACACACACGCGAGAGGAGGTGTCAGATAGGACTGACGACACACACGTGAGAGGTGTGTCACAGAGACGACACACGACACGAGACCGTGGTGTCGGTCAGAGGACGACGACACACGTGAGAGGTGTCCGACAGGAACTGGACGGCGGGGTGGTGAGGTGTGAGAGTGTACAACGACGGACGACACGGCCGCCGATAGATACGACAGACACACCGACACGCACGCCGTCCTGGACAGATACGACACGACGCACGAAAAAATAAAAAAACAAGACACGATTTGAAAAATTTGAAAAATAGAAAACGATTTTGAAACATTTGAAAAAAAAAATAGGGGGCGACGAATTGCAAAATTGAAAAATAAAATGAACACTTTAAATTTTGAAAAATAAATAAAATTTTCAAAAATTTACAAAAAAAAACACGAATATACGACATTTTGAAAAAAAAAAGGAACACGGACGGCAATTTTTGAAAAAAAGAAAAATAATAAATTAAAAAATTAAAATTAATATTATTAAAGCTTCACATTCAAATAAATTATAAATTTAATTCAATTTTTTTATATACCAATAAACCAAAATACAAAATAAATATGTACCAAAAAAAAAAAAACACATTCATAAAAAAATTCAATCAAATAAATATTCAATATATATATAAATACATAGTAAATAAAAATAAATAATAATGTGTGTCCCACCCCAAATTTCAAAAAATATAAATAAAACTAAACTTTTTCTAAAAAAAAAAAAAAAAACTGCGGTTTTTTTTTTTTTTTTTTTTTTAGTCACGTGTCCGGTCAGTGTGTTGGTTTGTCGTCGTTTAGTGTCAGTGTCCGATGAGCGTACCAGGTGTCTATGCTTCATAGTGTGTGCATAGATCACTTGACAAAACCATATTAAACATTATCGTGCACTTTAGTTGTCCACTATACTAAAAATAGATTGTTACTTTTACTTATCCATTCTAGCATATCAAGAGGAAGTCAAAATTTTCACCTGTTTTACCCTTAATATTAATTACTCATATCCAAATCATTTTCAAGTATTTTGAGACTATACACCAATTAGTATGAGTATTATGATAACATATATACTTCATTTTGTTAATTCTTAAGGGGCGTGGAACGTCAAAAATGGACAAGTAAAACTGAATGTAGGGAGTTGTTTTCTTGTTGATTTATCGTCGTTCAAGATTTGTAATTATTAGCTTCCTCATGACGCTCTTGTTATTTCAATTCCAACAGGTGAAACTGCTCCTGTTGGTGCACCTATTGGGCTTTTAGCTGAAACTGAAGATGAGATTGCTGAAGCTAAAGCTAAAGCCCAAGGCCAATCTGGATCGACGACTACTCCTGAACCTGAAGTTGCAGCTCCATCTAGTGTATCTCCTTCTGATGAGCCAAGGAAGATTGTTGCAACGCCAAATGCAAAGAAATTGGCAAAGCAACATAAAGTTGATATTAATAAAGTAAACGGGTCAGGTCCATTTGGACGGATTACAGCGGAGGATGTTGAGAAATCTGCTGGAATTACTCCAGCGCCATCTCCTGCTGCTGCTGCTCCGGCAGTGGTTACTCCGGAGAAATCTGCTGCTCCGGTTAGTTTACCGGAGATTCTTCAAGGGTCGACTGTTGTTCCATTCACTACAATGCAAGTTGCAGTGTCTAAGAATATGGTGGAGAGTCTCTCTGTACCAACATTTCGGGTCGGGTATCCGGCTGTTACTGATGCCCTTGATGCTTTATACCTGAAGGTGAGTGATTTAAATTTGAGACTTTACGTTGCGAACTCAATATAAGTTATACTTCAATTTAATAGGGTGTTCACGTGAATTTTCACGTGTTTGGTATGTGTTGCAGAATATATAATTGTGTGTTTAAATAGGCTTACTACATAGACAGTCTATTGAACTTGCTAGTAAATTTCATTTAGACACTCGACTACGGTTATATAAAATGTTTCATTTAGATAAAATGTTTCATTTAGACGCTTGACTACGGTTCGTGTTGGGTATCCGGTTATTACTGATGCACTTGATGCTTTATACCTGAAGGTGCGTGATTTAAATTTGAGACTATTGTGAACTCGATATAAGTTATAGTACCTCAATAACAGGGTGTTAAATTAACAAGAAATTTCACGTGTTTGGCCTAAGAAAAAGAGCAGGGTTGTGATGGATGCGAGAAAATGATTAAAATTGTTCCTTATGTTTGAGGGTAGATTCAACATAGTTCCTTAAGTATGCATTGAACATTTTTGGTCCTCTGCCAAAAGTTCACTTTTAGTCTTCATCAAATATTTACCAAAGAGGTTTGTTAGATTTGACGGGAACTATGAAAAAAATTAGCGGGAACTCACATTTAGAGGGAAATTTTTTGTAGTTTCTGCTATGTTTGATTTATTTCTAGAGTTTGGTGCAACTTTTTGAGGTGTAATTTCTGCTATTTTTATATCCTTTTGGTGTCTAGTGTAGTTAATTTGTGTTGCATATTTTAGGATCAGATCGGTCTTAAGGTGGTCACATGATTTAACAAGACTATTATGTGATGCATAATAAAACTGTGCAAATTAATTGATATGAATTGATGTTAGATTCTGGGGTTTTTGAGAAGTGTTGTGATTGAATTGATAAACAGGTTAAGAAGAAGGGTGTTACAATGACCGCATTGTTGGCCAAAGCTGTGGCAATGGCACTAGCTCAACATCCAGTTGTGAATTCCTCTTGTAAAGATGGAAAGAGCTTTACGTACAACAGTAGTATAAATATTGCTGTCGCTGTGGCAATTAATGGTGGGTTGATAACACCGGTGCTTCAAGATGCTGACAAGGTAGTGTCACTGAATCAAGTCTCCTTTTTAAAGTTATGCAGCATTTCATGTGGTTGGTTTATTTAAATAGTTATTGATTCTGCGTAGGAGTGGAAAACGAGCGGGTTGGATCAGATATGGGCGGGTCGAAAATGGGTTAAACAAAAACTGATAGAATATCCGACCCGCTCATATTTAACATGGATAAACATGGGTTAACCAACAGATAATATGGATATCCATATTATCCACGGTTCAGGAATAGTCCGGTGAGAACACAACCTAAAAGCCAAAATAAACTTAGACTCCCAAAATGCAAGACCTCATGAAAAGTAACAAGTAGAAAAATGAGTATTGATAATATGGATATTCATATTATCCATCTGGATATCCATTTTTAGTGGATAATATCCATGTTTGATCTACTTTTACAAAGTTGACCCATGTCTAATGGGTCGGATTGGATGGTTACTTGTTTTAACCATTTTTCCAGCCTTTTAATTCTGCCGAATATGTTAAGTTAGAGGTAATGCTTATTATTTTTTTATATTGGTGCAGTTGGATCTATATATGTTGTCTCAAAAGTGGAAGGAACTGGTAGAGAAGGCTAGGGCTAAGCAACTACAGCCACATGAGTACAATTCAGGTTACTATCTTTACTAGTTTATTTTGTGTTCGTTGAATTTGTGCCTGGATTTCAAGGTTATCGCGTGGGAGTCTATCGACACGTTGTGGTTTCCGAATTCAGGGACGTTCACATTGTCCAACTTGGGTATGTTTGGTGTGGACAGATTTGATGCTATTCTTCCTCCTGGCCAGGTAAGGGATTGGGTACAGCTGACTTCTGTTTCCAATACGATTCATTTTGTTTTAGGAAATAACATCAACTTAAAACTGAATGATGTTCAGGGGGCTATAATGGCTGTTGGAGCATCAAAACCAACTGTTGTAGCTAATGCTGATGGGTTCTTCAGCGTCAAAAATAAGATGCTGGTATGTCTTGCATTCTGTTCCCTTTGTTTAGTTCTTGGAAGTTCTAAGTTGAGAAGATAATTGTAGAAGTAAAAATTATTGTCACCTTATCAGTTTTCACTCTAATTAGAGAATGTTGCCCAAATAATTCGTCTTTACTCTAGCCACTCAAACATATAACTCTCATTGAATTATTATGTAAATTGTGGTTACAACTGTTCCTATTTCCCTTGATAGTTGAAACAAAAGAAAAATATGGTTGTTCACCATCTGTTCATCTTAAAATGTATGTTCTGTAGATTTTCTGGCCATCATAGCAAGGAATTGTTTCAAATGTTCGTTGTTAATTTTGATAGCTTTTGTTTAATTCTTAAATGGCTGAATCATTGCTTCGTTTATTCTGCTTCTTTTATCCTTGTAAATCTTTGCCTTTTGTGGTATAGTTCATTGTTTTATCTTGTTCCCATAAGATTTCTTCTTGTTATCTTCGAGAGTTCTTGATGTACTCATGATCTTTACTTCATATAGCAAAAAGAAAGTTTATGAAGATGTTACACAATATCAATGGAAGATATTCTTGTAGGTTTCCTATATTTTTCCTATGTTGCCCTAGATTGGTTCCTGCACTTCCTGCTTCTAAGGGTATCTTTTTACTTCTAATTTTATGCATTATGCATATAGATCTCCAGTAGTTGGTCTTGGTGTCTATTAAATTGCAAAACGGGTCTAGTCTGGTAGGCCTTAAAGGGTGAGAAGCAAGTTGAAGACGAGGAATAGGTTTACCGAATGAGATTAACCTATGTAAGTTTAAGTGTACCTAGTAAACAAGTTAAACCATTATGGACAATGACAAGCTAGAGAATTTAAAAGAATCACGGAATACGAGCATAAATTAAGTAACTCCAAGTGTTCCAGACTTTCATCAACTGGACCTTTGTGCATGTGGAGCTAAGATATTTATGTCATCTACGAAGATGGGGTTGGGAGATTTTAGCTTCCAACTGAGATCACGTTGATTAGCAAGATAAACATAGCTTATCCATTACTACATGCTCTACAGCAGACGGTGCTAATCAGACTTAATGTGCAAAATGATTGTCCTTTTACCCTCTTCAATGTTTGCAGTTTTTAAGTTATTTGAGATATTGGAGCTTCATTCTCCCCTTGATAAGGGCTATACGGGATAGGTAGACTAGAACTTAGCTCTTAACGATTAGCTAATTCTTTTGTTGTTCCAGTACAGAACACTCATCCCTTGCAGCTGGCTATTACTGAAATACAATAGTCTTTACATGCTGAGTTCTATGAGTAATTCCAAGTCTTTCTGATTTGATATGTGATCTCCATTTTTGTGCCAACCAACCAACATAAAAAGCGGATGCTATTTTTCTCATTGAACTTACCATTTAACAGAAAAGGTTCTGGATAGTAGATAGTGCCTCGCATCATGTGCCCTGCTATGGGCTTGTTCAAGTTGACTTGGATCTAGATGGGGTTGGAGGATCGTCAACTTTGAAGCCTTTAAGCTATAATCAAGACTATCTTACTAGTCTCCTAGGGTCTTTCCGAGAATAAGTGTGGCTTCTATTGATTAAGATGGGTTTTGGTTCTAGTTAATAGTGATTATATAATGCTAGGAAGTTGTGGTTTATGATGATAGTGGTACTAATACTAATCTCTATGTTGCTCGAACTCTCCAAAAATATGCCGCACCAGTGTCAGATCCTCCAAAATTGCACTCCTTTTGGAGGATCCGATACCAACATATTTAAGAGCCCTAGCATCATAAGACTAATCTAATTTCTCTCACATTTTAGTTTCCTTGATATGAAGAACACAAAGAGATGAAGTTTGTTTTTCTTTACTCGTCGTCCTCCATAAGAAGTATCCAGTGGCAAGTGAGGCACATGTGAACATGATTTGTTTTGTCTCTAATGTTGTTTAAAGTCTAACGGAGATGCAACAACTATGATGCCTCAATTCCAAACTAGTCGGGTTATGAATCCTCAATATTCACTCCACTCCATTTGGACAGTCGTTATAAATTGATTAGTTTTACTCTGGTCATCAACCTTTGCAACCCTCATCCTTCATATGGGTTTGAGACTGAAAATGTGAGTTCACATAGTTACAAAGCTTACAGAACTGCAATAAGAGATGCACTTGATGTGCCTCAAGAAACAATCGCTCTTGCATGTATTTGTGGGAGTTTATCCTTGGATTGAGTTAATGTAAGTGATCTTTGGATTTAAGGTTGGTCTGCTTTCTGGTTGGTTTTGATGGAATTAGTTTCGGTCTTGGTCTTCATTTGGAATGTGGATTTGGATTTGGTTTTGAGAAATATTTGTGTTTGAAACATATCAATCAAACACTGGGGTGAGCTGTAGTTCTGCTTACAGTTTCGGCAGAACCTAGCAGCTTTGGCCTAGACCTTCTATTTGTGTTTAAAAGCCACTTAATAAGGACAACCCAGTGCACTAAGCTCCCGCTATGTGTGGGGTCCGGGGAAGGGCCGGACCACAAGGGTCTGCCCTTAATATGTACAAATAATTTATCCAGAACACAGTAAGCCAAAAAGAACCCATAAACCCAAAATCCTAGCACATTTCGGGTCAAACACAAACATTTTAGATGCTATCATATTGGAGAAACATAATTAAACCAACTAAACATTTTTATTTGTTACTAAATGTACTTTAACTATCTGGAAAAAACAGTATAAGAGAAAATGAATTGCCAAAAACAAGCTACAGTCATCTCACTTTGTTTCTACGTTCCAGAACCCGTTTCTACACTTTCGGAAGGGGAGTCAAATAAATGGGGAAACTCCTATTTCACTGAATCCGCTCCCATCTCTACAGAGCCCTGAAAGCTTATAGGATCTCTAGGCTGTAGAGAAAGGGCCTATGATTCCATCATTGAATCTCAGCGACGCGGTGAAAGATCTAAAAGAGGTGGATAGACATATAATATTGACCGGTTCCCTTTGTTTGAATAAACGCCGCTTATTTTAGTTTACATTCAAACCAAAGTAAACCAAGCCTAAGCGGTCACGCCATCTTGTTGATATTGATTGAGGAGTTTGATGGAGTTTAGCTGACTGAATCCATAAACCTAGAAAGTCTTTTTATTGGAATTTGACTCTATAGGTAGGTATCGGTTTTTGGTTTTGACCAAACCAACTATTGCTTGTCTAGAATCTTGTTTCCAAAAACCAATGTTACTGGTTTTAAACTAAACACAACAGAACTCTGTTTGCTTCACTAATGTACTTCAAGGCCAGACAATTCCACCGGGCTTTGGGTGGGTGCACTGGGTGGTATCGTTAATCCTTGCTCTTACTCATGTTAGGATTTGAGTCTCAAATCCGACCTAATCAGAAAACAGTAAATAGACAAAAGAACAAATAACACACACAGATTTATAGTGGTTCACCCTCAATGCGAGAGCTACGTCCACTTTGCCGGTGCAGATTTCACTATGATCAAATAGGGAGTTTGAGTTTACAATTCACTCTTACTCACTTTTTTTCTCTCTTATTACAAAGAAGAACGGCGCCCTAGTCTATATATAGCGAAAATTAGGGCGAACATTATACAAGCCCAAAATTCCCAAAATGCCCTCCACTAAATAACCTTACAATATAAAAAAAATTAGGGGGCTCCGTCGATCAGCGTTCCAAACTCAGGTCTTCAGAGTGTCGACAATGAATTAGGCTCCACAACTCAACAACTCTAAGAAATACTTTTTCTCACATTTCATCTGTACATAATGCTACAAGAAATAGCATGTAACTTTGCTACATGCTAATTTACCAATATATATGTGTCAAAATATCTACGGAAGATCGAAATCAATACATGTAATCAGATTTATGAGTGGAAGATTGGCATTGGAAAGAAATCTAGAGAGAATTTTATCATCTCATCATATGAGCTTCAACCGAAAAATGTGTACAATTACAAGTATTAATAGGCGGTTATAGCAACTTTCCTAACTTGTGTACAATACAGTCCCTATACTTCTAGTATTAACATTTAGACCCCTCGCTTTTAATAATATGCATCATGACGCACATTATTAACTGGTTATCCCTTTGACCTTTCCTCTCCTTTCACAAATTTTCTCATTCTTTTGAAGCCTACATTTTTAAGACGACGAGAATGCCCGGACAATGGAGGTGGAGTACAATGATTCCTTTGTACAAGAACAAAGGTGATATCCAGAGTTGCAACAACTATAGGACATCAAGCTGTTGAGCCACACTATGAAAGTTTGGAAAAGGGTCGTGGAAATAGGGTGAGAAGAGGCGTGTCTATTTTCGAGAACCAGTTTGAATTCATGCCGGGGCGTTCGACTACAGAAGAAGTCATTCATCTTATTAGGAGGTTGGTGGAGTTGTATAGGGAGAGGAAAAGAGACTTGCATATGGTTTTCATCGACCTCGAGAAGGCATATGATAGGTTCTTTGGAGATGTTTGGAGGCTAAAGGTTAACCTGTGGCGTACACTAGGGCGATCAAGTATATGTATGACGGAGCCAAGACTAGGGTACGGACAGTGGAAGGAGACTCGGAGCACTTTCCTGTGATGATAGGGATCAGCTCTTAGCCCATTCTTATTTGTCTTGGTGATGGATGGACTGACGCGACAAATCCAAGGGGAGGTGGCATGGTGTATGTTATTCGCAGACGACGTAGTCCTGATTGATAAGACGCAGCGGGGTGAACGCTAAGCTGGAAGTTTGGCGACAGACTCTGGAGTCTAAAGGGTTCAGGTCAGGTAGGACTAGACATAATACTTGGAGTGCAAGTTCAATGACGGGAGTGACAATGAGGCAGTCTTGGAGGTGAGGCTTGAGACTCAGGCTATTCCGAAGAAAGGAAGCTTCAAGTACTTCGGGTCTATTATCCAAGGGAATGAAGAGATTGATGACGATGTCACACATCGTATTGGGGCAGGGTGGATGAAATAGAGTCTTGCATTTGGAGTCTTGTGTGATAAAAAGGTGCCACCAAAACTAAAAGGAATTTTTTATAGGGTGGTGGTTAGACTGACTATGTTGTATGGGTGGAGTGTTGGTCAGTCAAGACGTCGCACACCCAAAGGATGAGAGTGACGGAGATGAGGATGCTTAGATGGATGTGTGAGCATACAAGGAGGGATAGGATTAGAAATGATGATATCTGGGGCAGAGTGGGAGTAGCCTCGGTCGGTGGAGGATAATATGCGGGAAGCGAGGTTGAGATGGTTTGGACATGTGTGGAGGAGAGACACAAATGCCCCAATGTGGAGGTGTGAAAGGTTGACTATGGACGGGTTCAGGAGGGGTAGAGGTAGGCCGAATAAATATTGGGGAGAGGTGATTAGACGGGATATGGAGCATACACACAACTTACTGAGGACATGACCTTAGATGGGGGTTGTGGAGGACACAAATCAAGGTAGAGGGTAGTAGGTAGTCGAGCGTAGTCCTACTTACGCTTACAAACTGATAGTTGTAGTGTTATTATTGTAGGCCCGCTTAACATATCATACGAATAGGCGTAGTATTGCTTTATAGTCTTCTGTAGTTTTATTTCTTCTGCTATGCATTCTTTAACGTACTTGGTTTATCTCATTTATCTGCGTTAGTTATTGCTTCTTCCTTCTTTTCAGGACGCGCTATTTAAATTTTTAAAATTTTGACAGGATCTGACTGTTTTTTTTCCTGCTTTTTCTGTTTTTTTCTGCTTTGCATGTCCTGAGACGAGGGTCTCTCAGAAACAACCGCTCTACCTACCAAGGTAGACGTAAGGTCTGCGTACACTTTACTCTCCCCAGACCCAACGTTGTGGAATTTCACTGGGTAATGTTGTTGTTAGTCCGAGGACCTTTAATACTGTACTCTACCCCCGAACCAGCAGCCTTCGCGCCAAGCAGTTGTTGTTTGAAGCCTACATTTCCTATACTGTCATATATTTGATCGTGAATGGCTTCTGCGTAGTGGAAAGTTTTCTTTATATATTTCCCTTCTTTCATGTCTCCACTTTTCTCCCTCGTTTTCTTACTTTATCACCCTTGTGATCCGGCTCTTCCCCGGACCGCGCGCATAGCGGGAGCTTAGTGCCCCGAGCTGCCCTTTTTTGTGCGCTAACTTTTGACAGAAACAGACTGAAATGCTTCTTTAATGTACAAATGTCCAACTGTTATTTCAGCTTATAGTTGATGCCCTCCTCTGAAGTCTAAACCGAAGCGTTGCATGATTGTTTTTGTAATTTTGAGTGATGTTCTCATTATCACAAGACTATTATTCACACCTCATCTTTTGGATATTTTACAGGTGAACGTAACAGCAGATCACCGAATTGTGTATGGTGCGGACTTGGCTGCCTTCCTTCAAACATTTTCAAAGATTATTGAGAACCCAGAGAGCTTGACAATGTAGATGGAGATCAATTCAGATTAACAAAGAGAGGAAAAATCTATACATTTTTTTAGGCTAATACAGGCTGGTATGCTATTGCAACCGATACATTTTGTGCTAAAAAAATTCCAGTTGTTCAAAGTGAGACTAGCAATGTAATCTGGAAATTTTTGGAAAGGCGCAATAATGCCTTTTCATTTACTGATTTTTTTCCTTAAAGAACTTGTATTTTGCTGGATTGCGAGAATTAAGCATGTTTCATATATTCGTCCACATATGATCTATTTTAATAATACTCTAGGTGTTGGCATTTTCTACTAACAATGCTTGAATTTCTTCATGCAAAAATAGAGAAAAATTATGGAGGAAATGAGATCTCTAGCCCTCTTACGATTTGAACAAAAGAAGAAAATGACATTTTTAGATCTCTTATATGTTTTTTCAACAAACACATCTCTGTTGTAAAGACAATCTTGAAATATCTTGCTCTTGATGAAGTTGGTGCAACTTGTCATCAACGTCAATAAATTTCGATTACACGACTAAATTAGATTAATTACTAAAACTTTCTAAACTAGTTACCAGATTAGTCACTAATCTCTATAATATGTGCTTTGAAGGGGAGCTTTGGAGTAACGTGTAAAGTTGCTGCCATATAAGCAGGAGGTCCTGCCATGTGAGCAGGAGGTCATGTTCAAGCCGTGGAAACAGTCTCTTGCATTTCTGCAAAATAAGACTGCGTACAATACTCTTATGGTCCAACTCCTTTGTTAAAATAGGATCATGATCTCGATAATCCATGTATCTACATTAGAATTGTTGCTCAATGATCTGTGAAATAATGTGTAACTGTGCGAGAGAAAGAAAGGTAACAGAGGAAAAGTAAAGCGTGGAGAGAGAGATATTTTGGGGTTTCAAAATGAGCTTCTGAGATTTTCTATTATTTTTGCACACACTCAAATTACAAGTGCAGTCCTATTTATAAAGCAAAGCTAACTAACACTTTTAATTAAAGAGCAATTAACTAGTGTTAACTACATTCTCACAACTAACAACTTTAACCAACTACATATCTCAACATCCCCCTCAAGCTAGGCACTGAAAACAGATTTTTTTTCAGTCCTAGCTTGGAAACAACTAGCATTGCAGATGCATCATTAACAACAGCAGCTGAAGGATACACTGCTTCATGAATGACAGCCACAACAGGCTTGGAAGCAACAGCAGCATCACCAGTAATACCTGCAGACACAACACCAATAGTAACCATCTGCACTATTGCTGCATCAACCTCTGCCTTACTAGTAATCTCAGCATCAGCATGTCTCTCAACCTCATCTTCATCACCAATAGCCGTGGTAGTAGCTGCACTAACACCAGCTGTCTTAGCAGTTGCACCAGCAGGCATAACAACACCAACAACTACAACATCAGTAGTTGTAGTGGTAACATCTACAACATCATGACCAGCAGACTCCACAATATAGAAGCTTCATAACAGCTTACTCACATTCCTCCATAAACTGCAGACACATAGCTGCAACACATATGGACACAAAGTCAATCCCAATGCGTCTGCGATTACATTTTCTCCTCCTCCAACGGGGAAAAGGCGTAACTCAAGAAGATCCTCGACATCAGTAGATGTCATGATAACATCGATGAGCAAAGACTGCCTCACCATCCGGTGCAACAAGAATATTAATTCCAAAGAAGAATAAAGAAACTAAACGGTAGATGTACTTGCATCAACTGCAGTAATATCTCAAACCAGTAATATCTAGCAGCAGCAACATCAGCATTGACAACATCTGGTGAAATAGGATCATGATCTCGATAATCCCTGTATCTACATTAGATTTATGATCTGTGAAATAATGTGTAACTGTGCGAGAGAAAGAAGAGAATGAAAGGTAACAGAGGAAAAGTAAAGCGTGGAGAGAGAAAGATATTTTGGGGCTCCAAAATGAGCTTATGAGATTTTCTATTATTTTTGCACACACTCAAATTACAAGTGCAGTCCTATTTATAAAGCAAAGCTAACTAACACTTTTAATTAAAGAGCAATTAACTAGTGTTAACTATATTTTCACAACTAACAACTTTAACCAACTACTTTAACCAACTATTTATCTCAACATCCTTTCCCGAACGCCGCCTATAGCGAGAGATTAGTGTTGTATGATGATTTAGCATTTAATGTTCCAAGTAGTTCTTATAATAGCCCCGCCAATCTCAACCAGTTCTAAAGTGAATTTTAGTTTTCTATTTAAACTAACAGCATATTTGAAATCAACTTATTAGATATAGCTAAGAAATGACAATATTGCTCATTAGTTTTTTGTTATAGTTTCTACATATAAGTAATATGAAAATATGGTGGGAATTATCATTGAGTTCATTGTCGGACAGAAGGTCAAAGATTATTTAAAATTAAATCTTGATATTCAGAAATATATATATAGTACATGAAAATGAACTTAATTAGCAGAACATGAAGTGCTACTTTAGTAATCTCTGTTTGAAAGGGAACTAAGGCTACTTTAGTAATTAAACTAGTTTATACTTTATACTTTACTTTGTCAAATTAGCTGTGAAATTCTTTTACGTGGCAGATTTAAATACATCCAATGCAAATAGTAAAACCAAATTCTCATTATTGAATTCTGTAAATATGTATATTATAGAAACAATTATATTTCTATTTATAATTAAAATATTTTTATATATTATGTAAATATAATTATGATAAGACTAGGATTTCTCTTTTGTATAGGTTTAGGATTCCTATTGTATAAGAGATGAATATTGTACTCTATATATACTTTGATATTAATGAGAAGACTTCCTAAAAAAGATTAATATCATCTTACATGGTATCAAGAACCTAAACTCCAAAAACCCTAGAAATTTTCTTCCCAGCCGCCGGCACCACCCCTCCTCCCACGGCGCCGCGGCTCCCTTCTTCTCTTCAAGAAATTTCTTGGTTTTTTCTTTTTTTCCTCTCTTCTCTAAATGGATATTCAGGATTCTCCCACTGTTGTTGACGCTTCTACCTCCACAAATCTCACCACCAAGTCGTCACCCTCTTTTCATCCCGCTTTCACTGTTTCCAACATCAAGAACCATATCCCTATCCGTCTTGATCAAGAAAGCAGTCAGTATTATCCTTGGGTTGAACTGTTTCGCAATCATGCATGTCTCTATAACGTGCTTGATCATATTGATGACACCATTCCGCGCCCTTCGGAGGTTGATGATTCTACTTGGTGTCGTCTAGACGTCGGCGTCAAACAATGGATATATGACAGTATTTCTCAGGATCTACTTCTTACTATCATGAAATCTGACTCCACAGCCTGTGACTTGTGGAATCGTTTGGAGGAAATTTTTTAGGACAACAAGCACACCCGTGCTGTGTATTTAGAGGAGCAATTTAACAATACACGTCTTGAATTTTTTTCCAATGTGACTGAGTACTGCAAACAGTTAAAGCTTCTGACGGATCAATTTGATGTTGTCGACTCGCCTGTTACTAACACCAAAATGGTGTTACAATTGATTGTTGGCCTCCCTAAAGGCGAATATGATACATTGGCCACCATGATTCAACAGGCGGATCCGTTACCCAGCTTTAACAAAGCTCGCTCACGATTCTTTGCCGAAGAAACCCGCCGTGCTAAGCGGCGAGGACAATAGTAGACAGCTGCGGCGCTCCTCAAAGATCAATACTGATGTCGCGGTGCCTCGATGCGAACGCGGCGCCGCCCTATTCCGATGCAGCTTTTCAACCCTTATTCCCACTACATGTTGTTAGGTCCAGCTCCAGCACCACATCAAGCCCACTTCATGCAGGGACACCTCCAGCAGCCCTCATCCGCCATGTTGGGTCAGGCTTTCAGCACCCTCAACATGCAACAGCCTGACAACAATTGGTACATGAACTCCGGAGCCACATCTCACATCACCCCAAGTATTATTCTCAAATTGTGCAGTTTAAAACATCCTCAATATGTTACAGTTGGTAGTGGACAACACATTCCAGTAAAGGGTTATGGTACATTATACACACAACCTCCCCATCCACCATTCTCCCTTAAAAATACCTTATATGCCCCACACATGATTAAGAACCTAATCTTTGTCCGCCAATTTACTCATAATAATTCTGTCTCTGTTAACTTTGACCCTTTTGGTTTCACTGTAAAGGATCTTCGTACGGGGACACCTCTTACGAGATGCAATAGCACGGGGGATCTCTATCGATTCACATCCACCTCCGCTGTCAGATCTTGCTCTCCCGTCTCTCTAGCGACTATTTCTTCTTCGACATGACATAATAGGCTTGGTCACCCAGGACTCCCAATCTTTAATTTTTTTAGAGGCAATAATTTCATTACTTGTAATGGGAAGCTTGCCCAAAATTGTGTTTCTTGTTCTTTAGGCAAACATACTCGTCTTCCGTTTAAATCATCTACTAGTGTTACCTTTGCACCATTAGATATAATACATACCGATTTATGGACATCACATGTTACTAGTTCTCTCGGTCATAAATATTATCTTGTCTTGCTAGATGATTTTTCTCACTATATCTGATTGTACCCTCTCAATATAAATCGGAAGTGTTTACCAAATTTCTTGAGTTTCGACAATTCATCCAAACATAATTTGAAAAAGGTATCAAATCATTTCAGTTAATGATCGTGAATTCAATAACTCTATATTTCATCGTTTTTATACCAATAATGACATGGTTTTTCGCTTCTCCTGTCCTCACACCTCACCGCAAAACGGTAAAGCTGAAAGAATCATCCGCACCATTAACAATATGATTCGCACCCTATTAATTCATGTCTCCCTCCCTCCATCCTTCTGGATATATGCTGCTAAAATTTTAGAATACATTCTCAATATTCTCCCTACTAGCACTCTTCACAACATGACCCCTACCGAAATTCTCTACCATAGAGTCCCCTCCTATGATCATCTACGGATTTTCGGTTGTCTGTGTTATCCCAACCTTAGCTCTACCGCCCCTCACAAGCTCGATCCTAGGTCCACTCCATGTGTCTTCTTAGGCTTCCCAGCGAACCATGGGGGCTATCTATGCTACGACTTATCCACTCATCAAATCCACATCTCCCATCACTTCACATTCGATGAGACCACATACCCATTTTCGAATCTTCAGAAATTCCAAAATCTGGATTACTCATTCCTTGACGAGCCTTCTATCTCTCCCATCATCCTTGATCAGCTTATCTATTCTAACTCGTCGACAGCGCCGCGGCCCAGTGTTGAGGCGTCGCGGCGCCAACTTTCTAGAGAGGTCTGTTCTCCCAACCCGTTGACAGCGCCGCGACCCAGTGATGAGACGCCGCGGCACCATATTTCTAGAGAGGCATGTCACTCAGATAGCGTCGTGGCGCTAGATCCAGGCGCTGTGGCACCTCCGACGGCTTCGCCCCCACCTTCTCCTTTTACGACCCTACCATCAGTCTCAACCCTCCCTACTCAGCCAGCACCGTCTCCCACTGTCCCCATTCACCAAATGGAAATTCGTGCCAAACATGAAATCTTCAAACTCAACGTCCAATTTAACTTGTCTGCCCAAATCATTTCTCCAATTCCCAAAAACCCTATATTGGCTAAACAAGATTCTAATTGGAATGTGGCTATGTCTGAGAAATTTAATGCTTTAACTAAACAGCACACATGGGATCTAGTACCTAGACACGAGGAGGTGAATGTGATTCGTTGTCTGTGGCTTTTTCGTCACAAATTCAGAGACAATGGAGATCTTGAGAGGTATAAGGCACGACTTGTGGCTAATGACACAAATCAGCAGGAGGGCATTGATTGTGGTGAGACTTCAGCCCGATTGTCAAACCGGCTACCATTCACACAGTTTTGAGCATTTTCATGGGCAAACACTGACCGATCCATCAGCTTGATGTGAAGAATGCATTCTTACATGGGGATCTGAGAGAAACAGTCTACATGCATCAGCCGTCAGGGTTCACCCATCCAGCAGTTCCTCACTATGTGTGTCGTCTCCGTAAGTCACAATATGGCCTGAAACAGGTCCCCCGTGCGTGATATGATCGTTTTGCCAGGTATATCTTACAGATTGGGTTTGTATGCAGCAAAAGTGATATATCACTATTCGTTTTTCATCGAGGTAGTAGCACTGCTTACTTATTACTTTATGTGGATGATATTGTTCTTACTGCCTCCTCTGATGGATTGAAAAATGAGATTATTGCCTTGCTTAAGTCCAAATTTACAATAACTGATTTGAGGAAGCTGAGTTACTTTTTGGGGATATCAGTGACCAGGTCTGCCAATCATATGTTCTTGTGTCAGCGTAAGTATGCAGAGGAGATTGTGTACAGGGCTAAGATGGCGAACTGCAAAGAGGTGCCTACTCCAGTTGATTCTAAATCTAAGCTCAGTGTCATGGATGATGCTCCAGTATCTGATCATACTCTGTATAATAGCCTTGCATGTGTACTTCAGTATCTCACATTCACCAGGCCAAACATAACTTATGTTGTTCAGCAGGTGTGCTTATTCATGCATGCCCTAGAGAGTCTCGTTTTACTGCTCTTAAGTGTATTCGATACATTAAGGACACTCTTGATTATGGTTTGCACCTATACCCCTCTGCACCAAACAAGTTGCTTTCGTATACGGATGCAGATTGGGCAGGGTGTCCGGACACGCGACGCTCCACCTCCGGCTTTTGTGTTTTTTAGGGGATAGTCTGATTTCTTGGTCTGCCAAGCGACAGGCTACCCTATCTCGATCCAATGCCGAGGCTGAGTACAGAGGCGTTGCAAATGTGGTAGCTGAGATTTGTTAGCTCAGAAATTTACTGTTAGAACTTCAGTGTCCTTTGCGTCAGACATCTATTGTGTATTGTGATAACATCTCTGCCATCTATCTTTCTCATAATCCGGTTCAACATCAGCGAATCAAGCATATTGAGATAGACCTACACTTCGTTCATGAGAAAGTTGCGCTAGGCCATGTCAGAGTGTTACATGTTCCATCATCCTATCAGTATGCAGACATATTTACCAAAGGACTTCCCAGACAGTTATTTCTTGACTTCAGATCCAGTCTCAGCGTCCGGCCTCCTCCCGCTCCGACTGAGGGGGTGTGTAAACATGTATATTATAGAAATAATTGTATCCATACCCATAATTAGAATATTTTCATATATTGTGTAAATATAATTATGGTAAGACTAAGATTCCTCTTTTGTATAGGCTTAGGATTTCTATTGTATAAGGAATGAATATTGTACTTTATATATACTTTGATATTAATAAAAAGACTCCGTAAGAGATTAATATCATCTTACAAATTTCTTTATCTAAAGGATTATGGACTCTTATTTTATTTTTGCCTTTTATTTTTGGTTCATCAAACGGTTTGGTAGCAGTTTAAAAAAATTATTGACTGAACATCTAGCACCATAGAAGTATATTGGCACCCAATGGAAATACTAATTTTTGTGATAACTATTTGTAACAGAAGACAACTTTATACAAAAATAGAAAGCACTTCTTTTTCTTCTTCAAAAGCTTTGCTAGATATTGATTAATTAAAGGTTCCATGTCAATGCTATAATAAACTTTGCAATATTAATTAAAGGTTCCATGTCCAGTTGTAAAGTGAGACCCCATTAGTTTCTTGTTATAGTTTCTGTATATACTATGCAAATATGGTCGGAAATTATCTTTTGAGTTCATTGTCGGACAGAAGGTCAAGGATTGTTTAAAATTTAAATCTTGATATTCAGAATTATATTAGTCATGAAAATGAACAGTGCAAAACATGAAGGGCTACTTTAGCTAAGTTTATATTTTACTTTGGCAGATTATCTCTGAAATTCTTTTACCTGACCTATGTTGAGAGTCTCACGTCGGATATAAAATGAGAACATGGACTCCTTATATGGATTTGGACAATTCTCACCCTACAAACTAACTTTTAGGGTTGAGTTAGGCCCACGATCCATTCTTTACATGATATGATATCAGATCAAACTCATTCCAATTATTTATTCACTGATGTTGACCCTCAAATTATACCACGCTCCAGTTAACAACGTCTGGGCGTGCGGGGGAGTGTTAAGAGTCCCACATCGGATATGAAATGAAAACATGAATTCTTATATGGACTTAAACAATCCTTACCCTACAAACTAGCTTTTGGGGTTGAGTTAGGCACACGATCCATTCTTTACAACCTATTTGATACATCCAAATAGTAAAACTAAAACTAAAACTAAAATTTCATTTTTTTTTTTGAATTTTGATTTGCTCACTGGAAAAGTTTTCAGAAATTAGAAAAGTCGTGTGACTGTATTAGCTTTAGAGTTTAGACCTTTAGTTAAAGACTCTTTTAGAGAGTCTGTATAATTTTTTTAAAATCCTTTATCCAAATGATTTTGGTCTCTCTCCTTTTTTAGTAGTCGTTTTGGCCATAAAAACCCACTTTATTTGAAACTTTTTAAATTGGAGTTGTGTTTGGTTATACTGTTGTAAATAATTTTTGGTTATTTTTCCTAAAAATTATGAAATATGATTTATACCTCTAAACCACCCAACAAAACTAATTTATCTGAATTTGTCGTCGTTCGTTAATTATATATATATATATATAATTTTTATAAGTAATTTTAAATATTTTATTTATTTTTAGCAATTTTTTTTTATTCACTTGATTAAAACTTATAGATCTTAAGATATTTTCTGCATAATCCAAGAAAATTATAGCCCCCACAATAAAAAAATAATAATAACAAATTATAAGTTGGAAAAGAATGAAAAAGTCATTCTTAATCGTAGGAAAAGAAAATGAAAGAGAAATATTATTAAGTTTCTTAAAAATCAAATCAAATTGACCCAAACTGACAATAACCAAACCGATGAATATGTATTATGATTTGGTTTGATTTTGATAATTAAAAAATTGACTACATTAATTTAGTTTTGATTTAATTAAAAACTGACCAAATCGACCCATGAACACCCCTACATAGGAGTACTATTTATTGAACGATTTTCACGTATGCTTGTTATAAATGGTACCCATCAACTTTTATTAATTTGGATTAGGCCATCTGCCTATTCTTTTAGGGTGTAAAGCATGATTGAATTGGTTTACACTCCATTAGTTTCTTCTTTTTTGTGCATTTCTTCTTTACTTACATTTTCTCATTATGGCATAGACTTTCTTGGATCCATAACTTAGTGTGTCGTTAATACAAAAATTAGGTAGTAATTTTGTCGCAAGTGCATAAAAGATGGCAAATTAAGTTGAGTATTTTCATTTTTTTTTAATTTCCCCTTCATTTTAAATCGTAGTTTTGTCTATTATTTTTAATCTCTCTTGAGACACTGTTGATCTAAGTAATATTTTATCAATTTTAATTTCAAAAAACTTCTTTCGGCTGAAGCAACTATTATAGAACTATTAACA
This sequence comes from Przewalskia tangutica, assembly GCA_029844215.1. Lineage (NCBI taxonomy): Eukaryota > Viridiplantae > Streptophyta > Magnoliopsida > Solanales > Solanaceae > Przewalskia > Przewalskia tangutica. The sequence goes on from CM056723.1 coordinate 123,071,258, forward strand.
TTATTCTGTAAGCAATATATGTATTTGAAAAGAATCAAGTCTTTTTATTTATAACTTGTAAGCCGCAGTAAGTTATCGTTTGAGAGACTTTTCAATATTGAGAATAAGAATATTAAAAGAGAGCATGTAAAAGGTAAATATATGAATAATAATTTATCCCATATCAGTTTTTACGTATAAATAAGATAATAAAATAGCTAGTCAATTACCACGTAAAGTTATTTCATTTCCAATTATTACAAAGATTACCACATTAAAATGTAAAAAGTTATTGTACGTTTTCTCCAAAAATTTTTCCAAACTTAACAGTGCACATAATTTTTTTATAAAAATAATATATATAAAATTGGGTCCCAAAAAAAGTTGACGCCCCAAACCATTGTTTTACTGGCCTAATGGTCGAACCACCAATGGTTATATGCCCCTTTAATAGGTGATTCACTATTTAAACGGAAAAAGAAGCTGAATCAGTCAAAGGATACTACAAGCCCTTTGCCAAGAGAGAAATACTAAAGTGGTTGATTTAGAACTATAAAATGGGCTGGCTGCTAAAAATAGATAACTAGTCTTATCCTAACTTGCCACGAAAATTCAACCAAAAATCTAAAAGTTGTGATCTTTGTTCGATATATATGTAGAACCTATCAAATTTTACAAGTCCATGGAGTAGTTTAGAAGTAAATAGAAAGATGGTTAAGGAATTTTCCACAAAAAAGTTTTCAACTCCCCTATTTAGACAATTAGATCCCCAACTTTTCAACTTCATTGGTTTGGAAATTTTGGTTTTTATTGAAAGAAAAGTCATTGTTGAGATATATGTTACAAGTTGTTAGAGTTAGTTAGTGATGGTTAAATGTTGGTTAAGTTGATTAAAGTAGTTTTAAGTTTATTATAGTTGTTAAAAACTAATTAGTAAGCTAGTTAGATGATTCTATAAATAGGAGTCATATATACAATGTAAATTTTGAGCTTTGTATATGAAATAATAAGAAAAGCTCCCAAAATATCTCTTTCTTATTTCCTTTACTTTCCCCTGCTCTTCCTCTCCTGCGTTCTTCATTTCTGTTTTTACCCTCTCTGCTTTTCTTCTCTGTTCTGAGATTGAATCAATACGGAAATTTAATATGGTATCAGAGCCAACTGCGCTCGTATAATTGTTGATTTGATTATACTCGATTCTAGGGTTTTGTCTTCCTCGATTTATTTCCAATTTTTGTTCGATTTGAATTCAATCGAACGCATGTAATTTTTTTTAGTTCGTATCATTGTCTTTGAAGAACAACAATGACGATAGAAGAAGGTGATCAATCTGTCGATACATGCAATCGAAGCAATTGAAGTTATACACAGTGAGGAATACGAATTCAAGCACATGCAGTGAAAAATTCAAAGGAATTCAAGCATATGCAGTGAGGAATTCAAAGGAATCTGTGTATACGGTGGAAGAAATTGAAGGATCTACGTTCAATTGAGATACAATTGAAAGAGTCTATATCCACGGAGAAGTTTCGCCGCGGCAGCATCTATTGAATTCCGAGAAGTTTATCGGTTCGCTTTCGCGTCACTATTTCTATACATGTTAGTAAGGCAAAGCCTGCTCCGGCGACGAATAGTATTGGTAATGTGACGAAAGGTACGCCGGAGAGGAGGAGGTGTTTATCGGTTTCGATTTCGACAATGTTTTAAAATCAAAATCGCATCCGACTGAAGATAACAACTGAAAATCAAAATAAATCGCATCCGACTGACAATACCAACAGAAAATCAAATCGCATCCAAATTAGGGTTCATATGTATCATCTGAAGAAGGTTATAGTTGAGATCTGGAAGTGTTACTAGTTCATCGATGAAGTCGGCAATTGACATATATCATAGAGCTAGATTTGAAGATAAATTGAAACCTCAAAGTGATAATGATGAGGCTGATATGAGATCATGGCTTGTGTAGAAAGATATGGTGATGTTGTCTTGTCAAAGAAAAATTCAGAAGGATGAAGTATCTTCGTCAACTAAAGATACATATATCTCTGATGCTTCTGACTTGGGGTTTTTTGAGCGAAGAAGAATACAGATGCTGCTATAGGATCCTTCGAAGTAGGTTCCGTGGAGACATCTAGTGACCCCAACATTGTACCTATGTTGACTAATATTGAGAAAGGACTTCGAGAGAATTTGCTTCAGGTAGTGAAAGTGTCTCTTCAGGGAGTACTTCAGGTATGGTCCGACTGTGATTCAAGGGCGAGGAGGTCCCCATAGTATAGTTGTGCCTGTTAGGTTCTGGCAAGAGAACTATTTGTACAGCAAATTCTTCAAGTTTTCACAGGTCTTGTTAGATTGCCTGTTGTCATTTGTTTAGCTTAGGACAGGAGAATCGAGGAATTTCTAGCCGAAATTGGTCTAGAAGTTGAGGGAGACTCCACTGCATGTCCAAGCTTATTATAAGAAATTGCGTAGTGAAAATCGAGGGATTCTCTAGTCCAAGTGAGACTAGAGAACGAAGGGTTCTTGTCGTTATTTTTTTTTCATAGGGAGAATCGAGGGATTCTCTAGTCCGAGTGTGACTAAAAAATGAGAGGTTCTTCGTTGAGCATTGATATAGAAGAATCGAGGGATTTTCTAGTCTGAGTGAGACTAGAGAACGAGGGGTTCTTTGTTGATGCCGCAAGTGTAGCAGTATTGAAGCTGCTGTTGTGTAGCAGTACTGAAGCTGCTACTGTTTTTGCTGGGTAATATCTCAGATATTGAATTGAATTACTGAAGTTGAGCAAGTGCAGCAGTACTAAAGCTACTGTTATTTTTTGCTGGAATTATGTTTGCTTTTTCATCACACGATTTGACAATACTATGTCCTTAGCATAGATGAGTAATTTTCGCTTTCTCCTTGCATTTGGCTCCTCAAGAGGAGGTTTTGAAAGAAGTGCTAAATCAGGTGACTGATGCCCAAGTGATATTTGTGGATCAACAAATTCGTGAGCCTCCACTGAAGTAGTCGAGGGTGGTTCTTGCCATTGTTGAGATGGGATTGACTGTCCTCCAGGGGCCAACATCTCTTCCACAAATGAGCTTGCAGTTTTCTGTCTTTCATGATATGTTCTCCAGAATTTTATCTAATAGTTCCACCACATCATTCCCTCTGTCTGACCATAAGGGAACACTCTCAAAATTATGATCATGTACAGTATCTCGCATGATTTCAATTTCTGGAATATCTTGAGAAATGTCATCATAAACAGCTTCTCACTGTAACTCACGTCCAAGCTAGGTATGAAGCAAATGTCTTCATATCTCCCGGGGGGGGGGGGGGTGTTGAGATATATGTTACAAGTTATTAGAGTTAGTTAGTGGTGGTTTAAAGTTGGTTAAAGTAGTTTTAAGTTTGTTATAGTTGTTAAGAGCTAATTAGTAAGCTAGTTAGAGGATTCTATTTAGTCATATATACAATGTAAATTTTGAGCTTTGTATATGAAATAATAAGAAAAGCTCCCAAAATATCTTTTTCTTATTTCCTTACTTTCCCCTGCTCTTCCTCTCATGCGTTCTTCATTTCTGTTTTTACCCTCTCTGCTTTTCTTCTCTGTTCTGAGATTGAATCAATACGAAAATTTAATAGCCACCTATTATTCTCTATGAGCTTTTGTTAGTTTTTATATATTGACTATAGCAAGTCAAGAATCACCCATGGATTTTTAATTTTTTTTATATTTTAAATTTATTGATCTAATTAATTGAGATTCGTGTTATGTAGAGCTTATTAAAGGAAAGTTCTCCTTACCATGAGTTCAAACTAGAGGCAGATTCTACTACTTCGTAGTTCAACTTTTAAGATTTTAACATTGAATTATTTGTGGTCCACAACAAGATTATTGGGTTAAAATGAAATCGGAGATAGAAGATTGCTTTCGTCTCTAATTCAAATTTGAGACTTCTAATTAATAGAGAGATCTTAGCCATCTAACCACATTACTTGAGGTGGAAATCTAAATTATTTATTTATATAGAAGAAAAAGGAAAAGGCGTTGAATATTTTTAGGGATGGAAAATAGGGCAGGGCGGGGTAGGACAAGTCAAACGTTAAACGAGGCAGGACATGGCAATGCTTAAACGGGACAGGGCAGGGCGGGACATGTCAAAATACATTTTTAGAACATTCAAAATAGGGCAGGACATTTAATAGGTTATAATTTTTAGAAAATTCTAACTAGTTTGGATTGTGCAATTATAATCTGTTACGCTGAGTTATACTTGTTAGAATTGGATAATGTTTTTATAGAGTTGTACATATTTCTGTTATGGTCATATTGAGACTTTACATGGATTAATCCGACTTACGATTTGAAAGTTATCACTGTTTAAAATTTCTGTCTCGGATCAATCGAAATATGGAAGGGCATAATGTATAACGTAAAAACTGTACAAATCGGTAAACAATATGAAAGTTTGTTCTGAATAAAAGTTCTATATTACTCCGTTATCGACAGTTTGAGACTTTACGGGCATAAATCCGACTTACGGTTTGAAATTAATCACTGTTTAAAATTTCTGCATCGGATCAATCAAAATTGGAAGGACAAACTGTATAACGTAAAAACTGTACAAATCCGTAAAGAATCTGAAAGATTGTGATGAATAAAAGTTCTAGTTTTCTCTGTTCTCGACAGTTTGATACTTTATGGGGATTAATCAAACTTACGGATAAGAAGTTATGACTATTTTAAGATTGTGTTTTGTTTCATAAAAATTATGGCGAGACAGTTTTTATAGGGTTGTTCTTGCGTGAATTTGTACTAGTTACACTAAGTATTTCAAGAGTAAACTTGGGATATTGTTAGGTCTCCATGTTACCTTCAGCTCGACGTAAGAAATATCTTATTTGGGGTTACGCTTTCAGAGTTGTAACTCTTACAAGTGGAAAGTGCGAAATGTTGAAAGAAAGGAATAATATTTAAAAAATAAACTCAGTTCATAATTGACTTGATATTAAGAAATTATGACAATAGACTGATTGTTCATCCATTTTAAAAAAATAAAATAAAAGAAGTTAATAAAATAAATACCAAATTGAAAGTGAAAAATGAAAAATAACATAAACAGGACAGGGCGGGGCAAAACAAAATTTTAAAAATTCTAAATAAGGCATGTTAGAGCGAATTAACATCTTAGCAGGTCAAGATTTGCCCTGCCCTAACCCGTCCTAACCTGCCCCATTGTCACCCCTAAATATTTTGTACTTTGGTCCAAGCAAGTTGCGTAAAGAATTAGTTGACAAAAGTGGAAGAATTATGTTTAACATAATTGACAAATAAAAGTGAATGGAATATGTTTTATTTTGGAAAATCTTTTCCAAGAAGTTGCGTGATTCTATTGTATTTGTATTGTAAAGAAAGGAGACAAACGAATGAGCCACCAAACGAAAATGCCACCATCATCATATTGTATTACATATTTTTAATAGTTAAGTTACTTGAAAACAAAGCAAAATAAGATTTTAGAATATTTTCAAATAAAACAAGAAAAATCCAATTCTCTAAGGATTCATCTGTCAAATTGTCAAAAATAAATTAGAGTTATAGGTTAATAATTGTAAATTTATGGTTAGCAACGTAGCCACATAAAGTTAAGGACGTTCAGTCGATTATCCTTTATCAGAAAATTATGTTGCATACAATTTTTTACTTCACCACTGGAGTACATAATACTTCACAGATCATTCTACTCTTTTCTGGGGTTAATTGATTCTTGTAGGTGCTATCAGTTGTCCATTTTCAAACACTGATTATTGGAGCACATCTTGCAATTTACTGATAGTAGTGTTGAAGAACCGGTACTACTATCTCCAGAAGTAGTCTGACGCAAGCTAGGAACCTGAATATCAAAACAAAAAAAAGACTCTCTTCTTCTATTATTCACTGGTGCGCAAAAATATTTATGAAAAAAAAAGAATATGTCAAAAATGGGAAGTCACCTTCTTGAAGTTACATGATGGCTAATTTTTGAATTATTCCAGCATGTTGAAACCATCAATCGGATATAGTAGAAGATAAAGATTGGCATAAATAATTGTCCCCTCTATTAAGAAATTGGAATATTTTCTCACAAGTCACAAACATAACATGATTACTCTTTGAAACTTGAAAGTGATAACATTGTTTTAACTTGTTGCGCATTCATTATGTTAACGCAACATGATTGAGGGGATACAATTTGGGATTATAGGGGGATGAATAAGATTTTTTTCATTTTTAATTAATGATTTCGGGTTGAGTTCTTTAAAAGAAAAAAATAATTGGTAGCGAGCGGTTGCCCGTTTATTTGATTTTATATGGTGTGAATTTAAATTAATTCGGACCAAAACTAATATCACAACTAGGAAACCACAATTCACTACTACATTTCTGGCCTAATGCGACGCCTCAAAATTGTCACAATAGGACCCTTTTGTCGTCGCATTAGGTCTAGTCGGTGCATCCTCTGGCGTTGCATTAGAGCTAATGCAATGGCTAAAGGGATCTAATGCGACGACCTTGTACAGTCGTTGCATTAGGTGCATATCTAATGTGACGGCTGTACAAGGCCGTCGCATTAGGTTAATATCTAATGCAACGGCTGATAGACCTAATGCGACGGTCCTGTACAGCCGTCGCATTAGATATGCATCTGATTTGAAGAGGCCTAGAAATACCTAATGCAACGGCTAAATGGCTAATGAGACGGTTTGAAGAAAAAAAAAACAAATTATGCGACGACTGTATGAGATAATGCTATAGAAATATAATAATGACAACATAAATAATAAAAAGAGAAAGATAAAATTAAAAAAGAATTGTCATTGATACGATATTACAATATTACACCGACATTTTTTTGACCAACGACCTGTTAAGGGAGGAAGATACTCCTCTTCCTCCTCAACTGAATAAGGCTAAAGGTATGAGATATTCAACTAACCACATTACTCTCTTTTCCAAAAGAGAAGCATTCTGGATTTAAATAATTCTACTTCATGATATCTATCAAATAGATGCTAAATCAAATATACATATTCCCAGATCCTAACTTAACATAACACAGAAATAAATTACCAATGTATCATAAGATTCTTTGGCCAATCACAGTTCAATCAAGACTCTATTACAGACATATTATGAATGTAGGACATTATCAAGCATTAAAGATGATCCTAAGGCTCATACAAACAACATAGATGTCCTTGACAGAAATGTAGTAGTGCAAAAACAATTATTGAGGGGTCAAATCCTATAGTGATAGTAGGGCTCGTTTGGTACGTCAGATCTTGGTATCAGATTGTATTGACTAGATCAGATTAATATATAATGGACGGTATTAGAGTATTAATATATAATGGACTGTATTTTTTTTAGTACAGTCCAGGGTCTCAAAAATGACAGTTGGAGTGTACTATTTTTAGAAATAGTAGAGTACAGTCCAGTCCGTCTGAAAAACGCCCACCAAACGCTGTATTATTTTTTGTCCAAAGGCGATCAACAGAATACAACGCATCAAACGCACTGCATCGACTCCCGATATTTTCTTCTTCCATGTGAACTCTTCAAGTTTTGAACATTACAGGAACGTCCTCTTAGTCTTTTAATTTATAAAAGCTTCCTTGTTTTAGAACTTCAAATACCAAATTACCAATCATCTTTGATCAAACGCAGTACTCATAAACAACTTTAGGATTAGGAATTTAGGACTTGAGTCACAAGTAATCTCCTTTAATTCACAAAAAAATAGACCTTGTGTTTGAAAAAATATGGAAGATTAAAATTCCTTCTTAACTATAAGCAAAAATAAAAAATTCACTTAGATTTTGTATAGTTGAACTATATAATAATTATATTTCTCCTTTATTAGAAAGTGCATAGATAACTAGAAGAAGCAACTCAATAGATCAAGTGCATAATATACATAATTAGCTACACGTCTAGTCATTTTATATGTTTGATAGGACAACCTCACTAATTAAGTATGTCCATAATTGTTTAAATGTTGAAGGGTGTGTTTCACCAATTATCTCAATTTAGGAGAGAAAAGTGAAATTAGTCCAACGTAACTATTATTGTTATATGATAGTGCCAATGCTAATCATGGCTCCGTGTTTGAGGATTTTACAACAACAACATATCATTCTACGAGTGAGGTATGAAAAGGATAGAGTGTACGCAAATCTTATTCCTACCTTAAAGTTAGAGAAGTTGTTTTCTAGTAAGAGCCTCTAAAGCTATGTTTGGCGTAATCAATATAATAGTTCCTTGACTCAGAATAAAGCAGTAGCAAAGCAGGACAAATAGGAAAAAATGAATAATAAATAAAAACAGAAATAATATGCAAAGCAAGAACAAGAGACAATAAATAGTAACAAAAATCTAATGATAAGAAACTACATGAGAAATACTATGGTTACGCCATAACGCTCTAATACCTATTAACCTTTTACGCTAATTCATGTCCTCTGCAACCTCCTATCTAAGATCATGTCATCGGTAAGCTGTAACCGACATATGTCATGTCTAATCACCTATCCCCAATACTTCTTCGGCCTACCTCTACCACTCTTGAAGTCATCTATAGCCAATCGCTCACACCTTTCGCACTAGGGCATCTACGCATCTCCTCTTCACATGTCCGAACCATATCAACCTCGCTTCCCTCATCTTGTCCCCCATCAAGGCTACTCCGGCCACCTTGTCCCGGATATCTTTGTTATCAATCCTATCTCTCCTAGTATATCCACACATCCGCAACATCATCCTCATTTTCATAACTTTCATCTTCTGAACGTGGGAGTTCTTAACTGGCCAACACTCCGCCACACACAACATAGTTGATCTACTCTGTAGAAGATGCATTTGAGTTTTGGTGGCACCTTCTTATGGTGGACCCATTTACCCTGAGGTGGAACAAAAAATTAATTTTAATGGGTTTAGTTTTTAATATTTTTGTGCGTCTAAAATTGAATCTAATATTTGTTAAATATATATACGACAAAAAATAAGTAATTTATGGAGGTTGAAAGTGCAATTCACGAATGTTAAAAACCTCGACTATTTGATGTCATCAAATAGCGAATACCTCTAAGAATTGTACTTTCAACCTCCGCAAATTAGTCATTTTTAGTGATATATATATATTTCTCACGTAGAAGATATCGAGTTCGGATGAATTCTTTATTGAATAGCTTCCCCTGCGACAATTGCATTTTTACTTTGAATTGACTGAATAAATAGACGACCCGTCATACTTGTTGGATTATTTTTCATTTAAACGCCCAATTACTAATTATACCTGCTGAACACCTGAATCCAAGCCAAAGTATGGCTATTAATTTGATGGAAAATAACAAAATGATGTGTCAAAAATGAACACTGATGATGATAAGCAGCCTGCCTAGCTAGTTCCAATGTGACTCTTGATTAGTTATGTTAGCTACAAAATGAGGAAAATTCTATGATGGTAGGTTGTTTAACTTTGACTAAAAATAAATAGTACAGTATATATGGAAGATTTTAGATAATATACCGTCTTTGATCTTATCTAGATGCACTACATATATTATGTTTAATGGCTTGTAACTTCAAGAACTCTTAAACGTCATTCATTACCTAAGTTCGACTGATCAAGTAGAACTAAAATCAAATTAAGTTTTTTTAATGATTCAGTAATCAAAATTCATCTGAAACATATCTATGATATCTTCATTATTAACTTCAGCAAATACGTCTTTCTCAATATAGGTAACCATGCTGTCATTCAACCATTGATCTCTCATTCTGTTTCGTAATTTATTCTTCACAATCTTCATTGCAGAAAAAGCTCTCTCTACCGTCGCAATAGCAACAGGTAGTGTCAATGCTAATTTCAAAAGCAAATAAACTAGAGAGAACACCTTATCTCTTCTTGTTTCAACCATTTTCTCTGCAAGCTGACTAATCCCTTTTAAATTAGAAAATTCTGTTGTAGTACGCATATCGACAATATAAATCTCAAGTTGATCATCAAGTACTACCAAGTCCATCTCAGAAAAATTATTTGGATAAAAAGTAGCTAAGTGAATAAGCTTGTTCTTGTCAAAAGCTGAAAATGAGTCACTTGGATGTAAACATGTCATGGAAAGAAGCAACTCAGTGCTAGTCTCGTTAAAACGACTCTCCAATTTCATAAGTTGCAAATCTATGACGACACAAAATATCTCAACACGATAGTGATGAAAATTTGTTATCTTCGGATCTTTTCGTCGCGATCGTCCAGCACGAACGAAAATTTCATTCATGTTACATACATCAATATCATGCTTCTTGCAGAATGAACAAACTTGATCAATTAAAGAATCTCACCCATTAACCCTCATGTCTTGTAGTCGTAGCTTGCAAACTTTAATCAAGTTCATTGCACTAACAATATCTTGATCTTTCCTTTGTAGTGCGTTTGTGAATATGGGTGAGAAAAATGAAGAGATAATGAGTCAATTCGTGGACCCCACAAGTTTTCTTTTATTGTTGGAGACTTCCAGTTGTCCACATTTCAAAAGAAGAAGTGTAAAGAATTGAGGACTCTATTATAATATCATGAATATTACTAATAGTATACTAGAAAAAACTTAAATTTGAGGGGAAGCCCGGACCCACCCTCGTTACAAGGTGGCTCCGCTCCTTATGGAAGAAGAACAATATTATGAAGGAAAACAAAACGTACTTGCTTAGCAATTGTAATGATAGTACATACATGATGAAATGGGTTTGATACTAATAACAATAATAGAAATAATAATAATAATAATAATAATATGGATTGACTTTATACTTTGAAAAAATAATTAATATATTAGTAAAATAGAAGTACAAAGAATAAAATTAGAGGGAAGGAGAGACAAAATTAGATGTCAACGGATCTCGACATGTGACAACTCTTTTAGAAAATTTAAAAGAGAAGAACGGTCATCTAACGGATTAAGGTGCGTTCGGGCACCTTATTTACTACAACTAATAGCATATAACTCTATTTAATTAGTTTACATCACCAAGATCGGGTAATGATTCAAATATGATTCCTTGGCGAATTTAAAACTATGTGGAATTTAAGTGATTGAGGCAATAAAAATTGATTAATTATTTAAAATAACTAAGTCAGTGAACATGCAAAATTATTTATTAGTCATTGGTTAAATTAATCTAAAGAAACTGAGAGCAATTCAAATATTGATTCTAATTAGATGAAAACTGATATTTTATTATATTATAAGCAGGAAGCATATGGATTGTCATTTTTTTTACATTTATTAGCAAATGAAAACTCTCATTATTATTTTATTTATATATATATATTAAGTTATTTCACCACAGAATAAATATGAATTATCAATGAAAAGTTAAACAATTAAATTTATCGCTAATCCTATTTAGTGATGGAACAACGACGAATCATAAAAAAAAATCTTTTAGTAATGAAGCTCATAGTTAAGTTTAATCTTTTCTATGATGTTTGTTGTCAAATAAAGTATGCGCTTTGGTCACGCATAAGCGCATACACAAAACTAGTATTCTCAAATGTATTTGTGGTTAAGTTAAATGGGGAATACTATTTTTAATATATTCAACCTTTTATTAAAAATAAATGTCCGAACATTGAATTTAATTTAAGCCGGAACAATCAAGTTGACTCTTACAAGTTACAAGATGGACATGTACTAAATTTCTTTTCATAACAACAAAATACCCAGTGAAGTTCCACAACGTGAGGTCTGAAAGGGTAGAATATACGTAGACATTATCTATATCTTACCAGAGAGACTGTTTCCGAGAGACTCTCGGTTCAAAACAAAGCATAAACACAAGTAAAACATTACTAAATTTCTTTTCACAAAAATAATAATTTTGTTAGGATAAAAAAAAAAAGTTAGGGCGCCGCACAGACGCATAGTGTATTAGTGATCCACAGCATCACTAGGGGCCACTTAAAATAATAGAGACAATTTTGTTTATTTATTTATAAAGAGAAAAAAATAGATCCTCAAATAGTAGGCCAAGGAAAAAGATTAAAACAATAAAAGAATAATGGAATACAATAAAAAAAAGAATCTAAGGGCAACTTCGAAATTGGCACAAATTAAGGGAAGCCTTCTCGAGTACATGAAAAGTAAAAAAGTAGCAACTTTAGAATAATAAAGTCCATGTCCAACATGATAATAGACTATACAATAAATATAGATTATTATTTTTGTTGGATTGCAAGTTCACCGACGTGAGACATGTGTGGAGGTGAGGCTTGAGACTCAAGTTATTCCAAAGAAAAAAAGATTCAAGTACCTCGAGTTTATCATCCAAGGGAATGAAGAGATTGATGACTATGTCACACATCGTATTGGGGCAGGATGGATGAAATAGAGGCTTGCATTTGGAGTCTTGTGCGACATAAAGGTGCCACCAAAACAAAAAGGCAAGTTTTATAGGGTGGTGGTTAGACCGACTATGTTGTATGATATGGAGTGTTGGTCAATCAAGACGTCGTTCACCCAAAGGATGAGAGTGACAGAGATGAGGATGCTCAGATGAATGTGTGGGCATACGAGGAGGAACATGTTAGAAACAATGATATCCGGGGCAGAGTGGGAGTGGTCTCGGTGGAAGATAAGATGCAGGAAGTAAGATTGAGATAGTTTGGACATGTGCGGAGGAGAGACACAAATGCCCCAGTGCGGAGGTGTGAGAGGTTGACTATGGACGGGTTCAGGAGGGGTAGAAGTAGACTGAAGAAATATTGGGGAGAAATGATTAGACGAGATATGAAGCAGACACAACTTGCTGACATGACCTTAGGTAGGGGTTGTGGAGGACACAGATTATGGTAGAAAAGTAGTAGGTAATCGAGTGTAGTCCTACTTACACTTACAAACTGATAGTTGTGGTGTTATTACTATAGACATTTTTATCATATCATACGAATAGGCGTAATATTGCTTTATAGTCTTCTCTAGTTTATTTCTTCTGTTATGCGTTCTTTAATGCACTTGATTTATCTCATTTATCTGCGTTGGTTACTGCTTCTCTTTCAGGATGCGATATCATGGCGTATTCGCGTTTTCTATCAGCATTTTCTTACCGCTTTAATTGTTTTTTACCAGGTATGACTGTTTTTTTTGCTTTGTTTGTCTTAAGCCTAGAGTCTCTCGAAAACAGCCGCTCTGCCTACCAATATAGAGGTAAGGTGTGCGTACATTCTACCCTCTCAGATCTCACGTTGTAGAATTTCACTGGATATGTTGTTGTTGTATTTCCCTACTTTCTTTTAGTTGTGATGGTTATTAAAAATATTTGATCTAAAATACTTGTCATTATAAAAAATGAAGACATAACTAATATTTTTTCTCCATTATCTAATATTAATTATTCTTAAATGTAAATAATATTGATTATATAATATAAAATATATAAATAAAACGAACATTTATGAAATAGATAAATTAGTCAAAAATACTTTTTATTTATAATTTTTAGGGGCGTGCAAAAGAAAAATATGATACCAAAAAAGGGATGAGGGGCATATAAGATTCTGTAGTTGTTTCAACCATAGAGCCAAGTTGCACTCTATATAAAACTCTCCAAATGGTGAGATAGTGGGTTGGGCTGTTGCAGATGGTATCAGAGCCACTCATATGTCAGCCTTGTCGAACGGGTCAGAATACAACTAAGTTTAGGCAAATTTCGGTAAGCGGGGCAAATATCCTTGCTGAGTCTAGACAAATTTCATGTGGTGGGGAAAATCTCATCAACAATAACAACAAATCCAGTGTAATTCCACAAGTGGGGTATGTGGAGGATAAGATGTACGCAGACCTTACCTCTACCTTTGTAGGGTAGAGAGATTGTTTTCGATATGTTACACCCCGAAATTCCAGGGCAATAGATTGAGAACGTAATTAAGGAAATAAGATTTGATTGTTGGAAGGAAAGTATATTTATATTTTCTTATATGGGAAAAATTTGGATACTACAAATGTGACGACGAAAATTTATTAACTAGTAGTTAAATTCTTTTCAATGGATTTATGGACTTAGTATTGTATTATGAAGCCTTGACATTAATAAAATGGGGTCCACCGAAAATTTCACAATTTTGTGGGTCCATCAAAATATTAAGAAGTTTGGGCTAAGTATGGAATTATTTTTGTGAAGAGAATTATGGGTGAATTATAGGGTGACACGTGTCCCTCCCCACTTGTGTAACAAAGCTCTAATTATATATATGTATTGCAAGATTGGCTAAGTGTGAGAGATATTATTGTGAAGGGAAGACAAATGGACAAGTGGGTCTACAATGGTCCCCCTCCACTTGTTCTACATACACCTTTATATTACAAGTCTTGCAAGACTTTGTCCACAAATATCTTCTTCATCCAAACTCTCCTTAACCTCTCTTCTCCTCCAATTTTTCGAAATTCTTAGCCAAGTGAAGAACAAATTAGTTTCTTTTCCAAGATTAAGTTTCTTAACTAAGTTCTAAGCCAGGGGTTAATACACCAAACAGTGGTCACGGTTTTGGCTTGAAAATTGTCTTGAAACCCTAAGCTTGGAGATGAAATTGTGGGAAGAAAAACAAGAAAGTAATATGGTTACAAGCTTGTAGAGGATACATGCGTGTTATTGTAACGTGAAGATGTGGTGCAAAAGAGAAGTGGTTGGCCGAGAACTAGTAGACTGTTTTTGGCTAAAGTGAAGGTAAGATTTCTTCTTCCTCTTGAAATAATTAGAAGTTACATGTCGTTATAGTTAAGGGATGAACTTGTGTTAAATGAAATGGAGAATAAGAAGTGCATGAGACAGTTTTGGCATGCTAGCCAATTTTTGGACAGTTTTTAGTATATTGGATTCGTTGGTTATTGTTGTTGTTATCGTCACCTATTACATGTTATTAATTGAAGGAAATCATGTTATTGAAAGTTGAAACCATTTATATAAAAGTGTTGAAATATGACTTGGATCTTAAGGAGTTATGAAGGGATTTGGTATTAAGTCTTGTTGGCAGAAACCGCATGAAACTGTGGGACGTTGTTGTGCTGTTTTAGGGACTGTTTTGTGGTGTTAAAATGCTGAAAATTCAGTTATCATTATGCATGTTTAAATGTGGTAATTACTAATGTAAGTCTTAAAGGAATAAGGGTGTAGAAAGGTGTAGAAAGTCTTCACATTCTAGCCTCGTTGTTGTTGGAATATGGACTGTTTTTGTGGACTGTTTTAATATGGATTAAGAGGCTGAATTTACATGAGAAGTGGGTGTGTAAATCCCCTTGTTGCTGTTTGGTTGTGCCCTTAATTGGTGTTTGGTTATTGGCCTTATTTATAAGGTGGAAATGTATGTATAAATAGGGGAAGTGCTGCCCGAAATTTTATATGAAAAGAGAACCATCTTGTGGTATATGACTTACTAGTATTCATGAAGTTGATAGACGTGTTATTGTTGTTATAGGTTGAAGTACTAATTGGGATGTATTATACTTATCGTGTTGGTATACCCGATAAGGTATGTGAACTATCTTTCCTTCTTTTGGCGTGATTTATATGAAATGTACGGCGGACGTACATAGTTCTATTGGATCTTAATCCTTAATGTTACATGGTATGATAGTTCCTCAGTTTTTCTAAAATGAAAGTACATTTTAATAATTTATACATGACATGATAGTGCCTTGAGTTTTCTAAATAAAAATTATTCCATTTATTCCATTGAGAGTCAAAACCAATTTTACCGTGTCCTAGAAAGGGTCGGGCATAATATGATTTTATTGAGAGTCAAAAGATGATTTAAATTGCACAAGGTTGCTCATGATAGCTATTCGTGCAAGGATTATTATTCCATCCACCGAGTCCCATAATGGGCCGGCAATGTTCACTGAGTCCCTCACTAAAGGGCTGGCAATGTTATATGTATTATGATTCCACGGACATGATTTCATGATGCGAGTATAGATACTCATGACAGTCGTGCGCAGATCCTAGCACTTGTTCACCGAGTCCCTCGCTAGAGGGCCGACAATGTTTATATCTGTATATATGAGGATGATGATCTCACCGAGTCCCTCACTAAAGGGCCGGGACATGTTATACTGATGATTCCACCGAGTCTCTCACTAAAGAGCCGAAACACGTTATATGTATATAGACATGATGGTTATATGGACCGAGTCCCAGAATGGGCTGGGATACGTTATATGTAAATAGATACGATGATTCCATGGACATGTATCCATGATGCGGGTATGGATACCTATGACATATATGATTCCATGAACATGTATTTATGATGCGATTATAGATACTCACGATAATATATGATTCCATGGACATGTATCCTTGATGCGGGTATAGATACCTATGACAGTATATGATTATATGAACTGAAATTCATGATTTTGATATGACTCTCACTTTTTAAAAAGGCACAGTTGACTCTCTATCTTTATAAGGTACAGTTGGCTATATTCTATATGGCACGGTTGGATCTGGTATTTTGATAATTATACTTGCATCTGTCATCTTTTGTACAATTATGATCTTATTTACTATATTTTATATTTACATACTTGGTACATTGTTCTACTGACCCCCTCTCCGGGGGGCTGCGTTCATGCCCGCAGGTATAGGTACTCAGTTTGATGATCCTCGAGCTTAGAATCTTTGTTCAACTTTTGGGATAGCTCCATTGTTCCGGAGCTTGTCATTTTGGTACAGACTTATGTATATTCAGGAGTACGACGGGGCCTTGTCCCGTCACATTTCATTATCAAACTTTTAGAGGTCTGTAGACAGGTGTGGGTGGTAAATGTGTATTTGAATACATGTGGGTTGTATATGTTGTAACTCGTTTTGGAAAATTATGTATACAGTGGAAGCCTTGTCGCTTGCCTGCTTTTATTATATGAGTTTTTTTTAAGCTTCCGCTGGTTATATGTGATGTGTGGGTATAAGGGTGCCCATGTAGGGTACCAGTCGCGGCCCGTTGGCTCGGGTCGTGACAAAAGTGGTATCAGAGCAGTTAGTCCTCGAAATGTCTACAGACCGTGTGTAGTAGAGTCTTGATTATCGGTGTGTTGTGCACCACACCCATAAACATGAGGCTACAGTACATTTAAGATTGATTTCTATTTTCCTTACTCTAAGATTGTGCGATAGAGCTGTGTTGTTAGGGTAGTTATTCCCTAACGTATTATTGTGGTTGCAGCTATGCCTCCAAAGAAAGTGACAGCAGCCCAGAAGGGGAATATATGGACCTTGTATACATGTTGGTAAGATTGTTGTATAGTTGGTGTGATGATGATGCACATCTATACGAACATATTTATTAGGGCCATGTGTGTGTTTCCTGAAAGGATTATGAGTTATCATGAGTTGTTTAAGCTTTAAAAATTGCTTGGAATGTATGAAACAGTTTAACGAACCCACATCAAGGCATCATATGTGTGCTAATTTGGAATATTTAGGAGGTGATGAGCTATATGAGATTTAGATGAACTCTTAAAAGATTATGTTAAATTGACTTAATGGCATACCATGTTGTTAGGTTAAGCTTTGTTGTATGCTTAAGTGATATGCACGAATAATATGGGTATGTAGTTAATAGGTTTGTTATGGTTAAGACAACATGATTTTGAGATTTTGAGAAGTTATCTTACCCATATACGGGGAGAGATAATGTAAGCTTGAGACATGGAATATTTAAGGATCTTAGAATATTTGATAATCGTTGAGCCCTTAGATATACAAGGGGGCATTCTTGAGTAAAATATTTTATGTTTGATCTTGGTTAAAGTACATAGTATATGTGAAGTATATTAGTTGGGATGATTCCTTGATTTGAGTATAAACCACTAGTGATTGTTATTGATGTTGTTGATCCGTTTGGAAATGGTATTACCGATTTTAAGGGACTGTGAAATGCAGTAGAGGATTTACTCCCAGATGTTGAACACGGGAGGTGAACGTATCCTTGCAAACTGGTCTAGCAATTATAAGGAGATAGAAAGAAGAAATTTATATTGGATGGTTTAGTAGGTTATAAAGATCCACGCGTTTTACGGTGACTCTTGCTGATTAAAATTCTAGAGAGAACTGCAATATGACCTTATGAATGTGACTTTGATTACAAAGGAAATACAATGTGCTAAGGACTAAAAGGGAGATACTGCGTATTATGAAGAATTACATGTATCAAGGTTAGTAAGCTAAGGTATGCTACAGAGATTGGACTGGTAAGGTCCTCGGCTTCGGCTACGTGGTGCAATATGTTACAATTCTACATAACCTATGGATAACAATAGTGTGTTGGGGGTAATTGAGGACGGGAACTATGGAACAGTCGAAGAATGGATGTAAGAAATGTGAAAATAATGAATAAGTATGAATGAAATGGTATGAGTTGGTTATATCTTGTTGGTTGAGTTATTAAGTTCTCTACACTTGTTGTTATTGCTGCGAACTATGGCTTTCTTTAATTGATGTTCTTAAGATATTGTAACTTGGTAGTACAAAATCATACACATTATGTGGTACGTTGATATCCAGTTAAGATGAGTTAGTTGACACCTTATGAACTGATGTACGATTTTGAATAAGCTGAAATACATTTATATGAACTGCTTGCTACATCTCATTAAGGTTGCCTTAATCAGGAAGATAGTATGAGAAATACTTGAAATAAGATACCCCCAAGGCAGCTTGAAATGGAAATATAAAGGTAAGACGAATGGGCACTCGGTCGATGAAATACCTCATAATGATAAGACAAGAAAGCTTGACAAGCCATTGGATCATGTAACACCGTGAATTGGATCTAAACATATGATGTATCGGTTCCCCAACATATTGATCGGTGTATTTTATATACACCTTTTGAGTCATTTTTAGTTAGTATTTTACTCATTTCATTTATGTTTAGTATAGTATTAGGGTCGTTTTCCTTTCTTTTGTGTCACAACGGTCAGAAATGGAGAAATGGCGAAAAGAAGATGAAATGAGCTTAATTGAGATGGAATTTCACACTTAAAGGGGGCAATAAATGAAGTCTAAGAAGTCTCGAGAAGTATAGAAAAGATCAGACGAAGCCCGGATGAAAACTGGACGACGAAGCGAAGAACCGCCGAAAAAACTCCACCGGCGCCGCGGTGCCGACCACTGAAGTTGTCCGAAACTCTCTGATTTTCAAGCGTCGTGGCGCCGGACTGCAGGGCCAGGGCTCCGACGCGGTATATTTGACGTTTTTGGCCGAATTTGACACGTTTTCAGAGTCCAAAAGGGATAACTTTTCATACTTACAAAACCTATATAATCCCTAAAACCCTGCTCATTATTGATCCATCCATTGTACATACAACACAACTCTAGGAGGCGAAGATTTGAGACATAGTTCAAGTATTTTCTTTTCTTTCTCTTTTCTTTGTTTATTTCAGATCATGTATGGAGATTGTATTAGTTCTTAGCGTGACTATGGCTAGGGGCTAATTACTTTATTAGGGATTCCTTGTGATTCTCTTGAAACTCTTATTCATGAATTAATACTTTAGTTGAATTTCTTCTTCACTTGTTAAAGATTTATTCAATAATTGCTTTGATTGCTTGATAATTAATTGATCACTAGTTATCATCACTTATATGAGTTCTAATCGAAATCCGAAATGGGAGATTGTGAATATGTTATAGTTGAATAAACATAGGTTTAAATCGTGGACGAAAGTACCCCGATACTTGTGTAGCTTAATATGTTATTGCTTTTAATCCTCCTTTGTAGTCAATCTTGTCATCGAAAGATAAAAGAGTTCTCCATTGGGGTTGAGTGTTTATATTACCTTAACAAGAGTATAAAACGGCTTACTTAACCTGCTATCTTAACATAGAAGAAGAACTTTTATTGTTGCATTAAAGATTGAATAGAGTGGATAGTTGATGATCTTGGAAGCCCTAATTCTCCATCATAGCTGATTTAAATCAAAGTCTTTTTATAATTAGTTATTTCCTGCATTAGCTTTAATTCTTAGTTATAATTCTCAACAAGTTAACGTTAACCAAATAGAAACTAAAGGATAGATAATCGGTACTTGAAAACCAGTCTCTGAGGACGATATTCGGTCTTACCTAGACTATATTACTTGTCAGGATACGTGAACTTGCGTTAAGCGTGTGTATAAATCGCACATCACATATGTAGACATACATTTCAGAAAGTGTGTAAATGGAAGTAACAATGAGTAAAGCTCGAGATTAGCACCTAGACAGTTGAAAAGAGGCCAATGGATCCTATGGATATAAGTATCAGGTAGACATTAAATATATATGTCAAGAGATAATGACATTATAATACTGATAAAATGTCAAGCAAATGCAGATGGCTAGGAGCATTTTTGAACTGACCATAAGTTCTGTGAGATAGATAAAGTAATGGGTTTACAGCTTAACGAGATCAAGGAAATCTTTTCCTAAAACGCCATTAACAGAAAGTCTTAGCCATGAGGCAAGTGAAGGAATTTGAATCTAAGTATAATGACCAAGTTTGGATATAATAACGCCAAGGATTGGAATCAGGAGCAATGATTGAGATTACGTATATATACCAGAACTTTGGAAGTATGAAGAGTACGATAAGTAAGAAAAGGAGTGAACAAGTGTCAAAAGAATTGAAGTTGTTTATAATTACAAGTAGTAAGAAGATATGAAAAAAAGATTCATTTCAGACCATGAATGAGAGTTAATTGTGATGATACACACACTTTAGATTCAATGACATTGTCCATAAAGTGTTCATGATTGAGATATTACAAATATAAGAAATTCCAGCTACCATTCTAGTATTCAGATGACCCCATACGAGGCATTATGGGAGGAAGTGCAGGTCACCTATTGGTTCGTTTGATGTAGGCGAAACCAAGTTGTGGATAAGGTGAAGCTAATCCATGAGAGATTATTAGCAGCCCAGAATCGACAGAAGTCGTATGCAGATAATCGACGTCGACACTTAGAGTTTCAGCTTGATGATTGGGTATTCCTGAAGGTATCACCCATGAAGGGTGTGATGAGGTTCGGTAAGAAGGGGAAGCTTAGCCCGAGATACATTGGTCCTTATCAGGTGATTCGTATGATAGGCAAGGTTGCCTATGAGTTGGATCTACCATGATTTGGAAGCGGTACATCCAGTTTTTTATGTATCGATGTTGCGCAAGTGTATTGGCGATCCTTCTATAGTATTCCCACTAGACGATGTCCAGGTGACAGAAGAGTTGTATTATGAGGATAGTTCCATAGCTATCCTTGATCGACAGGTTAGACGGTTACGTACTAAGGATGTATCTTCCGTCAAGGTGTTGTGGCGAAACAAAAATAGGAAAGAGATGACGTGGGAAGCAGAAATGAGATGAAGAAGAAGTATCCCCACTTGTTCCTGATACCTACAGGCACAGTGCCGCGGTGCCAAAGAACAGGACCGCGGTGCTGAAACTTCAGAGAACTGCAAGAATTCCGGCACCGCGGTGCTGACACTAACAAGTATTGGTTGATAGGTTTGGTTAAAGGAGACTATGCCAAAGTTTGTATAGCTTGAGACCTATTATGAACATTCGGGGATGAATGTTTCTAAGGGGGGAATAATGTTACACCTCGAAATTCCAGGACAATAGATTGAGAACGTAATTAAGGAAATAAAATTTGAATGTTGGAAGGAAAGTATATTTACATTTTCTTATATGGGAAAAAATTGGATAATACAAATGTGACGACGAAAATTTATTAACTAGTAGTTAAATTCTTTCCAATGAATTTATGGACTTAGTATTGTAAATGAAGTCTTGGCATTGATAATATGGGGTCCACCGAAAATTTCACAATTTTATGGGCCCATTGAAATATTAAGAATTAGGGGCTAAGTATGGAATTATTTTAGTGAAGAGAATTATGGGCAAATTAGAGGGTGACACGTGTCCCTCCCCACTTGTGTAACAAAGCTCTAATTATATATATGTATTGCAATATTGGCTAAGGGTGGGAAATATTATTGTGAAGGGAAGACAAGTGGACAAGTGGATCTACAAGGGTCCCCCTCCACTTGTGCTACATACACCTTTATATTACAAGTCTTGCAAGACTTTGTCCACAAATATCTTCTTCATCCAAACTCTCCTTAACCTCTCTTCTCCTCCAAGTTTTCGAAACCCTTAGCCAAGTGAAGAACAAATTAGTTTCTTTTCCAAGATTAAGCTCCTTAACTAAGTTCTAAGCCAAGGTTAATACACCAAACAGTGGTCACGGTTTTGGCTTGAAAATTGTCTTGAAACCCTAAGCTTGGAGATGAACTTGTTGGAAGAAAAACAAGAAAGTAAGATGGTTACAAGTTTGTAGAGGATACATGTGTGTTATTGTAACGTGAAGATGTGATGTAAAAGAGAAGTGGTTGGCCGAGAACTAGTGGACTATTTTTGGATAAAGTGAAGGTAAGATTTCTTGCGAGGGCCTTCTCTGTGCATTCATGTGCTGCTGATTAAATTCTTCCTCTTGAACTAATTAGAAGTTACATGTCGTTATAGTTAAGGGATGAACTTGTGTTAAATGAAATGGAAAATAAGAAGTGCATGAGACAGTTTTGGCATGCTAGCCGATTTTTGGACAGTTTTTAGTATATTGGATTCGTTGGTTATTGTTGTTGTTATCGTCACCTATTACATGTTATTAAGTGAAGGAAATATTGTTATTGAAAGTTGAAACTGTTTATATAAAAGTGTTGAAATATGACTTGGATCTTAAGGAGTTATGAAGGGCTTTGGTATTAAGTCTTGTTGACTGAAACTGCATGAAACTGTAGGACGTTGTTGTGCTGTTTTAGGAACTGTTTTGTGGCGTTAAAATGCTGAAAATTCAGTTATCATTATGCATGTTTAAATGTGGTAATTACTAATGTAAGTCCTAAAGGAATAAGGGTGTAGAAAGGTGTAGAAAGTCTTCACATTCTACCCTCGTTATTGTTGGAATATGGATTGTTTTTGTGGACTGTTTTAATATGGATTAAGAGGCTGAATTTACATGAGAAGTGAGTGTGTAAATCCCCTTGTTGCTATTTGGTTGTTCCTGATGCGCGAAAAGATGCACACACTTTAACGCAAGTGCACGTTATCGTGACAAGTAATATAGTCTTGGTAATACCGAATATCGTCCACAAGGATTAGGGTTCAAGTACCAACTATCTATCTTTTGGTATCTATTTGGTAATTGATATTTGATTTTGTGGTTTATAACTGATAATTATAAAGGCTAATTAACTATAGATTTACTTCAGTTGTGATGGGAATAGGGCTTCCATGTCTCCTCAACTATCCGCTTATGTTATTTATTAATGCAATGAATTATGGTCTTCTTCTCTCGGAGCTAGCAGGTTTACGAAATCATTTCATATTCCCGTTAAGGATATATAAACACTCAACCCCAGTATTGCACCTTACCTACTTTTCGGTGATAAGGATAACTCTATAGGAGGATTAAACACAAAAACCTAGTTAACCGTCACGCACCATGCGTAAAATTAGGGTTGTTAAGCCTCTCATTAACGCTACATAAATAATTGAGGTATTTTCATCCCCAACCCAAATATGTCTATCCAACTTACAGCATATTCACAACCTCCTCCTTTCGAAACTTGATTAGAAATCATATAATGATAATTAGTTGTCAATTAATTACCAAGCATTCAAAGCAATTATTGGATAAATCTCTCAAAGAAGAATAATAACCATAGACATGCATTAATTCATAACATAAGTTTCTAGTGAATCAATATGGAAAGCCCTATAAAAGAATTAGTTTCTAACCATTGACATGACAAGAACTAATTCAAGGTTCATCATACAAAACTGAAATAAAGAAAAGAGAAGAAAGGAAAATTACTAAGTTTAAGGTCTCCAATCTTCAAAGCAAGAATCCTTGAGTTGTGCAAGAAAGGGAACCCTTTAGAACTGCCTAGGGTTTCCCTTTTATAGGCTGAAAACCGCCTCAACCTTTTCCTTCAGGCCTGGCCCAGAAAATCGTCTAAAACCTGATTTTTCCCGCCGCCGCGTTTCGCTGCCGCGCCGAACTCGTGACTTCGGGTGATTTGGCGCGCGCCCCGATCTCTGTCATGCGTCGCGTGCGGCTGGAATCTCTCGCACTCTCGATGATTAGGCGCCGCGCCCGCTTCGATCGCAGGAGGCCGCGCTGTCCGGTTTTGCCTCGTTCGTCACTTTCTCTGTTTTTGGCTCTGGAACCTCCTCTTTTGCCATCTTTTAGCTCCTTTTCCGCCATTTGGCCATTTTAACCACTTTGACTCAAAAGAAAGAAAAACTATCCTAATACGACACTTATTTGTACAAAAAAGGACAAAAGACTAACTAAAACTGACTCAAAAAATGTATATAAAATACACTGATCAAATACCCTCAAACTTAACATTTTCTCGCCCTCGAGCAAAAATAGAAAGAAAGAAAATAAAAGACTCAAAGAACGAAAATAAAAGACTCACTGACATTGATCACTTTTGCTGCATTAGTGTTATCTAGAAAAACATGAAGGTTAGCAGAATAATATGCAGGAACATATAGCATAAAGTTTTAGCACACTAAACACATTAAGCTAGATATTTCGCAAACTCATATTCATCATGCTTAATGGAAGTCAACTTACTGAATCATGCATATAAATTCAAAAATCCTATGACATTTTTACTTGCTATTCTCCACTAATCTTGGATATGCATAAAAGAGATCTTCAGGACTTTAAGGGTTGTAATGTAGGCTTAGGTATAGGTAGGTAAAAATAGGCATTTTAGGCTCATTCTTTGTACCATAAGCTCTTTAGCTTTTCCATTTTTCCCTTTTTCTTTTGGTTCTTTTCTTCACTTCAATTCTATCTTTTCCCTCTTTTTGTTTTGGGAGAGTGAAGAGTATTATAATAACAAGCACCCCCAAACTTAGGCTTTTGCCTATTTCTTATTACTTTGTTTTATTGGGGTGCAACAAGCTCATTCACTCTTTTTGTCTCTTTTTTAACACAATTTATTCCACTACTTTACATTTTTACTTATGGCACAATTTGTGGGAATATAGGGTGTCAAAGAAGAAGTTTCAATTCATTTTTTTTAGGCTCAATGGGGCTGACTAGGGATACTTTTAAAGTCAGGGATAGAAAAGAATGGTAAGAATTGACTATCAAAGAAATGTCTGAGTCATCTCCCTAACATGCATATCCTAACTATTTCACCTCAAATAGCAAGCAATCATAACACATAAGTTTTCATCATTTAGCATGCATAATTTAAGCAAGAAACTCCAAATAGACAGATTTTGTGAGTTTTTGGCATATCTAACCTAGGTGTTTAGATAGTTGCTTCAATTCCATTACATTATTCTACCTTACTTCACTAGGTGTTTCTAGCAACTACAACATACATGATCTTTGACATGCAATTATGACTCAAAAAGAAAAAACATTTGTGACTTAAAAATACATAAAACAACAAAAACACAAATAAAACACAATTAAAACACCCCCACAAACTTAAATCACACATTGTCCCCAATGTGTGTAGACTCAAAGACAATAAAAGGAAATGTGACACTTACAGACTTGGCTAAAATGGTGGTGGTGGCGGTGGATAATGCATCGACCATTGGTTGAACAGGGAACTCATCTCGTCAAACTGCTGGTGCAATTGTTGTTGCTTCCCGCCTCACCTTGTTGCCCTTGTCTCAACTCATGTTGTCCTTGTAATACTGTGTTGAAATGTTGCATCATCATTCTCTGGTTTTGGAGCAACTGCTCCATCATAGGCACTGGAGGTTCTGAATCTGTGGTAGGCTGGTGGCTAGGTCCTGCCGCATATTGAGCCCCTATTTCGTGCTCATCTTCGCTCATCGCGCTCTACTGCTGCCACTGGTTGTTGTGCTCTTCTTTCTTCGGGGGCTTGGGTCTGGGAAAGAGTGCACTATCCCATAGGACACAGGAAGTTGGTTTCTTTCATTAGTATCAGTGGGTAGGATTGGGACCCCATTCATGTGACATAACTTGGTGATAACTGAGCCATGTCCCAATCCACCTATTGTCACCAACCTGCTGATTTCCTCAATGCTCTGCACTATTTCTTTCCCCACATCAATTGTTTTCCCCGTCATGATCCCATATATCAATTTGATCCTATCTTCTGGCACTTTGGTGAAGTGCGTTGATGGGATCAGACGGGCACTGATGAAATATATCCAACCTCGTCGCTTGTTGAACCGCACTGCCGCCTCCTCTTGACCCATTTCTTGCAAGATCAAATGCACCCTGTGGTAGCTCAAGTTCTGCAATGTTATTCCAGTCGATGTTGGAGGTGCTTCTAGACCATGTTCTAAAGTGGTTTCAATCACAACTTTCTTCAACATCAACCGTCTTCAATTGTGTATTTACATCTTCTGCTGTCACAGACACATAATTTCCCCTTACAAAGCACCCCCTTGCCACCTTTTCCGGAAAGTTGGCATAGAATTCACGCACCATTGTTGTGTTCACTGGTGCTATCTTCTCCGGATTTACAAATCTCCTCCACCATCTTAACTCAATCATTGCCCGAATGGGCTCATAAACACCCTCTTCCCCAAACGACTCCCTCTGATAGTTCATTCCCCTTTCAGGGATTAAGGGCCTAGTACTAAGTTTTTTGTATCTTTGGAAGGCTTCGTAGCTCACAAACCTAGTGTCATCGTAATGTGGGGCTGAGGTGGATGTGGAGGCTCTTCTCTTCCTGGCGGACATGGTTAAAAACACTTTCTGCAGCTTACAACTTATTAGCACAAGTGTTCCCCAACACAATCAACAATCTAGCAGCTAAAACACAAACACTCCCAAACTTCAACTCTACTACCCAATACCCACACCCTCCTTGTCTACTCCTTCTCCAACTTCACAATAAACTTTTCAGCACCCAAACTACTTCACAATGCAACACTTCTCCAACTATTACCTCCTTTGACTACTAGCAACTTTCAAGAAAGGGTGGAGATTACCTTTTTTTTTATGGTGTTCTCCACGATGTTCTTGCTTCTAATGGTGATTTGAGTCTATGGAATGGAGCTTTGTTGGTTGAGATAGCTAAGGGTTTTTAGGAATTTAAGAGTTTTGGTTGTGGTTGGGTTCGATTGTGGAGGATTTGTGGGTAACTTGTGGATTTTTGTGGGTTTTGTGGAGAAGAAGGGTTAGGTTTTGGTTTTGAAATTGGGGCAAATCTGTCTGGGCATTTTTAAGTTTCTGGATTTCCAATGTTCTGCACTCGCGCTAGACTTGGCATTTTTTTCTGGATTTGTGGCGTCGTGGCCCTGCTCCTGGGCGCCGCGACGCTTAAACTTCAGCTTCTTCGTTTCTTTTCGCGCCACTGCTTTAGCCATGCGCTTTATCTATTTTTCTGGAAATCCTGGTTTTTCTTCAGTTTTTCGCCCTTCAGTTTATTTGCCTGCACCTGTCAATCACAACACGAACACTACCTCCGTGAGACCGTTCTTAATAAAAATTACTAAAGTAAAATAAATTAAAAATACCTTGGGTTGCCTCCCAAGTAGCGCTGTCTTTAATGTCTTTTAGCCGGACGCAAGTTCCTTAGTTTAATAGACGTGGGGTGGGTCAAGCCCACAACTAATCCATTTTCTCCATATTTTGCGTTTTCTTTTTCTTCTTCTCCTCTTAGCATTATCATTAAGGGGGAGTTCAGGAACACATACCTGTTGTTGTGGAGGTTTGGCAAACCATGCCTGCTTTCATGGGCTCATCTTCCTTTTGTTGACTTGTACGGGCTCACAGGGGGGGTTGATGGTGCTGATTGCAAAGCACCTACTAATGGTTGGTGGCTCAATGATGTGTTTAAAAACTTTAAACACCATTTCTTCCTTCTCCACCCTCAATGTCAACTCTCCTCTTTCTACATCGATCAAGGCTCTCCCCGTCGCTAGGAATGGTCTCCCCAATATGATAGGGATTTCTGCATTTTCTTCCATGTCAAGAATGAGGAAGTCCGCGGGAAAGAAGAATTTTCCTACCTTGACAATCACGTCCTCAATCTTCCCCCTTAGATGAACCACTGTCCTATCGGCCAGCTGCAGGCTCACAGTGGTTGGTTTGGCCTCTCCCAACTCCAATCGCTTGAATACCGATAAGGGCATCAGATTTATACTTGCCCCTAAATCACACAGATCCCTGTTGCATGTCACCCTGCCCACTGTGCAAGGTAGTGTAAAGCTCCCTGGATCTTTTAGTTTTGGTGGCAACTTCTTTTGCAAGATAGCACTACACTCTTCCGTAAGTGCTATTATTTTGTACTCTGCCAGCTTCTTCTTCTTCCCTAAGATCTCCTTCATGAACTTGAAATAGGAGGGCATCTGCTCCAAAGCCTCTATAAAAGGTATGTTGATATGCAGCTTCCTGAATGTCTCCAAGAATTTGAAGAATTGTTTATCAACCGCCTTCCGCTGTAATCTCTGGGGGAAAGGGATCTTTTCTGTATACTCCTTCTCTGGAAGTTTCTCTACCACTGGGCTAGGTTCAACCACCTTCTCTTTTTCTATCTCTGCCCTTTTCTCAACCATCGGCCGAGGTGATCGTTGCTCCAATTGTTTGCCGCTTCAATCATCGCTCGCCATCGCTTCCTCGATTTACCTCGTTGCTTGGCGGTGTACTGTGGCTCGCTTGCCTGCTTTGCTAGCTGACCCACTTGTGTTTCCAAATTCCTGAACGATGATCTAGCTTCGCATGAACGAGTCGGCGTTGGTAAGTGCTAACATACCGCCACTGCCGTTCGCTTTCTTCTTGAATCGTGCATCAATCGCTGGAGACGGGGCCCGAGTAAAGCGGTCGCTGATTTTGGTTCTCACTGGGTTGATATCGCCTCGATTGATTCTCGCCGCTTGGTCTCCTCTCCATGAGAAATTTGGGTGATTTCTCCACCCTGGATTATAAGTGTTGGAGTATGGATTGTTCTGTGGCCTCTGATAATTACCCACGGCCTGACACTCTGCCTGCTCCATTGGTATATTATTAGGATCAGCTGAAGGACACCTATCGAATGTATGTGGGCCACCACATATTTCACAGTTTTTAGGCATCTGCACCGCATTCACTGACACTGTATGTTGCTGCAACTGTTTTGCCAAAAGAGCCACTTGGGCATTCAAGGCAGCAATAGCATCTATCTCATGGACTCCCACTGTTCTCATCCCACTTGTCGACCTCTCTTCTGTGACATGGTTGTTGGTGGCCATATCTTCTAATAACTCGTGAGCGTCGTGGGCTGTTTTCCTCATGAATGCCCCACCTGCTGCTGCATCTATAATGGTTTTCGTTTGCTCGCCAAATTGTAGAAGATGTGGACCAAGTTCCACAACTCAACGAATGGTGTGGGCATTTTCTCTGCAGATCTTTGAACCTTTCCCAAACTTCATATAAGGACTCTCCATCCGCTTGGTAGTTGTTCAACTCCCTCTCAATTTTGTTGCTTGCATGGGGAAAGAACTTGGCTAGGAATTTACGTGTCGCTTTCTGCCATGTAAAAATCGAATCGGCCTACAGGAATTCAACCATACTTTTGCTCTATCCCCGAGTGAGAAGGAAAACCTCAACTGACGCAAGATCATCGTGAACGCCAAGAGATCCGAAAGTTGCACATAGCTCCAAGAAATTAGCTACGCATGTGTAGATCCTCCATGGCGCCTCCAAATTGCACTGTGTGTTGTACCATGCTCGTAATCGCCGCTTTATCTCAAAGTTGTTTGCTCACGGCGTGAGCCTAATACATGTCTCGTTTCATTCACTCTAGGCAAAGACATAGTCTCCCAAGCTTCTTTCTCGCTCGACTTGAACTTTTTCCTCGACATCCATGGTACTTGCCGAGGTATCTTTGGATTAGGTTGATTTTCTCCTAACCCTTCTCTCATCATGTTGTTGTTTTGAACACCGTCCATCTCTATCAAGGTTGCAATCCGCTGATTCTTTCTGTTCTGTTTACAAGTTTTCTCAATCTCTGGATTGAATGGAACAAGAGTGTCTGCCCCTCTTCTCCTTCGCATAAACTGATTTCCTGAAATAGATCAAAAACAGACAACAAATCACGGCACCCTGATTTTTACCGAAAATAACGACAAAAACGTAAAATAATAATAATAATAATTAAAAACCAAATTAGAAATAAAAATAGATAAATTTGATATTGAACTATGCCTAATCCCCGGCAACGGCGCCAAAAACTTGATGCGCGAAAAGATGCACACACTTTTAACGCAAGTGCACGTTATCGTGACAAGTAATAGTCTTGGTAAGACCGAATATCGTCCACAAGGATTAGAGTTCAAGTACCAACTATCTATCTTTTGGTATCTGTTTGGTAATTGATATTTAATTTTGTGGTTTATAACTGATAATTATAAAGGCTAATTAACTATAGATTTACTTCAGTTGTGATGGGAATATGGCTTCCATGTCTCCTCAACTATCCGCTTATGTTATTTATTAATGCAATGAATTATGGTCTTCTTCTCTCGGAGCTAGCAGGTTTACGAAATCGTTTTATATTCCCGTTAAGGATATATAAACACTCAACCCCAGTATTGCACCTTACCTACCTTTCGATGATAAGGATAACTCTATAGGAGGATTAAGCACAAAAACCTAGTTAACCGTCACGCACCATGCGTAAAATTAGGGTTGTTAAGCCTCTCATTAACGCTACATAAATAATTGAGGTATTTTCATCCCCAACCCAAATATGTCTACCCAACTTACAAAGATATTCACAACCTCCTCCTTTCAAGTTTGATTAGAAATCATATAATGATAATTAGTTGTCAATTAATTACCAAGCATTCAAAGCAATTATTGGATAAATCTCTCAAAGAAGAATAATAACCATGTATACGCATTAATTCATAACATAAGTTTCTAGTGAATCAACATGGAAAGCCCTATAAAAGAATTAGTTCCTAGTCATTGACATGACAAGAACTAATTCAAGGTTCATCATACAAAACTGAAATAAAGAAAAGAAAAGAAAGGAAAATTACTAAGTTTAAGGTCTCCAATCTTCAAAGCAAGAATCCTTGAGTTGTGCAAGAAAGGGAACCCTTTAGAACTGCCTAGGGTTTCTCTTTTATAGGCTGAAAACCGCCTCAACCTTTTCCTTCAGTTCGCCCGTAAAATCGTCTAAAACTCGATTTTTCCCGCCACTGCGCCATGGCCATGCGCCGAACTCGCAAAGACTTCGGGTGATTTGGCGCCGCGGCCCTGATCTCTGCTGTGGGCGCCGCGGCGCTGGAATCTCTGCAGCCTCTCTGATGATTAGGCGTCGCGCCCGCTTCGATCGCAGTGAGGCCGCGCTACTGGTCCGATTTTTGCCTCGTTCGCCACTTTCTCTGTTTTTGGCTCTGGAACCTCCTCTTTTGCCCTCTTTTAGCTCCTTTTCCGCCATTTGATCATTTTAACTACTTTGACTCAAAAGAAAGAAAAACTATCCTAATACGACACTTATTTGTACAAAAAGGGACAAAAGACTAACTAAAACTGACTCAAAAAGTGTATATAAAATACACCGATCAGTTCCCTTAATTGGTGCTTGGTTATTGATGTTATTGGTCTTATTTGTAAGGTGGAAATGTATGTATAAATAGGGGAAGTGCTGCCCGAATTTTTATATGAAAAGAGAACCATCTTGTGCTATATGGCTCACACTAGTATTCATGAAGTTGATAGACGTGTTATTTTTGTTATAGGTTGAAGTACTAATTGAGACGTATACTACTTATCGTGTTGATATAGCCTATAAGGTATGCGAACTATATCCTTCATTCTTTTGTTATGATTTATATGAAGTAAGTGTACGACGGACGTACATAGTTCTATTGGATCTTAATCCTTAATGTTACATGGTATGATAGTGCCTCAGTTTTTCTAAAATGAAAGTTCATTTTAATGATTTATACATGACATGATAGTGCCTTGAGTTTTCTAAATGAAAATTATTCCATTATTCCATTGAGAGTCAAAAACGATTTTACCGTGTTCCAGAAAGGGGCGGGGAATTTATGATTTTATTGAGAGTCAAAAGATGATTTAAATTGCACAAGGTTGTTCATGATATCTATTCGTGCAAGGATTATTATTCCATCCACCGAGTCCCATAATGGGCCGGCAATGTTCACCGAGTCCCTCACTAAAGGGCTGACAATGTTATATGTATTATGATTCCACGGACATGATTTCATGATGCGAGTATAGATACTCATGACAGTCGTGCGCAGATCCTAGCACTTGTTCACCGAGTCCCTCGCTAGAGGGCCGACAATGTTTATATCTGTATATATGAGGATGATGATCTCACCGAGTCCCTCACTAAAGGGCCGGGACATGTTATACTGATGATTCCACCGAGTCTCTCACTAAAGAACCGAAACACGTTATATGTATATAGACATGATGGTTATATGGACCGAGTTTCAGAATGGGCTGGGATACGTTATATGTAAATAGATACGATGATTCCATGGACATGTATCCATGATGCGGGTATAGATACCTATGACATATATGATTCCATGGACATGTATCCATGATGCGATTATAGATACTCACGACAGTATATGATTCCATGGACATGTATTCATGATGCGGGTATAGATACCTATGACAGTATATGATTATATGAACTGACATTCATGATTTTGATATGACTCTCACTTTTTAAAAAGGCACAGTTGACTCTCTATCTTTATAAGGTACAGTTGGCTCTATTCTATATGACATGGTTGGATCTGATATTTTGATTATTATACTTGTCTCTGTCATCTTTTGTACAGTTATGATCTTATTTACTGTACTTTATGTTTACATACTTGGTACATTGTTGTACTGACCCCCTCTCCGGGGGGCTGCGTTTATGCCCGCAGGTATATGTACTCAGTTTGATGATCCTCGAGCTTAGGATCTTTGCTCAGCTTTTGGGATAGCTCCATTGTTCCGGAGCTTGCCATTTTGGTACAGACTTATGTATATTCGTGGTACTATGAGCCTTGTCCCGTCACATTTCATTATCAAACTCTTAGAGGTCTGTAGACAGGTGTGGGTGGTAAATGTGTATTTGGATACATGTGGGTTGTATATGTTGTAACTCATTTTGGAAAATTTTGTATATAGTGGTAGCCTTGTCGGTTTGCCTGTTTTTATTATATGAGTTTTTCTCAAGCTTCCGCTGGTTATATGTGATGTGTGGGTATAAGGGTGCCCAGGTAGGGTACCAGTCGTGGCCCGTCGACTCGGGTCGTGACACGATAGACCCTCGGTCAATGCAGGAATTCAAGGAAATAAGAAGCAAATTATCAGGATACAAAACAAATGAAACAACACATAGTAGTACACACATAAGAGTATGGATTTACACGAAACCTAAATAACATTACAAAGAAAATGAGAAGGGGAGGTGAAGAGGCTAGCCCCTACCTCTCTCACACACAATGCGACAAAATACAACTACTTACTAACCTTCTATCATAATCCTCGACCTCCAAATCTTCTCATCTAAGGTCATGTCCCCGGTCAGCTAAAGTTGTGTCATGTCTTGTCTACTCACCTCCCCAGTTCTTCTTCGGCCTTTCTCTACCTCTCCTAACTTCTGATATCGTCAATCTCTCACACCTCCTAACTGCCGCATTTTCAACCTCCTCTTCACATGCCCGAACCATCTCAGTCTCGCTTCTCTCATTTTGTCCCGTATAACTTCGTTTATAATTATATCTATCCTAGTATGATGACACATCCATCTGAGCATCCTTGTCTCTGCCACATTCATTTTCTGAATTTGAGCGTTCTTGACTGGCTAAACGTCAGTGAAAATGCTAAATTCATTAGAGATGGTGTATGTGACATGCTAATTTAGGATAAGAGTCTCATGTTGGCAAAAGACAAGAGAAATACTAGATATTTAAGTAAGCAGATCTTACACTATACTGACTCAGTGAAAATGCTAAATTCATTAGAGATGATGTATGTTTTTAGAAGAGCTAGAGAGGATCCAACTGCAAATTAAATAATTCAATGACCTTTGCATTACGAGTTTCATCAGATTTAGCCTACATTCATCATTTCATTATATCCACCACACACATAACATGCACAATCAATATCCAGTGACGGATCCAGGAGACTATATTTGGTGGTGCAAATTTTTTTTTTAATTTTTTATGCCTAGAAGGATTTTTTTTTTTTTTATGCCTAGAAGGCAAATTTTTTTAAAAAATCTGGTGGTGCAACGGTACCACCCTGTTGCTAGTGCATCCGCCACTGCCCATATGACACCTAAAATTAGACTGGGTTATTGACTACACAACATCAAATATTCAAAATATTTCAGATAATGTAATTCCATAATTTCTAAGTGTTGTAACCAAATTAGGTGTCCTAAATTAAAAGCACATGAGAAGTTAGAATCATAAAGTTAAGGAGATAAAATAATTAAAAACAAAGGGAGAAAATTGCAACTCCTCATATTATTACTAGATCTATCAGATGAGTACAAGAAGGATCTCCATAATCTTTTGACCAAAGACATAACTTATAAATATCTGCACTAGAAACCTTTATCTACACTAGAATCTTCAGATTTCAATGATACATAATTGAACTGATATTTATGGAGTGATATGGACAAAGGTGTAAATATATTCTTAACTTTCCGATTTAGAGCAGATAAATCTCCGTTATATGAGTAGTGAATATATACACATGCGTTTATAAAATGGTGCAAATATATCATTTTTGTTGACGGATTTTTTTTTTTAAAATAATTTATCTTATTTTTTAATTTAAAAAATATCACGGAGCATTAAACAAAAGTTTACCCATTTTTTAGTAGACATATTTCTCTAAAACCACATGGTAATTTTTTCCCTGGTGGGTCAGGTCTGGTTCATTTTTAAAAAAATGGTAGACTTATTTTTTAAATTAACAGAGATATTTTTTTTATATAAATCAGATCCGATCCACCAGAAAAAAATTATCATGTGACTTTAGAAAAATATGCCTACTAAAAATGGCTAGACTTTTTTTTAATTTAAAAAGTAAGATAAATGATTTTTTTAAGAAAATTATGTCAGCAAAAAGGGTATATTTGCACCATTTGTGTAACGGTAGGGGTATATTTACACCATTTTATAATGACAGAGACATATATCCACCACTTTTATAACGGAGATATATCTGCTCTAAATAGCAAAGTTGAAGGGTATATATTTGCACCTTTGCCCAATTAATATTTCATCTTGATTGTCTTCCCCCACATGCAATCCTACCCCCTCAACCCCCACCCTCCGAACCCTCCCTCCACATGCGACCCCGCCCTCCTTCCCTAACCACCTAACCACCCCTCCTCTCCTCCTCCACCATTATAGTTTTTGCCTAAACTATATAAAAATATGGAGTAATATTTTTTGTTACTTACTAAATATTCTAAAATTAATTTATATTTACTCTTTCTTTAAAAAATATTTTTTATTTTCTTTCGTACTACACACACCCTTAAAAGGGATAAAATAATAATAAAGGAAAAGAAAAAAGAGAAGAGAGGCGAGACCAGAAAAAGGAAAGAAAAAAAGAGAAAAAGTAAGAGGTGGAAACTTAATTTTCAACATTTGGTAGTTGCAATGCAATCGCAACGATTGAGAAGATGATGGTGCCATTGCAATTACTACTATTCAAACTTTTTCTTTCTCGATTGTACAAATATGAATGGGACCCGTAACCCGATTGAGAAGTTATTTTGGTAGGTTGTATTACGCTGGACTGCATAATATAAAAAAAATACAATGTTTGGTGGACATTTTTAGTCGGACTAGACTGTACTATTTCTAAAAATAGTACACTCCAACTGCCATTTTTTTAGACTTCCCTGGACTGTACTAAAAAAAATAAAAAAATACAATTCATTATATATTAATACTCTAATACCGTCCATTATTAATACGTCCAGTCCATTACAATACAGTACAGTCCATGCAAAATTATACAGTCCAATGCGACGTACCAAATGAGCCCTATAGGTACCACTATTTGATACTCCCTCTGTCTCAAATTATTTATCATTTTTTTATTCACAAGACCCTTAAGAAATGTTAATTAAGAGGGGTATTGGATATACTTTATTCTTATTTATATCTAAACTATAATCTCTCTCCATTAAATTTTTACTATATTTATGTATCATCTTCATTAATGATAAAAGGTAAAATGAAGAAAACAATAATTAATTATGCTTTGAATTATAAAACAACAAATAATTTGAGATTATGAACAAATAATTTGAGACGAAGGGAGTAGACTTTGTTCATTTCCATCAAGAAATCTGGTCTAATTAAAGGTGTTAGATAAACGGCGTGAATCAAATTCTAACGAGTTAAAACACATTAAATAAATATTTTCTAATGGATCAAATAACGGGTCATGACTTTGTTGAGCTAGGTAGGGCTGCACAAAATCCTCGGACCGGAACGAGGACCAAAAATCCAGAAAGGTCGGACCGAAAGATTCGGTTCGGTCCGGTCCACTATACATTAAAAATCGAAAAAAACGCCGGACCGGACCGAGGACTGAATTTTCAGAAACGTATGACCAAATATCGAATCGAAAAATTCGATCCGATCCGATCTGATTTGATCCAGGGGTTATTTTTGGTTCGGTCCATTTTTTGTGCAGCCCTAGAGCTAGATACTTCTATTTGTTAACTTTTTCCATTCTATTCTAGAAAGTCTAGTCTAGCTACAGGTGGTAAATAGATAGAATGGGTCAAATTTGAATGAGTTAAACAAAAATTAATCAATAGACGACTCATAATAATTGGCCCAAAGTTTGTTTCATTATTAAAAATGAGTGTTTTATCAGTGAGGATTACCAAAGGATATCTCTCGATAACCAGGCTCTACCGATAGAAGTCCACCAAGCATTGATATATGGGTATTGAGGAAAATCACATCTCAATAAATATAACTTATGGGCACTCTCGATACTTACTGAACGACCTAATCAGGAGATATCGATGTGACGCACATAATAGAGGACAAGTCGACAAGACATGCATAAATTTGTGCTATGATAAATTATTAGGTATATGATAAACATGTATAGTAGTATAATAAAATTGTTATTCATAATTAGAATATTGTGTAAATATAATTATGATAAAACTAGGTCTCTTGTATATGAGACTAGGATTCCTCTTGTATATGAGATGAACATTGTACACTATATATACTGATATTAATGAGAAAGACTTCCAAGGGAGATTAATATCCTCTTACATGGTATCAAGAGTCAAAACCCTAAAACCCTAGCACTTCTTTCTTCCAACTCCTCGGCGCCGCCCTCTCTCTCTCTCTCGGCTTCTTCAACAGCCGCGACGCTACCCTCCCCAACTCAGGGTTTTCTTTTCTTCTCTCCTAAATTACATCCACTATCATGACACATCCTGAATCCCCTACAGCCTCCTCCTCCACCAATATCACTCCCGAAACACCAAAACTATTTTTTCACACAGCCCTAACCGTTATCAATATCAAGAGCTACATTCTCATTCTTCTTGATCAAGAAAACGGTTAGTATTCTCCTTGGGTTGAATTATTTCGCATTCATGCATGTGTCTATAACGTGCTTGATCATATCAATAACATTATTCCTCGCCCCCGGAGGTTGATGATTCTACATGCATCGTCTCGACGCTGCCGTCAAACAGTGAATATATGATAGTATCTCTCAGGATCTCCTGCCTATCATGAAATCTGGCGCCACCGCCAGTGAATTGTGGATTCGTTTGGAGAAAAATTTTCAGGATAACAAGCACACTCGTGTTGTGTATTTGGAGGAACAATTTAACAAAACACGTCTTGAAAACTTCTCCAACGTGACTTAGTACTGCTAGCAGCTAAAACTTGTGGCGGATCAACTCTCCAACGTCGGCACGCCTGTCTCTGAAACTAAAATGGTGTTATGATTGCAGGCCTTCCTAAAGGCAAATATGATACTTTGGCCACCATGATTCAACATAGGGGTGGGCAAAAAATCAGGAGAACCGAAAAAAAATAACCGAACCGGCGGTTCGACTCGAAAAAACCAATTTTGGAAAAAACCGAACCCAAAAAAAAAACCAATTTCGGTTCGGTTCTTTTTTCCCGGTATGAACCGAACCGAAAAAATCAGGCATATTAGTAATTAATGTTATTTTTTATATTAGGCTACTACTATCTCTTAAATTATAGCCATTGAAGCCAATCTATGAAGCTTTTATGAAAGTCGAACTTGATTAACATATCACATAAGCATTAATTAGGGAGAGAAGAAACTAGTTATTAATTAGAGAGAGAAGAAAGTAGTTCCCAATCGGTTTGAGGGTTCCCCCAAATCGATTTCAAATTTCCCCTTTTCTTTAGTAGATATCTCACGATATACAATACATTTAAACGTTCAAATTTCGTGTTAATGTAGGTGTGAATGTCAATTTCAGTTTTGGAAATTCAATCTCAATTTTTATAAAAAAAAAAACCCGACTCGGCCCACTCAAAAAATTGAGAAAAAACCGATGTATCCGATACGTTCGGCGATTTAAACCGAACATATCATTTTTTTAAAATAGTTTGATTCGGTTTTTTTAAAAAAAATCAATTTTTTTCGGTTCAGAATTTTTCGATACAAAATCGGTATGAACCGATATATGCACACCCCTAATTCAACAGGCGGATCTGTTACCCAGTTTTAACAAAGCTCGCTCACAGTTGTTGCTCGAAGAAACATGTCGTGCTAAGCAAGATGAGCACAATCAACAGGCGTTAGCTGTCGACGTGCAACCCCAAGACCTGACGCCGTCGGAAAACTCTCATCGCGTGACCGCACGCGGCAAGTGGTGGCGGCGCGAGGCAGAGTGATACGTGGTCGGCAGGGTCGCTTAGCGTAACCAGCAGAGCAGAAGACAAAGCAGCGTCCGCAGAACAAGCGACATGGCGCCTCAACAATACCAGTATAGCACCACGGCGCCACAGTACAGCGCCGCGGTGCCCCAGTACAGAGCCGCAACGCCGGACCCATTTCAGTATTGTTAGACGTATTTTGTATACGCTATTTGAGTCATTTTTAGTTAGTATTTTCTCCATTTTCATTTAAATAAGTGTAGTGTTAGGGTCAGTTTTCTTTCTTTTGAGTCACAACGGTTCAAAAAGGCAAAATGACGAAAAAGAATGAAAAGCAGGCATAAAAGGAGGGTCCCGAGGCAAAAAGGTTGAAAATTGGAGATTCGGACGAAGGCAAAGCAGCCAGGGCGCTAGCAGCAGGATCAACGCAAGAAGATCGATCGCCACGAAGTTTAGCCAGCGGCCAGCCGCATGATCACACGACGCAAAATTTTGCAGATCCGAAGACAAATTGGACAGGGGCAAATAGGGTCCAGAGGGCACGAAAATAGCAGCATACTTAAGCCCCAGAGATTATTCTACATAAAGGGGGATTCCACAACAGAAGACAACACAGGAAAATTTGGAGGCTACAATTGGAGACCTAGTTCTAAGTAATTTTTCTTTCTTTAGTTTTCAATTCAGTTCATGTTGGGATTTTGTATTAGTTCTTAGTATGTCTATGGCAGTGAGCTAAACACTTTATTAGGGTTTTCCTATTGAATCACTTGAAACTATAATTCATTAATTAATGCATTAGTTTGATTTCTTCTTCACTTGATTAAGATTTATTCCTGTGCTCACCGGCGGGCGAATGAGTGCAGAAGCCTTACTCGTGCTCACCGAGCCGATCCTCAAGGACTGACTCATCTGCCACAGAGTCAGGCCCCATCAGGAGAGCTAGATAACTTGGGGCAGTTATTTGGGCACTCTCAAACGCCCAAACTCAGTTCATGGTGGAAACAAGATCATTCATCAAGAATCTAGAGATGCAGTTGGGACAGCTAGCTAGCATGCTGAGGAAAGGTGGGCAAGGGAACCGCCCTAGAAATACTGGTGTAGACCCACAAGAGCAGTGCAAGCAGTTGACTTGAGGAGTGACAAACAAGTGGAGACAGGTTCATCCCCACTATGTCCAGAAAAAAAGGGTGAATCCAGTGAGGTGAAGGATTCGGAGGGGGTAGTAATCATAGAAGATCTTCCTAGGGATCAAAGATCACCTCCAGTAGTCGTTGACACACAGCATGCGAAGATACCATATCCCCAGAGACTTAGAAAACATTCTCTTGACAAGCAGTTCTCTAAGTTTCTGGAGGTCTTTAAAAAAACTGCACATCAACATTCTATTTGCTGAAGCCTTAGAACAAATGCCGAGTTATGTAAAGTTCATGAAGGATATCCTCTGCAAAAAGAGGAGGTTGGAGGACTATGAAACAGTGGCATTGATTGAGGAATACAGTGACATCCTGCAGAGAAGGTTACCTCAGAAGTTGAAAGATCCGGGAAGTTTCACCATCCCTTGCATTATAGGGAAGTTTGAATGTCTGCAGGCCCTACGTGATTTGGGGGCAAGTATAAATTTGATGCCCTTTTCTGTGTTTTGAAAACTTTGAGTGGGGGAAGCAAGACCTACAACTATCACCTTACAACTAGCAGATCGCTCAATTGTCCACCCTAGAGGAATAATCGAGGATGTCTTGGTTAAGGTGGACAAGTTTATTTTCCCTGCTGATTTCATCATCCTAGACATGGAAGAAGATGAAAAGATGCCCCTCATTCTTGGCATGTCATTCTTAGCCACGGGACAAGCACTCATTGATGTTCAGAAAGGTGAGCTGAGACTTCGTGTTCAGGGAGAAGAAGTAATTTTTAATGTATTCAGAGCAACAACCTACCCAAGGGCAAGTGATAACTGATATGCTATTGATGTAATTGATAAAGCAGTTTCTGAAAACGGGTTCAGGAGTGCTGATGCTCTTGAAGTGGTGATGACATAATGGGATGAGGATATTGGTACTGACACAGAATTGATGGAGTGTGCAAATTGGTTGGAGTCCCATGAGCCCTGCTATAAAAAAATTGAGGAGCTAGGAACAATGCCAGAGAGACCAGCGCCGTCCACAGAAAAATCTCCAGAACTAGAGTTGAAGACTCTGCCAGACCATTTGCAATATCAATTTCTAGGTGAGAACAAATCCTTACCAGTGATTGTATCGGCTCATCTATCCAAAGTGGAGGTTGAAAAAATGTTGAGAGTATTGAGGGCTTACAAACTCGCGATTGGGTGGACGATGGCTGACATTAGTGGGATAAGTCCTTTCATAGTAATGCACAAAATTCGTCTAGAATGCGAGCAGACCTTTCATTGAGGCACAAAGGAGACTAAATCCAAACCATGAAGGAGGTGGTGAGAAAAGAGATCATGAAATGGCTAGACGCGGGGGTAATTTATCATATCTCTGACAGTTCATGGGTAAGCCATGTGCAAATGGTGCCCAAGAAAGGTGGCGTGACTGTGGTGACAAACGAAAAGAATGAGTTTACTCCATCCAGAACAACTACAGGGTGGAGAATGTGTATTGACTACCGCAAGTTGAACAAAGTAACCAGGAAGGATCATTTTTCCTTGCCTTTTCTTGACCAAATGCTTGACAGGCTTGCAGGACACAACTACTATTGCTTCTTGGATGATTATTCAGGGTATCATCAAATTGGCATATCTCCAAAAGATCAAGAGAAAACAACATTCACATGCCCTTTTGGTACATTTACTTTCAGGAGAATGTTATTTGGGCTCTGCAATGCACCGGCCACCTTTCAGCATTGTATGATGGCTATCTTTTCTAACATGGTGGAGAAGACCATTGAAATCTTCATGGATGATTTTTTTGTTTTTGGGTCCTCCTTTAATGAATGCGTGCAGCATTTAGAAGCAATCTTGCAGCGGTGCAAAGACTCAAATCTGGTGTTGAACTGGGAGAAGTGTCATTTTATGGTGTAGGAAGGTATCGTTCTTGGCCACAAAATTTCCAGCAAAGGCATTGAGGTAGACAAGGCTAAGGTTTCAGTGATCGAAAATTTGACACCTCCAATGTCGGTAAAAGGGATCAGAAGTTTCCTTGGGCACGCTGGTTTCTACAGAAGGTTCATTAAGGATTTCTCAAAGATATCCAAACCTCTGTCCACCTTGTTAATGAATGGGGTTGCTTTTAAACTCAATAAAGAATGTCTGAATGTCTTTCAGACCCTTAAGGAGAGGCTAATCTCAGCACCCATAGTCACTGCACCTGACTGGACACTCCCATTTGAATTGATGTGTGATGCAAGCGACTATGCAGTGGGAGCAGTTCTTGGAAAGAGAGTCGACAAAGTATTCAGGTCAATTTACTATGCTAGAAAAACTCTAAATGAGCACAGCTGAATTATGCAACAACAGAAAAAGAGCTGCTGGCTATAGTATACGCATTTGAAAAATTCAGGTCATACCTCATTGAGAATTAGGTGATAGTGTACACTGATCACTCAGCTATCAAGTATTTAATGACTAAGAAGGATGCAAAACCTCACCTTATACGATGGGTGCTGCTGCTACAAGAATTTGATATGGAGATCCGTGATAAAAAGGGGACAGAGAACGTGGTTGCAGACCATTTGTCAAGGCTTGAAGTGGAAGAGAGCCAGAACGCCAAGGATGTGCAAATAAATGACTAATTCCCAGATGAGCAACTGTTAGGTAAGTACTAGTGTAAGTTTACCTTGGTTCGCTGACTTTGTTAATTTTCTTTCAGCAAAAATAGTGCCTTCAGGAATGACAAGACAGCAGGTGAAAAAGTTCTATTCAGAGGTAAAACATTACAACTGGGAGGAGCCAATCCTCTACAAGCACTGTGTTGATCAAGTCATTAGGCGGTGCGTACCAGAAGATGAAATGCACAAAATTCTCACTCATTGTCACACCCTGCAATGTGGTGGGCATTTTGGGACATCACGAACAGCAGCCAAGGTATTGCAGAGTAGATTTTATTGGCCAACCCTATTAAAGGATGCCAACACTTTCGTGAGGGGCTGTGATCGTTGCCAAAGAACTGGGAACATATCAAGGCGAAATGAAATGCCCCTAACTGGGATTTTAGAAGTGGAGCTATTTGACGTGTGGGGGATCGACTTCATGGGCCCGTTCCCTACGTCCTTTGGGAACCAATAAATCCTTCTCGCAGTGGATTATGTGTCCAAATGGGTTGAGGTAGTAGCTACTAAAGAGAATGATAGTAAGACTGTCTTGAAAGTCCTTCAGAAAAACATATTCACAAGGTTTGGCACTTCAAGGGCCCTCATCAGCGATGAAGGGAGTCACTTTTGCAACAAGCAGCTTGACACTTTGCTAGCGTGTTACGGAGTCTACCACCAGACTGCTTTGCCATATCACCCTCAAGCTAATAGGCAGGCTGAAATTTCAAACAGGGCAGTGAAAAGCATACTGGAGAAGACAGTGGATGGCTCAAGAAAGAATTGGTCTACAAAGCTGGATTTTGCACTTTGGGCCTACAGAACAGCTTTCAAAACTCTCATTGGGATGTCACCATACATGATAGTTTTCGGGAAGGCATGTCATCTGCCGGTGGAGTTGGAACACGTATGCTCGGGCAATGAAAAAGTCGAACATGGATCTTTGCCAAGCAGGCGCGTAAGAGGTCGCTACAACTGAATGAGCTAGATGAATTTCGAACAACGCCTATGAAAATGCGAAAATCTACAAGGAAAGGGTCAAGACATGGCATGACAAGAACTTGATCCTGAAAGAGCTACACGCTGGACAACAATTACTCATATTCAACTCAAGGCTGAGATTATTCCCAGGCAAGTTGAAGTCCAGATGGTCAGGGTCATTCGTAGTGGAAAAAGTGTTCCCCTATGGTGCAGTCGAAGTGAGAGGGAAAGAAGGCGCTCCATTCAAAGTGAACGGACAGAGAGTGAAACCATACTTAATGAATGACATGGAACAAATCAACTCTACTATCCGCTTCAAGCCACAGTAAAGAGGAACCTGCGTCCGGCTAAAAGATGTTAAAGACAGCGCTACTTGGGATGCAACCCAATGTTTAAATTATGCAATTAGTTTAAATAGAACGGTTTCACGTTTGGTATTTTTTTATTGTGTTGTGATGACAGGTGAAGGGAATTGGACATGAAGCACGGGAAAGCGCTGGAAACATGAAATCGGTGCAGCGCCGCGGTGCCTAGCAGCAGGGCCGCGACGCCGAATGTTATGAGAGATTGCAGGAATTTCAGCGTCGCGGCTCCAGTTTGCAGGACCGCAGCACCTATTATTCAGTGAAGTTGCATGGCCGCCGCGCCTCTGGGAAATTTTCCGACGAGCAGTATCCGCCGCCGCCGCCACC
Source organism: Przewalskia tangutica (assembly GCA_029844215.1). NCBI lineage: Eukaryota > Viridiplantae > Streptophyta > Magnoliopsida > Solanales > Solanaceae > Przewalskia > Przewalskia tangutica. The sequence continues at coordinate 123,115,661 of CM056723.1, forward strand.
ACCACCATTTTGAACCGCTATTGTCTGTAAGTCGTCTCTTTTATTTTTGAGTCTTACACATTGGGACAATGTGTCATTTAAGTTTGGGGGGAGTTCTTATTTTATTTTATTTTTGTGTGTCTATTTTTGGAGTCTTTTTTATTATGTTTTTGTGTTATATGAGTCAATTTTTTTATGATCATGCATGTTGTAGTTGCTGGAAACGCCTAGAGAATTAAGTGGGATAATGTAATGGAATTAGAGCTACAATTTATGTGTTTAAGTTAGATATGCCAAAGATTCATGAAAATCTAATTATTTGAGATATTTGTACTTAACTTATGTGTTGTCAATTGTGGAAAGAATGATTGAAAAATGGTTATGAAGTCTGCTTGCTTGTTATTTGAGGCGAAATAGTTAAGATATACATGTTTAGGGAGATGATTCAGGTCTTTCTTTGATAGCTCTTCTTACCATTCATTACCTACCCTGCAATAAATTGTATCCTTAGTCAGCCCCTTTGAGCCTAAAGTTAGTTATATCTTTGACACCCCATGATTCCCTTGTGTGCCATAAGCAGTAATTGAAAATAGAGAGGAAAAAGATTGAAAAAGAAATACCAAAAGAGAGTGAAAAATTGATGCACCCTAATGGAAAAAAAATGTAAAAGCTTAAGTTTGGGGGTGCATATGTGAATGTGTTTCATGCTCTAAAAAAGAGAAGAGGTGAATGATAGGTATGAACGGAAAAGAGTACCAAAAAGAAAGACAAAATGGTTGAATGAGAAAAATGCTTATGGTACGTAATTTGAGTCTAAATGCCAACTTTTACCTACTCTGCCTAAGCCTACATTACAACCCTGAAAAGTCCTAAAGATTTAGAGTATCTATGTCTACGATTAGTGAAGAATAGCAAGTAAACATGCCCATAGAACTAAATGAAATTGACATGCATAGGTTAATGTTCATGTTTTCATTGAGTGTGATTGAAATGAATTTGCGAAATATCTGGCTTAAAATTCTAGATTGCTATATTCATGCTATATATGTTCCAGCATATTATCCCAACTGACGTTCATGCTTTTCTAAGTAACCTTGTGCAGCTGCTTGATTTGAGTCTTTGAGTCTTTTTATTTTTGTTTCTTTAATTTTGTTTTGATCTTTGCTCGAGGGCGAGCAAATGTTAAGTTTGGGGGTATTTGTTAGGTGATCGGTGTATTTTATATACACTTTTTGAGTCAATTTTAGTTAGTATTTTACTCATTTTGTTTATGTTTAGTATAGTATTAGGGTCGTTTTCCTTTCTTTTGTGTCACAGCGGTCAGAAATGGAGAAATGGAGAAATGACGAAAAGAAGAGAAAATGAGCTTAATTGAGATGGAATTGCACACAAAAAGGGCCAAGAAAGGAAGTCTAAGAAGTTCCGGGAATTATAGAGGAGATCAGACGAAGACCGGACGAACAAAGGACGAAGAAACGAAAAATCCAGAAGAATTCCACACTGAGCCGCGCGCTGGCAAAGAAAGCCGCGCTACTAATCAAGTCGTCCAAAGATTTCTGATTTTCAGGCGCCGCGGCGCCAACGCGGGAGTTATGAAGTGCTGGGCCGAATTTTACATGTTTTCAGAATCCTAAAGGGATAATTTTTCCTTCCTAAAGGGATAACTTTTCCTACCTAAAGGGATAACTTTTCCTACCTTAAAACCCTTACCTAAAAGGATTCTAATAACTTTTCCTACCTACAAAATCCCTAACCCTTCACCTAAAGGATTCTTTGGCTATAAATACTCTACATCATTAGAAGAATTATTCATTCTCCATTCCACCATTCACCACTCTACATCCATCCTTCCACCAATCCATCTTGTAAATATTCCACAACACAAACCTTGGATGCTAGAAGGCTTGGAGTCTCATAATTTAGTAACTTTCTTTTCCTTTTTCTTTTCTTTATTTCAGTTTTGTATGATGAACTTTGAATTAGTTCTTGTCATGTCAATGGCTAGGAACTAATTCCTCTATAGGGCTTTCCATGTTGAATCTCTAGAAACTTATGTTATGATTTAATGCATGCTTATGGTTATTCTTCTTCTGAGATCTATCCAATAATTGAATGAATGCTTGGTAGTTAATTGACAACTAATTATCACTATATGATTTCTAATCGACTCAAAGGAGGGATTGTGAATATCTTTGTAAGTTGGGTAGACATTCTTGGATTGGGGATGAAAATACCTCAATTATTTATGTAGCGTTAACGCAGACTTAACAACCCTAATTTTACGCATCAGGCGTGACGATTAACTAGGTTCTTAGTCTTAATCCTCCTATAGAGTCATCCTTATCACCGAAAGGTAGACAGGAGCAATACTGGGTCGAGTGTTTATATAACCTAACGGAGTATAAAACGATTTAGTGAACTCCGCTTTCTCCAAAAGAAGAAGACCATAAGTTATTGCATTAATAAGTAACATATGCGGATAGTGAGGAGACGTGGAAGCCCTATTCTCATCACAACTGAAGTAAACTCATTAGTTAAATTAGCCTTTATAATTCGTAGTTATAAACCACAAAATCAAATATCAATTTACCAAATAGATACCAAAAGATAGATATTTGGTACTTGAACCCTAATCCTTGTGGACGATATTCGGTCTTGCTAAGACTATATTACTTGTCACGATAACGTGCACTTGCGTTTAAGTGTGTGCATCTTTTCGCGCATCATTAGGCATATTTTGTATACGCTTTTTGAGTCATTTTTAGTTAGTATTTTCCCCATTTTCATTTAAATAAGTGTAGTGTTAGGGTCATTTTTCTTTCTTTTGAGTCACAATGGTTCAAAAAGGCAAAATGTCGTAAAGGAGCAAAAAGCAGGCATAAAAGGAGGGTCCCGAGGCAAAAAAGTTGAAAATTGGAGATTCGGACGAAGGCAAAGCAGCACCGTGGCGCCTAGCAGCAGGACCGCAGCGCCACAAGATCATACTGCTCACAGAAGTTTAGGCGTCGCGGCGCCAGTCTGCAGGATCGCGGCGCCGATGCGGAATTTTGCAGATCCGAGGACAAATTGGCCAGGGGAAAATAGGGTCCAGAGGGAATGAAAATAGCAGCATACTTAAGCCCTAGGGATTATTCTACAGAAAGGGGGATTCCACAACAGAAGACAACACAAGAAAATTTGGAGGCTACAATTGGAGACCTAGTTCTAAGTAATTTTTCTTTCTTTAGTTTTCAATTCAGTTCATGTTGGGATTTTGTATTAGTTCTTAGTATGTCTATGGCTAGGAGCTAAACACTTTATTAGGGCTTTCCTATTGAATCGCTTGAAACTATATTTCATGAATTAATGCATTAGTTTGATTTCTTCTTCACTTGATTAAGATTTATTCAATATTGGTATGAATATTTGATAGTTAATTGATCACTAATTATCATAATCTATATGATTTTGAATCAAGAACCGAGAGGAGAGATTTGGATATGCTGTAATTGAATAGACATAGATTAAAATCTCGGATGAAAGTACCCCGATACTTGTTATACCCCGTAGTTCTGGCCATACGTGTGAAAGCGTACGGAAGGGATTAAGACTTAAATTTTCGAAAGATAGGTTGACGGATTGTTTCGGACGGGTTTTTGGTCAACTTTGGGGCGGGTTATGACCCGGTGCATTGAGAATTCCTAGGTGTTTCAAAGGCCTAGTGCGTAGTTCGTTGAGTCTAGTTTCCAACGCAACCAACCGTTCGTCGATAAGACATCAGAGTAGGCAGTTATGAGAGTTACAAGTTCAGTGCGCAGACGGACAGAAAGGTGTTTCGGGCAGGAGCCACAGGGCCGCGGCGCCGGAAAGATCTGAGGGTTCGCTGAAGTTGCAGCGCCAAGCGCCGGAAGCGGTCGCGCCACGGAATGTCCCGAGTCGGCAGTTTAGTGCCAGCGCGCGCAGAGGACCGCGGCGCCGAGGCGGGTTCTGCGAAGTTGAGTGGGGAATTCTGCACTGTTTTGTTTTAAAAGAGGCCATGGGTGGGTGACAAGTGTCCCCCCCATCTGATTTTTGCATGTCTTATATATTGACCAAGTCTTCAAGACTTGGTCATCTTTCAAGTCCTTCTCTCTCTCTAAAGCTAAATCTCTCACTTCTCTCTAGAATTCCAAGAGGAATTCAAAGCTTGAGGAAAATCTGAAAAAGTGTGGTAAGAAGGAAGTTTGTGGCTAGCTTGTAGGAGTTGTTGTGGTGGTGTTCTTGGAAAGGAGGCTAGCAAAGTTGTTGGAATAATTTTGGCTAAAGTTCTAAGGTAAAAAATCTTCTCTTGTAGCTAGTTATTGGTGTTGCATGTGAAGAAGAAGGAACTTGTAGTAGTAAATAATGCTCTTAGATTCATTGCATGTAAGAAATATGGTTTGGATATGAAAGGATTGGTTAAAAAAAGGTTATGTGAGCATGTTGTAGCCTAAAAACTACCTTAAACTTGTTAAGCTAATTGTTGTACCTTATGGGGCAGAATTTTACACACCCAAGTTTAGGTGTGTAATCCCCTTTGAAATGTTTGGATTGTTGGGCCTTAAATGTGGCGTTTGGATGTTGAATTCGGCCTTGGAAAAGGTGGAAAAGTATGTAGAAACAAAGAAAATGCTGCCCAATTTTCCATAGAAATTAGTAACTTTGAACTTGGAATGTCTACATTGAAACTAGAAGTTAATAAACGTATTATGGTCATTATAGGTTGACATCTTACGTGCGGTATTTTGGGCTTAGCAAGTGGATTGACCGAAGAGGTATGTAGAGCTTTCTTATCTCTTGAGCATGAGTAGTTGTATCTATGTAGTACGGTAGACGTACAAGATTTGACATTCTTCACTTGTTTTAAGTATATGATACTTGTTTCGTTTAAAAGTATAAGTCCCTTGGATAAAGGGAGATGTGTTCGACTAGTGTATGATGGTAATATAACAACTTTATGGGAAGTTGGTTGTATTGGCTTTATGAAAGGTTAATAAGGAAAGGTTTACTCCAAGTAAAATAAGTACGGATAAAGGATTTGAATTTGTGGAAGGCAAATGGTTTTAAGGCATTAATTGCCTAAGATTTTAAAAGAGATGAAGTCACTTGATTTAGAAGCCTATTGTATTTTTAAAAGATAAACGTGACTTGTTTTGAAAAGCTGTCGTGACTTGATACTACGGTTATTAGTATCTTGGGAGTTTTACATAAAAAAGAGTCATTTTTCTTTAAAGGTTTATGGTACGTGGTACTTGAGTTAAATTCCCGGATTTTCTTTTAAAATGACATGTAGTGCCTTAAGTAACTAAAATGAGAGGATGTACTAGAAATGTTATTAAGAAGTTAGGAGATATTCTTAACTTGCTTACGTTATGATAAGCCGGTAGCGCTTATGTTATGTATGATAGCCGGTTGTGCCGATTTATGTATTATTATTATTATTACTATTTATGCCATGAATTTGCTACCCATGACGCGCGAAAGCGGCGCTTGTACTCACGCGATTGTGGTCCATACGGTGAAATAGTCTCACGCGGATGACCTACGCGGTGAAATAGTCCCATGCGGGTGAAATAGTCTCATGCGAGGTGATGACCTTACGGGTCCACAGACCCACGCGGGTGAAATAGTCCCGCGAGTAGGATTGCTTAATGATACTACGGCGGAGATCTGTTTGATCATGAGCCTCCTATTTTATGCAGTAAAGTTTATACTTGTTACTCTCATTGTTAGTAAGGCACAATGTACTGTATTTTTGACTCTCTTCCATGACTCCAGTTTATTTTAAATTTATGATATTTTTTACAGTATTTTCCATCTTTACATACTTGGTACATATCATGTCTCGACCCCCCTTCCTGCGTTCACGCCGTAAGTGAAAGAAGGTCATGGATCCTCATTCTTAGGATCTTTATTCGGTGTTGTGAGCTCCATTTCTCGGAGGCTCGACTTTTGGTACTGCTTCTCCTGTTGTAGATATTTGTACATGCAGGGGCATGACGGGGCCCTGTCCCGTCATAGTGTTTACTCATTCTTAGAGGTCTGTAGTACTGTTATAGCTTGGGTTATTAAGGATGTAACTGTTCAGCTTTGTTGTATTAGAGGTAGCCATTTTGGGTTAGCCTATTTGTTTTATATATGGGTTCTTGTTGTGAGTTTATTTTTCCGCTGGTTTTCTCTGATGTTGTATCACAAGGGTGCCCGGGGTAAGGCACCAGTCACGGGTCCGTGGTCGGGTCGTGACAAAAGTGGTATCAAAGCAGTTAATCCTCGGAAAGGGTCTACAGGTCGTATCTAGTAGAGTCTTGATTATCGGTGTGTCGTGCACCACATCTATAATCAGGAGGCTACAGGATATTTAGGATTGGTTTCCATTCTTTCACTCTAAGATCGTGCAATAAAGCTGTGTTATAGGTTGAACTTCCTCTGACATATTTTTATGTATCAGTTATGCCTTCACGCAAGGCAACCGCGGCCCGTATGGCAAGGCAAAGCGAGAGGAACTACTAGTAGGACACCGAGGTTACGAGCACAGAGCCCGCCTTTACCGATGAGATGTTTTGACGACGCGAGTTCCACGATGTCGCCAACCCCAAAGAGAGTTCAGTATGCAAAAACGGCTATCGAGACCGCGATATCCGAGCCTCCGCCATACACCGAGCAGAGGATATGGGCTACAGCGAGACGGGCCCGATTATTAGCCGTGATCGTGGCTAAGCGGGAGGATGACGGAGGCAGCGGTTCCGGTTGTACCCGTAGCCCACCACAAAGCTGATAGCTTGAGACTTCGGGACTTTTTGAGTTGCAGCCCACCATAGTTCTACGGGTCGAGACCTGAGGATGACCCTCAGGAGTTTATCCGACAGTTACAGCAGATCATGAGAGTGATCAAGGCTTCAGAGACAGAGTCGGTATTATTGGGCTCCCATCGGCTGCGGATATCTGCGGATCGTATGATTCATGGAACTATCCTGGGAGCATGCGCGCTTGCCGTTTGGGACGAGTTCTCGAGGCGTTCCTTGGCCATTTCTTGCCTCCGCAGATGAGGAGGGCTCGGGCCGATAGATTTTTGACACTGAGGCAGAGTGGGCGGACGGTTCGGGAGTACAATGTAGAGTTTGACTCTTTGGCTCGGTATGTACCCGCTTTGGTAGCAGACATGGAGGACAGGGTGCACCGCTATGTCACAGGGCTCGATGATTACTTGGCCGAGAGTTGCACGGGAGTAGCTCTTCAGCCGGGCATGGATATTGCCCGCATGCAGGCATATGCACTTGGGTGTGAGGAACGCAGGGGCCGACGGATTGACAGGTATCAGCAGAAGAGGGCCAGGACAGCAGGGTCCTCTGGTAGTTTTCGAGGTAGACAACCTCAGCAGCAGACCAGATTTGCACCTCAGCCGGTTCAGAGCGCTCCTCCACCATCTTTCGAACGCATGTGACATTCGGAGCGGGGACAGGTTCTGTGGCTTCGGTTCTCGGAGGACCAGAGTTCCAGTCAGATGAGGCCATCTATACCTCGGTGTGGTCGATGTGGCGAGTGCCATTATGGGGGGTGTCGTGTTACTCCAGGAGCTTGTTACTCTTGTGGCCAGCAGGGCCATTTGAGGAGAGATTGTCTGACTAGAGGCGGCGGGAATGTTATGGCTCAGCCGACAGGTCGATGGTCGGATCTTCGCTTCATGGCGATGCGCCCGAGGCGTGGTGTTCACGGACCAGCAGGCCAAGACAGGGGTCGTGGTAGGGGTCCCAGTTCCAGCGGTCCTCAGAACCGCATCTATGCTATGTCCAGTCGTCAGGACCAGGAGGCGTCACCAGATGTCGTCACAGGTACATTATTGATTGCATGTTGTGATGTATATGCTTTGATAGATCCAGGTTCTACCTTGTCCTATATATCTCCTCATATTGCTGGTAGAATAGGGATAGAGCCCGAGTCCATAAGACCTTCCGGTGGCTACGCCGAGTGATTCGGTGGTAGCCGAGCCGTATATAAGGCTTGCCCGATGACTATAGAAAGTCGCCGACTTCAGCCGACTGATAGAGTTGGATATGGCGGACTTTGATGTGATTATGGGTATGGATTGGCTAGCGTCTTGCTATGCCAATGTGGTATGAGAGACCGCACGATTCCGCTTTCCGGAGCCGATTATCGAGTGGAAGGGAAATATCGCTGCCGCGGGTAAATTTATTTCTTACCTCGAGCTAGGAAGATGGTGCGGAAGGGTATATCTACCATATGGTTTGGGTATTCAATCTGAGTCGAGATACCTGACCTTGATCGATTCGGTTGTTAGAGAGTTTCAGACGCGTGTTCGGATGAGCTTCCGTATCCTCACGAGAGGAGATTGAGTTTGCATTGATTTGGCGCCGATACTGACCGATATCTATTCCGCCATACAGAATGACACCTGCCGAGTTGAAGGAATTGAAGGACCAGCTGAAAGATTTGCTGGAAAAAGGCTTTATCAGGCCAAGTGTTTCTCCCTGGGGAGCGCCAATGTTATTTGTAAAGAAGAAGGATGGGACGCTGCGTATGTGTGTTGATTACAGGCAGCTGAATAAGGTAACTATCAAGAACATATATCCCCTCCCCAGGATTGATGATTTGTTTGACCAGTTGCAGGGTGCAAGGTATTTTTCCAAGATAGACCTGCGATCCGTTATCATCAGTCTGAGTTAGAGAGGCAGATATCCCGAAGATCGCATTCGGGACCCTATGGGCACCATGAGTTCGTGGTGATGTCTTTCGGGTTGACAACTCCCCAAAGCGATTCATGGATTTGATGAACCGGGTGTTCAAGCCATTCTTGGATATGTTCGTTATAGTATTCATTGATGATATCCTGGTTTATTCACGCACAGAGCAGGAGCATGCAGATCATTCGGCGACGGCATCGGAGTCCTCCCGACCGCAATTGTATGCCAAGTTCTCGAAATGTGAGTTTTGGTTGGCTTCAGTGGCTTTCTTAGGGCATGTTATCGGGGCCGATGGTATTCGGGTAGATACATCAAAGATTGAGGCAGTCAAGAGTTGGCCTAGACCCACTACACCGACGGAGGTTTGTGGAGAAATTTGCTTCCATTTCAGCACCTTTGACTAAGCTGACTTAGAAGACAGCTATGTTCCGGTGGACGGACGCTTGTGAGGAAAGTTTCCAGTTGCTAAAAGAGAAATTGACGACCGCCCCAGTTCTTACTCTTTCAGAGGGTTTAGACGGATATGTGGTTTATTGTGATGCGTCAGGTGTCGGGCTTGGGTGCCTGCTGATGCAGCACGACAAAGTTATAGCTTACGCATCTCGACAACTTAGGAAGCATGAGAAGAACTATCCCACACATGACTTGGAGTTGGCAGCAGTGATTCATGCCTTGAAGATCTGGAGACATTATTTGTATGGAGTTCATGTGGATATTTACACAGACCACAAGAGTCTCCAGTATATCTTCAGCCAGAGGGAGCTGAACTTACGGCAGAGACGGTGGTTGGAGCTACTCAAGGATTACGATGTTGATATTCTATACCACCCAGGGAAGGCCAATGTAGTTGCAGATGCCCTTAGTCGCAGATCGATGGGTAGTCTGTCTGATGTACAGCCAGAGAAAATGGATTTGGTCCGAGAGTTGCATCAGCTAGCGAGTCTTGGGGTTCGTTTGGTTGATTCTGATAGTAATGGAGTTCGGGTTCGAGAGGTTGCCGAGTCTTCCATCGCCGGCGAGGAAGAGGCGACGATGAGGATTCGATTCTGCACGCAGATCGACGCAGACTCTTCGGGAGGAGAAGAGTCTATTTGAGGTAGCACCGGGGTGCTAAGATTTGAGGCCGATTGTGTGTTCCCGATGTGACAGACTTCGCCGCCAGATTCTGCGAGGCACACGGCTCGTTATTCTATTCACCCGGTCAACTAAGATGTACCATGACCTCAGTGTATCTATGGTGGGATGGCACGAAGGACGCCATGAGTTTGTGGCGCAGTGTCCTAATTGTCAGCAAGTTAAGGTTGAGCACCAGAAGCCCGGTGGGCTATTACAGGCTATTGATATTCCGATATGGAAGTAGGAGGTGATCAATATGGATTTTATTACAGAGTTACCTCACACTCAGAGGAAGCATGATTCCATTTGGGTTATTGTCGACAGGCTGACGAAATCAGCCCATTTTCTTCCAAATGACAACCTTTTCTAGAGGATTATGCTAGATCAGATATCGAGAGATTGTGAGATCGCACGGAGTTCCTATATCGATTATTTCGCATGAAGAACCCGGTTCACGGCTAACTTCCGGAGGTCTTTCCGAAGGATTAGGACACAGTGAGTCTCAAGACGTTTCATCCTCAGACCGACGGACAGGCCGAGCGCACTATCCAGACACTTGAGGATATGTTGCGGGCTTGTGTTATTGATTTCAGGGGTAGCTGGAAGGATCATTTACCTCTTGTGGAGTTTGCTTATAACAACAGCTACCATTCTAGTATTCAAATGGCGCCTTATGAGGCCTTATACGGGAGGAATTGCAGGTCACCGATAGGCTGGTTCGAGGTGGGAGATGTGCAGTTAGTCGGGCCAGACTTGGTTCAGCAGGCAGTGGATAAGGTGAAGCTTATCCAGGAGCGGTTATTGTCAGCTCAGAGTCGACAGAAGTCGTATGCAGATCATCGGCGACGACACTTAGAGTTTGAAGTAGATGATTGGGTCTTTATGAAGGTGTCACCCATGAAGGGCGTGATGAGATTTGGGAAGAAAGGGAAACTTAGCCCAAGGTACATTGGGCCTTATCAGATTGTCCGTATGATAGGCAAGGTTGCCTATGAGTTGGATCTGCCGTCCGATCTGGAGGCAGTACATCCAGTTTTCCATGTGTCTATGTTGCAGAAATGTATTAGAGATCCATCTAGAGTGCACCCGATTCATGATGTCCAGGTGACAGAGGGGTTATCGTATGAGGAGAGTCCCATAGCGATACTCGATCGTCAGGTTAGGCGACTTCGGACGAAGGACGTCAAAGTCTTATGGCGGAACGAGAACAGGGAAGAGATGACGTGGGAAGCAGAGGATGACATGATGAAAAAGTATCCTCACTTATTCCCTACACCTCCAGGTAACCTACTTTCCTGCTTATTAGTTTTAATTTGGCAATTATGCTTAAGTATTATTGCGGCATGTGGAGCGTCTTTAATTGCAAAAAGAATAGTTAAGAGGGTCTATGCCGATATCGTGATTCGAGTAAGCCTAGAAGGAAAATTCGGGACGAATGTTTCTAAGGGGGGGGAGAATGTTATACCCCGTAGTTATGGCCATACGTGTGAAAGCGTATGAAAGGGGTTAAGACTTAAATTTTCGAAAGATAGGTTGACGGATTGTTTCGGACGGGTTTTTGGTCAACTTTGGGGCGGATTATGACCCAGTGCATTGAGAATTCCTAGGTGTTTCAAAGGCCTAATGCGTAGTTCGTTGAGTCTAGTTTCCAACGCAACCAACCGTTCGTCGATAGGACATCAGAGTAGGAAGTTATGGGAGTTACAAGTTCAGTGTGCGAGCGCAGACGACGAAGGTGTTTGAGCGCGAGCCACGGGCGCGGCGCCACCGCAGGTCGCGCACCGGAAAGATCTGAGGGTTCGCTGAAGTTGCAGTGTCGCACGGAAAGCGCCGCGGCCGAATGTCTGGGAGTCGGCCAGTTTCAGCGCGCCGATGCGGGTTCTGCGAAGTTGAGTGGGAAATTCTGCACTGTTTTGTTTTAAAAGAGGCCATGGGTGGGTGAAAAGTGTCCCCCCCCCCCCCCATCTGATTTTTGCATGTCTTATATATTGACCAAGTCTTGAAGACTTGGTCATCTTTCAAGTCCTTCTCTCTCTCTAAAGCTAAAGCTCTCACTTCTCTCTAGAATTCCAAGAGAAATTCAAAGCTTGAGGAAAATCTGAAAAAGTGTGGCAAGAAGGAAGCTTGTGGCTAGCTTGTAGGAGTTGTTGTGGTGGTGTTCTTGGAAAGGAGGCTAGCAAAGTTGTTGGAATAATTTTGGCTAAAGCTCTAAGGTAAACATTCTTCTCTTGTAGCTAGTTATTGGTGTTGCATGTGAAGAAGAAGGAACTTGTAGTAGTAAATAATGCTCTTAGATTCATTGCATGTAAGAAATATGGTTTGGATATGAAAGGATTGGTTAAAAAAAGGTTATGTGAGCGTGTTGTAGCCTAAAAACTACATTAAACTTGTTAAGCTAATTGTTGTACCTTATGGGGCAGAATTTTACACACCCAAATTTAGGTGTGTAATCCCCTTTGAAATGCTTGGATTGTTGGGCCTTAAATGTGGCGTTTGGATGTTGAATTCGACATTGGAAAAGGTGGCAAAGTATGTAGAAACAAAGGAAATGCTGCCCAATTTTCCATAGAAATTAGTAACTTTGAACTTGGAATGTCTACATTGAAACTAGAAGTTAATAAACGTATTATGGTCATTATAGGTTGACATCTTACGTGCGGTATTTTGGGCTTAGCAAGTGGATTGACCGAAGAGGTATGTAGAGCTTTCTTATCTCTTGAGCATGAGTAGTCAGATTCATGTAGTGCGGTGACGTACAAGATTTGACATTTTTCACTTGTTTTAAGTATATGATACTTGTTTCGTTTAAAAGTATAAGTCCCTTGGATAAAGGGAAATGTGTTCGACTGGTGTATGATGGTAATTTAACAACTTTATGGGAAGTTGGTTGTATTGGCTTTATGAAAGGTTAATAAGGAAAGGTTAACTTCAAGTAAAATAAGTACGGATAAAGGATTTGAATTTGTGGAAGGCAAATGGTTTTAAGGCATTAATTGCCTAAGGTTTTAAAAGAGATGAAGTCACTTGATTTAGAAGCCTATTGTATTTTTAAAAGATAAACGTGACTTGTTTTGAAAAGCTGTCGTGACTTGATACTACGGTTATTAGTATCTTGGGAGTTTTACATAAAAATGAGTCATTTTTCTTAAAAGGTTTATGGTACGTGGTACTTGGGTTAAATTCCCGGATTTTCTTTTAAAATGACATGTAGTGCCTTAAGTAACTAAAATGAGAGGATGTACTAGAAATGTTATTAAGAAGTTAAGAGATATTCTTAACTTGCTTACGTTATGATAAGCCGGTAGCGCTTATGTTATGTATGATAGCCGGTTGTGCCGATTTATGTATTATTATTATTATTACTATTTATGCCATGGATTTGCTACCCATGATGTGAGTGCGGCGCTTGTACTCATGCGGGCCAGTGGTCCACGGGTGAAATAGTCTCATGCGGGTGAAATAGTCCCATGCGAGGCGGATGACCTCATGCGGGTGAAATAGTCTCATGCGGGTGAAATAGTCCCATGCGAGGTGATGACCTTATGCGGGTCCCAGGACCCATGCGGGTGAAATAGTTTCAGGAGTAGGATTGCTTAATGATACTACGGGCGGGAGATCCTGTTTTGATCATGAGCCTCCTATTTTATGCAGTAAAGTTTATATTTGTTACTCTCATTGTTAGTAAGGCACAGTGTACTGTATTTTTGACTCTCTTCCATGACTCCAGTTTATTTTAAATTTATGATATTTTTTACAGTATTTTCCATCTTTACATACTTGGTACATATTGTGTACTGACCCCCTTCCTCGGGGGCTGCGTTCATGTCGCAGGTAAGGGAAAACAGGTGGCGGATCCTCATTCTTAGGATCTTTATTCTGGTGTTAGGAGCTCCATTTCTCCGGAGGCTCGACTTTTGGTACGGTTCTCCCCGGTGTTGTAGATATTTGTACATGCAGGGGCATGACGGGGCCCTGTCCCGTCATAGTGTTTACTCATTCTTAGAGGCCTGTAGTCCTGTTATAGCTTGGGTTGTTAAGGATGTAACTGTTCAGTTTTGTTGTATTAGAGGTAGCCATTTTGGGTTAGCCTGCTTGTTTTATATATGGGTTCTTGTTGTGAGTTTATTTTTCCGCTGATTTTCTCTGATGTTGTATCACAAGGGTGCCCGGGGTAAGGCACCAGTCACGGGTCCGTGGTCGGGTCGTGACAATACTTGTGTAGCATTATAGGTTATTGTTCTTAATCCTCCTATGTGGTAACACCTATCATAGAAATATAAAAGGTTTCTGCACTGGGGTTAAGCGATTATATATCCTAACTGGAATATAAGACAGTCTAGTTAACCGTTATCTTAATGTAGAAAAAGAAGTCATTCTAGTTGCATTAAGGATTGAAAAGAGTGGATAGTTGAAGATATTGGAAGCCCTAATTCCTTCATAACTGATTAAACCTCAATAATTTAGTTTAATTCTTGCAATTACTCTACTAGTGTTAGATAAAACCAAATCAACTTATCATTTGCCAAATAGATAACCTAGAATAGTTGTTCGGTAATTAGAAACCAGTCTCTGATGACGATATTAGGTCTTACCAGACTATATTACTTGTAACGATACGTACACTTGTGTGAGCAATTGGAAATCGGCCTAACAAGTACCAGCAACCCTTCAACCCGTATTCTCAACACGGGTTGTTGGGCCCAGCTCCAGCCTCTCGGCAAGCTCACTTCATGCGACGCCCGGCCCGCTCCAGGTATGGCCCCTCTCGACTTGGTCAAGCTTTCAACCTGCAACAACCGTCCAACAATTGGATCATGGACTCCGGTGTCACATCTTACCTCACCCGATCTGCAGGTAACATTCCTAAAATGTTTAGTTTAAAGCATTCTCAAGTTATTACAGTTGGCAATGGCTACCGCATTCCAATAAAGGGCTATGGTACATCCTACACAAAACCTCCTCATCCACCCTTCTCCCTTAAAAATGTCCTATATGCCCCACGCATCATTAATAACCTATTTTTTGTCCGCAAATTTACTCGTAATAACTATCTCTGTTGACTTTGACCCTTTTAGTTTCACTGTGAAAGATATGTATACGGGGACACCTCTTACGAGATGCAATATCACGGGGGATCTCTATTCATTTCCTTCCACCTCCACTGCCGGATCTTGCTCTCCCGTCTCTCTAGCGGCTATTTCTTTATCAACATGGCATAATAGGCTTGGTCATCCAGGAGCTCCAATTTTTAATTTTCTTAAGGCAATAATTTCATTACTTGTAATAATGGGAAGCTTTCCCTAAACTGTGTTTCTTGTTCTTTACGCAAACATATTCGTCTTCTATTTAAATCATCTACTAGTGTTATCTTTACACCATTTGATATTATACATGCCGATTTATGGACATCACCTATTGCTTGTTCTCTCGGTCATAAATATTTTCTTGTCTTACTAGATGATTTTTCCCACTATGTTTGGTTATATTCTCTCAAATTTAAATTAGAAGTGTTTGCCAAATTTTTTGAGTTTCGAACATTCATTCAAACACAATTTGAAAAAGGTATAAAATCATTTCAGTGCGATAATGGTCGTGAATTCAACAACTCTATATTTCACCGCTTTTGTACTAATAATGGCATAGTCTTTCGCTTCTCTTGTCCCCACACTTCCCCACAAAACGGTAAAGTTGAACGAATCATTCGCACCATCAACAATATGATTTACACTCTATTGATTCATGTCTCCCTCCCTCCGTCCTTCTGGGTATATGCTGCTAAGATGTCAGAATACATTCTAAATATTCTCCCAACTAGCACTCTCCACAATATGACCCCTACCGAAATTCTTTATCACAGAGTCCCCATCTACGATCATTTATGGATATTCGGTTGTCTATGTTACCCTAATCTTGCCTCTACCGCCGCTCACAAACTAGTCCCCCGGTCCACTCCATGTGTCTACATAGGCTTTCCGCCGAACCATAAGAGATATCTCTGTTATGACTTATCCACTCGTCAAATCCACATTTTTCGTCACGTCACATTCGACGAGACCACATTCCCGTTCTCGAATCCTCAGAAATTCCAGAAACCGGATTACTCATTTCTTGACGAGCCTGTCATCTCTCCTCTCATTCTCAGTCAACTAGATCATAGCACCACAGAAAAACCACCTTCTCTGCCCAGTGATCCGTCATCAGCGTCAGCGCCGCGGCCCCAACCTTCCAGTGAGCAAAATAATCTTTCACCGTCGTCAGCGCCGCGGTCCCAAGGTAAGGCGCCGCGGCGCCAAAAGTTCAGAGAGGATTGTAATTCAGGCGTAGCGGCCCTTGATCACGGCGCCGCGACGCCTTCGACAACATTTCCTCCACCATCCCCTTATCCGACCTTACCCAATGTATCAGATCCCACCACTCAGCCACCACAGACACCTACTGTCCCCACTCACCATATGAGAACTCGTGCCAAATACGGGATCTTCAAATCCAAAGTCCAATTTAACCTTTCTGTCCAAACCATCTCTCCACTTTCTAAGAATCTCAAATTGGCCAAACAAGACCCTAATTGGAATGCAGCAATGTATGAGGAGTTCAATGCTTTAACTAAGCAGCACATATGGGATCAAGTACCTAGGCCAAAGGGGGTGAATGTGATCAGTGGAGATCTTGAGAGGTATAAAACACGACTTGTGGCTAATGACACAAATCATCATGAGGGCATTGATTGTGGTGAGACATTCAGTCCGGTTGTCAAACCAGCTACCTTTCGCACAGTTCTGAGCATAGCCATGGGCAAACACTGGTCGATACATCAACTTGATGTGAAGAATGCATTTTTACATGGGACCTGAGAGAAACAGTCTACATGCATCAGCCTGCCTGAGTTCACCCATCCAGCAGTCCTTCACTATGTGTGTCATCTCCGTAAGTCACTATATGACCTAAAGCAGGCCCCCGTGCGTGGAATGATCGTTTTTCCAGGTATATTTTGCAGATTGGGTTTGTATGCAACAAAGTGATACATCACTCTTCATTTTTCATCGAGGTAGTAGCATTGCTTACTTATTACTGTACGTGGATGATATTGTTCTTACTGCCTCCTCCAATGGGTTGAAAAATGAGATTATTACTTTGCTTAAGACCGAATTTGCAATGACTGATTTGGAAAGCTGAGTTATTTCTTGTGGATATCAGTGACTGATGCGCGATTTAATGCACACACTTTAACGCAAGTGCACGTTGTCGACTCAAGTAATATAGTCTAGGTAAGACCGAATATCGTCCTCAAGAATTGGTTTTCAAGTACCGATTATCTATCCTATGGTATCTATTTGGTTAACGTAAATTGATTTGAAATTCTAACTAATAATGCAGGAAATAAACTAATTATAAAAATACTTTGATTTAAATCAGTTATGATGGATAATTAGGGCTTCCAAGATCATCAACTAGCCACTCTATTCAATTCTTAATACAATTAGACTGACTTCTTCTTCTACGTTAAGATAGCAAGTTTACTAATTCGTTTTATACTCCCGTTAAGGCTATATAAACACTCAACCCCAGTAGCGCTCCTTTCTACATTTCGATGAAAGGATGACTCTATAGGAGGATTAAGAACAAAAACCCTATTAATCGTCACGCACCATGCGTGAATTTAGGTATTTAAACCCCTATTAACGCTACACAAGTAATTGAGGTATTTTCATCCCCAATCCGACCTATGTCTACCCAACTTACAGCATAGTCACAACCTCCTCCTTTCGAAGTTTGATTAGAAATCATATAAATAATGATAATTAGTGATCAATTAATTACCAAGCATTCAAAGCAACTATTGGGTAAATCTTAAATAAGTGAAGAAGAAATCAACTAATATATTAATTCATGAATAGAGTTTCAAGTGAATCACAAGGAAATCCCTAATAAAGTAATTAGCTCCTAGCCATAGTCACACTAAGAACTAATACAATCTCCATGCATGAACTGAAATAAATAAAGCAAAAAGAAAGAAAAGAAAATACTCAAGAACGAGTCTCCAAGCCTTCTAGCATCCAAGGGTTGTGTTGTGGAATATTTACAAGATGAATTGGTGGATGGATGGATGTAGAATGGTGAATGGTAGAATGGAGAATGAATTCTTCTAATGATGTAGAGCTTATTTATAGACTAAGAATCCTTTAGGTGAAGGGTTAAGGATTTGTAAGTAGGAAAAGTTATTAGAATCCTTTTAGGTAAGGGTTTTAAGGTAGGAAACGTTATCCATTTAGATAGGAAAAGTTATCCCTTTAGGTAGGAAAAATTATCCCTTTAGGACTCTGAAAACATGTCAAATTCGGCCCAGACTTCATAAATTCCGCGTCGGCCATACCCCAGAATCAGCCGGCGCTGAAAAACTGCCACTTTCGGACTTCAGAAGACAACGGGCGCTGATGCTACAAGGCGCTGGTGACATTTTTTTTTCCGCGACTGCTTTCGTCTTTTTCTCGTCCGGATTTCATCTGATTTCTATAATTCCTAACTTAGACTTCATTTCTTGGCCATTTTTGTGTGTAATTCCATCTCATTTATGCTCATTTCATCTCCTTTTCGTCATTTCTCCATTTCTGACCGCTGTGACACAAAAGAAAGGAAAACGACCCTAATACTATACTAAACATAAATAAAATGAGTAAAATACTAACTAAAAATGACTCAAAAAGTGTATATAAAATACACCGATCAGTGACCAGATCTGCCAACCACATGTTCTTGTATAAGCGTAAGTATGAAGAGGATATTGTGTACAGGGCTAAGATGACGAATTGCAAAGTTATGCCTACTCCAGTTGATTCAAAATCTAAGTTCGGTGCTATGGATGATGCTCTAGTCTCCGATCCTACTCTGTATAGGAGCCTTGCAGGTGCACTTCAGTATCTCACATTTACAAGGCCAGACATTGCTTATGCTGTTCAGCAGGTATGCCTATTTATGCATGCCCCCAGGGAGTCTCATTTCAATGTCCTTAAGCGTATCATTCGATACATTAAGGGCACACTTGATTATGGTTTGCACATTTACCCCTCTGCCCCAAACAAGTTGCTCTCGTATACAGATGCATATTGGGCAGGGTTTCCGGACACACGACGCTCCACCTCTAGTTTTTGTATTTTTTTAGGGGATAATCTGATTTCATGGTCTGTCAAGCGACAAACCACCCTATCTCGTTCCAGTGCCAAAGTTGAGTACAGAGACGTTGCAAATGTGGTAGCTGAGATTTGTTGGCTCATAAATTTACTATTAGAACTTCAGTGTCCTTTGCGTCAGACATCTATTGTGTATTGTGATAACATCTCTGCAATCTACCTTTCTCACAACCCGGTTCAACATCAGCGAACCAAACACGTTGAGATGGACATACATTTCGTTCGTGAGAAAGTTGCGCTAGGTCATGTCAGAGTGTTACATGTTCCCTCATCATATCAGTATGCAGATATATTTACCAAAGGACTTCCCAGATAGTTATTTCTTGACTTCAGATTCAGTTTCAGCGTCCGGCCTCCTCCCGCTCCGACTGAGGGAGTGTGTAAACATGTATAATAGTATAATAAAATTCCTACCCATAATTAGAATATTATGTAAATATAATTATGGCAAGACTATGATTTCTCTTGTATATGTGACTAGGATACCTCTTGTATATGAGATGAACATTGTACACTATATATATTGGTATTAATGAGAAAAACTCCTCAAGGGAGATTAATATCATCTTACAATTTTCGATATATAACTCAACTTGTTCAACATGACACATCTTCTCATACTCTGTTGACGTTATTTTCAAGAAAATTTTACCCATTTCAATTAATTTTTTTTATATCCAGGTGCACTTACAAGGATCAATCCCAGAAAAGAACAGAATGCTCTCACTGGGAATCGATCTCACGCGGTAAGTGTCCAGATCGCCTTAAGCTCCCTCCTTTGCCATTGTACTATGTCCGGGGACCATTTCAACTGATTTCTAATTCAACTTTTTGTGCTAAATGAATCATAACCTAACCCGTTTATTTCACGAATTTCAATTTTCAAATATTGATACTTAAAGAAAAAACATGGAACATGGACAGGCGTGTCTAGTGGGTTCTGAACCAAATCCACGGTTCCTTCAGAAATAGTAAAGTAATTGATGTTATATTATTGTACGTCAAAAAAACCGACACTCTGTACGTAATGTTTTTATCATAAATAGTAATGCCAGTGCAACTTGTATCTTAGGCCATCACTATTTTTTTTAATATTGAGGTTCCTAGATTAGGTCAGACTATTTCTAGAAATAGTATCATCTATCTGTCAATGTTACTATCAGCAAATCACAAGATGTGTCTGAATGACCAGGGTTTGAGAACAGACTAACTCAATCATCACTATTCTACCACTAAATAATTTTGCTTTTTCTTAAAAAAATAACTCCCATAATTAGAGTTATATAACAATCATTTTCTATAATAACATTTCACTATAACAGTTATTTTTTTAAATCGATCTTGCATATTATGTTATATTATAGTATATTATTATAATAATATTTTACTATGATAATTAAAAAATATTCACGCATAGGTTTGACAAAAGGGGAGCTTGATTTTCATTTTCTTCCTTTTTCTTCTTAAATAAAAAGGGTACAGCTTTGATAATACCAAAGTTGGACAGCAAAATAATTGCACCCTACTTAACCTTTTTGACATAGAGAATTAAGTAATACTACTAAATTTAAGTAGAGGTAAAGAATGGATCTTTGACCTAACTCAACCCCAAAAGATAGCTTATAAGGTGAGAATTGTCCAAGTTCATATAAGAAGTCTATGTTTCCATTTCTATCGATGTGAGACTTTCAACACTCTCCCGCACGCTCAGACCTCGTTAACTGGAGCGTGAATAATAAAAATTAGGGGCCCAACATCAGTGAACAAATAATTGAAATGAATCTGACTCTGATACCATCTAAAGAATGGATTTTGGGTCTAACTCAACCCAAAAACTAGCTTGTAAAGTGAGGATTATCAAAATTCATATAAAAAATTCATGTTCTTATTCCATTACCGATGAGAGACTCTTAACATTAACTACATAAAGCAACCTACAAAAAAAAAAATCCAAGCCACATAAAGATCCAATTTATACGGCAATAATAAAAGCAAATGGACAAATATAGTAAATGAGATTTCATTTGAAAACCAAGAAACCAGAACAGATCTAACTGTATATTTTAAGGAAAACGTAAAAAAAATAGTATGATTCATGTCGTTTACAAATCAAACAAGGAACAACCAATGATCCTCCGTATAGGCGCAAAAATCAGGCGCTATAAGGCGGCTCGGCGTACGAACAACGCGTTTGATTGATTCGCAAGACGGTAACTCTGCGTGTTGTTGGGAAATTGGACCTTGATCGATCGGATATGCCGGCTCGAAGCGCGGGCACATTCTACGATTTACTAGTAATAGTGTTGTGAACGGTCTATTACGCGCTTCGAGTATCTGCGTAAGTAATACCAACGAAAACACGGCAAACCTGACTATCAAAAAAAAACAGCCAATGGCTTAAACAAATTTCCTTATGTCAAGAACAAGGAAATGAGCTGGCATTTAAATTAAGTAAATTATTATAGATTCTTAATTAAGATTAGCCAGATTTGTACAAGTGAACATATTGAATTTGTCACGTTCTACATCGACCATTTGCTCAAATTTATTAATCTAAAAACAAATTTAATCTAAGCTTGATTTCGTATGTACACACTATTCTGAAGGTATCTTGTGTATATATATACACACTTTAATTTAATTCAAAAAAATAAATTTTATTCTACCTTCAGTCCATATTGTCTGTGTTTAATTTTTTTACACCCCTTTAAAAAGACATTAACTAGTCATAATTACAAAAATAATTGTTTAAGTGGGAACGAGAGATTTACGACAAATAAGAAATAAAAAAAATCTGACTATCGTACAAAGGCGGCAACGTGGTCAAGTCACCCGACTTTCCATCTCATTTTATTTGATATAGTTTAGCTTGACACAAGACTTAATAAAATTAGAAAGATTTTTTAAATTGCTGCTCTGAATACGCTATAATATTTTTGTGACTATGAAATTCTTGTTATTTATTATCTTAAATATGTCATAATATTTGTATATTTATAAAAAAATTAAAAATATGTCATTTTTTAGAACGAGTAACAGAAAAATAATATCAAGCAAAATAAAATGAATGAAGTACGTACTCATTTTATAAGCACCGACTTAAGAGTTTGGAACATGTACAACTCAATTTTGTCAAACTTTCCTAAGTTGTTTTTCATTGAAAGAATTTATAATGTTTTTGTCCTTAATTAACTCTTGAAAAAGACTGTGCCTTTATGTTCTTGCACGCCTGTTAGTATATTTGGACCTTATCATTACTTCCAAGAAGCATAATAATACTAGAGGAATTTATTAGATGTCTTTAATCTTAGTTTCCCACACGACTTTAGCTTCGAATTTTTGTAGTATTTACCACTATTATTTAAAATATTAAATAAATAATACAGTTAAACTCTCTCCAAACTTTGTCCATAATAGTTAAGCTTCTTTAAAATCGATTTGTATGTCATGTTTTACTCCTCTGTAACAATATTTTATCTGTACTCTTTGTAAAATTATCTCTATAATAATTTTATTCAACTGTCTATTTATTTTATATATTATAATGATTAATAAATAATATGTTAATTATAGTATTATTATTATTATATTAAAGACAAGACTACAATAATTTTGTAAGTTTCTGAAGAAACAACTCCACTCACTGCTTGTGCATGCCAGCTAATAGGCCTTCAATACACTCGAGGCAGTCAGAACCAACAAAATACAGAGATAGGAAAAGAACAAGAAGAAGATCGAAGAAGAAGACTAAAGAAATAAAAGATCTGCAATTTTATTATTATGCATTACTATCGATGAATACAGGGTGTTTATATACACGAGGTAAGACAACATTTAGAAGGCTCTTAAGGCTCATCTTCTCAACTACTTAACTGACTTTCTAACCCACTTTTACTTCTGACGTTTAACCTTCTTAACAGACCCCCTCAAGCTGACTACTAGAAGACATTTAGTAGTTTAAGCTTAGAGCAAAGATGCTGATGTTGCACTCTGTTCAATCTTTTTGTAAGCAAATCAGCTGGCTGGTTTGTTGTGTGTATGTATTCTGGTTTTATTACACCTTTCTGAATCTTTTCTCTGATAAAATGTAAATAAATCTCTATGTGTTTAGTCCTCTCATGAAAGACAGGATTCGCTGCAATTTGAATTGCTGATTTACTATCGGTGAAGACTGTCACTGGATGGTTGAACTGAACACCAATATCCTTTAGCAAACCAAGTATCCAAGTTAACTCAACCACTGTGCTAGCTAAGTTTCTGTACTCTGACTCTGCTGAACTCCTAGATATTGTGCTCTATTTTTTTTTTATTTCCAAGATATAAGAGAACTACCAAACTTGATTACATAACCTGTAATTAATTTCCTTGTATGTGAGCAAGCAGCCCAGTCTGCATCACAGTAGGCTGCTAGTGTTTCCTGTTTGCTGCTTGACATCAGAACACCTTGTCCAGGCTGACTCTTGATGTACCTTGCTATTCTTAGAGCTGCATTGAGGTGTGACCTTTTTGGTTGTTGTAGAAACTGACTAAGTGTCTGTACACTGTAGGAGATATCTGGTCTTGTAGTGGTTACGTATAACAATTTGCCTATTAGTCTTTGATATAAGCTAATGTCTTCTATGAGTTCATCTCCAGTTATTACTTTATTGTTGTCTGCTAACACCTTACTGTTGTCTGTATTTTGTTTATTCTGTACATAACTATCATATTCCTTTGTAGTTAATTTCATATTGCAGTCTATAGGTGTGTTAAAAGGCTTGGCTGCAGATAATCCTAATTCAGATATACGTTCTAAAACATATTTTCTTTGATGCATTAGGATTCCTTTGTTAGATCTCACAAATTCTATTCCTAGAAAGTACTTTATTTCCCCTAAATCTTTCATTTAAAGGACTGTTTTGTCCCTTATATCAGTTCTAAGTTATCTCCTGTAATTAGGATATCATCTACATATACTAGTACTAGAATCATTCCCTTGTCTGTCTGTTTTATAAAAAGAGAATAATCATATTCAGACTGTCTAAACTTCATATGTCTTAAAGCTTCTGTGAGTTTAAAATTCCACTGTCTAGGTGCTTGTTTTAGACCATATAAGGACTTGATTAGCCTACATACCTGTTTGCCCCCTTGGCTAATGAATCCTTGTGGGAGTTTCATGTATATTTCATCATGTAGATCTCCTTGTAAGAAAGCATTATATATATCTATTTGATGTATATGCCAACCCTTAGAAGCTGATAATGATATTATAGACCTTACAGTTACCATTTTAACTACAAGAGAAAAAGTCTCATGATAATCTATCCCTTCTTTATGGTTATACCCTTTGGCCACAAGTCTAGCCTTAAGTCTTTCAACCTCTCTTGTATCCTTATATTTTATTTTGTACACCCATTTACATCCTATTGAACTCTTATCTTTAGGTAACTCAACAACTTCCCAAGTGTGATTATCTTGTAGAGCTTTTATCTCAGTTTGCATAGCCTCTACCCACCTAGAATCTTTAGAAGCTTCGATATAAGTCTTTGGTTCTATCAACTCTGAAAAGGAGGTAAGGAATACCTTATATTTAGTTGTGACATTGTCATAAGAGATGTAGTTAGCTATAGAATATGGAGTTGTTGTGTTATCACCCTCTTTTGTGACGAAGTCCTTCATCCATATTGGGGGTTGTTTTGCCCTGGTAGATCTCCTTACATCTACCATGTTTGTAGAATCAACAGAAATCTGATCCTGGCTGGATACTGGTTCTTGATTTGGTTTATGTGTTTCAACACTATTTTTATCTTATGTTGGCTACACTGTCATTATCCTCAGATGTATTTGTATTTGTATCTTCAGTTGGTATAATGTAGTTAGTGTTATGTGTACTTGTGTCTGTTATGTTAGTAGCTGAATGAATCTCACATTGGCTATTCTGAAACACTGGGTTTTCTGGTTTATCAGTCTTAAAAGGGAACTCTTTTTCTCTGAAACTTACATCTCTATTAACTATAAATACTTTAGCTTCTAAGTCATATAAGATATATCCCTTTTTTGTTTCAGAATATCCCATAAGGACACAACACCTAGTTCTGGATTGTAGCTTATCATTCACTGACAAGTTATTAGCAAAACACAGGCAACCTAAGACTCTTAAATGATTGATAGAAGGTTTTCTTTTGTAAAGCATTTCATAACGAGTTTTATCAGTGACTGAGGATGGTAACCTATTTATCAAATAGACTACTGCCTGAATACACATTCCCCAGAACTTTATAGGAATATGACCCTGAAATCTTATGGCTCTAGTTAACTCAAGTATATGTCTATGTTTTCTTTCAGCCACACCATTTTGTTGTGGTGTATAGGCACAAGATTTCTGATGTATTATGCCTAGTTTAAGAAATATAGTAGTATATGCCTCATTCACAAATTCAGTCCCATTATCAGTTCTTACTATCCTAACTGTTTTGTTAAACTGAGTTTGTGCAAAGATCAAAAATTGTTGTAACACAGTGTACACATCATATTTAAGACTAAGCAAATATACCCAAGTCATTCTAGTAAAGTCATCCACTATTGTAAGAAAATACCTTTTTTCGTTATGAGTTGGAACTTTATAGGGACCCCATACATCCATATGAACCAAGTCAAAAGTTGCAGTACTTCTATTGTTGCTTAATGGAAAATGTAACATACTTTGTTTTGCACAAGGACATATATTACAGTTCTTTATTATTCTAGCTATAGTTCCAGAACTTGCTCTAATCAACCTACTCAATTCATTGCTAGAAGTGTGTCCAAATCTTTTATGCCAGACATCTATTTATTCCTCATTAAGTGTTTCATCAGTAGTTCTGCTTACACTCAAGCCTACTTTTTCTTGATTTCCTAACAGCTTTGAAAAAACCCGATTTACTAGTATGTAGAGCCCATCTTGTAGTCTACCAATCTCCTCCACTTTGCCATTGTAAAGATCCTGAAACACACAGAAGTCAGGATAGAAAATAATTGCACACTGCAATTCCTTTGTTAGTTGAGAGACAGACATCAGATTAAACTTAAATTGTGGTATGTAGAAGACATTTGTAGTGTACTCCTGTATGATATACAACTGGAACCAGTGTGTGTTGCATTAACTAACTCTCCATTTGGCAGGTGTACTTTTTTAGAATCAGTATGGTTTTCTACTATAGTTTCCTTATTAATCAGATTTATATCAGAAACCATATGGTTGGTAGCTCCAGTGTCTATTATCCACTGTTTTATTATTTTTTTCATCAGTAAAGCTTTGTGTTTAGATATACCTGTAGTTGTTGCATTTGAAACATGTTGTGGGCTCTTGTTTTGTGTAGCTTCTGCCTGGTCTATTCTGAGATTCAGGAGCTTTACAATCTGCTCATACCGCCCTGGAGAACATGACCTTTTCAAGACACTGAATTAACATTATGCATCTTGGCAACACCTCACTCTCATTTGATCCAAATGCACCATGTGCAACATGCTCTTTTCTCTTGGATTTAAACCCAGGTGGATATCCAACCACCTTGTAACAAAGTTCTTTGGTATGTCCTCTCATCTTACACACATCACAAAATAAATTTGTAGAATTAGACCTTTTGTATTTATGTGTTCCTGATCCTGCTTTAGAGAACAATACAGTGGGATCATAAGTCATGTTTTGTGTGATTCCACTGGGTCCAACTCCCAACAGCCCAATAGATCTTGCAGTCACAGATTTTTGACTCTCATCACTAGTAATCATAGAGTATGCTTTGTTGGCAGTAGGTAGTGGTGACATGAGAAGTATTTGGCTTCTAGCTTGCATATAGTTTTCATTCAATCCCATCAAGAATTGATATAGTTTCTGCCTCTCAAGATACTCAACAAACTCCATGGACTTAGGGCATCCACAATTGGGTGGGGGAACTAAAGATTGAAATTCAACCCATATACTCTTTAATCTAGAGAAGTATTCAAATACAGAGGAGTTTTTTTGAGATATAGTAGCAATCTCTCTATGTAGATCATAGGTTCTTGACCCATCTACCTTGTCAAACATCTTCCTTAAATTCTCCCATACTTCAAATGCAGATTCAACATATAGCAGTCCACTTAGTAAATCTTTGGAGACAGAATTCATGAGTCATGCTTGTACTACAACATTGACTCTATCCCAATGGTCACCTAGATCTTCCCCAAATTGATCTTTCTGGTGCTTTCCATTGACAAAGCCCATTTTGTTTCTTCCAAATAGTGTTATTCTCATTGATTTACTCCATATAGTATAGTTTTCAGATCCTAATAGCTGAAAAGAGATTAAAGAAGCACCACTCAGATATGAAGCTTGAAGGAACAGAAGATGGTTGTGATCTATTACAGTTGTGACTATAAGATCAGTTCTTTCAACAGATGTTTTTGATGTACCAGTTTCCATTATTTCTTGATCTTGATAAGTGCCCATTATTCCAGAATGAGAGATTTACCTTAATGATTTTGTTTGCAGGAAAAACAAGAATTACAGATTACAAGGATATCGATCACAAGAGAAATTGAACCAATACTTAGTGTTTATTGATCAATATGGAGTCAGAGAATCAATTCCCAAGAAAAGAACATATAGAGAAACAGATAGAAAGAAATTGAACTAGTCTTGCCCTAGTTCGATCAAGAAGCATACAAGCATCAGAAAGAAAGAAAACCCAGAGAAGAAGGAAATTAGAACAGAATCAGAGACGACAATTAGAAATCACCAGAATTCAATCGAGTATGTGCGAAGCAGATCTCGGCTCTGATACCATGAAGAAACAACTCCACTCACTGCATGTGCATGCCAGCTAATAGGCCTTCGATACACTCGAGGCAGTCAGAACCAACAAAATACAGAGACAGGAGAAGAACAAGAAGAAGATCGAAGAAGAAGACTAAAGAAAGAAAAGGTCTGCAATTTTATTATTGTGCATTACTATCGATGAATACAGAGAGTGTTTATATACACGAGGTAAGAGAGCAGTTAGAAGGCTCTTAAGGCTCCTCTTCTCAACTACTTAACTGACTTTCTAACCCACTTTTACTTCTGACTTTTAACCTTCTTAACAGTTTCTACGAGGAATTGAGAACGTTAAGCACTCTTGTTAATTATGTTAACTTTGAAAGAATTGATTCCTTGATCATTTCATTCCATGTTAATATATACAATCATAGTTCTAGTATTAATCTAAGTTTACCTAAAATAGAAGATGTTAATTAATTACAATCTTCCTAATAATGACTAATTGATTATACTACTAATTACAATAACTTAATTAAAGGAGAATAAATTTAATTATGGAATTTGCTCATAATTATTCTAACAGTCCCCCGCAGTCTTAGCGGGAGGTTCACGTATGCTCAGACTGTCTCTGAAATCATCAAAAAGTACGCGCGGAAGACATTTCGTGAAGATATCTGTAATTTGATAGCGGGACGATACATGGAGAACACGGATTTCTCCACTGGCAACCTTTTCGCGGACGAATAAGATATTCATTTCAATGTGTTTTGTGCGCTGATGCTGAACATGATTTCCGGATAAGTATATCGCACTCACATTGTCACAATAGACCACAGTTGCATTTTCAATCGGGAAATGTAGCTCCAACAGTAGATTATTGAGCCAACATAATTCAGCAACCACATTGGCTACCCCTCAGTATTTTGCCTCAACACTCGACCGAGACAGTGTGGATTGTTATTTGGACAACCATGACACGAGATTATCCCCAAATAACACACAATAATCGAAAGTGAAATGACGTGTGTCCGGACAACCACCCCAATCTGCATCTGTGTAGGCTGAAAGACTCGAGACGGAGGACTTATACAGATGTAGGCCAAAGTGGAGAGTACTCTTAACATAGCGCAAAATCCTTTTGAGAGCCCTCATATTTTCTTCTTTGGGATTATGCATATGTAAACAAACTTGTTGAATCGTATAAGAAATATCTAGTCTTGTAAACGTCAGATACTGCAAGGCCCCTTCTAAGCTTCGGTAATGAGTAGGATCGATGTATGGAGTTCCGGTATCGTTACTCAATTTTGTATTTGTGTCAACTGGAGTATGTGAAGGTTTGCAGGAAGACATCCCTGCTTTGTCAATTATTTCTTCATCATATTTCTTTTGACTGAGAAACAGACCACATGCAGATTGGGTGACGGCAATGCCAAAAAAATAATTCAACAGACCCAAATCCTTCATTGTAAATTCTGCTGCAAGAATGGACATAATAGACTGATGAAGTGCATCAACATACGAAAGTATATATGTCATGGAACCTCCTTTCCGATAAGTGAATAATGACTGATCAGATTTGTTGTGAGAGAATCTCAATTTGGAAACAAAACCTGCAAACCTGTTATACCATGCCCGATGAGCTTGTTTCAAACCATATAATAATTTCTTCAACAGACAAACATGATCTGGATGTGTATAATCTCGGAAACCCAACGATTGATGCATGTACACTATTTCTTGTAAGTGTCTATGTAAGAATGCATTTTTAACATCCAACTGATGAATGAACCAATATTTGAAAAGAACCTGATAGTTGATGACTTAACTACCGGACTGAATGTTTCACCACAATCTACGACAACCTGTTGAGACCTGCAATCACAAACAAGACGAGTTTTGTATCTCGCTAAAGAACCATCATAATTATTTTTATGACAAAAAATCCACATAGATCGAATGACGTTCACATTAGACAGGCGTGGTAATAATCCCCACATCTTATTTTTAATAAGAGCAGTAAATTCATCTAACATAACAACTTTCCAATTCGGGTCGAATAAGACAACTTTGGGATTTTTTGGTATGGGTGAGGTTGAACTGAGGATAGTAGGTTAAAATGACGTTTGGGTCGAAAAATTCTATGCATGGCACGTGTTTCAATGATCCAAGGTTGCCATCATTGGTTGAGCAAAAGAAGTAGAGAGTATGGTATTGGGCCGAGGGGGTGTATTGTGGCCCAAGTGAGACTGGGTAACCAATTTGGTATTGGGTTGGGTTAAGGGAGTGGTTGAGGTAGCATTAGGCCTGCCTGTCACGAAAATAGGATTGGGCCGAGACCATCGGCAACAAGGTTTTGGTCTCCAGTCCAGTCTCATTTTGTGGTTGGGTCGGGAAATGTTGGGTAGTTTTTTGGGTTGGTTCCACTTGTGTTTGGAGATGAAGGTAGTGGTGTAAAATGGGATGTATTCCATTATCCAAAAAATCATATGAAGGTGAGGATGTCACATGAGACTTAGCAAATGGGAATGACGACTCATCAAATACTACATGGCGAGAGATAATTATTTTCTAATTCATCAAATCATATCATTTATATCCCCTATGATTTTATGAGTATTCCAAAAACACACAAGAAGTTGAAGCCTGCAACTTGTTAATGGTAGTAGATGGAAACAAAAGATAACACAAACACCCTCGAATGTGTAACAGACTGGAGACGATGATACAATATTTATGTATGAGACACATTGGAGAGCAATTTACTAAGAAGGATATTTACAAGATATGTGGCCATTTGAAGTGCATGGTGACAACACTTTGGTGTTGTGGAAGAATGCATAAGAAGAGAGCGAATCATATTGTTAATCGTTCGAATTTTTCTTTCGGCTTTTCCATTTTGTGGTGATGTATGTGGACACGAAAGACGCAAAGACATCCCATTTTGGTGACAAAAATTATGAAATTGGGCATTTATGAATTTCTCTCTATTGTCACATTGAAAATATTTAATGCTTTTGTCAATTGAGTTTTGATAAAAATACTAAATTGTTTAAAAATTGTGTAGGTTTGTGATTATGTCCTAAGGAAAAAGTTCACAAAAAATTTGAATAATCGTCTAGAATGAGCATATAGTATTTATGACCTGGACAACTCAAAAAATGGTGATATCCACAAATCACAATGCACAAGATCAAATGGCATAATGGTATAAGATATAGATAATGCAAACGGAAGCTTAACATGTTTACCAAGCACACAAGTTTTACAAACAGAAGAGTCCAAAAGTTTATTACAATCCTAATATTATTAAAAACGTATGCTCCAGGGTGTCACAACCGATTGTGCCATAGCGTATTAGAAATGACAGCAAAGGTTGATGGTTTGGTCATGCTATGGTTGGAAACAATGGTGATGTGATACAAGTCCTCCATGTTGTTGCATCTCATAAGTGGCATCCTCATCTGAAAATCCTTCAAAGAAAAGCCAACCGGATCAAAATTCACAAACACATTATTGTCAATTGTAAAACGTCAACATAGATCAAGTTTTTAATTAGTTTTGGTGCATGTAAGACGTTTTTCAAGGATAATGGTGGGTGTGGAGATGGTTGTTTTACCTGACCAATACCACGAATTGAAATTTCCTGCCTATTTCCGACAATAATATTTTATTATTGCTCATATTAAAATAAGATGAGAGATTACCTTGAGATGATGTCATGTGTGACGTAGCCCCTGTGTCCATGTATCATGACTCATCTGCAATATTTAGATTTATGTTGTTCATTACTTGTTTAATGTATGTGGTTGCATAGCCAACCGAAGATGGTGCTTGGGCCGCAAACGCATGTTGTGGATGAGATCCTAGAATACCGGGTTGGCGATTTGAGAAGGAGGAGGCCTGGCCCTTGAAGCAGTCGGATATGGGCATGGCGGGGCAGCCCACTATGGGGCCCAACCCCATGATGGGTACTACCTGGGTACCACCACTGACAGCCCGTCACTGCCGCCGGTGGGTTGGTTACCCCGTCCACGTCCTTTTCCATCATTATTTATTCCTTTGTTGTTGTTGTTACAGTTTGAACCCCATTTTGGCCATTATTTGGACGATGATTATTGCCCCCCGAATCAGAATTTTAGGGTTCCAAATCTGTGGAAAATGAGTTGGTGGAGACGAGAGCAGTTCCGGCGTTGGTTGCTCCAGAAGATGCATGCTTTGCTTTTCATGTTTCCTCGAGAATCAACCTCGAACGGGCCTCATAAAAAGGCGGTAATGAATTACTTTGCTGAATGAATGTAGCCACTCCATCATATTGTTCATTCAACTCTGCAATCAATTGAAGGACCAACCTTTGATTTGTTACAGGTGAACCAACGTTGGATAGTTGGTCCGCAAGCATCTTCAATTCCTAACAATAAGCAAAGATGTTGGAAAAATCATCCAATTTAATATTAGTAAATTGATGTTCAAGATAAACGGTACGAGAAAGTTTGTTATCCTGAAATATATTTTGTAAACGTTCTCACGCCTGTTGAGTCGTAGAATTCGGCTCTAATATGGTATGTAAAAGGTTTTTGGAGATAGTGTCATAAATCCATTAAGGACAACCATAACTTTTTATCCACCAAATTGGCGTCTGATGACGACTCGGAAGGTATGATATGGTCGATCACCTCATATGCACGAAAATGAATTTTGAACAATTCTGCCCAAGAGGTATATTGTCCTTTCTCCATTTCAAGGGTTATGGAGATAAAGTTCTTGACGTTATTAACGGCAAGATCGGGATGGAATATTTGTTTTTCGGCCATAGGTTCCACAATAAATCAAAACTAGAGAAGAAAAGAGATTTCTTGGATGTTTTGGATGTGGAAAACCCTTAGGATTTTGGAAGGAAGAAAGACGAGAAGGAGGGGGGTATGGTAGATGTCGGCTAGGGTTTAGTTAATTGGAAGGAGTGGTTTAGAGTTTATGTGTTTGGCCGAAATTTGGAGGAAAAAGGGAGAAGAAAATCGGTAGAAGGAGGGAGAATTGTTAGGGCAAATGAACTTTGACTCTTGATATCATGGAAAAATTGATTTCTTGATCATTTCATTCCATGCTTAGGTAATATATACCATCATAGTTTTAGTACTAATTTAAATTTACCTAAAGTAGAAGATGCTAATTACTTACGGTCTTCCTAATGATGACTAATTGATTATACTATTAATTACAATAACTTAATTAAAGGGAAATACATATAATTATGAGATTTGCCCATAATTATTCTAACAAACTTGAAATAAGAGAAAACAAAGGATGAAGTTGTGACTATTTCTATTCTCCCCTTTCTTCACACCTTCCACCTATTAATATTCTATTAGATTTTAAAATTTACAATTAGTTAATTATATATATATATATATATAAAACATAAACAATTGGAAAAGCGTCATAGAGTAATTTGTTTGGTATACGAATCAAATAAGATTTAAATGTTAAATGACCCGCAAGTGTAGCCAAGTTGGTGTAGCAGTAGAGCGCGGGACCGCAAGGTCACGAGTTCGATCCCCTGCATAAACCTTCTTGGTTGAGCCTGTCACACATGGTTTGCCAAGTGTGGTTTACATGGCTGACGTGGTTTGCAGGCTATTGCGTCAGTCCGGGGTTTACCCTGTGCGCACTCGAAAGAGTAGCGGCTGCGGGTTCCTTCGTCAACAAAAAAAAAGAAGTTAAATGATGTTATAGAAGTATAACATATATCTATAAAAGATAACAAAATGTCAGAACAAACAAGATTGCCATAGAAAAGTTTAATGTATTTCTCTCATGGAATTTTATGGAGGTTTGCTAAATTTTCTTTAGCTAAACATATAATTAGAGAATCATACCAATTCTAGTAATTCGAATTAATCTCGGGTAGTGTTATGTGATTATATTCCGACAAGTGTTCTTTTCTTTTATTTATGGATGGATGACAGTAAAAAAAGCAAGAAATAAGAGAACTTTTCAACTACTTATAATGTGATAGTGAATCGTATCAACTACAGCTAATAAAAGGTATATTTAGCTTTACTATATAGTCTAAAGAGTTGATTATGATCAATCAACCAACTTCAAGATAAATAAGTAAAACCTAAAACCGTAAGATGTTGGAATAATTTTTTTTAGGTATCTTTTTCATTAATCATAATATATATAATTGTACAAAGGTGATTCCTAATATAGTAAGAATTCTAAGTTACCTTAAATACATGACAATAATAAATACAATATATACTGTAAATATTTGAAGAATATTCGCTAATACTCCCCCTCAGACGCAGCGGGATGAGGCCGAACGCTCAACTTGCATCTCAAGTCTGTGAACAGTTGTCTGGGTAGCCCCTTTGTGAAGATGTCTGCATATTGATAGGAGGAGGGCACATGAAGTATTTTGACTAGACCAAGTGCGACATTCTCACGGACAAAGTGGATATTCATCTCAATATGTTTGGTCCGCTGATGTTGGACCGAATTATGAGACATATAAATGGCAGATATGTTATCACAATAGACTATAGACGTCTTACGCAGTGGACAACTGAGCTCCAAGAGAAGATTTCGGAGCCAACAGATCTCAGCAACTACATTAGCAACACCCTTATACTCTGCTTCAGCACTAGAGTGGGATAACGTGGCTTGTCGCTTGGCAGACCAATAAATAAAATTATCCCCTAAAAACACACAATAACCGGAAGTAGAGCGTCGCGTGTCCGGACACCCTGCCCAATCAACATCTGTGTAAGAAAGCAACCTGGTCGGAGCGGAGGGGTAGAGATGCAACCCCCTTAATGTATCTGATAATACGCTAAAAATCAACAAAATGGGGTTCCTCGGTACGCATGAACGACACACCGCCTTTGAACGACATATGCAATGTCGCCCGTAAATGTAGTCTTGAAGAGAACTCGCAAGACTCGATAGAGTATGATCAGACACTGGATCATCCTCAGAAGCACTGAGCTTGAATTTCGAATCAATCAGAGTAACCAAAAAGCTTTAACATAAAGACGATAACGGTTGGTAAATATCAATTTATCAATGCCTGAGAGGCATTCATTTACCGAGGGGTGGCTCTTCTATAAGGTCACTGGAGCAATCGCTTGACGCTCCACTTTTTTCTTGGGATCCCATTTTTCCCAAAAAAGTTGTAAGGAGTATTATATATATATTATTATTATTATTATTATTTAAAAAAAGATGTTGTGTGAACTGTTAAATTTAAAGATTTTTTTCTGAAAGAAAGTACAATAACTTTTCACATTATAATGTGTTGATCATTGTAATAATTGAGAATGGAATAACTTTACGTGATAATTGAATAACTATTTTATTATCTCATTTATAGCGTGAAAACTTATATGGGCCCAATTATTATTCATATATTTACTTTTTTCATTATATGTTTTTACTATTTTTATTCTCGATATTGAAAAGTCTCTCAAACGACAACTTACCATGACTTAAGTTACAAATAAAAAGACTTGATTCTTTTCAAAGACATATATGACTTGCAAAATAAAGTTAATAGTTTCTATAATTGTTGCCTCAGCCGAAAGAAATTTTCTGAAATTAAAATTGATAAAATATTACTTAGATCAATAATGTTTCAAGAGAGATTAAATGGATTAACTATATTATCAACTAAAAAAATTATTAAACAAACCGATTATAAAAAAGTAATTAATGACTGCGCATCTAAAAAGGCTAGAAAAATATGATTTAAATAAAAATATATGTGCCGATCTTTCCTTTAAAAAAATTAGCGTCTATCTATGAAGTTTGGCTTTAGACCCCAAATCTTATTGAGACGACCCTGCATTTACCACAGTGAAATGTTTTTTCTATAACTATAATATGCATAACCACTAATTTCACTGGATACTTATTATCTATTTGTACTAATATAGTTGTACAAATACAAGGTATTTCTTTTTCTAGTTGAGAAATATGATTGGATGGACGGATTGCTGCATCCTTAATTAAAAAGGCCTTGAGTTCGAGTTTTAAAAATAATTTTCTTAAACGAAAGCGTTTCTCCTTTTAAATTACACGATACAGATCTAAGCAGTTGAACTAATAAATTTCAAATATCATAGACAATCTTTTACTTTAACACAAACTATAAACAAATCTCTCAATCACTCAACAAATGTTCTCACCAAATCCAGTTGGCACCCAAAATAAAACATCCATCATCCGAAAAACAAAAAAAAAGGGAATTTTCACCATTAAAAGAGTAAGCTTTAGCTATGCGCAGAGTTTGAGAAAAAGTCGAATCATAAGGATCTATTGTACACAGTCTTACTCTACATTTTTGCAGAAAACTGTTTTCACAATTTGAACTCATGACCTACTGATCACATGTAGATAACTTTATGGTCAGTTACTCCAAGACTCCCTTTTAAGATTTTGGATTCAAGTCTCCAAAATAAAAATGATCTTAATAGAGAATAGTTTATCTTCTAATGAGCCAACACATATCCGAATTAATTAAGATTTAAAATCGAACATCAAGTGAGAAATAAAAAAAAATCAATATTCTCAACTAATCCAAGTTGGCACCCAAAACACAACATCGATAATCCAATAA
Source organism: Przewalskia tangutica (assembly GCA_029844215.1). NCBI lineage: Eukaryota > Viridiplantae > Streptophyta > Magnoliopsida > Solanales > Solanaceae > Przewalskia > Przewalskia tangutica. The sequence continues at coordinate 123,152,009 of CM056723.1, forward strand.
ACAAGAAATTCTTACGTTGTGATTAGAATACTAGTGGCCGCTATTTGCCGTAAGGCATTAGGTTCACCACAATATGTACTTTGACTAGTAACCTAAAAAGCAAACAAAGTACACTAAAGCAAACGAGGGAGGCCGTGATTGACAATGTCTTGTGGAGCCCCCACTCCGGACTCCAAATCTGAAAATCAAAACCAGTTAACCACAACTCACACCACTTTAAAAGAAAAAAAAGAACAAACAACAAAAACATTTATGCCCAATTATAATCTCAAGTGAAGTTACCTCGAGAAGTTAGAGAGATGTTTCTCTCACTAGGCGAAAATGCTTTCAACATTTTTTCCTAGTTGCTCTTCTACGTCTCCTTTCTTCTATGATTTTCATCAACTAAGGTACTACACGGATTGTTCTTTGATCTAATCCATCCTACGTAGAAGTTTGTGTGTTCATTTCATGTTCACTTTAATTGATTTGTTATAGAGTGAGTTATCTTCCTTCTAGCCATGAGAAAGAATATAAAGATTTCAGCCAAAAGAAAGAAAGAGATTAGTTTGATTATTCAAGATTTGATTTTGAAGAGTGCATTTTCAGCAGCTGGCGGTGGCCATGGGTCTTGGACGGATATCATTTTGCGGGTATGTTGGGTGGTCCCGTTGCGGGAGGGTCGTGATGGTGATAAGGGTTGTCATTGAAACTCACGTTCACCGCTTTTGTGTTTAAGTCCAAAGTGGCTTTTCCTGCACTTGGAAGTCGGAAGCGTGCGGCCGTGAGCTCGCTGACTATGGGGATCGCGGATCTTGATAGGGATCGGGTCGAAAGTGGGTATGGAGGTGGTCCCGGTTGCGGGAGGTCGTGTTGATGTTTATGATTTGTGGTTTGAACCCGTCGCCGATCCGGTTTTTCGAGTACAAAGAGGTTTTCCGGCGCACTTTGGGCGCCATGCGGGTCTCGAGGTCTCGGGTTGATTGCGTCGGTGGGTGGGCATGGGTGGGTGAAGTCCATGGGCCACGATGCTGTTGTTAGTCCGAGATAACTCCTTTTCCAATGGCCTCGAAATGCTAAGGTTTGGAAGCGGGTTTTTATCCAAAAGAGGTCTAGTAATTTGATCGATTCAATGGTTGCGGATGTCAATGGCACGCCTCATTCATTAGGTGCTCCATCCGGCCGCTCCTAATCCTACGGTCTCGAGACAAGCCATCTCATTTAAGCGCGCCTTCAAAATTCGATTTCGGGAACCGGTTTGACAATAGCACGCCTCATTCAATGGGTGCTACAATCGAAATTGCTCATATTCCAACGGATCTTGGTAAGGCAAAAGGCTGCGGAAGTTGAGGGTTTTCTCCAAAAGATGCCTATTAACTCAACACTTTTAATCGTACGGAATGTAAGTCATCTCGTTTTAATGAACTTCATTACTCGATTTGAGGCAACCGGTGTTGCAAAACCGAGAGTCATAGAACTCTAATGCATTAATTGATAATGTATTAATACAACAAAAGACTTTTGGGACACCAATTCCCGATGATACACGCTTTTTGGACTTCATTTGCGAAACCAACACTTTTCATGGTGGCCCCTATACGATTAGAAGTGCTATGGGTATCGTGAATACGCCGAGGGTGTACATGCAAACACCACTTTGTGCGGGTAATGATGGATGGCCAGACGTTACTTCAAGGAAGAATTGTATCAAGTACAAAGCCTAGCAACAATTTTGAGAAGTGAAAAGAGTATTTCAACTTTCCATGATTGAGTTTATGATTTAATCCTCCGTAACGCCACCGTTGTGAACGCCCATCCCCACTCTTTCATTTCGTGTTTATGCTTACGTTGAAGATTGAGAACCCTCAACGACTGATTGTAGCTCCCTGTTCTTTTCGTTTGTTCTTTTATAATATTTGCATTTACCTGGAAAAAAAGAAGAAGTGAAGTTTGGAAAAAGTAGAAAAAGAGACAAATCTAAAGTATTGGGTGTGAATTTTCAGAAATTCAGTAATTTTTATACAGATCCTATATTTATATTGAGAAATATATTAAATATATACTAAGAAATATTTACCGGGAACCCAATAACAAAATAATCTCTTAGTTCAGCGTCAGAAATGGAACCTGCTTAAGTTTCGTTGGCTGTTCAATTCTGCTTGGGCATAGTTTTTTTCTTAACTTGATATCACTTGGATCCCATAAACTTCAAATTCTGAATTTGTTTATGTACATAGATCTTACTCTATCTTTGCGAGATAAAGAAGTTATTTTCGAAAAATCTAAGCTAAAAAATTGTAATTATAACATAATTGAAAGGAAAATAACGATAACAAAATGAACAAAGAAAACGAGTCAATAGGTAGTCGAAAAATTAAAGAATAAGATACTATCTCTCAAGATAAAACAACAACTAACAAATGAGCAAATGATACTCAACTTTTTCTTAAGAAAAACCTTTGAGTGTATGAAAGAATGCTTAGAGAGGAAGATGTTTCTGAAAATCTGACCGTGTGTTCTTCAAATTGAGCCAAGGACCTCAATTTATAGTCTGTATAAGAGGACCTCTCATCTAGCCAACTAATGACAATCAATGACCATGTAATGACACTTATTGAGAGGTGTTATTTAACCAAATAATGGCTGAATTCAAGTGTCAAGTAATGGAGGATCAATGCTCCAAAACCAGCCCAAAAATCATAAACATTTCGTCTTCCTTCGACCTCACTGCCATCGAAGCGGCGCGGCTCTGCCTGGGAGGCGCCACAACGCCTGAATTCCAGTAACCAACCAGCCACCCAGCGCCGCGGCTCCGACGGTGTTGCGTCGCGGCCCTTCACGGCTCCGCGGCGATTTCCGACTCGTTTCATCTTTTACATATTGTACATTTCTTCCTTCATTTACCAACGTGGAACACGTATCATTTAACCAAAGATCGTCCATAATTTCATGTCTCAAACGTTTACTTACGTACCAATATATCTTTCACTAATGAAATTTACGATACTTGGCACTACGTGTGCACGTGTGTGGAAACGACATTTCGACGTGCGAGACCTCAATTGTTCAATTCATAAATAATGGGTTAAACTTAATTCCACATTAGTAATTCCAACAATCTCCTCTTGAAAGAGATTTTGGCGCACCCACATGGTGCATTTCCAGCAATCTTTCGGTGGATCGATGTTGCATCTGGATAGGTAGTCGTTGCTTTGAACCTTCCATAGTAGAATACCATCAGACTTACTTACTGCGCGGTGAACGTGATGTCTTGAACCGTCAGTGTTTAGTGTAAGCCAAGACAATGGTACCAACACAACAACTTTCCTTACTCTATTCTTCTTAATGTTTTGTCCGTTGTGGCCGTGGACACACTTGAATTCTTAAGTGTGTTCATTTGAGACGGTCAGTCATCGAACTTAAATAGGTGGTCTCATACAAGGTATCCTGCTATACCCCACTTCACAAGTGTTAGACACCATTAAAAGTTTCCCCAAACCTAACCTCAACTAGTGATGATCATTAAAGGTTTTGGAAACTTAACCTCTACCCACCATGCAGGTAGCACTTTAAGGTCTATCGCGGGAACGACTTTGGATTCATGTTTCTTTACAGAAATCATCATTCGAAGTGCTCTTGCTTCCACCTAAGTGCTCAACTGAGCCTTTACAACTTAATTTTCTCATTGAACCAAATTCTTGGGATCTCCAGCCAGTATGGTTGGATATCCACCATATTAGTTCTTATTATTTAGGTTTTAAGTCCATTCCCCTAGACCGACAGAATTTTTGATCTTTGGGTAATCCCTTAATTAAAGGGTCTGTTATATCATCTGATTAGTAATCAAGGAAGAGACACCCATGATGATCAAATGCCCAACGGTCTTATGTGTCTGTCTAGAATGTCCAGACGCCGTCATCCGTGCCCTACAGTGTATAACTGACGTAGGCACGAGTTACTCTTAATGAGGGACATCCTCTAAGAGGCCGTGAAGTTACTCAACTTCTCATCATGCTTTGTACAAAGCGATAAACTCCGATTCCATCACGAATCAGCCGATGCAAGTTTGCTTAGAGGATTTTTCAAGGACACACCATGCACATCCACTTGTGGCTTTAGTGTTCTTCAAGTCTGATGTCCAGTTTCCATCACCGAGTTCTCCCAGAATTGTTGGGCATCTAGAATACCATAATTCATAGATAAGCGAATAGTTCAGATGTCGTCACATCCGATTTAACGCCTTCTATTGATCATTACCAGTGAACCTTAGTTCAGTCGTTCTTCTTTATAAGACGATAACATGTCAGTTGCAGTGTATAAAATACATTGAACTACATGTGACCTGCGTATATCACTCCTGATATATGGGTGCACCATGATTTCAATCAATTCTATGATTCATATCCATTGGTGACTTCAACGAGACTGTCAAAACACCTCACAAATGAATTTGGTTTAGACCAGTCCGTTAGATGTCTTAGAAATCTCAAATCCTAAGATGTCATCTGCAATACACATATCATTCATATCGAAACATCGTTTCAACATATCCTTAGTCTCTAGTAACAAACTAGGACTACTTCTTGTGATCAATATGTCATCTACGTAAAGACATATCATGATTGAGTCAGAATTATCTTTCATGTAGACATATTTGTCATACTTATTAATGGAGAAACCCTTCAATAGTTGAGTATTATCAATGTTTTTGCACCATTGCTTCGGGGCTTATTTTAGCCCGCACAGAGATTTGACAAATCGACAGATTTTCTTCTCTTTCCTGGAAACATATACCCCTCGGGTTGTTTCATAATAGTTTCTTCTTCCACTTTTAGACTTTTGGTTTTTCCACCGTTGACTTTCTAGCTTTAGAGTCAATATTTTTGTAGTTAGATTCATTGTTTCTGTTTTATGTGAAACTTTCAGGACCAAAATGTAAACATTTCAGGGACCATACTGGAAGTTCAGGAAGAAACCCAACAATCCATCAAACCAACTCTCCGGTTAGGAAGACTGTCTCAACATACATGTCACGCAAGACTGCGGTGACCATTGATGTTAAGCTATCTCCAGAGGAGTACATGTCCAAGTAAATGAGGCCTTATACTCGTCAATAGATCCATCCACTTTTTTTGAGTGTCCACTTTTACAACCCAAATGTTCTTTTCCCGGAGAAAGATGAACCATCACATAAGTATGGTTCTATCTGATGGAATATATTTCTCACTCTTTGGCTTCTCTCCAAAGCGATGCTTCTGGAGATGATAATTCTTTAATTGTCCATGATTTATTCTCAACCATACAAGCTAGAGGCCTGTCACAAGTCTTTGTCCCCTCCTTTTCTCCGGTTTGGTTCAACATCTAGAATTCCTGAGATATGTAGATCTGGAACATTAAGTTCCGGATAGTCAGCAACTTTTGAGTCCTATAGATCTGGAATGACTAGTTCCGGACAGTCAGGCACTCGCGATTTCTTGTTAATCTCGAGCAAATACTACTTTTTTCTTCTTAAGGAAAATTATCTTCAAAAAATTCATCATTCTTTGATACCAAGATGCGATATATACTACTGTTATCTGCAGATCCAATAGATATACAATCTACAGTCTTAGGTTCAATGTTGACCTGCTTTGACTTAGGTACTTCAACCCTATCCACACTACCCCATATCACAACATTTGTATATGAGATGTTTTCCATGTTTGACATGAAGGGCTATCCTTATGCGGAGTTCTTGTTAGGACTCGTATTAGCGGTAAGGATCTCCTTGCCCCACATATCTTGGGTGTACGGATAGACTGAGGTGAGTATGAAGCAGTCGTTTGATGAATGATGCTTCACATTCTCCCCATCTATCCCTACGAATTCCTCAATCTGTAGGCTTTTCAACTTCTTCTTTGTAGCGCTCATCCGCTTCAACAACTTTATCTTTGCTTTTCAACAAACAAAGGCACCAATACGTTGTAACATCATCAATGAAGGTCACAACATGCTTGTCCCCCCTTCTATTTTGTACAAGTTTCAAATCACCCACATAAGTGTTACCAAGTTATAGAGAAACGGTGCTTCTTTCGCTATTCCTTCGACGGAATGGAAATGTGATTTTTCCTCTTCGCCTACCTCACATCAATTTTGAGGTTTTATGTCGACAGACGACAACCATCTCAACTTAGTTAGATTTTGAATGTCTTTCTATTCAACATGTCTTAATATATGAAGGCATGGATGCACGAATTACAAATATATCATTCTCTTTGCTACAGACGTACTGTACCATTTTAAGTTATTATAGACCTGTTGGACTAGACTAAAGACAGTTTGACCAACAACGTCCTTGAGACCAAGTTTGAGACATATATTACCTCTTGTTAGGGTGATCTCATTCCCTGAAGTCCTTTGAAGACAACCTCTCCAACTCCTTCTAGTTTAGAAGTGGTATTGTTTCACATGAACAACCTTTTACCCGTGGTTAGGGCGTAACCGGATCGTATGAGATCTAGATACTCTAGCCCACTCCAGTTGTCTTGGCAGACTGAGTGTCCAATTTCTTTTCTGCCTTTCTTTTGGCTTCAGATCTTTTAAGATCTGGAAAACTCTGGCACACTCCAATCGCCCGTAGGCTTTGTATGACTGAATGTCCAATACTATCCTGTCAAAAGACGGATCTTCTGTCGAAAACGGTAACAAGTTTGACTCTAGTCCTCTAGTCATTGTCTTTGGTCCTCTTCCCTTGTGATTGGTGCCCAGGGAAATTCATGGCGCTTACTTAGGATTGTCCATAAATCTAATTTATTACAACCTAAGTCCATATCTTTTAAACCGTTGTTTACAATAGTCCAATCTTTAAACGGGAAGAAAAGTGAGATTAAACTTCTGATTGTAAGGCGTAAGGAATATATGGAAACCACTTTCATATTTATAGTCTTACTGTATTCTTTTAATCAGACATCTTTTAATCTTATTATTGACAAGAAAGAATAGTTAACTCATACCTCTTGGATTTTGTCCCATGTCAGTCCCTTTGTTGGATTGTGTGTCCAAATTTTCCTTACCATAATTGGGACAAATATTCTGCTGCAAGATAAAACCACATCTTCAGCCTTCTCCACTTGTCCCAGTTGACATCCTCCACCTATCGTGGGCCCTTGCTTCGACCACTCTCAGGAGCGGTGACAACAACTCTTCTTTGATCCTTAGCCTTGCTAGAATGACTATCATCAGTATCTTCAAACTCATCATCCGAGATATCTCCTCTTTGACGGAAACAGATCTGTAACTATCGTCAAAGAGAAATATAAAACTAGAACAAGATTTGTTAACAGAGACAGTGTTTGAACTGTTTTTAGAACTGTCAACAGAACTGATTTCAATAAGAAAGCCACAGCTAGATCTGAGACCATATCTACTGGCATACATCTTTCTAGCACTAGTAAAAATAATGTCTTAAGATTGTGAGTTACAAAATTGATGTACGGAAATAGTAAACAACTATTACTAGTGATTCGAAAGGATAAATTATAATTATTACTACAATTAACAATCTGGTAGCCAACAAGAGTTTTGACTACAGTAAACTTGTGAGTTATTGAACTTCGTTCTTGAATAAATCTTTGAGTCTTGGATCTTCGTTCAACTGCAGCAAGCCCCTTGATCTTTATAACCTGAAACCAAAAGAAACTAGATCCGATAACATTACAGAGGCTCTGCTGAGTCGAGTGATATTCACTCTGTCCTTAAGACATTATTATCACGTATATATCCTTTTACGTTAATGGGCAACTATCTCCCAAGATAAAATAACAACTAACAAATTAGCAAATGATACTTAAGTGTTTCTCAAGAAGAACCTTTGAGTGTATGAAAGAATGCTTTGAGAGGAAGAGGTTTCAGAAAATTTGATTGTGTGTTCTTCAAATTGAGCCAAGGGCCTCAATTTATAGTGTGTGTAAGATGACTTCTCATCTAGCCAACTAAGTGGATTTAGCAACTGCACCGGCAAATAAGAGAACAACGCATAAAGTAACAAATAAAAAATTGACCTCATTATTAGAACTCAAGTTATTGAATATTTCGAATAAATCCCTGACAATCAATGGCCATGTAATGACACATACTGGGAGGTGTTATTAAACCAAATAATGGCTTAATTCAAGTGCCAAGTAATGGAGGATCAATGCTCCAAACTAGCCCAAAAGTCAGAATCATTTCGTCTTCCGTCGACCTCACTGCCATCGAAGCGCCGCGGTTCTGCCTGGGAGGCGCCACGGTGCCTGAATTCTAGTAACCAACCAGCCACCCAGCGCAGCGGCTCACCCTGGAAGCACCGCGACGCTACGACGCCGTGCTCCGACGGTGTTGCGTTGCGACCCTTCACGTTTCCGCGATAATTTTTGACTCATTTCATCTTTTACATATCGTACATTTCTTCCTTCATTTACCAACATAAAACACATGTCATTTAACCAACGACCGTCCATTATTTCATGTCACAAACGTTTACTTATGTACCAATATCTTTTTCACTAATGAAAATTACGATACTTGGCACTATGTGTGCACGTGTGTGAAAATGATGTTTCTGACGTGCGAGACCTCAATTGTTCGAGTCATAAATAATGGGTTAAACTTAACTCCACATTAGTAAATTTCCAACACAAACGACGAACTGCAGGATGATTATGCAATGATAAAACACATGAAACATATATGTAATGTAACCGTAATAATTTGACAGAAAATTTACAGTTTGAATAATCTGGAATCTTTTAGTATTGCTTCCAAGGGTGAGAACACAATTGTTCCTCGATTGCAAGTTCCAAAAACTACGATGTAATTCCTCCTTCGAACATCTAAGAAATTCGGCAGAGGTTCATAAGAATATTGTAAGACTAAATCTCAAAGACTTAGAATGATTTTGGAATCAAGTATGGTGTAAATGAATAATGAAATGAAGCCCTTATTTACAGATGCGTTTTAGGGTTAAAATGCAACCTATAGTTTTCTGGTGGGTCAGGCCCTAGGTCCCATGCACCGCGGCCCTAGGTCCCATGCGCCGCGGTCCCAGTCTAATTTTGCCTTATTTTCATTTTAATTAAATCCGAAATTTAACCTTGACTTAATTTAAATAATCATTATTCATTCAAATGTCTCGATCATAAATCGAACATTTATATCCTCTCATTACATCCTTGGACCGACAGAACAATTGATTTAGTGTTACCCTACATGCCTTCACATATCGACACTAATCATATTAGGGTCAACATGGAACTCCTAGACGGTGCCAGAAGACGAACTCAATATGTGAAGTATAGTCACTCGAATCTAGTAAACTGAACCTCTATATGGTAAGATAAAATTCTTTCATTCACGACACACTCGATCGATCTTAGGATCTGCCAAATGTCTATCCAAATGGCTTGATCACTATATCTCATCTATATTAGTTGACAACAATAGATATGTCAACTGTGTTGGCTAACGACTTAGTCAACCTAATATCACTTGAGAAGCTAAATGCTCTCTCGAATATACATTCGAGGAATGAATCCTAATCTTGGCTCAACTACCATCTTTAATCCACATAGAAATATACCAAATACAAGTCATATCTCAACCTATAAGACATTTGAGCTTAGGACATGATCAAAGTACATTACTCTGTAGATAAGGTGTGTATCGACCTCAAGTCTAAGGACTTCTATCTCCCACACGCTGATCATACTTTAGACATGTATAACAAACAGTATATCAGGGTATACCAATACTTCCAAAGTATCCATGTGTCCATCACGAGTTACCATGACTCGTAGAAGGTGAGACATACTACATTCTCTAAGGATATAATGCATACCACATGTCGACTTATCACATATCATCAATATCCCATTTTCGATGATCATTAGTCGAGACTATTTTAAGAGTTACGTTATATTATTAATATCTCACACTATTAATAACCACATAATATCTAGGGATGCATATTATAAACAATCAACTAATAATTCAATAATTGCAAACGCCATAATATTAATCTCCATTAATAATAATAAGAATATGTATAAAGTAGCCCCCAGGGGCACATGCGAGTTGGTAAGTGGCAAGGTGATTGAGGTACAACCACCCCGACGTCGCGGGTTCGAATTCGTGTGGTGACAGTCTATGCTGAAATATTGCAAGAACTATTGTTGGGTTCATGTCCCGTTGGTCATCTCCCTTGCAAGGCTGCCACTCGCGCATATCTCTTGATTTACATCCCACCTGGCCAAGGGGCCTCTGGTGCAGGTGGGGGGTTTCGCCTTCGGGACTTTCCCTTCATAAAAGAATATGTATAAAGTACATTTGTCCTAATACAAATTATTTCTAGGACATAAATATACTTTCAATAGGAACAAAAACAATTAAGTAGAATATTTAGACATAAATACAAAGAATCTAGAAAATCCGTGCGAGCCTTGTTGCTGGTTTCTATTAAAAGGTTCTTTATTTTTTTTTTTAAAAAGAGAAGTGCTTTTTACAAAAAATGGAAAAGAAATCTATTATTGATACTCAAACTTGAGACTTTTTATTGAGAATTGTTAGCGATATTTCGAATGCTCACGCAAGCGCACGCATCATTGACAAGTAATATAGTCTGATAAAACAGAATATCGTCCTCAGAGACTGGTTTCTAATTACCATTCATCTATTTTATGTTATCTATTTGGCAATAGATATTTGAGTTGGGTTTTGTTTAACAACTAGAATAATTGTAAAAATTACTGAACTATTTGAGTTGTAATCAGTTATGAATGAATTAGGGCTTCCAAAATCCTCGACTATCCACTCTATTCAATCCTTAATAAACTAGAATGACTTATTCTTCTAGTTAATATAACGGTTAACTAAACTGTATTATATTCCAGTTAGGACATATAATCACTCAATCCCAGTGCAGAACCCTTCTATATTTCTATGATAGGATTTACCACATAGGAGGATTAAGAACAGTAACATATAATGCTACACAAGTATCGCGGTACTGTCGTCCGCGATTTTAACCTATGTCTAGTCAATTACAGCATATCCAAATCTCTCATCTCGGATCTTGATTTGAAGTCATATATATTATGATAATTATTGATCAATTAATTATCAAGCATTCATACCAATTATTGACTAAATCTTAATCAAGTGAAGAAGAAATCAAACTACTGCATTAATTCATGAATAGAAGTTTCAAACGATTCATAAGGAAAACCCTAATAAAGTGTTTAGCTCCTAGCCATAGTCACGCTAAGAACTAACACAAAATCCATACATAAACTGAATTAAAAATGAAAGAAAAGAAATTACTGCGAACTAAGTCTCCAATTGTAGTCTCCCTTGTTGTCTTGTGTTGTGTTATGTTGTAGAATGGCCAATCTCCCCCCTAGCATTAATCCCTAGGGCTTAAATATGTTCCAAATTTTGTGCCCTATAGACCAATCTGCCCTTAGCCAATTCTTCTTCGGAACTGAGATCTTTCGCACCGGCATCGCGGTTCTGCATAACGGCACCGCGGTGCCGAAACTCCTGCAGTCTCTCAGTAATAATGGCACCGCGATGCTGAAAATCCTGTGGCTTCTCAGTAAATATAGCACCGCGGTTCTGCATATTGGCACCGCGGTGCTGACAATCCTTCGTCCTGATTTGCCAACTTTCGTCATTTTTGTCTCGGGAGCACCTTTTCTGCCCAATTCTCACTCCTTTTCTCCCTTTTTTCCTTTTTGCACCGTTGTTAAGTGTATTTTGTATACACTTTTGAGTCCATTTTAGTTAGTATTTTACTCTTTTATTTCACGTTTAGTATAGTGTTAGATGTGTTTTTCTTTCATTTTGTGTCACAACGATCATAAAGGAAAAGATATTACTTTTAAGGATGAAACGAGCTTAACTGAGATGAAATCTGCACAAGCACAGCCCAAGGAATGAAGCCTAAGAAGTGCCAAAAATAACAGAAGAAATTTGGCAGATTCCGGACAGAAATGAAAGAGGCACCGCGGTGCCTGGCCAGGTAGCACCGCAGTGCCATGCAACCGCGATAAAGCAAAATAGCATCGAGGCGTAAAAATTGCCGAAAGTCCGAAACTGAAATACCGTCGAAGGCACCGCGATGCCTGGTAGCAGCACCGCGATGCCATATGTCCAGTGAGCTACAGTGATTTCAGAAGAATTAGCACCGCGGTGCCGACGCGTATTTTCCAGATTTCCTGGGCCGAATTGGACAGGGTACTTATGGTCTGAAAGACAACTTTTCTCAAGTATAAAATCTCTAAACCCTTCTCATACCATATACCTTATACCATATCACAAATCATACTTTGGAGAGGAGAACGACGGCTACAAGCGACAATTGGAGACATCTTATTGTTCACGTTACTTTCTTTCCCTTATTTTATTTCAGTCTATGTTGAATTGTAATTTAGTTCTTGACATGACAATGTTTAGGAGCTAATTACTTTAGTAGGGTTTCCATCGAATCTTCTTGAAACTCTTTCATATAGTTAATGCATTAGTTTTTGAGTTATTCTTCAGCGTATTAAGATCTATTCAATACTATTATGATTGCTTGATAATTAACTAGCTATTAATTGTCATCACTTATATGATTTCGAATCAAAAGTCTGAAAAGTGAAATTTGAATATGTTGTAATTGTATAGACATAGGTTAAAATTGTGGACGAAAATACCCCGATACTTGTGTAGTAATTAAAGGTTATTGTTCTTAGTCCTCCCGTGTGGTAAAACTTATCATAGAAATATAGAAGGTTTCTGCACTAGGTTGAGTTGTTGTATGTCCTAACCGGAATATAATGACATATTAGTTAACCTGCTATCTTAATAAGAAGAAGAATCATTAGCTTTGCATTAACACGTGAAAGAGTGGATAGTTGAGGAGATTAGAACCCTATTTCCTTCATAACTGTTATAAACCCAAAGTATAATCATCTTTAGTTTTTTTTCTGCACCTAGTCATAATTCTAAGTCATCAATCTAAAACTAAAGAACGTCAACCAAATAGATACCATAGAATAGATAACCGGTACTTAATAAACCAGTCTCTGTGGACGATAAACTCGGTCTTACAGATCTTTATTACTTGAACGATACGTACACTTGCGTAAGCATTTAGAAATATCACAATAAGTTTTTGGTGCCGTTACCGGGGACTGGCGTACTGTTAATATCGATCTATCTATTCTTATTTCTAATTTGGTTTTTATTTTCAGTTTTTTATTTTTTATTTTATTTTGCTTTAGTGCTGTTTGTCGTGATCTGTTTGCTGTTTTTTATTAGTCTCGGAAACTTAGTTTATGCGAAGTAGGAGAGGAGATGACATTCCTATCCCTCTGAACCCGGAGATTGAGAGATTGTGCAGACAGAACAGGAAAGAGAAAGAGCAGATGATTCCTTAGCAATGGGAGATCAGCGAAATAATAATGTGGGGAATGATGAGTTACCGCCTGTTTTAAGACAAGTCCCTACAAAAGGAGTTTGGGGAACTATGTGATGCCAACCATTACAGGAGTACATACTTGCATCCGGCTTCCAGCGGTTGAAGCCAATAATTTCGAGATCAAACCAGCCATATTGCACATGGTTCAGAGCTCAGTTCAGTTTGGGGGGTTGCCGTCTGAAGATCCTCACTTGCATCTAGCAAACTTCCTGGAGCTGTGTGCAACATTTAAATACAATGGTGTTACTGATGACTCCATTCGATTGAGACTATTTCCATTCTCACTCAGGGATAGAGCAAAGTGCTGGCTGAACTCATTACAGGCGAACTCCATCACTACATGACAAGACATAGCCCAGATGTTCCTTTCCAAGTTCTTCCCTCCATCCAAAGCAACAAAGCTCAGAGGAGAACTTAATAATTACTATCAGATGGATGGATAGTCACTCTATGATGCATGAGAGAGATTTAAACTAAAATGCACACATCATGAGATTGAGAAGTGGATGCTAGTCCACATATTTTACAATGAGATGTGTGACACAACTCGTACCATCATTGATGCTACAGCAGGAGGTACGTTCATGAGAAAGAGTATCAATGAGGCACATGATTTGCTAGAAGATATGGCCACAAACAACCATCAGGGGGCCAATGAGAGAACAATGAACAGTAGGAAAGTGGTTGGGGTTCATGAGCTAGATGTTATCACTGCATTGACTGTGCAGGTAACTACTTTGACCAAACAGATGTAGTAGAGTACCATGACAGTTAAAACAGTTCAGACACCAATAAGCTGTGAGATTTGTGGGGTCCTCATACTTTTGATAGGTGCACAACAGTGGATCCGAATAATGTGACAATAGAGCAGGTTCATGCAATAGGGAATTTTCAGAGGCCCTACAATAACCCTTATTCCAACACATACAATCAGGGATGGAAAAATCACCCAAACTTTTCTTGGAGGAATGAACAAGGGCAACAAGCACAGTTTCAAGGCCAAAACCAGAACCAACAACCACAAGAAAAACCTGATGAGCTAAAAGCAGCATTGCTAACACTTACGAATTCACAGACCCAGTTCATGACAGAAACTAGGTCATCTATCCGAAATTTGGAGGCACAGGTTGGACAGTTGGCAAGCATGCTGAACAATATAGAATAAGGAAACCCCCCCAGCGATACTGTGGTGAATCCAAGGGAGCAGTGTCAGGCAATAAGCCTGAGGAGCGGAAAACAGTTAGACTTGCACCCAAATCAGTGGCTGAAAAAGAGAGAGAGTTGGAGAAAGAAGTTGAGGCAGAGAAGAAGGGGGTTACTGATGACCGCCCTATTTTAGAGAAGGCTCCACCCGTAGTGATGAGGGAGTATACTGACAAAATTCCTTACCCTCAAAGACTGCAAAAGAAGTCCTTAGACAAGCAATTTTCCAAATTTTTAGAGGTCTTCAAAAAGCTTCATATCAATCTCCCATTCATTGAAGCTTTGGAGCAGATGCCAGCTTATGTGAAATTTATGAAAGACATCCTGTTTAAGAAGAGAAAGATGGTGGACTATGAGACAATAGCGCTGACAGAGGAGTATAGTGCTATCTTGCAGAAGAAACTTCCCCCTAAGTTGAAAGATCCAGGGAGTTTCACCCTACCTTGCACCATAGGGAATGTGACATGAAAGCAAGCCTTATGTGATTTGGGGGCAAGTGTCAACCTAATGCCCCTCTCTGTGTTCAAAAGACTTGGTTTGGGAAAGGCAAAACCAACCACGATCACCTTGCAGCTAGTTGATCGCTCAGTTGTGCATCCCCAAGGAATTATTGAAGATGTGTTGGTACAAGTGGATAAATTCATCATTCTTGCTGATTTCCTCATTTTAGACATGTATGAAGATGGAAATATGTCCATGATCCTTGGGAGACCTTTCCCAGCCACAGGGAGAGCCCTCATTGATGTTGAAAAGGGGGAGTTAAAGATTAGAGTTCAAGGTGAGGAAATAGTATTTAAAGTTTTCAAGCAGCCCACTGAACCTCAAGTCGATGCTAGATGCTTTGCTATTGGTGTAGTTGATAAAAAGGATTCTCATGAAAGTTCCAAGGGTACTGATGCCCTTGATGGTAAGAATTCTACACCCGTAAATGATGTGGTGGATGAGAACAAGAGAATGAATCCTCCTGAAATAAGGCCTGTGAAAAAGAAAAGGAGAATGAAGAGAAAAATGGTGCTAAAGTGGATATGCGGAGGGGACACTCTACCTCCTTGATCTAGTAAGTAACCTGCGTCCGGCTAAAAGACGTTAAAGACAGCGCTACTTGGGAGGCAACCCAATGTTTTAATTATGTTATTTCAATTTTTGTTTTTGTTTATTTATTTTGTCTTGAACAGTCTCACGATCTGGTATGTTAGTGTTGTTGGATGACAGATGAAGGGCAGGACTCACTCCAAATGGCGAATGGTTAACAATGCAGAAAACTAAAAACACTGGAATTTTTCGACATTTAGCACCGCGGTGCTTGGAGCAGAAATGTGGTTCCTCCTTCGGCTTTATACACAGTAATTTGGCCTTCCTCCCAGACCTGCGCTATGACCGCTGTGTTGTGTCAGTAAGTTTTCCCTCATTATTTTTAGTCTTCACACATTGGGGACAATGTGTCGATTAAGTTTGGGGGGTGTCTTATTTTGTTTTGAGTCTTTTTGTTGTTTTATGTGTTCATGAGTCATATTTTCTTTTATGGAGAAAACATGTTATAGCTGCTAAAGATTATGAGTGGATAAAATGAGATAATGTAATGAAATTAAAAACTACAATCTGTGTGCTTAAGTTAGATATGCCAAAAATTCAGGACATCAAATTATTTGAGATATTTTCGCTTAGCCTGTGTGTGTCAGTTATGGAAAGAAAGGTTGAAAATGTCTAGAAAATCAGTTTGCTTGTTATTTGAGGCGAAATAGTTAAGATGTACATATTTAGGGAAATGATTCAGGCATTTCTTTGATAGCCCTTCCTACCATTCATTACCTATCCTGACATAAATTGTATCACTAGTCAGCCCCTTTGAGCCTAAAATAAAATCTTTCTTTGACACTCAATGAGTCATTTGTGGTGCCATAAGTAATATTTTAAAACTCTTGGAATGAAAAGTGTTGAAAAAGAATAAAAAATAGAGTATCAATTTGATGCACCCCAGTGAAAAACATGCATATGTTAAGGGGTGCTTGTTATTTAAAATATATCACATTCTCTCAAAAGAAAAGAAGGGAGAAAATAGGTATGAAATTGAAAAGAAAGTCAAAAAGAAGGAAAAAGAGTTGAATGAAAATGCTTATGGTACGTAAGTGAGCCTAAATGCCTACTTTTACCTATCCGTGCGTAAGCCTACATTACAACCAGTGAAAGTTCTGATGATCTTTAATAAGTAAGTCTATGATTAGTGGAGAATAACAAGTAAACAGATCAATAGCGTTTGAGAAAGATGGAATGAGATTGACATGCATATGTTAGGTATTTGTATTTTCAATTGATCATGATCTAAGTGAATTTGCGAAATATCTAACTTGAAATTATAGATTGCTAATTATTCATGTTATGTATGTTCTAACATATTATCTCAACTTTCATTCATGATTTTAAAGAAGCATTGCTATAACTATTTGATCCATTGCATAGAGTCTTTTATTTAACTTTGTTTTTATTTTTGTTTTTATTTTGTGCCTTACTCGGGGGCGAGTAAAGTGTAAGTTTGGGGGTGTTTGTTAAGTGTATTTTGTATACACTTTTGAGTTAGTATTTTACTCTTTTATTTTGAGTTTAGTATAACGTTAGGTGTGTTTTTCTTTCATTTTGTGTCACAACGATCATAAAGAAAAAAATACTACTTTTAAGGATGAAACGAGCTTAACTGAGATGAAATCTGCACAAGCACAACCCAAGGAATGAAGCCTATGAAGTGCCAAAAAGAACAGAAGAAATCTGACAGATTCCGGACAGAAATCAAAGAGGCACCGTGGTGCCTGACCAGGTAGCACTGCGGTGCCATGGAACTGCGATCAAGTAAAATAGCATCGAGGCGTAAAAATTATCGAAAGTCCGAAACTGAAACACCGTCGAAGGCACCGCGGTGTCTGGCAGCAGCACCGCAGTGCCATATGTCCAGTGAGCTACAATTATTTCAGAAGAATTAGCCCTGCGGCTCGCCAACTAATCGCAAGCCGACGCATATTTTCCATTTTCTGGCGAATGGGATGTGGTTTTATCGTCCAAAAGACAAATTTTCTCAAGTATAAAATCTCTAAACCCTGCTCATACCATATCACAAATCATACTTTGGAGAGGAGAACGACGGCTACAAGCGACAATTGAAAACATCTTATTGTTCACGTTACTTTCTTTCCCTTATTTTATTTCAGTCTATATTGAATTGTAATTTAGTTCTTGACATGACAATGTTTAGGAGCTAATTACTTTAGTAGGGTTTCCATCGAATCTTCTTGAAGCTCTTTCATATAGTTAATACATTAGTTTTTGAGTTCTTCTTCAGCGTATTAAGATCTATTCAGTATTGTTATGATTGCTTGATAATTAACTAGCTATTAATTGTCATCACTTATATGATTTCGAATCAAAAGTCTGAAAAGTGAGATTTGAATATGTTGTAATTGTCTAGACATAGGTTAAAATCGTGGACGAAAGTACCCCGATACTTGTATAGTAATTAAAGGTTATTGTTCTTAGTCCTCATGTGTGGTAAAACTTATCATAGAAATATAGAAGGGTTCTGCACTAGGTTGAGCTGTTGTATGTCTTAACCGGAATATAATGACAGATTAGTTAACCTGCTATCTTAATAAGAAGTAGAATCATTTGCATTGCATTAACACGTGAAATAGTGGATAGTTGAGGAGATTGAAACCCTATTTCCTTCATAACTGTTATAAACCCAAAGTATAATCATCTTTAGTTTATTTTCTGCACCTAGTCATAATTCTTAGTCATCAATCTAAAACTAAAGAACGTCAACCAAATAGATACCATAGAATAGATAACCGGTACTTAATAAACCAGGCTCTGTGGACGATAAACTCGGTCTTACAGATCTTTATTACTTGAACGATACGTACACTTGCGTAAGCACTTAGAAATATCGCAACAACCGCTGTGACTCAAAAGAAAGAAAAACAAACATAATACTATACTAAACACAACAAAAACGAATAAAATACTAACTAAAAATGACTGAAAAGGCGTATACAAAATACGCCTAATAAACACCCCCAAACTTAACCTTTGCTCGCCCTCGAGCAAAGATCAAAACAAAAAAAATAAAGAAACAAAATTAAAGAGACTCAAAGACTCAAATCAAGCAGTTGCACAAGGTTACTTAGAAACACATGAACGTCAGTTGGGATAATATGTAGGAACAGATATAACATGAATTTAGCAATCTAGAATTTCAAGTCAGATATTTCGCAAATTCATTTCAGTCATAATCAATGGAAGCATGAATACCTAACCTATGCATATCAATTTCATTTAGTTCTATGTGTCAGTTTACTTGTTATTCTCCACTAATCATAGACATATATTCTAGAGATCATCAAGACTTTTCAGAGTCGTAATGTAGGCTTAGGCAGGGGTAGGTAAGATTAGACATTTAGGCTCAATTTACGTACCATAAGCATTTTTCTTACTCAATCATTTGTCCTTCTTTTGGGTATTTTTTTCAGTTCATACCTATATCCCCTTTCTTTTTTTAGAGCATGAACAATTCACATAGGCACCCCCAAACTTAAGCTTTTACATTTTTTTCATTGGGATGCATCACTTTTTCAATCTCTTTTTGTATTCCTTTTTCACCCCAAGTTTTCAATTACCGCTTATGGCACACGAGAGAATCATGGGGTGTCAAAGAAAATAACTCATTTTAGGCTCAAAGGGCTGACTAGGGATACAAATGTATTGCAAGGTAGGTAATGAATAGTAAGAAGGGCTAACAAAGAAATGCCTGAATCATCTCCCTAACATGTACATCTTAACTATTTCGCATAAAATAACAAACAAGCATACTTCACAGACATTTTTCAATTGACAGCACATAGGCTAAGCACCAAATATTCTAAATAATTAAATTTTCATGAATTTTTGGCATATCTAACTTAAGCACACAAATTTTAGCTTCTCATTCCACTACATTATCCCACTTAGTTCACTAGGCGTTCCAAATAAACACAGCATGCATGATCATAAAAAAAAATTGACTCACATAAAACACAAAAACAAACAAAAGACTCAAAAGTAAAATAAAATTAGAACCCCCCCCCCCCAAAACTTAAACTACACATTGTCTCAAATGTGTAAAAGACTCAAAAATTAAAGGGACGACTTACAGACATACATCGGCTCAAAACGGTGGTGGTGGAGGCGAATATTGCACTGAGACGGTATCTGTGGGAGGAGATTTGACGATTCAGTGCCTAAATTTCTGCGACCTCTCTGATCTTCTGGCACCGCGGTTCTGCATGATGGCACCGCGGTGCTGAAATTCTTGATTCGGTGTTTTTCTAGCGTTTTTCTCTGTTTCATGTCTCATTCCTTCACCTGGCATCACAACACAACAAAAATACCAAAAGTGAGACTGTTCTAATTAAACTAAATTACATAATTTAAAAAAGCATAAGGTTGCCTCCCAAGTAGCGCTGTCTTTAACATATTGTAGCCGGACGCAGGTTCTTTATCAAATCATTGGGGTAAATTAACCCCACAAACTATCCATTTCAAAATCATTTTCCTCTTCCTCACTTTATTTCTCTTTTTCTTTTCATTGGGTTCAGTGGGACTTACCTGTTTGTCAGCCTTCATGTCATGAACTTTTGTTGTAGCTTTCAAACTAGCCTGTGGGTTCACAACTGTAGGAATGATCTCCAAAGTTTTTGTCTGTGTTTGCTGATCTGCTGTGTCAGTTTTGCTTACTGCGAAGCACTTGTTGCTAGCCTGAGACTCAATGGTGGATTTGAACACCCTGAATACCATCTCTTCTTCCTGAACCCTTAGTCTCAATTCCCCTTTCTCCACATCAATTATAGCTCTGACCGTTGCAAGGAATGGTCTCCCCAAAATGATGGGTATTTCATCATCTTCCTCCATGTCAAGAATGATGAAGTCTGTTGGAAAGAAGAACTTTCCACCTTGACAAGCACATTTTCAACTATGCCTCTGGGGTGCACCACGGTTCGGTCAGCTAGCTGCAGATTAACTGTGGTTGGTTTGGCTTCTCCCAAACCCAATCTCTTGAATACAAACAGAGGCATGAGATTGATACTAGCCCCTAAGTCACATAGTGCCCGGTTGCATGTTACATTGCCAATAGTGCAGGGCAGGGTGAAGCTTCCTGGATCTTTCAACTTAAGAAGCAGTTTCTTTTGTAGGATGGCGCTGAACTCCTCTGTCAGCGCTACTGTCTCATAATCCGTCAACCTTCTTTTCTTCCCAAGTATCTCCTTCATGAATTTAAAGTATGCAGATATTTGTTCTAACGCCTCAATAAAGGGCATATTAATGTGCAGCTTCTTAAATACCTCCAAGAACTCGAGAATCGCTGTTTATGACCTTCTTCCTGAGCCTCTCGAGGTAAGGGATTATATTAGTGTATTCCTCAAAGGTGCAGTGGAGCTTTCTTAATCAGTAGGGTCCTCAGCCACTTCTCATTTCCTTCCTCAATCGTTTTCTCACCCTTTCTCATGAACCACTTCGGTCGGGAGCAACTCGCCCAATCGCTTCACTCCTTACCAACACCGCTCGACATCGCTATTCGATTGACCTCTGTATTTCTTGGGAGAGTACCTGCGTTGGTTACCATCTTCACTAGTTGCCCAACTCGTTTCGTGTTCCCGAGATGACCTAGTTTCGCATATGAACCGATTCTCGTGAATTAGTGAGTAAGAATGCAACCTCACCATCAAAGCTTCTGCCTGTAGGTAGTCTAAATCTGCGGGATGAGGTAGCTGATTATGGTTGGCCGGGTTCTCGTACCTACTCGATATGATTGCCGCTGGCCCGGTCGCTCTCCACGAAAGTTAGGGTGATTCCTCCACCGATTGTATGTGTTGAATTATAAGGTTGCCAAAGTTCCCAATCGCTTGAACTCGCTTCCTTTGGCACATTATTGGGTCCACCACGCAGATTCACAAAGGAATGCGTCCACCACAAATCTCACAATTTACGTGCATATGGATTGCATTAATGTATACGGTGTTCATCGCAGCTGCTTGGCCGTGGCGGCCACACGCGCATTCGTGGCGATGATGGCTTCTAATTTACGATGTATGCCATAGTCTTCCCGTTATTCACCGACTGCCATCCGCTTCCTTGATGATTGTCGCGCCATGTCTTCCAAGAACTCATGTGCCTCATCGACACTCTTTCTCACGGCGCTCCTCGCCGCAAAGATCAATGATGGTACGAGTAGTACCGCCAACACATTATAAAAATGTGGACTAACATCCACTTCTATGCCATGACGCGGCATTTCCTTCAGATCCTTAAATCGCCTCCCATGCATCATAGAGTGACTCACCATCCACCGTAAAATTGTTTAACTCTCCCTTAACTTTGCCGCTTAAAGTGGGAAGAACTTTGCAAGAAACTTTGGGGCAATGCCTGCCAGCGTGACAAAGCGCGTGCAGTGAGTTCAACCAGCTCTTGACTCTGTCCCTAAGTAAGAACGGGAAGAGCATCAGTCTAATGACATCGTCAGTAACGCCATTGTATTTGAAAGTGGCACACAACTCCAAAAAGTTGGCAATGTGCATGTGGAGGTCTTCAGATGACAATCCCCCAAACTGTATTGTGTTCTGGACCATGCTCAGGATGGTTGGCTTGATCTCAAAGTTGTTTGCCCCTATTGCTTGGAGCTTGATGCATGTATGTGCACCAGTAACCGTGAGCATAACATAATCTCCCAAGCTCATTTCTGCAGGTGGTGGGACTTGTCCCATGGCAGCAGGTACCTCATTATTTGGCAATCGATATTTGAGTAGGGTTTTTGTTTAACTACTAGAATAATTGCAAGAATTACTGAACTATTTAAGTTGTAATCAGTTATGAATGAATTAGGGCTTTCAAAATCCTCGACTATCCACTCTATTCAATCCTTAATGCAACTAGAATGACTTCTTCTTCTACGTTAAGATAGCGGTTAACTAAACTGTCTTATATTTCGGTTAGGACATATAATCACTCAACCCTAGTGCAGAACCCTTCTATATTTCTATGATAGGATTTACAACAAAGGAGGATTAAGAACAGTAACATATAATGCTACACAAGTATTGGGGTACTGTCGTTCGCGATTTTAACCTATGTCTAGTCAATTACAATATATCCAAATATCTCCTCTCGATTCTTGATTCGAAATCATATATATTATGATAATTAGTGATCAATTAATTATCAAGCATTCATATCAATTATTGACTAAATGTTAATCAAGTGAAGACGAAATCAAACTACTGCATTAATTCATGAATAGAAGTTTCAGGTGATTCATAAGGAAAATCCTAATAAAGTGTTTAGCTCCTAGTCATAGTCACGCTAAGAACTAACACAAAATCTATACATAAACTGAATTAAAAACGAAAGAAAAGAAATTACTGCGAATTAAGTCTCCAATTGTAGCCTCCATTGTTGTCTTGTGTTGTGCTATGTTGTAGAATGACCAACCTCTCCCCTAGCATTAATCCCTAAGGCTTAAATATGTTTCACATTTCGTGCCCTATGGACCAATCTGCCCTTAGCCAATTCTTCTGAATCGAGATTTTTCGACCGACCGCGATTCAGATAACGGCACCGCAGCATCAAACTCGCGACCTCTCAAGAATAATGGCACCGCGATTCAGATGTTGCACCGCGATCGAAATCCTCGGCTTCAAGAAATATGACATCGCAATTCTGCATATTGGCACCGCGGTGCTGACAATCCTTCGTCATGATTTGTCAATTTTCGTCCTTTTTGCCCCCGAAGCATCTTTTCTGCTCAATTCTCGCTCCTAACAAGAGTCGAGACTTCTACAATCACCGATATTTTAATTCTAGAATCCATACCAATACTAAAATCCAATAACACGACATGGACACGTTTAAGCAAGAAACAAATAAATATAATAAATAATTTTAGAAATTAAAAATAAAAGGTCAAGACACCCATGTCAAAGTGGCTCCCACTCACGTGACTACATCATCATCATTACTTAACTCTCCTCACTATATAAACTCTCATTTGTGTTCCCTTAACTCATCGAAACTTACGTGTCCTCTATTATTCTGACACCAATTCTCTTAAATTAATTTTCCCATTTTCTTTTATTATATATATGATGGATCATCAACTGAGTTCAAGAAAACGAGTTCGTGATGAATCGTCCGAGTTAGAAATCAACTCACCTGAAGTAAAAAGACTTAAGGAAAATCTCTTAGACGATTTATACGAGTTATCTACTCCCAGTCATGACCTCGACTCATTCATGCAGATTCTCGAGGAGGAGATTACCACTTTACCCTTACCAGACACGACAGTTATTACGTCAGAGTCTGGCGAATCACAGCCGGAGCTAGGATACCTTCTAGAAGCATCAGATGATGAACTCGGATTACCTCCGCCAACGAGGGCGGAGACTGAATTAGTCCGAATTGTTACTGAGTCGAATGGACTCAGTAACGAGTTTTGGCCGAGTTATGACTCGTTTGATTTGGGAGTTGTTGAGTTGGATAATTATAGTGGTAATATTGGTGAATATGTTGGGTTAGATGGGTTGTTTGATAATTCGGATCTGGGTTTCGGGTCGGGTGATTTTCTATGGAGACCCGAGACTTTACCCGCACAATAGTATAGGGGATATATATTATTGTAAAGAATTTTATAATTTTCTTTTCTTTTCTTTATATAGTATTATTTATTATAAACAGAAAGGAAGAAGAAATTATGAAATATTGATGACCAATTGAAATGAAAATTTTAGCAACGTTAGCAGAATTTTATTTTAAGTGTTAGTTGATTGAATAATATGTTTATGCAAATTTCTGAATTGGGTATAGATAATGGCTTATGAAAGTTAATTAGTAGGAAACATTAGAGGATCGTTTGGTTCGAAGACAAGTTAGGTTGGATTATTATTATTGGAACAGATATGTTGAGATTATTTTTTATTGATTATTATATTAAAATTGAGATTATTTTTTATAGATTATTTGATTTACTATATTAAAATAACATGCACTGCATAATTTCTAAATTATGCTAAATAGAGTGTATAAATATAAAAATAGTACTCATAATTATTTATGAAAAAGTGTAAGAAATAATCCCTTAATTATTCTCATTAATGAAAGACACATATATACAAGTTACAAGGAAGATCATCTTCCTATTCTACCTAGGAATCCCTATTCTATAAGAATACTAACTTTACAGTTATGATAATATTACACTACTAATTAAGGTACAAATCTAAGTCTAATATTCACCAAATATACAAAGGAAAGGAAAAGGAGGGTCCCACATCTTGACTCATTCTCGACTGGCATTGGGCCATAGCCCAATATACTTTAACACACCCGCAAATAAAGCGACTTGCCAGACGGAGATCGTTTTTAAAATCTTCAAAAGGATCGGAAGCACTTTCAGAAAGATAAGCGCAATGCAATTTGATATCTTAGGGACATACGACGCAGATTTGTCCTTTGGCTACCTTCTCTAACAAAGTGAATATCCATCTCTATGTATTTAGTACGTCAGCCGAATCGATTACGTAAAGGTTGATGACACTTATATTATCACTATACACCGCGTAGCCTTCTCAATAGGACATCGCTCTAAAAGTAGATTTCGAACCAACACGACTGAAAACCACATCGCTACCCTCGATACTTACCTACACTTGAACGTGAAAGCATGATTGACGCCGCGTACTACGAGACCAAGTTGTTACCCAAAAACATACAATAGCCGACGTAGATCGTCGATGTCGACAACCACCCCAATCATCATCTCAGATACGAGATGTAGACGCCGTCGGGATACAAATGCAAACCATACTCGTTGTTCCTCGAATGTACTAAGGATGCGTTTGAGCGCATTCATATGTTCAACTCGATCACGATAAACAAACACACTCGCTGGATCGTATATGTAATGTCTGATCGCGTGAACATAAGATACTGAAGGGCGCCTGCAAGACTACGATAGCGGGTCAGATCCTCATACGGAGAGCCAGCTGCATCACCAACTTGGGTTTAGAAATCAACTGGAGTAGAAGTGGACTTACAGGATAACATCCCAGCCCTCTCAATGATCTCTGATGCATACTTCCTCTGTGTTAAGAACAATCCACCTGCATGACGAGTGACTGCAATCCCCAAAAAATAGCTCAAGGGCCTGTCTTTCATGACAAACTCGTAATCGAGCATTGTCATAATAGACTTTCTCAAAGCATCGTAAGAGGCAATCAAGATAATATCATCCACATAACAATATATAAGCCATGGAAGAACCCCGACGATATATGAATAATGAATTATCGCACTGTGAGAAACCCATAGTTGAAGCAAAATCAAGAAACCTCTTATACTGTGCCCATGAGACCGCTTAAGCCCATACAATGACTTCTTCAATGTATGCATACGATAGATATCTAGTATCCCCAACCCCAGCGGTCGATGATATACACTGTCTCAAGATCACCATGTAAAAGCATTCTTCACATCTAGGCGAACGGACCATGATTTTGAAAGAGCTAAGCCGAGCACAAGGCATCGTAGCCGACTTGACCACCGGGCTAAATGTTTCACCACAATTCACACCAACCTGCTGAGTCTTACCATCACCTACAAGTCTAGCCTTATGCCTCGCAAATGAACCATCCGAATTTTCCTCATGAACAAAAATCCAGATAGACCGAATAATATTAAAACCAGATGGACGGGGTACCAACTTCCACGTCTTATTATCAATAAGAGCATTATATTCTTCGGTCATGACAATTTTCCAATTAGGATCATTTAAGGCAGACACATGATTATGGGGTAAGGGAGATTTAAGAACATTTGAATTTAAATTGAAATGTCTTTTTGGTTTTAAAACACCAATTTGACTACGAGTGACTGGACCATGACTCTAGGCTGGATTGGGTGAATTTTGAGAATTTTCAAAAATATCCGAAGTATCACAGGCGCGCCGCCTCCGTATATCGCAGGCTCGCAGAGTTTTCAGCCGCATACGAGGGCGGATTTTGGGGAACCAGCGTATTTTTTGGCAAACCTGAAAAATGTCGAAGAACATAGGGGGAGATATCATCATCCAAAAAATCATAGGAACTAGACACAGGTTTTCTACTTTAGAGAAAGGAAATTAGGATTCATCAAAGAGAACATGACGACTAATGATGATTCGTTTAGAGGACAAATCAAAATATTTATAACCACGGTGATTTGACGGAAAACCCAAAAATACACAAGGAGTAGAACGTGCCTGAAGTTTGTTGATTGTAGTGGATGGAAACAGTGGATAACATAAGCATCCGAAGACCCTAAGATGAGTGTATGACGGAGTCTTATTATATAACACTTTTAGAGTGGATGAATATGTCAAGCCTTTAGAGGGAAAATATTTAGGAGATCGGTAGCCATTTGTAGTGCATGATGCCAAAAGAATGGAGGAACGGAAGAATGAACCAATAAAGTGCGGAGAATTTTATTAATGGTACGAATTTTTCGCTCAGCTTTCCCATTTTGTGAAGACGTATGAGGACAAGAAAAATGAAAATTTATCCCATTTTGAACACAAAACTCCCTAAATTCTCCATTATCATATTATTTGTCATTATCACATTGAATATTTTTTATTTCCCGTTCGAATTGCGTTCTTATGAAGGCTCTAAATTTTATGAAGATGGAAAAACGTGAGATTTTTTCGCAATTGGAAACGTCCATAAATATTTAGTATATCCATCTAATAATAGAACATAATAACGATGACCCATAGAATTGAGAATCAGAGATGTCCATAAATCACTATGAACAATTTCAAATGGCATAGAAGTATTCGAATTTGAAGCTACAAATGGTAATTTAATAATCTTTCCCAAAGAACAGGATTGAAAAATTGAAGTACTACGCGTACCCTTACAAGAATTAAACTTATGTCTATCTAAAGAAGATAAAATAGACGACCCCGGATGACCTAGACGAGCATGCCACAAGGAAGGAGCAAGAGCTGCAAAGGTGGATGACATAGCTTGACGCGAGACACTTGAACTTGGTGTGATTGGATATAGGTCTCCCCCACTGTTACACCTCATGAGATGACTCCCCGTCTTGAAATCCTTTACAGAAAATGGTACTACAACTCGTTGCAGGATTACCAACTCTCTCATGTTTGGACAACGGTTTCTGAGACTAAAATGGTACTACAACTCGTTGCAGGATTACCAAAAGGGGAATATGATACTCTTGCAATAATGATTCAACAGGCTGATCCACTTCCAACTTTCAACAAGGCGCGTTCCCAATTATTGTTGAAAGAAACACGACGTGCTAAACAGGATGAGCACAATAAAAAAACATTAGTCGTTGAAAAATTGCAGTCGCCGACCATCACCACTGCTCCACCACCGCCGGACAACCAGCAGCATAGCCGCGACAGAGGCAGAGGTCGCGGGCAAGGAAATAAGGGGAAGGGTCGCGGCAAAGGCAAGGCACAACAAGAAGAAGAGCAAAGAACGCAAAGAATAATAGCCTGCATGCCGCAGCCGCAAAGTAGCCTGCGGCCGCAATAAATAGCCCATGCAACTGCCCTCACCGCTTGTCCATTCCCGACGCCAGGGCCCACTTCGTAAGCAGCAGCCCAAAGATTCCCTGGCCCAAAGACCAACAGCCCATCTCCTCAACATGCCCATCTGATGTCGGCACAACAGTTTCCTTTAGCCCAGCAGATGTAACCCACTAAATTGGGTCAAGCTTTCAACACTCTCACTCTGCAACCGCCCGACAGTAACTGGTATATGGACTCCGAAGCCACATCACACCTGACCAACTCTTCAGGTAATTTTTTCCAACTGTTTCGGTTAAAGTATCCTCAATACATTATTATTGGCAATGGTCACCGCATTCCAATTGCAGGTTATGGAAATACACACATTAAAAATCCCCATCCATTCTTCTCACTTAACCATGTCCTCTACACCCCTCAAATTATTAAAAAGTTGATATCTGTTAGGAAATTCATTCGTAATAATTGAGTGTCTGTAGATTTTGACCCTTTTGATTTCTCTGTGAAGGATCTCAATACGGGGAGAATTCTTACGCGATGCAATAGTGTGGAAGGCCTCTACCCTTTCACAAACTCTTCCGCTGTCAGAACTCAACAACCAGTCTCCCTTGCAGCATTGTCTCCATCCACCTGGCACAATAGGCTCGGACATCCAAGAGATCACGTTTTTTGTTTTTTTAGAAATAATCAGCGTATTAAATATAATAATAGAAAACTTGCCCAAAACTATTTTTCTTGCCCGCTTATCAAGCATACTCGTCTTCCTTTCTGTCTTCAATGAGTTTTATAGTTTCACCATTTGACATTGTTCATGCTGACTTGTGGACCTCTTCTGTGGTTAGCTCTCTACGTCACAAATTCTATCTTGTTTTATTAGATGATTTTTCACATTTTGTATGGATTTATCCACTCAAATTCAAATCTGAGGGTTTGCTAAATTTCTTGAGTTTCACAGATTTATTAAAACTAAGTTTGAAAAATCAATAAAATCCTTTCAATGTGATAACAGACGTGAATTTCATAATTCGGATTTTCATAATTTTTGCTCCCAACAAGGCATGTTGTTCTGATTCTCTTGTCTCACACCTCCCCCCAAAATGGTAAAGATGAACGAATTATTCGCACTGTTAATAACATGGTCCGTACTCTCCTCTTTCATGCATGTCTGTCATCATCTTTCTAGGTCTATGCTGTCAAAATGGTAGAATACCTCCTAAATATTTTACCTACTAGCACCCTACAAAACAAGACCCCTACATACATTCTATATCGTAGGACTCCATCATATGATCACCTATTGATCTTCGGCTGTCTGTGCTATCCCAATCTCACCTCCACCACCCCTCATAAGTTGGCTCCTCGAACTACATCATGTGTATTCCTCGGTTTCCCACCCAACCATAGGGGTTATCTGTGTTATGACTTGTCCACTCGTCAGATTTATATTTCTCGTCACGTCACGTTCAACGAGACGAATTTCTATTTTCGGACCCTCAGAAATACCGAAAACCTGACTACTTATTTCTTGATGAACCAGTCATACCTCCCAGCATTCTAAGTCAGCTCACTCATATTGCGCCTTCACATGCCCTGTGGATGTACCATCACGCCTTCCAAATGAGCAAGTTGATCTTTCACCATCGTCAGTCATCTTTAGTCCTCAGACGAAAAATCATCCACATTCCCCAACTCCAGCTGTCTCAGACCCTACAACTCAACCAATGCAGCCACCCACTGTACCCAGTCACCAAATGAAAACTCGTTCCAAACGCGAGATTTTCAAACCCAAAGTCCAGTTTAACCTGTCTGTCCAAACCATTTCTCCACTTCCAAAGAACCCTAAATTGGCTAAACTTTACCCTAATTGGAATGTGGTCATTTCTGAGGAATATAATGCTTTAACTAAGAAGCATACTTGGGATCTAGTACATAGACCAGAGGAGGTGAATGTGATCAGATGCTTGTGGCTTTTTCGTCACAAATTCCGAGACAGTGGTGTTTTGGAACGCTGCAAGGCTAGACTTGTGGCAAATGACACTAATCAATATGAGGGCATTGACTGTGGTGATACTTTTAGCCCGATTGTTAAACCGGCGACAATTTGTACTGTTCTTAGTATTGCTATGGGTAAAAAGTGTCTGATTCATCATCTGGATGTCAAGAACGCATATCTTCATGGAGATTTGAAAGAAATTGTGTACATGCATCAGCCACCTGGTTTTGTTCATCCTGTCGTTCCCCAGTATGTCTGTCATCTCAGGAAGTCACTCTATGGTCTAAAACAGGCACCTCGTGCTTGATACGACCATTTTGCCAGGTATATTATGCAGATTGGGTTTATTTGCAGCATGTGTGACACCTCTCTGTTCATTTTTCATCATGGTAGTGACATTGCTGACTTGTTATTATATATTGATGACATTGTTCTCACTGCCTCATCTGACAAATTGAAAAATGACATTATTGCTCTTCTCAAAATTGAATTTGCTATGACTGATTTGGGCAAACTGAGTTACTTCTTGGGTATATCAGTTACTAGATCTGCAGATACTATGTTCCTGAGTCAGCGTAAGTATGGAGAAGAAATTGTGTTCAGAGCTCAGTTGTGAAATTGCAAGGTCGCCAACTTCGCTGATTCAAATCCAAGCTCGCTTCGGCGGTGATCCAGGTTCGATCCTACTCTCTATCGGTCTTGCGTGCTCTTCAAGACTTCACATTTACTGTGCCCGACATTGCATATGCCGTACAACAACTGCGTTTCACGCACGTCCCGAGGAACCCCATTTTGCTGCTCTTAAGCGTATTATCAGATACATTAAGGGCACTCCTGACTATGGGTTGCTTCTCTACCCCTCCGCTCCGAACAGGTTACTCTCTTACACAAATGCTGATTGGGCAGGGTGCCCGGACACGCGACGCTCTACTTCAGGCTATTGTGTGTTTTTAGGGGATAATATTATCTCTTGGTCTGCCAAGCGACAAGCCACGTTATTCCGCTCCAGTGCCGAAGCAGAGTATAGGGGTGTTGTTAATGTAGTTGCTGAGATCTGTTGGCTCCAGAATATTCTCTTGGAGCTCAGTTGTTCACTGCGTAAGACATCTATAGTCTATTGTGATAACATATATGTTATTTACATGTCCCTTAATCCTGTCCAGCATCAGCGGACCAAACATATTGAGATGGATATCCATTTTGTCCGTGAGAAGATCGCACGTGGTCTAGTCAAAATTCTACATGTACCATCCTCCTATCAGTATGCAGACATCTTCACAAAGGGACTACCCAGACAACTGTTCACAAAGTTCAGATCCAGCCTGACCTCTTCCCGCTCCGTCTGAGGGGGAGTATTAGCGAATATTCTTCAAATATTCACAGTATATATTGTATTTATTAGTATCATGTATTTAAGGTAACTTAGGATTCTTATTGTATTAGGAATCACCTTTGTACAACTATATATATTGTGATTAATGAAATAAATCTCTAAGAAAAATTATTCCAACATATTACAAAAGTTTATGAGTTTGTTCCAAACCCATGGTTATCATTAATTATCCATTTATCAAAAAAAATCTTTTAACTATGTTTAAAATGGCAATGGAGTCATCAAGCAATTGTTGGGCTTCTAAGCTTTAAAGATTGGGATTTAAAAATAAGGTGACGTGAATGAGAAATATAGGAAAATAAAAATTTGAGCAAAATTCTTTTTGAATGAGAACTTTGTACCACATTAATGGTGGAAAGAGAGAGTTGTGTGCTTATATATGGAGGCATATATTTTAGCTTATAATAGTTGAGAAGAGAGTCTCCTTCACATTATCATTGATGTGGTTGCTCGACTTTAGATTTGGATTTGTTTGATAATTATTTTTGGATCAAATTTATTTTTCAATTTTATAATTTAATTTTCCTTTCGTGGAATATTCCCAATGGACATTTCCTTTTCAGGAACATGCAAATCTTTCTTGAACAGACACCATACCTGTTCTGCACATGTATTTCCGCTCAAGATATTGGATATAAATTTAAGAGGTTTCACCTCATTTTTACACAGAAAATACTAAATTTTTGAAATCATAACTTCTGAATCTTTTCTCCTCATCTTCAGTGCATCGTTTGCAAACAAAACTGTAAGTGTCGTGTGATTTACTTTGCTATTTGAGTTCGTCGGAGTTTTGTAGTTGCATTGCCGCTACTACAGAAACGTTTCCGTTCTATCCTGCGAGGAAGTAACCCAAATCTTTGATAACAATGAGAGGATTATAATTCCTTAAGGACACACGAGCAATATGTGAGGTTGAAAGATTTTTTCTACTTCTTCTACTTTTCTATTCGAATATTTTTTTCTAGTTTTGATTAATAAACAAAAAATAATTTATTAATTACTATTCCAGAACACAGTTAATAACAACAATATCAGAACGCCCTCCAACTATAAATAGAGTAATCATCTGATGGCCCTTCAATATCTTCAAACACCTCATTCCCAAAGTTAAATGAAAGAAATTTGTAATCAGTAAGCCCCGTAACAGCCAGTAATAAGATCCTAGATTGTGATCCTTTTAATTAATTGCTATCCATACTAGTAATATATTATGTTACCATATAAGTATTTAGCAGTAATAAATTCTGTTACCATATTAGTCTAACCAGTAACCAATATGGAATCTGGAAAATGAAAATCAATTCATCCTAAAAGAGTTCCTTCCAAATTGCTCACGTATCCCTCATGATTCATCTTTTAAACTACTACATTAAACTTACCACAAACAAAGAGGGAGGGCCGTCTCAAAGGGGTCTGGGCCCTTAATATAAGTAAATATATAATTTAATTGTAAATAACAACACAATATAACTTCAAGTTAATCAATCCCTACTTTGATTGAGCTAAGACCTGCGAATTATGAGTATTTACGGTAAATTCTGGCTAATATTACTTAATAAAAAATGAAGGATCCTAAATTTTTTCATTTTTCGGGGCTCCTGTGCGGTAACACACCTCGCATGGATTCAAAAACGGTCCTGCAAAAAGGAGTAGTGAGTAGTGACGAAGCCAGGACTTTTATTTAGGAGTTAAAAAATATAAAGAAGTAGACAAGAAGAAGTAGAATTCAAAATCTATTATATATAATCTTAATTTCTTAATTTTGTATATACAATGGAAACGAATAATGTGTGAGGAAAACTTGCATTATTCTTTGGAGGAGAATAGAAGAAAACTCCATTTGAAGCAAGTTTCGAGATCACACGCAATATTGACCATTGACTTTTCGATCCTTAATTCATCTCTTTACTTTATTGCACCAAACAATTAGCTGAGTTTTAGGAACTGTGTTTTCGATTTGCTTGACACTAATATTCAGCCTTCCACTATAAATAGGTAGAACCATAACGGTTGATTCACCACACATATATTTGGAATTGAATGACAGAATGTTAGAAAAGAGAATAGTATTTATTCGATCTTCTGAAAAATATGAAAAGTGAATACGTGTTTACATAAATATATAAATATATAATGGATCGGGTTGCACGCCGCAACAAAACATAAAGTGAATACTCGTTCATAAATACGTAAACATAATGGATCGGGTTGCACGCCGCAACAAAACGTAAAGTGAATACGTGTTCACAAATACGTAAATATAATGGATCGGGTTGCACGCCGCAACAAAACGTAAAGTGAATACGCGTTCACAAATACGTAAACATAATGGATCGGGTTGCACGCCGCAACAAAACGTAAAGTGAATACGCGTTCACAAATACGTAAATATAATGGATCGGCCGCGACGCCGCAACAAAACGTAAAGTGAATACGCTCACAAATACGTAAATATAATCGGCCTGCCGCACGCCGCAACAAAACGTAAAGTGAATACGCGTTCACGAATACGTAAACATAATGGATCGGGCACGCCGCAACAAAACGTAAAGTGAATAAGTGTTCACAAATACGTAAAGATAATGGATCGGGTTGCACGCCGCAACAAATATGAAAGATGAATACATGTTCGCTTTATATAAATATGAAAAGTGAATACGCTGTTCACAAATATATAAATGTAACAAACATATGGAAATGTAGGAATGTCCTAACGTATAATACGAGATAAACCAAGTGTTAGTTAAACCGAGAATTTCCTATGAGGAGTTGTTGCATATTTAAAAATGTTGTAACTCGATATGTTTTTGCAATATGCTTATTACGTTATAATGTGATTGCGCTTTGGAATATTGTGGTGTTACTTTGAATTGCAGGTAAGGTTCTCACCATTGGATGGTAGGACTGACTCTTTATTTAACATGTTTCAGGAAAGCATGATAGAGGAAAGGCTCCACGCCAAGGCTAGCGATCGTCCCGCAGCCTCTTGTCATACCAAGTCCATTGTTTCGGGCTTGGTACTCGTCGTTCGTAATGTCGTTCAATGTCTCGGGAAATGCCCGTGTGGAATGGTCTCCCTTCCAACTTAGAATAATATTTGTCAGTATGTCTATGTAGAAACAATATTTGCACAAGCATGGGCTCGCGTTATATTTTCAATAAAGTCATAAACAAATTTCTTTATTGTTATTTTTATTAATAGCTCCGTATTTGAATATAAGTTTAAATTTCTAAATAAAGGGAATTAAATGGTGCTCCTGGTTGAAAATAATTGTCCAGGTGCCATCACGCCCTAAGTAAAGACTTAGGAAAAGTCGGGGCGTGACACAATCGATCTCCTTCAATTTGATTTTCGATTCTCTGTTTTCATCGATCAATCTCCTTCAATTGATTTCCTTCTTCGATCTCTTCTCCTCGATTTGAATCAATTGCTTAATCTTGATTCACAACAGTTTCGATTTCAATTTTCTGTTTTTTTTTCCAGATGAAACTCACGATTTCGATCGAATCGCGATTTCGATTTTAAATCAATTTCGAATTCTAGATTATGCAGGTCCTCCTACGAATCATAGGCTCTGATACCATGTTAAATTTCGGAATGAAGTGCAGATTTTGTTCTGCAAGCAGAGGAGAAACTGAGAGGAAGAAACGAAAGAGAATTGAGAAGAAGAGCAGGGGAAAGTAAAAGGAATAAGAAAGAGATATTTTGGGGAGCAAAGTGCTCTTCTCAGATTTCATATAATATGTTTGCTCAAATGAATATTACAAGTAAATGCCTATTTATAGGCTAAACTAATTGCACTCCTAATATCACAAAATATCTAATTACAAAATATCTAATCTAATCAAAATATCTAATGATATCATTTAATCAAAATAATATCCAATTAACTAACCACATATATATACAATGTATATATATGGTATACACTTGGTGTATCTCAACACCCGTAACAGCCAGTAATAAGATCCTAGATTGTGATCCTTTTAATTAATTGCTATCCATACTAGTAATATATTATGTTACCATATTAGTATTTAGCAGTAATAAATTCTGTTACCATATTAGTCTAACCAGTAACCAATATGGAATCTGGAAAATGAAAATCAATTCATCCTAAAAGAGTTCCTTCCAAATTGCTCACGTATCCCTCATGATTCATCTTTTAAACTACTACAGTAAACTTACCACAAACAAAGAGGTAGGGCCGTCTCAAAGGGGTCTGAACCCTTAATATAAGTAAATATACAATTTAATTGTAAATAACAACACAATACAACTTCAAGTTAATCAATCCCTACTTTGATTGAGCTAAGACCTGCGAATTATGAGTCTTTACAGTAAATTCTGGCTAATATTACTTAATAAAAAATGAAGGGTCCTAATTTTTTTCATTTTTCGGGGCTCCTGTGCGGTAACACACCTCGCATGGATCCAAAGACGGTCCTGCAAAGAGGAGTAGTGAGTAGTGACTAAGCCAGGACTTTTATTTATTTAGGGGTTAAAAAATATAAAGAAGTAGACACGAAGAAGTCAAGAGAATTCAAAATCTATTATATATATTCTTAATTTTGTATATACAATGGAAACGAATAATGTGTGAGGAAAACTTTTATTATTCTTTGGAGGAGAATAGAAGAAAACTCCATTTGAAGCAAGTTTCGAGATCACACGCAATATTGACCATTGACTTTTCGATCCTTAATTCATCTCTTTACTTTATTGCACCAAACAATTAGCTGAGTTTTAGGAACTGTGTTTTCGATTTGCTTGACACTAATATTCAGCCTTCCACTATAAATAGGTAGAACCATAACGGTTGATTCACCACACATATATTTGGAATTGATTAATTACTAGTATATTGGTTCTTCTGATTGTTAGTGCTAGTAATTGTCCCATCATAGTAATTTGTTAGATGGACTACATTATACGGAATATGTACTCCAATTACTTCCAACATTCATAGGTAAATGATTCATGCCTTCAAAACTCATCGTCCGAACGACCAGAGACAAAAGTAGGCCAACATACTCTTCTTTGAGATCTTTCTCTAACTTTTTGTTTGTTGTCCACTATATATATACCATGAAGCTCTTGGAAATGTTAGACTTAAGTACACAAGAAAAAAGTATTGTGTTCAACGGTGAATCTTATGATATTTGAACCGGTCAAATTTATATCCTGAATTTACCTTTTTGTAATAGTATACCAGACACCTATCTTCTTGAAATTCTGAATTCACCTCTGCAAAGGACATGCCAGACGTTGCCATGTAGTTGGCCAAAGGCTATGCGGTGTGAACTTTATCTGAGAAATAGAAAGGTTATGATTTATCTCAGAATGTCGGAGGCCATTGGAGTACATATTCCATGTGATGGTAGTCTGTCTAATAAATTACTATGTTGGGGACAATTACTAGCACCATATACTTTTGATCTTTTGGGGAAAAATTGTGCGGGTTTAGCACAAATTAGGCTTTCTCGATTATCTTAACCAATGCAACATACGTTTGATGAATGAATTTGAAAATATTTTCATCTTTTCCTCATTCCCCATAGATACCCATTTCCTCCCTCTCGTGTTCGTTATAATGTTGCTGGATATTTTTCTCTGAAAATTTTGGGTATGTTATTTATATAATAAAACTAGACACAGACAAGGTGATGTAACACCTCTCTATGACCTCCATTGCTATTTATAGTTTTTGGCTTTTCCCCTTATTTTTTCCATTTATGTGTTATGTAGAAAAAATAATAATAAATCACTCAATAAACCCTTTTAATTATGCTAAATTCCTTTCTTCCAAAAAAATAATTTGCTACTCCTCTTAATTAGGAGCTTCTTTACCGGATGAATATTTAGATAATAGCTCAGATTTAGGTTTTTCAACCATCTCAAGCCTTTGCCACTTTCTTCTAAAGGGTTGTTTAGGATGTGACATTAGTTGCTATGTTGGTGTGCCTGCAATCATGCTGGTTTGGTTGGTGAGGGAATAATTTATTCCTATTTTATGGAGAAAGATTATGGATTGATCTTCTAAAGGGTTGTTTAGGATTATGGAATAATTTAAATGCTTTTCTTTATTACTTTTCTTCTTCTTCTTCTTAATTCTGTTAATTATTATATTATTTCTTAGTGATTTGATATTTGTTAAATGACGCCTAGCGTCGCGGCCGTTGCCATCTAGCGCCGCGGCCCTTGTCCGTGTACAGTGATTGATTTTCTGTATATTTGGTATTAAACTTGTACCATAATTAGAATTGTAATATTACCATAAGTGTATAATTATTCTTTATATAAAATATGGTTTTAGATGTAAAGTAGGAATAAGATTCTCCTATTGTAACTTGTATATATATGTCTTTCACTAATAATAATAATCAAGGGATTAATTCTTTTGATAATCTATCTAGGTTTATGAATGGAAGAAAATGAGGAAGTAAATGGTGACGAAGATGAGAAAAGGAAGAAGTAGGAATGATAATCTAACTTTTATGGATTATCTCTCTCAAGACATCCCTTTTTAATGAAGTTGCATTGTATGTTGGATTTAGAGGAGAAACTGTTAAAATGAATACATATTAAGTTTTGGAGTTTTGAAATTTAGTATAATTTGATGATTCTAAGAAAAAAGCATTATTAATGATAAAAGTGCGAAAATTTAAGCCTACATCAACTCTTCTTTAAGTTTATTTCCTCCTTTACATACTTCATAAAGAAAATAAGTTACCTCAGAGTATAGCTAAATTAGTGAAGAAGAAATATGACCGCAAGGCCATGAGTTGATTCTCGCATAAACCTTCTTGGTTGAACTCACACATGGCTTGCCAGTGTGGTTAATCACCGACGTGGTTTGCGGGCTATCATACACCGAGGTTTACCCTGTGCGTACTCAAAAGAATAGCGGCGGCGGGTTCCTTCGTCAACAAAAATAAAGAAAATAAGTTTCATCTTCACCTAGATTTTACTATTAATACAAAATTCAACTTTAGAGAAACGCATACATCTAACCTACAGTAATTCATTAGCATTTGAAAAATAATAAGGGGTTTCAAATATTTAAAAAATATTTTGTAAATTAAATAGTTTTTTATTATCGCGCCAAGCGCGAACCTCTTCACTGGTGTATTACTGTATTATAAATAGGGGTGATAAAATTAGCCCAAACTCAAATGACCCGCCCAAGATTTTATGGATTTGAGCAAGAGTTATTTTGATGATGAGTTTGTTTGAGCTAGCTCAAGTTGACTCATCATAAATCAACAGCCCAAATGAGCCCATGATGATGCCCAAACTTGACCCATCAAAATACTTAATTTTAATGATTAGAGTTTCACTCTAGATTAAGATTTTTATTTATAAATAATACTATTATCCATAACTAAGTATATTAAATATAATTAGAGATGACAGATGGACCGTTTATAAAATAATTATTTATAAATATAAAAAAAAAATCGTACATCTCCCCCCCGCCCTTACCCCAACCTCCCGCCATATCCCTCCAAATTTTCAAATTTCTATTTTATATTTTTTTACTTATATAAACAATTTATAAAAAATATGATTTTTTTCTTACCCCTCTCTTCCCTAACCCCCCACCTCACCCTCTTACCTCCACCACTCCCCCGCCCTACCACACCTCCCGCCCCTACCCCGCACTATCACATTCTCAAATTTCTATTTTATATTTGTTTACTTTTATAAACAATTTATAAATAATATATTTTTTTTCTTACCTCCCCCCACCCTACCACATTCTCAAATTTTTATTTTATATTGTTTTTACTTTTATAAACAATTTATAAAAAATATGATTTTTTTCCTTACCTCCACCTCCTCCCGCCTCTACCCTCCCGCCCCGCCTACTACATTCTCAAATTTCTATTTTATTTTTTTACTTTTATAAACAATTTATAAAAAATATGTTTTTTTTTCTTACCTCCACCCCCCTCACCACCCTATCCCCACCTCACGCCTCCTCCCGCCCTACCACATTCTCAAATTTATATTATATATTTTTACTTTTATAAACAATTTATAAAAATATAATTTTTTCTTACCTCCACCCTCCCCGCCTCCCTACCTCCCGTCCTACCCCTTCTGCCCTATCACATTCTCAAATTTCTATTTTATATTTTTTTTACTTTCATAAATAATTTATAAAAAATATGAATTTTTTCTTATCCCACCCCTATCCACACCTACCCCTTCCACCCCAACTCCATCATCAAATTTCTATTTCATAATTTTTTTGCTTTTATAAAAAATAAAATAAAATTTAAAAATATTATTCTTATTTTAAAAATAAAGATATGGAAAAATCAAATATCATACAAAATAAAATAACATCATAGAAGGTAAGTTTGAATTTTGTAAAGTAATGAGTCAAGTTGGACAATATGGGTTATGACCCATCATTTTAGCCCATCTTGACCCGCCCATCTTAGCCCATGT
Organism: Przewalskia tangutica; assembly: GCA_029844215.1. Classification (NCBI taxonomy): domain Eukaryota; kingdom Viridiplantae; phylum Streptophyta; class Magnoliopsida; order Solanales; family Solanaceae; genus Przewalskia; species Przewalskia tangutica. Next base: position 123,192,121 of record CM056723.1, read on the forward strand.
AAGTTTTGGGCGGGTTGAACATTGATCCATTTATAATTGCATTTCATCTTGATCAACTTCAAATTTAAACTAGTCCGCCACTCCTAATTATAAAGTAATAAAAGTGAGTGGAGCAAAAATTGTGAGAGTGGGCCATTTTTCATGGTCATTTTTTACTGAATATCATAAAGATTTGTAGATAGAAGAGAGCAATTGAGTATTTGAGGCAGGGCCGTCTTTGTACCTTTATTTATTTATTTATTTATTTATTTATTTATTTATTTATTTATTTATTTAGTATTAGTCATAATTTACTGAAAGATCCATAATTCGTAGATCTTAGCTCAAACTTTTACGAATTACCAACAAAATGTTTGAGACGACTCTGATTTGAGGTGTTAGCGGGGAGGGAAGAAAGGTGGGTGGATGGGTGAAGCAAAAAGAAAGAGGAATGAGAATAAAATAAAGGGTAAGAGATCGCCGGTAAAGTTACGTCGTGTAACTTGCTTTTTCGCACAAATTTAAGGATCAAAATGTGTATATAGCACATAAAATGTTGCAATTCATATTGGGTGGTACCACCCGTGCATGAGTTTACATTTACCTCATTACATTGGCTAACAATGGAAATGTACTGATAAATGTGAAATTATATAACAATTTATGAGACAAATCCTTTTTTTTTTAAAAATAAATCGATAACACCAATCGTATTCCTTGTCTAGTATCGGTAAAGTTTATGCAGGATGTGCAAAAGCTGAAATATAACACAATATTGTTGGTCATATTGCTCCTATAAAGTTGGACACTATTTAGATCAGTACGAACAGTGGCATTAAAAGTAGTATTTGCTGCGCTTGTTCCTTCCGTAGGCGTTTTGTCGTGTTCGTACACGCAGCGAAATTTAAAAATCTATGTTTCAGACCCGACATAACGGTCAAACTGTAGTATGATTATATAATATAAAATAATAACACAAAGCAAGAATGTAATACTTCAAACGAAGACTTACATTTGTAGTTAGCAATCTGAAACCTTGAAGCTTTGTGTAGTCCGAGGGTGAGCACGCAAATATCCCTCAATTTGCAAGTCAAGAACTTTGATGTAATTTTCTAACTCTTAGAATGCTAGGAATTCCAGCAGAGCTTTAGAAGAGAATACTCTCTTAGTTTTGGTGTCAAGAAATGGGAAGGGGAACCCCTTTATTTATAGCTGAAGTGGACAGCTAGGGTTCTCCAAATGGGTCAGCCCATTAAAACCTCAACAGTGGCCATGGACCATCGGACGCGCCAAAGACAATGGCCACAGATAAGTTCAGGCGCCGCGGCCCTGCCCCATTTTCTGCCTTGTTTTCATTTCTTTCTAATGTCTCGATTATCAACCGAACATATATTTAATCTCTAATTACATCCTTCAATCGACGGAACAGACTTAGTGTTACCCTTCAGGCCTTTACATATTAACACTAATAACATTAGGGTCTACACAGAACTCCTAGATTGCGTCGGAAGACGAACTCAATATGTAAAGTTTAGCTACACGAAACATGTGAACTGAACCTCTATGTGAGAAGATAAAATCCTTTCATTCACGACACACTCAATCAATCTTAGGATTTGTCAAGTGTCTATCCAAATGGCTTGATCATTATACCTCATCTATATTAGTTGACAACAGGACCATATCAAAGACATGTCCATTGCGTTGGCCAACGACTTAGTCAACCTAATACCACATGAGAATCTGAGTACTCTCTCGAATATACATTCGAGGAATGAATCCTAATTGGCTCAACTATCACCTTTAATCTACTTCGTAATGTACCCAAAACAAGCCGCATCTCAACCTATAAGGCATTTGAGCTTAGGACAGGATCAAAGTACATTACTCTGTAAACAAGGTGGTATCGACCTCAAGTCTAAGGACTTCTATCTCCCACACGTCGATGACATCATAGACATATAACAAAACAGTGCATCAGCAAGGTATACCAATACTTCAACAATTATCCATGCGTTCATCACGAGTTGCCATAACTCGTAGCAAGTGAGCATGTCGACGTATCACATATCATCGATATCTCATTTTCGATGATCATTAGTCGAGGCAGTTTAAGAGTTACGTTATAATATTAATTCTCACATTATTAATAAACACATAAACTCTAGGGATGCATTTATAGAATATTATAAACAATCAACTAATAATTCAACAAATGTAAATGTCATAATATTAATCATCATTAATATAAATACGAATGTGTATAAAATATATTTTATCCTAATACAGATTGTCTCTAGGACATACATATACTTTCAATCTCTCACTTGGCCTAGAGCCAATCACCAACATATCTAATACCCATGTTATCAAAATGACCATTATGCTTTACCAAGCTTAATGGTTTAGTAAACGGCGTGCTAGATTATTGTCTGTGGGAACATAATTTATCATAATATCTTCAGCTTCCACCATCTCTAGGAGAATGTGGTACTTCCTAGGTACATGTTTATTTCTGTTTGTTGATCTTGATTCCTTTGCATGTGCAATTGCATCAGTGTTGTCACAATAAATGGTTATTGGACAACTAGCACTCGGAACAACCCATAGCTCCTTCAGGAACTCAGAAATCGCGACAGCTTCTTTAGTAGCTTCCGATCCAGCAATGTACTCCGCTTCAGTAGTCGAATCAGCAGTAGTAGCTTGGAATGACAAAAATGGCATAATTTCAGACATGGTGTAAGCTTCCATCTAACGGTATATTTTCGAGCTTAAGATCACTGCAACACATTCACTAAAATTCAAGATAGGGGCACACTACAACAAATCGCCTCAAAAAAGGCTATTTTTTAAAACAAAAAAGCGCGACTTCAAATGCCCTGTTAGTTAGTACCACTTTTTAATTTCACCAAAGGGGGCGACTTTTTGAAGTCGCCCCTTTTGATTCGGACCAAAACGGGCGACTTCAAGTCGCCCCCTTTGGTTAGGGGCGACTTTTCCAAGTTGTCATTTTTGCTCTTCACTTTACAGTATAATTTATAGTTTGTTCCCTCGTTTTGTATTTTTACATTATCATATGACTTCTAGTTTGCCATTTTACCTAATGTTCTTTCTTTTATTATTTATTTTTAATAAGATATAAATAAATATGTATTTTTCTAAGTTTTGAAATTTTGATTTATTTCTAAACTTTTATTCCACTGCCCATAAATGTTTTGATGTTTAAATTTATCTATCATATTTTATTAAAAAATTCAAATTACTACAAAATATAAATAGAGATATTAGTAGCATCTTTTAATTTATTTATTTTTAGTGATCTTTTAATTTGTCAAAAGAAAAAATCAAGAGGATTCTTCAGAATTTAACTATAAATCAATTAAAGGGGATTCTTCGGATATCCTAAATATTCGGATCCGAATCCGATCCGAAATTTATCCGAAATTACGGATATCTGATTTTTTGTATATCCGAAATATTCAGATCCGAAATTTACGAATATCCTATTTTTTGTATATCCGAAATTTTCGGATCCGAAATTATCAGAAAATTACGGATTTCCGAAATTATCCAAAAATTACGGATATCCGATTTTTTGTATATCCGAAATATTCGGATCCGATTCCGATCCGAATTTTATCCGAAATATTCGAATCCGAATTCGATCCGAAATTATCCGAAAAATACGAATATCCGTTTTTTTGAATATCCGAAATATAAGTGTAAAAAAAAAGCATCTTGTTAGAATCGGCCAAGAGATTTATGATTATAAGGAGCATAAATATAACAAATATTGATGGCTTGTTTAGTGATAGAATGACACAATTCCACAGAGGAGGCCCGGGTTCGATTCTTGACTGGAGGTTGTATTTATGGTGATTAATATTGCATAAATAGTGGTCTAGTGGTAGAATAGTACAGTATCACAGTTCAGACCAGGGTTCGAATCCCAGTTGGTGCATTTAATTTTTTTCTTTTTTGAACCATATCAAAAAAGGCGACTATAATCAGTCGCCCTTTTTGAGATCCATAAAAAAGAGTCGCCCTCTTTGGTCCTTAGCAAAAGGGGCAACTTAAAAAATCGCCCTTCTTGATCTAAGATAACAGACGTAATAAGACGAGTTGAAGGGCGACTAAAAATCACCCCCTTTGATCTAAGGGGGTGATATTTCACCCAAAGAGGGGACTATAGTCGCCCTCTTTGAACCGATTTATTACAGTGGCAATACATTCCAAGATAGGGGCTATTAATTGCACGAGCTTTTTTTTTTAATCACAATACATTCAAAGATAGGGGCAATCAAAGACTTATCTAATAAAATTTTGAGATACTAAATGCTATGCAATGGAATGAATTCGAAGTAGCTAATTATTGCTAGGTTTTCCTCTAGAAGAAGAAAAAATTTGGTGACTTTCTGTTACATGCACTCTTTGCAGCACTGACAACTAAAAAAATGAAGAGCATTCTAGCTAGAATCTTATGTTACCCAGTCTTCACTGAATCTAAGTTCCAACCTATCCACTGCATTCCTTTATACTACAGGCTCCTCATGCTGCCTTAGCTAATAAGAGCATGGGTGATCATGCAAAGAGTCATTTGCTTGCCTGTAGCTGCAGCGCTACTTTCTACATATGAAATAACCTAATCAAGCACAAGGGCTGTCTAAAATATGACAAGCAGTCCCTAAAAGAAAATGGGCACAACCTAGAATTCTGAGTGCCGGTACTGAGATACGGGATGAGTTGAAGACCCCATTTGGTTTGAGTGTACACTTGGCCACACCACTTTCGATATCACCAAGACTGTAAAGAAACCACCAATAGTGCTTAGCACTAGCCCAAGATCGTAATATCCGAGAAATTCGAGAGAAATCAAGAGAATAAACCCTTAGTATGAAGAAGAATATGAAATAACACTTAGAGAATACTTGAAAGACTCTTAGAGAGAATAAGAGAAATTATGATAAACACTCTTTCTTTGAACTTGTTTTTATTTTACTTGTTCAATTTTTCTACATATTACAAATGAGAGAGGAAGGAGCTATTTATAGGCTCTAAAACTACAAAATATCTTAACCTTCTCCTAATCTCTAGAACTTTCTACCACAATATCTAGATTATTAACTAATAGAATTCTCTAGAACACTTAAAGGAGACGATGATGTTTCTAGAGAAATTCTAGAATTTGGGCTTAATTTTGGGGTTTGATCCAAAAAGGTTAGTTGGATCATGAACCCATAATTAAACTTAACCCAAAATCTAGTTTAATTTCAATACTCACCCTTAAAATTGATTTTGTCAACCAACCCGAGCTTCGAGCGAAGTAATTCGAATTTGCCCTTTGGTAATGACTTAGTGAAGAAATCTGCAACGTTGTCCTTGCTTCGAACCTCCAAAGCTTCAATCGTTCCATCAAGCACCTTCTCCCGTATGAAGTGATGTTCTAACTCAATATGCTTCGTCCTTGCATGGAACACTGGATTATTAGCCAACTTGATAGCATTTTGATTATCTTCGTAGATGGAAACCAACTTATTGATCGGCTAGAACAAATCTTCAAGGAGTCTTCGAAGCCATACACACTCTTGAGCTGCGAGTGTCGAAGCTTTATACTCCGCTTCAGTGGTAGACAATGACACTGTTGCTTGCTTCTTGCTGCACCATGAAACGCTTGTGTCTCCACATAAGAACACATAACCTGTAGTTGATTTTCGATCATCTAGATCTCCACCAAAGTCAGCATCCATGAAACCATAGAGATAAACCTTAACATTGTACTTGTACACCAAACCCATGCCAAGAGTTGTCTTCACATACTTCAAGATCTTCTTTGCCACTTCTAGATATGGCTTCCTTGGTGCTTGCATAAACCGACTTACGAGACTTACCGCGAAGGCAGTATCAGGTCTTGTAATGGTTAAGTATAAAAGACTTCCTACAAGAGAGCAATAAGATCGAGGATCGGGTAGCAATGACCCTTCATTGCGTTTAAGCTTTATGTTCACATCCATCGGAGTAGTACGTGTCTTTCCTTCGTGTACCCCGAACCTCTCAACAATTCTTCTTGCATAGCTTTGTTGGCCGATGAATATTCCATCCTTTACCCTTTCAACCTCGAAAGTTATTCAGCTCACCCAACTTCTTCATCTCAAACTTCACCGACATATCCTCTTGTAGACGAGCAATTTCAGTATCATCATTCCCGGTGATTATCATATCATCCACGTAAAGAAGAACTCCCACATGGACTCCTCCATTCTTCTTGAATAATAGACTCGGGTCATAATTTAATGGCACATAACCGCAAAATTGAAGAAATTGAGCAAGCTTTCCATACCAGGCTCGTGGAGCTTGTTTTAACCCGTACAAAGCCTTCTTAAGCTTGCACACATAATCAAGACGCTCTCGTGATTTGAAACCAGTGGTTGCTCTATGAAGATATTCTTATCAAGCTCACCGTATATAAAAACATTCTTCACATCTAGTTGCCATAACTTCCAGCCAAAGCTTGCGGCTAAAGATAAAAGTGAACGTACCGTAGTCATCTTCGCCACTGGACTGAAAGTCTCATCATAATTTTTTCCATACTTCTGATAGAACCCTCGAGCAACCAACATTGCCTTAAATCTGTCAATGCTCCCATCCGTTTTCCGCTAAACTCGATACACCCATTTATAAGAGACGGATTGGACATCCTTGGGTTTCGGAACCAAATCCAAAGTTCCATTATTCATAAAAGCATTCATCTCCTCCTTCATTGCGACCTCCCACTCTTGAACTTCTTTTGCTTCATCATACGATAATGACTCATCTTCATCTAATGGAGCTGCAAAGTAGCATGTGTAAGTAGTGACAAACCTTTCATCTCTGAACCGAGCAGGCCTAACAATATTTTTTTTTGGCCGGTGATTAGTCATGGAACCATGATCTTCTTCCTCATCTTCCTCTTGGTTAGTGCTCCCCCTTTCACCTTGCGTCTCCTTTTCAGGACTTCCGCTCTAACTTGGCATTTGAGGATCTGGTTCATCGCTCTTGGAGGAACTCGCACCATCTTGCTCAACCAAGACTTGAGGTGACCCATAATATGAAGAAACTTCATCAAAGACAACATCACGAGACACGGTGTACATGTGTGTCTATTTATCCATACACCTCCAGCACTTCCTTTGTTCATCATAGTCGATAAAGATGCATTTCTTCGCCTTTGCCTCCAGCTTGGTTCTTTGGCAGTCGAACACATAGACGTAGCAGATTGATCCAAATATCTTGAGATGTTTCACTGTTGGTTTCTTCCCATGAACAATCTCATAAGGAGACTTCATATTGTTCGGAATAAGTGGCATCCGGTTGATGACATATGCTGCACATCTCATGCCTTCTGCCCATAAGGCTTTAGCCAAATTCTTGTCATGTAGCCAACTTCTACACGTCTCGATTAAATGTCTGATTTTTCTTTATGCTACTCCATTTTGTTGAGGTGTATACGGGCATGTAAATTCTCTCTTGATACCACGATCTCGACAAAAAAAGAGAAACTCCTTTTGCATAAACTCCCCTCCATTATCCGTCCTTAAGGTCTTGATCTTCCTACCCAGCTCTCTCTCAACGGTAACCTTGAATTCTTGAAACTTGGAGAATACTTCTGATTTTCCTTCACAAAGTATACCCAAGTGTACCGTGAGAAATCATCAACAAACAACAACATGTATCAAGACCCAGAATAGGAGGATGTTCTCGTCGGACCCATCAGATCATTATGGATCCTTTCCAACGGAGCGCTGCATCGTGAAGTGGAGTTATCAAAATGGAAGTCTATGTGATTTTTCATATTGACAACCTTCACAAAGTTTTCCTTCATCCTGAATCTTCAATTTTGGGAGCCCATTGACCAAATCCTTATTCACCATCACTTTGAGCTTAGTCATATTTATATGACCAAGCCTAGTATGCCATATAAAGGCATTGTCATTGGTACTCATCTTCTTAACATAAGAATTTGAGGTCGATAAAACATATAAATCTTTAACTCGTGCTCCGGTGTGAACTACATCCGCCTTTAACTCTTTAATATTTTTTAAGAATTTAACGTCTCTTGGCCAAATAAAATGTAGTTACCTGAGTCCACCACATTTAATACAGAGAGAAGATTCTTCCTTACTCCAGGAATATGATACACGTTCTTGAGAGTGATTGAGCTTCCATCATCTCCTTCAATGACAACTGTCCCTTCCTTCTCAACGCGGTGGATTGAATTATCCGCGATAATGATGACTTCTTTCCCGTCATGACGCTGAAGACTAGAAAATAACTTCTCATCTCCGGTAATATGATGGCTACAACCAGAATCTACAATCCAATCATTTCCAAGATTTTTAGTTGTGGATGTACCTGAAGATGTAGCCTCCATTGTGAAACATTTTCCCCATTTTTCGTCTTCAGTATGACCTTTTGATTCCACCATATTTGTTTCCTTCAGCTTGACTCGACAGTCTCTTTTGAAATGCCCAAGTTTTCCACACCGGTAGCACTTGAATCGTTTCTTATCTCCAGTAGAAGATCCTTCCCATCCATCATTGTTCTTTGTACCACCATCCTTGGGTTTGGCTTTGAAGCTTTGTTGCCTCCGAGCTACAAAAGCGCTTCCCGAATCATCATGGATTTTAACTGCGGCCATTTGTATGGCTAGTGATTCTTGCGAAGCTAGGAAGTTTTCAAATTCCTCCAAGGAAGGTTGTGTAGCCCATTCTTGAACTGAAGTAACAAACGATGTATATTCGGATCATAGACCACGAATAATAGACCGCTTCAACCGAGCTTCCGAAATTGACTCCTTCGGATTAAGAGTATTAATCTCAGAGCAAAGATTCTTTACCTTGATAAAAAACTCTGAGATTGAAGACTCCCCCTACTTCGCATTCGCCAACTCGTTCTCTAACAGTTGTAGCCGAGCCTCGTTCTTCTTGTTGAACAATTGATCTAACGCATGTCAAATAGAACTAGCGGATGTACACTTTGAGACATGCTCAAATACTCCCGAGGATATTGACCTCTTCAAAGTAAACTCCGCCTTGGCATTCTTCCGTGTCGGCTCGCTCGCCGCTGTTGCATCATCTCCCTCGGTGGTGTTGTCTTTGCTCTGCGTAAACGACATCCCATAAGTCCTCACTCACCAAGTATGACTCCATACATGACTTTCATAACCGGTAGTTAGATTGTTTTAAGATCTCCATTCCCAATTCAACGACACGACCCATTGATTTCATACTTAGAGTAACCCCGAGTTCTCCTAAACCCCGATCTTGATGAGCACAAGATTAGAATGACTCTGATACCATGTAGAGAAGCCACCAATAGTGCTTAGCACTAGCCCAAGACCGTAATACCCGAGAAACCAAGAGAATAAACCCTTTAAATATGAAAAAGAATATGGAAGAACACTTAGAGAATACTTGAAAGACTCTTTAGAGAGAATATGAGAAGTTATGATGGACACTCTTTCTTTGAACTTGTTTTTATTTCACTTGTTCACCTTTTCTACATATTACAAATGATAGAGGAAAGAACTATTTATAGGCTCCAAAACTATAAAATATCTTAACCTTCTCCTAATCTCTAGAACTTTCTACCATAATATCTTGATTATTAACTAATAGAATTCTCTAGAACATTTAAAGGAGGTGATGATGTTTCTAGAGAAATTCTAGAACTTGTGCTTAATTTTGGGTTTGGTCCAAAAATGTTAATTGGATCATGAATCAATAATTGAGGTTACCCCAAAAATCTAATTTAATTTCAATAAAGACCATCCTTGAGATTCTTTTTCTGGTATCTCACAGATGAATCACAACTGACTAAACACACATAAATAATTAAGTTTCCTGCATATATACTTCAATAAATCGGTGATGCTTATCAGTTCACATATCCAATTGTGTTCAAGTTTTACTAATGAGGACACGATAGTTTTAGCTGAACATCTAAATGACTTTGAGTATCAATGCACCCACCTGTCTTACAGTCCCGTCGCAGATAAATAGCATATAAAATGACTTATAAATCCATCAACTCTTTAATTAGCTTTGAAGTGCATAGTGAATGCATCATTTTAAAAGAATTTAACTGTAATTTTGTCACTTTTATTCATACACATGTAAAGATCTTCAGAATGGTCAGTTATTCTCAATTAGGTGCTTCAAAAAAACAATGGAGAAGTGCAATACATATACAGAGCTTTCAGATAAGCAAATATGGTACGGTAAAAATGGAGACTATTCCTACTTAGATTAGCGGAAAACAGTTAATCAGTTTGTAATAGCAGGCAAAACAAATCTCACCTTTATTTTCCGGTCCTTTTCAACCTTGCTATTTCACGTGATATGATATGATATGATAGGATAAGCACACAATTCTGAACTTTCGACTGTTGGTCATCTAAAGGAGTGGGCGAATAAATATTGCACACTTAGCGCGTGTGAGGTGACACCTGCCACACTCCTGGATAGGCGCGTCAATCCACCACAAAGAGCTTATCACTAAGTCAATTACTCAGTTAAAGAACTGTTGGAAATTATTAATATGAAATTAAGTTTAACCCATTATTTATGACTCGAACAATTGAAGTGCCTGCGTCGGGAGCGTCGTTTAACGGCGATGTCTGGCGTAGTGCCAAATATCGTAAATTTCATTAGTGAAAGAGATATTGGTACGTGAGTAAACGTTTGAGGCATGAAATGATGGACGGTCGTTGGTTAATGACATGTGTTCCACGTTGGTAAATGAAGGAAGGAGTATACGACGTGTAAAAGATGAAACGAGTCGTAAATCGCTTCGAAGGGTCGCGACGCCTCCAGCCAAGCATCGCAGAGCTAATGTTGGTTTTGGTCACTGGAGAGGCGCCACAACACTTCAGAGGTAGTGTGATCGACGGAAGATGAAAGTTTTTGACTTTTGGGGTGGTTTTGGAGAATTGATCCTCCATTACTGGGCACTTGAATTCAGTCATTATTTGACTGAATAATATCTCTCAATAAATGTCATTACATGGCCATTGATTGTCATTAATTGGCTAGATGAGAGGTCATGTTACACACTATAAATTGAGGTCTTAGGCTCAATTGAAGAACACATTTCACTCTTGTATAGTTCAGATTTTTCTGAACTTCTTCCTCTCTAGTATATCTTTCAAACACTCAATGATTCTTCTTGAGCAAGTGTTTTCTTTGCTCATTTGTTTAGTTGTTTTATCTTGGGAGACAATTGTCCATATCGTAAAAGGATATATACGGGACAATAATATCTTAAGGACAGAGTAAATATCACTCGACTCAGCAGCGAAATTGTAACGTTACCAGATTTAGTATCTTTGATTTCAGGTTATAAGGATCAAAGGGCTTGCTGCAGCTTAACGAAGATCCAAGATCCCAAGAAAGACTCAAGAACGAAGTTCAAGACCTCAAAAGCTTATTATTGCCACAACACTTGTTGGCTTCAAGTTAATTGCTATTGTAATCATATTGTTTGTTCTTTCAAAGCATTAGTAGTAGTTGTATACTATTTCTGTACATTCATTGTGTAGATCACCATAACCTTTCCATTATTCGAGGAAGATCCCGAAACGGAGTCACAGTTCACAAGTCTGTTTCATAGCTACCCCGAGTTGAACCATACTCCGTGGAATAACATGTATAAAAAAACGAGTCTTGACTCAAAATTTGCTCCAATGTTTGTCTAGTACATTTATACTAAGATTGCCAACATACAGTGTAAGAGTCATGTTACTGATGGATTAGAGGCTGAAAGTGATAAGTTGAATTCTTTTTGGCTTGTCTTTATGTTTTCATACCATTGTGTATCAAATTAGTGTAAGCATATGCGTGTCATGTACAAAGGGAACAGAGCCTACTAACCGACTAACTTTTTAACGAACAAGGCTTTGTATTGGAATGGAGAAATGAAAATACATATACTGATAGAGGATGCTTCTCTTTTCTTTGCAATAAAATGCAGAAATAAAAGGAAAAGTAAAAAAGGGAGGGAGGTTACAATTACAAAGAAATAATTCCTGAGTCATTTTCATTAACGAAAGACAATTTATATAATTTACAATTTTTTTATTATAATCCCAAAATCCTATTCTAGTAGTATAAGAATCCTATAATTATAGTAAGTGTACAATACTAATTAATATAATATTTACACTAAAATAACACCTAAAATATGGACATATTCTCGTGATGTAAAACCGAGAATATACATGTGATATACACTATTTATGGTAAGTGTATATCAATTGTATATTTAACACCCCGCAGTCATAGCGGGCGGTCTTCGTACACTGAGATTGTCCCTGAAATCTTCAAAAAGGACCGAGGGAAGACCTTTGATAAAGATGTCTTCAATTTAATACCTGGAAGGGATATGGCAAACGCGTACCTATCCACGAGATACCTTTTTATGAACAAAGTGGATATACATCTCTATATGTTTAGTGCGCTTGTGCTGAACCAGATTCCCAGAAAGATAGATGACACTAACATTATCACAATAAACCAATGTAGCTTTCTGAATAGGATAATGAAGCTCTAAAAGAAGATTACGTAACCAACAGGACCCCTCAATACTCGGCATCTGCGCTCGAGCGTGATAACATCGACTGACGCTTGGCAGACCAAGAGAACAAGTTATTACCAAGAAACATACAATACAAGACATAGAGTGTATGGTGTCTGGACAGCCACCCCAATCAACATCTGTATATGAGACAAGTGTAGACGTCGACGAAGGATATAAATGTAAGTCATAGTCAAGTGTCCCTTTGATGTACCGAATGATGCGTTTGAGCACATTCATGTGCTCAACCCTGAGATCATGCATAAACAAACACACCTGTTGTACAACATACATAATATCTGGTCTCGTGAATATAAGATACTGAATGCCCACTGCAAGACTGCGATAGTGGGTCAGATCCTCATACAGTGAGCCAGTCGCAATACCCAACGTGGATTTAGTATCAACCGGAGTAAATGTGGACTTACAGGATGACATCCCAGCCCTCTCAATGATCTTAGTTGCATCCTTCCGCTAAGATAAGAACAACCCACCTGCTTGACGAGTAACATCAATCCCCAAAAAATAACTCAAGGGCCCCAAGTCTTTCATAGTAAACTCAAAACTGGGCAATGTCATGATAGGCTGTCATAATGCATCTGAAGAGGCAGTTAAGATAATATAATCCATATATAATAGTATATAAGCCAAAGAAGAACCACAACGATATATGAACAATAAATTATCAGACATGCTATGAGAGAACCCAATAGTCAAAACATAGTCTGCAAACCTCTTATACCAAGCTCGTGGAGACTGCTTAAGCCCATACAATGACTTCTTCAACAAACAAATATGATGAGAATATTTGGGATCTCTAAACCCCAAGGGTTGATGCATATAAACTGTCTCCTTGAGATCATCATGTAAGAAATCATTATTCACATCTAACTGATGAATGAGCCATGTTTTCGAAAGAGCCAAGTTGAGCACAATGTGAATGGTAGTCGGCTTAACCATTAGACTAAATGTCTTACCACAATCCACCCCAACCTGATGTGTCTTACCATCACATACAAGACGATCCTTATGCCTCACAAAAGTACCGTCAGAATTGTCCTTATGAGTAAAAATCCATATAGATCGAATAATATTAACACCAGATGCACGGGGCACCAACTCCCACATCTTATTATCAATAAGAGCATTATTCATAGGTCATAGTAATTTTCCAATTTAGGTCAGTTAAAGCAGACACTGGGTTACGGCAAAAGGGATTTAAGAACATTAGAATTTAAATTAAAATATCTTTTCGGTTTAAAAATATTCCGTTGACTACGAGTGACCGATATATGACTCATGGGAGAATTGGGCGGATTTTGGGAAATATTGGGACACGTGACGGACTGGCCAGCAGGCCCACTACCTGCTGGCCCAACACGGAAACTGGAAATTGGGACTCATAAAAAATAACATGGTGACTAATGATGATTTTATTAGATGATAAATCAAAATATTTGTAACCACGATGATTAGACGGATAACCCAAAAATACATAAGGGGTAGAATGGGCCTGAAGTTTATTAATTGTGGTGGACGAAAACAACGGATAACATAAGCACCCAAAGACCCTGAGATGTGAATATGAAGGAGTCTTATTATATAAAACTTGTAGAGGGGACGAATATGTCAAATCTTTGGTAGAAAGAATGTTAATAAGAGATGTAGCAATTTGTAGAGCAAGATGCCAAAAAAGGGGGTACGGAAGCATGAATCAATAAAGCTCGGACAATGTTATTAATGGTACGAATTTTGCGTTCGGCTTTCCCATTTTGTGAAGACGTATGAGGACATGAAAAATAAAAATTGATCTCATTATTAACTCAAAACTCGCGAAACTCCTCATTCTCATATTCTTTTTCATTATTACATTGAATATTTTTGATTTCTCATTCGAATTGGGTTCTAATGGATGCTCTAAATTTTAAGAAAGTGGAAAAACTTGAGATTTTTTCGCTATCGGAAATGTCCATAAAAAATTAGAATAATCATCGAGAAATAAAATATAATAACGATGACCCAAAAAACTGAGAACGGAAGATGTCCATAAATCGCTTTGAATAATATCAGATGGCATTAAAGTATATAATTAGAGTCTACAAATAAAAATCAAATAATTTTTCCTAAAGAAAAAGATTGACAATTCGGAGTACGATACGTACTCTTACAAGAAATAAAATTAGTTTTATCTAATGAAGACAAAATAGACGACCCGGATGACCTAGACGAGCATGCCACAAAGAAGGAGAAAGAGCTGCAAAAGTTGATGACAAGACTTGAATCGAGAGACCGGAATTATCAGTAGTGACTTTATGGACATACACAAGATTTTTAATCATGAAGGATATTTTTCAAGATAAGAGGTGAATGGGGTGGGGGCGAGACAACGTTTTATGACCATAACCACAAATCGGAATTGAATTACCATTACCAATAATTATGCCATAATTGTTATTCAAATTGTAATAAGACAAGAGAGTACCTAGGTCAGAAGTTATGTGAGTAGTGACGCCGGTGTCCATGTACCAATTTGTGTCCAAGGGATTTATTCCAAGTGTGTGCATAACAACCTCAATGTTGGTTGGGGTAGGCCTGTTGCATGATGGGCCTGAGAAGGTAGGGGCCCAAGGCCCACGACCAGGGGGCCCAAAGCTGGAATCAGTTGGGTTGTGGCCCACTGTTATTGGGGTGGGACCCACTGCCGCCATTACCATCACCGAAACCACTGCGTTTGCCACCACGATTTTTGCCATTGTTTTTATAATTATTTTTGTCGCCACCGTGAGCACGATTTTGACCCGAATTATCAACAAAACCCGGAGAATTTATGGAGGACGTCATTATGACTACGGGACTAGCACCGGTAGCCTCCTTCTTAGCCAAACCGACTTCTTTCAAAGTAAGCATGGAACAGGTTTGATAGAACTTTGGGAGCGGGTTACTTTGACGAAGGAGAGTTTCAACGCCACTATAGGCCTCAGAAAGGCGATAAACCATTTGTAGAACTAGACGATCGTAACTAACGGGCACACCATCGTTTGAGAGTTGGTCCGCCAATTCTTTCAACCTTTTGCAATATGTTGAAACATTCGGAAATTTTTTCATGTTGACGTGGGAAAATTCCTACTCAAGCGTAACAACTCTAGAATTTTGATTATTTTGGAATATGTCATGTAGCTTATTCCAAGAAGCCATCATCGTCGTCTGACTCAATAATCATCTGCAACAAGTCGGTTGAGATAGTTTATTAAATCCACTGAAGGACAATGGCATCAAGAGTCATCCATATCTTAGGATCATCATCGCGTTTAGGTATCCCGCATACACAGGAGCCGCGGGGATTATGTGATGGATGACTTGATGTGAGCGTGCATGAATTTTGAACAGTTCGGCCCATGTCGCATATTGTACGTTTTCTATTTCAAGAATAAGAGGGATGTGATTCTTGATGTTAAAAACAACCAGGGCAGAGTGAAACATGTTCTTAGAGGTAGACATAACGAAATAATGATAGGTGATTTAGGAAGGGAAATCGCACAGAACCCTAGGAAAATGGCTCGGACCGAAAGAAAATTGTAGAGAGGAAATTTTTTAACCTAGACTTCTGATACCATGAAAGAAATAATTCCTTCATTATTTTCATTAATGAAAGACAATATATACAATTTATAATTTCCAAAATAGGAGAATCCTATTCCTATTCTAATCCCAAAACCCTATTCTAGTATTACAAGAATCCTATAATTATGGTAAGTGTACAATACTAATTAATACAATATTTACACTAAAATAACACCTAAAATATGGACATATTCTCGTGTAAATCTGATGCGCGATTTATGAACACACTAAACGCAAGTGCACGTGTCGTGACAAATAATATAGTCTAGAAGACCGAGTTATCGTCCTCAGGGATTAGTGTCCAATTATCAAACTCTATTCTATGGTATCTATTTGGTAATCGATGATTGATGAATTGTTTATAACTATAATTATAGATGCTAACTAAATTACTTTATTTTACTTCAGATATGGTGGAAATAGGGCTTCCAAATTTCCTCAACTATCCGCTCATCTTACTTGTTAATGCAATTAATTATGGTTCTTCTTCTATTTTGAGACAGCAGGTTAACTAAGCCGTTTTATACTCTTGTTAAGGTAATATAAACACTCAACCCCAATATAGAACCCTTCTACCTTTCAGTGACAAGATTGACTATAAAGGAGGATTAAGAGCAATAACCTATTAAGCTACACAAGTATCGGGGTACTTTCGTCCACGATTTAACCTATGTTTATTCAACTATAGCATATTCACAATCTCCCCTTTCAGATTTCGATTAGAAATCATATAGATTATGATAATTAGTGATCAATTAATTACCAAGCAATCAAAACAAATATTGAATAAATCTCAACAATGATAAGAAGAAACCAAAACATGCATTAATTTATAAGAATGAGTTTCAAGTGATTCGATATGGAGAGCCCTAAATTAAGTTAGTTCCTAGCCATAGACATGCCAAGAACTAAACTAATATCCAAATAAACTACAAAGAAATAAAACAAAGAATAAAGAAATTACACAAAAGTAGTCTTCAATCTTGATCTCCAAGTTTGTGATGAATTGACAAAGGTGGGAACCCTTAATCTGACCTAGAAAGGTCATTTTTATAGCCTTCAAAACGTTCCCAAACTTTTTCTTCTAGGCCTTGACCCATTCCCATTCGGATTTGGCAGAATTCCCGCCTCGACGCCGCGGCCCTGCAACTTGCGCCGCGACGCCGAAACTCCTGCGACTCTATACTTTGGGCGCCGTGGCGCTCTGATGCTACTGGTTGGAGGCGCCGCGGTGCCGCCCTGTTTCTCGCCCGGATCGCCAACTTTCTAGCTTTTTGAGCTCTGGAACCTCTGTTTCTTCCCTCTTTTCGCTCCTTTTCGCTAATGTGCCACTTTAAACCATTATGACTCAAAAGAAGGAAAATCTATCCTAAGACGACACATATTTGTACAAAAAATGGGCAAAAGACTAACTAGAAATGACTCAAATAGTGTATATAAAATACACCGATCAAATACCCCCAAACTTAACCTTTGCTCGCCCTCGAGCAAAGATCAAAAGAAAGAAATAAAGACACGAGAAAACGAGAACATAGAATGACTCAAAGACATTGATCAAGTTGCTGCATCATTGTTACTTAGAAAAGCATGAAGGTTAGCAAAATAATATGCAGGAACATATAGCATGGATTTTTAGCATTCTAAACACATCAAGTTAGATATTTCGCAAATTCACTTTAATCATGCTCAATGGAAGTAAAAATACCTAACTGTGCATGTTAATTTCAAAATCCTATGGCATGTTTACTTGCTATTCTCCACTAATCATGGATACACATATAAGAGATCTTCAGGGCTTTCAGGGTTGTAATGTAGACTTAGGCATGGGTAGGTAAAAATAGGTTTTTAGGCTCAACTTACGTACCATAAACTCTTTTTCTTTCAACTCTTCCCTCTTCTTTTGATTTTCTTTTTCACTTCATACTTATCTTTCCCCTCTTTTGTTTTGAGAGAATGAAGTGTATTATGAATAGTCGGCACCCCAAACTTAGGCTTTTGCCTATTTATTATTACTTTTTCATTGGGGTACATCAAAATTGTTCAATCTCTTTTTGTCTCTTTTTCAACACTTTATATTCCAATCACCTCAATTTTTCACTTATGACACAAATATGGAATTATAGGGGTGTCAAAGAAAGGTCTTATTTCTAGGCTCAAAGGGGCTGACTAGGGATATAATTTGAATGTAAGGGATAGACAAAAATGGTAAGAAAGGGCTAACAAAGAAATGCCTGAGTCATCTCCCTTACATGCATATCCTAACTATTTCGCCTCAAATAGCAAGCAAGCAGACACATAGGTTTAATCATTAACAATGCACAAATCAAGCAAGATACCCCAAATAGTCCGATTTCATGAGTTTTTGGCATATATAACCTAAGTGTTTAGATGGTTGATTCTAATTCCATTACATTATTCAATCTTACTTCACTAGGCGTTTCCTAGTAACTACAACATGCATGATCTTTAAAAAAACAAAAATTATGACTCAAAAAATACTCAAAAATACACAAAACAAATCAAAAAGACTAAAAAACAATAAGACACCCCCCAAACTTAAATCACACATTGTCCCCAATGTGTGCAAGACTCAAGAAAATAAACGAAAATAGGACAACTTACAGACTTGGTTTAAAGTGGCGGCGGCGGATAATGCATGGACCACTGGTTGAACAAGGAACTCATCTCATCAAATCTCTGGTGCAACTGTTGTTGCTCCTGCCTTAGTTCTTGTTGTCCTTGCCTCAGGTCCTGTTGACCTTGTATCATTATGTCAAAGCTCTGCATCATCCTCCTCTGGTTCATGAGCAACTGCTCCATTATAGGCACCGGAGGTTCTAATTCTGGGGGCTGCTGGCGGCTGCTACCTGCCTCATGCTGAGCCTCTGTCTCATGCTCATCTTCATCCATGGCAGCCTCTGCTGCTGCTTCTTCTTTGGTCTTTGGTCTCGCCGTCTTCTTTGTTGGAGGGACTGGTTCTGGGAAGGCATGCATTATCCCATATGACACAGGAGGTTGGCCCTTCTCATATGTATCAGTGGCTAGGGTTGGGACTCCATGTCTGGAACATAAGCTGCAAATAAGTGATCCATGTCCCAACCCACCTGTAGTTACCAACCTACTGGTTTCTCCAATGTTTTGCAATATTTCCTTCCCAACGTCAATCGTCTTCCCTTCCATGATTCCATATATCATTTTTATTCTATCTGTTGGCACTCTGGTGAAGTGCATCGATGGAATTAGGCGGGCACTGACGAAATATAATCAACCCTTGGTTGTTTTGTTAAACTGACATCTGCTCAGTCCTCTTGATCCATTTCTTGCAATATCATACTCAGCCCCAGGGTAGCATAATGTGTTTGCGACGATATCCCAGTCGATATTGGTGGCTTCTCTAGACCAAGTTATGAAATAGCTCCGATCGTCGCCTCTTTCTTCAACATCGGCTGTTCTTAATAGCACATTCACCACTTCGACCGTCACAGACACATACTGTCCTCTCACAAAGCATCTACCATTTACCCTCTCCGGAAAGTTAGTATAAAATTCTTTCACCATTACGGTGTTCTGTGGTGCTATTATTTCCGGATTAACAAATCTCTTCCACCCCATGACCTCTATCATTTCCCGAATAGGATCATAGGCATCTCCCTCCTCAAATGACTCCCTTTGGTACTCCATTCCTCTCTCAGTGATCAAGGGTCTAGTACTAAGTTTGTAATATCTATCTTCAGCTTTTTGACTGACAAACCTAGTAGTATCATATTGAGGGACGGAGGTGGATGTGGAAGCTCTCTTCTTCTTGGCAGACATTTTTAGATAAATTCAGCAGCGTTTCCTTTGTTTCAGTGATATTACCCAGCAAATATCAATCAAACCAATCAACACACAGTGTAATCAGCAAGCTACAACACACTTCAACCCCCAAACTTCACTCAAAGCACCGGTACAACACCCCACGCTCACTAGGTATAATCTTCCACAAAATTTTCACACCTAACTTCAACACACCACACACCATCCACCAATAAAGCACCTCCCCAAACCTACTACCTCCCCTGATTGTATTGAAGATTTCAAGAAAAGTGATAAAGGTTACCTTGGACGGTGTTCTTCAAGATTTTCTTGTTCCTAATGATGTATTGAGGCAATGGAATGAGGGTTGTTGTTTAAGATGGCTAAGGGGTGTAAGGAATTTAAGTACTTCGGTTGTGTTTGAGTTTAGTTTGTGGAAGATTTTTAGGTAAAAGGGTTAATTTCGTGGGTTTTGGAGAGAGGAAGGGTTTTGGATTTTCGATTTGGAGAAAGGAAATCGGATTAGGGCTCCTTTAAAACTCAGATTTTTAAATCGCGGCGCCGGCACCTTGTCGGCGCGCGGCTGAACTCTGCGACCTCCGAACTTCCAAAGATCGTGGCGCTAATTTGGCGCGGCACCAAACCAGAGATCTTTTGGAATCTTGGCCGCGGCCTACAACGCGCCAACTTCTGCGCTTCCGCGCCGCGCCACGGCCTCTGGGCGTCGTGGCGCTGAGCCAATTTTTTTTCTTTTGATTTTCCAGTTTTCGTCCTCCAAATTTTTGGCCCTGTACCTGTCATCACAACATGCAAACAATACCTTAGTGAAAGTTTCTAAGTAAAACTAAATTGCATTAAATTAAATATAATAACCTTGGGTTGCCTCCCAAGTAGCGCTGTCTTTAAAGTCTTTTAGCCGGACGCAAGTTCCTTATCAAGAGGCATGGGGTAAATTAACCTCACAGCCTATCCATTTCATCAACATTTTTCGCTTCCACCTTCTGTTTTTCTTTTTCTCATTTTCCTCAAGAGGAGGTTTAGCGTCGCTTACCTGTTTTGGCGGACTTATTTCCCTTGCTTTGACTTGTGCTGGCTCAACCAATGTGCTGACAGTGCTTACTGCAAAACACTTGCTTATGACTGGGGGTTCAATGATGTGTTTAAACACCTTGAACACCATCTCTTCATTCTCCACTCTGAGTGTCAACTCACCCTTCTCCACATCAATCAGGGCTCTCCCGGTTTCCAAGAATGGTCTTCCCAATATGATGGGGATCTCATCATCTTCCTCCATATCAAGGATGAGGAAGTCCGCAGGAAAGAATAATTTTCCCACCTTAACTAAGACATCTTCAATCGTTCCTCAGGATGCACCATCGCCTTATCTCGCTAGCAGCTCACAGTGGTTGGTTTCGCCTCACCCAACCCCAGCCTCTTGAAAACGGACAAGGGCATAAGATTTATGCTAGCCCCCAAATCACAAAGGACCCTATTACATGTCACCCTGCCAACTGTGAAAGGCAATGTGAAGCTCCCTGGATCCTTGAGTTTGGGGGGTAATTTCTTCTGCAAGATGGCACTGCATTCCTCTGTCAATGCCACTGTTTCATACTCATCCAGCTTCTTCTTCTTCTTCTTCCCAAGAATTTCCTTCATAAATTTAAAATAAGTATGCATTTGCTCCAATGCCTCAATGAACGAAATGTTAATGTGTAGCTTTCTGAATACCTCCAAGAACTTGGAGAATTGCTTATCAACCACTTTCCTTTGCAACCTCTGCGGGTAAGGAATCCTCTCAATGTATTCCCTCACTGGGACTGTTGGAACTTTCTCTAACATAGGGCGGTCTTCAGTAACCTTCTACTTCTCTGCATCTACTCTCTGTTCTACCACAGGTTGGGGTGTAGGCTGTTCTAGCTGCTTTCCATTTTTCAACCGCACCACTTGGCACTGTTCTCTAGGGTCCATCTCTGTATTACTAGGCAAAGTGCCCTGTGGCTTGTTGTTTGCCATCTTTGCTAGTTGTCCCACCTGCGTTTCCAAATTCCAGATAGAGGATCTGGTCTCTGCCATGAACTGGGTCTGTGAGTTGGTGAGTGTCAACTGGGATGCTCTCAACTCATCTGGCTTCTCTTGTTGAGTAGGTGCATTAAATTGTTGTGAAGATGAGGCCTGAGTGAATGGTTGCTGAGTTTGGTATTGGCCTCGAAATTGGTTCTGTTGTCCTTGATCACCCCTCCATGAAAAGTTAGGGTGATTCCTCCACCCTGGATTGTAGGTATTTGAATAGGGGTTGTTCTGGGGCCTTTGGTAATTCCCTACTGCTTGGCATTCTGCTTGTTCGATAGAGATGTTGTTGGGGTGTGCTGATGGGCACCTATCAAAGGTATTTGGACCTCCACACATCTCACAACTCAATGGCATTTGAACTGCATTCACTGACACTGTGTTCTGTTGCAGTTGCTTGGTCAAGAAAGCAACTTGTGCATTTAACGTTGTGATGACATCAATATCATGAACTCATATTGCTCTTCTTCCACTCACCCCTCTGTCCTCTGTTACATGATTATTGGTGGTCATGTCCTCTAGCAAATCATGGGCCTCATGTGCTGTCTTTCTCATGAAGGTTCCACCTGCAGCTGCGTCAATGATAGTTCTTGTGGTCCCGCTTAGCCCATTGTAGAAAATATGGACCAAATTCCACAGCTCAATGCTATGATGTGGATACTTCCTTTGCAAATCTTTAAATCTCTCCCAAGCCTTATAGAGTGACTCTCCATCAGCCTGATAAAAAATGTTCAACTCCCCTCTCAGCTTAGCGGCTTTGGACGGTGGAAAGAACTTTGCTAAGAACTTCTGTGCCAGCTCCTGCCATGTGAATATAGAGTCTGTAGGCAGCGAATTTAACCAAACTTTCGCTCTATCCCTGAGTGAGAAGGGAAAGAGCCTCAATTGGATGGCGTCGTCAGTAACGCCATTGTACTTGAAAGTTGCACATAATTCCAAGAAGTTCGCTATGTGCATATGAGGATCTTCCGATGGCAACCCTCCGAATTGAACAGTATTCTGCACCATACTCAGGATCGCAGGCTTGATTTCGAAATTATTTGCTCATATTACTGGGAGCCTGATGCATGTTTGTGCTCCATTCACCCTTGGCAGCACATAATCCCCAAGCTTCTCTCAGCTTGGACCTGGACCCTCTCTTCCACATCCATTGGTAACCTCTGGGGCATCCTTTGGTTAGGTTGATGATCACCTAACCCTTCGTTCATCTCATTGTTATTCTGCAAGCCCCCCATTGCTATTAAGGCCAAAATTCATCTGTTTCTCATGTTCTGCTTGCAAGTCTTTTCAATCTCCGGGTTGAAGGAACAAGTGTATCTGCTCCTCTTCTCCTTCGCATAAACTAGATGCCTGCAACATATCAAAATCAACAAACGGATCACGGCGCACGGTTTTCCGAATAAAAGAGAAAAATATAGTAATAAATAATAAAAAAAAACAAAAATAAAAACTAAATTAGAAATTAGGAATAGATAGAATGATATTGAACTACGTCAATCCCCTGCAACGGCGCCAAAAACTTGATGCGCGATTTATGCACACACTAAATGCAAGTGCACGTGTCGTGACAAGTAATATAATCTAGAAGACCGATTTATCGTCCTCAGGGATTAGTGTCCAATTATCAAACTCTATTCTATGGTATCTATTTGGTAACCGATGATTGATGAATTTTTTATAACTATAATTATTGATGCTAACTAAATTACTTTATTTTACTTCAGATATGGTGGACATAGGGCTTTCAAATCTCCTCAACTATCCGCTTATCTTACTTGTTAATGCAATTAATTATGGTTCTTCTTCTATTTTGAGATAGCAGGTTAACTAAGCCGTTTTATACTCCTGTTAAGGTAATATAAACACTCAACCCCAATATAGAACCCTTCTACCTTTAGGTGACAAGATTGACTATAAAGGAGGATTAAGAGCAATAACCTATTAAGCTACACAAGTATCGGGGTACTTTCGTCCACGATTTAACCTATGTTTATTCAACTATAGCATATTCACAATCTCCCCTTTCGGCTTTCGATTAAAAATCATACAGATTATTATAATTAGTGATCAATTAATTACCAAGCAATCAAAACAAATATTGAATAAATCTCAACAATGTTAAGAAGAAACCAAAACATGCATTAATTCATAAGAATGAGTTTCAAGTGATTCGATATGGAAAGCCCTAAATTAAGTTAGTTCCTAGCCATAGACATGCCAATAACTAAACTAATATCCAACATAAACTACAAAGAAATAAAATAAAGAATAAAAAAATTACACAAAAGTAGTCTCCAATCTTGATCTCCGAGTTTGTGATGAATTGGCAAAGGTGGAACCCTTAATCTGACCTAGAAAGGTCTTTTTATAGCCTCCAAAACGTTCCAAACTTTTCCTTCTAGGCCTTGGCCCATTCCCATTCGGATTTGGCAGAATTCCCGCCTCGGCGCATGGCCCAGCTGGCGCGCGCCAGAAACTCATGCGGCTCTCTGTACTTTGGGCGCCGTGGCGCTCTGATGCTGCTGGTTGGAGGCGCCGCGGCGCCGCCCTGTTTCTCGCCCGGATCGCCAACTTTCTAGCTTTTTGAACTCTGGAACCTTTGTTTCTGCCCTCTTTTCGCTCCTTTTCGCCAATGTGCCACTTTAAACCATTATGACTCAAAAGAAGGAAAATTTATCCTAAGACGACACATATTTGTACAAAAAATGGGCAAAAGACTAATTAGAAATTATTCAAATAGTGTATATAAAATACACTGATCAAAATCCGAGAATGTAAAACAATGTAAAACCGAGAATATACATGTGATATACACTACTTATGATAAGTGTATATTTACTGTTTGCAAAAAGGTCGCCCGTGGACAAGTGCGTGTATTACATGTCCCGTCACACTATCAGATTGTAGATATCTTTACTAAAGGTCTTCTGCTGGTTTAATTTGAAGATTTTCGGGACAGTCTCAGCATACGTATACCTCCCGCTTCGACTGTGGGGGTGAGATAGAATAATTATAATTAATAGAATATTTATTGTAATTATTTAGTAATAATTTTAATTGATGTTAGGATCATGTGAATATGGTAGGTAGATAAGATATTCAACTAATAGCTTAATCCTAGCCTAATTCTATCTTAATCTTAGTCTAATCCTATCTTAATCTTAGCCTAATCATATGATGTTATATTTGTGGTATAATTACTACTCTTTTGGAATGTTACAATTGAGAAAAATATTCTTACAAGTTTAAATGCCATAAAAATACATACATGAGCTCTTGAATTTGAGCTTCAACAAGCCACTCTCCTTCTGTTCCTGACTTTGTCATTCGCTGAATAATTCAACTTGATGTTTTTCTATATCACGTTCTGTTGCACCCAAAAATTACAGTTTTAGGTTCTGAAAACACAAGTTCCTACAATGAGCTAACCACCCTTGTATTTGTAATTACTAACATGTACAACTATATTATACTCCATATATCGTGTAATATTTAGTGATGCATACTTATAATAGTTATAGAATTCTTATTGTATTATGATTCTGTTGACACCCAATTTTGACCCTCCCGTCCAACCATTAACTATAAAATTACACTAATTTTGTAAAATAATTTTTTAGGATTTTTTATAATAAAATACAACAATAAAACATAAATACAGGCATTAAGAATTAATTTAATAATGACATCGCATCTTACGTAGAGTTTTAAGCACTTAGAGTCTCGCGCCCGCATTAATTAACTTTAAGCTTTGTCGTAATTCTTAAATAATTAATAAACGCATAAAATAAATAATTTAGCGATAACGTCGTGTCAGGTAGCATAACCGCATTAATTAATAATCATTTGCAATTTAAAGTCAATTAATTTTAGTCTAACACATGCATTTAATAACGTCGCATTTATAAAGCTTTAAACAATTCTTAAAAAATCATATTTGCATTTAGCATTTAAATAATTCAATCTAAGCTCATTTTAATTTTGCAATAATGCATAATAATAAGATTTTAAATAATAGCGTCGCATTCTAAAGTATTGAGCATTAATCAAATAGCACGCCCGCATTTATTTATTATAACAATTAGATTAATGAAGCACCTAATTATTTTAATCACATTTGTTAGTTTAAGTTATCACTAATCAATTAATACACTTGCCTAGAATTAATTAGCTAATTAATTAACTAGCCTAAAAAACTAACTAAACTAATTAAATGCCTCAACTAATACTACCCGGCCGTTTAGCCTATTATTTCGCCCCTATTATACTATCATCTCCTCAAACGCACAAACCTTCAAAAACCTAAACCTAAATGCTGCCGAGCACCTCATCTCAAGCAAACCCCGCTGACCCGAGATTCTCGCCAGAACTGGTTTCCTCTTCTCCACCGATGCTTACCATAACCATCACCCGAAATATCATTCAAATCATCCCTCACAATCTTAGCCAATCAATACCAAATCACACCTAGAAATAGCACAGAATCAACCTTTATTTACTGACCAACATTAGAACCTAGAGTTAGGGCTATATAAGCACATGCAGGCAGGGAGTAGAGGGGGAATCATCAGTCGAATGCAGAGCACAGTAGAGTACAAGGAGGCGAGCTCCAATTTTTAGGACAAGAGAGAGAGGTCGGTCGAACATAGATACGTTAAGAGCAAAACAGGAGAGCGGTCATAGCATCGATCGTCGAGTTCAAGAGGAAGTAGCAAGAACACCGATTCAAAACCCTTCTTCTTAGTTGCGTGAGTATTCTCAATAGCAAGCCTTACCCTTTCAATCGCATCGCAATAACCCGTCGGGGTGACCGACGAATTGTTACGCTGCATCGGTTCGCCGCCGGAGAAGGTAAACTAGAAATCCTCTAAGTTATTTACTTTGTTGTGTTTTATCGGTGATTTAGTTCAGTCGTTTGTATTGTTGTATTCTTAAATGGTTTAGATATGAAGGAAAGAACATAGGAATGATTTGGATAAGTTACATTCTCGTATAAAATGGCTCTACCTCTGTTAGGTGTACACGTGCTTAAACTATTGGCTTAGGATTGTTATGTTCAGATTTCAGAATTTAGAAACATGCCTAGTATTTTATACCAAGTATGTTGTCGAATATAAGAAGTTGTGTGTCTTCTACATATCCGCAAAATTGAATCTTTCTCTAGTTCTAGAAATCATGAAGTCTGTTTGTTCATGCCGTGTCGTTGACTCTTCACGAACTAGCAAACTTGCTTGTATGTTCATTTTTAGTTATTGTAAAAGGAGGCGTGTTAATGTTGTACCTATTATATCTTGAGACCACCGTTGAATTATGCCATTCTAGTACCATATATAATTATCTCATGGCTTCATTCATATATCGAAATCTACCTAATGTCTTGCTAAGCGCATCTAAGCTAATGTGTATAAAGCATTTAGAACCTTGTATCATAATGTGACTGATTTCTAAGTGGTAATTGGAAATTGAAAACTCGCACAAATCTCAAAGTTCAATTTTAATGAGTATCGTTCAATCGATGTTGGCTGCTTTGTCTTTTGTCTTGAGTTAAAATGCATATATAAAAATATATAAATACTATACTCGATATCATACCTATATGTTTAGTATATTCTTGTGTATATCATAGGGTATATGTCCTTGGGCTGTCATGTTCCCATCCTTGCTTTGCATTGTTGTATGGTTCACCATATGTGCATAATTAATCGCCTTTACAATTTTAAAAAAAAAAACTGGAAACTTCACGCCACACCTGCCTTCTTATTTGAGTCCTCTTCATATGTTATGTGTTGGTCGTTTTGTTCCTCCTCTTATAATGAGAGGAAAGAATTGAAATGATATTTGTTTGGGCTCAATTACTTTCCTAAGACCTAGTCCGTTAACTACAACTGCTAGTGCTATTATGGGCCTACTGTATATGGGTCTAGTTAACTTTTGTGAGATTTAGAATTCATTAGCATGCTGAATCTTTTGTTCATTGCCCAATCCCTGTGGTTCAACGACATTTCTACTTGAAATCGACAATCTCTTAGAATAATATAACTAAACAACAGTTGAATTATGGATATGCATGTGCTCTCAATGTTTTAATCATTTTTCATAAAGTTTATTTGGGTTGATGCTAATCCTTATCTTTCTTTATCTTTTACATGGCACGACGGAGCAAAATAAAGAGTTTCGCCGTGAAACTCATCTTGAGCTACTTCAAAAGAAGGCCCACATTTATGTGCACTCATCTAGCATAGGAATTTCCAAACCGCGGCGAAAGGATATCGCCATTCTTCGAGTTACCATTGTTAATTCATATCCTTCCCTATTCATTTGTTGTAATTAATTGTCTAACGCTACATTAATTATTAGAACACTTAGAATAATTGAATCTTGAATCAATAAATTAGCGAGTAGTTGGATACTAGAAATTTGCTTCCCTTTAAGTTAATTATTTTAGGATTGCCACGCATGACTAAACTTGTCAAATGATCACCGTCTTTTGCACTAGGCCACATAAATCAAATTTTCAAGTAAGTGCATACCTTTAGCTTATAAATTAGTTTCGCGTCACTTATTTATAAATAAAGGTAAATGAACACTTTTAAACTCTACATGTAGCACAAGTCCTTTAAATCCTTTATAAAATGCATGCATCTATGATAAATCAATTTTACACCATCTTTTATAAATAACATAAATACCTTTAGCACCCCTTGACCTTTTGAAATCTTTAAGTCTTTTAAACATTTTAGCACTTTTATTATTTCCTAACACTTTTCTAAGCAGGAGCCCTTCTAGCATTTAATACCTTTAGCAACCTTTTACTGTAAAGCACCTTTTAAACATTTTAACATTTTAACATCTTCGCATTTTACTAAGCAGGTGTAGCTTTTATTTTTGCATTTTTAAACATAATAATTACCCTAGGTTTGGCAGGACAACCGCAAGTTAGCGGATCTTAGAGGGTGCCTAACCCCTTCCCTCTAGATTAATAAAGAACCCTTACCCAGAATCTCACTAAGTTTAGCAGACCATAAAATGGAGTTAATGTTTCACTTTAAACTAGTTAAACATTTAGGTGTCCTAATTCACCCAAACTAATTAGGTGGCGACTCCGCGAACCCTTAGCATTCTAGCAACCCTTTAGCCTTTTAGCACTCTTTAGCATTTTAAATTTTAGCCTCTTTTAAACTTTAGCATCTTTAGCATTTTTTGCACTTTTAGAACCCTTTAGCTTTAAAATTAATCTTTTTAAACTTTAGCACCTTTTAGCATCCTCTTATATTTTAGCACCCTTTTAATATGATTCCCTTTTATTATTTTATTTTTCTAACCTTTAATTTGAGCATGAGTTTAGAAAATAAATGCCGCAAAAAGTATGGCAGAAATGGCGACTCCGCTGGGGATTTTAGGTTCTTAACCACAACAAACCTAGGATAATTATTTGGCAATTACTTTTGCATTTAATTTTTGTGTGCTGTATTTTGTTTTGTTTATTTTAAATTGCTACCGCTTTCTCGCTTCTTAAACCGGCATTCCGCTCATATTTCTTCCACTGAAAATTCACACAAACACACACTACATGCGAGGTCGGTGCATCGAAAATTCTTTCTTCAAAATCCAAATTTAGGAGAGTCGGTAATATACGTGGAGTGCCCTGGCCTAACCGTGGCGCGTAGCCTTCTCACTCGAGTTGTCGCTCGGGAACTCAAGCGTCTAGAAAAGCCAAATCTTAGAAACTTAAGATGAGCTATACCACCTTATTTTAGGGAATGCAATTTACCTTAGGTGGTCGGCCTCGCATCGACACCACAATTAGGAAGACACTAAACTTGTCGACGGGTTTCTCAACCCAACGACCAACCAAAGATATTATGTAGCGTGACAATGACAGACAAATCCAAACCCAATCATGACATGCTCAAATTGGGAAAAGTGCACCGTCGTTTGGTCGCCATTTCCAACAAAGGCATTATAGTTGGACGACTTGGACAAATCCGTCATAACCTCGCATATCCGCGTTTAGGCCCACCGCACTAAAAGAGGTCCCAAACATGTTAGAACACGCACTTGATTTACAATTTGCTTATTAGTATATATTGCGCAACTTTTGCATATTATACTAACTTGGTTTGCTTCATTTATTAAAGGTTTATTTTTAGCTTATCCCCAAAAAGGTTGATTCGCGTTGATTAGTAAGCACAATCATCCAATAAATGACCAATCCGTAAGCGACTAAACAACTTAGACTCATCCCCGCTCATGTAGAGGATGCAGAGGCGTGAAGCGTAAACACCAATGATCAACACCGCCACACTATTGCGCAAAAATGGAAATCATGCAAGCCAAATAGAAAGGCTCCAAACATCACAAACCTGTCTATTAGCTTAATGCACCACTCCCGAGCAAGGGACAAATGCAATCGATCACAAGCCCCGAGCCTCCACTTCTCCAAAGCTCCTCAGAGGCCGCAACATACCACCACACCAAAATGTCACTCGCCTGGTCAATTTGCAAACCGACCTCCAAATGATCCGTTCACTATATACACATCTCAACCTCCACCTACTTATATCTCCCCACTCGACCCAAATTGCCAAGCCACCCAATACGAGCGGCACACAAACAATATGAGGATTAGCACATCCGATCAAAGCCAACCATTTATCATGCATCCTCTCGAGACATCAATACAGGAAACGAGCGCAGACGAGCCAGAGTTGATGAAAATGTGGCAAAAGAAATTCGTAGCTTGAAAGAAGCATTCAAAACATTCGGATGAACAAGGGGAGGAGGGTTTAGAATATGAAGACTTATGCGCACTCGACGTTGAATTACCTGGGGTACAAAGTGCCCAAATTTGACATGTTTGATGGAAAGGGAATCCTCGAGCTCATCTAAGGTCATATTGCGATAAATTGATTGGGGTTGGTAAAAATCAAGCAATCATCATGAAGCTATTCATCGTGAGTCTAACTGGCGATTGGTACACATGCCAAGACCTCGAAAATGGGACGGTTGAACGCCATGGCACAAGATTTCATGGATAGATTCGTGTTCAACATCGACATCGCCCGCCATTTTATCTTATGAAACTTGAAAAGAAATCTCTGAAACTTTCGAGAATACGCCTGGTGGCGGCGAAGCAGGTTCAACCCCAGAGCGAAATGACCACTTGTTCGTGCGCGTTAAAAGACGCTACATATTATGAAAGAATGATCGGTGTAATTGGCGAAGTTTCATAAGTCGTAGAACGGGCGACCGTGGAGGAAGGCATTAAGACAGCAGATTACAAACTGATGTGCAACCAGCGTGAGCGATCAAATTCCATCTGAGGTACCTCCCGAGGAGAAGAGATCATCACCTCCATCACGGTCATTCGAGCATAGGCGAACAACATCCAATATATCAAAGCCCACCGCCTTTACCAAAACACTCAAAATCCACAACATATTATCAAGATCACGCTACCCCATATCCTCGCTTACCATACCCAACCAAAGATACCCAAAATACTCACCACAATCACGAACCCGCACTCCAAACGGACCCAAACCCCGTAGACGCCAAAGAAAACCGACAAAAACCTATACACCTTTAGCCGAACCCATAGCCCAAGTGTATGAAGTCGAAAGCCGCAGAATACTCCATCCAATTCCCAGAAATACCCCCAGGCCTACCTCCCGAGGGCACGATAAAACTAAGCATTGTGCAAACCACTCCGGTGCCGAAGGACACGACATCGGAAATTGTTATACCTCGGACGGAATAGAGTTAATCGAGGAGTCATTCAAAGATGGTCCTCTGCAAACAATAACTTCACGGGTTATGAAGATGCCCATGTTAGCATGATAGCAAAATGAAGAAGCGATCCAAGGGATTACTACGCCACCGTAAAGGGAAGAAAGTTGAATCATCAACCAACCGCCAGAGAAAGGAGTTGCTCTTGGAGATTGTTTAACTATTGAATAGGTCATTCGTCTAGTTGTGCTGCAAGAGATGGTCTCACAAGACTCGACCATCAAGACACAAAGCAAGAAGAAATGGACTCGTTCTCGCCGCCGAGTCCCGAAATAGTCGGTTTAATGTATTTTGCCCTTTATATGTAATCGAACTACGTTTGACTGATTCCTCGTGGATACGTAGCGGCCGTCTGCCGGTCCCACATCTAGAAATTTTAATTTTACCCAATTTCACTTGTAATGAACTACGTCGACTGATTCCTCATGGGGATACGTAGCGCCTAAATCGGCCTGGCCACACCATTAGGAAACTTTCCTTCGTTCTAAAATAACAAGAATGCACATAACATACAAGCAACTCCATCGAGACCCCTGCCAAACACCCTTTTCAAAATCGACAAGGTAGGAAACCAGCAGGTGATGAGTCCAAACAAGACAGCATCCGAGCATCAAGAGTCTAAGGTCAACGCGATCAACCGCCCCAAAACTCACAAAACTTTCTTTGAGCGCAGTCCTTCATATTAGCGGAGGATACAACAAAGTTCTTCATATTAGCGTATAAAATACGGCAAAAGCGCAAAGAAAAGCGTAATCAAACTCAAAGTTCCAGAACAAAGCCGAGCGATCAGCCTGACACAAAGTCAAATTCGCACACAACAACGACATCTCAAAGACCCACAACATCTCAAAGATTCACATATCGTGACGGCATCTCTACCCCTAAAATTGCGCTCATATATATTTATCATTTTGTTTAAACAGTATACACTAACGCTTTCTCAAGCTTAGCTTGCGAGCATTTATTCTATGAGCAAAGAACACGCCCGTGCAACGACGTTATCGACCACAAGCCATAGCAAGACACCCTGTGTTCAAGCTTATTTTCTTTTACTTTTTGCATAACCCGGTCATCATAACTCGACATCGACATCTTTAAGCCCGCATTAGCCCGCCGTGTTTTGACCATGGTAGCCCAAAGTCGCCATAACTCGACATCGACATCTTTGAGTCCGCGTTAGCCCGCCTATTGTTTAGACCATGGTATCCCAGGTCGCCATAACTGACACAAGCGGTATTTGATTTTTCGCGCTTGTCTACCGCCAACATTTTGCCGTAAGATCGAGACAAAATTGGCATGAGTCAACGCTTTGTCCAAGATTCTTCCATCATCTCCATACAAAGAGGACATCTGCTGACACCCAATTTTGACCCTCCCCAACCATTAACTATAAAATTACACTAATTTTGTAAAATAATTTTTAGGATTTTTATAATAAAATACAACAATAAAACATAAATACAGCATTAAGAATTAATTTAATAATGACATCGCATCTTACGTAGAGTTTTAAGCACTTAGAGTCTACGCGCATTAATTAACTTTAAGCTTTGTCGTAATTCTTAAATAATTAATAAACGCATAAAATAAATAATTTAGCGATAACGCGTGTCGTAGCATAGCCGCATTAATTAGTAATCATTTGCAATTTAAAGTCAATTAATTTTAGTCTAACACATGCATTTAATAACGTCGCATTTATAAAGCTTTAAACAATTCTTAAAAAATCATATTTGCATTTAGCATTTAAATAATTCAATCTAAGCTCATTTTAATTTTGCAATAATGCATAATAATAAGATTTTAAATAATAGCGTCGCATTCTAAAGTATTGAGCATTAATCAAATAATTTATTTATTATAACAATTAGATTAATGAAGCACCTAATTATTTTAATCACATTTGTTAGTTTAAGTTATCACTAATCAATTAATACACTTGCCTAGAATTAATTAGCTAATTAATTAACTAGCCTAAAAAACTAACTAAACTAATTAAATGCCTCAACTAATACTACCCAGCCCGTCAGCCCAGTTCCTTATTTCCCCACCGCGGGGGGCCCACACTTATTTTTATCCGCCAATTTACGCCCTTATACGCAGCCCATAAGTCTAGCAGCCCTTTCGCCTATTATACTTCAGCCTTCTATCATCTCCCTCAAACGCACAAAAACCTTCAACAAGAAAACCTAAACGCAGCCGACACACCCATCTCGCCCTTACCACACCGCAAGACCCAACCCCGAGATTCTCATGAGAATCCGGGGTTTCCCCTTACCTTCTCCAACGATGCTTACCATAACCATCACCCGAAATATCATTCAAATCATCCCTCACAATCTTAGCCAATCAATACCAAATCACACCTAGAAATAGCACAGAATCAACCTTTATTTACTGACCAACATTAGAACCTAGAGTTAGGGCTATATAAGCACATGCAGCAGTGAGAGTAGAGAATCATCAATGAACGCAGATGAGAGTACAAGACGAGGAGCCGAGGCACCCAATTTTAGACAAGAGAGGCAGAGGGCATCACGAACATGTAGATACCCAAGAGCGTAAACAGGAGAGCGGTCATAGCATCGATCGTCCGAGTTCAAGAGGAAGTAGCAAGAACACCGATTCAAAACCCCTTCTTCTTAGTTGCGTCATCGCTGAGTATTCTCATAGCAAGCCTTACCCTTTCAATCGCATCGCAATAACTCGGGAGGACCGACGACTTGAGACGCTGCCTCGGTTCGCCGCCGGAGAAGGTAAACTAGAAATCCTCTCAGTTATTTACTTTGTTGTGTTTTATCGGTGATTTAGTTCAGTCGTTTGTATTGTTGTATTCTTAAATGGTTTAGATAAGGAAAGAACATAGGAATGATTTGGATAAGTTACATTCGCATAAAATGGCTCTACCTCATAGCCGTGCTTAAACTATTGGCTTAGGATTGTTATGTTCAGGATTTCAGAATTTAGAAACATGCCTAGTATTTTATACCAAGTATGTTGTCGAATATAAGAAGTTGTTGTCTTCTACATATCCGCAAAATTGAATCTTTCTCTCTAGTTCTAGAAATCATGAAGTCTGCTTTGTTCATGCCCCAGTGTGTCGTTGACTCTTCACGAACTAGCAAACTTGCTTGTATGTTCATTTTTAGTTATTGTAAAAGGAGGCGTGTTAATGTTGTGCCTATTATATCTTGAGACCATCGTTGAATTATGCCATTCTAGTACCATATATAATTATCTCACGGCTTCATTCATATATCTTTGAAATCTACCTAATGTCTTGCTAAGCATCTTTCTAAGCTAATGTGTGCATAAAGCATTTAGGAACCTTGTATCATAATGTGATCGATTTCTAAGTGGTAATTGGAAATTGAAAACTCGCACAAATCTGAAAGTTCAATTTTAATGAGTATTGGTTCAATCGATGTTGCTTTGCTTGTCTTTTGTCTTGAGTTAAAAATGCGTATATGCAAAAATATATAAATACTATACTCGATATCATACCTATATGTTTAGTATATTGCCGTGTATATCATGTGGTATATGTCCTTGGGCCTCACATGTTCCCATCCTTGCTTTGCATTGTTGTATGGTTCACCATACGTGCATAATTAATCGCCTCTACAATTTTAAAAAAAAAAATCTGGAAACTTCATGCCACACCAGTTGCCTTCTTATTTGAGTCCTCTTCATATGTTATGTGTTGGTCGTTTTGTTCCTCCTCTTATAATGAGAGGAAAGAATTGAAATGATATTTGTTTGGGCCTGAATTACTTTCCTAAGACCTAGTCCGTTAACTACAACTGCTAGTGCTATTATGGGCCTACTGTATATGGGTCTAGTTAACTTTTTGTGAGATTTAGAATTCATTAGCATGCTGAATCTTTTGTTCATTGCCCAATCCCTGTGGTTCAACGACATTTCTACTTGAAATCGACAATCTCTTAGAATAATATAACTAAACAACAGTTGAATTATGGATATGCATGTGCTCTCAATGTTTTAATCATTTTTCATAAAGTTTATTTGGGTTGATGCTAATCCTTATCTTTCTTTATCTTTTACATGGCACGCACCGGAGCAAAATAAAGAGTTTCACGGCGAAACTCATCTTGAGCTACTTCAAAAGAAGGCCCACATTTATGTGCACTCATCTAGCATAGGAATTTCCAAACCGCGGCGAAAGGATATCGCCATTCTTCGAGTTACCATTGTTAATTCATATCCTTCCCTATTCATTTGTTGTAATTAATTGTCTAACGCTACATTAATTATTAGAACACTTAGAATAATTGAATCTTGAATCAATAAATTAGCGAGTAGTTGGATACTAGAAATTTGCTTCCCTTTAAGTTAATTATTTTAGGATTGCCACGCATGACTAAACTTGTCAAATGATCACCGTCTTTTGCACTAGGCCACATAAATCAAATTTTCAAGTAAGTGCATACCTTTAGCTTATAAATTAGTTTCACACTTATTTATAAATAAAGGTAAATGAACACTTTTAAACTCTACATGTAGCACAAGTCCTTTAAATCCTTTATAAAATGCATGCATCTATGATAAATCAATTTTACACCATCTTTTATAAATAACATAAATACCTTTAGCACCCCTTGACCTTTTGAAATCTTTAAGTCTTTTAAACATTTTAGCACTTTTATTATTTCCTAACACTTTTCTAAGCAGGAGCCCTTCTAGCATTTAATACCTTTAGCAACCTTTTACTGTAAAGCACCTTTTAAACATTTTAACATTTTAACATCTTCGCATTTTACTAAGCAGGTGTAGCTTTTATTTTTGCATTTTTAAACATAATAATTACCCTAGGTTTGGCAGACAACCGTAGTTAGCGGATCTTAGAGGTGCCTAACCCTTCCTCTAGATTAATAAGAACCCTTACCTAATCTCACTAAGTTTAGCAGACCATAAAATGGAGTTAATGTTTCACTTTAAACTAGTTAAACATTTAGGTGTCCTAATTCACCCAAACTAATTAGGTGGCGACTCCGCGAACCCTTAGCATTCTAGCAACCCTTTAGCCTTTTAGCACTCTTTAGCATTTTAAATTTTAGCCTCTTATAAACTTTAGCATCTTTAGCATTTTTTGCACTTTTAGCACCCTTTAGCTTTAAAATTAATCTTTTTAAACTTTAGCACCTTTTAGCATCCTCTTATATTTTAGCACCCTTTTAATATGATTCCCTTTTATTATTTTATTTTTCTAACCTTTAATTTGAGCAGCAGGAGTTTAGAAAATAAATGCCGCGGCCGGAAAAGGGCGCGACAGATTCCACATTGTACACTATATATATTTATATTAATGAGAAAGACTCCCCAAAGGAGATTAATACATTCTTATATGGTATTATATCCAGCCCATTCCAATTTTATGTTCACCGATATTTGGTCCCCAAATGATATCATTCACGCTCCAGTTAACGGGGGCGTGTGGGGGAATGTTAAGAGTCTCACATCAGAAATGGAATGGAACATGGACTCCTTATATGGACTTGGACAATCTTCACCCTACAAGCTAGCTTTTGAGGTTGAGTTAGGCCCAAGATCCATTCTTTACTATAGAGTGTAGAATCAAACACTGTATTACCATCAACAACACTAAGCTTTGCTTTAGAATTAATCGGTGTGGACATGATATTGTATTTTCCAATATAGTCTTGTACACTATCTCCTCTGCATACCTGCGCTGACACAAAAATATAGTATCTGCAGAACGAGTCACTGTTATCCCCAAAAAATAGCTCAACTTCTCCAAGTCAGTCATAGAAAATTCGATCTTAAGTAATGCAATAATCTCATTTTCAATACATCAGATGAAGCAATGAGAACAATATCATCCACATATAATAACAAATAAGCAATGTTACTACCTCGATGAAACATAAATATAGAATTATCACACTTGCTGCATACAAATCCGATTTGCATAATGTACCTGTGAAAGTGTTCATACCACACTCTGGGGCATGTTTCAAACCATATAGTGACTTAAGAAGATGACATACATACTGAAGGGCTGCTGGATGGACAAAACCAGATGGATGTTGCATGTAAACAGTTTCTTTTAAATCCCTATGTAGAAATGTATTTTTTCACATCAAGCTGATGAATTGGCTAATGCTTACCCATATCAATGCTCAAAACTGTGCGAATGGTGGCGGGTTTAAAAATCGTACTGAATGTCTCACCACAATCAATACCCTCCTGTTGTTTTGTGCCATTAGCAACAAGTCTCATCTTATACCTCTCTAGCTCGCCATTGTCTTTGTATTTGGGAAGAAATATCAACATGCAACAGATCATATTAACCCCATACGGTCTAGGAACTAAATCACAAGTGTGTTATTTTGTTATATCATTAAATTCCTCACGCATGGCTGCATTCCAATTAAGGTCCAATTTGGCTAATTTTGGGCTTTTGGAAATTAAGGACATGGTCCGTGTAGATAGGTTAAAGTAGACTTTGGGTTGGAAATTTCCATGTTGGGCACGGGTTTCCATATGGTGAGTGGGGCCGTGTTATGTTGGGTATTCTGGTGAGGAGTTGGTTTTGGGTCATTTGGAGGTGGGACTTTGTCGGGTTGTTGACTGGGTTGTCGACGGAATGGGGTGTCGGATGGGTGATGGGGTTTAGTAGTGGTATCGATCTGGATAGATCGATGAGGGTTGGGGTAGGTGAAGTAGGGTACGGTGACAGTGGTAGGTTGGGGCCGGAGTGAAGGTATGGTGGTGTGGATGTGGCGGTACAGTTACTAGGATTGGGATGATTTGGGTTTCGGTGACCGGTATGGTTTATGGGTTGGTTTGGGAGAGGGGATCGACTGCGGCATGTGTTGGTGACACGGTGGACGTCGGTTCAGTTTATCGGTGGGTGGTCTGGAGGGTGACCGGATGTGACAGGGAGACAGTGGGCCAATTTGCTATGTTGGAGGGGTTGACTGACGATTACTAACTGGAATAGAGTCACTGTCGGAGGTGGCAGTGATGTGTGTCAGTGGTGGATACTGTTGAGTTGTGGCGGTGGTACGGTGGAGTTTGGTGAGTATGACAGAGAGATGTCGGATTCGAGAAAGGTGTAGTCTATGTTACGGAATTTCCGGATATCTGCGAAGGGAAAAATTATCTCATCAAATGTAACGTGACGTGAGACGTGAATTTGATGGGTGGACACATCATAGCACAAATAACCCCTATCATTAGGCGGAAAACCTACGAAGACACAAAGAGTGATAAGGGGTACTAATTTGTGAGGGAAAGTAGAGGCAAAATTTAGGTAGCACATGCAATCAAAAATACGAAGATGATCATAGGAGGGGGTCTGACGGTATAAAATTTCGGTTGGAGAGTACTAGTTAGTAAAATATTAAGTATATATTCTACCATTTTTGACTGCATAAACCCAAAAGGAGGGAGAGAGGCATGAAAAGGAGCGTACGAACCATGTTATTGATGGTGCGAATGATTCGTTCGACTTTGCCATTTTGAGGGGAGGTGTGGAGACACGAGAATAAAAAAACTATGCCATTAGTAGAGCAAAAATTGTGAATTGCGGGATTATTGAGCTCCCGATCGTTATCACATTGATGCAATTTTATGTCTTTCTTGAATTGTGTTTTGACATAGACATGAAATGCAAGAAACTTGGCAAACATTTCGGACTTGAATTTAAGCGGATAGACCCAAACAAAATGAGAAATCATCTAATAAGTCGAGATAAAATTTATGACCCAGTGAACTAGTAATTGGAGATGTCCATAAATCTGCATAAACAATGTCAAAGGGAGAATATGTAACACTTGAAGAAGATTGAAACAGAGGCGAACATGTTTACCTAAAGGACAAGAAAGACAATGTTGGGAAAATTTTCCATTAAGACAACGAATTAAATTATTATTTTTAAGAAAACTAAAAATATGGGCTCCTAGGTGTCTAAGTCTATTGTGTCAGGTTGATAGAGAGATCGTTGTTAAAGCGGCGGGAGAAGTGACATGGGCCGATAGAGACGTGGGAGGGTTGACAATAGCAGCGGACATGGATAGGAAAAGATAGAGATCACCCTCACTATTGCATTTCGTAAGAAGTTTCCCGGTATGGAGGTACGTTACGAAAAAGCCAAATGGGTCAAAGTTAATGGATACATAATTATCGGTGGCAAATTTCCTAACGGAGATTAGGTTTTTGATAATCTTAGGAGCATATAAGACGTTATTCAGAGAGAAATGGGGATGTGGTGGTGGGGTTAGTGTTTGACCAACCTCTTGAATTAGAATGCGATGACCGCTACCAAACATAATAGATTGTGGAGTATTTAAACTTCACAGTTGAGAAAGATTACCAAAATTATTGGTGATGTGAGATGTGGTGCCCATATTCATATACCATGCATTATCGGGCTACTAAAGAGTCAATTAGATGAAAGCCATGCCTAAGTTGGATTGGGAAAGACCTGGAGCGGACTGCTGGGCTCCAGGAAATGGGGCTGGATTACTGTGGCACATTGACTAGCATGGGGAGGACTGGTAGGATGCCTGAAATTAGGCTCAAAATTGGTTTCCCGAACTTGGGCTGTTAGGCTGCCATAGGTCGGGCTGCGGCTGTAGTCCCAACTGCTGCTTGGCCGCGGCTGAGTATAATATAGTTGTAAACGTTAATAGTAATAACTCATACTAAATTCCATCAAATGTTAATACACAAAACTATGTAAAAGGAAGATGAGTGAGATTGACATACATGAACGTTGTCCTTCCAAAATAAGGATAATCCTCCAGATAATCCCACCGGATCCACAATAATAGCATGCACCATATTAAGTTGTCTGTGTACTTTTAGCACCATTCTCTCAAGATTCTTAATTTCACTTTAAAATATCATGCTCGGGGAGTGGAGACGCAATGTCTCCTTCGAAAAAGGAATTGTCAAGGACCCCAGCCTTCGACAATTTCACACGAATGTCTTCATCGAGAGGAGGGAATCCATTTTGGGCTGGCCTCCCGATCCGCCACATATTTCATTAATCTGAGCATTATCACCTTTACATTTATTCCCGACATATGGACTACACAAATCAGTGATCTCGACATCAACCAAATTTTCATTGATTCCAACTATTTTCATATTTTTCCTAGCACCTTCCTTAACGACGTTAGATCTAGCCAAACGTTTCCAATTTTTCTTATTTTCCTCTACCTTAGCAGAGACATGTTTCTGTTTAGTACCGTTAGTATCACGTTCAATCACACCAATATATTTCACCTCTTTCAGTACTT
This sequence comes from Przewalskia tangutica, assembly GCA_029844215.1. Taxonomy (NCBI): domain Eukaryota; kingdom Viridiplantae; phylum Streptophyta; class Magnoliopsida; order Solanales; family Solanaceae; genus Przewalskia; species Przewalskia tangutica. Next base: position 123,233,271 of record CM056723.1, read on the forward strand.
TTTAGAATTTATTTTATCTAGGATCTTTCCTATATTTTTAAGGGCCCGGTGCGGAAAAAAAGAGAGGCTCTTTTTTATTTACATGAAAAATTAAAATTAAATAATTAATCAATATTAAAAAAAATTATTGATCAAAACATCAAATAAATGTATAGTAAACACTATATTCGATTCAATATTTTTAATTTCAGTACAATAAATTATAATGGTACGAAAGAGATACCTTAATGTCATTACATGAAAGATTTATAATAAAAAATATCATTACATTAGACATAAAAAATTGATCTCCTTGCATTTTTATCTCCAAAGTCATCAAGCAATCTTTCATAATCAAGAATGTCTAGAAATTCACTCTCAATTGAAATCAAAGATAATGCAGTCAATCTTGTCTGCGTCATGATTGATCTCAAATAAGATTTCAACAACTTAAATCTAGAAAAACCTCTCTCTGCAGATGCAACGGTCACCGGAATAGTCAACAATATCTTATATGCAATGAATGAATCGGGAAAACAATCCATTCTTTTCAAAAAGTTCATTATTGCACTAGCTGTTTTTGCTTCCTGCGGTAGAATATGTTGCATGATCTTCAATTCTTGATATAAATCATCCCCATCCAAATCTGAAATATTTGATCTTGTGCCCTCTTTCATTTGTAGTTTTCTTTCAAGATTCTTGCAATGAGTCTTCAAGTCCTCATTATTCAATGAGCTCAACTTATCAGTTGTGAAAAGAAATCCAAAAAGATCTTCATATTCCTCAAATCTTTTCTTCAATGACTCAATTGTTTGATCAACTATGTATAAAAAGTAATGAACTCTATAAGCTTCCTCCGGAGATTCTTGTTGCATTTGGGAAGACTCACAAGAGAGCTCATCAAAATGTTTCTTTCTATATATTTGTCTCTTTTTAGGAAAAATAAGATCATTCTCCATTGATGAAGCAAGTTCTTTTGCGATATTGATTGCTTGTTTGAATTCAATTTTCCTATACTCTTCAAAAGAAGAAATTAACCCGTTAACCTTGGCCATAGCAACATCAATAAGCATATCCTCAGATTGTAAGTCTTTGCTAACAATATTAACTTTAGACAATATGTCATACCAAATAACTATGCCTACTAACAACTCAAAGTTTTGTAGTTCAAATGTTGCCAAAGACTTAGCTTCACTTCTTATTTTGGAGTTAGTATCTCTTTCTTCGGCAAGTTGAAGTAAAGCTTCTCTAATTTGTTGAGGTTGAAGGATGATTGCTTTCACACTTTCAATGCGACTTTCCCATCGAGTAGTTGATAATGGCTTAAGAGTTAAACCTTTTGTTGACACTCAATTTTGACCCTCTCCCCCATTAATAATCAATAAAATTAACTAATTTTTTACACCTCCAAATAAATTTTATAATAATAATACGCAATAATAAAATATTAATACACGCGTAAATAAGCATTTTTATAATGATGTTGCATTTATACAGAGCATTAAATAATTCTTAAATATCGCGTCCGCATTTAGCATTTTAAGGACACCACAAATAATATTTTAATGATTTTTACAAGCATATATAAACATTGAAATACATAAATAATTTAATAATGACGTCATAAGCATTAAGTATTCCTTAAATATCATATCCGCATTTGTCATTTGTAATAATTAAAACAATATTATTCATAATCTAAACTCACGCTAAAACTAATAAACACTTAAAATTATACCTAAATTATACCCAACACAAATAATAAAACCTACCAGTCCAATACTTTTAATTTGCAGACAGGTCCAGTTCCTGACCCGCGACCCAAGTGTCGCAACCCTTTATCTCATCTTCATCAATCACCCCTAAAAACACCCTAACCTAAAGAACAAATCTTCAAACCACCGCCTCCATCAATGCCACGCCCAAATCCTGCATTTTCCTTTTCAAAAGCTTACCATAAGTTATCATCCGAATCTTTCCAACATTAAAACTTACCTTACCAAAATTATTCATTTATCATAACCGAAAATCTAACAAAATTCGCCCAAGAATCAAGCACAAATCGCACCAAAAAAATAAGAACCAAATCAGTACGAAAATCGCGTTAATTACCATGATTTTACACCAAAATATTTACCATAATCAGTTCAAAATCGAACTAAATCGGCCTTAAAATCCTTCCAAAATCAGAATCCAATTGGAAACTATAAAAGGAACCAATCTATACATGCAATGGCATGGAAAATGAGCAAGAGAAAAGAGCATCAGTTCTCGCAGAATAAAAATACTAGGGAGAGCATTGATTTTTTTTTGGGAGGGCATCCTTTAGCATCAGTTAATCACGCCCACAGTGAGGAATCGACATCGAAATCATTCACACTTTCGAACAGCAGCAAAGATCAGCCGAAAACTAGACTAAAACCAGTAGAAAGCCGGTGAGTAACAAACAAAAGCTTTATTCCCTTTTAATCGCATCTCAATAAATCTTCCGAGTGGATCGACGACTTGATACGCTGCCTCGATTCGCTGCCCGGAGAAGGTAACCTCAAATTCTTCTCGTATTTTATTAGTTTATGTGTTATGAGTGTTGATTGCAAATTTAGTTACCTGTAATTATATTAGTCTGTTTATTTGGTTGGTAACTCAAGCGTATGCACTGGTTTGAATATATTTTATGATATGAATAGTCAATTTGGTAATTAAATCGTTCTGGAAATCATATGTTCTATCCAGAATGATCTTTAATATGTGTTTGTGTCTAATTTATGAGTCGTTTAAGTTTTATATTAAATAGTGAAGGGACTATAATGGTTGTGTGAGCCTGCTTGTGTATTTCAGTTGGCCTATCCGTACTTATTGCCTGAGATTCATAATACAACAATGTGTGTGCTTGTTGAGCCCTTAGTTAATCCAATATGTGCACAACAAGTCCTAAATGTGACTGGATATGCTTGTGTTATCTTTACACTGTAGTATCTCTGAATGAGTCTGCCTATATATGTTAAGAGTATTCATGACTAAGAGATCATGCCTTAGACATACCTGTTTTTTCTGGCCTACCTGGTTTGCAACTATATTAAGCACTGCCCTGATGACATGGTAATCGTCTGAATTTCGCCCATATGTTCATTGACCCTAAGGTTGGTCTGCTAAGTTGTGAACTAATAACGCCCTTCAGGATGTATGATTCTTCTTAGTTTGTTCATGGTTAGATATACAGTGATTTAGACTCAAATTGTATAAATGACGTGTTGACAGCATGAATATACTGTCTAGCCTCCGAACTTTCCCTTAGTTGTCTAGGTATCTAAGCATTCCTATCCCAGCTCTTTCAATGTTAGATCGACTCTTGGCCATTTGCCCCTGGTACACTTGCTTGGTTTATTGGTGAGTGTATGTCCTGAATAAGACTGCTGGCGTGCTCTGTCCTATATACCCTTTTCTATCTGTTATTACCACCGACATATCGCTGTTTGTGATTCTGCCTTGTTGCATCTATCCATACTAATCACCTTCATATAGGCTTCCACTTAGGACATTCATGCCTAGCTGTCTTAATTACCTGAATTGCCTGCTAAGAAGTATATGTTTGTCTTACTTGGATTTCTAAAATCGCACACCTAGAAAGTCTCATAAGCCATAGAAATAGTTGGTTAACATTAGTATTGCTACTATTGTTTTGTTGGCGTTATTTTTACTGCTGCTACTGTTTTGGTATTGTTGTCTTTGTCGTTACTTGTGTTGCTATTACTGTTAAGTTCGTCTCGCCCTCGGACTTGCCTTTTGTTTATTTCTTACTTGCTGATCTTGCAATTTACTTCTCCTTTCCTGTACACTGTCCTGCACCCTGTCCCATATGTATGTACATCTGGGCTCAACGTCCCTTAGCCTCCCTTGGATTTGCTTTTCGTCTATTTTTGCTACTTGCAGATCCCGCAATTCAATCATGCATACATGTTTAAGTATAAATCATATGTGCTAATTCTTATGCCAAGTGCTTGTTTCTTATTTTTAAGGCGGATAATCCTTGCCTTATCTTATATTTTACATGAAATGCATCAAAGCAACCAAGAGTCTCATTGCGAGACTCGTCATGACTCTCATCGATTTGAAGATCCGCATCTATATCCATCGCACTCTCCGCATAGGAAATTTCAAACCACAGGCGGAATACCGTCACTCCTCGAGTCTTTTTTTTAATTTTCTACCCGCCCCATTCATTTGTTGTAATTAATTGTCTAACATTACATTAGTAGGATATTTAATGCCTTTAAGCTTTGACTTGCCCTTAAGAAGCAACCTTGACACTAGATATCGTTTTCCCTTAAGTTAATTACTTTAGGCGGGTCATACATTGTTTAATAGCCATAATAAACAACTAAATAATCTTTACTTGCATAATTACTCATGTAGCTAGGACATTATTTGCCAACCTATAAACTCTTAGTTATACTCATAAAAAAAATCATTTTTTTATATATTTGCATTATCACTTACAAATAGATATTCTACACGTTAAAACTATTCACAAATACATATTTGTCATAGCTAATTTTGCATTACTACCTCTATATTAGGCTATATAACATATAATCCTATTTAATAAAATAATCACATATATGTCTTTAAGTACCTTACAAACACACGCTTTCATCCAAAGTTAATTTTGCATATATTTTCTCATAAATTTTTATGTTTTTGCCAAAATGCATGTTCTATATACTGCAAAGGTTTTCTCACTTCAAGCCCGCATTTTTCCTTAATACAATAATTAACTTTGGTTTGAACGGATAACCGTAAGTTAGCGGATCTAAGAGGATGTCTAACCCCTTCCCTCTAGATTAATAAAGAACCCTTGCCCAGAATCTCACATAGTTTAGCAGACCATTTAAATGGAGTTAGTGTTGACTTTACTTAGTTAACATTTAGGTGTCCTAATTCACACAAACTAATTAGGGTTAACTCTTGCCCAGAATCTCACAACTCGAGTTAGTGTTTTCTCACTTTAGCATATTTTTTGCATTTTTATTTTTACTTCTAACCTTTAAAGCAGGAATAATGTCGCGGTCGAAAAAGGGTGTGACAAAAATTGAGACTCCGATGGGGATAATCAGGTTCTTGACCATAGCTAACCTAAGTTTATTATTTTTGTTTATTTGCATGTCTTTAATTTTGTGTTTTAAGTTGTTTTATTTGTAATTGCATTAATTGCTACTTTGTTTTACTATTTTCCTTAAACTGGCATTCCGTTCATACTTATTTCACTCTGGAAAATTCGCACTATCACACACTACACGCGATGTTGTGCTTCGCGGGACCCGCTGATCCAGTTGTCGGAGGTGATGATTGTAGAACATGAGCAAACTGAATTGCAGGTTTAGGACCGGTCTGAATTGCCGCCATGGGAGGCGGCACCACCGCTGTACCGCCACTGTTTGGCGGTGATGTTCGCCGGAAAATACCATTTTGATCCAAAGTCAATGAATTGTTGCATTGGGGGGTCATTAGTGGTGGAAAAGCAGAAGAAATGGGCTGGACAACCTCAACAGTGGTCGCCACCGCAACAACGCCATTGCCGCCGCGGTCACGGAAAAAATGGACAATTTCAAAAAACGAGTGTTGAGCCTCGGAATTTAGTGGGGATTGTAGAACTTGATGAGACGAACACAATGGTACCACACACCACCCTCGACACTACCTGAATCGACCGGAATTTGTCCAAGATCGATCGGAAAAAACGAAATGGGTGTCCCGTCGATCTGGACAGAATTGAAGGTTGAGAGTGGGTCCAAAATGTCGGGCTGAAGACGACGAAGCTACTGGTACCACCCACGACCGTCGACTGTACCTCAGTTGGCCGGAAAATGAGTGGCGGCGACTAGGGTTTTGCGATTTTCCGATCTGGTGGCTGTGGTTATCGGAGAATCTTTGAGGAACGGGGTTGGTAGATTCCGGCGACCAGGGGTTAAATCGACGGGAGTGAGGCATACCATCATCATCCCCATCACCTTGCCGTCATTTCAGTTTATTGAAATTTTTGGGTAAAACAACCTTGACATTTCGTGGTAGTAATGCGAAAGTATATGAAGATAGAAATGGAAATTTTATGTATGTGATTGGGATGATTGTTGGATATGATCCAGTTATGAAGGAGCATCTTGAAAGTAAGGTACATCATCATTATCTTAGTCTTATAATTCAAATGAATTGATATGTTTTTTTTTTATTTGATCTCGAATGACATGATCAATTGTTTACCCTTCTATAATCGGATACACAACTCAATACAATAATTTTACATGTTCAATACTTGTTTCATGCTCTTTAAGTCTACTATCAAGATGCCCCCAATCACAATATTCCTCATTTGCCAATTCATTTTGTTGAGGGCTCTTTTTAAACAACGTACAACAAAAACAAAATGCTTTGTCAAGTGTTTTTTAAATACACCAACCAATCTCTATGGTGTTTTTGGCAATTTGATAAAGTTCGGGTATAGAATTCTGAAGAGAAACGTCTTTTTGATACATCATTTGGACAATTTTCCGATTAATACATCTCTTATAGAACCCTTTTCCACTAATTGATCCTTCCACTTAAGATCTAAATCATCCTAATTTCTTGGATCAAAGATGTCAAGTGGAATTGATGTATTTGGTTCTTCATTCACACCATCAAATTCAGAGTGCATAATTTCATCTCCATCACCATCACCATCACCATCATCATCATCATCATCGCCGTCATGAGCTTCACCAACATTATCAACATTTTCTATGATTAAACCATCGGCACTTTGATTGTCCTCAATTTTATTCACATGTTCATCCACGACATTTTAAAATGTCAAGCCTTCATGTATTTCACCACCATCATTTTGTTTTTCATTAGCTAAATTTTCAAGTGATGGATTTGCCGGCTTCACAACAAATCTATTTAATTCCCCTCTTTGAGACTTGATGAACTCTTTTGTGTGTCTTGTTTTTTTACGTTTTTCATTTCCAGATGGATATTTTCGGGTAGGAGGCATTTGTAATTCTCCTATTGAAACAAAAAGACAAACCAAATTTAATGTAATCATGCAAAATACAAGTCATCTATTACATACATTGCCAATATAAGTAATGTAAAATCTAAAGCTAAACACAATTAATTAAATGTATTATTGAATCATAAAAGACGTCGCTTTCAAATTTATTTTTTGCACACAAACGACAAAGAAACAAACAAAAAATATCAAATAATTTAATATTGTCGTTGTATGAGCTCAGTTGGACGACCAAACCAAAATATCAAACTTAGAATACTTGGTCTAATAAAACCAAAAGATAGCATAATAACAAATGAAAATAATTCAATTTGTGAAAACATCGTTTTTTATCTTTCTTGTGCCACTGTTGCAATATCATGGTGAAAGTTGCACCAAATAATCATAGTTTAACCATTTAAAAATGAATAAATTATTGGAAAACTTTATGGAGATATTACATATTATTTTTATTATTATATATCACTTATATATTGAGAACCCTTAATATTGAGATTTGAGAAATTTAAAATCCTGAGCAAAATAAAACAAACATTGATGCAATCAATCCATGTTAATGGTGAATTAGAACAAAATAATTCTCAAAACAATAACTTACCAAAAAAATCTTTACTTGAAAGTTGAGATTTCTACAATAATTAATGAGAGAACTTTTTTTTTTGATTGTATTTGTGGTGAACCCGGTGAATGTTTTTTTTTGGTTTAAAGAGGGAAGAGACTGATTTTTATTTAAAGATGGAGGGTGGACGATTGTGCCATGAAACTTGGGCCCGAATTTGTTTTGGGCGGGGGCTGGGACTTGAAATTTGGGGGCTGGTTTTTTATTTAAAGAGGGAGGGTGGCCGATTGGGACATGGAATTTGGGCCCAAATTTATTTTGGGCGGAGGCTGAACTTTGGCCCAATTTATTTTTGTGTTTTAAAAAAAAAAAACTTCTATTGCTCATTGGATTCGAACACACAACCTCTCGCTAGAGAAAGACTTTTGAAGGAAACATTCAACTCTAGACTACAATTCCCACTGAAAAGATTGGAGGCATGTTTAATACATATCTTAATATTTGAAACCAATAAAAAAATAAAAAAATTGGGGCGAAGGCCCCGCCGGCCGGGGGCTTCTGCTGTGGCGCCGCCCCATTGATCGCCGACGGCCCTAATTGCTACTACTAGATGTTCCATGCCAGTGCGTACGTTCATAATGTCGTTGTACAAAAGTGATCCAACACTCAGTTAATTTCAAGGTGAGTCAATGTTAATATATTACACTTTATACTATGGAACAAAATTGTAGAATTACATTCCTTGGCATGCTCTCGTGAGAATGAAAAATACAAAAACATCATACTTCGTACAATATGTGGAACAAAATTGTACAATTACATTACTGGGCCTTCTCAAGTGAGAATGAGAAATACAAAAACAGTTGAACTGTTCATATTCATGTTGGTGGTTCTACTAATACAACAGTTGATGCTACAATTGAATAAAATTTGGAATTTAACAGTTGTAGGTGACAACACATACTTTCTCTTAAGTGCCCCACATCGGAAATAGATGTTGGAAATTTATTAACATGGAATAAAGTTTATCCCATTATTTATGACTCGAATAATTGGGGCCTCGCATGTCGGAAACGACGTTTCTACACACGTGCACACGTTGTACCAAAGATCATAAATTTTCTTATTGAAAGAGATAGTGGTACGTAAGTAAAATATTTGAGACATAGAATGATGGACGGTTGTTGGCCAAATAACGAGTGTTCCACGTTAGTAAATGAAAGAAGAAGTGTGTGTAGTGTAAAGATTAGAACGGGACAGAAAAGGGCCGCGTCTCCACCTCGGGTGTCGAAGCGCTACACCCTGTAGGGCCGCGGCGCTAATTCGGTCTCGAGTCACTGGAGCAGCGGCGCTTCAGAGGCAGTGATTGTTCGACGGAAGTCCAAAAGTTTGGCTGATTATGGGGACGTTTTGGAGCATTAAGATGTCAGTTTTTCTTTCATAAATATGTCATTGGATGCATTACTTGGTGGATTGAATGGCCATTACATGTCATTTAAATGACCACTACATGGGCACTTGAAGAGGTCCCTCTTACACTACTATAAATTGTGGCATTTGGCTAAATTGTTCAACACTCATAAATTTTCAGAACTTCTTCCTCTCTAGAAATCTTCAACACTCAAAATTCTTCTCTAGAAACACTTGAATTTCCTTTGCTCATTTGTTAGTTGTTGTTTTATCTTGGGAGATAATTGCCCGTTAATGTAAAAGGATATATACGGGGCAATCATGTCTTAAAGACAAAGTTCATCATTCGACTCAGCAAATTCTCAAAAGATTGAATTTGTTCTTGTTTTCAGTTTTATAATCTTTGTAATACTTACTTACTTACTTCTTGTTTCTTTGCAATTGTTGTACTCACAACTTTAAGACAATATTCTCTATAGTGACAAGAAAGATGACTGGAGGCGAGCTCAATTTTCTGCTGCTGCTCAAGACAACCCCAATGCCTTCCCCTTTTCTGCTTAAGGCACACCCAATGCCTTCCCCACTACTACTCAAGGCTCACACAACGCCTTTCATGCTGCTCAAGGGAACACTATAGTTCTTCATCCCGCGGGATTCCACCATGAACGCCTAGAGAAGTTCATGGGCACCAACTTCAAGAGATGGCTGCAGAAGATGTTGTTTTATCTGACTGTTATGGGAATGACTCATTTTCTAACAGAAGATCCTCCACAAGCTGGAGATGAAGCTAATATCCCATAGTGACAAATATTTTAGAATAAATATGTTGTAAATTTGTGTCGCAACGCGTTGTAATCAAATCATCATATTCTTTAATTATTTTTAATGTGAAAGAATGTTACGTATTTGGATTTAGGTAGTGTACTTGAAAGAAATAATCTCTTGATTATTTTCATTAATGAAGAGGTCTATATATATAATATACAATCTCTAAATATGGAAAATTATATTCCTACTATAATACTAATATCCTAATTACACTTATACAAGGATTCTACAAAATATGGTAAGTAACCTAAATATACATAAGTTGTCTGTGAGATACACAGTTTTGGTTTCTATCACACCCCCGCAATCATAGCGGGCGGTTGTCGTACGCTGAGACTGTCCCTAAAATTTTCAAAACGAACCAAGGTAAGACCCTTACAAAAGATGACAATAATTTGGTACCTTAAAGGGATATGCAAGACACGTACTTGTCCACGAGCTACCTTTTCGCGAAAAAAGTGAATATCCATCTTGATATGTTTAGTGCACTGATGTTGGACCGGATTCCCTGAGAGATAGACTGCACTAACATTATCACAATAGACCAAGGTAGCTTTCTGAATAGAAAAGGAAAGCTCTAAAAGTAGATTATTGTTAAGTCTAATTTAGTACTATTTTAGAGTGTGTTTTAGGGATTCTTCTGTTGTCCTTTAATTGTTTTGTACAGTATTATGCGTGTTATGTTGTGTTTTCAGGTTTTAAGCGATTCATAAGGTTCGAGGCGAATTCAAAGGAAATAGACGGTTATTGAGGACAAAAATATATATCTGATCACAAGAGATAAGTCAAAGAAGCTCTGAGAAGCTCGGGAAGAAATTTAAACAAACTTACACTGTCAACCACACGGGGTCTACAAGGATAATTTGCAGAAGTTGCTCGGGTGAAGAGCCGCGACGCTTGGAGGCAAGAGTCGCGGCGCTTGGAGGCAAGGGCCGCGACGCTCAAGTGCCGGGGCGCCTGAATGACAGTAACATCCCAGGGAATTAGCGCCGCGACACCTGGATGAAGAGCCGACGACGGAAATAAGCAAGAAAATCCGGTTTTTAAAGAGGGTAAAAAGGTCCAAGAAGGGTTTTTCTCGATATATAAACCCTGAGAACATATTTTAGGGATTATCTCATAACATATCATACCTTTGGAGGCAAGAACGGAGGCAGAGAACACAATTAGAGACATCAATTGTTCAAGTTCTTTTTCTTTTCTTTACTTTAATTCAGTTCATGTTGGATATTGAATTAGTTCTTAGCATGTCTATGAGCTAAATTTTTTTATTAGGGTTTTCCATCGAATCACTTGAAACTCTTTCATGATTTAATGCATTATTAGTGATTTCTTCTTCGTATATTAAGATCTATTCAACTTGTGATTATTGCGTGATAATTAATTGGCCATTAATTCTCATTACTTATATGATTTCAAATCGAGATCTGAAAAGGGAGATTTGACTATGCTATAGTTGTTTAGACGTAGGTTTAATCTTGAACAGCAATATCACGATTGCATGTGTAGTATTTAGGTTATTGATCTTAATCCTCCTATGTGAAATTTATCATAGAAATATATAAAATTCCCACTTATGTTGAGTTTTTATATGTCCTAACCGAAATATAGAATATCTTCGTTAACCTACTATCTTAATAAAGAGAAGAATCATTAGTATTGCATTAACAAGTGATAGAGTGAATAGATGAGGAGATTGGAAGCCCTAATTACCTTCATAACTGATTTAAACTCCAAGTATTATCATTCCTAGTTTATTCTTGCTTATTATTTAGTAGTTAGTTCTTAGTTTAAAAACCAACTTATTAACGTTTGCCAAATAGAAACTAAAGGTTCGTCGGTACTGGATAATTCAGTCTCTGTGGATGATACTCGATCTTACCGAGATTATTACTACATTGTGATACGTTCACTTGCATAGCATATAGAAACAACAACAAGTTTTTGACGCCGTTGCCGGGAACTGGAATTTTATCAATATCGAAGTAACTAATCTTATTTCTAATTTGGTTTTTATTTTTATTTTTTTAGAACACATTTTTGCCTTGATCTGCGTGCATTATTTTTTATAAATTTCAGGGAGCTTTGTTTTATGTGAAGCAGAAGTGGAGCAGACACACTTGTCCCTCTAAATCCAGAAATTGAGAAGTCTTGCAAGCAGAACAGAAAGAATAAGTGAATTTTAGATTTAACTACAATGGAAAATCAACGTACTGATATTGGGTTGAACGGGGGACCACCAACAGACTTGATAGAATGAGTACATCATCCTGCCGAGAGGAGTTTGATGGATTATAGTTTACCAACGGTTACAGGGATGCAGACATGCATCAGGCTACTTGTTGTGGAAGCCAATAATTTCAAAATCAAACCAGCAATTCTGAAAATGGTTCAAAGCACAGTTCAGTTTGGGGGTTTGCCGTCAGAAGACCCGCACACACATCTAGCAAAATTTCTGGAGTTATGTGCTACGTTCAAATATAATGACGTTACTGATGATGCCATTAGATTGAGGCTCTTCCCATTCTCACTCAGGGATCGAGCCAAGAGCTGGTTGGACTCCTTGCAGGCGAACTCCATTACCACCTAGGAAGATTTAGCTCTGAAATTTCTCGCCAAGTTCTTTCCACCATTGAAAGCAGCAAAGCTCAGAGGAGAATTGAATAACTTCTATCAGTTTGATGGAGAGTCGCTATATGATGCATGAGAGAGATTCAAAGATCTGCAGAGAGAGTGTCCGCATCACGGACTTGAGCAGTGGATGTTGGTCTACAATTTTTACAATGGGTTGTGTGGTACTACTCGTACTATTATTGTTGCAGCTGCTGGTGGGAAATTCATGAGCAAGAGTACCAATGAGGCACATGAGTTATTAGAAGATATGACTATAAACAACCATGAGTGGTTCAGATGAGAGATCCGCGAAAAACAGGAAGGTGGCTGAGGTTCATGAGTTAGATGCTATCACTGCGTTGACTGCTCAGGTTGCTTCATTGACAAAGCAGTTGCAGCAGGATACTATGAATGCAAATGTTGTGCAAATGCAGGTTCGATGAGAAATTTATGGGGGCCCACATACTTTTGATCAGTGCACAACAGTGGATCCCAATAATATTCCTATGTAGCAAGCACATGTACATGCTGTGGGAAATTTTCAGCGTCCATACAACAACCCTTTATCCAATATTTACAATCCAGGTTGGAGGAATCACCCAAAATTTTCATGGAGAAACAGCCAGAACCAGCAGCCATACTTCCAAGATCAGTGCAGTCAACAACAACAGAACAGTCAAGCTACATCTTCTCATCAACCCAGACCACAAGTTCAACAAGCAGATCCAAATGAGCTGCAAGCAGCCTTGTTGACCCTTACAAATTCTCATACCCAATTTATGACGGAAACTAGATCATCCATCAAGAACTTGAAGACACAGGTTGGACACCTGACAAATATGTTGAACAACAGAACGAAGGGGAATCTCCCTAACAATACTATTGTAAATTCAAGGGATAAATGCCAGGCTATTACTTTGAGAAGTGGTAAGCAAGTCGAACCAACTGCATCTCTGCCATATGCAGAGAAGACAAATAAATTAGGTGAAGCATCCAAGTTAGAGAAAGAGAGGGTTACTAAAGACCACTCTATTACAGAGAAAGCACCATCAACAGTTGTAGTGGAACCGCAAATCAGAATTCTATACCTTCAAAGAATTCAGAAGAATTCTCTTGATAAACAGTTTTTAGAGGTGTTCAAGAAGTTACACATCAACATCCCCTTTATTGAGGCCTTAGAGCAGATGTCCAGTTATGTGAAGTTCATGAAGGAAATTCTCTTTAAAAAGAGAAAGCTAAAGGAGTATGAAACAGTGGCATTAATGGAAGAGTGTAGCGCCATTTTGCAGAAGAAGCTTCCCCAAAAGTTGAGGGATCCAGGGAGCTTCACTATTATATGCACTATAGGGAGTGTTAAATGCAAGCATGATTGGGAGCCAACATAAATCTGATGCACCTCTCTGTGTTTCGTAGGCTTGGAGTGGGTGAAGCTAAGCCTACAATAGTGACTTTGCAGCTAGCAAATTGTTCTATCAAGCACCCACATGGTATTATTGAAGATGTGTTGGTGAAAGTGAGAAAATTCATCTTTCCAGCTGATTTTATCGTTCCTGACATGGAAGAGGATGCGGAGGTGCCTATAATCCTTGAAAGACCCTTCTTATCCACATGAAAAACACTTATTGATGTTGAAAATGGAGAGTTAAAACTCCGAGTTCATGAAGAAAGATGATCTTCAACGTCTTCAGGGCAACAACCGAGCCAAGAGAAAGTGACAAATGCTTTTCCATTGGTGTAATTGAAAATCCGCTCCCGAGGAAAGCTTCAAGAGTACTGATGCTCTTGAAGTAATATTAAAACAGTGCAAAGACAATGACATTAAATGTAGTGAGCTTGTGGATGATGCAAAGGGAGTGTACCCCTAGAACCTCTCTCTGTGAAAAGAAAAAGGAGAAAGAAAAAGATTATGAAATGGCTATGTTGCGGGGGCAATCTACCCCTTGAATGAATAAGAAATTTGCGTTCGACGAAAAGACGTTAAAGACAACGCTATTGGGAGACAACCCAATATTTTACTTGTTTTATTTTATTTTATTTCGTTTTGTTTGAACAATCTCAATGTTTTGTTTTCTCTTGATCTATATTTTTTATGTCAGGTATGGGACTCCTACTCCGAAGGAAAAAAGATCGAAATGCTGAAAAGTTGAAAAAACATCGATGGTGAAGCGTCGCGGCGCTGAAGAGGCAGTGAGCATATTTTTTTCTTTTATTGTTAAATTCTTCTTATATCATTGAGATGAGAATCCCAAACTAGTCCTGACCAAAGGATGTTGGGGAGACAATATTAGCAAAAACCTGTTTTAACTACTCAGAGTAGGCAGCGTGATATAGATGATCCACGGAAAGCTTGTATGCAATGCTTTCAATTTCCACACATTGCGTCTCATTGACACCTAAGTATAGGGCCCCTCTATGCAAGTGTTGTAGAGGTTCTTAAATCTGAAATCATGACAACTTTTCCCTAACGATTTGTATGATTCGAACTCTGATTGAACGATTTCCATCGCCTTTATTTCTTCATTCCCTCTCAGATCCGCTCCCTCACCTCTCTCACCTCTCTGTCTCTCTCTCATTTATCGCCTCTCTCTTTGTTCTCTCTCAGATCCGCTCCATCACATCTCTCTCCTCCACCTCCATTCTCTCACCCCTCTATCTGTTGTACCACAGTCTCTCACCACTCTCTCTCTCTCCGTTGCACCGCCCATATCTGATTGTACATTGCCGCTATCGTCTAGATCAGAAACTATTATTCCACCACCACAATTGACCCGTTTAGGAATAACTCACCTAGGGTTTAAGGTAGGTCTATGAATGGTTCATGATTATCGTGTGTTTGCCGATTTCTTTGGTGAGGTTGGTGCTTTTTGAGGTTGAAGATATGCAGACACATTCTCGTATGGGTGAAGGAGCAAACATACTGGATTGCTCCCCGTTTCCTGATGTTGGACATTTTTAGTGTATTTTTTTGTATTTGACCGGAGTTCATGGCTTCTTTTCCTTCTTGTATATCAGATCTGTGTTTGTCATTTTAGTGTATTTTTTGTATTTGATCGAAGATTTGACCAGAATCCATGGCTTCTTCTCCTTCTTGTATCCCAGATCTGAGTGTATTTTGCCATTTCTTTAGTTTAAATATAAGCTTAATGTATTTAGTTGGTTGTATTTTGAGGCAAACTAGATGTATTTGATTGTATGTGTTGTTTGACTAAGATTGTATGTATTCAAATACAATCAAATACATGCGACATCAGATAAGGTTCGATACAACCGAACTAAAATCTCACCAAAAAATATAGGATACACAAAATACATATATTTAAATACAATGAAATACATCCGAAGATATCATAAAAAAAAGTTATGAACGATAATGTTGAAAAATAGCTATAATTAGTTAGAAGCCTACAAAGTATAGTGTTTTTGTAAGTTTCAAGAATTGTGAATGGGTCATTTGGGCTAGGTATGGCTGATGGACATATTTCAGGCCCTATCTAATACGGGCCCAATCAAGATCTATGTCCTTTCTTTTCGTAGCTCCTTGTTTAAACTAAACTATGTATATATATATATATATATATATATATATATATATATATATAAACTTTTTAATTTTGTCCACGAAGAGTATTACCTTCGCACATATAGATCAAATAATGATAATACTATCGATTCTATTTCGATTTCTCATATGAGTTTTACTATTCGTTTGAGGTCCGATTAATTTAAATATATCTAAAAAAATTACTATTAGGATAAAATATTTTCTATTTAAAGATGATTTTATTTTTTATAGCTCGAATCCAATACCTATGATTGCTTAAATATATTTTCACAAGAAATTGATTCTGTTTTAGTCCCCTAAATAATTAGGGGAAAGAAAAAAGAAACTTAAAATTCTAGTTTAACTGAGTTTCCACAAAAGTAGACAAAGTCTAGAGGGCCCGCATGAGCGTAGTTCAGTTGGTTCCAGGGTGATAGATTGTCCCCAGACTCCAAGTAGGTAGATTCGAGCCCTGATAATCGCAGTGTGAGATTTTCATTCCTCTTTTGTGGGGATGACTCCTTGTGGGCATCATGAAGAAATGAAGATTAATGCACAAGAAGGAAGTCACTACATCGCCATTGTCGACGATGTAGTTGAGTGAAGAAGGAAGAAATGCGGTTGAGGAAGGGAAGGGAGAGAGGATGGACAAACGTGAAGAATGAATTAGAAGTGGGAGGAAATTATGTTGTATTAAAATGCCAAAGAATACAAGTATACAAGTATTTATATTGTACAAGTAAATGACTAAAATATCCTATACAAACAAAATATCTCCTCTCCATCTTTTCTACTAATATCCTACCTCTAATCATTAACTGTTGCTGATTATGGAATAATCTCAACACCCTCCCTCAAGATAGGGGTCATGAAAATATTTTTCAGTCCTAGCTTGAAAATGATTCGATCATGTGTGAGCTGCCAAGTGCCTTAGTAAACACATCAGCCGACTGCTCCTTGGAAGGCATATAAAGGACTTGTACTAATCCTTGTTGTATCCATTCTCTCACGAAATGACAATCGATGTCTATATGTTTAGTTCTCTCGTGGAATACAGGATTGGCAGCTATTTGGAGTGCTGACTTGCTGTCTGTAAAAACAGAGATTGGTTTCTTCACATTAACTCCCAATTCTCCATATAAACCAGCAACCCAGACAATTTCTGCAACAGAGGCTGCCATAGCTCTATACTCTGCTTCAGCAGAACTCCGAGACACAGTCACCTGCTTCTTTGACTTCCAGGATATAGGTGATTCCCCAAACAACACCAAAAAACCAGTGATAGATCTTCTGGTATTAATACATGCTCCCCAATCTGCATCACAGAACACTTGTAGAGTAGAGCAGCTGCTACTGAGCAGGAAAATGCCTGATCCAGGTGCTTTTTTTAGGTATCTCACTAACCTCATCCCTGCCTCCAAATGTGATGCCTTAGGTGACTGCATGAATTGGCTTGGCATCTTGCACAAAGATAACATATATCAGGTCTTGTATTAGTAAGGTATAACAGTCTGCCAATCAATCTTCTATATGTCCCTGGATCCTCCAATAATGCATCTGGTGCCTGAACAGTCCCTGGTAAATGGCCAGTGTCTTTGGATGTTATATGTTGATCATATGTTGCTGATGTTAGCTTCAGATTTCTTTCCATTGGTGAGGATGCAGACTTCGATCCTGCTAATCCCATGTCGGATATCAATTCCAAAGCATATTTCCTCTGGTGCATGACAATACCTCTTGTACTTCTTGCAAACTCAATTCCAAGGAAATATTTGAGTTCCCCTAGATCCTTGATTTTGAATGCTGTCTGCAGTGTTACCTTGATGTGGTGAATCATTTCTAAATCACTCCCTGTGATAAGAAGATCATCAACATATACAAGTATGACCACTATTTTCTCCTCCACATTTTTAATAAACAAAGAGTAGTCTCTATGACTTTGTCGAAAACCAGCTGCTAACAATGCTGTAGTAAGCTTGATATTCCACTGGCGGGAAGCCTGCTTCAGTCCATATAGAGATTTCTTCAATCGACATACCTGCCTCTTGCCTTTGGTAACCTGTTGGAAACCTTCTGGACATGTCATGTAAACCTCTTCATCTAGGTCCCCTTGTAGGAATGCATTGTACACATCCATTTGGTAGATGGTCCATTGCTTGGCAGAGGCTATTGCTGTAACAGCCCTTACAGTGGTCATCTTGACTACAGGAGAAAATGTCTCATTGTAGTCAAGACCTTCTTTTTTGTTATACCCCTTTGCAACCAATCTGGCCTTAAACCTTTCAATGTATCCAGAAGCTGTATACTTCACCTTGTACACCCATCGACACCCTATTGCCTTCTTCCCAGTTGGCAAATCCACCATTTCCCATGTCTTGTTATCTTCCAAAGCCTGAATTTCAGCCTTCATTGCCTCTATCCACCTTGGATCAGTCACTGCATCTGTGTAACCATGAGGTTCAACTTCTTTAGAAACCTGTCCCACAAAATCTTGATAAGTATGTGAAAGTCCTGTGTAGTCTACTGTGTCTGAAATAGAATATAAACATCTGGAAGACCCCTGTGTAGTCACATAATCTTTATGCCATATGGGGGGTTTGGATGTCCTGATGGACTTCCTAACAATAACAGTATCAACAGGACCTGCAGGCACTGCATCCATATTCTGTTCATGTTCATTTTCTGTGGGAGGATCAAGATTTGAACCCTGTGGTGTTGGTGTATCTTCCTGATTCTCTTGGTTCTGAGATGCTACTCTCTCAACTATGATGAGATCCTCAAAACAAAATTGCTCCTGTGCTGTTTTGAAAATGGTCTTGTCTTCTGTCTCATTCTGGAAAGGGAAGATGGATTCCATGAAGACCACATCTCTACTCATGAAGATCACTCTATTCTCCATGTCATATAACTTGTAGCCCTTTTGTGAAACACCATACCCCAAAGAAGATCGCTCTCACACTGGTCCAAGTTTATCTAATTTTGACAACTTGGTTGCAAAACACAAACATCCAATCACTCTCAACTCTCAGATGTGTGAGTGAAGGTACCTGCCTATACAATAGCTCATAAGAGGATTTATTCCTTCGGTGTGCAGGTATTCGTTAATAATGTATCTTGCATTTTCAATACAAAAACCCCAAAATCTGTCAGGTAGGGCAGCTTGTATTTTGATAGCCCTGGCTGTCTCAAGAATGTGCCTATGCTTCCTTTCCACTACACCATTTTGTTGAGGTGTATATGGACAAGAACTCTCATGAGTCACACCATGAGTTTGAAACAATTGTCTACAATTAGAGTTAAAAAATTCTGACCCATTGTCTGACCTTACACACTGGATGGACACACCAAATTGATTTTTAACTTCTGTGAAGAAAGTTTTCAACACAGCAACCACATCTGATTTTAGCCTTAACAAAAATACCCAAGTCCATCTAGAAAAGTCATCCACAATGGTCAAAAAATATTTCATTCCATTGTAAGTTTCGACCTTATAAGGACCCCATACATCCATGTGTAAAAGCTTAAATGGTTCTAATTTTCTATTGATGCTAACAGGGAAAGGCAACCTAACCTGCCTAGCCAAAGGACATATTTCACAACTTTTCAAGACAAAAGAATCACTATTGCTGCAAGCAGGTATCTTCTTTAACACTTTCATAGGCACATGCCCCATTCTAAGGTGCCAAGTAACAACATCATTCTGTTCTGAAACAGCCAAAGCTCTAGTCCTTCCTCCTTTATTCCTTACTGCATCCATATTGAGTATGTATAACCCTCCTTCTTCATTACCAATCGCTCTCACCTTCCCAGATGAGAGATCCTGAAACACACAACATTTAGGAAAAAATGTAACACTGCAGTGTAGATCTTTGGTTACTTTAGAAACAGACATCAGGTTAAACTTGAATGTGGGTATGCATAGAACATTTTTAAGCACATCACCTCCACCTAGATGATAATCTCCAACATGTTCAATGTTTGCCGAATCTCCTGTGGGCATTTGCACCTTTCCTGCATTTCCTAACCAATGCCTATTCTTTAGTAATCCTTCATTATTGACCATATGGTTTGTGGCCCCTGTATCCACAATCCATTTTGTCAATCTTTTATTATCTATGACAGACATACCTGCCATATTAGCAGTGATGTCAAACACACCCCCTGCTCCTTCATCACCATCAAGTATCTTAAGCGACTCCGTCACGCTTCGTAAGATTTCCCAAGAATGCAGCTTTTCGATTCCTCTGCATGTGTAGCTTGATACAGCAGAACCATTGTGTTACACCCCGTATTTCCAGAGTATGTACGTAAGGACGTACGTAGAGAAATTGAGCCTTAAGTTAGGCAAAGGACCGAAATTTGGGCACAAGTGCCGAATAGAGTCGTTTTTCGACGAAACGTTTCCACAGCTTTCGTAGGGAAAATTCCGGCTATGTCCTTTTTAATTTTTGCGGATTTTTCCGAGAGACGAAACAATTTTGACCAAAGGGAGGGTGACAGGTGTCACCTCACATTGAAGCAAGTGGGCGCCCAAGCACGATTGGCTTGATCTTTTGGCTCACGCTTTGTGCCCTATCGCTCCTTGTTTTGGCCTTGTTTTGTGGCTTGTTTGGTGCCATGTTTTGTGCCTTGTTTTGTGGAGTAGGGGTTAGGGTGCACTTGGCTTGATCAAGGCCTTACACTTGCCTTGCACTTGGCTTGATCAAGGCCATTGATTTCCCTATAAATACCCCTCCCTTGTGAAGACTTATTCATTCACTCCTCACTTTGTCTAAGTCTTGAAATCCCTCCCCTCCCTCTAGTGGCTCTCGTCCTAAGCCTCTCCCCCTCCCTCCTCCTTGTGGCCTTTGGCCGAGAAGGGTTCCCCTCCCCCTCCTAGTGGTGTGGCCGAGTGGTAACCCCTCCCCCCCTTGGTAGAAAGTTGTCTTCCAAGTATTGTTATAATGCCCAAAATACCTTAGCCTTGTACCTTGTAGTATTCCAAAGATACCTCTATACGTAGAGCCCGGAAATACTACCTTTTGTCCCTTTAGTCTCAAACCAAACCCTAGGAAATCTTCATTTATTGATTGAAGTATTTAAGTAGAAGTTGGTTAGAACTTCTAAGGTTGTTTGGAGCGGATGGAGCACCGGAGTCGAGCTAAACGTTGCTAAGGATCGACATTTAACTTGGATAATTATGGGCTTATCGAGGTAATTATCTTGTCCCTCTATTTGTAATTGGAAATTACATGTAGTTAGAATATATAGTTGAAGTATACTATATATAGAACTAAGCTTAATCTTGCAATTTATTTTGACTTAAGCCTGAAGAATAAAGGAATGAAATTAACTGTTTTTACATAGGGTATCGGCATGAGACTTGTGTAGTATTCGAGTAAAATTGTACACGCCCGTTAGATGTAAACCCCCTGGTTGGCTTGGTGGCCGGCCTCGATAGAGAGAGATTTACGCTGTTGCGGAGGTCTTCGAATTTTCGTAGAGAAATGGAACCTTGTGTTTTGAAGTTAATGAGACGTTTGTGACCTTTTAGGTGAAAGTACTAAGAGTAGCGTAATCTACTGAGGAGTGGAAAGTGGCTAGCAAGGTTGTAAGATTGGAGCATTTTGCTTATTGTCGATACTCGTCGCGAGGTATGTGAACCTCTTCCTTCCTTTGGCATGATTCTATGTATGGAATATACCTGTGGTATCATTTCATGTTTCCTGTTACTCTTAGAAGTTAAGAGGTAGTTTTGTGCTCTACTCTATGTAGAACTTGTCCTATCTTTAAGCATGACTAGTTGCACGTATGTAGTACGGTAGACGTACAAGACTTTGACATTCTTTGCTAGCCTTATAAAATGCCAAGTCGGGTGAGTTAGGAAGTTAACTCACTTCTTTGAAAATATTAAAGATGTCTTAAGTCTTAGTAAAGTTAAGGGACTTGAAGAGTTTTGAAGTATATGTTACCTTTTTTAAAAGAGTTTACGTATGAAGTTTTTAAGGCTTTGAAACTTGTTTTCTTAAAAGTTAAGAGACTTGAAGTATTTTGAAAGCTATGCGATTTGATTTGAAAGTATAAGTCTCTTGGTTATAAAAAGAATGAATTAGTTTAAGGCATAAAGTTAGTATGACGGCTTTATGGGAAGTTGGTTATAATAACTTTATGGAAGGTTAAGAGAATGGTTTCTTTCAGAATGTAAGTAGAGAAATGATTTGAAATAAAGAAAGGCAAACTGTTTTAAGGTACCATTGCTTAGGGTTTTAAGAAAGAAGTCACTTGTTTTAGAAGTGGTAATTTTATTTCTAAAAGGTATTGTGACTTGTCTTGAAGGGTGGATAGGACTTGATACTATAGTTGTTAGTATCCGGAAGGCTATTTGAAAAAGTATTTCTAAAGGAGTAGAAGTACGTTGGGTTAAATTCGGATTTTATATGACATTATCGACCCGTAGATGGGCCGACAAGATACCTTTACGCGCACTATATGACCTTATCGACCCGCAGACGGGCCGCAAGATACCTTTACGGGCGCACTATATGACCTTATCGACCCGAAGACGGGCCGGCGGATACCTTTATGGGCGCACTATATGACATTATCGACCCGAGACGGGCCGGCAAGATACCTTTATGGGCGCACTATATGACCTTATCGACCCGCAGACGGGCCGACAAGATACCTTTACGGGCGCACTATATGACCTTATCGACCCGAGACGGGCGGCAAAGATACCTTTATGGCGCACTATATGACATTATCGACCCGAAGACGGGCCGGCAAGATACCTTTACGGGCGCACTATATGACCTTATCGACCCGAAGACGGGCGGCAAGATACCTTTACGGGCGCACTATATGACCTTATCGACCCGCAGACGGGCCGGCAAGATACCTTACGGGCGCACTATATGACATTATCGACCCGAGACGGGCCGGCAAGATACCTTTACGGGCGCACTATATGACCTTATCGACCGAGACGGGCCGGCAAGATACCTTATGGGCGCACTATATGACCTTATCGACCCGCAGATGGGTCGGGCAAGATACCTTTATGGGCGCACTATATGACATTATCGACCCAGACGGGCCGGGCAAGATACCTTTACGCGCATCAGATGACATTATCGACCCGTGATTTGGGGCCGTAGTATGCGTCCCTCCATAAGGGGCCGGATTATGTTACGAAAGATAAGTAAGTTAGATGGTAATGAACTTAATGACTTCTCTTAAGTATGTACGTAAGATATGGCTATAACTCTTAAGGGGTCAGGAAATGATAATAAGGTGCGATTAAGTTCATAAGTGGTAAGGACACGGCAGGATCTGGTATGTGTTTTTATACTTGTCCTTGTCATTATTTTGTACAGATATGATCTGTTTACTGTACGTTATTTCTGTTCCATATTCGCACTGTTGTGATCGACTTCTTCGGGCTGCGTTCATGCCCGCAGTTTTAGGTACCAGGTTGGTGATCCTTGCTTCTGGATCTCGGTCGATTTTTGGGGAAAAAGCTCCATTTGTTCCGAGGCTTTATCTCTTGGTACAGTTTCCTCAAGTAGTAGATTCATGTATATTCGTGGTATGGCGGGCCCTGTCCCGCCACGTATGTTATGTTAGAACTCTTGAGGTGCAGTAGTCACATATTGTGGTCGCTTTGTAAAGAAAAGGAGGCAAATCGCTTCTTGTATATATGTATGTCCGTGAAGGTAGCCTATCGGCTAACCTGTCAGACATTCGTTGTTCTATTTTATAAGTTTCATGTATGTTCACTGATTTTCTCCGATGTATACTGTAGCGGTGCCTGTGTAGGGCACGATCGCGATCCGGCCTGGTCGCGTGACAAAAGTGGTATCAGAGCGATTAGTCCTCGGAAAGTGTCTACGCACCGTGTCTAGTAGTCTTGATTATCGGTGTGTTGTGCACCACATCTATAATCGTGAGGTCGCAGGCATTTAGGATTGGTTTCCATTCTTCTCACTCGAGATCGTGCGATAGAGGTGTTGTTAGGTCGCTCTCCCTAACGAGTTATGTTGATTGCAGCCACGAGAAAGCGCAAAGATGACCCGAAGGATTATGTGGATTGCGTATCCAGGTTGGTAACGATTATAGTATAGTTGGTATTGTGACATACAGCTATACGGAGTTATGTATGAGGGTCAGACGCGTGTTGCCTATAATGATTTTAGATTACCAGGAATTGGTAAAGATTAACTAGGCACCGGGAAGGTATGGAAGTTACGTATGTATGTTAGAAGGAGTTAGAAGTACGAAAAGGTAATCTCTTTTGGGCTTATGATGGACGGATGTGCGTGTGCGAGGTATTAGGGCCATGTGTGGCATTGTTGGTATGACGGGGTTGTGAAAGGAAACTATGTTGTTAATTTTAAGTTTGACTCCGAAAGAACATTCGAGGACGAATGTTTCTAAGGGGGGAAGAATGTTACACCCCGTATTTCCAGAGTATGTACGTAAGGACGTACGTAGAGAAATTGAGCCTTAAGTTAGGCAAAGGACCGAAATTTGGGCACAAGTGCCGAATAGAGTCGTTTTTCGACGAAACGTTTCCACAGCTTTCGTAGGGAAAATTCCGGCTATGTCCTTTTTAATTTTTGCGGATTTTTCCGAGAGACGAAACATTTTGGACCAACGGGAGGGTGACATGTGTCACCCTCACATTGGAAGCAAGTGGGCGTCCAAGTGCACGATTGGCTTGATCTTTTGGCTCACGTTTTGTGCCCTATTGGCTCCTTGTTTTGGCCTTGTTTTGTGGCTTGTTTGGTGCCATGTTTTGTGTCTTGTTTTGTGGAGTAGGGGTTAGGGTGCACTTGGCTTGATCAAGGCCTTACACTTGCCTTGCACTTGGCTTGATCAAGGCCATTGATTTCCCTATAAATACCCCTCCCTTGTGAAGACTTATTCATTCACTCCTCACTTTGTCTAAGTCTTGAAATCCCTCCCCTCCCTCTAGTGGCTCTCGTCCTAAGCCTCTCCCCCTCCCTCCTCCTTGTGGCCTTTGGCCGGCGGTTCCTCCTCCT
Source organism: Przewalskia tangutica (assembly GCA_029844215.1). Taxonomy (NCBI): domain Eukaryota; kingdom Viridiplantae; phylum Streptophyta; class Magnoliopsida; order Solanales; family Solanaceae; genus Przewalskia; species Przewalskia tangutica. The sequence goes on from CM056723.1 coordinate 123,258,272, forward strand.
CCTGGTGTGGCCGAGTGGTAACCCCTCCCCCCCTTGGTAGAAAGTTGTCTTCCAAGTATTGTTATAATGCCCAAAATACCTTAGCCTTGTACCTTGTAGTATTCCAAAGATACCTCTATACGTAGAGCCCGGAAATACTACCTTTTGTCCCTTTAGTCTCAAACCGAAACCCTAGGGAAATCTTCATTTATTGATTGAAGTATTTAAGTAGAAGTTGGTTAGAACTTCTAAGGGTTGTTTGGAGCGGGATGGAGCACCGAGTGGAGCTAAACGTTGCTAAGGATCGACATTTAACTTGGATAATTATGGGCTTATCGAGGTAATTATCTTGTCCCTCTATTTGTAATTGGAAATTACATGTAGTTAGAATATATAGTTGAAGTATACTATATATAGAACTAAGCTTAGTACTGCGGCAATGTCTTTTGACTTAAGCCTGAAGAATAAAGAAAAGAACTGAACTGTTTTACATGTGATCAGACATTGCAGACTTGTGTAGTATTCTTGAGTAAAATTGTACACGCCCGTTAGGCGTAAACCCCCGGTTGGCTTGGTGGCCGGCCACGATAGAGGAGATTTACGCTGTCATGCGGGGAGAGTCGCCGAATTTTCTGTAGAGAAATGGAACCTTGTGTTTTGAAGTTAATAGACGTTTGTGACCTTTTTAGGTGAAAGTACTAAGAGTAGCGTAATCTACTTGAGGAGTGGAAAGGGCTAGCAAGGTTGTAGTACTTGGAGCATTTTGCTTATTGTCGATACTCGTCGCGAGGTATGTGAACCTCTTCCTTCCTTTGGCATGATTCTATGTATGGAATATACCTGTGGTATCATTTCATGTTTCCTGTTACTCTTAGAAGTTAAGAGGTAGTTTTGTGCTCTACTCTATGTAGAACTTGTCCTATCTTTAAGCATGACTAGTTGCACGTATGTAGTACGGTAGACGTACAAGACTTTGACATTCTTTGCTAGCCTTATAAAATGCCAAGTCGGGTGAGTTAGGAAGTTAACTCACTTCTTTGAAAATATTAAAGATGTCTTAAGTCTTAGTAAAGTTAAGGGACTTGAAGAGTTTTGAAGTATATGTTACCTTTTTTAAAAGAGTTTACGTATGAAGTTTTTAAGGCTTTGAAACTTGTTTTCTTAAAAGTTAAGAGACTTGAAGTATTTTGAAAGCTATGCGATTTGATTTGAAAGTATAAGTCTCTTGGTTATAAAAAGAATGAATTAGTTTAAGGCATAAAGTTAGTATGACGGCTTTATGGGAAGTTGGTTATAATAACTTTATGGAAGGTTAAGAGAATGGTTTTCTTCAGTAATGTAAGTAGAGAAATGATTTGAAATAAAGAAGGGCAAACTGTTTTTAAGGTACCAGTTGCTTAGGGTTTTTAAGAAAGAAGTCACTTGTTTTAGAAGCCGGTAATTTTATTTCTAAAAAGGTATTGTGACTTGTCTTGAAGGGTGGATAGGACTTGATACTATAGTTGTTAGTATCCGGGAAGGGCTATTTGAAAAAGAGTATTTCTAAAGGAGTAGAAGTGCGTAGTACGTTGGGTTAAATTCCCGGATTTTATATGACATTATCGACCCAGAGATGGGCCGGGCAGTATACCTTTATGGGCAGACTATATGACCTTATCGACCCAGAGATGGGCCGGGCAGTATACCTTTATGGGCAGACTATATGACCTTATCGACCCAGAGATGGGCCGGGCAGTATACCTTTATGGGCAGACTATATGACATTATCGACCCAGAGATGGGCCGCAAGATACCTTATGGGCGCACTATATGACCTTATCGACCCGAAGACGGGCCGGCAAGATACCTTATGGGCGCACTATATGACCTTATCGACCCGCAGACGGGCCGCAAGATACCTTTATGGGCGCACTATATGACATTATCGACCCGAAGACGGGCCGCAAAGATACCTTTACGCGCACTATATGACCTTATCGACCCGAAGACGGGCCGGCAAGATACCTTACGGGCGCACTATATGACCTTATCGACCCGAAGACGGGCCGGGCGATACCTTTACGGGCGCACTATATGACATTATCGACCCGAGACGGGCCGGCAAGATACCTTTATGGGCGCACTATATGACCTTATCGACCCGCAGATGGGCCGGCAAGATACCTTACGGGCGCACTATATGACCTTATCGACCCGCAGATGGGCCGGGCAAGATACCTTTACGGGCGACTATATGACATTATCGACCCGTAGACGGGCCGGCAAGATACCTTTACGCGCATCAGATGACATTATCGACCCGAGATTTGGGTCGTAGTATACGCGTCCTCCATAAGGGCCGGATTATGTTACGAAAGATAAGTAAGTTAGATGGTAATGAACTTAATGACTTCTTAAGTATGTACGTAAGATATGGCTATAACTCTTGAAATTCGAAATGATAATAAGGTGCGATTAAGTTCATAAGTGGTAAGGACACGGCAGGATCTGGTATGTGTTTTTATACTTGTCCTTGTCATTATTTTGTACAGATATGATCTGCATCAGACGTTATTTCTGCTCCATATTCTGCACTGTTGTTATCGACTTCTTCGAGGCCGTTCATGCCCGCAGTTTTAGGTACCAGGTTGGTGATCCTCGCTCTTAGGATCTCTGCTCGCTGGGGAAAGCTCCATTTGTTCCGAGGCTTTATCTCTTGGTACGGTTTTCCCTGAAGTAGTAGATTCATGTATATTCAGGGGTATGGCGGGGCCCTGTCCCGCCACAGATGTTATGTTAGAACTCTTAGAGGTCCAGTAGTCACATATGTGGGTCGCTTTGTAAAGAAAAGGAGGCAATCGCTTCTTGTATATATGTATGTCGGGAAGGTAGCCTTATCGGCTAACCTGTCAGATACTTCATTGTTCTATTTTATAAGTTTCATGTATGTTCCGCTGATTTTCTCTGATGTATACCTGTAAGGGTGCCCAGGTAGGGCACCAGTCGCGGTCCCGGGGTCGGGTCGTGACACATTGCTCTGTTCAGTGTCATCAGAATATGCACCCTCTCCTAGTGCCATATTTGCTTTCCTTGGCTTGTTCCTGAAGTCCTCAGGATACCCATTCAACTCATAACAATCATCTCGAACATGTCCTGTCTTGTGACAGTAGTCACACTTCATTAGTTTAAAACAATCCACTTTCAAATGTCCTTTGACATGGCAGAAATCATACACTGCTTTAGGGTTAAATGGCTTTCTAGTTTTTCGAAATCCACCCTTGTTCTTTGCTGTGAACATGACTGTATGTTCCATTGAATCTTGCATCAATTTCTGACTTTCCTCTTGGTTAATCATAGCATAGACTTGGTTTAGGTTGGGTACTTGTTGCATCATAAGTACTTGACTCTTTTCTTGATTAAAACTGTCACTCAGTCCCATCAAAAACTGCAGCATTCTTTGATACTGTAGATGATCTACGAATTCCCTTGATTTCTCACAACAAGATGGCAATGGTATTATTGAATCATACTCATCCCATAAGTCCTTTAGCCTCGAGTAGTACATTGAAACTGACATAGTTCCTTGTCGTTGAGAGACTATCTCCTTATGTATCTGAAAGGCTCTCGAACTATTAATCTTATCAAACCTCTCTTTCAGATCTTTCCAAATAGCATGCGAATCCGCATTGTATAACATCCCTGTGAGTAGATTCTTACTCACATTTCCCATTAACCACGATACTACAATTGCATTGCACCTCTCCCATAAACCAGACTGTGATCCATGATACGATTCTCTCCTTACACTTCCATCTATGAAGCCAATTTTGTTCTTTCCTAATAGGGCTAATCTCATGGCTCTACTTCATAAGGCGTAATTATCCATACCTGTGAGAGTCACTCCAATAGTCAGAGACCCTGGAGCATCTGAAGGGAAGAGATAAAGTGGATGATTATGGTCGATTACTGATTCCTCAACAGTTCCCATGATTATTATGTTAGAATTCTTCAATTAACCAACTCTTCTTCCAGCAATTGATCGTAGACTCGAACAAAAAACTCCTTAGATTTCAACTGCGATTGTAGATCTCCTTCAATCGATCTCCTTCAATCGATCTCCTTCAATCGATTGTTTGGTCACAATTGCAGAATCCTCCTTCAATCTCCTCGATAATCTCTAATCTCTAATATCTATTTCGACAGTGTAAAACTCCTGCATGCAACTTCCGATTCTCCTCCCCCCATTTTTATTGTGGACTCACAGTCGATCGACTGTTAAGCTCCATACTGCTACAGAAGGTTCTGATACCATGAAGAAACGAAGATTAATGCACAAGAAGGAAGTCACTACATCGCCATTGTCGACGATGTAGTTGAGTGAAGAAAGAAGAAAGGCGGTTGAGGAAGGGAAGGGAGAGAGGATGGACAGACGTGAAGAATGAATTAGAAGTGAGAGGAAATTATGTTGTATTAAAATGCCAAAGAATACAAGTATACAAGTATTTATATTGTACAAGTAAATGACTAAAATATCCTATACAAACAAAATATCTCCTCTCCATCTTTTCTACTAATATCCTACCTCTAATCATTAACTGCTGCTGATTATGGAATAATCTCAACACATCAGACACTGTGCCTTCCACCTAATAGGCCGCTGAGTCGCCATAATTTATCTCTTCCACCAATCTCTTTCGGACCGGAGAAGGAAGGGGTGGAGACCCTGTGTGCGAGAGATTTCGCTTTTTTTGGCCCCAAGACAGAGTCTAGAGGACAATCAATGATCAGAAAACACCAAGGCATGCTGCCATAAACGGATAAACCTAATAATACCTAGCTCTTGTCTTGTTTCTCAAAGAAAGTGACTTGCAATAATTTGTAATTTAGTATTTGTTTGATATAACTCATGGATACAAATCTACTAGAAGGTAACAAATTAAAATTATCATTTAACCATAATTAAACAATAAATTTATCGTATTCATCAATTTAATATAAATATTGCGATCAATTAAATTCTTTTGATTGAGAATTTGAGATAGTTCCTAAATGGTTTATATACACTGCATATGCAGTGCAACATCCTGTTTGGTCAAACTTTTAAATTTACTTATTTTGATGAATAGTTGTTTGTTCTTTTCTAAGTACTTTTGAAGATTAGTAGTTTATACTTTGATAATCAATTTAAAAATTATTTTTGTTAATATCAGAGTAGTAATTTGTGCTAAACCAAGGTTCTAAAAGTGATTCCGGAAAAAAGCTATTACTATTTTTTTAGCTTCTGAAAAACAACTGCTACTACTTAAAAAAAAATTATTTCCACCTTAAAACTTGGCTGAAAAACACCTCAACCTTTTAAATAAGCCCTTTTCGAAAGAAAAAAATACTACTAATTAATCTCCTAAAAGTTTGGCCAATACGACTAGTCCTTCACAATGGAATGCGATCAGTTTTCTATTATTTGTTCGATATTTTTACTTAATTTTTCACTTTTACTTAAAAAAGGAATCATTACCTAAGGAACGATTGTTAGTACAATAACATATTAAGTGAAATTCCACAACGTAGGGTCTGAGAAGATAGAGTGTACGCAGATCTTACCTCTACCTTGGTAGGTAGAACGACTGTTAGTAAAATTAATAATAGATCCTCGTGGACACCAGGCATTGTGCCTCCCACCTAGTGGGCCGCTGAGTCACTATGATTTACATCCTCCACCAATCTCTGTCGGGCCGGGAGACTAGAGCCCTGTGAGCGAGAGATTTCGCCTTTTGTTCCGAAATAATTATAACTATAGTAAGGTCCCATAAATAAATATATATATATCTCTTCATAAATAGGGGCTATAGTATTCCATTTCCTATGAAGTGGGATATGTATAATATTTATATTCTTCGGGAGATAAATAATCTGCTAAATTTCCAGTCCTAGGAGTACCTAGGTCGTCATCTACCTATTTTAATCTCCAATATGTCCAAAAAGTATATATCTTTTGTTGATTATAAAAATTTATTATAAATTGGTAGTTTTAATCAAAGCTAACGTTACTAATCCTCCAAGAACTGATACTTTAGTACAATAACCAAATATTAATTTTCGTTAATTAGAAGTTTATACAATAAAAGTTCTAACTAAATTGGCTATATATACAAGAATAACAACGCGCATTAAGGCTGATCCTAACTTGCTTGGATTTAATATATTAATATTAAGCAACTATATGTACATGTCAATCAAGTTAGATCGACCCTTTTTCGACCACAAACATATACTCGTTTGGTCATTGTGTTATTAGTCATGTCTTAAAAAAAGAATTATGCACAAAATAATGAAAGTAAAATATGTGATTTTTATATATTTATGATAGGATTTGAAAAACAGGTTTCTCTTAATTTTATTCATCAATAAAGTACAATATATATAGTAGTACAAGAATATCTACTTTGCTACAAACTAGGTAACTAATCAAACTAATTACAATACAAATATAATTCTACCTAAAATAAGAGATATACAAAGATAATTCTAATACCCCCTCATGTTGGAGCATGCAAGTCACAAATGTCCAACTTGCGGAGTAAATATATAAATTGGCGCTTGCTCAATAATTCTGTGAAAAATGTCGGCAAGCTGCTCGTTCGTAGACACATGACTCGTAGTAATTACACATTCCTGGATCGCATCACGGACATAGTGACAATCAACTTCAATATGCTTCGTTCGTGAAAAACATGATTCTGGGCTAAATGCAGTGCAGACTTACTGTCACAAAATAAAGTCATAGCACGAGGATGATTGTTAGGCGTATTTTGTATACGATTTTTGAGTCATTTTTAATTCGTATTTTTCCCATTTTCGTTTAAATAAGTGTCGTGTTAGGTCATTTTTCTTTCTTTTGAGTCACAGTGGTTCAAAAAGGCAAAATTGCGAAAAAGAGCGAAAAATTGGCATAAAAGGAAGGTCCCGAGGTACAAAAGACGCAAGTTGGCAATTCAGGACAAAATACTGCAGCACCGCGGTGCCGTTCATACAGGACCGCGATGCCATAATTACTGAGAGGTTGCAGGACTTTCGGCACCGCGGTGCCAATGCGAGGAATTTCAGATCCGAAAAATAATTGGCAAGGGGAAAAAGGGTCCAAGACATACGTTTTTGACAACATATATAAAACCCTTGGGATAGATTTTAGAGGGCATCATTGATTTTATTCTCATTCCTCATAACACAACACAACGCTTGGCGGCTACAATTGGAGACCTAGTTCTAAGTAATTTTTCTTTCTTAGTTTTCAATTTCGTTTATGTTTGGATTTGTATTAGTTCTTAGCATGTCTATGGCTAGGAGCTAAACACTTTATTAGGGCTTTCCTTTTGAATCGCTTGAAACTCTATTTCATGACTTAATGCATTAGTTTGATTTATTCTTCACTTGATTAAGATTTATTCAATAATTAGTATGAATGTTTGATAGTTAATTGATCATTAATTATCATAACCTATATGATTTCGAATCAAGAATCGAGAGGAGAGATTTGAATATGCTGTAATTGAATAGACATAGGTTAAAATCGCGAAAGAAAGTACCCCGATACTTGTGTAGCATTATAGGTTATTGTTCTTAATCCTCCTATGTGGTAAATCCTATCATAGAAATATAGAAGAGTTCTGCACTGGGGTTGAGCGATTATATATCCTAACCGGAATATAAGATAGTCTAGTTAACAGCTATCTTAACGTAGAAGAAGAAGTCATTCTAGTTGCATTAAGGATTGAATAGAGTGGATAGTCGAGAATTTTGGAAGCCGTAATTCCTTCATCACTGATTAAACCTCAATAATTTAGATTACTTCTCGCAATTCTTCTAGTAGTTAGATAAAAAACCAAATCAAATATCGTTTGCCAAAATAGATAATCTAGAATAGACGTTCGATAATTAGAAACCAGTCTCTGTGGAGGATAAACTCGGTCTTACAGACTATATTACTTGTGAATAATACGTACACTTGCGTGAGCAATTGGACACGGTCCTAACAAGATTTGGCGCCGTTGCCGGTGACTGACGTACTTCTAATATCGAACCATCTATTTTTATTTCTACTTTGGATTTATTGTTATTTTTATTTTTACTGTTAGAACCCTGTTGCGTTGATTTGTTTGTTGATTTTGGTCTATTTCAGAGATTTAGTGTATGCGAAGAAGGAGAGGAGTAGATACACTTGTTTTCTTCAACCCTGAAATTGAGAAAACGTGCAAACAAAACAGACGAAATAAAAGGATAGCTTATTCAGTGACCATGGACAACCAACCATCGAATCAGAATGGGGCAAACAACGAGGTTCCTGAACATATAGAGGAGCCAATACTGGTCCCAACAGAAAGAAGCTTAGGAGATTATGTTCTGCCCACGGTTACTGGTGTACAGACATGCATCAGGCTCCTATCAATAGGGGCAAACAACTTTGAGATCAATCCAGACATCCTGAGCATGGTCCAAAACACAGTACAATTTGGGGGATTGCCATCTGAAGACCCCCACATGCACATTGACAACTTTCTGGAGCTGCGTTCCACTTTCAAGTACAATAGCGTTACTGACGATGCCATTAGACTGAGGCTCTTCCCGTTCTCACTTAGGGATAGAGCCAAGAGCTGGTTGAACTCACTACCTGCCAACTCCGTCACCACCTGGCAGGACCTAGCCCAAAAGTTTCTTGCAAAGTTCTTCCCTCATTCAAAAGCGACAAAGTTAAGAGGAGAGTTAAACAATTATTATCAGGTGGATGGTGAGTCACTCTACGACGCATGGGAGCGATTTAAGAATCTACAAAGGAAATTCTCACATCATGGAATAGAGAAGTGGATGTTAGTCCATATTTTTTAGAATGGGCTGAGTGGTAATACTCGTACCATCATTGATGCTGCAATAGGGGGAACGTTCATGAGAAAGAGTGCCAATGAGGCACATGAGTTACTGGAATACATGGCTGCCAACAATCATCAAGGGGTAGATGACAGGTAAGTGAATAGCAGAAAGACTATGGACATACATGAATTAGATGTCATCACTGCCCTGAATGCACATGTGGCCCTTCTGACGAAGCAACTGCAGCAGAACACTATGTCTGTGAATGTAGTCCAGATGTCGGTAAATTGTGAGATTTGTGGTGGACCGCACTACTTTGACAGATGCACAGCGGTGGAACCTAATAATATGCCAATAGAGCACTTTCAGGCAGTTAGGAACTTTCAGCGGCCTTATAATTCCAACACATACAATCCAGGGTGGAGAAATCACCCTAACTTTTCGTGGAGGAACGACCAGGCCCAGCAACAACCATATCAAGGTAATTACCGTAACCGGGAAGCACGTAATCAAAGCTACCTCATCCCAAAAGCTTTAGACCACCTACACAACAGAGAAACTCGACGAAATGGTGAGTGCATTGCTTACACTCACTAATTTGCGTAATCGGTTAATGTGCAAACCGTGTCTTCTCAGAACCGGAAACACAGTCAAACTGACGAAGATGGTAACCAACAGGCCGCAGGGTACTCTCCCAAGCAATACAAAAGTCAATCCAAGAAAGTAGTGTCAGGCAGTGTTATTAAGGAGTGGAAAGCAGTTGGAGCATGTTGCTCCCCAACCTGCAGTGGTTCATGAGAAAGAGGGTGATAAAGCAGTTGAGGAAGGAAAGGAGGGGGTCACTGAGGACCACCCTACAGTTGAGAAAGCTCCACCAACACCTTTGAGGGAATACACTGATAGAATCCCTTACCCCCAGAGGCTCCAAAAGAATGCCATATACAAGCAGTTCTCCAAGTTCTTAGAGGTATTTAAGAAGCTTCACATCAATATCCCCTTCATTGAGGCGTTAGAACAAATGCTCGCATACTTCAAATTCATGAAGGAGATACTTGGGAAAAAGAGAAGGTTGGCGGATTATGAGACAAGATGGCGGCAGCAGGAGTGCAAATGCCATCTTACAAAAGAAACTGCCTCCTAAGTTGAAAGATCCAGGAAGCTTCACCCTGACCTGCACTATTGGCAAAGTAACATGCAACAGGGCACTTTGTGACTTAGGTGCTAGTATCAATCTCATGCCTTTGTCTGTGTTCAAGAGATTGGGTTTGGGGGAAGCCAAACCAACCATAGTTAATCTGCAGCTGGCTGACCGAACCGTGGTGCACCCTAGAGGCATAGTGGAAGATGTGCTTGTCAAGATGGAAAAGTTCTTCTTCCCAACAGACTTCATCATTCTTGACATGGAGGAAGATGAAGAAATACCCATCATTTTGGGGAGACCATTACTAGCCACGGGCAGAGCTCTAATCGATGTGGAGAAGGGAGAATTGAGACTACGGGTTCAGGAAGAAGAGATGGTATTCAAGGTGTTCAAATCCACCATTGAGTCCCCGGCCAGCAACAAGTGCTTCGCAGTAAGCACAACTGACACAACAGTTCAGCAAGCACAGACCAATACTAAGAAGATCATTCCTACAGTTGTGAACCCACAGGCCAGTTTGAAAGCTGCAACAAAAGTTCATGACATGAAAGCTGACAAATAGGTAAATCTAACTGAACCCAATGATGTGGAAAAGAAAAATAGAGTGAGGAAGAGGAAAATAATTTTTAAGTGGATAGGTTGTGGGGTTAATTTACCCCAATGATTTGATAAGGAACCTGCGTCCGGCTACAAGACGTTAAAGACAGCGCTACTTGGGAGGCAACCCAATATTTAAATTATGCAATTAGTTTAAATTGAATAGTCTTACTTTTGGTATTTTTGTTGTGTTGTGATTACAGGTGAAGGAATCGGAGACTAAGCACGAAGAAAAGGGTGAAAAACACGGAATCAGGTCGGAATCGCGGTACCGTTTTGCAGGCCCGTGGTGTCGAATGTTTAGAAAGGTCACAGTACTTTAGGCACCGTCGTGCCATTCTGCAGGACCGCGGTGCCAAAACGCGATTTCAGAAATAAAAATCCCTAAATCATTAAATCTCTTCCACATATACCGTCTCAATGCAGTATCCGCCACCATCACCACCATTTTGAGTCGTTATTGTCTGTAAGTCGTCCCTTTATTATTTTTGAGTCGTTACACATTTGGGACAATATGTCGTTTAAGTTTGCGGGGGTACTTATGTTTTTGAGTCTTTGTGATTGAGTTGTTTTTTTGTGTCTTTTATTGTGTCTATATGAGTCAATTTTTTTTGATCATGCATGCTGTAGTTGCTAAAAACGCCTAGTGAATTAAGTAGGATAATGTAATGGAATTAGAAGCTAAAATTTGTGTGCTTAAGTTTGATATGCCAAAAATTCATGCAAATATAATTATTCGGAATATCTTGTGCTTATCCTATGTGTTGTCAATTGTGAAAAATATCTATGAAGTCTGTTTGCTTGTTATTTGAGGCGAAATAGTTAAGACATACATATTTAGGGAGATGATTCAGACATTTCTTTGTTAGTCCTTCTTACCTTTCATTACCTACCATGCAGTAAATTGTATCCCTAGTCAGTCTCTTTAAGCCTAAAATAAGTTGTTTTCTTTGACATCCCATGATTTCCTTGTGTGCCATAAGCAGTAATTGAAAATAGGGATAAAAAAGAGTAAAAAAGAAATACAAAAAGAGAGTGAAAAAGTGATGCACCCCAATTAAAAAAAGAATGTAAAAACTTAAGTTGGGGTTGCCTATGTGAATTTGTTTTCATGCTCTCAAAAAGAGAAGAGGGGAATGATAGGTATGAATTGAAAAGAATATCAAAAAGAATGACAAAATGGTTGAATGAGAAAAACTCTTATGGTACGTAAATTGAGCATAAATGTCTACTTTTAGCTACCCCTGCCTAAGCCTACATTACAATTCTGAAAAATCCTGAAGATCTCTAGAATGTATGTCTATGATTAGTGGAGAATAACAAGTAAACAGGCCCATAGAACTAAATGAAATTGACATGCATATGGTAGGTGTTCATGTTTTCATTGATTATGATTGAAATGAATTTCCGAAATATCTGACTCGAAATTCTAGATTGCTAAGTTCATGTTATGTATGTTCCAACATATTATCTCAACTGACGTTCATGCTTTTCTAAGTAACCTTGTGCAACTGCTTGATTTGAGTCTTTGAGTCTTTTTTATTTTGTTTCTTTGTTTTTATTTTGATCTTTGCTCGAGGACGAGCAAAGGGTTAAGTTTGGGGGTATTTGTTAGGCGTATTTTGTATACGTTTTTTGAGTCATTTTTAGTTAGTATGTTTCCTATTTTCGTTCAAATAAATGTCGTGTTGGGGTCGTTTTTCTTTCTTTTGAGTCACAACGGTTCAAAAAGACAAAATGACGAAAAGGAGCGAAAAGTGGGCACAAAAGGAGGGTCCCGAGGCAAAAAGGACGAAAGTTGGCAATTCAAGACAAAAGACTGCAGCACCGCGGTCCAATAATTACTGAGAGGTTGCAAGACTTTCGGCACCGCGGTGCCAATACGGGAAATTTCAGATCCGAAAAAGAATTGGCAAGAGGAAAAAGGGTTCAATGCACACATTTTTTACAACATATATAAAACCCTTGAGACAGATTTTAGAGGGCATCATTGATTCTATTCTCATTCCTCATAACACACAACACAAGGCTTGACGGCTACAATTGGAGACCTAGTTCTAAGTAATTTTTCTTTCTTAGTTTTCAATTCAGTTTATGTTTGGATTTGTATTAGTTCTTGATGCGCGATTTATGCACATACTAAACGCAAGTGCACGTGTCGTGACAAGTAATATAGTCTAGAAGACCGAGTTATCGTCCTCAGGGATTAGTGTTCAATTATCAACTTCTATTATGTAGTATCTATTTGGTAACCGATAAATTGATGAATTGTTTATATCTATGATTATAGATGCTAACTAATTTACTTTATTTTACTTCAGATATGATGGAAATAGGGCTTCCAAATCTCCTCGACTATCCGCTCGCTTTACTCGTTAATGCAAATAATTATGGTTCTTCTTCTATTTTGAGATATCAGGTTAACTAAGTCGTTTTATACTCCTATTAAGGTAATATAAACACTCAACCCCAATGTATAACTCTTCTATCTTTCGATGACAAGATTGACTACAAATGAGGATTAGGAACAATAACCTATCAAACTACACAAGTATCGGGGTACTTTCGTCCACGATTTAAACCTATGTTTATTCAACTATAGCATATTCACAATCTCCACTTTCGGATTTCGATTAGAAATCATATAAGTTATGATAATTAGTGATCAATTAATTACCAAGCAATCAAAACAAATATTGAATAAATCTCAACAATAATAAGAAGAAACCAAAACATGCATTAATTTGTAAGAACGAGTTTCAAGCGATTCGACATGGAAAGCCCTAAATTAAGTTAGTTCCTAGCCATAGACATGCCAAGAACTAAACTAATATCCAACATAAACTAAAAAGAAATAAAATAAAGAACAAGAAATTACACAAAAGTAAGTCTCCAATCCTGATCTCCAAGTTGTGATAAATTCTCAAGTGTGGGATCCCCAAATCTGACCTAAAAATGTCCTTTTTATAACCTCAAAAACGTCCAACAACTTTTCCTTCTTGGCCTTGGCCCATTCCTATTCGGATTTGGCTGATTTCCCGCCTCGGCGACTCGGCCAGAACCGAGCCGCGGCGCGAAACTTCGCGCGACTCTCGTTTTTGGCGTCGTGGCGCCTGATGTTGCTGGTTGGTCATACACCGCTTTCGCCCGGGTTGCCAGCATTTTAGCTTTTTGAGCTCTGGAACCTCTGTTTCTGCCCTCTTTTCGCTCCTTTTCACCAATGTGTCACTTTAAACCATTATGACTCAAAAGAAAGAAAATATATCCTAAGACGACACATATTTGTACAAAAATGGGCAAAAGACTAACTAAAAATGACTCAAAAGTGTATATAAAATACACCGATCAGTTTTTAGCATGTCTATGGCTAGGAGCTAAACACTTTATTAGGGCTTTCCTTTTGAATCGCTTGAAACTCTATTTCATGACTTAATGCATTAGTTTGATTTCTTCTTCACTTGATTAAGATTTATTCAATAATTGGTATGAATGTTTGATAGTTAATTGATCATTAATTATCATAACCTATATGATTTCGAATCAAGAACCGAGAGGAGAGATTTGGATATGCTGTAACTGAATAGACATAGGTTAAAATCGCGGACGAAAGTACCCCGATACTTGTGTAGCATTATAGGTTATTGTTCATAATCCTCATATATGGTAAATCCTATCATAGAAATATAGAAGGGTTCTGCACTGGAGTTGAGCGATTATATATCCTAATCGGAATATAAGACAGTCAAGTTAACCGCTATCTTAACGTAGAAGAAAAAGTCATTCTAGTTGCATTAAGGATTGAATAGAGTGGATAGTCGAGGATTTTGGAAGCCCTGATTCCTTCATAACTGATTAAACCTCAATAATTTAGATTACTTCTCGCAATTATTCTAGTAGTTAGATAAAAATTCAAATCAAATATCGTTTGCCAAATAGATAATCTAGAATAGATGTTCGGTAATTAGAAACCAATCTATGTGGACGATAAACTCGGTCTTACAGACTATATTACTTGTGAACGATACGTACACTTGCGTGGACAATTGGACACGGTCCTAACAATGATCCACCCCGAGACTGCCTAATAGTGCTTTCAGCCACTTCAACTCTGAGGTGATCGCCACCATTGAGCGATACTCAGCTTCCGCGGATAATTTGCAAATCGTGTGTTGCTTCTTGGGTTTCCAGGAAATGGGGAAATAACCTAGGAAACCCAGCCATCCCTTGATAGTGCGCATAGGACAACTCGCCCAATCAGAATCACATTAACCTGTTAATAACATATCACTATCAGGTCGTAGCAAAATACCTTGACCCATACTTCCTTTCAAGTATCGAACAACTCAGATAACCGCATTCAGTGTTCCTGACGCGGCTTTTGCATAAACTGTGCAAGAATATGAACTGCATAGGCTAAGTCGGGATGAGTGAATGAAATATAAATCAGACGACCAACTAACCGACGATAACGCTCCGGATCAGCAAGTAACACCCCATTACCTAAGGCCAGAGTATGATTTTGCTCGATAGGGAAGCCGACAGGCTTTGCACCCAGAAGTCTGGCGTCAGTTATGATGTCAAGGGTGTAATTTCGCCGACACAAAAAAAATTCCCTCTGAGCTTAGGGCTACTTCAATACCCAGAAAATATTTTAACAGACCTAAATCCTTCATATGAAAGCACACGCTCAAATATTTCTTAAATGCAGCTACAACAAAAGAATCATTGCCAGAGATAATCAAGTCATCCACATATACGAGTACATTAAGTTGTACTATTCCCTGACGCAGAGTAAATAGCGAATAATCAGAGTAAGACTGTTGGAAACTGTACCTCATTAAATAAAATGTCAACTTAGCAAACCAACACCTCGGGCCCTGTTTTGAACCATATAGGAACTTATTCAGGCGACAAACCATGTCAGGTTTGTCAACTGTAAAGCTAGGAGGAAATTTCATGTAAACTTCCTCATATAAATCGTCGTGAAGAAAGGCATTATGCATATCTAACTGATGCAATTCCCAATTCTTAGCAGCCGCAACCACAAGAAAGGCACGAACAATCACTATTTTAGCCACCAGAGTAAAGGTTTTGTTGTAATCAATCCCCTAAACCTGATGATTGCCAAAAATGACGAGTTGAGCTTTCAATCGCTCAATTTTCCCATCTGTATAATATTTGATTTTGTACACCAATTTTCATCCGAATGCCTTTTCCCCGGGAGGTAATTCCATCACCCAAGTCCCATTATTTTCTAGTGCACTAATTTCTTTTTGCATAGCGTCTCTCCAACCATCATCTTTCATTGCCTCATGAAAATTACAGGGCTTAAGTCATGCAATTACAACTGCAAGAAATATACGGTGTCACAAAGAAAAATTGTCTGAATGCACAAAGTGTGCTATAGGAAAAGGAGTACCTGAAGAACCATGCGAAGCCAATGAACCTTGGGAAAGACTTTTTTTCCTTACAGCGGGATCAATAAAATCACGCAACAAGACCGAATGGCGTTTATCCCTCAACCCTCGGCCCAATTCATTCTCTACCTTGGTAGTTAATGGGCCTGCTCATGGGTTGGTCAGATGAGGGACTGGAGGGTGCCGCTAGACTGGGCCACATGCACGATGGGGACCCGAGTGGGATGGGCAGTAACGTCCCCTACTGGCTGAGCAGTAACGTCCCGCACTACCCCATCGACACCCCCACTACCCCGTCCGTCGTCTCACCACCATTACCCTTGATGGGTCCGACAATAACCCATTCGTCTACGATCGACTCTATATCACCCAAAAAATCCACATCTACGCCTACATTTGTCGTTGCATTATGTGATGATGAACTATCATTTTCAGATTCAAATGGGAACTCATTCTCGTGGAATTTAACATCACATGACAAATATATCCCCACTATCTAGATCATACAACTTCCGCCCCTTTTCCTATTCGGATAGCTGATAAACATACTTTTTCTACTATGCGGAGTGAATTTATTTCCTTCTGCCTTCTGATTGTGAGAAAAGAACAAACACCCAAAAACTCTTAGTTCAACAAAGGTAGATGGTTTGCCAAAATAAACTTCATACGGAGTCTTATTTTCAAACAAGAACAAAGGGGTTCGGTTAATTAAGTACACAGTCGCAAGCATACATTCCCCCCAAAAAGTAATTGGTAAATTAGTCTGAAACATCAATGCTCGACCCATATTTATTATATGTTGATGTTTCTTTTTCATCCGTCCATTTTGTTGAGGGGTACCCACACATGATGTTTGAAAGAGGATTTCATTTGTATTGAAATAGTCTAACATGGATTTAAATTCTGTTCCATTATCACTTCGCATAATTTTAATTATTGTATCAAATTGGCACTCAACCATTACAATAAAAGAACAAAAAGTTGTATAAACTTCAGTATTATTACGCAATAAATATACCCAAACTGCTCTTCAATAATCATCAACTAATGTCAATAAGTATATTGCATCACACGAAGAGGATGTACCATTTGGCCCCCACAAATCACAATGTATTAACTCAAATATTCTACTAGCTTTATTCTCAATAACAGTAAAGTTATCATGTGTTTGTTTTTCTTGGGGACAAATTATACATGTTTTATTCAAATATTTTCTAGCACTACTAGAGCTAATTGCACGAACTAACTTGACAACTTTGTCCGAAGGGTGACCTAACCATCGATGCCACAACTCAAATTCTATCAAACCAGGAACCGACATTGCTTGTATTGTAGGAGTCCCTCAGAAATAATAGAGTCTGTCCCGACGTTTACCTGCTCCAATTAGGTTCCCCGAATGTTGGTCATGTATATCACACAAATAATTAATTAATCGGACATTACAATTAGAAGTATCAATCAATTGTGACACCGATATTAAATTTCAATTATGTTTGGGAACAAATAAAACATTTTCAATAGTCAAATCCCTTGAAAGAACCACACAACTCGTTATCGTCTTAATGGCACGTTTGTCATCAGGAAGGCCTATCAGCCACTTAGAAATCTATTGTGCATTAATGAGGCATGACAGACTCCCCGTTACGTGATGTGATGTCCATGTATCAATAATCGAAGGCATACTAAGAGACTTGCCCGTTATTCTATAATTCGATTTCCCCTTAGTATTTATCAAATTCAAAAGAATTTGAACTTGATCCTAGTTCAAATCAGCCAAGGCCGAATATCCATCACTAGTCGATGCGCCAGTGGTTCGGTCATCACATTAGCATGAGCTACCGGCCCATTACCACGACTACCATGATTTATGGCGGTCATGCGCTCGCTACTACCTAAGATGAGGCAAAGATGTTACGATAGGAATTTATCTGAGGGCCGCGATTTCAGTCCTCCCACCAGTCCGGGTAGCTGTGTAAATTGAAACATGTTCCATTGTCATGCCCTTTTTTTCTAGCAGTGAGAACAATAGAGCTTCAATTTGTCTAGCCTGTTATACCCACCTCTAGGACGATCGGCTGGTTGAAGAGAAAAAACACGAGTCTCTTCCGTAACAGCCTTTCCCCTAGCAATATTTCTCGATCTCTCTTCTTGAATAAAAATTTGATAGGCTAAATCAAGAGAAGGATGAGGATTATGAGAAATAATATTTGACCGGACAGTGGCATACAAGTCATCATCAACGCTAATTAGGAATTAGTGAATTTTTTTGTCCTCACGATTGATAGCCAATTTTTCCGTCACATCGCACATGCACGTCCCACAATTACAGTAATGCATCTATTTTAGGCGTGCAAGCTCGTCAAAGTAACCCATCAACATAGTATAGTACTCTTCGATGGTCATCAATTTCGATTGTTTGCAGACAGTGATGTTGGCGCGAATCTGCTAAATGTGTGGACTTCCAAGTAGTCCCATAAACATTTGGATTTGTCATGATGAATAGACACAACCAGTTTAGGATCCATGCTTCGTAATATCCATGAGACGATCATGGAATTAATTGTGTCTCAATCAAGGAACTTCTTCTTGTCTGACGATTTAGTGATTGTGCCATCAATAAACACGAATTTCCGGCGAGATTTCAAGACCAACGTCATGTCTCGAGACCACACGATATATTTGTCTCCGGTAAGAATGATGTGGGTAATCACATTACCCGGTTGATCCCCACAACTGAGAAAGAAGGGAGAGCTTGGGTCGATCTTGCCTTCAATATCCTATACGGTAATGTCGATAATCTAGGGATGTCGGGCATAGAAGAGGCTGCCGGAAAAAAAAAAATTGTCGGCTGCCGAAAAAGTTGTTCCGATGGCGGGGCCAAATTTATTTTTAGGGTTTGCTAGTCGACTAGCTCTGATACCATGATAGGATTTGAAAAATAGGATTTTCTTTATTTTATTCATCAATAATGTACAATATGTATAGTAGTACAAGAATATCTACTTTGCTACAAACTAGATAACTAATCAACCTAATTACTATAGGAATATAATTCTACCTACAATAGGAGATATACAAAGATAATCTTAATAATTTATTAACATCACTAAGGTTAAGATATATGTACTTATATTTCTATAATATAATTTTAATTGATCAGATTAAATTGTTTGATTCAATATATACATGAAAAAAAGTTTGGATTAATTAAGAGATGGGGGAATTTTAATTAATAGTTGTAAGATGAATCTTTGCCGACCTATAGTGTGTAAGCAGCTCCTCAATTAATTTCAGCCCAGAAAAGGACTTCAATCTTTGTTGGAATTAAGAATTGATTAATCAAGTCTTAATCCATTTAATCTTTTATTTACTTTATTACTTTAGTATGGTTAGATTTTTTTACCTGAAACAATCATTTGTAGTATATCGGCTGCTGACTAGAAGTGATACGCTAATGACAGGCAGATCAATAAATTAGGAAGGAAAAAGACAGTATAGTAGAAGGCAGTTAATAGATTGTGACATAATTTTAAAGAAACTAGAAGACATTTAATAGATTTTTATGACATCATATTGAAGTTAAAAACCGAAGGATATATATCAAACTCACATGCACCAGTAGGGTTGTATTTTAACTAGTTATAGTAGGTAATTTACTCTGTTACATATAGGTTTATTTGGATTAGTTGATTAATAATATCTGATAAGTATAAGATTAAATGTTAAAAAATATTTTTTGGTGCTGAAACTAATTTCACAAGCAATTACATGTTGAAGTGTCGAAACTGAAAATAAGCAGACGATGTATTTGATAAAACATATTGATACGTGTGTCCTTAAAGTGCTTATATGCTACTAATTTGACAACTTATAAGCTTAGGCAAAACCCTCTAAATTATCAATTTGGATTTACTATATATAGCTATTTGTTATTGTAATTCATTTTAAATAACAGTTTTAGAAAACTATACACTATTTTAGTATAGAGAATTTAAAGTAAACAAAATCAAAGTCCTTTTCCAAAGAAGAATTCACATTCAAAAGAAAACAACTCTCTAGCAAGCCTGCGTTCAATCATTTTCATGATTATGGGACCATGATACTAGCTTATTATTTTTTTTGCCCTAGCAAATTGTTTTACTCTAAGGAAATAAGATACGCAAAGTTCTTTAGAGATTTCGACTGTCCTTGGTAAAGGCGCATTTCAATTTCGGTAAAAATATTCTCCTTGATTATTTCATTTCAAATGGGTAATATATATACCCAATAATACAATCCTAATCTTAGGTACATAAGGTAATAAATTATACTAATCCTAGGTACATAAGGTGATGAATTTGACTAAATACACTTACCATATACAAAATATACACAATTATGACTAATTATATTTTCTTATTCTATCACACCCCTTTAGTCGAAGCGAGAGGTCGACGTATGCTGACACTGTCTCAAAAATCTTCAAACAAAATCAATGAAAGACCTTTCGTAAAAATATATGCGATCTGATAGCGTGACGGGACATGTAAGACACGTATCTTCCCACGAGAAACCTCACGAATAAAGTGAATATCCACTTCTATATGTTTAGTGCGTTGATGTTGAACCAGATTTCCAGAGAGATAAATCGCACTCACATTATCATAATAAACTTACCTTCGGAATAGGACATTGGAGCTCGAGAAAAAGATTGCCAAGCCAACACGATTCGGAAACCGCATTGGCAACTCCCATGTATTCTGCTTCGGCACTGGACTTAGAAAAAGTAGCATGTCATTCGGATGACCAAGATACCCAATTATCACCAAAGGAAAACACAGTTGCCAGACGTGGAATGTCTGGTGTCCAGACATCCATCCCAATCTGCATTAGTGTAAGCAACGCGAGTGGATATCAAAGATGGATAAAGATACAAGCCATGATCAAGGGTATCCTGAATATAGCGCACAATGTGCTTGAGAGCCTGCATGTGATCCTCCATCGGGTTATGCATAAATAACCAAACATGTTGCACATCATAAGATATGTCGGGCCTAGTGAATGTAAGATATTGAAGGGCGCCTGCAAGACTACGGTAATGTGATGGATCATCATATGGTGTACTGAAAGTGGCACTCAACTTCGGTTTAGTATCAACCGGAGTGACATATGTCTTGCATGATGACATGTTAGCCCGCTCAACAATTTCCTCTGCATACTTCTTCTGAGATAAAAATAAACCACCTGCATGACGTGTTATAACTATCCCCAAAAAATAACTGAAAGGCCCCAGATCTTTCATAACAAACTTGGAGCTGAGCAGGGACATAATAAACTTACGAAGAGCATCAGATGAAATAGTCAATATAATATCATTCACATATAAAAGAAGATAAGCTATATCAGGACCCTGTTGGTATATGAAGATAGAATGATCAGACCTGCTGTTAGAAAACCTAATAGTAGAAACATAATATGCAAACTCTTCTACCAAGCCCTAGGAGAGCGTTTGAGCCCATAAAAATATTTCTTCAGTAAGGAAACATGATCAGGATAAGAGGGGCTTCTGTAGCCCATGGGTTGGTACATGTATACCATTTCATTGAGTTCTCCATGCATGAATGCATTCTTTACATCATGTTGATGTAGAGGTCATGCATTCGAAAGTGCCAGATTCAGTACCATGTGGATAGTTGCCAGTTTGACTACAGGACTAAAAGTATCAGCACAGTCCACACCAACATATTGAGTTTTTCTATCACCTACAAGACAAACTTTATGCCTCTCAACAATACCATCAGACATTTCTTTATGACTAGAAATCCACATAGATCGAATCACATTAGCATCAGGAGGACGAGGTACCAAATCCCAAGTCCTATTTTTAATAAGAGCATTATATTCATCATCCATAGCCATTTTCTAATTCGGGTCATGAAGAGCAGATACAGGATTATGAGGTAACAATTATTTAGTAACATGAGTATGAATGTCGTATTTCATAATTAGTTTAAAATACCGTGCTCACTATGAGCGACTTACCATTGGGCCGGAATTGGAGTTGGATGGACGAAGGGTGTGATATCGAGCGGAAGAAGTGGGTTCGGTCATGCGACTGCCCGTGGTTGGACCACTGTCCAGTAGACTATCAGACAGTGGGCTGCCAGTGAGTGACAGTTTGTCTGGCAGCTATTTTGCTCGGGCAGTCCAACCCAATATGCTGGGAAGGCAGAAAAACTCGTTGGGCCAGTTTTAGAGGCTAAATACTGGACCAAATACGGGGGCATGCTATCAAGAAACTCATAGGTAGGGGGCACAGAACAATGCATTTTGGCAAAGGAAAATTTTGATTCATCAAACACTACGTGGTGACTCACAATTATTTTATTGGATGATAAGTTATAACATTTGTAACCACGATGATTAGATGGTTATCCCAAAAAAATACACGAAGTGGACCGGGGTTGGAGTTTATTAATGGTAGTAGATGGAAACAGAGGATAGCATAAGCACCCAAATACCCAAATATGAGAATATGATGGGTCCCTTAGGTATAAAATTTTGAGTGGGGATTCGTAGGCTAATTATTTGCTAGAAAGTATATTGAGGAGATAGGCTGTCATTTGTAATGCATGTTGCCAAAATGATGGTGGTAGGGAGGACGTGTGTGGACGTGAGATATGAAAATATAAACCATTAGTTCTGCAAAAATTCTAAAATTTTCCATTATCAAATTCTCTACCATTATCACATTGAATATTTTTAATATCTCGTTCAAACTGAGTGTGGATGAATGATCTAAAGGAAAAGAATGTGAAAAAAATGTGTGACTTTTTAGAAAAAGGAAACGTCCACAAAAAATTAGACTAATCATCCAACAAAAGAAGATAATATATGTAGCCTGAAGATTTCACAACGGGAGATGTTCAAATATCACTATGAATAATATCAAAAGGCATAACAATGCACGAATTAGAAGCAACAAAAGACATTTTTACGTGTTTCCCAAGAGAACATGAATGACAAACAGTGGACCTACGAGTCCTAGTACACTCAATAAATTTGGTATACTGAAGGGAGATGAAAATAAGTGCTCCTAGATGACCCAAATGTTCATGCCATAAAGAAGGAGATAAGGTTACAAAGTGAATGGGAACGTGGCTTGAAAAACTTTCACGAAAAATTCAAAAAGATCAAATTCAACAGAAATCAAATTGTCAGTGGTAAATTTTCTAACTAAAATCAGGTTTTTGATTAATTGGGGAGCATGAAAGACCTTATTTAAAGCTAACATTGGGTTCAGGGGTGATAGGTTTGTATTACCATAACCACGAATTAGAATTGAATGACTATTTCTGACAAATATACCATGACTATTGCTCAAATTAAAATAGGATGAGAGATTACCTTGTGAGGACGTCATATGAGACGTTGCCCCAATGTCTATATAATAGTTTTCATCAGGTGGTGTGAGCCCAAGGGTGTGCATCGTAGCTTCGATGTATGTCAGAGACGCCACTGCCGAATAGGCCTGCTGCCACTGGTTCGACAATGGCCTAAAAACTGAAGGCTACTGGTTGTTGGGCTGGCCGTGGCGTGCCCCAATTACCAGCGAGAAATGGGCAGAGAGGCATGACCCAAGTCTAATTACAGGCCCATGGTGCCGACCCACTGAACCATTGGGCTCTCGGCTGCCATTGGGTTGGCTGCTATTGCTGATCGTCGCTCCTGCTACCACTATTGCTGCCACCTTTGCCACGTCGGTGGCTGCCACCCTTTCCACCATCGTGGTTTTTACCTCAATTAGTGTCATTTCGTCCCTTTGGACCACGATTAGGCGGCCCATTATCAAATTGAGAAAAATTATCATCGAACAGAGCGACAACCATGGCGGAATTGGACACGGTGACAGTCTTTTTGGCAAAACTCGCTTATTCTAGTATGAGCATAGAACGAGCTTGGTAAAATGGCAGAAGAGGGTTGTTTTGGCGGATAAGCATACCAACACCACTAATATGTGTCAGTAAGACCGACCACCATCTGTAAAATGAGCCGATTGTTAGTGATCGGCGCGTCGACGTTCTTGAGTTGGTCGGACAAAATCTTGAGTCATTGGCAATATGTGGATGCATTGGAAAAATCCGTCATGTCAGTGGTAGAAAATTCCTGCTCAAGTGTGACAGCCTGAGAATTTTATTATCCTGGAATATGTCACGTAACCGATCCCACACCTCCTTTGTCGTGGACTCGGGCTCAAGAATTGTATGCAACAAGTCACTGAAAATTGTGGCATAAATCCATTGGAGAACCGTTGCATCAAGGGTCACCCATAATTTCTTTTCATCATCGGTTTTTGACACCTTCTCCATGTCCACGTCGCATAATGGACGTTTTCCATCTCATGAGTGATGGAGATGTGAGACTTAATATTGGAGACCGCTAGGCCGGGTGAAAAATTGACTTGGAGTCCGACATGGCGGACGAAACAAAGAAGAGGAAGGAAAAAGTTATATATTTGACGACTGATGGACTCGAGATGGTGATAGGCGGCGGAGAGGTGGGAGGCTGACGAGAGAGAAGGAAAAATTTATGGTTTAGGATTTTTTCCTAGACTTCTGATACCATGCTTAATTATTTCATTCCAAAGCGGTAATATATATACTCAATAATACAATCCTAATCCTAGGTACATAAGGTAATGAATTATCCTAATCCTAGTACATAAGGTAATGAATTTGACTAAATATATACTTACCATATACACAATTATGACTAATTATATTTTCCTATTCTATCACTAATTAAACAACCACTAAAACACACATATTTTTCATGAATCGTTACCAAAACTCATAGAAAGAATATGTTCATTGTAAAGTGTTGCCCACTAATTTGTATCGAAACTTTATCAATAACATTTTACTAGAACTGTTAGGTGTATTTTATATACATTTTTTGAGTCATTTTTAGTTAGTATTTTATTCATTTCGTTTATGTTTAGTATAGTATTAGGTGTGTTTTTCCTTTCTTTTGTGTCACATCAGTCAAAAATGGAGAAATGGCGAAAAGGAAAGGAAATGAGCATAATTGAGATGGAATTGCACACTAAAATGGCCAATAAATGAAGTCTAAGAAGTCTCGGGAAATATAGAAGAGATCAGACGAAGTCCGGACGAAAAAAGGACAATAATCGAAAATCGCCATAAAGCCGCCGCCGCCAGCGCCGCCATCACTTCATGGCGCCAATATTATCATGCGGTCGGATTTGCTTCAGGAGTTTCAGCGCTACGGCGCCGAATCTCAGGGTCGTGGCACCGATGCGGAAAAAATAGATTTCTAGGCCGAATTTGACACGTTTTCAGGGTCCAAAAGGGATAACTTTTCATACCTACAAAACCTATATAATCCCTAAAACTTTGCTCATTATGGGGGACCTCCATATACCTCCTCATAGCATAATTCATCCATCTTGTAAATATTCCACAACACCATTCAAGGAGACAAGACAACTTTGAAGGCTTTTCAGTATTATTTTGTTTCTCTTTTCTTTGATTGTATTTCAGTTCATGTTGGAGATTGTATTAGTTCTTAGCGTGACTATGGCTAGGAGCTAATTACTTTAATTAGGGCTTTCCATTCGAATCACTTGAACCTCGTTTTATGATTTAATGCATGGTTTTGGTTTCTTCTTTATATAGTTGAGATTTATTCAATAATTGCTTTGATTGCTTGGTAATTAATTGATCACTAATTATCATCACATATATGATTTATAATCGAGATCCGAAAGGGGAGATTGTGAATATGCTATAGTTGAATAAACATAGGTTAAAATCGTGGACGAAAGTACCCCGATACTTGTGTAGTTTAATAGGTTATTGTTCTTAATCCTCCTTTGTGGTAAATCTTATAATGGAAAGATAGAAGGGTTCTGCATCGGGGTTGAGTGTTTATATATTCTAACCGAAATATAAAACGGCTTAGTTAACCTGCTATCTCAATATAGAAGAAGAACCTTTATCATTGCATTAAAGATTAAAGCGAGCAGATAGTTGAGGATCTTGGAAGCCCTAATTCTCCATTATAACTGATTTATTTTCATAATTAGTTTATTTCCTGCATTAGTTTTAATTATTAGTCTAAAAATACAAATAAATTAACGTTAACCAAATAGATACCATAGAATAGATAACCGGTACTTGAAAACCAGTCTCTGAGGACGATATTCAGTCTTACCTAGACTATATTACTTGTAACGATACGTACACTTGCGTTAAGCGTGTGGATAAATCGCTAACAAGAACATTCGTGAGAAATTCGAAGATCTCTAGTGCAAGTCCTTACTAGAAGCGATTTCAGACTTTAAATGAGTGTATGTGTCATGACCCAAGCCCATGACAAGTATTTTCCTCTTTGACACGATCGGCCTAATGGATTTGTTCTTTGTGCTACACCATTATCGAGCCCAAAAACGCGCATATTATGTGAACTTGTGTATGCCTTATAAAGCTATTCACTTTCCTTCCTCATTCTTCCTCATTCTGATATGAGATTTGCCTAAAATATTATGTATGTGTGCACCTCTTCTTCACATGCCTGTCAGCCCTTCAGTTTGATCCGCTTTTAATTTATCGGTCCCTCCGTCATGAATGTCATACTATATTTTAAAATATATATCTAATTATATTTTAATTTATTCTCCTCATATATATACACAAAATTCGAGTAAAAATCATGAGCTCTATCAATTCTTTCCGAGAATTGTCTTTACTTTCAATAGGATTTGCCCTTAGTGGGGTGCCCCCACAAGTGACAAGTTCTCACATGTTCACTAACTTTAGTAACATTCTATTTTAAGTTACATTATCATTTTGATGTATTAAGTCGGTGTCAAAATTCACTTTATACCTTTCATGCACTTAGCATGATATATCAAATGCTATACAGATCCTAGCAGATTGTGTGGAGATTTTAGTGATCATCGTGTGACGTTAAGTGTTCAGCATATATCAGTG
Source organism: Przewalskia tangutica (assembly GCA_029844215.1). Classification (NCBI taxonomy): domain Eukaryota; kingdom Viridiplantae; phylum Streptophyta; class Magnoliopsida; order Solanales; family Solanaceae; genus Przewalskia; species Przewalskia tangutica. The sequence goes on from CM056723.1 coordinate 123,285,241, forward strand.
TCGAGCGAAAGATGTGATTTTCTATTAACGTAATTAATATTCAATACCATCGATGTTTCACTAATCCTATCTTCCACTATCTTTTTATTAGTTCATTTTAAAAGAATGACATATTTTTATATTTATAACATCTGATTATATATATATATAGGCATTCAAATGTTATGATATATTTAAATCATATGTTTCGTAAGTTTATATTCTTCTTTTATTTAAACTGTGTTTCGAGTCAAATTATGTCATATAAATTGAAACGATGAAGTATTATTACAGTAGGCGTGACTTATATCAGAATTGAACATAATACAAGTTAAAGGTGGTATCGATTTGTGACTTGTTACGTGTCTATTTCTTAATTAGACTAAGTCCAACCTAATGGTACTAACAGATGACCACTTTAATCAGTGATCTTCCTCTAAGATTATATATCCCACCTAACCCATTCCCACTTCTTGATCACTTCTATCAAACTAGATAGCAAAAAGGACAGAGAATTAGGCTGCGTGAACACAAAGGTCCCTTGCCAACTACTGTGGTATATGAATCAAGAAAGACTTTCGAACACATTAGGGGTGTGTTCGGTACCGAGGAAAATGTTTTACCGAAAAATGAGTTCTTGAAAAATAAGTGAATTTCATACTTATTTTCTCATGTTCGTTTGGTTAGTGAAAAATAAGTGAATTTCTTACTTATTTTTTCATGTTCGAGTGATTACTAGAAATAAAATACTCATCCAAGACCGACCAACCCCGCAGTCCCACCCCACACCCATCATCCACACCCACCCAAGCACCGACCACCCCAAACACCCACCACCCAAAAATATCTCACCCCCACCTAACTACCACACCCTCGAACACACTTCATCTTCACCTACCCAACACCACCACACCAACCCCAACCCGTCCACCCCAACCCCACGTAACCCCATCCCACCCCACACCACACCACCATGCCACCCAAACCCCACCCACCCTATTATAAAAATGGGAAAAAAATCTTACCCCCCCCCCCCCTCCAACCACAACCCACCCACACCAAATTTAATCATGCAAGTTTTTCATTTTTTATAAAAGTAAAACAAAATCTATGAGTTAGAAAAATCGGGAGGGGGTAGGGTTGTTGAACGGGGGAGGGGGGTCACGGGGTGTAAAAAACTAAAAGAAAATTTTTAAACTTTTTTTTAAAAAGTAATTTATTTTGGAGGGGTGATATGGTGGGGGGGGGGGGTAAAAGTGGGTCCGCGGGGGAGGTGCTGGGGGACCCACGGGGTGGGGGGAGGTATAGTAATACAAAAAACAATTAAAACTATTTTTTTAAATAAATCTTTTTGGGGATTGGGTTGGAGGTGAGGGTGGGGTGTTCGCAGCGGGGAGTGGCGGTGGTGTAGAAAAACAAAAACAAAAAATTAAAAAAAAATTTTTTGGGAGGGGGTGGAGGTCCATTAGGGGTTGTGTGAGTAGTTAGGGTTGGGTGGTTGGGGGATGAGATAGTTGGTTGAATGTCACTTGAGAGACTTGTTTTCTCTATTTTTATTAGGGAAGTCGTCATTTCTTTATTTTTAAGGAACTTATTTTCCTAAAGAAAATATTTTTCAAAATTTATGGCCAAACGAATATGAGAAAATTTGAAAACATTTACGAAGCACACCATAGAAGAACCTGCGGCTCCCCTTTTTGAATACCCCCCTCACTCCCCCCGGAGTGAGTTCTTTTCTGCGAGACTTTTTTGATATTAAAGTCTTCAATCTGTGAGGAAGTAGCCCTGAACAAAGCTTTCTATAATCTATAATAATTCTATAATAAGGTAAAAGGTATGTGCCGCAAGCGCTCATCTTCCCTTGCTGTGACGTGTCTCATTGCTACACGCAGGGTGGAGCCACCTTAGGTGAAGCGATGTTACTCGCATCACTTGGTCAAAATATTGTATCGAATATACTTTATCTTTATCCAAAATAAGAAAAACTTAGCATCATTTGGTCGAAAAATTATATTAAACATACATTATATAAGTTGACCGGGAGACACAATGTCATTTAATTTCTAGTCCCAATCGATCTAACACATCATTCATTTAATATAGGTCATACATTATATAAGTTGACTGGGAGACACAATGTCATTTAATTTATAGTCCCAATCGATCTAACACATCATTCATTTAATATAGGTCAGGGCTCGAACCCCACCCTAAATATAAGTTTTAAATTTTTTAGCCTCATTTTCAAAATATTGAGTAGAAATGCCGAAACGGGCTGACCCAGCCATCAGGACTAGCCCACACGGGCTTTGGAATTTTACGAGCCAGGCCGGATTGGCCCACCATTTTGATAGTCCTATAAACAACAAGCCTAATCCATTACTATGTGGTTTGCGGGCCTGGCCGGGCCAACCCACCTTTTTAAAGAAATATTTTTTATAGTTTTTAATTTAAATGCTAATTTAAAATGCTAACATAAATATTTACAAGACAATAGTACATGGTGTTACCACTTGCTAACCAATTCTCAAATCCACAAATAAAATGATTATAATAATGCTTATAATAATGCTTATTAAGTTTGGCTTCAAGTAGATATTTGATTGTATGGCTTCGGTATGAAATCTCCACCATTCTATGTAATTATTTTAGGTACAACTGAAGAAACCGATCTTGTAGGACCAGACCTTCTGCGAAACTGGATAACTTTTGACATTGTTAACACGTCATATTAATAACTGATATCACTCGAACCAAATAGATATATTACTAGAAAATTAAGCAATTAATGAGTAGCGATACAACTACCTAATTATGAATATTAACATAAATTTATTTCAATAGATCTCAATAAAACGCAAAAGAAAATGATAATATTTCATCAATTTAAAGTAAAAATAAACTTCTCAAAGAAACTTTCATGTCACTTATGATGTTTCCAACACCAACACATCATCTTCATTAGTACATCTGATTCTTCTTGTGACAGGGTTGTCTTATCATCTTAACTTTCTTTCTATTTTTTTATTTTTAGATTAAATTTGTTTTTGGACCACTGTCGGCCCAATCCACGCACACTCAAGCCCACTGATCAACGCGCTTATTCGGGCCGGACTAAAAAACCTCGTTCTTAAATGAGCTCCAAAAATTCAAACCCAACCCTATCAAATAATGTGTTGGGTTGGGTTGGCCCTTGGGCCCTAGCCCACATTAGCGGCTCTAATATTGAGGTTGTAACCAGTTGAACCCTAATATTCTTTAGCCTAACAATAAACTAAACCATTATGTCATAGCCTTAAAATGAAGATTGACTTATTTAAAAGCATCTCTAACAAGGTTATCATGAATAACATTTTATAAATGAAAACTTGAGTAGAAATGCACTTAATTGTGTTTTAATTATTATTATTATATAGTCTAATTTGTTCCTTTAATATGACATGATTACAACAAGGATATAGACATTCTATATATATGAGCATTAGAATAACATTCAACACTATTACAATACACTTGTATTGTCGACACTATTAGCATTAACTCTTTTCCAAGTTTATTTTGTCTCACATTGAAAAAACACATTTGTATCTCATGTAATAGACCCTATATAAAGGGCTTTACTTGCTTTTCTTTGACTTGCATTTTTAGCTCTCAAGAATAGTATTATTCTATTATCTTGTTATTGCTTTGTAAGAATTCATGTTATGAATAAAAGACTTCCATGAATTCTATCATGGTATCAGAGCCAAGAGCACAAGTTAATATTTTTAGCTCGATCGCGGATCCAACTTCGCGGTGAGTTAATTGGGGGTTCGCATGCAGCACACCCCTGATATCAGTTAAATTATTTTATTTGGTTTGTTTTGGAAGCTCGTGCTCGTTTTGGCTTGTTTTTACTGCTCGTGCTCGTTCTGATCTTGGCTTCCACATCTGGGTTTCGTCTTCTTCGCTTCCGCATCTGATTGGTGAGATATGCCCCTTATTATTTGTTTGCTTATTATTTGGGATTGTTGCTTGTTATTTGAGATTGTTGCTTGTTATTTGAGATTTTTCTGTTTAATATTTATAATGGCTAGAGGTGATGATTCTTTGCAATCTATTGGTGTTCGGTTAGATGGAAAAAAATATTCCTATTGGAGCTATGTCATGGTAAATGTTTTGAAGGGAAAGGGGCGTTGGGATTATATGTCTAGAAAAGCCAAATGCCCTAAAGTTGGAGATGAAAAATTTGATGAATTATTTAGGACTTAGGAGACCACTAATTCAAAGATTATTACTTGGATTAATAACTCTGTTGAACAAAGAATTGGTGTTCAATTGGCTAAGTTCAAAACTGCTAAAGAGATTTGGGACTATCTGTCAAGATTGTTTGAAGAATTGGTGTTCAATTGGCTAAGTTCAAAACTGCTAAAGAGATTTGGGACTATCTGTCAAGATTGTTTGTGCAGAATAATTTTGCTGTTAAATATCAGTTACAATCTGAAATTTGTGCGCTAGTACAAAATGATTTGGGCATTCAAGATTATTTATGTGCAATGACCACTTTGTGGGATCAGTTAGCTATGACGGAATTTACTGAATTGCAAGCATGTGATGCTTATATTAAATGCATAGATGAAGACCTTCTTGTTCAGCTATTGATGGGTCTTCGGTCAGAATTTGAGAATTTTCGTTCAGGCTTGTTGAACCGCAAATCCTTACCATCTGTTGAAGATGTGGTAAATGAACTTATGGCTGAAGAAACATGTTTGAAGACTCTAAAAGTGGTACATAAGGCTTTTACTTTCGTATTGGCAGCTCTTTCATCTGCACCGATCCTTGCAGCCCCTACACACCAGTATAGAACATCTATGATGGATAATTGTAATTATTGCAAGAAACCAGGACACTGGAATAATCAATGTACTGAGCTGCGGAAGACGTTATGTTCTAAGCCTCCATATTCGGGATAAGGACAGAAGCCTTCTCAACAGAAGCCATATTCTGGAGGTCAATTCCAGAACTCGTATCCACCTACTCAGGCTGCCTTTGTTTCCTCTCTTGATCACCTAGCTTCAGAAGCCTCTGTGAGTCACAGTATTGATTCTGTAGCTGACCAATTTTAGAAGTTCCTCGCCTTACAACAGTTTCAAAAGAATTATCAGTCTTATGCTCTTTCTACTCATTCCGGCTCATCACCATCTATTGTTTCAAGTATCATTTCGACTTCTTGGATCTTGTACTCTGGAGATGGAAATCATATGTCTCCTGATTCTTCTGTTTTTGTATCTATGTCTTCTGACCCCCTTTCCACTTCTGTTGTGACTACTGATGGCACACATATGCCAGTGACAGACATTGACATCATTCATACATCTACTATATCATTACATGATGTTTATTGCATTCCAAAATTACATATGAATCTTGCTTATGTTGATCAAATATGTGACTCTAGATGTTTTATTTGGACTTTCCCCTAATTTTTGTTATGTGCAGGATCTAAAATCCAAAAGAGTGATTGGGACAGGGCATAGAAAGGGGAGAAGTCTCTATGTTTTGGATGAGCTGCATCTTCCTACTCATGCAACAGATATGCCTGTTAATTTATATTATTTTCATTCAACACCTTCCTCATCGAAGTTTTATTTGTGGAACTCTAGACTTGGTCATGTATCAGGCCCTCGTATGCGTTTTATGTGTAGTACTGGTGTTCTTGATTATTTACAATCCGATGATATTTCTGATTGTAGTGGATATAAACTTGGAATTTTTTTTGTTTTGCCTTTAAATCTTAGTACTTTTACTTCTTCTACACCATTTGATCTAGTTCATTCAAATGTTTGGGGGCCAACACCTATCCCTACTAAGGAAGGCTACAAATATTATGTTTCATTTATTGATGATTACACTCATTATTATTGGGTTTATTTGTTGAGAAAACGTTCTTGTTTTGTTCATACTTATGTTAAGTTTCAAGCGTATGTGAAAACTCAACATTTTGCCATTATTAAATATTTTCGGGCTGATATATGAGGTGAATACACTAGTGGAGATCTTTATGATATTTTCAAAGCTGGTGGTACAATACATCAGTCTTGTTGCACTGATACACCACAACAAAGTCGAGAGAAATCATAGGCATATTGTTGATACCACTAGATTATGCTTTTGTCCGCTAGTGTACCTATTGAATTTTGGGGAGAAGCTGTCCTTACATCTGTTTACCTTATTAATAGGATCTCTACCTCTTATAATTTTGGGATTTCTCCGTATGCCATACTATTTGGTCACACCCCACTATATTCCCATTTGAGAGTTTTTGGTTCTACATGTTTTGTTCGACGTCCACATGCAGAGCGTACTAAGCTATCTTCTCGTGTCGTCATTTGTGTTTTTCTTGGATATGGAGTTGGGCAGAAAGGTTATCGTTGTCATGATCCAGTCTCTGGAAAATTGTATATGTCTTGTAATGTTTTCTTTATTGAGCATGATCATTTCTTTTCCATCCCACCTACCTCATATGGCATGACAAAATCTGACCTTATTGATATTAATTCATTTGATGTTGATTGCCCATCTGATTCTACATCTATATCATATGTTCCTTCTCAGTCTTCTGGCAGGTCTTATGACATTGATACTCAGCCCCCTCCTACCCCTATTCAGAACCTCTTCTGGTTGTAGATCCAGATCCATCTCGCTACGCCTATTTCAAGAAGAAGTCTACATGGTCCCTCTACCTGGTGTTTCACATAGTCCAGGACAGGTGTGCAGGTTAAGAAAGCTTTGTATGGTTTGGAGCTTGTTTCGACAAGTTCTACACTGTAGTATCATCTCTTGGGTTTATTTCCAGCTTTTCATGATTCAGCGTTATTTGTTAAATCATCCCATTCATATTGTATTTTGCTTTTGTTGTACGTTGATGACATGATCATTACAGGTGATGATATTGATGGTATTGCAAACCTAAAATCTACTTTGTCTCGCCGTTTTGAGATGAAAGATTTAGGTCATCTACGTTACTTTTTAGGCATTGATGTAACTTATTTTGAGAAGAGATATCTTCTCTCTCAGTTTAAGTACACTGCAGATATTTTTGAGTGGGCCCGTCTCACAGATACTCGTATAGACTCTCCTTTTGAGGTTAATGTTCGATATACACCTACTGACGGGGATCCTCTTCATGATACCACTTTATATCGTTCAGTTGTGGGGAGTCTGGTGTACCTCACCATTACTCACCCTGACATTGCATATGTTGTTGTCAGTCAGTTTGTTTGCTCTCCTACATCTGTACATTAGGCTACAGTTATGCGTATTCTTCGCTATCTTCGAGGAACGATTTATCAGAGTCTCTTGTTTCCATCGACCTCATCCTTGGAGCTTCGTGCTTTTTCTGATGCAGATTGGGCTGGTGACCTAACTGATCGGAAATCAACTACTGGTTATTGTGTATTTTTAGAAGATTCACTAATTTCATGGAAAAGTAAGAAACAAGATGTTGTTTCTCGCTCTTCAACTGAGGCAGAGTATCGTGCTATGGCTTCTACTACGTGTGAGATTTAGGGTTACGTCGGTTATTGGTTGATATCGATGTCTCTCTTTCCTCACCAACACCGATGTACTGTGATAATAAGAGTTCTAGTCAGATTGCGCACAACACAATATTTCATGAACGTACCAAGTATATTGAGATTGATTGTCATATTACTCGATATCATCTTCAGCATGGCACTTTATCCTTGCCATTTTTCTCATCTTCGATGCAACTTGCTGATTTCTTCACAAAGGCGCATACCTTATAGCGTCATCGATTCTTTCTTGGCAAACTCTCGATGCTTCTGTCTACACCATCGCGAGTTTGAGAGGGGATATTAGCATTAACTCTTTCCCAAATTTATTTTGTCCCACATTGAAAAAACACATTTGTATCTCATGTAATAGACCCTATATAAAAGGGCTTTACTTGTTTTTCTTTTACTTGCACTTTTAGCTCTCAAGAATAGTATTATTCTAGTATCTTGTTATTGCTTTGTAAGAATTCATATTATGAACAAAATACTTTCATGAATTCTATCAGACACTATTGAAAATATTTATTAAACGAGAAATAAAGTAAATCCTATTAATTATGAATTGAAAAATTGGGGCCCTGCACGTAGGAAACCTTGTTTCCACACACGTGCACACGTAGTGTCAAGGATAAAAAAATTTCTTAATGGAAGAGATATTGGTACATATACGAATTGTTTGAGACGTAAGGTAATAGACGGTTATTGGCCAAATGACGAATGATTTCATGTTGGTAAATGAATGAAGAAGTGTATAATGTGTAAAGATGAAATGAATCAGAAATCACCACGAAACCGAGAAGGGCCGCGCTTTGCGGTCGCGCTCCTCCGAAGTCGCGGCTCGATTGACGTTTCAATTCCAGTAACTCACTGGAATTGAAGGGCCGCGGCGCCTCCCCAAAGGGTCGCAACTTAATCGACGTTCAGCCGATGAGTTATCGAACTGGCGGCCACGGATCCTCTCCGGCGCCGCGCTCTCGATCGTTTCAACTGGTTGGAAGTGAATTAAAAACTTATTCTTGAGCTGATTTTGGAGTATTTACTCTACATTATTTTGCTCATGAATTCAGCCATTACTTGGCTGAATTGTACAAATTCAAGGCATTAACATGACATTCATGGCCATTACTTAGTCATTTGGAGGGTCATCATCTACACACTATATAATGAGACACAAGGCTCATTTGAAAAAACACTTGACATCTTACACTCAACAATTCTCTGGAATTATCTTCCTCTCTTGCAATCACAAACACTCAAAGATCTTTCTTCCAAAGAAAACACTTGAGTTCTCTTTGCTCATTTGTTTGATTGTTGTTTTATCTTGGGAGATAAGTTGTCATTACAATCGTTGAAGGATATACGGGACAATATTATCTTAAGGATAGATCAGGAATTTGGTCGACTCAGCAAGCCCTCATATTTGATCATTTCCAGATTTTTAACAAATAGTTGTTGTTGTTATTTTCCCGTTCTACACATTACTACTCACAAGCTTAAAATAATATTCGCTATTTCAACAACAACATGACTGGACAATATCAATTCAACCAATTCAATACTGAAAATTTCACCGATGCTCAAGGAAACCTCATTGCCTTCAATCCCACTACTCAAGGCATTAACGCGGCCTTCAACTCCACTGTTTTTGGCACTCCTAGTGTCACCACTGACCATGGCATTTCTAATGCCTTCCCAACTATTGATTTTGGCACGTCAAGTGTCACTGCCACTGTTTTTGGTACGTCAAGTGCCACCGCCACTTCCTTTGGCACAACCAATGTCTCCACTGCTGCTCCGGGCACTTATAGTGCCTTTTATCCTACCCAAGGCGTCAACAACAACTATACTCCCGTTGGAGGCATTCACAATGCCTTTGCAACTCTTCAAGGGGGCGCTACTGCCCCAACACCTGCTGTTTTTCACCATGAACGTCCTGAAAAGTTCATGGGTGCTCACTTTAAGAGATGGCAGCAAAAGATGTTATTTTTCTTGACGGTTATGGAAATGTCATGTTTCCTAACTGAAGATCCTCCACTAGTTGGGGAAGACGTAGAGCCTCAGCCAAATAATTTGGCGGGAGGGGGCCAAGGTAACCATGTCGCTGACGACATGAGGATGGTTCGCGAAGCATGGAAACATAGTGATTTAATGTGTAGGAACTATATTCTAAATAATTTGTCCGATCCACTATACATGGTATTGCACCATTGAAACTGCCAAGCAATTACGGGACAAACTTCAGAAAAAGTACAACACTCAAGATGCGGGTAGTAATAAGTTCATCATTGGAAAGTTCCTGAAATTTCAAATGGTGGACAAAAAAAGTGTGACATCCCAAGTCCAGGAATTCCAAATGATTTTACATCACCTGAATTTGGAAGGATTAAAACCCAAAGAACAATTCTTGGTTGAGGCATTAATCGAGAAGTTGCCTCCCTCGTGGACTAAGTTTATGAACTATCTAAAACTCAAAACGAAGGAGATGACCCTAGATGAACTTATTGTCAAACTCCAGATTCAGGAAGACAATAAGAAGGTCATGCCAAAGGGAAAACAACCCGCTGAGGCTAAGGCAAACCTGACGAAAGTCAAAGGGAACTCAAGCAAGAAGCGGAAGTTCCAGAAGGAAGGCAAGCCCCAAACAACTGAAAAGTTCAAGGGAAATTGTAACCACTGTGGTATAGTTGGTCACATGGTCAAAGACTGCCGCAATCTCAAATGTGAGAATAAGGCCAAAGGCAAGGCCAAGGCTAACATCGTTGAAGACACGCTCGCCAACGATATGATTGAGGAGTTCTCAGCGGTAGTTCTTGAAGCTAACCTCGTTGAGAATCTGGTGCAATAGTGGCTAGACACGGGTGCTACCCGTCACATTTGTTCCAATAAAGATGTCTTCTCCACATATACACCAGTCACAAATAAGAAATTGTTCATGGGAAATAATTCTTCTTCAGAGGTGCTGGGGGTAGGAAAGGTGACCCTAAAGATGACGTCCGGAAATGAGCTGATTCTGAAGGGAGTGATGCATGTCCCAAAAATTTGAAGAAATTTAATTTATGGACCTCTGTTAGTAATGCTGGTTTTAGGCTAGTGTTAGAGGCTAACAAGTTTGTAATCACTAAAAATGGAACCTTTATAGGAAGGGGATTCGTCTATGAAGACCTCTTTAAGTTCAATGTTGCACCTGTAATGCCTTCTGTTTCAACTATCAATAAAATTGCACTTTCTAATTACTTGATTGAGTCATCTACTCTATGGCATCATAGATTAGGATATGTAAACTATCAATCTATCCAAATATTGGTAAAGCTGGAATTATTGCCGTCTATTGACATAAACCCTCAACGTAAGTGTGAGGTGTGCATAGAGGCAAAACTTTCCAAGAGTCCTTTTGGATCCGTCGAAAGGGATACCGCTCCTCTAGAACTTATACACACTGATATATGTGATTTGAAGTTCGCTCAAACTAGAGGGTGGAACAAGTACTTTGTGACTTTCATAGATTATGACATAAGGTTTTGTTACCTTTACTTACTGTTGACACCCAATTTTGACCCTCCCGTCCAGTCATTAACTATAAAATTACACTAATTTTGTAAAATAATTTTTTATGATTTTCATAATAAAATGCAGCGATAAAAAAACATTAAATACAGACATAAATAAGCAATTTAATAATGGCACCGCGTCTTACGTAGAAAATTAAACACTTAGAACCTCGCGCCCGCATTTATTAATTGTAAGTCCTGTCAAACAATTCTTAATAATTAATAATAAATACGTAAAATAAATAATTTAGCAATGACACCGTGTCAAATAGCATAGTCGCATTTATTAGTACGCAAAGCAATTTCATAACTTATTTTAAATAATAATGCACAATAAATAAGATTTAAATAAATAGCGCCGCATTCTAAAATATTAAGCACTAATCAAATAGCACGCCCGCATTTATAACAATTAGATTAATAAAGCACCTAAGTAATTTAAGCACAATTTATTAATTTAATTTACTACTAATTCCTAAAAATAATACACCTAATTTATAACACTACCTTTAATTCGCCCAGCCCACCTATTGACACAGCCCAAACCCTTTACCCGTCGCCCTGGCCCAAACCCGTCAGCCCAACACCCCTTATTATACTTCAGCCCTTACCTTCCCTTCGTCTACAACGAAGACGCAGCAACCCTAAAATGTAAACCGCCGCACCTCTCAAACCTCGCACCCCCCCATCACCGCACCTTCCCTGCCGTGATTCTCGCCTGAGAATCCGGCGAATCGAACCCAAATCTTCCTAAATCGCAACTTACCATAACAAATCGCTTCGAAATCAGTAACGAAATCAACCCAGAATAAGCCCACAAGATCGTAACAAATCGACCCCGAAATAGAAACAAATCCCTCAAAACCAACTTACCATAAGCAATACTTGCCTTAACAGATTATACAAGATATTAGTACCAAGATTCGTCCAAAAATAAGCAGCCAAATCTGTCCGAATCACCCATTAATGGTAAGAAATACATCACGAATCAATCCTTACCAAAAGCTTTTACATGCAGTCCAAATCGCACCTAATTTAGAACCCAATTTGGGGCTATATAAACGAAGGCAGTATGTACATGAAAGGCATCCTTTTTCGAGGGGGATTTTCAGAGAAAAACTTCCACACCTCTGCACTTTTCTGCTTTAGGAAATCGAGTCTACGATAGAGACTGTTAGAAAATCTTTAATTTAGGCTTCATCGCAATCAATCGCATAGCAAAACCTGAACCCGTCGAGTGGACCGACGACTTGATACGTGGCCTCGGTTCGCTGCCCGGAGAAGGTAATAATCCACTTCTCCTCGACTTCTGTTCATTCTGTATTTTTTGTGCGAATTTGTGTTAAATATGTGTTAGTTCATTCATGTGTTTGTGTTTGTTAGATGCTTAAGATGATGTTTGGGGACTGATGTTGATAAGTCACAGACCATGCCTGTTTCTGTATATGCTTGAATGCTGTGGGATGAGCAAAATTCGGAATGTTACCAATAGGCTTGAATTGTGTGTATACATATTTCCAGGATGTTTGAGCCTTCAATGCGGTTCTGGTCTGTTTTAGTTTAATTGTTGTCTGCTCAACAGAGACATATTTGAGGTTCTATGAGTTTTTTATAACTTGAGTAGTTCCGCATGTCTAAAAACCAGCTTACTCTGGTCAGTAGGATATCCCTGTCTGTTTAAAACAAGAGATCGAGTGGAGTCAATAAAAATCATGTTGAACTTGTCTATGTATCTCCTCTGGGATATATGCATCTGCCTATTGTCGCTGGTTCAAATTGACTTTGTTTATTTGCTGAAATCAGTGTTGAGAGTGCTTCGACGAATATCTGAAATGGATGGGAATTAAGTTGAATCATGCCCGATGACCTAGATGGGTTAATCTGTTAATCTGCATCTAAATATTACCTTTTGATATCAGTATGGACATATGTGTTGATTAGACATGTGTCAAACAGTTGTCATGCTTATTAAGATATTTGCTATACTTGCTTAATAAATGATAATTGCCATTTATATTTGTGAATGTGGTTGTTAATACTAGCATTTGTTGTGTTCTTGTATACATGGCCTAGTGGATTAATTACTATCTAAGTTATAAGAGTAACATATGAATATCCCTGAACCATGAATAGATGTTGTACGATTCTGCCATCTGATCTTATGTTCAGGTCGTGTTCCTGACCTTGTCAAAATAGTTTCAAGAATGTTTAGAATATCTCTTGTGCACCTGCTTTTCCCTGTATCATATTTGTTGAAATCATCCTTGTCTAGCCTATTTGTTGAGAATATGTATTTGTGTTTATCTGGGGGTTAATAAGCTTGTCTATATGAGTATGATTTGCCTAGAGTTGCCTGGATATGCGTGTTAAACGAATGATCATGGCTTCCTATTTTTCGATATCTCGCTTTGCTTTCAAGTATTCCATTGCTTCGGGTTGGAAATAAAGAGTCACCATGTTCGTGAAGAGTAACATGCTCGAATCGCCTTTTCAAACTGAAAGTTGCATATCCGTGCCCGCCCATGCCTTCATGTTATTTGCATATGAGGCCCAATGTTTTAATTAAGCAATCTCGAATCCTCGATACCTTCTTTGCTTGTGCCTGCCCCTTTGTTTAGATTGCTACAGTCAAATTATATATATATGTTTAAATATACGAATGTTTTTATTTACTTGCATTATTTGATAAATTTAGACATATACTAATCCTTATCTTTTCCTATTCTTTTACATGAAATGCGACGGAGTGAAAAATGAAGAGTTTCATTACGAGACTCATCACGAGCTACTTCAAATGGCAACCCGCGTCCATGTGCATCCGCATTCGCATTCCCTCTTCGGCAATTCCTAGAAAAACAAATAGGACGGGGTCATCCGCTTCAATCCCTCACTCTCTCATCTCATCCTTATCTTACTTTATTTGTTATTGTAATTTATAACTTTGTAATTAATAGGATATCTAGAATAATTAGCCTTTAAACATATAAGTGGGGAAGGTAATTTAAAGTTCATCGCTTAACTTACTTGCCTTTTAAGATTGTCATGCATGTCTAATTTTTGCCAAAATAATCTAACTTGCATCATAAAACCAACAGTTTGTTAAATCCCTAAACATAACAGATTTCTCCTAAACTCTCAAAAATCATCTTAAAGCACCTCTTATATAATATTGTACGCAGGTTAGGCAAGATTAATTTAGCTAGCAGTATACATAATTAGTCCGTAAATAACCTTTGCATGAACACATAATTAGTCTATAAAGCACCTTAGCATTCTGTAGCATTTCTAGCCCTTCTTAGCACTTTTAAGCACCCCTTACTCCCTTAGCATTTAGCACTTTCTAGCATCTTAACATTTTTGCATTCTTTAGCACCCTTTAGCAACCTTCTAGCATTTAATACCTTTTAGCTTTAAGCCCCTCTTTAAACTTTTAGCAACATTTTAGCACCTCCTAGCATTCTTTTGTACTTTAGCATATAGCACCTTTTGCCCTTTTAATACTTTAAGCACCTTTTAAACATTTTAACATTTTAGCATTTTATTAAGCAGGAGGAGCTTTTACTTTGCATTTTTAAAACATAATAATTACCCTAGGTTTGGCAGGACAACCGCAAGTTAGCGGATCTTAGAGGGTGCCTAACCCCTTCCCTCTAGATTAATAAAGAACCCTTACCCAGAATCTCATTAAGTTTAGCAGACCATTAAAATGGAGTTAATGTTTACTTTAAACTAGTTAACATTTAGGTGTCCTAATTCACCCAAATTAATTAGGTGACGACTCCGCGAACCCTTAGCATTTTGCACCTTGTTAAAACATTTAACACTTTTTGCACTTTAGCATTTATTATTTATTTTCTAACCTTTTTATTAAGCAGGGAGTTATAAAATAAAGTCGCGGTCGAAAAACGGGCGCGACACTTACTAAAAAGTAAATATGAAACCTTTGAAGCATTCAAACTGTTACGCCCCGTAATTCCAAGAGGATGAGATAAGAACATACGAAAGGAAATAAGATTCGAATTTGGAAAAAGAAAAAAAAAGTTGGCAGAATATTTTTGGACAGTTTTTCAGTCAACTTTGGAGCAGTATATATCCTAGTATATTGGGAGTTTTTAGGTGTTTCAAAAGCCTAATATGAATTTCATTGAGTCTAGTTTCCAACACAACAAACCGCTCGTCGATAGGACATCGGAGTATAAAGTTATGGACGTTACAAGATCAGCTGACAGAAGAGACAGAGTCAGGCGCCACGACGCCGGCTGCAGGGCCATGGCGCCGAAAACCCTGAAATTGTCTGAAGTTGCAGCGCCGAGGCGAGATTTTTTACAGAAATGGGTCAAAATTAGAAGATATTTATGTAAAGAATCTATGGGAGGGCGACAAGTGTCCTTCCCAACTTGTATAACAAGATAAATTCTATATATGACCAAGTCTTGCTAGATTAGAATCATTTCCAAGACTTCACCCAAAATTGCTCTTCTCTTCCCTTCTCTCTCAAATGGTTAAGACCCTAAGCCTAAATGAGATTTTTGGAAAGGCAACAAGAAGGAAATATGTGGGCGAGCTTGTAGGGGGTTCGTATAGATGATTTTAGCGGGAAGAAGAATTTCGGAAAGAGGGCTAAAGTGGGCGAGATTGTTGGACTATTTTGGGCTTATCAAGGTAACCACTTTGTCCTCTTAAGTGATTGAAGATTTCTTATTGTTGTAGTTATACATTTTAACAAGCATGAGATATATGTATTGAAGATTAATAAGTGTTATGGATATTAGAAGCCTAAACCGAAATGACTCATAGCCATTTGAAATTGAAATACAAGTTGGTCGATAGTTAGAATCGTCGCATGTTATCTAATTGAAGATTGTAGTTGTTATAATCGATTGTGGCTATAAAACATGTTAGACTAAACAACTTGGATGGAAAAAAGGAATTGGAAAATACTTTACATTGTTGTTGCATTGTAGCCATTTGGCATTGAAATGTTGGATTGTTTGGATATTAATTGCGGGGCAGAATTTTACACGTCCTGTTAAGGCGTGTAATCCCATTTGGTTAGCTGAATTATTGAGCCTTAAATGTGGCGTTTGGTTATTGATTTCGGGCCTTGAAAAAAGTGGAAAAGAATGTAGAAACAAAGGAAGTGTTGTCCGATTTTCAATAGAATTTAGTGACTTTGCACTTAAAATATTCTACGTTTGAAGTTAGAAGTTAATAGATGTATTATGGTCATTATAGGTTGACATACTACGTATGACATATTGAACTTAGCAAGTGGATTGAACCAAATAGGTATGTGGAACTTTCCTATCTCTTGAGCATGAGTAGTTGTAAATATATAGTACGGTAGACGTACGAGATTTTGATGAATCTAGTTTCATTTGATATCCTTGACTTGTTTTAAGAATGTCCAAGTTGGTTGAGTTAGGGAATTAACTCACTTGTTTTAAAGATTAAGAATATCTTAGTTTCTAAAGATAAGAGACTTGAAGTATTTTTGAAAGTATATGATACTTGGTTTTTGGAAAGTTTAAGTCTCTTGGTTATAAAGAAGAATGTAAGTGTCTAAAGCATAAAGTTAGTATAACGGCTTTATGAAAAGTTGGTTATAATATCCTTATGGGAAGTTAAAGGAATGGTTTACTCTAGCAATGTAAATTAAGATAAAATGGCTTGAAAAGAAGAAAGGCAAATTGATTTGAAGGCATCAATTGCTTAAAGTTTTAAAGTAAAAAGTCACTTGATTTAGAAGTCTTTAAATGTAGTTCTAAAAGGTATTGTGACTTGTTTTGAAAAGTAGATATGACTTGATACTATGGTTATTAGTATCTTGGAAGTTTTATATGAAAAAAGTCATTTAAAAGAATAGAAGTACGTGGTACTTTGGGTTAAATTCCCGGATTTTATAATGACATGTTAGTGCCTTAAGTAAACTAAAATGAGAGTGTATATGAACAAAGCTAATAATAAGTTAGGGGATTTCTTAACTTGCTTATGTTATGTATGATAAGCCGGTGGTGCTTATGTTATGTATGATAAGCCGGTAGTGCTTATGTTACGTATGATAGCCGGTTGTGCTAGGTTATGTTATTCTTGCGGGTAAACCCCAGGTTACTACTTATTCCATGGATTTGCTACCCGTGACGCGAAAGTGAGTTTGTACTCATTGCGGGCCCACCGGGCCCATGCGGGTGAAATAGTCTCATGCGAGGCGGATGACCTCATTGCGGGTCCACATGACCTATGTGGGTGAAATAGTCTCAGGAGTAGGATTGCTTAATGATACTACGGGCGGGTGGACCTACTTCGATCATGAACCTCCTATTTTTATGCAGTAAAGTATACTCTTGTTTACTCTCATTGTTAGTAAGACACAGTGTACTGTTATTTGAGTTATCATACATGTCTCCAGCTTTATTTTAGACTTATGATTTCATTCTGATTTTGATTTCACATACTTGGTACATGTTGTACTGACCTCCTTCGTGGGGGCTGCGTTCATGCCGCAGGTAGAGTATACAGGTTGATGATCCGCACTCTTAGGATCACTGTTCAGCTGTTGAGAAGCTCCATTACTCCGGAGGCTTATCTTTGGTTCAAATCCCTGGTATTGTCGGTTGTTGTACATTCAGGGGTATGGAGGGGCCCTGTCCCATCACAGTTGTTATGTCAAAATTCTTAGAGGTATATAGTCATGTATGTGGGTCGGTTTGTGAATAAAAAGGATGTAACTGCTTTTGACTACTTGTACATATATATCCGAGCGACCTTATCATTCTAGCTTGTTTACTTCTTACGGATTTAAGTTGTGTGATTTATGTATGTTCCGCTTTCTCGATGGTTACCCGTAAGTGCCTGTGTAGGAACCATGCCGCGGGTCGGGTCGTGACACAAACGCTACAAAGCAGAAGTTGAGAATCAACTAGACGAACGGATTAAAACTATCTGTAGCGATAGAGGGGGAGAATATGTAGCGCATTTTGAAGAACTTTGTACCCAATCGGGTATAGTTCATCAAACAACGACTCCTTAATCACCTCAATCAAACGGGGTTGCTGAACACAAGAACCGAACACTAAAGGAAATGATGAATATTCTACTCATCAATTCGGACCTCCCTCAAGCCATGTGGGGAGAAGCTTTCCTTACCGCAAACGGGATTCTTAACAGAGTCCCACACAAGGTTAAAAACAAGACTCCATACGAGCTATAGAAAGGAAAGAAACCTACCTACAAGTATTTGAAGGTATGGGGTTGTCTGGCCAAGGTAAAAGTACCTATGCCAAAGCAGGTCAAGATTGAACCTAAGAATGTGGATTGCATATTTATCGGATATGCCAATAACAGTAGTGTTTATCGCTTCATAGTGCACAAGTCGGATCATCCGAATATTTATGAAGATACGAGCATAGAATCAAGGAACGCATGGTTCTTTGAAGACACATTTCCATATAAGGAAAATAACATAATCTCTCACAAATGAAGTTATGAGCAAACCTCTGATGAACTAGGAGTCACTGACTATCTAGATCGAAACGGTTCAGATCTAGTAAATTATGAAGTAGCTGATGATCCGAAATTTAGTATTCCAGATTCTCAAGACTTGAAAGATTCAGAGATGGAACCAAGGCAAAGCAAAAGGGCACGGAAGGACAAGTCTTTCAGTCCAGACTTTGTAGCTTATTTGGTTCAGGATGAACCACGGACAATCGCCAAGATTGTCAACTCTGTAAGATCGCCGGAAGGAAGATTTAGAAAGTGAGATAGAATCCATTCTGCATAACCACACCCGGGAGTTGGCAGAACTTCCCCCAGGACACAAACCGTTGGGTTGTAAGTGGATTCTTAAACGGAAGTTAAAGACAAATGGTTTTATCGACAAGTACAAAGCTAGGTTAGTAGTCGAGGGTTATTTCCAAAGGGGGGGCCTTGATTACTTCGACACCTACGCTCCGGTGTCAATAATGACATGCATATGTATGTTCATAGCTATCGCCGTCTTACGGGATCTTGAAATACATCAAATGGATGTTAAGACTGTCTTCCTAAATGGTGAT
This sequence comes from Przewalskia tangutica, assembly GCA_029844215.1. Classification (NCBI taxonomy): domain Eukaryota; kingdom Viridiplantae; phylum Streptophyta; class Magnoliopsida; order Solanales; family Solanaceae; genus Przewalskia; species Przewalskia tangutica. The sequence goes on from CM056723.1 coordinate 123,304,378, forward strand.
TTGAAAGAAAAAATATATATGGATCAACCTGAGGGGTATGTGGTTCCAGGACAAGAGACAAAAGTATGTCGGCTTGTTAAATCATTGTATGGGTTGAAACAAACCCCTAAACAATGGCACGAGAAATTTGATAGTACTCTACTATCAAAAGGATACGCCATTAATGGAGGTGACAAATGTGTCTACATGAAAGGAAATGTCAAATCCTTCGTCATGATATGTCTATATGTAGATGACTTGTTGATCACTGGAATCTGTCCTGGAATAATCCTAGAGACTAAGAACATGTTAAAACAATATTTTGACATGAAAGATATGAGCATTGCAGATGTCATCTTAGGGATCAAGATCTCTAAGACATCTAATGGACTGGTCTTATCTCAATCTCACTAAATCGAGAATGTACTGAAGAAATTTGGGATGTTCGGATTCCACGCAGATCAACGCCATTGGATATAAGTCAAAAGCTTGACAAATATCTGGGTAAGCCCGTACGCCAGGAGCGATATGCGCAGGTGATTGGTAGTCTGATTGTCGCGCCCTTTTCCGGCCGCGGCATTTTCTAATAGCGAACCCTGCTCAAAAATGCAAATGTTAGAAAATAAATAATAAAATGCTAATAATGTTCAAAAATGCTTAAAGGATGCTAACATATTAGAAGTGCTAAAGTTTAAAAGGGTGCTAAAATGCTAAAGGGTTGCTAGAATGCTAAGGGTTCGCGGAGTCGCCACCTAATTAATTTGGGTGAATTAGGACACCTAAATGTTTAACTAGTTTAAAGTAAAACATTAACTCCATTTTATGGTCTGCTAAACTTCGTGAGATTCTGGGTAAGGGTTCTTTATTAATCTAGAGGGAAGGGGTTAGGCACCCTCTAAGATCCGCTAACTTGCGGTTGTCCTGCCAAACCTAGGGTAATTATTATGCTATTGAAAATGCATGTTTGAAAGATATTTTGATAGAAAGTATTTTTTGGCAAAAGATTAATAAGATTAGGGCTATAAAATGCGTGTAAAGTTTAAAGCATGCCTTAAATAATATATAATGCAAAATAGATCATTTGACTAAATGTACACATTTGCCTGCCTTGATTAGTATAACACATGCTTTAAGGGGGTTTTCTTAATATATAAAAAATAAGATTTCTATATGGGTGCTATAGCAAATGGGTTAGAAATCTTGAAAATAATATCATAGCTACATATGATTAATTGTGCAAGTTAAGATTATTAGGTGGTTTAATGTAGCTTAAATTGTCTAAAGTATTTAATTCGAAAGGAAAACAAATTGTTAATCAACTACTTTCTAACCTATTGACTTAAGGTTTGGCATTCTAAGAGTTCTACTAATGACGTAACGTTAGACAATTAATTACAATAAATAAACGGGGCGGGGTAGGAAAAAGAAGATGACTCAAGGAAGCGCGTCTTTTCACGCGGCTTGGAATTTCTGGCACAAACATAGATGCACATAGATGTGGGCTTTCATGTTTACTACGAGGAGTCTCAGCCATGAGACTCTTGATTGCTCCGATGCGTTTCATGCAAAAATAAGAGAAGATAAAAATTAGTATATATCCCAACTATTTGAATCATAGGAAAGATCGACACACATGATCCATACCAGCGCATAAGGATACATAAATCAGTAAAAAACCAACTGCTGCAATAGCCAGCCAAAGAGCCAACAGTCAACGAAAATATAGTGAGATTGACATGCTTAGATCGCGATAGGCATGAGTATTACAATCGACGACGTCTTGTAGGGTAGATCGCAATTCCTTTCAACATGTACTAAGTAGTAACAAGTCTTTGTAATCGATCAGACACAGCCGATTAGGCCAAGCAAAGCGAATGTTCGTCCAAACAGGGGAATTGCAAATATGCAGAGGTTGTAGAATAGCTTAAAATAGAGATGGACAGGAGAACATGCATATTTCCAGCTTTTGGAAAAGATGAGATAGGCATTTTCGAGATGGAATAAAGCATACACGCCTTTTCATAGCTCGATTTTCAACGCATAGAAGTGTTCACTTAGAAACTAATGGACTGATTTAATAAGCATGCTAAAACCTTAACAATCGATAGACCATCCCAAATAACACTTAGCGAGCTTAACTACCAACACGTAGCAAAATTTAACTATGTTTGCGGCCTTTGTTCACGTAAGGACTCGTGATTTTCTCTTGGGCGTGATAACGATGTGCGAATCAAGTACATATATTGGCAATATAACTTTAAGGCAGTCTCACAGTAGTACCTAGATCATGCTAGAAAGCAAACAGAGCAAGTATCACATTGATTCAATATCACCTAAGGCTAGATGAACCTCGATAGACATATTTTAGATTGGTTTGATTCGTCTATCATATGGTCCATAATTACAAATTGACTATCCAAGCTTGCAAGTTTCGGACAATAGTTTAAAGGGAAGACATTCCATGTTTCCACCCCAGACTAACTAATTACGACCCGATACAAACTAACACACTTAGCTTATGTCGAACACAGAAATACCTAGCACTGACTTCGTAGCTAAGCGTGTTAAACTGACAGATCCAGACGCAGGTAATGGCTATCAGCAAAACTCGAATAATTCAAACAAAATCAAACCAACATAGTTAACCAACATATATATCATAAAATACAAATCGAGCGAGAATACGAAAGGAGACGAGTTTTACCTTTCTCCGGCAAATAACCGGCAACAGATCAAGTCGCCGGTCCGCTTCGGAAAGTCAAGCTAATGCAGTGGAAAAAGGAAGGGTTTTGCGAGAATGGTTGACTATTAAGATTGTGTTCTTACTCAGAATAGCTCGATGCCCTTCTGCTCTTCGATTGCTTGTCTCTTTATAGCCCAAAGTAGATCACTGATTCCTCTCGCTTCGAATGAATCAATTACCATCGCTTTTTATATTTCCCTCTATTTCTTTATTCTCTGAATTCCAGAATCTCTCAATGAATCCCCCCGACTCAGCTCTGTTTCGATGCTATGGGTATCCTGCCCTTTTCTGAATCCCCCCGTCGATGCTCTCTTGTATATGCTCTCTCCTATATGCCTACTGCGCTCTGCCCTCGTAAAGAAAAACGATTGCTACTGACCTACTGTGCCCGACCCCTGTTCGATACTGCTGCCAAAGGTGCCCCTTGATTGGTCTATTGCATGTGCTTATATAGCCTAACCCTAGGTTCTAATATTGGTAAGCAATAAAGGCTGAGATTTCGTAAGAGATTTGTGCTGATTGGTAAGTGATTCGTATCGATTTGCTACTGATTCGAATGGGTTCTGATTTTTGGAAGGATTTGTTTGGTTATGGAAAGGTATCGTTGGATTCGTTTGGTTCTGGAAAGGAGAGCTGGCTAGGGTGCGTGGGTAAGGGAAGGCTCCCAGATTCTCCGGCGAGAATCTCGGGTCGAACAAGGTAAGGTATTGGCGGCGATTGACATTTTAGGGTTGCTGGTTTGTGTGCGTTTTAGGGAGGACGAGTGCAACAGGGAAAGTGCTGAGGGCTTATGGGTTGCTAGGGAATAAGGGAAAGGGCGTTGGGCTGCGGGTGTGGGCTGCGGGACGATTGGGCTGCGGGTGTGGGCTGCGGGTCTTGGACGAATTAAAGGGGTGTTGGGCTAATATTTTTAGTTATTTAATTAGGTATTAATTTTAGGAGTTAATTAATTAGTTTTAGGCTTTTAATTAGTTAGCTAGTAGTAATTTTAAATTAATAAATGTGATTAAAATAATTAGGTGCTTCATTAATCTAATTGTTATAATAAATAAATGCGGGCGTGCTATTTAATTAATGCTCAATACTTTAGACCGCGGCGCTATTATTTAAAAACTTATTATTATGCATTATTGCGAAGTTAAATTAAAATTGAATAGAGTTTAGATTAGACTTAAATGCTGAATGTAAGTACGATATTTAAGAATCGTTTAAGCTTTATAAATGCGGTGCTATTAAATGCATATATCAGATTAAAATTGATTTTAAATTACAAATGATTACTAATAAATGCGGCTATGCTACCTGACACGACGTTATCGCTAAATTATTTATTTTATGCATTTATTAATTATTTAAGAATTACGACAAAGCTTAAAGTTAATAAATGCGGGCGCGGGACTCTAAGTGCTTAAAACTCTACGTAAGACGCGATGCCATTATTAAATTGTTTATTTATGCCTGTATTTATGTTTTATCGCTGCATTTTATTATAAAAATCATAAAAAATTATTTTACAAAATTAGTCTAATTTTATGGTTAATGGCTGGACGGGAGGGTCAAAATCGTGTCAACACCGCCTCTTTGTATGGAGATGATGGAAGAATCTTCGGAGAAAGACGTTGACTCATAGCCAATTTTGTCTCGATCTTCGCATTGCAAAATGTTGGGCGTGCAGATGCGCCGACACAAAAATCAAATCGTCCCGGTCGAGTTATGACGACCCGGGTTACCATGGTCAAAACACCGCGGGCTAACGCGACTTAAGCCGCCCCGGTCGAGTTATGATGACATCGGCGGTGCAAAAAGTAAAAGAAAATAATCGGCTTGAACTCGCGTGTCTGCATGGCTTTTGGTGATGGGTTCTACGGTGATGTGGAGCGAGTGGACCGACGCTTGAGGCCGCTTCTGCCAATCGTTGGGAAGGTTGCCCCAACATTGCCGGTCATGAAGAGAAAATCCACGCCAGGTTCTCGCCCTGCACGCTAAGACTTAAACAAACGGTTAGTTCATAAATCGTTAAGGCAAAGAATGATGATGTATAATTTTAAAAGTAATGCAACCGTGAGTAGAAAAGGTTATCTCGCAAAATGTGATGCTCACGTGTTGATGCGATGTTGCAATGCCGTGATTTCGCCTGCGGACGTGTTGCGATTGTGAATGCGGATATGTTGTCCTTGCTGCAATTGCCCCCTGTAGACTAAAGCTCAAGAAAGAGTTAGTGCATAACTGCTAAGACAGAATAATAAAGCATGTGTAAGAAAAATGCAATTTTGAGAATATAGAAATCGCCCCGCGTGATATCACGATGATGGCGCTGCCGGACTTGTTGTCCGATAGCCGCCGCTGACGTGCCGGGCGCCGCGCGCGTATGGACTTGCCGATTACGCCGTTGTCCGGGCGTGTTCTTCCGGCGCCGTTGCGTGGACTTGCCGATTATGTCGCTGTTCGACGCGCCGCGCGCTGCAGACTTGCCGCGCCGATAACGCCATTGCCGGACGTATTGCCGCCGGGCGCCGTTGCGTGGACTTCGGATTACGCCGTTATCGGACGTGTTCCGCCGCATCGCTGTACGGACTTGCCGATTACGCTGTTCGGACGTGTTGCCGGGCGCCGTTGTACGGACTCGGCGACACGTCGTTATTCGACGCGTGCCGCCGCGTCGTTGCATGGACTTGCCGATTACGCCGTTGTCCGGGCGTGTTCCGGGCGCCGTTGCACGGACTTGCCGATTACGTCGTTGTTCGGACGTGTTCTTGCCGGGCGCCGTTGCATGGACTTGCCGATTACGCCGTTGTGCGACGTGTTCTTCGGGCGCCGTTGCGTGACTTGCCGATTACGCCGTTATGCGGACGTGTTCCGCCGGCGCCGTTGCGTGGACTTCACGATTACGCCGTTGTCCGGACGTGTTTGCCGCTTCCCGTAGAATAAATGCTCCCGCAAGCTAAGCGAGAAAAGACGTTAGTGTGTACTGTTTAAATGAAATGATAAATACATATGAGAAGTGCAATTTTGGGTAGATATGTCATCCTCGAGATGTTGTCTTTGCACGACGCGGTACGCATTGCCATGATGCCTTTGCCGCGATGCGCGTGGGTTGCCAATTTGACTTTATGCTCGAGTTGATCGCTAGGTTTTGTTGCGAACTCAACTTTGATTGTCGATCACGATGCCCCTTTCTGTTGATGCTGCTCTTGCTGCGGACTTTGGATTTTTGTCATCCTCTGCCTATTCTTCTTTTCCTGCTTCTGCGAAGAGACCTTTCGTCGTATTTTCTGCTTCGGCTGTTGCACTTTCTGCTTCTGTTAATATTAAAAGACCTGCGCTCAAAGAAAAATTTGTGAGTTTTGGGGGGGGGTCGATTCATATTTGACTTTGCTGCCTTGTTCCTTGATATCTGCGTGCCTGGCTTGTTTGGACTTGCAACCCCCATGCGTTTCCTACACCGCCCCGCCAAAAGCGTGTCCGCCTAAATGGGTCTCAATGTAGTTGCCAGAGGCTATGTGTATTCTTGTCATTTTCAAAGCAAAGGAAAGTTTCCTAACGCGTGACTGAAGCCGATTTAGGCCGCCACGATCCCCACGAGGAATCAGGTCGAACGTAGTTCATTACAAGCAAAACGAAAGAAAACATTATTAAAGCTTAAATATGAGTTTATAAATTATTCTGCTAAAATAAATCGCCTTTCCTATCCAGGCTCTAGGCGGACCAAGACAGGGGTACAAATCCAATCAATACGCCTTCATGATCTGCCTCGTGGATGGTCGGGTCTTCATGCTCGCTATCTCCTCTTCCGGCCTCGTGCGCACGCCGGATAAATGATCGATTCGAGCGGAATGGGCATAAGCGGGAGTGTATTCTCATCTAAGGTTATCAGTGCGTTGACGTGGTCGTGGTTTGCAAGGGGTTATCATGCACATTTGGGGCGTGATCCTTTAGCCGACCACTTCTCTCGATTAACGCCGATTCTCGCCCCCGAGGAGTGGCAACCTTCGTGTCATGTCCCGGGCTATTGGAGTGATACGCGCAGCGCTTGTTCTCATCATACCATCTGGGATAGGTCGAATCCTTCCGAACCGGTTGGATTAGGCTCGCACCGCAACCTTTCATATATTTGAGGTATGGGTTCAATAGTGGGGTGCGAACTTTGGGTGGTTTTCCTTCAAAATTCTTATTTGCTCGTGCATTGGGTGCTCTATTCTGCGGGTTTGATGGGTGGATCTACGCGGCGTGATAAACTGCGCAAGTGTTATATATAGGTTGCAGTGTAGTTGGGTAGTATGATGGGTTTGGTATGTCATAAATGCTTCGCTCATGCGTTCTTGTACAAACATGGAAGGGAAATCGTCTCTTTCTTCCTCCGAAGTACTCCCAAGTGCCCATAATCAATCGCCTTATTAGTTACTGTACGCCGCGATTTGTAATCCTACCAGTTTTTATACCTTCTTCTACGAAGTCGCCCATTCTAACAACTTCCGCAAAACTCCGTCCGATGACGCTTATCATCCGCTCATAGTAGGTTGCATCCTTCAAAGATTGTACGAATAATGTGGTCATCTCACTCTCCACCATGGGTGGTTGCACTTTCGCTGCTTCTGAACGCCACCTCATGGCGTATTCTCTGAATGTTTCTGCAGTCTTCTTCTCCAACTTCATTAAGTAGAACCTGTCCACAACGGTTTCAGTGTTGAACCTGAACCGCTCCACAAAATCTTGGGCCAATGCATTCCAGTTATGCCATTTCCGCGGATCTTGGCTGGTATACCAATCTAGTGCCTCGCCGGCCAAGCTCCGAATGAACAACTTCATAATGACCGCTGGGTTCTTCCCTACCCCGATTAGCTTGTCGCAATATGACCTCAGGTGTGCACGGGGGTTCCCTTTTCCATCAAATAGTTCAAACTTCGGCACCTTGTACCCCATGTGCGGTTCCACGCCCGACGTACGCAAAGCGTCCTCGTAGTCTAGTCCTTCGTGACCTTTGTCCGATCGAATGCCCAACCGCTTCTTTCAAACTATGAATTTCTTTGGCCACGCCTCGCCCATTTTGGCTCGGACTTCCTCTCCATTTCTTCGTAATGATCCCCTTCGTGAAGCACGGGACGGTAAAGTGCGCCGGGCTTCGCTGTAAGTTAGCTGCCCGTTGTTTTTGGGTCGTAATGGGTATGCGTGGGTATTGATTGCCCGCGATTAGGGCTGATTGTGGTGAAGTAAGTGAGGCCGAGGTACCAGGTAGTGGGAGGATCACTTTGAAGGTGGGGTTGAGGGTGGGCGGCGGCGGTTTGTTCGGTGACCGTGGCCTTTGTGAGAGTTCCGGGAGATATGTGCGTGGAGGTCGATCCGGGATGGTTTGTGAAGTGGCCCTTTGATCCGCATAGGGTATTCGCTAATGGATAGGTTGGTCGATTCGTAGCCTTCCATCTCAACTCGCATATCGAATTTGTCGCAGCAATGTGCAATACATTCTTCCCGATCGTGATATTCCTCCCTTCAAGGTTCTGTTTCCGACAGAATAATTCCCAAACCATTTGGCTCGACGCCCGAGCCATCATATCATCATTTCTTGCCTTGGACTCGTGAAGTGTGGATGCTCGGCATTGTTGAGTCGAATACGAACCGACTTTCGGGAGGATGATAAATTTTCTAAAAATGCAACAAACGATGTTAGCATAAAGCACATAATTTGCGGTATGTAGCGGATATATCGCATATAGCACATTCAAACGCTTCCTAACATGCGGGGACCTCTTTATGCCGAGGTAAGCCTAAACGCGTCACTTATGCGAGGTTATGACGGATTTGTCCAAGTCATCCAACTATAATGCCTTTGTTGGAAATGGCGACCAAATGACGGTGCACTTTTCCCAATTTCAGCATGTCATGATTGGGTTTGGATTTGTCTGCCATTGCCACGCCACACATAATATCTTTGGTTGGTCGTTGGGTTGAGAAACCCGTCGACAAGTTTGGTGTCTTCCTAATTGTGGTGTCAATGCCGCGATTGACCCACCTAAGGTAAATGCGTCATGCCCTAAAATAAAATTGGTATAGCTCTATCTTAAGTTTCTAAGATTTGGCTTTTTCTAGACGCAGAGTTCTGAGCGGACAACTCGAGTGGTAAGGCTACGGTGATCGACGAACCAATCTAACTCGCGCAGCGCCAACTCTCCTAAAATTTGGATATTTTTGAAAGAAATTTATGGTGCGCGAGCACACCAAATACGTGAGTGTGTGACTTGTGTGAATTTTCGAATGGAAGAAATATGAGCGGAATGCCATTTAGGAAAAGCGATGAAGCAAGTAGCAAAAAATAAACAAAATACAATACACAAAAAATTAAATGCAAAATAATTGCCAAATAATAGCCCTAGGTCTGTTGTGGTTAAGAACCTAAAATCCCCAGCGGAGTCGCCATTTCTGTCGCGCCCTTTTCCGGCCGCGGCATTTTCTAATAGCGAACCCTGCTCAAAAATGCAAATGTTAGAAAATAAATAATAAAATGCTAATAATGTTCAAAAATGCTTAAAGGATGCTAACATATTAGAAGTGCTAAAGTTTAAAAGGGTGCTAAAATGCTAAAGGGTTGCTAGAATGCTAAGGGTTCGCGGAGTCGCCACCTAATTAATTTGGGTGAATTAGGACACCTAAATGTTTAACTAGTTTAAAGTAAAACATTAACTCCATTTTATGGTCTGCTAAACTTCGTGAGATTCTGGTGAGGTTCTTTATTAATCTAGAGGGAAGGGGTTAGACACCCTCTAAGATCCGCTAACTTGCGGTTGTCCTGCCAAACCTAGGGTAATTATTATGCTATTGAAAATGCATGTTTGAAAGATATTTTGATAGAAAGTATTTTTTGGCAAAAGATTAATAAGATTAGGGCTATAAAATGCGTGTAAAGTTTAAAGCATGCCTTAAATAATATATAATGCAAAATAGATCATTTGACTAAATGTACACATTTGCCTGCCTTGATTAGTATAACACATGCTTTAAGGGGGTTTTCTTAATATATAAAAAATAAGATTTCTATATGGGTGCTATAGCAAATGGGTTAGAAATCTTGAAAATAATATCATAGCTACATATGATTAATTGTGCAAGTTAAGATTATTAGGTGGTTTAATGTAGCTTAAATTGTCTAAAGTATTTAATTCGAAAGGAAAACAAATTGTTAATCAACTACTTTCTAACCTATTGACTTAAGGTTTGGCATTCTAAGAGTTCTACTAATGACGTAACGTTAGACAATTAATTACAATAAATAAACGGGGCGGGGTAGGAAAAAGAAGATGACTCGAAGGAAAGGCGGCGTCTTTTCGCAGTGGCTTGAATTTCCGCACAAACATATGCACATAGATGTGGGCTTTCATGTTTTACTACGAGGAGTCTCAAATGAGACTCTTGATTGCTCCGTCGTTTCATGCAAAAATAAGAGAAGATAAAATTAGTATATATCCCAACTATTTGAATCATAGGAAAGATCGACACACATGATCCATACCAGCGCATAAGGATACATAAATCAGTAAAAAACCAACTGCTGCAATAGCCAGCCAAAGAGCCAACAGTCAACGAAAATATAGTGAGATTGGCATGCTTAGATCGCGATAGGCATGAGTATTACAATCAGACGCATGTTGTAGGGGTAGATCGCAATTCCCTTTCAAATACGTACTAAGTAAGAAGTCTTGTGTCATTGTAATCGATCGCAGTTAGGCGAAGCAAAGCGAATGTTCATTCAAACAGGAATTGCAAATACGCAGAGGTTGTAGAATAGCTTAAAATAGAGATGGGCGAGAACATGATATTTCCGACTTTTGGAAAAGATGAGATAGGCATTTTCGAGATGGAATAGAAACATACACGCCTTTTCATAGCTCATTTTCAACGCATGTGTTGTTCACTTAGAAACTAATGGACTGATTTAATAAGCATGCTAAAACCTTAACAATCAGATAGACCATCCCAAATAACACTTAAGCAGGCTTAACTACCAACATGTAGCAAAATTTAACTATGTTTGCAGGGCCTTTGTTCACAGAAGGGACTCACAGATTTTCTCTTAGGGGGCAGTGATAACGATGTGCGAATCAAGTACATATATTGGCAATATAACTTTAAGGCAGTCTCACAGTAGTACCTAGATCATGCTAGAAAGCAAACAGAGCAAGTATCACATTGATTCAATATCACCTAAGGCTAGATGAACCTCGATAGACATATTTTAGATTGGTTTGATTCGTCTATAATATGGTCCATAATTACAAATTGACTATCCAAGCTTGCAAGTTTCGGACAATAGTTTAAAGGGAAGACATTCCATATTTCCACCCCAGACTAACTAATTACGACCCGATACAAACTAACACACTTAGCTTATGTCGAACACAGAAATACCTAAAGATCGACCGTAAGCGTGTTAAACTGACAGATCCAGACGCAGGTAATGGCTATCAGCAAAACTCGAATAATTCAAACAAAATCAAACCAACATAGTTAACCAACATATATATCATAAAATACAAATCGAGCGAGAATACGAAAGGAGACGAGTTTTACCTTCTCCGGCAAATAACCGGCGGCGTATCAAGTCGCCGGTCCGCTTCGAAAGCACGCGTGGAAAAAGGAAGGGTTTTGCGAGAATGGTTGACTATTAAGATTGTGTTCTTACTCGAATAGCTCGATGCCCTTCCGCTTCTTGATTGCTTGTCTTTTTATAGCCCAGAGCACCGCCATTCTCTCGCTTCGAATGAATCAATTGCACAATCGTTTTTTTTTATATTTCTCTATTTCTTTATTCTCTCAATTCGGCATCTTCAATGAATCCCCGATCACTGTTTCGATGCATGGGTATCCTCGCCTTTTTCAATCCCCGCCGATGCTCTCTCAGATATGCTCTCCTATACGCCATCGCGCTCGTAAAGAAAAACGATTGCATCGACTCTGTGCCCCACCGCTCGACATCGCCGCTAAAGGTGCCTTGATTGGTCTATTGCATGTGCTTATATAGCCTAACCCTAGGTTCTACTATTGGTAAGCAATAACGGCTGAGATTTCGTAAGAGATTTGTCTTTGATTGTAAGTGATTCGTATCGATTTGCTCTTGATTCGAATAGGTTCGATTTTTGGAAGGATTTGTTTGGTTATGGAAAGGTATCGTTGGATTCGCTTTGGTTCGGAAAGGAGAGGCTGGAGTGCGCGGTAGGAAGGCTCCCGCATTCTCCGAGAATCTCGTCGAACAAGGTAAGGTATCGCGCGATTGACATTTAGGGTTCTTTGGTTTGTGTGCGTTTAGGAGGACGAGCCGCAACAGGAAAGTGGAGGGCTTATGGGTTGCTAGGGAATAAGGAAAGTGGCGCTGGGTCGCGCGCGGCCATGCGATTGGGTCATAAAAGCGGGTCTTGGACGAATTAAAGGGGTGTTGGGCTAATATTTTTAGTTATTTAATTAGGTATTAATTTTAGGAGTTAATTAATTAGTTTTAGGCTTTTAATTAGTTAGCTAGTAGTAATTTTAAATTAATAAATGTGATTAAAATAATTAGGTGCTTCATTAATCTAATTGTTATAATAAATAAATGCGGGCGTGCTATTTAATTAATGCTCAATACTTTAGACCGCGACGCTATTATTTAAAAACTTATTATTATGCATTATTGCGAAGTTAAATTAAAATTGAATAGAGTTTAGATTAGACTTAAATGCTGAATGTAAGTACGATATTTAAGAATCGTTTAAGCTTTATAAATGCGGTGCTATTAAATGCATATATCGATTAAAATTGATTTTAAATTACAAATGATTACTAATAAATGCTTATGCTACGACACGACGTTATCGCTAAATTATTTATTTTATGCATTTATTAATTATTTAAGAATTACGACAAAGCTTAAAGTTAATAAATGCGGGCGCGGGACTCTAAGTGCTTAAAACTCTACGTAAGACGCGATGCCATTATTAAATTGTTTATTTATGCTCAGATTTATGTTTTATCGCTGCATTTTATTATAAAAATCATAAAAAATTATTTTACAAAATTAGTCTAATTTTATGGTTAATGGCTGGACGGGAGGGTCAAAATTGGGTGTCAACACTGATGTATATCACAAACTGCACTCGACCTGATATCGCTCATGCAGTCAATAAATTTGCTAGGTTCACTCGAAATCCAAGTGAGGATCACTGGAAAGCGTTGAACAGGATACTACGGTTCCTAAAGTTCACGATATATTTCGGGTTACACTATTCAAGATACCCAGCGGTACTAGAGAGGTACATCGATGCAAACTTGATATCTGATAGCGACGACATCAAGTCCACCAGCGGATATATTTTTACAATCGGTGGTGGAGCTGTGTCTTGGAAATCCTCTAAGCAAACTCTTATTGCCCGATCCACGATGGAGTCAGAATTTATCGCTTTAGATAAAGCGGGAGAGGAAGCTGAGTGGCTTCATGGTTTTCTAGAGGATGTCCCATGTTGGGATAAACCCGTGTCTTCTGTAATGATCAACTGCGATAGTCAGTCGGCTCTAGAAAAGGCACGATATTCAATATACAAAGGTAAGTCTCATCATATTTGACGGAGACATGAGTCCGTTTGGCAGTTGATCACCTCGGGTATTATTTTTATTGATTACATAAAATCTAAGGAAAATATCGCAGATCCTCGACGGCGGAATACCCAAAGATCGCTTTTTCTCGTTTGCAGGAATGGGCTTAAAACCCAAACAATAAGAACCGATATAGTAGACACCCAACCTTACAGACTGGAGATCCCAGGAATAAGGTTCAATGGGAAAATTAAACTGTAAAGGTTCCGTGAGCGCTTCGGTGGAAGCAAGAGCACTTCGGATAATATGTCTTTCTTAAGAAACATAATCCAAGGTCGTTCTCGTGATAGACAAAAGTGCTACCTGTAAGTGGGGTAAATGATAAGTTTTCAAACCTTTAATGATCCTCAAAAGTTGAGGTTAGGTTGGTGAAATTTTTAATGGTTCCTAACTCTTGTGTAGCGGGGTATTACAGGACACTTTGTAGGAAACCACCTATTTAAGTGCGAGGACAGGCCGCCTCAAATGAACGCACTTAAGAATCCAAGGGTGTCCACGGCCCACGATGAACAAAACACTAGAAAGATTGAGTAGGAAAGGTGTTGTGTTGGTACCATTGTCTTGGCATATACTAAACACTGACGGTTCAAGACATCACGTTCACCGCGCAGTAAATATGTCCGATGGTATTCTACTATGGAAGGTTCAAAGCTCCGCTACCTCTGACGCAACATCGCTCCGCCGTGATGATTGCTAGAAAGACACCACGCGTGCACCAAAATCTCTTCCATGGCGGGATTGTTGAAATATTTATTAAACGTGAAATAAAGTAAATCCTATTAATTATGAATCGAACAATTGGGGCCCCGCACGTAGAAACCTTGTTTCCACACACGCACACGTAGTGCCAATGATCAAAATTTTCTTAATGGAAGAGATATCGCACGTATACGAATTGTTTGAGACGTAAGGTAATAGAGATTATTATCGTCAAACGACGAATGATTTCACGTTGGTAAACGGCGAAAAAATGTATAATGTAAAGATGAAATGAATCGTAAATCACCACGAAACCGGTAGCGGCCGCGCCGGCTAATTGACGCTTAAATTCCAAGAACTCACCGGAATCGGGCGGTCGCGACTGACTGACGCTCCAGCCTAACGGAGTTATCGAATCTGGCGGTCGCGCCTCGATCGTTTCAACTGGCTGAGGTGAATTAAAAACTGACTCTTGGGCTGACTTTGGAGTATTTACTCTCCGTTATTTTGCTCATGAATTCAGTCATTACTTGGCTGAATTGTGACTCCAAATTCAAGGCATTAACATGACATTCATGGCCATTACTTAGCCATTTGGAGGGTCATCATCTACACACTATATAATGAGACACAAGGCTTATTTGGAAAAACACTTGACATCTTACACTCAACAATTCTCTGAAATTGTCTTCCTCTCTTGCAATCACAAACACTCAAAGATCTTTCTTCCAAAGAAAACACTTGAGTTCTCTTTGCTGATTTGTTTGATTGTTGTTTTATCTTGAGAGATAAGTTGACATTACAACCGTTGAAGGATATACGGGACAATATTATCTTAAGGATAGATCAAGAATTTGGTCGCTTCAGCAAACCCTCATATTTAATCATTTTCAGATTTCTAACAAATAGTTGTTATTTTTTCGTTCTACACATTACTACTCACATACACATCTACTAAATCCGACCCTTATCACGAGTTCATTTTAGTCTAGGTAGAAACTTTATGGTTAGATGTGAGAATGAAATAAATCCTAACTTTTCCTAAATGAACCTGAATATAATAAAACGATTGAAATAATTTATATAACCTACTTAACTCATTAAAGTACACATATATGATTCATCGTGTGTTTGTGATTAACTAGGACTTAGGAGTCCGTTTCTTGGACCAAAGACCAGTCGATAGGTCCAAAAGTGTGAGATCACTTTACACAGCGATATTGTTCCTCTAATTAAGACACCCACGTAGCCCATCCCCACTACTCCACTATATTCTATCAAACTAGAAACATAGTTTATTTTTATTTGGGCAAACTGGAATAGATATTAGACTTTTCTTTTAATGTGAAAAACAGAAAGTTCCCCTCATCAAAGGTTGTGGTATATGACTATAGAAAGACTTGCCAATACACTAGACATGTGTCTCTGCTAGAGACCATTGTTTCTAGTGCAAAATCAAATTGTATTAATGACATGTATATACACGTGTTAAATGGACGAGTTAGGAAGAATTCGAACAAATCAAAATGAACTGAATTAATAAATAATCGAATTGAATACCCATTCAGAAATCAGTTGGATTTATCATGGTCTGAGTCAAACTAAGCTAAATAATGGATAATAATCCAACCACTTAATTTTATAAAATTTTAAAGTTTTAATTTGTTTTTTATAATTTATTTACTTAGTAATGTTTTTCCTTATTTTGAGTATATATATAGCATATCGAACATTTTTTTTAAATAAAATATTTTAATATAATTTTTCATGAGTTAATTTGATTATATATTAGTCCAAGTCATCCTAATTTTAAGATAAACTAAATTAAGCGAATCATAATTAATTGAATTAATAAATAAATGGGTTAACGATCCACTCAAACTTGAGAGAATTGAATTGTCATATTTTATGAGCTAATTTTAGCCCTCCACACTACCACACAATACTTTGGGTAGGTTTAAATTGTATTGAACCATACTTGTGTCACCTCTTACGTCAAGTTAGCAGTTACATCACTTACATATACCACAAAATATCTTAATATGGGTGCATTTTACATCATACAAAAGCCTGCAAATATACTTGCCCTCCCAAAAGAGGAAAAAGAAAAAAAAAAGAGGCTGAAATATGAATAATAACACTCTTGATCCTTAGCAGAAATTCACATGTTTGAACACTTCAAATCCTTATCTAGATTTCAAGCATTATCGAAAACAATATGAAATGATCTACTTATTAATAATGATGGTACTGTTTTAGAGTTTTAGTTGCTTTTGAATTTCTCTTTTGTGAGACTTTTTAGTGCTCAAAAAGTGAACGTTCATATCATGTTGTCTTTGTCATCATCCTAAAATTAAATCACTATTTATTTACATGCTTTGGTAATATTCCTTTTTTCCCTTCCTTCTAGATTGCAACCCACGCGGATGTAGAGGGTAACATACGAGTTTGACAGTATTCAATAATTTTAGCTTGATACTTAACTAGGAGGTCATGAGTTAAAGCCGTAAAAATAATCTCTTGCAGAAATGTGAAGTAAGGCGGCATACAATAGACCGTTGTGGTCTGACCCTTCTCCGAACTCCGTGCATAGCGGGATCTTAGTGTACCGAGCTGCCCTTTTTTTACTTAAGTTTATCGGTCTATCTAGTATTTGAATTAATAAATATAATTAGTTTAAGAGCCTTACGAGTTTTTCCTTTACGGAAGCGAATTTGTAGTTACTACGACTCGTATCACTAGTCGTCGGTCGTTGGAAATCCTCATGAAGTAAATGTTGGAAATTTACTAATGTGGAATTAAGGTTATCTCATTATTTATGACTTGAACAATTGGGGCTCAGCATGTCGGAAATGTCATTTCCACACACGTGCACTCGTAGTGTCAAATATCGTAAATTTCATTATTGAAAGAGATATTGGTGCTTAATTAAAATGTTTGAGACATAAAATGATGGACAGTTATTGGCCAAATGACAAGTAATCCACGTTGGTAAATGAAGGAGAAGTGTGCTAAGTGTAAGATGAAACGAGCCTGTCGGAGCCACACGATGTCGGGCGCGGCGCCAGAGTGGCAATGACTAACCCAGGCAGCGGCCGCGGCGCAGAAGCGATGATTGTCGCGACGAAAGTCTAAAAGTTTGGCTGATTATGGAGACATTTTGGAGCATCAAAATGTCAGTTTTTCCTCCATAAATCAGCCATTATTTGGCTGTATTACTTGGTGGATTAAATGGTCATTACATGATATTTAAATGGCCACTACATAGCACTTGAAGAGGCCCATCTTACACTACTATAAATTGAGGCTTTTGGCTCAATTGTTAAACATTTGCTACATTTAGAAATTTCTGAACTTCTTCCTCGCCAGCATACTTCAAACACTCAAAGTTCTTCTCTAGAAACATTTGAGTTTCCTTTGCTCATTTGTTAGTTGTTATTTTATCTTGGGAGACTATTGCTCATTAACGTAAAAGGATATATACGTGTCAATCTTGTCTTAAAGACAAAGTGTCATCACTCGACTCAGCACAGTTGTAACATTTCCAACTTTAGTGTCTCTTGATTTCAGGTTATCAAGATTCAAAGAGCATTCGACAATTAGAACAAAGATCCAAGACTGATTCAAGAACTCAAAAGTTTGTTATTGTCACTATTCTTGTTTACTACAAGCTTGTGGCTATTGTACTCTTTATTATTTACCATTTCTAAGCACTTGTAATAGTTATTCCTGTTTTTTCTTTCATTTTTTCCAATAATTTTAAGACAAGATTGTATTAGTGTTCGAAAGATGTCGACCAAATCTGATTGTGGTTTTGGGTTTCTGATTGAAGACATTTCCATCTCCAGTTCTGTTGACAGTAACTCTATTTGTGTCAACAAACTTGACTATGGTTCTGATGCTGAGGTTCAGAGCGCCTATGTGGGTCATGTTGTTGACGATCAAGATGCTGATGGTGTCATCGCTCCCAAGAGTGGTGGAAGCAAACGCCCACGAGAGGTCGAGGATGTCAACTGGGACAAGAGGAGAAGGCTGAAGATGTGGTTCTATCATGCATCAGAAGGTCTATATTTGTCCCAGACAAAGGATTCGAATTATGGTAAGGAGGAGCTGGACACTCAGTCCAACAAAGTGACTGACGTGGGCCAGAATCCAAAATTGGGCTAAGTTAAATTTCTTCTTTGTCAATAATGAGATTAAATGATGTCTGATTAAAATGAGTAAAGTAAGACTAGGAATATTAAAAAGTTTTCTAGAAAAATAATATTTCTGACGCTTTAAAATCAGAAGTTTAATCTCACTTTCCTTCCCATTTAAATATTGGACTATTATAAACAACGACTTAAAAGATATGGTCTTAGGTTGTAATAAATTGGATTTATGGACAATCCTAAGTAAACATCGGGGATTTCCCTGGGCACAAATCACGAGGGAAGAGGACTAAAGACAAACCTGTCACCGTTTCCGACAGAAGATCATTCATTTGACATGATGGTATTGGACACTCAGTCGTACAAAACGTACGGGTGACTGGAGTGGGACAGAGTTTCCAGTTCTTAAATGATTTGAAGGCTAAAAGAAAGGCCATAAAGAAATTGGACATTCAGTCTGCCAAAAACAACTAGAGTGGGCTAGAGTATTCAGATCACATATGATTCAGTTATGCCCTAACCACGGGCAAGAGGTTGTTCATGTGAAGTAACACCACCTCTAAAGTAAAAGGGGTTGGAGAGGTTGTCCTCAAAGGGACTTCAGTGAATGGAATCACTCTAAAGCATCTGATACATGTCTCAAACTTGATTTCAGGAACGATGTTAATCAAGTTGATTTGAGACTAGTCTAACAGGTCTGTAACAACTAAGAATGATATAGTATGTCTGTAGCCAAATGAATGATATATTTATAATCCGTGCATCTATGCCATCATAGATTAAGACACGTTAAGTTGAAAGTCATTCAAAAGCTAACTAAGTTGAGATTGTTGCCTTCTGTTGACATAAATCCTCAAAAATAAATGTGAGGTGGCGAAGAGGAAAAATCACCTTTCCATTCCATCAAAGGAACAATAAAAGAAGCATTGCTCCTCTAGAACTTAGTCACACATACATGGGTGATTTGAAGCTTGTACAAAATAGAGAGGGGAGACAAGTACTTTGTGACCTTCATTGACGATGGTACGACATATTACATTCTGTGTTTGTTGAAAAGAAAAGATAAAGTAATTGAAGCGGATAAGCGCTACAAAGAAGAAGTTGAAAATCAACTAAGCCTACGAATTTGAGGAATTTGTAGTGATAGAGGGGGAGAATGTGAAGCATTATTCATCAAACGGCTAGTTCTTACTCTCTTCATTCTAATGGTGTTAGCCAAGCATAAAGCCATACACCCAAGATATGTGGAGCAAGGCGATCCTTATCGCTAATGAGATTCTCAACAAAACTCCGCATAAGGATAAAGATAACCCTCTATGTGAAACCTGCAAAGGATCCCACATACAAATGTTGTGATGTGTGGTTGCTTGGTAGAAGTTGGAATATCGAAACAGGTCAAATTGGACCTAAGACTATAGATTGCATATCCACTGGATCTGTAAATAACAATAGTGTTTATCGCCTCTTAGTGTCAAAGAATGTTGAATTCTTTGAAGATAAATTTCCTTAAGAAGGAAAAGAAGTAATTGCTTGAGGTTAAAAAGAACCTGCGAGTGCCTGACTTTCCGGAACTAGACGTTCCAGATCTACATGACTCAGAAGTTAGTTGTTGACTATCCGGAACTTAATGTTCTAGATCTACAGAACTTAGGGATTCTAGATGTTGAATAGAGATGGAGAAAAAAATGGACAAAGACTTATTCCAGGCCTTCTAGCTTGTATGGTTGAGAATAAACCAAAACAACTAACAAAGAATTGTCATCCCCAGAAGTGCTGCTTTGGAAAGAATCTACAAAGAGAAATAGATTCCATCAGATAGAACCATACTTATGTAATGGTTGACCTTCCTCCGGGAAAAAAACATTTGGGTTGTAAAAGTGGATACTCAAATTGAGTACAAAGTGGATGGATCTACTGACGAGTATAAGGCCTCAACTACTTGTACATGTGCCCCATGTGAATAGCTTAACATCCAGGACCACTGCAGTCTTACGTGACATGGATGTTGAGACAACCTTATTAACCGGAGATTTAGTTTGGTGAATTATTGGGCTTCTCTCTGAACTACCGTTTTGGTCCCTGAAATGTTTACATTTTGGTCCTGGAAGTTTCAAATGAAACAGAAACAATGATCTGACAACAACAATATTGACTCTGAAGTTAGAAAGCCAACAGTTGGAAAACCAACAGTCTGAAAGTGGAAGAAGAAATTAATATAGAACAACCCTATGGGTATGTGGTTCCAAGGCAAGAGAAGAAAGTCTGTCGACTTGTCAAATCTCTGTAAGAGATGAAACATGCCCCGAAGCATTAACACGAAAACTTGGATAGTACTCTAATATCGAAGGGTTTTTCCATTAATGTGTGTGATAAATGTGTCTACATGAAAGTAATTCTGACTCATTCGTTATGATATGCCTTTATATAGACGACATGTTGATCACATAGTGTAGTCCTAATTTTACCCTAGAGACTAAGAATATGTTGAAACGATGTTTCAACATGAATGATATGGGTATTGCAGATGTCATCTTAGGGACCAAGTTCTCTAAGACGTCTGACGGACTGGTTTTATCTCAGTCTTACTACATCGAGGATGTATTGAAAAAGTTTGGATGTTCGAGAGTTCGCTGTTGAAGTCACCAATGGATATGAATCAAAGAATTGATTGGAATCATGGTACAACCATATACCAGGAGCGATATGTGCAGGTCAGATGTAGTTCAATGTATTTTACACACTACAACCGACTCAGTATCGGCTTACAAAGTAGATCAGTTGAACTAAGGTTCACTCGTGATTATGCAAATGATCGATAGAATGCGTTAAATCGGATATGATTGTTGCGGTATTTCTAGATGCTTACGCAAGTGTACGTATCGTTCAAGTAATAAAAATCTGTAAGACCGAGTTTATCGTCCAGAGAGACTGGTTTATTAAGTACCGGTTATCTATTCTATGGTATCTATTTGGTTGACGTTCTTTAGTTTTAGATTGATGACTAAGAATTATGACTAAGTGCAGAAAATAAACTAAAAATGATTATACTTTGGGTTTATAACAGTTATGAAGGAAATAGGGTTTTAATCTCCTCAACTATCCACTATTTCACGTGTTAATGCAATGCTAATGATTCTTCTTCTTATTAAGATAACAGGTTAACTAATCTGTCATTATATTCCGGTTAGGACATACAAGAGCTCAATCTAGTGCAGAAACCTTCTATATTTCTATGATAAGTTTTACCACACGGGAGGATTAAGAACAATAACCTTTAATTACTATACAAGTATCGGGGTACTTTCGTCCACGATTTTAACCTATGTCTAGACAATTACAACATATTCAAATCTCACTTTTCAGACTTTTGATTCGAAATCATATAAGTGATGATAATTAATAGCTATTTAATTATCAAGAAATCATAACAATATGAATAGATCTTAATACGCTGAAGAAGAACTCAAAAACTAATGCATTAACTATATGAAAGAGCTTCAAGAAGATTCGATGGAAACCCTACTAAAGTAATTAGCTCTTATCACTGTAGCTTCCTGAAAATATGGCACCGCGGTTCCATGGACAGGCACCGCAGTGCCTTCGACGGTGTTTCAGTTTCGGACTTTCGGCAATTTTTACGCCTCGGTGCTAATTTTCTTGACCGCGGTGCTAATTTTTACCCTATTCTTCGTGGAACTTTTTAGGCTTCATTACTTGGGTTGTGCTTGTGCAATTTGCATCTCAATTAAGCTCATTTCGTCCTCAAAAGTGGTATTTCTCCTTTATGACCGATGTGACACAAAATGAAGGAAAAACACACCTAACACTAAACTATATGCAGAATAAAAGATTAAAATACTAACTAAAAAGGACACAAAAGTGTATGCAAAATACACTTAACAAACACCCCCAAACTTACACTTTACTCGCCCTCGAGTAAAGCACAAAACAAAAACAAAAATAAAAATAAAGACTCTATGAAATGGATCAAGTAGTTATAACAATGCCTCTTCAAAATCATGGATGAAAGTTGGGATAATAAGTTAGAACATACATAACATGAATATTTATCAATCTAGAATTTCAAGTTAGATATTTCGCAAATTCACTTAGATCATGATCAACGGAAATACAAACACCTAACCTATGCATGTCAATTTCATTCCATCTTTCCCAAAATTCTATAGATCAGTTTACTTGTTATTCTCCACTAATCATAGACATACACATTAAAGATCATCAGGGCTTTCAAGGGTTATAATGTAGACTTAGGCAAGGGTAGATAAAAATAGGCATTTAGTCTCAATTACGTACCATAAGCATTTTCATTTAACAAATTTTCCATATTTTTGACTTTCTTTTCAATTTCATACCTATTTTCTCCCCTCCTTTCTTTTGAGAGAATGAGATACATTATAAATAACAAGCACCTCCAAACTTAAATTTTTGCATATTTTTCATTGGGGTGCATCAAATTTATACTCTTTTTTTTATTCTTTTTCAACACTTTTCATTCCAAGAGTTTTCAAATATCACTTATGGCACAACATATGAATCATTGGGTGTCAAAGAAAGATCTTATTTTAGGCTCAAAGGGGCAAACTAGTGATACAATTTATGTCAGGATAGATAATGAATGGTAAGAAGGGCTATCAAAGAAATGTCTGAATTATTTCCCTAAACATGTACATCTTAACTATTTCGCCTCAAATAATAAGCAAACAGATTTTCTAGACGTTTTTCAACCTTTCTTTCCATAACTGACATACATAGGCTAAGCACAAATATCCCAAATAATTAGATGTCATGAATTTTTGACATATCTAACTTAAGCACACAGATTTTTGCTTTCAATTCCATTACATTATCCCATTTTATCCACTCAGTATCGTTAGCAACTACAACATGCATGATCCATAAAAAAAATTATGACTCATGAACACATAAAACAACAAAAATACTCAAAATAGAATAAGATACCCCCCCAAACTTAATCGACACATTGTCCCCAATGTGTGAAGACTAAAAATAAAGGGACAAATTACTCACACAATACAACGGTCATAACTGAGGTCTGAGAGGAAGGCCGAATTACTGTGCACAAAACCAAAAGAGGCACCGCGGTTCGGCTCCTAGCACCGCGGTGCTAATTGCCAAAAAAATTCAGTGTCTTCAGTTTTCTACATTGTTAACCATTCGCCCTTCGGAGTGAGTTCTGCCTTCATCTGTCATCCAAAAACACTAGCATACCAGATCATGAGATTGTTCAAGATAAAATAAAACAAACTGAAACAAAAATTGAAATAACATAATTAAAACATTGGGTTGCCTCCCAAGTAGCGATGTTTTTAACGTCTTTTAGCCGGACGCAGGTTATTTACTAAATCAAGGGGGTATAATGTCCCCTCCGCATATCTATTTTAGCACCATTCTTTTTCTCCTCCTTCTCTTCTTTTTCACAGTTCTGATTTCAGAAGAGTTCAATTCCTTTTTCATCAATAGCTAGTTCAGAAATTTTACCATCAGGTTCTCCATGCTGCTTTGGTGGTACCCTACGAGCATCAGTACTTGTGAGGCTTTTCTTAAGCACAACCTTATCCACTACCTCAATAGCAAAACATCTAATATCGACTTGAGGTTCAGTGGGCTGCTTGAAAACTTTGAATACCATCTCCTCACCTTGCACTCTAAGTTTTAACTCCCCCTTTTCAACATCAATGAGGGCTCTCCCTGTGGCTAGGAATGGTCTTCCAAGGATCATGGGTATATTTTCATCTTCATCCATGTCTAAAATGAGGAAATCAGCAGGAAGGATGAATTTACCCACTTGTACCAACACATCTTCAATAATTCCTTGAGGATGCACAATCGAGCGATCAACTAGCTGCAGGGTGACTGTGGTTGGTCTTGCTTCCTCCAAACCAAGTTTTTTGAATACAGAGAGAGGCATAAGATTGATATTTGCCCCCAAATCATATAAAGCCCTTTTGCATGTAACACTCCCTATAGTGCAGGGTAATGTGAAACTCCCTGAGTCTCTCAACTTAGGAGGAAGTTTCATCTGCAATATAGCGCTGCACTCCTCTGTCAGCACCACTGTCTCATAATCTGCCAGATTCCTCTTCTTAAATAGGATGTCTTTCATGAATTTCACATAAGCTGGCATCTGCTCCAAAGCTTCGATGAATGGAAAATTGATATGCAGTTTTTTTAATACCTCCAAAAATTTCGAAAACTGCTTATCCAAAGTCTTCTTCTGCAGTCTTTGAGGGTAAGGAATTTTGTCTGTATACTCTCTTATCACTGCGGGTGGAGTCTTCTCTAAAATAGGGCGGTCATCAGTAACCCCCTCCTTTTCTACCTCAACTGTCTTCCCCACATCCTTCTCTTTTTCAACCACTGGTTGGGGTGCCCTCTGCTCTAACTGTTTCCCACTTCTCAAACTGATTGCTTGGCATTGCTTCCTTGGATTCATCACTGTATTACTAGGAAGGTTACCTTGCTCTCTATTATTCAACGTGTTTGCCAGTTGTCCCACCTGTGTTTCCAAACTCCTGATGGATGACCTAGTCTCGGTCATGAACTAGGTGGTCTCCTTCATGAATTGAGTCTGGGAGTTATTGGATTCTGTCTGGGATTTAGCCAAGGTCATCAATGCTGCTCTTATTTCTCCTATTTCATCTGACTTCTCTTGTGGGTCTGGTGGGCTGAACTGTTGTGAGGACGATACCTGAAATTGTGGTTGCTGCTCTTGTTCATTCTTCCATGAAAAATTTGGGTGATTTCTCCACCCCGGATTATATGTGTTGGAGAATGCATTATTGTAGGGCCTCTGAAAATTCCCCACTGCCTGAACCTGCTCCATCGACACATTATTTGGATCCACTGTTGTACACCTATCAAAAGTATGGGGACCCCCACAAATTTCGCATCTCACTGGTGTCTAAATTGCTTTAGCTGTCATGGTACTCTGCTGCATCTATTTTGTCAAAGAAGCTACCTGCACAGTCAATGCAGTGATAACATCTAGCTCATGAATCTCAGCCATCTTCCTACTATTTATTGCTCTCTCATCGGCCCCCTGATGGTTTTTTGTGGCCATATCCTCTAGCAAATCATGTGCCTCATTGGAACTCTTTCTCAAGAACGTACCTCCCGCTGCAGCATCAATAATGGTACGAGTTGTACCACTCATCCCGTTGTAAAATATGTGGACTAGCATCTACTTCTCAATCCCATGATGTGGGCACTTCCTCTGCAAATCTTTGAACTGCTCCCATGCATCATAGAGTGACTCTCCATCCATCTGATAGTAATTATTAAGCTCTCCTCTGAGCTTTGCTGCTTTGGATGGAGGGAAGAACTTGACAAGAAACTTCTAGGCTAAGTCTTGCCATATAGTGATGGAGTTCGCCTGTAATGAGTTCAGCCGACACTTTGCTCTATCCCTGAGTGAGAATGGGAAGAGTCACAACCGAATGGCGTCATCAGTAACACCATTGTACTTGAAGGTTGCACACAGCTCCAGGAAATTTTCTAGATGCAAATGAGGATCTTCAGACGGTAATCCCCCAAACTGAACTGAGTTTTGAACCATGTGCAATATGGCTGGTTTGATTTCAAAATTGTTGGCTTCAACAGCTGGAAGTTTGTACCCCTGTAATAGTCGGCATCACATAGTCCCTCAAGCTCCTTTCTGCAGGGACTTGTCTTAAGACAGGCGGTAACTCATCATTCACCAAATTATTGTTTCGCTGATCTCTCATTGCTAAGGAATCAACTGCTCTTTTCTCTTTTCTTTTCTGTCTGCACAATCTCTCAATCTCAGGGTTCAGAGTGATAGGAATGTCAGCTCCTCTCCTACTTCGCATAAACCAAGTTCCTGAGACTAATCAAAAACAGCAAACAGATCACGACAAACAACACTCAAGCAAAAATAAAAATAAAAACTGAAAATTAAAAACCAAATTAGAAATAAGAATAGATAGATTGATATTAACAATACGTCAGTCCCCGACAACGGCGTCAAAAACTTATTGCGGTATTTCTAGATGCTTACGCAAGTGTACGTATCGTTCAAGTAATAAAGATCTGTAAGACCGAGTTTATCGTCCACAGAGACTGGTTTATTAAGTACCGGTTATCTATTCTATGGTATCTATTTGGTTGACGTTCTTTAGTTTTAGATTGATGACTACGAATTATGACTAAGTGCATAAATAAATTAAAGATGATTATACTTTGGGTTTATAACAATTATGAAGGAAATAGGGTTCCAATCTCCTCACTATCCACTCTTTCACGTGTTAATGCAATGCTAATGATTTTTCTTATTAAGATAGAAGGTTAACTAATCTGTCATTATATTTCGGTTAGGACATACAAGAGCTCAACCTAGTGCAGAAACCTTCTATATTTTTATGATAAGTTTTATCACACAAGAGGATTAAGAATAATAATCTTTAATTACTACATAATTATCGGGGTACTTTCGTCCACGATTTTAACATATGTCTAGACAATTACATCATATTCAAATCTCGCTTTTCAGATTTTTGATTCGAAATCATATAAGTGATGACAATTAATAGCTAGTTAATCATCAATCAATCATAACAATATTGAATAGATCGTAATACATTGAAGAAGAACTAAAAACTAATGCATTAACTATATGAAAGAGCTTCAAGAAGATTCGATGGAAACTCTATTAAAGTAATTAGCTCCTAAACATTGTCATGTCAAGAACTAAATTACAATTCAACATAAACTGAAATAAAATAAGGGAAAGAAAGTAACTTGAACAATAAGATGTCTCCATTTATCGCTTGTAGCCGTCGTTCTCCTCTCCAAAATATGATAATCTAATAATGACAGGGTTTAGGGTGTTTATATCTGAGAAAAACCTTGCTTCAGACCCTTTTACCCTTGTCAAAAATCGACTCGGAATCTGATTTTTACGCATCGGCACCGCGGTTCCGCTGTCCGGAATCGCGGTGCTTATTCAGCCGAAATCACTGTAGCTTCCTGAAAATATGGCACCGCGGTGCCTTCGACGGTGTTTCAGTTTTGGACTTTCGGAAATTTTTATGCTTCGGTGCTAATTTTCCTTACCGCGGTTCCATGGCACCTCGGTGCTACTTGGCCAGGCACCGCTGTGCCTCTTTGATTCCTGCCCAGTTCTGCCTGATTTGTTCTATTCTTCGTGACACTTTTTAGGCTTCACTCCTTGGGCTGTGCTTGTGCAATTTGCATCTCAATTAAGCTCATTTCGTCCTCAAAAGTGGTATTTCTCCTTTATGACCGTTGTACACAAAATGAAGGAAAAACACACTTAACACTATACTATACGCAGAATAAAAGAGTAAAATACTAAATAAAAATGACACAAAAGTGTATGCAAAATACACTTAACAATGATTATATCTGAAATATTCGTTTATCTATGGATTATGATATTCTGGATGCCTAGCGGTTCTGGAAGAACACAGTGATGCAAACTGGACATCGGAATTAAAGAAAACCAAACCCACAAATGGATGGGTATTGTGTGTCTTTGGAAATCCTCTAATCAAATTTGCATCGGTCGATTCATGATGGTATCGGAGTTTATCACTCTGGACAAAGCATGGAAATAAGTTGAGTAACTTCATGACCTCTTAGAGGATGTCCCTTATTGGGAGAAACCCATGCCTTCGTCAGTTATACAATGTGACTAGACAGACGACTTAAGGGAGGGCACGAATAACGACGTCTGGACATTTTAGTCAGAGACATAAGACCGTAGGGCAGTTGATCATCATGGGTGTCACTTCCTTGATTACTAATCAAAGGATATATCAGACTCTTTTAACTAAGGGACTACTCGGAGATCAAGAGTTCTGTCTGTCTAGGGGAATGAGCTTAAAACCCAAAACAATACGAACCGTTGTGGTGGTAACCTAACCACACTGACTGGAGATCCCAAATTTTTGGTTCAATGGAAAAACTAAGCTACAAAAGGCTGAGTTGAGCGCTTATGTGGAAGAAGAGCACTTCAGATGATGATTTTTGTAAAGAAACATGAATCCAAAGTCGTTTCCGCGATAGACATTAAGTGTTATCTGTAGTGTGGGTGGAGGTTAAGTTTTCAAAATCTTTAATGACCCTCAACGATTGAGCTTAGGTTTGAGGAAACTTTTAATGGTTCCTAACACTTATGAAGTGGGGTATAGCAGGATACCTTATAGTAGAACACCTATTTAAGTGCGAGGACAGGCCACCTCAAATGAATGCACTTATGAATCCAAGAGTGTCCACGGCCACAACAGACAAAATATTAAGAAGAACAAAGTAAGGGAAGTTGTTGTGTTGGTGTCATTTTCTTGGCTTACACTAAACACTGACGGTTCAAGACATCACGTTCACCACGCAGTAAGTCTGATGGTACTCAACTAAGGAAAGTTCAAAGCGAAAGCTACCTCTTCCGGTGCAACATCAGCCCGCTGAAATATTGCTGGAAAGACACCTTATGAGTGCGCTAAAATCTCTTTCAAGAGAGGATTGTTGGAAATTTACTAATGTGGAATTATGTTTATCCCATTATTTATGACTTGAACAATTGGGGCTCTTCACGTCAGAAATGTCGTTTCCACACACGTGCACTCGTAGTGTCAAGTATCATAAATTTCATTAGTGAAAGAGATATTGGTGCGTAATTAAAATGTTTGAGATATAAAATGATGGATGGTTACTGACCAAATGACAAGTATTCCACGTTGGTAAATGAAGGAAGAAGTGTGCGAAGTGTAAGATGAAACAAGTCGGAAAGGACCGCGGAGCCGCGAAGGGCTGCGACGCCAACCCGTTGGAGCCGCAACGCTGGAGGGCCGCGACGCCTCGAGCGATGCGCGACGCTGAGAGTTCTGATAACCGAACCGCGACGATAATTATCTTGTCCGATGCGCTTAGGCGATGGATCGCGACATAAGTCTAAATATTTTACTGATTATGGAGACGTTTTGGAGCATTAAAATGTCAGCTTTTCTCCATAAATCAGTCATTATTTGGTTGCATTACTTGGTGGATTAAATGGCCACTATATGGGCACTTGCAGAGGCCTCTCTTACACTACTATAAATTTAGGCCTTTGACTCAATTGTTAAACACTTAGAAATTTCTTAACTTCTTCCTCTCTAGCATACTTTAAACACTCAAAGCTCTTCTATAGAAACATTTGAGTTTTCTTTGCTCATTTGTTAGTTGTTGTTTTATCTTGGGACACTATTGCCCATGAACGTAAAAGGATATATACGGGGTAATCTTTTCTTAAAAATAGAGTGTCATCACTCGACTCAGCACAATTATAACATTTCCGGATTTAGTGTCTCTTGATTTCAGGTTATAAAGATTCAAAAAGCGTTCCGCAATTGGAACAAAGATTCAAATTCAAGAACTCAAAAGTTTGTTGCTGTCACTATTCTTGTTTACTACAAGCTTGTGGCTATTGTAATCTTTATTTTTATCATTTCGAAGCACTTGTAATAGTTATTCCCGTTGTTGCTTTCATTTTTTTCCAACTGTAAAAGTCCCTCTAATTGATGTGAAGAATTAACTCTAATCCTAGCCGTTTTCTAAGGTTTTATCACTCGACTTCCAGCACCCCTTATGAATTTACTATGCCCAAAAGCTATTTTTCCAACAATCTCAAATTCACACCAAGTTACAAATCATATATTATCTGTCTCTGCCAACCAGGACAAGACTTAGGATTTGATCATAGTTGTAAAACACTACGAAGAACCTATTGATCTGGATGATAACTAGTAATCATTAGTGGGTTTTGATTGAAAGTTTTTGTCTGATAAATTAATTTGGAACTTTGTTTTATTTTATAAATCAGATATCCATATATTGACTTAATTTTTGTCAAATCTAAGGGAATTTTTAGTTAATAGGATTAGTATACAATCTACAATTTAAAATCATTTGCACCATGTGAATTAACCGAACTACATATATCTATAGCTATCTATATATAATAATAAAACTGAGAATGAGAACGGTGATGTGACATGCCTTATTAGCCAGCATTATTATTTAACTTTTTTCTCAAAATTTTAGAGTTTTCCCTCATTTTCTGTCCCAAAAACTTCCAAAAAGATTAATATCTCTTGTAGTAAATAATTGCAAATAATGAAGAGTAATAACATGGGAACGTTACCTACGAAATGATGAACAAAGGCAATAAAGAATTACACTAATAAATCATAATGAAGAGCCATAGAGTCATCTTGAAACTGATCAATAATTTAATTATTTTTCTTAAATGCCCTATCTTTCTTCCGTTTTCTTCCCCAATTACAGTTTTCATAATCTTCCTTCGATTTTCTTCTTTCCCACTTTCTTGATTTTAGGTAGATTTTGTGTTTTAGATATGTACTTGAAACCTTTTCCAACAAGAACTACTTAAAATTAATATATTTCTTTTCCCATTTCCATTAATTTAAGTTGGAAATCTTGTGTTGTTGATATGTGTTTGAGGTTTTCGCTAATTTAATTAAGAAAATTGGACTATTTGTGGAGAATACAAAAGTTACATAAAGTTAGTTAAAGATTGATTAGAAAAAGTTATAAAGTGGTTATAAGAAGCTAGAAGTTAGAAGTAACCACCTTTAAGCTCCTGTAGTATATCTCTATATATACTACTCAATATACTAATTGTAATCAACAATCAATAATACTTCTCTTTCTTATTTTGGATCTCGACTTCTGCATCTTTCATTTCTATATCTCCATACACTGCTCCTCTCCTCAAGGATATCAACTCTCTAAGTGCATCAATCTCACATACATGGAGCCTTGAAGATGTCCTCGAGTATATCGACATGGTATCAAAGCCTTCCGTAATCATATATGAATTATACACTCTGTCCAATTACTTCTCTGTCTTTCTGTATGACTCTACTTCTCTCCACATTTTCTTTATACTGATTCATGTCTTAATTCATGTCATAGACATATTGCAGTAGTCTTCTCTCCTTCTTGCTTCTTTTCTTGATTCTTATTTTTCTCTGAAATTTGATATTCTGGTTTAAAATATTCAGAGGTTCAACCTGAGAAAAATAATAGGCAAGATCTGAGTTACTGAAAATCTCAGAGCCAAGAATTGAGTTTCTTTTCTAGAAGGTCTCTTGTCTTCCATCTATTTTCTACTCTAAAGTGAATAACATTTGAATCATCTAATAATGGATACTAGAAACTCTTCTGATAGAAACAGCACACCACCAAGAGAGACTGCTAGAGTCACTACTATTTCTACAATTCTTGATCATAATCATCCCTTGTTCTTGCAATCCTCTGATGTTAGTGGTGTATCTTTGATTTCATTTCAACTTCTTGGATTAGAGAATTATGCCCTCTGGAGCAAATCCATGAGAATAGATCTTCTTGGTAGGAATAAGATTGGGTTTGTAAATGGAAAATGCAAGAAAGAAGATTTTGAAGAGGTATTGTGGGATCAATCGGATAGGGTTAATGCAGTAGTGCAGGCTTGGCTTATGAATTCTGTGTCAAATGATCTATTAAGTGGTATATTGTATGTTGATTCTGCTTATGAAGTTTGGGAGGATCTTAGAGAAATATTTGATAAGGTTGATGGTTCAAGAACTTATGACATACACAGAGAAATAACAACAATTACTCAAGGTAATTCAAGTGTTGCTGAGTATTTCTCAAAACTAAAAACTCTCAGGGTGGAGTTCCAGTCTTTAGTACCTCCTCCCAACTGTGGTTGCCCAAAGTCAAAAGATTTTATGGAATATTTTGAAAGACAAAAGTTATATCAATTCTTGATGGGGCTTAATGAGAACTATATTCAGGCAAGAAGCCAAATTTTACTGATGTCACCTCTACCCTCTGTTAATAAAGCTTACTCCATGGTTACAAGTGATGAGAATCAAAAGTCTATTACAGCTAAGTCTGTTGATTTACTAGGAATAGGACCAAGTGATCTCAGGCAAAATGCAACACATGATCCTACTGCCATGTTTTCAAGAACATGTACAAACTATTAGAAATACAAAAAAAAAATTAACTTGTTTTGTGAAGTCTGCAAGATGAAGGGGCATACAAAGGATACCTGCTACAGAGTGGTGGGTTATCCTCTACATTTCAAGTCAAAGAAAAGAGATTATGTTGCTCATAATATATACACCACTGAGGGAATTGAGTGTGCTAGCAATCCTGACATATCAAGAGCCACTGATACAAAGCTGTCAAATAATTGACAATCTGGAGCACATATGTTCTCAAAGGGACAATATGAGAAGATAATGCAACTCTTGAATCAGAACAGGTTGTCCACAGTATCTCAGGAACCTTCAACAAGTCAATCTCCATATGCTAATGTTGCATATGATGTTTCATAAGGCTTTACTTGTAACTAACATTGTAAAAATGGATTATAGAATTGGTGCAACTAACGATATGGTTTTTTATATTAAAATGCTAACTGAAGTCACAAGAATGAGTAATAATTGAAAAGGAGTACACTTACCCGATGGAGATATGGTGGATGTGACACATACTGGTTCTAGTACTATTTCTGATAAAAGTACACTTAAAATGTGTTTTATCTACCACAGTTCAAGTATAACCTGATGTATGTGTCTCAATTAACCAAAGAGTTGCAATGTGTAGCTATATTCTTTTTTTATTTTTGTGTATTTCAGGATCTTTACAGTGGGAGGGTGAAAGATATTGGTAGAGTAAAAGATGGCCTCTACATGTTAGTAAACCAGAGACCATTAAGGCATTCTAGTGATCAAACAAGAATAGGATTAAATGTGATAGAAAATAAAGTTTCTACTCCTACTTCGGTATCAGAAGAAGATATAGTGATTTGGCATAGAAGACGTGGACATACCTCTAGTACAATACTTAGTAGACTAATTAGAGCTAAGCATGATGTAATAGCAAGTACTGTAAACAAATGTAATATATGTCCATGTGCAAAACAATGTAGACTGTCATTTCCAGTGAGTACTAATAAAGTGTTTTTAGTTTTGAGCTTCTACATATGGATGTGTGGGGTCCCTATAGCACACCAACTTGCAATGGTCACAAGTACTTCCTAACCATAGTTGATGATTATACAAAGGTGAACTGGATATATTTACTGAAACTAAAATCTGATGTATACTTATGCATTAAGCAATTTTTGGTCTATGTTCAAAATTAGTTTAATAAAATAGTCAAGACTATAAGAAGTGATAATGGAACTGAGTTTGTGAATGAGGTATGTAAGAATAGTTTCCTAGATGAAGGGATCATTCATAAAAAATCATGCCCTTACACACCTCAACAGAATGATGTGGCTGAAAGGAAACATAGGCACATATTAGATGTAACTAGAGCTATCACGTTTCAGGCTAATATTCCCTTGAAATTCTGGGGATTGTGTGTCCAAGATGTTGTATACTTAATAAACAGGTTACCCTTAGGACCATCTGGCATAACACCCTTTGAAAAACTTCACAGAAGAAGACCAAATATGAGTCATCTAAGAGTATTAGGATGTTTATGTTATGCTAATGATCTAACTGTCTTTGATAAGTTACAATCTAGAGTTAAAACTT
Organism: Przewalskia tangutica; assembly: GCA_029844215.1. Classification (NCBI taxonomy): domain Eukaryota; kingdom Viridiplantae; phylum Streptophyta; class Magnoliopsida; order Solanales; family Solanaceae; genus Przewalskia; species Przewalskia tangutica. The sequence continues at coordinate 123,338,181 of CM056723.1, forward strand.
GTGCTATGATGGGTTATTCAGAAACACATAAGGGATATATTATATATGATTTACATGGTAAGTCTATTCTTGTTAGTAGAAATATTTCTTTCAGGGAAACTGAATTTCCTTTTAAAGAAGAAACACCAGATAGACACATATTTCAGCTTAATGATCAGGTCTGCAGGTATGATACTTCAAATTCCAATACTATTTTATAAATATCTTTACCTACTACTAATAACCACAGTGAAGATCAAGAAATATCAGGTCAAAGCCTACCAACATCAGAATTCAGTAGCACAATAAGAAATCCAAACCAAATAGTAACAAATACAGAGTCAAGCAAATACTGATATACCTACTAGAAAGTCCAACGGATCCAAACAACCTCCTATTTGGATGAAAGATTTTGTTACTAATCAGACAAACAATATTCCACATTCCATAGTTAACTTCATATCATACACATCAATATCATCTAAATACAAAGATTATATCACAGCCTTTTCAGCAGTGGCAGAACCAAAGAATTACAATGAAGCTTCAAAAGACCCAAGATAGGTAGAAGCCATAAAAGCAGAAATAAAAACATTACAAGAGAATCATACATGGGACATAGTACCATTACCAGAAGACAAACATCCAATAGAATGTAAATGGGTATACAAGATCAAGTATAAGGCAATAGGAGAGGTTGAAAGATTAAAAGCTAGACTAGTAGAAAAAGGGTACAGCCAAAGAAAAGGGATAAATTACCAAAAAACATTCTCACCAGTTGTGAAGATGGTCACTGTCAGGTCCATTCTGGCTCTGGCTACAATCAGAAAATGGCATATACATCAAATGAATGTCTATAATGCCTTTTTGCAAGGTGACTTACATGATGAGATTTATATTGTTATACCCCGTATTTCCAGAGTATGTACGTAAGGACGTACGTAGAAAAGTTTGAGCCTTAAAGTAGGCAAGGGACGAAAATTTTGTTCACAAGTACCGAAAAGAGTCGTTTTCCGACGAAACGTTTTCCGGACTTTGCGAAGGGAAAAATACGGCTATGTCATTTATAATTTTTGCGGATTTTTCCGAGAGACGAAATATTTTGGACCAACGAGAGGGTGACAAGTGTCACCCTCAAGTGGACGGCGAAATAGAGGCTCTTGGCACGTTTTTTTGTGCCTTTGTTTTGGTCAAGGAGTTGGTAGGATATTTTGGTGGTAGATGGATAAGGTACACTTGCCCAAATCTTGACCTTACACTTGCCTAGCACTTGGCTTCATCTTGGCCATTGGTTGGCCATTGGTTGGCCTATAAATACTCCCCTAACTTGAAGGTTTTCTTCATCCCTCAAATGATTCTAAGTCTTGAAATCCCTTTTTCCCCCCTCTTGAGAGCTCTAGCCGAGAGCACCCTTCTCCCCCCCTTAGTGTAGTTTTCGTCCAAGGTTCCCCTCTCCCTTTGTCAAGCCTAGCCGAGAAATACCCCCGTGGTTGAGAAATACTTCTCCAAGTATTGTTGGAATGCCAAAATACTCTAGCCCAAAACCGTTGTAGTATTTCCAAGTACCCGCTATAAGAAAAGCCCCGAAGATACTACTATACTTTCCAAAAGCCACTAAACGAAACCCTATGGAAAAATCTCCATAATTGGTTGGAGTACTAAGTAGAAGTTGTGTAGAACTTCTAAGGGTTTCTTGGAGCGAATTGGAGCGCACGGAGTAGGAGCTAAACCTTGCTCAGGATCGACTTTAAACTTGGATAATTTTGGGCTTATCGAGGTAATAATCTTGTCCCCCTATTGTAATTGGAAATTACATGTTGTAGTAATATATAGTTGTAGTATACTATATATAGAATGAATATTGAGAAGAATTGAACTGTAATTACATAGAAGGATATTAAAGAAGAGAATTGGACTGTAATTACATAGAAGGATGTTAAAAGGAATTGAACTGTACTTACATAGGACTGTATTTACAGTAGACTTGTGTAGCTTAACGGGTAGGGAAGTGCTGCCCGATTTTCCGTAGAATAGAGAACCTACTGCTTAGAATATTCTGCAGAGTAGTCTAGACTTTGATAGACTGGTATAACCTTTATAGGTTGAATGTTCTGCGAGTAGCATGTGCTACTTAAAAGGTGGACAAGGCTAGCCGGGTTATAGCCGTGGAGCGTTTTGCTAATAGTCGTTAATCGTCGCGAGGTATGTGATTCTTCCTATCCTCTTGAGCATGATATTTTAAAAGAATATATATAGTACGGTAGACGTACGTGTGTTAACAGAACGTAGTTGTACGGCAATGTATTTTGACTTAAGCCTGAATAATAAGAATCTTAAAGTATTCCAAAGAATTAAGAAACCTTTTTGAAAGAAGAGTAATGCTTGGTTTTAAAAGCTTAAGAGTTATACTAGCTTTATGGGAAGTTAGGTATAACGACTTAAGAGAGATAAAAAGAATGGTTTATTGATCTTAAAAGTTAAGAGACTTGACTTAAATGAATTAATATGAACTTTGTGTGAAACCTCATTCGTGAGTAATGAGTACTTGGTTTTTAAAAGGAATAATGTTTCTTGATTTGAAATCGAATGAGTATCGACAAACCACTGCAGCGTTAATAAAGGGAAATATTTTGACTAATTAAGTATTATTAAAACCAGTAGAAACCTCCATCTGCATAGAAGCTAAGATGAGACAAAATGATATTACATTTCCTAGATCATGGCTGCTTTAATAAGATTGATTTTGAACAAGAATAACCTACTCACATATAAGACATATGTTTCTCAAATTGTTTAAAAGAGAATTATATTCTTAAGTGATTAAGACTATGAACTACGAAACCTTTCTAAAATAAGAGACTTAAGTACTTGAAATTAGGCAAACTTGAACTTATGGAAAAGAATGTTGTTACTTGATGTTGAAAAGGGAAGTGTTTTGGTTTACCTAAAAATGTGAGTCACTCTATTTTAATACTACGGGCATCGGGTGACCTTTATAAAAGAAATGGATCTTTTAAAAAAAAATTAACGTACGTAATACTTTGGGGTCAGAACCTGGACTTTGGCATAAAATAACCTTGAGTTGTGTGTAACTTGCCTATGCTTGTGGTGATAGCCTTTTTTGTGCAAGTGTTGTATTTCTGTGCTACCGAGTCTCATGAGATGGGCCGGGACACGTATTCCATCTGATTCTTCACCGAGTCTCATGGTATGGGCCGGGACACGTATTCCATCTGATTCTTCACCGAGTCCCATGGTATGGGCCGGGACACGTATTCCATCTGATTCTTCACCGAGTCCCATGAGATGGGCCGGGACACGTATTTCATCTGATTCTTTACCGAGTCCCATGGGATGGGTCGGGACACGTATTCCACACGATTTGTACCTAGACAGCCGGCAGTGAGGAAGGAGTTCCACGGGCATGAGGGATGACTTGAGGGCGTGAGTCCCTGACTTGACATGACTGCTTTTATGTTGTGAACTGTAGTTTGGTTATCATACATGTCTCCTGCTTTATATAGACTATTATGATTTCATTTACTGATTTTACGATTTCACATACTTGGTACTGTTATCGACCTCCTTCGGGCCGTTCACGCCGCAGTAGAGGTACATCGGCCAGGATCATCGCCATAGGATCACGATTCAGCGTGTTGGGAAGCCCCGTTTCTCCGAGGCTTATCTTTTAGTATGTTACCCGAGTCCAGAGGTTCTTATACATTCAGGTATGGCGGGCCCGCCGTCATAGTTGTTGTTGTAAAACTCTTAGAGGTCCAGAGTAATCTTGCAGGCGAGTTTGTAAAAAGGATAACTGTTCGGGTTTTTATGTATATATACAGAAGGCAACTGTTTTGGTTAGCCTGTTTTTTTATCAAATCTCTTGTTACATGTTTATGTTTTATTTCCGCTGATTTTCTCTGATGATTGTATCACTAGGGTGCCCGGGGTAAGGCACCAGTCACGGGCCCGGGTTCGGGTCGTGACATATATGGACTTGCCACAAGAACTCATCAGTCAGGGGGTAAAAGACAAGCTTGTAGACTGATTGAATCATTGTATGGACTTAAATGAGTACCAAGCCAATGGAATTTCAAACTTATAAAAGCTCTGATGAAAATGAAGTTCAAGCAGTCACAATATGAACATTCACTGTTTATCAGAAAAATAGAAAAATGAATAACATTGATACTAGTTTATGTAGATGATATGCTTATCACTGGGGATCACTTGGAACAAATCAATGAAACCAAGTAGGAGCTACATCAGCCATTTAAGATGAAAGATCTGGGAGAGTTAAAATATTTTCTAGGTATTGAGTTTGCAAGATCAGAAAAGTGAATACTAATGCATCAAATGAATTATGCATTAGAACTAATATCAGAACTTGGCTTATCTGCAGCTAAGACTATAAACACTCCTATTGACTACAGTCTGAAGTTAACCATAAGAGAATATGATGAATACACTCATTCACAAAAAACATACAGACAAGGAGAAAACAAGTTCAGAAGATGCAGTGATACAAGATGTCAGTTCCTATCAGAGACTGATAGGGATTACTCTACTTAATAGTTACAAGACCAGACATTTCATATAGTGTACAAACACTAAGCCACTTCCTACAACAACCCAAGAAATCACATCTGAATGCAGCAACCAGAATAGTCAAGTACATCAAAAAATAAAGCTATGTATAAGTGCATGCTGCTCAAAGAAGTATGTAGTCATGTGGATAAACGTCTAATAAGTTTAATGATCGTATATGTGAATGTAAAATTAATTTGTAAGTTTCAAAATACAGTTAAATTTATAGAAAAGTTGTTTATTGAGACGTAAAATTGTAATCTTTAAGATTTTCATGTTTTGTTGTTGATAAAAGTCATCAAAATTTTCAGGTTTTCATAGATCTTTTCTATCGTTTGTTGGGTTTGAACTCTTCGATCTTACTACTTGAAAATGCAGAAATATTAAGCTACAATAGAAATAATTTAGTAAAATTGCCTCTCTCTCTCTCTCTCTCTCTCTATATATATATATATATATATATATATATATATATATATATATATATATATATATATATATTAACTTTCTTCCCCAATATAAGAATTATTGTTCTTATCTAGATCTTGATTTTTCATTTATCGAAGAATGAATTTTTAGTGTTGGCATCAAATTTTGTTTCTTGATTTAAAACATCGCAAGGGATATAAATAAATATTTTTTCTTATTTTAAAATATGACAATGAATATTAAGACATGAGGAATGGTAAGAGAAATTAGTCAAAATAGATAGTATTTTTTAGATTGTTTCATAAAATTAGTAAAATGTGAAGGAGAATTGACTCAGATACTCAAGGAAGGATGACAATTTCCGAAAGGTATATATGTGGAGAGAGAAAAAAAGAGAAAAAAATATACTAGAATTTATAACTTATGATATACTTTGTTAAATTTAATTAATTAAATTATGTCTTAAAAAGAATTATATAGGCATAATTTAAGATAATGGTTAGATCAAGAAATCTTTAAAATAGATCGATTATAATATTTGGATTAAAAATATCACGATCCCAAATCACTAAGTCATGTCGGCACCTATCATTTTTCACCTCGGTATGCGAACCATTTCCTTATTCATTAATTCAACACCATAAAGTAAATAAGTCAGAATAAATAAAAAATTAAATCATGTCATAAAGATCATAAATGCAAAAGTACGATAATAATACAACCCCAAGGAAATGATCTGAAACAATACAATAGCCACTAATGAATACATGTCTGAATAATACATAAGTCTCAAATGTGAAATATTATCGAAGATTGTGATAAATACAAGTAAATAAGAAGGAGTCTCCGGGCAGCGGAGCCATCTAGCATGCTCACCCTAGAAACTCAACAGCAGAATCTCGAAATCAATCTTGAGGAGTCGATGTGAAATCAGTCACGTACTCTGCATTCAGAAAAGAATATAACAAGGTAGTATCAGTACAAACACTATGTACCAGTAGATATCATAGGCCGGCAACAGTTAGCTAACATATATATAAGAAAGAAATTTAAGAATAGACATGCTCGCAGTTAAGTACAAATACTATCACAGTCCAAGACTAAACAACCCAAGTATAGAGAATCAAGTCAGAATTCAAGGTATATAAATGTAGTAATGAGTAATATGCAATTCAATGGTCAAATGTAACCTCAGTACACACATGCTCCGAGCAAAATATCTCTACGTCCCGGCAGTCACAACCAATGGGGGACTTGCAAAGTCCATATGTCACTCCCCCGATCCCAACAAAAGACATCGGATATCGGACACTCATACGATCCCGACAAAGACCTTGGGCAATGGTCAATCATCTCTCTATTACGCTCTTCGGTAAAGACATTGGAGTCTACACTCTCTCACTTATCATCATTTTCAATCGTAGTTTTAACAAATCATCAATGAATAGGAATGTATGTCATGCATGATATCAATTACGCTTATCATAAAATACACTTTACAATTTCAAATTTTATTCATTATCCTTCAAATTTCGATGATAAGTGAGATATCAAGAGAGATGAATGCAATACAACTCACAAAATATAGCAAATATAGCGACAAGCCCTGATCGGTGTATTTTATATACACCTTTTGAGTCAGTTTTAGTTAGTCTTTTGTCCCGTTTTGCACATATAAGTGTCGTATTAGGATAGTTTTTCTTTCTTTTGAGTCAAAGTGGTTAAAATGGCCAAATGGCGGAAAAAGGAGCAAAAAGAGGGCAAAAGAGGAGATGCCATAGCTGAAAACAGAGAAAGTGGCGAACGAGGTCGAATCCATCGGCCGCGCAGCGCGCGCGCGCCACTATCCGCAGAGGTCGCGAAGACTTCAGCGCGCGCTCGCATAGCAGATATCAGGGCCGCGGCGCCAACTCACCCGACGGATTGCAGAACTTCCGGCCGCGCTGCTCAGCGCCAGGCAGGCGCCGCTGGCGCGCCGACGCTGAAAAATTAGGTTTTTGGACGAAATTGCAGGCCAGCTCGAAGGAACAGAGGGAGGCGGTTTTCAGCCTATAAAAGGAGAACCCTAGGCAGTTTTCAAGGGTTCCCCTTCTTGCACAACACAAGGCTTTTTGCTTGGAGATTGGAGACCATAGTTTAGTAATTTCTTTTCCTTTTCTTGTTTTTATTTCAGTTTTTGCATAATGAACTTTGAATTAGTTCTTGTCATGTCAATGGCTAGGAACTAATTCTCTTATAGGGCTTTCCATGTTGAATTTTTAGAAACTTATGTTATAATTTAATGCATGCTTATGGTTATTTTTCTTATTGTTAGATCTATCCAATAATTGAGTTGAATTCTTGGTAATTAATTGACAACTAATTATCACTATATGATTTCTAATCGATTCAAAGAGGGGATTGTGAATATGTTGTAAGTTGGGTAGACATTCTTGGATTGGGGATGAAAATACCTCAATTATTTATGTAGCGTTAATGAGAGGCTTAACAACCCTAATTTTACGCATGGTACGTGACGGTTAACTAGGTTTTTGTTCTTAATCCTCCTATAGAGTTATCCTTATCACCGAAAGGTAGGTAAGGTGTGATACTGGGGTTGAGTGTTTATATAACCCTAACGGGAGTATAAAACGATTTCGTAAACCTGCTTTCTCCAAAAGAAGAATACCATAAGTTATTGCATTAATGAGTAACATAAGCGGATAGTAAGGAGACGTGGAGGCCCTATTCTCATCACCACTGAAGTAAATCCTTATAGTTAAATAGCTTTCATAATTCTTAGTTATAAACAACAAATCCAAAGATCAATTTACCAAATAGATACCAAAAGATAGATAATTGGTAATTGAACCCTAATCCTTGTGGACGATATTCGGTCTTATCAAGACTATACTACTTGTCACGATAACGTGCACTTGCGTTTAAAGTGTGTGCATCTTACCACGCATCAAGTTTTTGGCGCCGTTGCCGGGGATTAGGCATAGTTCAATATCAAATTTGTCTATTTTTAATTTCTAATTTGGTTTCTAATTTTTATTTTAATTTTTACGTTTTTTTTAATATTTTTTTTGGAAAATTCGAGGTGTCGTGATTTGTTGTCTGTTTTTGATCTATTTCAGGAATTCAGTTTATGCGAAGGAGAAGAGGAGCAGACACTCTTGTTCCCTTCAATCCAGAAATTGAGAAAACCTGTAAACAAAACAGAAAGAATCAGCGGATTGCAACTTTGATAGAGATGGAAGGTGTTCAAAACAACGGGATGAGAGAGGGGTTAGGTGAAAATCAACCCCATCCAGGAATACCTAGGCAAGCGCCAATAGACATGGAAGAGAGAGTCCAAGTCCAACCAGAAAGAAGTTTGGGAGACTATGTGCTGCCAAGAGTGAATGGAGCACAGACATGCATTAGGCTCCCTGCAATAGGAGCTAACAACTTCGAAATAAAACCGCAATTCGAGTACGGTACGACACAGCAATTCAGAGGATCGCCATCGGAGGATCCACATACGCACATAGCTAATTTCGAGCTATGTGCAACGTTCGATATAACGGCGCATCGATGATGCCGTCAGATTGAGGCTCTTTCCTTCTCACTCGGATAGAGCAAAAGTATGATTGAATTCCCGCCACGATTCGATTTTTACATGGCAAGAGCGCACGTAAATTCCTAGCCAAGTTCTTTCCCATGTAAAGCAAAGAAATCGAGGAGTTGAACAACTTCTACCAAGCTGCTGGAGAATCCGTATATGAAGCTTGGAAAAGGTTCAAGGATCGACAGAGAAAGTGCCCACACCATCGTGATTGTGGAACTTGGTCCACATCTTCTACAACGGGCTGAGCAGTACAACCAGAACCATTATAGATGCAGCAGCAGGTGGAGCATTCATGAGGAAACCAGCACACGACGCGCGGGAGTTATTCGACGATATGGCCACTAACAACCATGTCACAAGAGAGGTCGACAAGTGGGAGGAGAATCGCGAGTCCACGAGATAGATGCTATTGCCGCCTGAATGCCTGGGCCGCCCTTTGGCGAAACGGTTGCAGAACATACATACGATGTCGATGAACGCGTGCAGATGCCTAAAAACCGTGAGATATGCGGTGGCCCACATACATTCGACAGGTGTCCTTCAGATGATCCCAACAATATACCAATGGAGCAGGCAGAGTGTCAAGCATTAGGTAATTATCAGAGGCAACAGAACAACCCCTACTCCAACACTTATAATCCAGGGTGGAGGAATCACCCAAATTTCTCATGGAAAGGAGACTGTGGCGCAGACCGCACTGCGGGCAGCAGACCGCACTGTGGCGCAGAATCCAGACAGGGGCGATCGTAACCAATGCAACCGTAATCAGCAGTCCTTCATTCAAGCCCCACAGCCTCAATACCAATGCACCGCCAAAGAAGAAAGCTGACGAGCCGAAGCAACGGATAAAGACTTGCCAACGCCGACGCAGATTCATGACAGGCGATCCTCGCTCAAAAACTTGAAACACAAGTGGTCAATAGCAAAGCATAAACAAGAAAGCCACAGGACATTGCCAAGCAACACTGAGGTAAATCAGGAAGCGATGTCGCAAACAGCAATGAGAAGTGGAAGACAATTGAGCGGACTCACCTCACCAAGAATCGAGAAGAAGGCAGAGTTAGAAAAAGAGGCGTGATTGAGCCCAACCCAAGAGTAGAGAAAACTCCAGAAAGAGTATACAGAGAAGATCCCTTTCCCCAGAGACTACAAATGAAAGGCGGTTGATAAACAATTCTCCAAATTTTTGGAGACCTTCAGAAGTCAGATATCAACATACCCTTCATAGAAGCATTAGAGCAGATGCCTCCTATTTCAAGTTTATGAAGGAGATATCGGGGAAAAAGAAGTCGCGAATCACGAAATAGTAGCACCGAGAAGAGTGTAGTGCTATCTTGCGAGAAAAAGTTGCCACCAAAGCTAAAAGATCCAGGAGCTTTACACTACCTTGCACAAGCGTGGTAACTTGCAACAGAGCTCATGTGATTTAGGGCAAGTATAAATCTAATGCCTTATCGGTATTTAAAAGATTAGAGTCATGAGGCCAAACCAACCACAAGAAGCCTGCAATCGCCGACGGTGACGATGGTTCATCCAAGAGGCAAGATCGAGTACGTGATTGTAAAAGTAGGAAAATTCTTCTTTCCTGCGGACTTCCTCATTCTTGATATGGAAGAAGACGCGGAAATCCCTATCATATTGGGGAGGCCATTCCTAGCAACGGGGAGAGCGTTGATTGATGTTGAAAGAGGAGAGTTAACATTAAGGGTAGAGAATGAAGAAATGGTGTTTAAAGTTTTTAAACAAGTCATTGAGCCACCAACCATGAGTGGGTGCTTTGCAATCAGCACCATCAAACCCCCATGCGAGCCAATACAAGTTAACCAAAGAGAGATGAGCCCAAGAAAGCAGGCATGATTTGCTGAAATGCCACTAAAGGAGGTAAGTGTTCCTGAACTCCCCCTTACTGATAATGCTAAAAAGAAAAGAAGAAAAAGAAAACGCCAAATGTGGAGGAAATGGATTGGTTGGGGGCTTAATCCACCCCAGGGTTATTAAGGCTAAGGAACTTGCGTCCGGCTAAAAGACGTTAAAGACAGCGCTTGTTGGGAGGCAACCCAATGTTTTCAATTATGTTGTTTTAATTTTTGTCGTTAGTTTATTTCATTTTGTCTAAGAACAGTCTCACGGTCTTGGGGTCTTGTGTTTGTGTTAGTGACAGGTACAGGCAAATAAACCGGAGGACGAAAAGATGAACGAAAGCCAGGATTTCTAGAAAAGCGGGTAAGCGTCGCGGCGCCCAGGAGCAGGGCCGCGGCGTCAAAATAACCGAACATGCGCTGAAGTTTAAGCGCCGTGGAACCCAGGAGCAGGGCCGCGGCGGCAAAAATCCAGAAAAATGTGCCAAGTTTAGTAGCCTTATTTCCAGAATGGTCGCGCGAAAGTCCGAAGGCCTTGAAGATTAGCGCGCGGCTAGCGAACATGCGGCCGGCGAATCGAAGCGTAAAACGCCCAAAAATCAGATTTTCCCCAATTCCAATTTCAAAAACCTAACCCTTCCTCTTCAAAAACCCACGAAATTCCAAAAATTTGCCCACAAATCCTCCACAAATCCAACCCAACCACAACCAAAACTTTTAAATTCCTAAAAACCCTTAGCTATCTCAAACAACGAAGCTCCATTCCATAAGCCTCAAACCATCAATTGAAACATGAACAACTTGAATCTTCTCAGAAAAATGTAATATTTTTTCTGTTCTTGAATCCTTTACTGAAGTCACAGGAGGTAGTAGTTTGAAGGAGTATTGTAGTTGAAGTAGTTGGGTACTGAAAAGTTGATTGTGAAGTTGGAGAAAAGAGTAGAAAAGGAGTGTGGGAATTGGGTAGAAAAGTTGAAGTTTGGGGGTATTGTGTTCGCTGCTAGTTGTTGAGTGTGTAGGAAACATTTGTGCCACTAAATTAGAAGCTGTAGACTTTGTTTTAAAAATGTCCACCAGAAAGAGAAGAGGCTCCACATCCACCCCAACCCCACAATACGACGAAAATAGGTTTGTGAGTTACCAAGTCTTCCAAAGATACAAAAGGCTTGATACCAGACCCGTAATACCAGAAAGGGGAATGGATTACCAGAGGGAATCATATGGGGAGGAAGACGTTTATGAGCCCATCCGGGCTATGATTGAGCTAAGGGGGTGGAGAAGATTTGTCAATCCGGAGAAGATAACACAAGTGAATACATCAATGGTGCGTGAATTCTATGCCAACTTTCCGGAGAGAGTGGAGAGGGGATGCTTTGTAAGAGGTAATTATGTGTCTGTAACAGCAGAAGATATAAATGCACAATTAAAGACAGTTGATGTCGAAGAAAGCAGTGATTGGAATCACTTTCGAACGTGGTCTCGAAGCACCGACCGCATCGACTGGAATGCTGTTGCAAACACCGTCAGCTACCCTGGAGCTGCTTTTGATATTGGAAGAAATGGAGCTAGAGCACTGAGCAGGTGTCAATTCAACAAGGCAGCCAAGGCTTGGCTGTATTTCGTCAGTGCCCGCATGATTCCATCCACGCACTTCACCAGAGTGCCAGAAGATAGGATTAAGTTGATTTATGGAATTATGAGGGGGCTGACAATTGATGTGGGAAAGGAGATAGTGCAGAGCATTGAAGAAATCAGCAGGTTGGTGACAACAGGTGGATTGGGACATGGCTCACTTATCACCAGTTTATGCAACATGAATGGAGTCCCAATCCTACCCACTGACACGCATGAGAGGAACCAACTGCCGGTGTCCTATGGGATAGTGCACTCTTTCCTGCACCAAGCCCCCAAAGTGACGGCACGAAGAGTACAACCAGCAGCAGCAGCAGCAGAGGCCGCCATGGACGAAGATGAGCCTGAAATAGGGGCTCAATATGAAGCAGGACCTAGCCACCGGCCAACCACAGGAGCAGAACCTTCAGCGCCCACGATGGAGCAATTGTTTCAAAATCAGATGAGGATGATGCAGACCTTGGAAATAGTAGTACAAGGACAGCAAGAAACAAGGCAACAAATCAACGAGTTGAGTTCCTTGTTCAACCAATGGTCGATGCATTATCCACCGCCACCACCACCATTTTAGCCAAAGTCTGTAAGTGTCTTATTTCTTTTATTGTCTTTGAGTCTTGCACACATTGGGGACAATGTATGATTTAAGTTTGGGGGTGTTTTATTTGTGTCTTGTTTTATTTGTGTCATGTTATGTTTTAGTTAAGTCTTTTTGATTGTTTTATGTTTATTTTGAGTCACCAAATTTTTTTTGCTTTTTTTGAATCATAATTGCCCGTCAAAGATCATATATGATGTAGTTGCTAGAAACACCTAGTGAAGAAAGGTGGAATAATGTAACGGAATAGAAGCAACTATCTGAACACCTAGGTTAGATATGCCAAAAACTCACAAAATCTGTCTATTTGGAGTTTTCTTGCTCAAATTGTGCATGCTAAATGATGAATACTTATGTGTTATGATTGCTTGCTATTTGAGGCGAAATAGTTAGGATATGCATGTTAGGGAGATGACTCAGGCATTTCTTTGATAGTCAATTCTTACCTTTCTTTTCTATCCCAGACTTTAAATATATCCCTAGTTAGCCTCATTGAGCCTAAAGATTGAACTTCTTCTTTGACACCCATATTCCCACAAACTGTGTCATAAGTAAAAATATGAAATAGTGGAGTATATTGTGTTAAAAAAAAAAGACGAAAAGAGTGAATAAGTTTGATGCACCCCAATGAAAAAGTAATAAGAAAGAGGCAAAAGCCTAAGTTTGGGGGTGCTTATTATTAATACACTTCACTCTCCCAAAACAAAAGAGGGGAAAGATAGAATTGAAGTGAAGGAAAGAATCAAAAGAAAAAGGAAAAAAATTGGAAAGCTAAAGAGCTTATGGTACACGAAATGAGCCTAAATGCCTATTTTTACCTACCTATACCTAAGTCTACATTACAACCCTTAAAGTCCTGAAGATCTCTTTTATGCATAACCAGAATTAGTGGAGAATAGCAAGTAAGCATGCCATAGGACTTTTGAATTTTCATGCATGATTTAGTATATTGACTTCCATTAAGCATGATAAATATGAGTTTGCGAAATATCTAGCTCAATGTGTTTAGTGGGTTGAAAAATTTCATGTTACATGTTCCTGCATATTATTCTGCTAACCTTCATGTTTTTCTAGATAACACTAATGCAGCAAAAGTGATCAATGGCAGTGAGTCCTTTATTTCTCGTTTCTTGAGTCTTTTATTTTATTTCTTTCTATCTTTGCTCGAGGGCGAGCAACGGTTAAGTTTGGGGGTATTTGATCGGTGTATTTTATATACACCTTTTGAGTCAGTTTTAGTTAGTCTTTTGTCCCGTTTTGCACATATAAGTGTCATATTAGGATAGTTTTTCTTTCTTTTGAGTCAAAGTGGTTAAAATGACCAAATGACGGAAAAAGGAGCAAAAAGAGGGCAAAAGAGGAGATGCCAGAGCTGAAAACAGAGAAAGTGGTGAACGAGGCTGAAATCCAGACCGGCGCCGCGGCCTCTGCGATCAAAGTAGGGCGCGGCGCACTATCCAGAGAAGGTCGCGAAGACTCGACCGCGGCGCCCTCGAGCAGCCAGATATCGGGCCGCGCGCCAAATCACCCGACGGATTGCAGAACTTCCGGCCACTGCTGCGGGCAGCGGCGACGCGGAAAAATTAGGTTTTTGGACGAAATTCTGGGTCAGGCCTGAAGGAAAAGAGGGAGGCGGTTTTCAGCCTATAAAAGGAGAACCCTAGGCAGTTTTCAAGGGTTCCCCTTCTTGCACAACACAAGGCTTTTTGCTTGGAGATTGGAGACCATAGTTTAGTAATTTTTTTTTCCTTTTCTTGTTTTTATTTCAGTTTTTGCATAATGAACTTTGAATTAGTTCTTGTCATGTCAATGGCTAGGAACTAATTCTCTTATAGGGCTTTCCATGTTGAATTTCTAGAAACTTATGTTATAATTTAATGCATGCTTATGGTTATTTTTTTTATTGTGAGATCTATCCAATAATTGAGTTGAATTCTTGGTAATTAATTGACAACTAATTATCACTATATGATTTCTAATCAGATTCCGAAAGGGGGGGATTGTGAATATGCTGTAAGTTGGGTAGACATTCTTGGATTGGGGATGAAAATACCTCAATTATTTATGTAGCGTTAATGAGAGGCTTAACAACCCTAATTTTACGCATGGTGCGTGACGGTTAACTAGGTTTTTGTTCTTAATCCTCCTATAGAGTTATCCTTATCACCGAAAGGTAGGTAAGGTGTGATACTGGGGTTGAGTGTTTATATAACCCTAACGGGAGTATAAAACGATTTCGTAAACCTGCTTTCTCCAAAAGGAGAATACCATAAGTTATTGCATTAATGAGTAACATAAGCGGATAGTAAGGAGACGTGGAGGCCCTATTCTCATCACCACTGAAGTAAATCCTTATAGTTAAATAACTTTCATAATTCTTAGTTATAAACAACAAATCCAAAGATCAATTTACCAAACAGATACCAAAAGATAGATAATTGGTAATTGAACCCTAATCCTTGTGGACGATATTCGGTCTTATCAAGACTATACTACTTGTCACGATAGCGTGCACTTGCGTTTAAAGTGTGTGCATCTTACCGCGCATCAAGCCCACAAACCAGTCAACAATACCAAACCTGAGTAATCTAGTCCAACTTCATACCCGAAGGCATAACATGTTTTCTCCGACATTATCTAACTCTACATATGCTTCGCTAACCGAGTCTAACCAGAAGGTAAGATGTAACTTACCTAGATATCGAGCCGGAGCCACAATATATCACACCTTAGCCTTGCCATTCTGAGAATCGTGATAGTACTCAAAGTCTAAACATTATTGAAATCTACGTTAGAACATGCAACTAACAACACACATAACGCTAGACTATTCCTTAATCTCAGCTCAACTATAGAAAAAAGGGGAATCGGGCCCACAAGGATAAAACGGTCATTTTAAAAGTGAAATGCAATTCAACATTCTAGGAGTTCAATCCTACTCATCAATTGCTAAAATAACTCAAGGTTAGGCCAATTACTTGATTCAAGTGAAAACTCTCAATTTGGGTATGAACCCTAATTTTTCAACATTCAAATTCATCAACATAAATGGAAGATTCAAGTCTACAAACTATGAAATCATCAACTTATATGATTATATAGTCAAATCCTCCAATAATTTTCATTTAGAAAGACTAGAACCCTATTCATGAAGTTATCATCGAAATCCATATTTTCTCCTAGATTCTAATGGGTTTCTATCATGGATTTAAGTTTAGAAAAGTTAAAATAATAAATACTAGGTTGAGTGACTTACCACAAAAGAGAAATCACCAAGAAATGTTTGAAATCACCCTAAGAGTGCTTTGAAGGAATATTTTCGAAAGGGGGAAATAAAGGGTTTAATTTACACTTAAAAGGATTTTGGTTTCCCTGTCACCCGCTACAAAGGTCCATGTCCACCGTAGCAGATCCCACACCCTTTGTCCTAAGCAAAACACATACATTCATTGTAGTGGACCGCCGTCATGCGATGGTTTCCACTACGCATTGCGGTCCATGTCCATCAGAGCGGAGCCCGCTGCATGATCCCAAGCAAAACACATACCTTCGTTGTAGCGGTCCGCTGCGACAGTCACAACGTCCGCTGGGGCGGACCAAACACCAGCATATTTTATGTTATCACAATTTCAACCCGAAATTCAACAATCATGAGACCTCCTCAACATAAATCATATATGCACACATATGTAAAAACACGCTAAAGACTCACTCGTAGTCTTCGAATTTCTATCGGAGATCTATTTCTTTGGGTCAACCCCAATGTTTTAAAACTAACTTTTCAACCAAATAGATGAAAACACTCCCAAGGGTCTCGGGAATCAAACTAACTATACCTCCAAGTCATAATCGACCCTTCAGACCTCACAAAATCGAGGAAATTTTGAAAAAGGTATGTTTACTTAAAAGTCAACTATCGGTCAATGTTTACACTTAAAGGTTCTAATTTCTCAACTTCCACTAAGATCATCCGATGACTTTGGGGATTGAGTCAACAGGGGTAAAATGATCAAAAGCTCAATAACAACCAAATGGGTCATTACATCAGATACCAATTGAACAATCGTTCATCCTCGAATGAAGAAAGAGAGTACGAAAGTTGACAATAGCCAAGGAATCTTTATTATAACTGCACTGAAGCCTCCACGGTATGAACATCAAATTACTACTCGTTCACCTTATCAGTCACAACTTCCTCTAACTTGGCTAAAGTCCCCATTTTCATATTTCCATACTTAAATTTCTCTCACCACCGATTCCCAAATATAAAAACTGCTTTTGTTGGAATTATTTGATTCGATATAACCCTACCTCTGAATGTGATCAATAGGTCCCATAAACATTACTCAAAACAACACCAACCTTTAGATATAGACACAATCATATTCCACTCTGAATCGATAAAATATGTTGATTCCGCTAACCTTTCTTTTACCCTTCTATTGTCGTTTTTCACACCACGATATCTTAGAAACACATAAACACGAGCCTGAAACCATGACTTACTCTTGTCAAAAAAGAATTCTTGCTTTATCGGAGCAACTCTATGCAATTCCATCAAAATGATCTTACTCATAATCGACTTTGCTAGTTTTAAATCTTCTTAAACCTTCAAATCACAATATCAGAAGCATACCGCTGAATATCCCGCCGAGCCAAGCTCGTATGACACCATTTGATCACTCTAAAGACCTCTTGAAATCATAGTATCTCCTTAAATCATTACTAAGTATAGACGTAATCCATTACATTTGTCCGAGTAATTGCTGTTGGTAAAATATCATCAGGCCACTCATAAAACTTTGCCCTATTTTATACTCCATAAATAGACATGTGGATTAGAACACCACTTGAATTTTGTTATGGATTTGTATATATTCTTCTAAATAATACTTTTACAAATGTTACTACTTTATTCGTCCAAAATTAATTGTTACTTATAATTTGCTTTTTTGACAGTAAATTTAATTAATATTTGAATTAAATTAAATTAGATCAACTCAATATATTACCATTAAAATTTTGATATTCAAAGGACTATACAAATGGTACTTAGAAGTTGCAACTTTTACATACCTTTAATAAAATTATATTTTAAAATATTGGAATTTTTTTTGCATTGTTTGACTCCTGCAAAAAATAAAATATAACAACTAACTTGAAATGGAAGGAATAATATTTATCAATTGTCAATATTTAATCATCAATATTACTCCATCAATTCCACTTTATGTGATGTAATTTGATGGGACACGGGATTTAAAAATAAAAGAAAGACCGTCGAAATTTATGGTTTAAATCAAATCATAGATATTGTGTGACCATAAACTATTTCATTAAGGGTAAAATGAGAACTTTAAAGTTAAATAATTTTTCGCTCTATCCTATTTTACATGACATGGTTCGAATTTTGATGGTCAAATTTCTTAAATTTTTATCGTGTACTCGGACATAAATTTTTTATTTTCAAAAATTAAATATTTAAAACCACGTAAGAAGTAATATAAGTCATAATAATTAACAATTAAAAATATTTAAAATACATACGAAACTATTGCGGTAAAAATGCGTTTGACTCTCGAAATCTGAAAAATGCTACATAAATTCAGACGAAAAATATTAAATATAAAAATAATATCATTCTTTTTTAAACCAACAAAAATAAGTCACATAAATTGATACAAAAACAGTAGACCAAAAGGAATAAAGACATTTCTTCTAGGTGCTTTAGGGAGTATTAAATATAGAAAGGTACTCCCTCCGTTTCAAGTTATCCGTTGTAATTCTCTTTTACACACCTCTTAAAAAAACATTAATTAAAAAGAGTTTTTAACTATTTTATCCTTCGTCGTATTTGAACAATCATAACATCACCCTTAGTTCTTTTTCTTAACTTGGAAAGTTTAGTAGGTGTTTCTACTAAACTTCTCATGTCCAGATTGCCTTCTATATCTGCTAATTTTTGTTGACGAAGGAACCCGCAGCCGCTACTCTTTCGAGTGCGCACAGGGTAAACCGGTGTGTGATAGCGCGCAAACCACGCCACCATGTAAACTACACTTGGCAAGCGTATGGCCTCAACCAAGAAAGTTTATGCAGGATCGAACTCGCGACCATGGCCCCGCGGTCATCGCTACACTTCTTTTCTACCTCATGCTTCTATATCTGCTAATTGAATCCTTGCTCTATTGACAAATCAAATTAGTCATGTTAGGCCCGTACATCACACGAGCATACATTGCTAATATGATTAAAAGGATCATGTAATCCCTTGATTTTTAAGGAATAGTTCATAAAAGTCATGTTTTCAACACCAAAGTATAGTTGTTGTAATTATGGACTTGATTTAATAAAAAATTAACTACAAAAAAGTATAGAACTGACAATAAAATTTAGCAGCAATAAATATATTATTGCTAAAAATATAAATGGTAATAAAAAATTAATATATCGTTGCTAAAAACATAAATGACAATAAAAAACAACTTATTATTGTGAAAACCTATCACATCGGAGGTTATTACAACGGTATGCAACAATTTTTGTTGTTAGGAAAAAAACTTTTGAAAACATATATGGCAATAAAATTATTGTTGGCAAATATATTTCTTCTTGTTTTCTAATTCCCCCCCCCCCCCCCCGCTAACATTTTTGGTGGAGCCATATTCTAATTACAAAATGAAAAGAGATGGAGAGAGGAAGACAATCTCTTATAATGCCCTAATCTTATCCTGCAGTGTTTTCATATGAAATATAATTATTGTTTCTACGACGATTTTGGAAGTTGCACTAATTTAGCTTCTTTCACTTCATCAAAAAGTTATTTGGTTAATATATATATCATGATTTTTAGCCTCTAACATTAGTGTACTTGAGAAACATGCTACAAAGTGACAACAGTTTGTATCCTAAGATCCTTTTTTCCTTTCGGTTTCTTTTTTGTTTTTGCTGTACAATCACAGTTGTACCTAACAAACATTGATCACCAAAAAAAAATTACTTCTTCCGTCCTAAAATACTTATCATATTTTTAAAAAAAAAGTCAATTTGATTAAATTTAAAATTAAATTAGATTATATTAATTTAATATTTTAAAATTAAAATTTAGATATTCGAAAATTATATGAAAAGTATTATAAGTTGCAATTTTTCTCATATTAATATTGTAGAATGGTGTAATTCTCCTTGATTTGAGACTTCTCATTAATGCAATATATATATAGATGTTTACAATTACAAAACCTAATTGGAGAAGAATCTTTACTTTACATAATTACACTAGAATAATAATTACAGAATATATGTAGAATATTTATTCTCTATCACCCCCTCAGTTGGAGTAGGAGGAGGCCGAACGCTCAGACTGGATTTGAAGTCAAGGAACATTTGTCGAGGAAGTCCCCTAGTAAATATATATGTGTACTGATAGGAAGAAGGAACATGTAACACCCGAACATGGCCCATGACAACCTTCTCATGAACAAAATGAAATATTCATCTCAATATGTTTGGTTCGTTGATGCTGAATCGGGTTATGAGATAAATAAACAACATATATGTTATCATAATAGACAAGATATGTCTTACGTAAGGGACAATGAAGCTCTAGCAGAAGATTTCTGAGCCAACAGATCTCAGCAACAACGTTCACTACGTCTCTATATTTTATTTCTGCACTCGAACGGGATAGTGTTATTTGCCATTTGGCAGACCACGAGATGAGATTATCACCCAAATACACAGTAGCCAGAAGTAGAACGATATGTGTCTGGATATCTGCCCCAATCGGTGTATGTATACGACATCAGCCTGGTCGGTGCAGATGGATAAAGATGTAATCCGTAGTTAAGAGTACCCTTACATACCAAATGATATATTTAAGAGCGGTAAAGTGAGGCTCCCTGAGAGCATGCATGAACAAAAACATCTGTTGAACGACATATGCAATATTGGGCCTAGTTAAGGTAAGATACTGAAGTGCACCAGCAAGACTCCTATAGAAAGAAGGATCGAGCACAGTATCCCCGTTATCTGCACTGAGTTTCGAATTCAAGTTAACTGGAGTGGTCATGATCTTGTAGTTTGTCATTTTAGCCCTGTAAACAATATCTTCTGCATACTTACGCTGGCACATAAACATTGCATTTTCAGATATGGTCACTGAAATCCCCAAAAAATAACTTAACTTACCCAAGTCTATCATAGAAAATTCGAATTTGAGCAGGGTAATGATCTCGTGTTTTAGCACATCAGATGAGGCAGTCAGAATAATATCATCCACATAGAGCAAAATGTATGCAGCGTCATTATCTCGATGTAAAATGAAAAGTGAATTATCACTTTTGTTGCACACGAACTCGATCTGCATGATGTAAGTGGCAAAACGTTCATACCAAGTCCTATGGGCTTGTTTCAAGCCATAAAGTGACTTTTGAAGATGTTAGAAATATTGAGGAGCCTCTGGATTCACAAAGCAAGACGGTTGATACATATAGATAGTTTCTTTCAAATCCCCATATAAGAACTCATTTTTCACATCAATTTGATGAATCAACTAGTTCTTTCCTATAGTAACAGTGCGAATGGTGGCTGGTTTGACCACTGGACTGAAGGTCTCACCACAATCAACTCCCTTTTGTTACCCATTTCATTTGTCATAAGTCTCTCCTTATGACGTTCACGCTCACCATTATCCCTGAATTTATGCTGATATATCTACATGCAACGAATCATATTCACCCCCTCTGGTCTCGGAACAAGATCACAATGGCGTTGTGTAGTGAGCACATTAAATTTCTCACGCATGATCGCATTCCAATTCGGGTTAAGCTTGGCTAATTTTAGATTTTTAGGTATATGTGAGATAGTCTGAGTGGATAGGTTAAAGTGAATTTTCAGTTTGAAAAGATTTCTATATGATGGATCGGAAGCGGGACTGATTGGGTCACAGACAGTGGAGTGGTTACGGGCAGTGGGGTGGTTGGGTCACAGGTAGTGTGGTCGATGACATGGGATGGGTGCCATGATGTATTGTGTTTCTAATGAGGGGGGAAGTATTCGGATCATCAAGGAAGCCGTAATCAGTGACTTGAAAGTTTTGGACGTTTGTAAATGGGAAAAAGTTCTCCTCGAATGTGACATGGATAGAGAATAGGATTTTATTTGTGAACAAATCAAACCATAAGTACCCCCTATGGTTTGATGGGAAACCTAAAAAATGGAAGGGGTAATTCTAGGTGCTAATTTATGAGGGACCTTGGAGGCGAGATTGGGGTAGCATAAATAACCAAAAATCCGAAGGTGATCATAAGAGGAGATCCAACGAAAGAGAATTTCAGTTGGAAATTTATTTTGAAGAGTTCGTGTTGGTAATATACTAAGGAGATATGCCGCCATATGTAAGGCGTATACCCAAAAAAGGGGGGGATGGAAGCATGGAAGAGCATAGTGCGGATCTTATTGTTGATGGTGCATAGAATTCTTTCGGATTTACCATTTTGAGATAAGGTATGGGGCAAGAAAATCGAAACATCATGTCGTGGTCCGCACAAAATTTACGAAAGGAAAGGTTGTCAAACTCACGACCGTTATCACATAGAAATGTTTTGATGGTCTTTTCAAATTGGGTTTTAATATATGTTTGAAATTCAAGAAAAATTGTGTAGACTTGGGACTTATATATTAGAGGATACACCCAAAGAAAGTGATAGAAATCATCCAAGAGCACCAAATAATATTTGTTATCTAGTTTGCTAGTAATGAGAGATGTCCATAAATCCGCATGAATAATATCAAAGGGAGAAAATGTTACACTTAATGAAGGTTGAAAATAAAGACTAACATGTTTTCCAAAAGGACAAGCGTAGCAAGAAGGGTAAATTTCCCGTTATTACATTGTATGAAATTCTTACTTCTAAGAAAATTAAAAATCGGTGCTCTCTGGTGTCCGAGTCTACTGTGCCAAGTGGATGGAGAGATTGCAGCTAGAGAGGTTGGTGGATTAACACTTGTAGTGGAAGTGGATGAGAAAGAATATAGGTCCCCTATACTATTGCATCTCGTAAGAGTTGTCCCCGTATGTAGGTCCTTCACAGAAAAATCAAAAGGGACAAACTCAATGGATATTGAATTGTCACTAGTAAACTTCCTAACATCGATTACGTTTTTAATGATGTTACGAGCATATAGGACATTTTTAGGGTAAATGGTGGGTGAGGCTGTTGTGTTTGAGTGGTGTCATAACCTTGAATTGGAATACGATTTCCATTACCGACCACAATAAATTAAGGCTTATTCAAATTAAATAGGTGAAGGAAATTACCAGAGTCGCGAGTGATATGGGATAAGGCACATGTATCTATGTACCATGCGTTGTCGGGTTGCTGAAGGTTCATAGTGATGTAGGCTGGGCCAATTCGATATGAGTGAGTAGGCCGGGAGGTTGCTGCTGTTGTGGAGCCGAGACTGATGTGTTGGGCCGGTGGAATTGGATCGTCCTCTGTGACCCCTTTCTCTTCCGCCATGCCCATTGTCGCGGCCACCTCCTCTGCTGCCGCCTCGGCTACCCCAATAGGGTAGGTGGCCTATGTATGGAGGTGGTCCGGAGGGCAGAATGGTGGTCGGTGGTACATCGACCGCCAATGCTTGTGGATTATGCTCGTCTTATTTGGCTCATCTAGTTTCCTCCAATAGCAATTGTGACCGGGCCTTGTTGAAGTTAGGGATGGGATCGCTTGTTGGATCATCGTGACAAGTGTATCGTACTCACCTTTCGGTAAACCACTAATGAGTTTCAAAACCACTTTGTTTCAGAAATCAGATTGCCAACATTAGACAATTGATCGGCCACTAGTTTGAGTTGTTTACAATAGTCCGGCATGTTAGCAAAATTCTCAAGACAGGTGTTGTTAAATTGTTCCTCCAAATACATGACACGTGTATGCTTATTATCCTGAAAGATTTCCTCTAGCCTTGTCCATAGTTCATGAGTTGAAGCACATGTCCTTATGATAGTATGAAGTAAGTCCTTGGATATAGTGTCATATATCCATTGTTTGACGATTGCGTCGAGCCTTTTCCACGTCGAGTTGTCGACGTCGGGTGGATGGGGTTAAGTGGCATCAATGTGATTAAGCACGTTGTATGTGTATGCATGAATTTGAAATAGTTCAACCCACGATGAGTATTGTACATCCTCTTGATCAAGACCAAAGGAATAAAGTTTTTTATATTCGTCACGACAAAAGTCGGATGAAAGGTGTTAGGAGATTAGGGGGTGAGGAGGATGTGTGACGTCGTGGGTGGAGGAGAAGTAAATAGGAGAAGCCATAGGGGGGTTGTCGACTTTTATGAAGGAAACTGAATTGCCACTCAAGAGATCAAAACTGAAGAAGAGAAATTTGTTGAGATGAAAGTAGCAGACAACAACAATGGTTGCACCAACAATGAGAAGCCGAAGCACCTGTTGTGCGGCTGTGTAGCCGCCGAAAGTAGGGAATATTTTAGGGGAGAGAAATTTTAGGGTTTGTCTTCTGATACCATGTAGAATGATGTAATTCTCCTTAGGTGGAGGCTTCTCATTAAATAAATAAATAAAAATAAATAAATATATATCTAGGTGTTTACAATTACAAAATCTAATTGGAGAAGGATCTCTACTTTACATAATTACACTAGAATAATAATTACAGAATAGATGGAGAATATTTATTTATTCTCTATCAAATATGATTAAAAAAGTATAGCTCAAAATGTTGATCAAAGTTAATTTAGTTTGACTCATAAAAAACCTAATGTGACAAGTATTTTGAGATAGAGGGAGTACTATTATTTTGACCTTATCCACAAAAGTAAAAATCAGTTGAGTGAACTTCATAATTCTCGAATAAAGATCATTAGAAACTCCAAAAATAAAGAAAAAAATCTCATGGCAAGTCCTAGCTAGAAAGAAAATTTCGACATTCATATAGTCATGTAAATAGTGGCGAAATAAAAAAAATAGAGATGGTCACAATTTAATATATATGTATAAAAATTTCCCAAAATTCTATTAACAACACCGGGCCATCCGTTTGTGGGTGACAAGTTGAGTTAAATAGAAGACGAGTTCCAAGCTTTATTCAAAGTGTGCATAAAAATAGCTCATGAGTTCGGAATCCCAATCAGAAGTGATAGTTAGTTCTAGGAATGTCATCGAGCCTAACAATCTCTTGAAAGTCGAGGTCACAAGACATTAGGTTGTTCAGAAGCCTTTGTAAATTACAATTGACAATCACAATAGGGGCAAGAAAGGAAATCTTCCCATTTAGTCACCCACCTTTTATCGTATCTGATTTCGATCATTCTTAGCCTCTCTCTTTCCATTCCATTTTAAGTTTCTTTTCTCCTTTTAAATTTGGTCAAAATCAAGACAACATTAAATAATTATGTGCCAATATATCCTTGCTCTGTTAATGATCTATTCAACTTCCACAAATAAATTTTCATGCTTGATTAGAGATAAAAGGTAATTTAATAAGATAATTCTTTATAATAATATTACTAATTTTCTTGATTAATGTCTAAAATTTTAAAAGACATTTAAAATAGGCTGGATAAAATAATATTTAATCTACATACACAATAATATAATTTTCTGACAACAAATGTTCAAATGACTACCTTTTTAAGAGCACTTCACAAAGGGTAGCTCAACCATGAAGTGTAAAATATAATAACAATAATAACATAATAATTATATATTTAATAAATAAAATTCTTTAATTATTAAATAAGTTGAAGTCGGTTACATGAACCGCATCTGAATACACTTGAAAAAACGATGAAAGACGATTTAGACCACAACTTCTTTTGCATGGTTAATTGGTCTCAATTTTTTTATTTTTTCCCTTTGTCCTGTTGATAGTGATCATATTGGATAAATATCAAAACATAAGAAAAGCAGTAAGAAAGAGAAAATAGTATTAGTACAAAATAGCTGAGGTCTATATAAAAAATTATGCAATGAATTATAACTGAACTTTCGGGAAGGCTGTGACCATAGGATAAAATGGTTCAATCAGAGCAAGTGGGAGAGAAGCATACATACATGACTGTTTCTCACATTCAAATCCTGTATGTGTA
Organism: Przewalskia tangutica; assembly: GCA_029844215.1. Classification (NCBI taxonomy): domain Eukaryota; kingdom Viridiplantae; phylum Streptophyta; class Magnoliopsida; order Solanales; family Solanaceae; genus Przewalskia; species Przewalskia tangutica. Next base: position 123,363,976 of record CM056723.1, read on the forward strand.
ATAGGATTAACGAGATGATCTATAACCACATAAATATATTTATTTTATTTTAAATTATAAGAAATAGAACTTAACCGTATTTTTAATATCATTTAAAGTTCCATTTTCTCCATTCCTTGTATTTTTAACTTAATTTTCCATTTTAGTTCCATTTTAATATCATTTAAAGTTCCATTTTCTCTATTCCTTGTATTTTTAACTTAATTTTCCTTAATATTTAACTTTGTGCACTAATGTACGATGTATAATTTTGTTACACCATCAGGTTAATACCCATTTTCTCCAAAAAACAAAGACACCTTTTTTAATATGGTAACTCTTCAACATTAAATTTCTTCTTTTACTTTTAATGATATACACTTATAATCATAAAAAAAATATCATCATATATTTAAGACCACAAGTTCTAAAAGTCTATCTTCTAGTTACAAAGAGAAAATTAGCCTACAATTTGAATGGGATCAAGACTTTGTTGGTTGCCGGTGGTTGACCAAAGTGCCACGAACAACATGAAATGGTCGCCTATTATATGACTCGCATCTTTTAGGTGTAAAAGTTTTCTTTTCTACTTTCTTTCTTACATTATGTGTTCAATCAAGTACTTCTATGTAAAATAAAACACATACAATATGACTAAAAACAATCATAAGTCATCAATAGTTTAATAAATTAATTTCAAGATATTGAGTTTAGGTCATAATTGTTAGATATACATACAGTAATTGTATTTTTTAAAACTTAACAAACGACAAGGTGACATGACATGTTATATACCTAGTTACCAAATTTAAGCTCTGGCATATCCTATAAATAGTGGAGCTTTAGGGATCATTTAAAGCACACAACATATATGAACTAACAAAAATGGAAGTGATGGATAAGAATAAAGAAAACACCTCTAAAAGAATGAAGGGTGGAATGATCACTATGCCCTTCATCTTTGGTTAGTTCATTATTTCCAACTTTTCACTCAATTTTTTTATTCTTGAAACTACATAATTTGTTTATATTCTTGAATACTAAGTTGAAATTAAACTTATGTTTACTGTTTTTTTTTTGTTGTAGCAAATGAGATATGTGAGAAGTTGGCAGTGGTGGGATTTGGTGCTAATATGATCATTTACTTGACAAATGAGCTCCATCTTCCATTGACAAAAGCAGCAAATACTCTTACAAATTTTGGTGGCACTGCAAGTTTAACACCTTTGCTTGGAGCTTTCATTGCTGATACTTTTGCTGGAAGGTTTTGGACTATAACAGTTGCTTCTATCATTTACCAAATTGTAAGTCTCTATCTCCTTTTCTTTTCCGGAGTTTAAATTCTATGCAATGATAGCAGGGAATAAGGGAAAGTATTAGTTATATGGGTGCGAACGAACCCACTAACTTTTGTTTAAACATTGTATTTGATTATAGAAATTTATCAAATACATGTAAGTATTTAATTATGAACACCAATAATTATGACGACTATAAGTTTGGTGAAAAACTCAGAACCCATAAACTCTAAATTCTAATACACTTCTGAGTAACATAGCAAAATATTTACACAATTGTTTCACTTAACTAAAAAATGGGATTAATAAACCAGGGAACAAAGAAGATGGTCTGCTATAAATATTTCGATAGTAATTTTTATACTATTAGTATGTGACGTAAGTAGAATTCTTTTATTTTTGAGGTTATATGTTAAAGTAAATATGATAGTAAATGAATGACTTAATTTGGATAGGCAAAACCTTTTTGGGGTTGAATATACTATAACTATGATGTCATGTGAACTTCGGTTCTAGAAAACTAAGTACAGTTTGCATAATTATTCATGAAATGTCACTGACAAAGTTTAATATTTTCTAATTAGCCTTGTGGTGGAATGTGCAAGTGAACAGTTAGCTTCTCTTCTTGTCTTTTTAAAACCAAACTAATAAGATCTAACTTAACAATATTAAGATTGTTTTGCACTATTAGAGTATTTTGAACATGTTATAACACGTAACATGCCTCATTATTCAGGTTGTTAATTCCACTTTTTATAACATGTTACCTATAATTATCCTTCCAGTTACCTAATAGAATAACAACCCTTTTACACTGCCAGCACGTAGAAGCCAAATTCATTAATACATGTACAATGAACTTTTCTATTTAAATTTCTTTATTAAAAACAAGATGTGCCCAAGTATTCCGCGCTTAGCAGGGTTCGGGGAAGGATTGCACTTTAGGGAGATGTGATGTAGGAAGTCTACACTGACACTAGCATCGGTGGTTGATTGCACGAGTCAAACCCGTAACCTATAAGTCAAACGGAAACAATTTTTTACCATTTCTCTAAAGCACCCGTCCTCTAATTATTTTTTTCCTTTTTGATTGATTTCATGTTCTTTTGATTAATTTTCAGGGCATGATCATTTTAACATTATCAGCAATACTTCCACAACTAAGCCCACCATCTTGCAAAGATGATGAATATTGCAAAGAAGCAAATTCAAGCCAATTAGCCATCCTCTATGTGTCACTACTCCTAACAGCCTTTGGATCAGGTGGCATTAGGCCTTGTGTTGTTGCATTTGGGGCAGAACAATTTGATGAAAATGATCCAAACCAAAAAACACAAACATGGAAATTCTTTAATTGGTACTATTTCAGTATGGGATTTTCAATGCTTTTGGCTATCACAGTAATTGTTTATATTCAAGATAATATTGGATGGGGTGTTGGATTTGGAGTACCAACAATTGCTATGCTTATTTCAATTGTTGTGTTCATATTTGGATACCCTTTGTATAGAAATTTGGATCCTGCTGGTAGCCCTTTCACTAGGCTATTGCAAGTTTGTGTTGCTGCCTACAAGAAGAGGAAATTGGACATGGTAAATGATCCTAAGTTTTTATACCAAAATGAAGAGATTGATGCTGCTATTTCTACTTCTGGCAAGCTTGTCCACACTAAGCAAATGAAGTAAGTCATTTTCGTTTATCTGAGTTTAAGTTCTATGATGGTGTATGTGTTTTTAGATCGTTAGACTCTTCAAGAATGTCACAGCGTGCGCGTCGAATCCTCTAAAAATAATATATTTTTTGGAGGATCAAAATCTCTTCGCAAACTCGATGGTTCCGTTCTCGGATATTATCTATAGCGGAAACCCCAAAATCTAGAGCTTATGGTCTTAAGTTCCAACCCAGTTCCAACAATGCACTTCTCGGCACACTTCTCGGCACAGAACTCATAAATGCGAAGAACTAACAGGAGCCGTTCAAGTAGGTAAGGATCCCAAAGCAATAACCACAGATGGAGGAGCATTCATTCCAGAATCTACCTCCGATCAAAGAGTTCTCCTATTCTATTATTTATTCCAACGTGCGACCTTACGTTTTCTTCCGCTTGCTCTGCAGTACTTTGAAAGGCAACTAGTGAGAGGGATTACTTGCTAACGTATCCCCTTGTCTTCCTTTCGTTATCTTCCGCTCTCCTTGTATAGGTTGCTCTTGACGTAGGGAGGTTCGGTCCAGTCTGTTCACCTCAATTTGCGCCCTATTTGAGACTAGAGGTGCATCGACCTTTTTGAAGAGTTCGAACAACATAGCTTACAACAATAGATAGCTCTTTATATCAAGTCTAATATGGTAATCTGAAAAATAGAATGATGAAAATCTATTATAATCTGTTAAGGTGCACCCATAGTTAAAAATCATTTACACCGTGAGTGTATATAACCTTTTTAAAAAAGTTAACTTCTAAACAATAGTAGTATACGCTTAAAAGATAACAATATGTAATTGTCCATAATTAGTGAAACTAGTTACCTGTAAAATAAAGTAGGTAATTTGTTATAACATGTTAAATTACGCCTACGTTGTATTAATAACTTTTAGATTGTTGGTATATGCAAGTTGATTCCATTTTCTTTTTTTTGTCTTGCATATGCATCACATGTTAGTTTGAACCAGTATGCTTACTTTTCACTTGGAGAAAATAATGGAATTACGAAATATTTAGTACATAATTGATATAAGTACACATCAGATAAGAGTAAAGAATGAAGAGATCAAGAAATTAAATATTCTAATGTGAGGTGAAAACTTGTATGTTAGTTTGTACATGTATGTCTATTTTGTGTGGCCAAAAACATTATATGAAGCACTACATGTTTCTGTGTCTTGAGTGATTCATATTTGTCTGTCCTGTTATTTGTCTTTTTTCTCATGTCTTTTTACACCCCATCAAAATCAAGATTCATTGAATTTTTTCAACTTTCCCCTCTAGTTTAGTTTTTAGTTTTACTGCAAGAATCAGTACTGAAGCCATTAGAAACCAGAAAACAAGTTGATAAATACTGCCAAAAGTTGTTTCTGGAAGTGTACTATCAAATTTCTCAATTTGTCTCCAATAATATCTAGGTGGTCACAGACTGATATTAAACTATTTGGCAAATTGGAAGAAAAAACATTGGATTGGTTCAGGTTTCAATTCATGTGACTTTAGTGACTTTTTTTACTGTGAAAAATACAGATCCATGATTGGTTAACTACTTAAGTTAGAATATAATTGGAGTTAATTTATAAGCTAGTGTAAAGGATCTAGTCAAATTCGGACTCTTAGAACAATGACTCCTTATATGGATTTAGGCAATTCTCACCTTACAAGCTAGCTTTAGGGTTGAGTTAGGTCCAAGATCCATTCTTTACATGGTGTCAGAGTCAGTCTCATTCTAATTCTTTGTTCACCGATGTTGGGCCCCCAAATTATATTATCCATGCTTCAGTTAACAAGATCTGAGCGTGCGGGAGAGTGTTAAAAGTCTCACATCAGATATGAAATGGGAACGTGAACTCCTTATATGGAATTAGACAATACTCACCCTACAAGCTAGTTTTTGGGTTGAGTGCCAAACATCAGAAACAATGAATTGGATGCGCTTCACTCTGATACCATGTAAAGAATGGATCTTGGGCCTAACTCAACCCAAAAAAACTATCTTTTGTGACCATGTTATCTAAAAGTTTAAGTTGTTAAAGAAAGAACAATCTTTTAATTACTTAATTATATTCTGTTTCGAATATGAAAATTAACATGATAATGTCTAAAGGCAATTGATCATAATTCATTGGACTATTTTTGTTAAAGTTTGCAAGGGAAGAGGCAATCGAGAAGAAGTGAATAGGTGAGGAAAGGCGGAAGAGAAGGTCGATACATTTTGGAGCAGAGGAAGTCGCGATATTGGGAGCCAAAACGCTCTTCTGTGATTTTATTATTATTGCTCAAATCTAATTACAAAATATCTAGTCCTATTTATAGAAAATTAGACCCCTACTAATAATATCTCACTAATAACAAAATATCTAATTAATCCAAAGTATCTAACTAACAACTAACTAACCACATATATATATATATACAATGTATATATGTGGTATACACTTGGTGTATCTCAACAATTGTTACTAATTTTTTTACTCTTGAATTCATTTTTGGAAGGGGAAGTTCTCATTTTGCTATTCAAGAATCAGCTGTGACTGTTTCTGTTTGAATTCTGTGACCTATCTCATTTAAAAGTTTAAGTTATTAAAGAACGCGAATCAAAAATTTGTAACGTTTATTTTTTTGTTTTCAGATTCTTGAACAGGGCAGCAATAGTAACAGAGGAAGACAATCCGAAATCTCCCAATCTATGGAGGCTAAACACGGTCCATCGCGTAGAAGAACTAAAATCGATCATAAGAATGGGGCCAATATGGGCATCCGGGATCATCTTGATCACAGCATACGCCCAACAACACACGTTCTCGGTCCAACAGGCCAAAACAATGGACCGGCACCTAATAAATTCCTTTGAAATCCCAGCTGCATCGATGACTGTCTTCACACTAACATCAATGTTATGCACCATCGCCTTCTATGACCGCGTTTTTGTCCCTATAGCACGTAAATTCACAGGGCTCGAACGTGGCATTTCGTTCCTAAGCAGGATGGGAATCGGGTTCTCAATTTCAGTTTTGGCCACGTTAGTAGCCGGATTTATTGAAGTCAAACGAAAAGAAGTAGCGTTGGCTCATGGACTAGTCGATAAACCAAAGTCTATTGTCCCGATTTCAGTATTTTGGCTTGTGCCACAATATTGTCTACATGGTATTGCTGAGGCATTTATGTCAATTGGACATCTTGAATTTTTCTATGATCAAGCACCAGAGAGTATGAGAAGTACTGCCACTGCATTATTTTGGACATCAATTTCAGCAGGAAATTATTTGAGTACTCTTTTGGTTTCACTAGTGCATAAATTTACTTCTGGACCTGGTGGAACAAATTGGCTGCCTGATAATAATTTGAACAAGGGGAAATTAGAGTATTTTTATTGGTTAATCACAATTCTACAAGTGGTTAACTTAATTTACTATTTGTTTTGTGCAAGATTGTATACTTTCAAGCCTATTCAGATGCAGAAGACAGGGGATTTGGAGACTAAAAAAGATGGGATTGAACTTGTAAACAATGTTTAGTTTGTATTTGGAATCTTGATAATATCGATGAATTTTGTAACTTTGGCTAGTTGTTTTTATAGTTATTATGTAATAATTTTTGGCTTTTTGCTCGAAATCTTCAGTAATGTCAACAGGTGTGTGTCGGAGCCTTCAAAAGTGGTGCATTTTTGTCTGATCCGACACAGATACGCCAAGAGGGTTCGAACAACACAAATTTTAGGTTCTTAGGAAACAAAAGAATGGCATGAATAGATCAAACAATCCATTACTGGGTTTATATTGTGCATTTGTGCTTTTCAACTTTTGAAGTTTACTCATTTGAAAAATGTATACTTCTTTTGCTACAAAATGAATGAGGGGTTCAGAGTAGGTGTCAAATTTCTTAATTTTACAATTGATTTCAGGCATTGTTCAATCTTCTAAAAATAACATAAACTAAATAAAACAGTGTAAGGGTAAGGCTACTTCAAAATATTAAAAAGATCTCAAATATTTCTTGACGTTATAATTGAAGAAAAAATTACAATCCAAATAGTAATCCCCGTCAGTTAATTAATATATTGTGGTCAAAATATACATTATTAATAGTTATTAAGAGATAATAGTGTATAAAAATATAAAAATAATCTATTTCTTGATTCGATATAAACATCGGGGTAGATTGGCCCAGTAGCGGTTCGAGCTCACGCAATGTGGAGATTCATTCCTCGCTGTGGGGATGACTCATGTGCACCAACCATGCTTTAGATGGGAGGCGTAGTGTCTGCTTCATGAGTCATCCCCACAGCGATGAAATCACTCCCACTGCCTCAAATCTGCTTACTGCTCAATCTACCATACGCCCATTAATCCAAATCCATATTTATATTAAAAAAATTCAACACTTCTTCCTCTTCATTCACCATTGTCTACCATTGTAGAGTTCTCATATTTCATTAAAACACGCCGTAGAAGAAGCCCAAGAATTGGTGGTCACATATTTCATTAAAAAACTCATATATTCTGCATCAATTTCTGTTAAAAGAACTAAGGGGCAATTTTAGGCTAAGATTAAATGTTACAATTATGAACCAATAGGTGGAAGGAGAGCAATTTTGAACTATTTTCAATACGTTAAAGGTGTTTTTGACTCTTTTAGATTTTAGTTTTCATATTAAATTTTTTATAAGAACGAAAGATGTTAAGTTTTTTATCGTTCGGCTATTTTTTCGGAACCTCCTATGACATGGTCACTGCAGTAAAATTTAGCCATCAAATTCGGGATGAATTAGTGTGGTTCCTTCTACACTTTATAACTACGTATATAGAAGGATACTATTTTTTTTAAAGTCCTCCCAGAGGAGTTCCCCTTTTGTTCTTTTGCTGACTCGAACCGACAATCTTCTGGTGGAAGGACCCCTTTTGTTTATATAAGGATAATATTTGATCCAGATAGTTCAACTTACTTCCGTTTGTATTAGGGCAAAAATTGATGTTTAAAACAATGAAATTTTAAGGTAAAAAAGTTTTTAAGCACGCCTTCTTAAATTTCTTCCCTGTAAGGCAGTAACTAGTCAGTAGTCAATAGGGTGTTTATGACATTATCTACTTCCAAAGACTTTCTCTACAACACATTTTCATAAATATCAAGTCCTAACTTTGGATTCATTGAATTTTGGACTTTTATGGATTAATGAATTAGACAACCACCAGATTTTTTACTTTAAGCTCAATGTAGGTGGAATTGCATTTCAACCATATAGAGTGGAACCACTGTATTTCATCAAAAAAGGGAAAAGAAAAAACATCACTTCAGAAGGTTGAAGTATCAATTTTCACACATGGCCACTGTAGTGTGTGGTTTCTGGTAGGACGCGTTGCTTGCGCTTCACTGCGTCTCGGGGTTTCCCTGTCTTGTGTTCAGAAGATGCGGTGGTCCAAAAAGAAACAAAAAAAAAAAAAAAAAAAAAAAAGAAGTATCAATTTTCAAAATTAAAATGATTTTAAGCTACATATATTGATAGGAATAGATAATTTACAACAACGTGAAATCTCATAACGTGAGGTCTGGGGAGCATAGAGTGTACGCGGACCTTATCTCTACCTTGGTAAGTAGAGCTGTTGTTTCGGAAAGACCATCGGTTCAAGACATAACATAAACACAAGCAAAGCAAGAGTAAAGCAAGCAAGAGAAACGGTCCGGAAAAATTTAAAGCAGTATGAAAATGTTGGTATCAAAAGCAAATAAGTCATAATAACACATTTCGAAAAAGTAAGCATTAACTAGCGCAGGTAAATAAGCTAAACAAAGTACACCAAATGACACATATAGCAGAGAAAGTAAGCTACATGTAACTATAAAGCAATAATGTGTCTATTTGTATGATAATATTATGCTCTGATAATAATATTATCCCTACTCCGCTTGCAAAGTAAGGCTACTGTTCCATTCGCTACTTACTACCCTAATTCATGTCCTCCATAATCCCCTATCTAAGGTCATGTCCTTAGTTATAAAAATCGACCATGGAGACTGGGGATCTAGTGCAAATTTCTCTTTTATATCTCTTGTGTCAGGAGTTATTGATTCCCTTCGGACATAGAGAATGAGTAATGCTAGATGGGGTCTGGTGAACCAACTGGTCGCTCCAATGAATGAGTCGCAGTTATAACTATCATGACCTTAAGGTAAGGTAGAGAAATTATTTGTCGGTTTAGTTTCAATCGACACGCACGTAAGGAGTAACAATACAGCCAGTCAGAGAGAGTGGCTCAATAAAATAGACATGTACTTGAAGATGCAGACTACTTGTACATGAATAAAAGAGTCTTCAACTAGGTTTAACCAGTGATTATAGGTCGCTTACTATTTTCACAGTGTTTCTTCAACTTTTGTATTTTAAGCAGGGTGAAAGCCCTTCTAAACGACAATTGTTGTAATCTCGACTCGTTAAATTGACACTAAACTATTTTATAATATAATGTTTAGATTTTGTTATTAAACTTCACACACATTATACGGTTTTAATATTAAAAAAATACCAAACTATTTCTTATTATTCGTTGTATAATAATAATCAACACGTTATTATTCAAAATATATAGTACTATTTACTACGTAGACAATCCGGCATAACTAAACTGCCAGCCAAGTAACGTATCTCTAAAGGCTCGTTTGATATGCGGGATAAGATGATATATTCCAAATTAAATTCGAGATTAAATTTATATTGTATTTGATTTGCGGTATACAAAATAAATTTAATTTCAAACTTAATCCTGGATATCCTTTCTTATCCCATCAAACTTCCGGGATAGTTTAATCTGCAAACCAAACGACCCCTCACTGTTCAACAATTGTTGTACCAATAAGTAATAACTACAGCAGAAAAAACAGGACTATTTGAAATTTCAATAACTTGTACGTTGAGAACTTCCATTAATAGACGTAAATTACCAAAATATCTTTGTAACAATAATTCGATTCGATACATCATTAGTATAATTAGGATAGAAGAAAAACAGATTAAAAGTCAAAATACTCCTAAAAAGTAAGCAGAAAAATAAAATAAAAAATTACTTCAATCGGATTCTGACTTCGGATCAGTAACCGGGTCAGTCAGCTTTAAGATCCAAACCCGCATTATCCTCAACAACCCATTTAGAATCTTCCGTCAGCAAAGCCGAATTCCACGACTGTGCCTCCCCCGTATTTTTCTCCGTGCAGCTCTCGGTCTCTCTACCTCTCAAAGTAAGCGTAAGGTCTGTGTACACTCTACCCTCCTCAGACTCCATAGGTGAGATTACACTGGATCTGTTGTTGTTTCCACCCTCAGACTTTTCTTTCTCGAAATACTTCACCGCCACGCGTATTCTCCGTAAGATAGCATAGAACTCCTCTACTTCATCGTCCTCCACCGCAGTCTCTTTACTCTTTCCGTCATTTTTCTCCGTTTTTGTTTGTTTCTTTACTTCGATTTCTCCGTTATGTGAATATTTCCGTTTTTTATTAACCTCCATAATTGTGGAGTGATTCTTGATTTTCCGGCTAAGGGAAGTAAAATTGGAGAGAAAAAAGAGATAGAGAGAAATGAGTTGTGTAATATTTCTTGAATTCCTTTTGGAGCGATTGATTAATGGAGTGCTTTTACGTGTAATTTTATAAGTGAAATTTCGTGGGAAGTCGTCAAGTGTGTCAACGTTGATGATGTCTGAAGTGTGACGTAAGTACAAAGACTTAATGCCAATTGTCAACAAAATGAATAGGACTCTTTAACTAAACATTTGTCGTTACTCTCTCATCCCCATTTTATACTAAGGTTTTTGACTTTTTAAGGAATTTAAAAAATAAAAAAAGATTTTTAAATTTTGTGGTCTAAAATAAGTTGTTAAGAGTCTCACATCGGATATGAAATGAGAACATGAATTTGGATAATCCTTACCGTACAAGCTAACTTTTAGGGTTGAGTTAGGCCCAAGATTCATTCTTTACATGATATTAGAGTCAGACTCATTTTAATTTTTTGTTCACCGAAATTAGACCCCAAACTATACTATTCACGCTTCAATTAACAAGATATGGACGTACGGGGGAGTGTTAAAAGACACAAGATTCATTCTTTACATAAGCCAAAGATATTTGTGTGATCATCTCGTTTAACCGTAAAATGTAAAGTTTAAAGTTAAATTATTATCAAATATAAAAATATATTATTTTATTTTAAATTAACTAAAAAGAAAAATGTGTCATATAAATTAAGACTTATAGTATTTGATTATTCTCTAGAACGAACTACAATTGAATAGAGTCATGGACTATGGAAGGAGTGCTAACTTATTCTTCGTTTTCTTTTTCTTTTTTTTTTCTTTTTGTCATTACTCTTGTTTGAAGTTCAATATAAAAATAAAACTAAAAGCTCTTTCTTTCATCACGGTGGAGGGATAGATGTTTTCCCTTTGTCCTTCACGGTCTGGGATCAATCATCAAACTAGGAAATAGAGAAATTTCTAGTACAAAATATTTTCATCTTAATCAAGCTTACATGAATCTGATTTTGAATAACATATATTTATGCCAATTTTTTTTCTTAGTTCCTTTTCAAAGAAATAAAAAATATATGCAAACAAACTAAATATTCTTTTGATTCCAATTTATGTGGTGTAGTTTGATTAAGCATTGAGTTTAAAAAATAACAGAAGATTTTTTAATTTTATGATCTAAAATAAGTCAAATATATTTGTGTGATTATAAATTATATCGGTAAGCATAAAAAATAAAGTTTAAAGTTAAATTATTATCAAATAAAAGGATATATCATTCTTTTTTATTTTGATTTAAAAAGAAATATATGTCGTATAAATTGAGATAAAAATAAAAGTTTTATGTATACACATCTATAATAATCAAAGTCGTAGGCACGTGGCATGTCCCTCATTCGCCGAACATTTCACGGTGACAAATTCATCTCAATTTTATAATGCAATATTTTTATTTTGTAAAAGCAAATTTACACAGTTACATATTATACGAAAAATTATAGTAATTCATTACTCTTGTTTGAAGTTCAATATAAAAAAAAACTAAGAAGCTCTACCTTTATCGACGAAAGAATTGATCTCTTGATTATTTTATTGATAAAAAACATATATATACAAGTTATAATAACAAAATCTTTTTTATATTCTATGTAGTAAAACTCTATTCTATATGAAGACTAATTATACAATTATTGTAATATTACACTACTAAGTAAGGTAAAAGATAATACAATAATATACCAAATATACAATAATCTACCAAAAGCCGAGATGGGCTACGTCTCGAATGGACTAAGTCTCGGTCAAGATTGATTGGGTCAGTGAGCTTCGGACCAGACTGATTTGTATAATATACCACTTAAAACCTTATGCTTGAAATTTGAAAATAATTAAAAGTGGTCAAGAATCAAATTGAATCTGAATGGATCAAGTATTTGGTAGCATGATCTGTATGTAAATATTCCTCAAATCATAATTATTGATTTGGTCTGAAGATTGCATAATAAACAACACTTTTCTAAATAATACTCCTATAAAACATATTTATATTGTTCAAGTCTGCAAATGTCATTTTATAAGTACATAAAAGATGCTTCTGGGCGAAAATCGCACTCAATCTTATTAATTATTAGACATCATTAGTGATTTGGTACTTAATTATTAATTTCAAAAGTATGTAGAGATGACATCAATCTTCTTTTTTTAATATATATTCGTGTTTTAGTAGTAAATGACATCAGTCTTTCGTCATATATATTACGTTAGCTTCTTGCTATTGGAACCGTCGGTGGCGTGGCGTATATGTTTTGCTTTTCTTGTTTTCCTTAAATTTGTGTGTTGCGTTTGATTTGTTATACACGTGTGTGCTCTGGGCAAATTATGTAATTGTGTTAAAAATCTAACACGATTTTCTGCCTAATTATATATAGGTGTTTAACCCTGTTTCACGTGACTAATACTCTATTCCTTCTTCACCTAAAGTAGACCCAAATTGAGTGGTATGAACGTTAAGATCTTTTAATATGTTTTCATATCAAGTTTAGTGGAGGAATATATAAATAAAGTATTAGTTTGAAATAGTTAGATGTCGATAAATTAGTTGGTTAAATGTCAAATCAAGTTTTGTAAATTACTACTAAGTTATTGGACTGGAAAAAACTTCATTGAATACAAGAAGTCAAGTATTTGGCAAGCCCAAAAAGGAAATAGGATGCAGCCTGTTTGGATGAATTAATAAAAGGAGTGTCATGTAAATTGAACTATGTGCATAGATATTCAATTTTGGTCACCATTTAAGTTATGCCTAAGTTTATATATGTTTCACTCCAAGTCTCTATTTATTTCTGAATCACTTTAGACATGAGATGTTTTAAATTAGTCTTAACAAATCCTAACTTCATACAAAAGGTCTAAAATTTCATATATCGCAAATTTAGTTATTTTTGTCTGAACTTCAGTCAGAAGTTCAATCATTTTGCATGACTTCAGTCATTTTAGCCGGAAATTCATGCACATATAGTTAACGTTCAATCATTGTTTCCTACATTTCAGCCATATGAAACTTTAGACATTTTATATGAAGTTGAGCTTTGTCAAACGTAACTTCAAACACCACATGTCTAAAGTTATCTAAAGTGAGTAAACATGCAAAATTTAAAAAATATTAAATACAAATTAAATAGTTGCGTCCAAATAAGGTACCCGTAAAATTGAAAGAAAAGTAAGTATTAATTTTTATTTGCTTTTTTGAGCTAATGAATAGGTCACTTTATAGCCAGCAAAATATATTTGCGAGCAAAATTTTGCATTTTCTCTATTTTTGAAAAACAAATGCAAGGTCGATAGTCTTATTTCCTATTAATGAGATAACTACCCTATCGTCTATGGACCATAATAATAAAAAGTCAAAGTAAGACATTCGATTTGTTGCACAAGGGGTTAATTCTCTATTGACGTGTCATTTTCTCTGTCGAGTTTACATTTGTCATTATATCATTTTTATTGTAAAATAAGAGTGAAATATACAAACATTGAACAAAAAATAGAGACAAGAAATATGAGAATTAATGCCTTTATTATTTTATTTTTTTTGTGTTTATAAAAGGTTGAAAACTATCCCTTTTATATGATATGAAACCACTGAATGTTTCATATCTTTATGAGACTATTAATAAGATAAGTTAGATAACAATTTATAACATACATGTATATCTAAATGACATCCACTCTCGATTAATGAATTCATAACATTTCCCCTTGGATGTCCATAGATAATGTGTCTCGCTAAAATCTTACTAGAAAATAACCCAGTGGGAAAAATTCTAGTGAAAGAAAAAGAGTACACATTTCTAATAATACACATTTTGATTGCCTCATTAAAAACCTTACAAGGAAATCCAATGGGACAAAACCTTATACGAAAAAAAGAATACAACATGTATTAACTCCCCCTGATGAGAAGTTCAGTCAAAATGCTTGAGTCTTCGCATTCCAATCTTGTGCACCATCTTCTCGAAAATTGTTGTTGATAGAGACTTAGTGAACAAATCAGCCATATTATCACTTGAACGAATTTGTTGCACATTAATATCACCATTCTTTTGGAGCTCGTGTGTGAAGAACAACTTTGGTGAAATGTGTTTTGTCCTATCTCCTTTTATGAATCCTCCCTTCAATTGAGCAATGCATGTTGTATTAACTTTTTTTACGATTGTGGGCATTTCAAACCACATTTACTTCCAAGCGAGTCAAATAGTCATAACATCAATTGGATTGATTGATTGTTTTTCATTTTCTTGAGTTTGCGGCTCATTGATTTCTTCAAGAATATCAGGATTGATCAAATCTTGCATTTCTTTATGAGATTCATTCTTAGTGTCATGTTGATCATTTATTTTTATTTTTCTAGGATTCGGATCCTTAGAACACAATGGTCTATCATGCTTCAGGCGTGCTTTTGGATTTATTTGCTATGACACTAGTAGATGGTCCTACAAGGACATCAATCCGAATTGAGACATTTTATGCAAGAATATGTGATTTAGTAATCCTTTTCAAATCTGTAAATGCGTCTCGCATTTGATTTGTTATTTTCTGTAAGTGAATAATCTTTTGGACCTCTTGCTCACTAATTGAAGCACGTAGATCAAGATGAGACGATGATGGATTTTCCCACAAAATTTCCATTTTTATTTCATGATTCTCGCCCCTAATTTTGGAAAAAATCTCTCATCAAATCGTCAATATGCAATTGATCTTATTTCAGTATCTCCATGTAAGAAAGAAATTATATCATGCTTATAGTTATAGCAAGATAAATAAATGCATCAATTGAATAAATATATGGTACTTCAGGACCAATCTAATTTCTCATTTCAACTTCTTTTAGCAAGTAGTCTGCTGCTTTTAGAAAAATCTTCAAAATCTTCAATAATATTCAAGTCAGCAACTTGCACAACCTTATGAAAGATTATGAATATCATAAAGAGAAGAGGTTAAACATAGTCATCTTTGTACCATTCATCAATAAATATTTATTAAGGTGATTTCAGTACATCAACCTTAGTTCATTTAATCCGTTTAATGATTACAAACAAGTTTTTCAATAAATATGCTTCAGGCATTTTGAATCCTTCAAAAAAAATTATATAAATTTTGTCACGTAATCCATATAGGCTGAGATAATTTTTATTTACACGACATCTTCTAATGTCAGGACTGCAGGTCCAGTAAATTTACTCTTACCAAGATACATCTACTTGATAATTATTTCTACATCAATATGCTTTAAGAGACGTAGAATTCAGATCCTCAACTGAACCTTTACAGTTTAGTAGTAATTCATAAATTCATTCCACGAGGGAGACAACTTTTCGATTAATGTCCCAACCAAGAATTGTTCGTTGTGCTTCAATCCTTCCAATTCTAGATGATGTAGAATCATTTGAAATTTCTGGACTTGGGTTGACACACTTTTGTTATCCACCATTTGAAATTTCAGAAATTTCCCAATGATGAACTTCTTACTACCCGCATCTTGGGTGTTGTACTTCTTTTGTAGTTTGTCCCATAACTGCTTGACAGTTTCAACGATAAAATATACCGTGTAGAGAGGATCGGACAAACTGTTTAGAATGCATCTGCACATGAAATCACTGTGTTTCCATGCGTCACGAACCATCTCCATGTCGTCATCAACATGGTTACCTTGGCCCCCTCCCGCCAAATTATTTGGCTGAGGGTCCGTGTCATCCCAACTTGTGGAGGGTCTTCGGTTAGAAAACATTTTTGTCCCATAACCTTCAGGAAAAACAGCATCTTTTGCTGCCATCGCTTGAAATGTGTACCCATGAACTTTTCGGGATGTTCATGATGAAAACCAGCGGGAGTTGGAGCAGGAGTACTCCTTTGACCAATAGCAAAGGCGTTGTAAGTACCTTGAGCAGGAGCATGGGAGTTGTGAATGCCTTGAGAAGTAGTGGGGGCATTAGTTGTGCCAAACGCAGCAGGTTGGAAGGCATTTGGAATGCCTGGATTAGTGGGAGAGTAGGAAGTGTCATTGTCTTGAGTGTTGGGATTGAAGGTAGCGGGATTGCCTTGAGCATTGACATTGTTCAAAGCGTTGAATTGATCTTCAGCAGACATGTTGTTGTTGTTGAAATAGCGAATATTATCTTAAGCTTGTGAGTGGTAATGTGTAAAACAGGAAAATAACAACAACAACAAATTGTAATAAAACTTGAAAATGATCAAATAGATGGGCTTGCTGATTGCAAGAGAGGAAAAAATATTTCAGATTTCAAGTGTTTTGCAAATGAGTCTAAGGCCTCATTTTATAGTGTTGTGAAAATGACTCTCCAATTGCCCATGTAATGGCCTTGAATGACCATGTAATGGCCTTGATAATTCAGCCAAATAATGGCTGAATTCATTTGGGATGTAATGGAGGTTTAATGCCTCAAAAAACCAGCCCAAGAGTCATGTCTTTTCGCTCGTCGCACCTGCGGACTACTGCGCGCGACCCTGCAGGGAGGCGCCGCGACGCCACAACTTCAGAGAGTTGGCGCCGTGGCCCTGCAGTTGGGCGCCACAACTTCAGAGAGTTGGCGCCGTGGCCCTGCAGTTTGGCGCCGCGGTCCGATACTTTAAACACATTGTACACTTCTTCCTTCATTTACCAACGTGAAACCAACGTCATTTGGCCAATAACCGTCTATTATCTTACGTATCAAACAATTCGTATATGTACCAGTATCTCTTCCATTTAAGGAAATTATGATCCTTGGCATTGTATGTACACGTGTGTGGAAACAACGTTTCCGATGTGTGGGGCCCCTAATGTTCGATTCGTAATTAAATAGGATTAACTTTATTTCACGTTTAATAAATATTTCCAACACATTCCTCTTTAACCCTCTCCCGTCGGCCCTCCATCCTTCAGGAGTATCACAAATACGTTAACTTGAATGCGATTAACTTTATTTTATTAATTTATTCTCATTTAAAAAATCAAATCAAATTACATGTTAATATTTGTATTGGACAAAGTTTATAGACTTTGAGTGGGCAAATTAAAGAATGCCACATGTCGGATGTGAGTCATCCAATAATATTTGTATGTCCCAAAAACAATTATTCGTTACGAAGTGACCGTGGACCTTCCTCAAGTCATTAATTGTGCATTATTGTCATCTTTAATTCGTTATTGTCTTGTCATTAATATTCAAAATTAATAAAGGACACGATTCATGAAACGAGCGCCCCATAGCTAAGTGTAAATAGAGATTCACATTTCATTGTAAGATCATCAAGGATTTCTTATAACAACAGCATATTGGTTCCATTACAAGCTGCCACACGTATTCTCCTTAGAATTGCACAGAATTCTTCCACTTCATTTTCCTCCACTGCCATTCCGTCATCTTTTTCCGTCTTCTTTTGTTTTTTCGTTTTGAATTCTCCGTCATCTAAACATTTCCGCTTTTGGAATTCCAGTAGATGAATTATTGTGCAGTTTACGTGTTTGTTTTATAGTGGACTTTTGTGGGAGTTGTCATGGTTGTGTTTAATATTTGGTGATATGCTAATGACCTATTGAAATGGTTAAGAGTTCCACATCGGATATGTAATGAGAACATGGACTTTTTATATCGATTTTGACAATCTTCATCCTATAAACTAGTTTTTGGGGGTTGAGTTAGACCAACAATCTATTCTTTACATGGTATCAGAGTCAGACTCATTCCAATTCTATGTTCACCGATTTTGGGTTCCCCAAATTATGTCATTCACGCTC
This sequence comes from Przewalskia tangutica, assembly GCA_029844215.1. NCBI lineage: Eukaryota > Viridiplantae > Streptophyta > Magnoliopsida > Solanales > Solanaceae > Przewalskia > Przewalskia tangutica. The sequence goes on from CM056723.1 coordinate 123,382,267, forward strand.
CAGTTATTGTAATACATGATATCAGAGTCAGACCCAATAATTATGCTTAGATGTGAGGATTGTCCAAATTCATATAAGAAGTCTATATCCGACGTGAGATTTTAACAGAAATTATCGCAAGGAAAGCTGCTTATGCCAAGTTTCCATCACATGTTACTTTGAGAAGTCTTTTTTTTTTATTTCCTTGTCAAATAATAGTCAAATAAATAAAAGAAAAAAAGTTAAATTTGCCCTTTTGTTAATAGTTGGTGTGAATCAAGTCTGGTGCCGATTAAATTCAAATTCACATTAAAAAGTTTCAGTTTAAAACCGTTCTCAAATAAAGACGATTTCATATCGAAACTTGAACCTGAAATCGCTGGTTAAGAATGAAGGAGTACTTCATCTCATTGAACGTAGATATTTATTGCTTAGCAGTTCGAATCAGGTATGAAGAGAAAAAGCGTAGCAGTTCGAATTGAACTATTCTACAAGGAAGCAGAAAGCGGTTATCGCCGAGGCTGTTTAAGTTGTCAAGGCTGTAGCTACAGATCTTGCCCATTCTATCACAATCAATATTAATCAATTTTAAAATTTATAACGGGAAAAGGGTTAAATTAACCTCTAAATTGTGCAAGATGGTCTAAATATGTCTATATGTTAATAACTTGAGGAAGAATATCTTTCCGATTGAAAAATATGAGGCCTGGTTCGATGAATTTTTAGATTGAATTTTGCCTAAAAAAAACCCTTATTATAAATACCTATATCATATTCAGTGCCATTAATTTTGGGACCTCATTAGCAAATTGACATTCTTTTTTCCCCATAATACTAGTCCCGTCAACGTGACTTTCGCGGACAAAAAAAAAGTAACAAAGCTTCTGTAATTCGTCATTCATATGATGTCATAAATTTAATTTTGGTTCTTGTGATATACTAATACTCTTCTCGGTTTCAAAATAGTTGTCATATTGCGTTTTTCGAAATTCAAACTATATGAACTTTGATCATCAATTATATTTTTTCTTCATATTAATATGAGAAAAATTGCAATTTAGAGTACTTTTCGTATAGATTTAGAATATCTGATTTTTTATTTTAAAATATCAAATTAATATAATCTAATTTAATTTTGAAAATTAGTCAAATTGACAAATATATATTTTGAAATATAGTATTATGATACAAAGTATTTAATCTTGAATTGATAAAAATATGTTCTTTTGTCCCCTATATAAGAAATATGTTAAATTAGACTCTTTTTAAAGATTATTATCTTTAAATATGGAGTAACAATATATATTTAACATAATACATTGGTAAATTAAATGGCGATAGAATTAATACATCAGATAATTTATGTTTTTTCACAAGTCATAACCAAAGTGATATACCAACAATGCACATTTCAAGTAATTAAATATTAAATATGTTTAATCAAATATTATAAAAACCAAAATATGAATTTAATAATAAGGATCAAATGTGCTATCAACACTTTTTTAATTAACTAAAGTCCCGTTTGTTTTCAGAGGAAACATTCCCCCTTTGATAGGCGTTACGCAGCACGAGATCAGATTAATCTAAGGTTCCCAAAAAATACTAGACATGGGATGAAAAAAATAGAAAACTATTCAGTCAAGGTTTTTTAAAGTAGACATTAGCTAACTACCGATGGTAGTATCTGTTAACAAACGTACCTGTCCCACATCGAAGGAATTGGAGAAAACCATTTGTTCCACGTCACATATTTTTCCTTTATATCTTTTATATTACTCTATATAAAGGGATATAATTGTTTTTCTTTAACTTACCAATTCACTATCAATAATAGTCTTATTCTCTTTTCTTTGCTCTTGATATTGTCTTACAAGAATTCATAAATAATATGAATTATAACATGGTATCAAGAGCGCAAGTTAATATTTTTAGCTAAATCGCGGATCCAACTTCGCGGTGAGTTAATTGGGGGTTCGCATGCAGCACACCCCTGGTATCAGTTTTTTTTTCCTCTTGGCTTATTTTGGAAGCTCGTGCTCGTTTTGGCTGCTCGTGCTCGTTCTGATCTGGGTTTCGTCTTCTTCGTTTTCGCATCTGATTGGTGAGATCTGTCCTTTTTTATTTTGTTGCTTGTTATTTGGGATTGTTGCTTGTTATTTTGGGATTGTTGCTTACATCACGAAGTAAGTAGGTTATGTCTAAGGAGGTTGGTATTTAAGTGGTCCAGTTGTGACCCTCTAATCTTTCCTGGGAACCTTCTTACAGAGGTCAGATTTGGGATTTTTTTCTGTTTTAAATTCGATGACTGGAGGTGACGATTCATTACAATCTGTAGCTGACCAATTTAAGAAGTTTCTCGCCTTCCAGCAGTTTCAAAGTAATCCACAGTCTTATGCTCTTTCTGCTCCTTCCGGTTCATCACCATATATTGGTTCAAGTATCAATTCGTCTTCTTGGATTTTGGACTCTGGAGCTGGAAATCATATGTCTCCTGATTCTTCTACTTTTATATCTATGTCTTGTGACCCCCCATCCACTTCTGTTGTGACTGCTGATGGAACACCTATGCCATTGACAGACATTGGTATCATTCATACATTCATTATATCTTTACCTGATGTTTATTGCATTCCCAAATTACATATGAATCTTGCTTCTGCTGGTCAAATATGTGACTCTGACTGTTTTATTGACCTTTCCCCCAATTCTTGTTATGTGCAGGATCTAAAATCCAAGAGAGTGATTGGGACAGGGTGTAGGAAGGGGAAAGGTCTATATGTTTTAGATGAGTTGCATCTTCCTACTCATGTATCTTATATGCCTGTTAATTTATCTTCTTTCCATTTGACACCTTCTTCTTCAAATTCTTATTTGTGGCACTCTAGACTCGGTCATATATCAGGCTCTCGCCTAAATTTTATGTGTACTTCTGGTATTCTTGGTGATTTACAATCCGATGATATTTCTGACTGTAGTGGATGTAAACTTGGAAAAAAATTCGCTTTGCCTTTTAATCTCAGTACTTCTACTTCTTCTGCACCATTTGATCTAGTTCATTCTGATGTTTGGGGGCCAACACCTGTCCCTACTAAGGGGGCTCCAGATATTATGTTTCTTTTATTGATGATTATACTCATTATTGTTGAGTTTATTTACTGAAACGACGTTCTGATCTTGTTCATATTTATTCCTCCCTTTTCGAATTTGCCACAACATTATAGCTGATGCTACCTTGTACACCTGCTGCATTGTTAAAATAGCTCCATATAGATTTGGCAAACATCCTTGTAAGAAATAAGTGATCTATCATTTTTTTGATGAAAAACATTACATCAGCAGCATCTTGATACTATATTAATTCCAATACTTTGCAACACTTCATCCAGTAGAATTTTAAATTTCCACATCATCCATAGGAAGAAATATATCTCGAATGACACTCTTTTAACCCACATTTACTTATATACATCAGAAGGATATAATCTTTATCTCAACAAATTCCATGCACTTGACACAATAAATTTACTAGAACTTGTCATTATCCACCAAGGATTATCCCACATGGTATATATCAAGTATGTAGTGACATTGTGAGACAATGTTATCTCGTAGATACTGTCCTAGCTTTGACAAATCCCATCAATCCCCACGCAGCAGTTCTTTGACATCTTCCATCCCTTTTATCAATAAGAACCTCGGATAGTAGTTCATAGTGTAATGTTTCCAATTTGGTATGATTATCAATTCAAATGTTAGCAGTCCCACTCTTTGTTTCCCCCCATATTTCTTGTTCAATGTTATCCCTTACCTCAAGAATCATTTTCAAGACCTGAGAACCACCTTTCCATTGCACATATTGAGGGTAATGCTTCTTAGAGTACTTTTTCCCTAGACAGTTAGCCCATAGAGGATTGGTGGTCCTAAATCCCCACCATAGCTTTTCGCACAATGCCTTTGATATATCAAAATGAGATCTGAACCCCAATCCACTATCATCCTTAGGCAAGTACATTGTTAACCATGTAAACCAATACCTAGCCTTAACATCATCCTTACTATACATCAGAATAATATTACAAATATTTGATGTATCTCCTTGATCACACATTTTGCAAGTCTTACAGCAGATCGTATGTGTATAGGCACACTTCGTAACACACTAGTAATCAACACTGCTTTTCCTCCTGGTGGTAACAATCTTTTCCTTTCCAAGCCTGTAACTTGTCCTTAATCTTTCTTAATTAATTCAACATAATCTATTTCCTCTTTCTACATGTGATATTGGACATCCTAAATACATAAATGGAAATGTTCCCCTTATGAAGCCAGTAATATCTTTTACTTGTTGAATCAAGTTACTAGGAGTCTGAGCATGCATATAAAAAGAACTCTTCCTTTTATTGATCAATTGGCCAGAAACTTCTTCATACTCCTTCAAAGTCTGCATTGATCCGATGCAATGATTTGCTATTTACTGAGGAGAATATCATGGTATCATCTGCATAGGCCAGATGATTGAGATTAGCACCACTTGTCATATCAAGTTTTATAATGACATTAGCAGGTTTATCCCTCTTTCTTATATCATTCACAAGTTCTTGAGTAAGTAAAACTATGAAAGTATCTTGTGTTTCTATCTCCCTCTAAGTTCCATTAAGTTTCAATTTTTACCTCTAAAATTCTTTCTCAAAGTGCAAAAGCACCATTCTATTTCCCTATGATGGATCTTCTTCAAACAACTGCTCCTTAATCTTGACAATATGCTCCCTGATTGTCAATTTCTTGAATATATCACCAAAGGTATCCTTAATCCATTTAGACAATGCTATGTTCAATCTTTTCATCTTCAATTTGAATGTAACAAAAGGGTCACCAAGGTAATCTGGATTCTAATTTTGTTCCATCACCTCCATAAAGTATCATGCTTAAGCTAAAACTTTAAAAATCTGACGTATTTATGAAATTGTGGAACCTGATCTCGTGTAGTTAACAACAAAGGTGTATGATCTGAACTAGTTCTTGATAGATGCTCCATGCTTAAATTGCCCAGCCAATCCTGTAGTTGTTGATTAACTAAGATTTTGTCCAATCTCATAAAGATACAATCTTGACTTGCTTTACCATTCCACCAAGTGAAAAGGGCTACCTCTAAATTTTACCTCACTCAGATCCCATGAGTTCATACAAAAGTAAAGTCTTCATATTCTGTGGGATAGACAGGCATGCCTCCAATTCCCCCTTTTACCATTCATGATGACATTAAAGTCATCCCCAACTAACCAAGGTAGATTCATGTTGCTAGTTATAGAATACATTTTGTCCCACAACATCAGTCATTCTTGTGTAGCACATTTAGCATAAATCAGAGTTGTAACAATAACTTTACCACAGTCTAGTAATAACAGCTTTAAGGTCATTTGTTGATCAGTGTCAGAAATCACTTCTATTTCTACTCCTTCTGCCACAAAGTACCATATCTTACCATTACACTTATGACTAGCCAACTTCATACCCATAATAGCATCAAACTCGGTCATGTATAACTCTATCATGTCTGTTATGGTATGACGACTATATACAACCACCGAACACTTTCTATATACTCGCTTAGTTATGAAAGAATCTCCCACCGGTGTAGCAACCTCTTGAGCTTGTTCATTCTGCCCATTAGTTCACATATCTTTGTACCTCTCTTATCTGTTTTCCACCCTTCTATTACTGTCTGTAGAAATTCAGGATCCAACCTTCACATATTAAAGTATCTAAACTTGTACTGAGTCTTTATGCCTACTTTCCACCTAATTAACCCAAGAAAATGTTCATATAGGCCTAGTTTCATGAAATGCACTTTAGAAGCATGTATATTATCAACCCATTTTTTAGTAGTAAGTACTGTTATAAACCCTTTTTAGCACACTACCATGTATAGTATGCCCCTGATAATCTTAGTTCTGTCAAATCACATTCTACTATATATTGTTTAAAATCCCTTATCCCAGTCATAGCAACATGACACTTCACTCTTTCATTTCTCTTTAATACCCAGTTGAAATCACTCATTATTGCCTATGGACCTTGTACCTGGCCACATAACCTTTTAATATCTATCCACAGTTTCCCTTTAAGAGCCACATCATTGAATGCACACACCAAGGTTATATGGGAACTTTCCTTTATACCCCTATGTGTCACCCCGCAGTGTCAATTATTTTGTACAGTTTTTAATATTTACCTCATAAGGATGAGGCTTCCACAATAATCATATTCTTCTATTTGGATGCTCAGTAAGATTAGTACTAAAAGATCACCCACTACACAAGTTAAGAGAGGCATTATGAGCTTCTTCCCTTTTGCGCTGAACACTACTCTTTACGATATTTTAAATGCTTGACACAACTGTACACTAATATGATGCTCATTATTTCCAAGTTCCAAGTCATTTGCGAAAGAACTCAAATAATCCCTATGTCCAATACTTCCCAGAACTCGGTAAAAAAATAAGGCAGTTTCATTTATTTATATCAATCTTATTGTTCAAGAAGTAATAGCCCCTTCTTATTCTTTCATGGAAATAATATTCTTTTGCAGTTTCCTACCTCAAATGGTTCTATCAACTCAGATTCTATTCCGATTCTACTAGCGACAAGGGGGAATATATACGATAGGATGGAATCTGGATCTATCAATGCATATATGTCTCAAAAAGATAAAAAATATACCTGTAACCACATTCGATGATGCTTCCTGATCTTGCCTGCTAGCCACCGACCCAACAGGTCGAGCCACACCACCAGTGCCCCTTTTATAAGGACATTCTCTCATCACAACCCTGACGGCCGCAATAATAACAACCACCTGTGGTAAAACGACATTTCCCAGAATGATGCCTACTACACTGAGAACAATGAGGCCAAAGTGGCCCCGACTGAGTAGAACCCATGTTCCTCTAAAAACCTGAAGCCCTGGAGCTCTGACCGACTCCCGAATACCTTGTGTGGTCCAATTTCCCACCTATGAACTCTGGGGGTGTATTCTGTGTAGTCTGGGATGAATATCTAACCTGCTGCTGAGGCTGCTCGCCTCGAAAATCACCGGAATAACCAGCCGATCTAGCCCTCTTATGCTGGTCTCTGTCGCCTCTCTACCTCGTACTCATGCTCAGACCGCCGCGTAAACTCTCGGACGAAGTTCGCCGCCACTAGCCTAGTCGAATCAACCGCTGCCTCATATGGCGCTATCCCCGCCTCAGATGAGGAGCGGAAACTCAGTGACGGGCCTCGAATCGATGATCGCGCCGAATCGGGTCCTCGAGGTGGCGACGTAGCAGAGCTCGTCGATCGTACGCGATCTTCGGCATAGACTGAGTATGGGACCCGGTAACTCTCTGAATCCGACTAGTATCCCCCGCTGTAGATTTGCCCTTCTGGGCCTCTGTCGCCTTCTTTGGCGGCATAGCTGAAAACATAGTAAGTCGTCAGAGAGGGATTACCATACTAACATAGCTCTATTGCACGATTTAAGAGATGAAAGAATAGTAACCAATCTTAAATGTCTGGAAGCCTCCTGCGTATAAGTATGGTGCACAACATACCCATACACAAGACTTTACTAGACACGGTCCGTAGACATTCCGAGGACTAACTGCTCTGATACCACTTTTGTCACGACCCGACCCGACGGGCCGCGTCTAAGCGCCCTAATTGGGCATCATTATACTAATCTGTCACGTATAATCAGACTGACACTAAGAACCAGATGAAATTTGGCAGCATAACGTTGTAATAATAGCACATGTCAGATCATACCTGTTTCCTGAGGAGTCACAATAATTCAACATAATAAAATAGGCAAGCCGACAAGGCTGTCACCATATACTATCACTTATATGCGGGAACATCCCAAAAACATAGTACAACAGTAGTACAGCTGGCCAAAACTTATATACAATCCACTCAAGTCCAAAACACGTCTAACACCCACAACTGTCTACAAACCTATAAGGATACGATAATGACATATGACGGGACAGGGACCCGTCGTGCCCATAAATATACATAAGTCTAAAAGTAAGGTTCTGTACCAAATGACCAAGCTCCGAAACAATGAAGCTTTCCAACCAGCTGAGTAGGAGTCCTAGGCCTGAGGATCACCAAACTGAGAACTCAGTACTGCGGCATTTAACGCACCTCGAGAAAGGGGGTCGACGAAATAATGTACTGAGTATGTAAAACATGAAGTACTGTAAATGAGCTCATAACTGGCCAAGATAATATGAGACATGTGTAATAATCAAAATACCAATACAACTGTGTCATATAGAAATGAGAGTCAACTGTGCCTTATAAAAATGAGAGTATATCAAAATCATGTATGCCCGTCCATAGAATCATCATGTTTGTATGTATAACGTATCTCAGCCCTCTAGTGAGGGAATCGATGGAATCATCAATATAACGTGTCCCGGACCTCTAGTGAGGGACTCGATGGAATCATATCATAACCCGACCCATACTGGGACTCGGTGAAGTCACCATCTCATATATGCATGCATCCTACGTAATCCGGCCCTCTAGTGAGTGACTCGGTGAACAATGCAAGGCTGTGCACGAACATAAGTCGGCCCGAGACTCGGTGGGGTGAAGTAATAACACTTAGCACGAGTAGATATCGTGAGCAACCATAAGCAATTAAAAATCATCATTTGACTCTCAATAAAATCATTACAATAAACTCTTTACTGAAAAATCATAGGCACTTCTCATAACTAACATCTTTAGGAATTAGACTGTGTAGAAATCATGTACGTCTGTCGTACCTTCATTAAATCATGCCAAAAAAGAAAGAAGGAAGAGTTTCACATACCTTATCGACGAACTAGCCAACTCAATATTCTAAATACGTCTTGACTAGCACTTCAACCTATATTAATAGTAACATGTTTATTAACCTTACCATTACTAGCATATGCTATAATTAAATGATAACTTGCTTTCTTTTGTATAAAAATTTGGGCAGCACTTCCCCTATTTATATGCATATCCACAACTTTCAAACAAAGCCAATAATACCAATAAGAAGATACAACTTCAAGATATAACCAATAAAATTCCAAACATTTCATATACGTCACCACAACACATTCCTTTTCTTTTTGTTCATAGAAGACAACAACTACACTGATCAAGGGGATTTATACACTTATTTCTTATGTTAATCCAGCCTTTAAATCACGTTAAAATAGCCTATTAAAACAGTCCATAATCCAACCAACAACAATAGTGAAGTGTGGAGCTTTTCTACATCTTTCCATACCTTAATTCCTTTAAGACATGTATTAGTAATTACCACCACATATACATGTTCATAATCAAGTTTCCAACATTTTAATTTCATAAAATCAGCCCTTAATACCTCACAACAATATCCAATAATTCTATGCAAGTTTTCGGCCAACATCCACATTACCAATGCTCTTTCTTTAACTTCTTAAAATCCGATTCATGTTTCAACAATTCCTTATAACAATTACAACTTAAACATCAAGATTTTATTCATTTATAACATGCAATTAGTGACGAAATTAACAACATAATAATCAAATCCAAAGTTTACAAAACTATCCCAAAATCGGCTACAACAACATTTTTGTTACATGCATTCTCTTATTTGCAATTCTTCTTTAACATGAGTTTATCCCTTAACCACATCATCAATCAATCTTCCAAATACTCAATGAAAATGAGAATTTTTACCTTAATTTTTAGCCCCAAAACAGCCCCAACAGTCACGGTCCAATTGCCCAATTTTATCACTTCTTCAACTCCAAATTGACATGCATGAATCCCACAATTTATCCATCATTCCTTACCCGTTTTTCTTCCAAAATTTCGTCCAAAATAAACTGGAAAATCTGGGCAGAATTTCGGCCAACAATTCAGCGTTTTTTTGCCACTGTTTGGTGCTAGTTTTGGCTTATAATTTGTGGAAGAACTTAGACTAGGAAGAAGGAACAAAAACTTCAATTTGTTGGCTATGGAAGTAGGGGTTTTCTCGGCCTAAGGGGAGAGGAAGAGAGGGAGAAAATCTGAATTCTTTTGAATGAGAAAAGGAAGGGGTGAAGAGTTATAAGGGTATTAGTGGGCTGATCTTTATTTTTGCAAACTTAGTCCCATTTCCCATAATTAATTACTCTAATACCCCACTTCTTTTAAGTCTTGAAAATTCCATATGGCCTCGTATCCTCAATGTCATAATTCTTATAATACGACACTAGTCCATAACGGGAATATACAACTATTAATATAAGTTTCCAATGTCACACCCGTTTTAACCAACATTTTCCCGGAATCACATCCTCTTGTATACTAATTTCCATTACTCGCATCTTATTTCCTTAATGACGTTCTTAATCATTGCCTTAAACTTACGATGTGTAACAACATCTGTCCGGGTTCTTATTGCATTGGCCTCTGTTCGTCATTGGCATATTTCATAAATGGATGTTAAAAATACCTTTTTGAATGGGGATCTTCAAGAAGAAGTCTACTTGGTCCCTTCACCTGGCGTTTCACATAGTGCAGGACATGTGTGCAGGCTTAATAAAACTTTGTATGGTCTCAAACAAGCTCCAAGAGCTTGGTTCGACAAGTTCTCCGCTGTAGTATCATCTCTTGGGTTTATTTCCAGCTTTCATGATTCAGCGTTATTTGTTAAAACATCCCCTGCAGGTTGTATTTTGATTTTGTTGTACGTTGATGACATGATCATTACAGGTGATGATATTTATGGTATTGCAAACCTAAAATCTATTTTGTCTCGTCGTTTTGTGATGAAAAATCTAGGCCATCTACGTTACTTTTTAGGTATTGAGGTAGCTTATTCTGAGAAGGGATATCTTCTTTCTCAGTCTAAGTACACTGCAGATATTCTTGAGCGGGCCCGTCTCACAGATACTCGTATAGTTGACTCTCCTCTTGAGGTTAATGTTCGATATACACCTACTGACGGGGATCCTCTTCCTGATACCACTTTATATCGTTCAGTTGTGGGTAGCCTGGTGTACCTTACCATTACTCGCCCTGACATTGCATATGCTGTTCACATTTTCAGTCAGTTCGTTTGCTCTCCTACATCTGTACATTGGGCTGCAGTTATGTGTATTCTTCGCTATCTTCGAGGAACGATTTATCAGATTCTCTTGTTTCCATCGACCTCATCCTTGGAGCTTCGTGCATTTTCTGATGCAGATTGGGCTAGTAACCCGACTGATCGGAAATCCACTACTGGTTATTGTGTATTCTTAGAAGATTCACCCATTTAATGGAAAAGTAAGAAACAAAATATTGTTTCTCGCTCTTCAATCGAGGCAGAGTATCGTGCTATGGCTTCTACAATGTGTGAGATTGTATGATTACGTTGGTTATTGGCTGATATGGGAGCCTTTATTTCCTCACCAACACCAATGTACTGCGATAATAAAAGTTCTATTCATATTGCACACAACACAGTCTTTCATGAACGTACCAAACATATTGAGATTGATTGTCATATTATTCGATATCATCTTCAACGAGGCACTCTATCCTTGCCATTTGTCTCATCTTCGATGTAACCTGCAGATTTCTCCACAAAGGCACATACCTTACAGCGTCACCGGTTCTTTCTTGGCAAACTCTCGATGTTTCTCTCTACACTATCGCTAGCTTGAGAGAGGCTGTTAACAAACGTACCTGTCCCACATCGAAGGCCTTAGAATTGGAGAATAGCATTTGTCCCACATCGCTTGTTTTTCCTTTATATCTTTTGTATTACTCTATATAAAGGGATGTAATTGCTTTTCTTTAACTTACCAATTCACTATCAATAATAGTCTTATTCTATTTTCTTTACTCTTGTTATTTGCCTTACAAAAATTCATAAATAATATGAATTCTAACGGTCTCCACATTTGTTTTAAATAATCTTCAACACTAACTTTGGTCCTTCATTAACGTTAGACACACTCTTCAACCTTAACATTGGTCTTTCTTTAGTTTAGGTTCTACTTTAAGTCTCCTCATTTGTTTAAAAATTATTCAACCTTTAATTATTGCCTTTCTTCAAGGTTCTAGATGCCATAGTTTTATCAAATTACCAATTGCATAACAATAATTCATGTTTAGGGATTAAATTAAAGTGGGACTAGAAAACGCATTTCCTAAAGTTGTGCACTAGATATACTATTAAAATAAGCGAATTTCTGACGGAAAAATTTCATGTGAGCTCCGTCAGAAGTATGAAATTTCCAATGAAAGCCTGTCGAAAGAGCTAATTATGATGAATCAATTTCCGACGGATCTCCCTCAAAAAATTTCACCGAAAATGCATTTGTTTCTTGATATAAACTTGTTGTATCTAATGATGTATAACCTGAATTATTGCTAGCGCACACATATAATACAGATAATATATTGGGCTAAAGCATGTATTTCTATTATATTTGACTCTTTGCAACTTTAAAAGATTTGTGTAGTAGTGTTTAACGAGTATGATTTGATGCAAAGTAAAAGTTAGAGAATCATTTGGATTTTGAAATGGAAAGATTCATTTGGATTTTGGGTACTCAATGGAGAAACTAATAGTCTATTTGACCAAGCTTCTGAAAAAATATTTCTATTTCTCTAGTTTTGCAGAAATTATTTCTGGAGAATCAGTTAGGGTGTTTGACCTATAATTATAGAAGTGCTTCTGAAAAACAGAAACAGTTTCCTGTTTGACCAACATTTATGCAAATTTACTAGAATATTCTTTTTAATAAATTTAAAACTATTTAAAATATTCTTTTCTATCATATGTTTCTAAAAATTAGTATATCTTTACAATTTAATAATTTTTTTTAAAATTATTTAATTGCAACATTTAATCAAAAAATAATATTATATTGTACATAAGAAATGTAACGACAATATGATAGTCAATGCCTCAAATATGTCCAAACCTACCCCCCGCCCTACCCACACCTACCCCCACCCCATCCTCAAATTTCTATGTCATATTTTTTTTACTTTTATAAAAAATATGAATTTTTTCTTCCCTCCTTACGCCCCCTACCCCAACCTACCCATTGCCCTACCCCATCCTCAAATTTCTATTTCATATTTTTTGTTACTTTTATAAAAAAATGATTGAAAATATGAATTTTTTTCTTATCCACCGCCCTACCACTATCCCCCCCCACCACCTCATTGCCCTACCCCATCCTCAAATTTCTATTTTATATTTTTTATTACTTTTATAAATAAAAAATATTAAAAATATGATTTTTTTTCTGGCCCCCCCGCCCTACTCCCTACCCCCACCCCACCCCAGTGCCCTACCCATCCTCAAATTTCTATTTCATATTTTTTGTTACTTTTATAAAAAAAAATTGTTAAAAAATAGGATTTTTTTTCTTATCCCCCCGCCCTAACCTTACCCCCCACCCACCCCACCCGATTGCCCTACCCATCCTCAAATTTCTATTTCATATTTTTTGTTACTTTTATAAAAAAAAATGAATTTTTTTCTTATCCCCCGCACTATCCCTACCCCTACCCCTACCCACCCCACCCCATTGCCCTACCCATCCTCAAATTTCTATTTCATATTTTTTGTTACTTTTATAAAAAAAAATGATTTTTTTACCCCCCGCACTACCCCTACCCCAACCCCACCCCACCCCATTGCCCTACCCATCCTCAAATTTCTATTTCATATTTTTTGTTACTTTATAAAAAAAATATGAATTTTTTTCTTACCCCCCTCCCGTCTACCCCTACCCCCTATCCCACTCTACCTCAATTTCTAAATTTCTATTTTATATGGAGATATTATATGACATTAAAAGAAATTTTGTGAAAAGAAAATGGTAAATGAGTCCAAAAAAAAATTCAATGAATGAGCAAAAATGACTTCTCGTAAGACTTCTCCGTAAGATCAAATTTGTGTTTACAACTTTTTCATCTAAACACTTTTTGCTTCTGGAAAAATTGTTTCTACTTCTGGAAAGAGGGTGTTTGGCCAAAGAAATATTTCTGAGAAACAGAAACACTTTCAAAAGCTTGGTCAAACACTACCTAATTGTGTGTAAAAAAAAGGAATTGGTGACACCATTCAATTATTATAGGAGTAATTGTTGTTTTTAGTAAAAAGAATAAGGTTAAGTGGGCCTTCATCCGTTTGGTTAAAGTTAGGGTAAGCTTTGGATGGACAACTACGCTAGATACATGTGTAATAAGAGTTTTTTGCTTTCCCTTGCGTCACATGTACTTCTTCCCTATTTTGTACTGCTCTTTAACTTTTACCCCTCAAATGAAAGTTATGCCTTTCGGGACATAAATTCTTTACCGTTCAACACAAGTTGTGCCGATTCTATAAAGAACTTATGCCCATAAGGCATAATTTGTAGGGTTTTGTTGGGTTTAAAACACACAAGTAAGGCACAACGGAAGTTTAAAATTTTGTTAACTTACTTGCCCAACAAATTCGTATGGTATGATTATGTTACAATTGAAATCTGCAAGAAAAAAAGAAAACTTACAGTTTATGAACTTTAAGTCTCTACTAAAATGTGCGCACGCGATTGTCTGCTCGGGTGCAAGCCTTGCTTCGGTATATCTCTCTGTCAGAAAATCTTGGCAGAGGTTTGAGAGGATATTAATCTCTGAACTCTGAGTTCAGAAAATAAGAATTAAGTGTAAATTCTGTGTAACCTAAATTATGAGGTTAAATGCTGAATATATATGAGAGATTAGAATACAAATCAGATTGAGATTGGGCTTAAAAACCTGACCCAAAATCGAGTTGCAGTGGGCCAGTCGAACTTGGGCCCACTGCCGTACAGCGCCGCGGCTCAGCCTCTGAGACGTCGCGGCGCAACCCCTTTTATTTAAAGTTTCAGCACGTTTTGATTTTAATTAAATCCAAAATTTAATTTTGACTTAATTAAATAATTTCCATCAAATGGAAATTATCCCATAATGTATTTTGGTTAAATATCTCGATTCTAAATCAAATATTTTATCATCTCTCAATATACCCTTAGAACGAAAAGATAATCGACTTAGTGTGATCCTTTAGACCGTCACACATCGACACTTAATCAAATTAAGGTTCACACGGAACTCCTAGTCTGTGTCACATGACGAACTCAATATGTGAAGAACGTTTACAAGACTCTTAGTAAACACAACCTCTATGTGAGATGATAGATTCCTTTCATTCGCGACACACTCGATCAAGCTTAGGATTTGCCAAGTGTCTATCCAAATGGTTTGATCACTTTATCTCATCTATATTAGTCAACAACTAGATCATACCCTAGATATGTCTATTGCATTGGCCAATGACTTGGTCGACCTAATATCACTGAGAAGCAGAGTGTTCTCTCGAATATCTAATTGAGGAATGAATTTTATTCTTGGCTCAATTACCACCTTAGTCTGTATCGCAATGTACCTAATTCAAGCCATGTCTTATCCTATACGGAATTTAAGCTTAGGACAGGATCAAAGTACATTCACTCTACAAACCAGGTGCGTATTGACCTCAAGTCAAAAGACTTCTATCTCCCACATGCTGATAATACTTAAGACATGTATAACAAACAGTTTATCAGTAGGGCATGCCAATACCCTCTAAGAGTATCCATCACTAGCAATCATTACTAGTAGTAAGTGAGACATACTACATTCTCTAAAAATGTGATGCATACCACACGTCGACTTACAATATATCATTGATATCTCATTCTCAATGATCATCAGTCGAGACTACTTTAAGAACTACGTTCTATCATTAATATCTCACCTCATCAATGACAACTTTAGCTCAAGGGATGCATATTAATAAATAATACAAACAATCAAATAATAATTCAGTAATTGCAAATGCCATAAATATGTTAATCTCATTAATAATACAAATGTGTTTAAGTACATTTGTCCCTAAAATGATTGTCTCTAGGACATATATACTTTCAATCTCCCACTTGGCCTAGAGCCAATCTCCAACGTATCTAATGCCCATGTTTTCGAAATGATCATTATGCTTGACTAAGCTTAATGGTTTAGTAAATGGGTCTACCAGATTTTCATCTGTGGAAACGTAGTCTAACTTTATTTCTTCAGTCTCCACCATCTATCTAAGTATGTGGTATTTCCTTGGTACATGCTTATTTCTGTTCGTTGATCTTGGTTCCTTAGCTTGCGCAATCGCGCCAGTGTTGTAACAATAAATCGTTATTGAACAAGTGGCACTTGGAACAACCCTTGAGTTCTTTTAAGAACTCAGATATCGCGATAACTTCCTTACCAGCTTCCGATCTAGCAATGTACTCGGCTTCAGTAGTTGAATCAGCAGTTGTAGCTTGTTTGAAACTTTTTGAACTCACTATTCCACCATTTAAAATGAAGGCATATCTAGATTGAGATTTGAAGTCATCAAGATCTGTCTGGAAGCTAGCAATAGTGTACACAGTAGCTACTAGCTTTTCTTTTCTATCATAGACTAGGAATACTTAAAAGTACTCTTGACTGCTTTCCAGTGTTCCTCGCCAGGATTATGCTGAAAATTGCAAGTCATGCTAAGTGCATAGGCCACATCTGGCCTCGACAGGTCATGTCATACATGATTGATCTTATAGCTGAAGCATATGAGATCATCTTCATGCGTTCAAGTTCTGCAACAGTAGAAGGACTATCCTTCTTTGATAACTTGATGTCTTGACCTATAGGAAGATTTCCTATATTGGAATTCTCCATAGAGAAACGTTTTAGAACTTTGTCTATGTATACAGACTGTGACAACCCCAACAATCTATTAGGTATATCTCTGTAGATCCTAATTCCAAGAATATAACATGTTTCACCTAAGTCTTTCATTATGAAGGTGCTGGATAACAATTCCTTGACTGATTGCATGAGAGTCTTATTATCTTCCATTATCAATATGTCATCTACATAAATGACAATGAAGACAATACACTTATCTGTGTGTTTACTATAAACGCATGTGTCTTCTTTGCTTCTAACGAAGTCAAATGATTTGACTGCTTTGTCAAAGCAAATATTCCAACTTCTTGAGGCTTGCTTAAGTCCATAAATGCACTTCTGTAGTTTGAATAATGCTTTGGGTTGGGTCTTGGATGTAAAACCCTCTGGCTATATCATATATATCTCCTCAATTAGGTTACCATTGAGGAAGACATTTTTAACATCCATTTGCCAAATATCATAATCATAGTATGCAGCTATTGAACGCAAAGTCCGAATGGACTTAATCTTTGCAACAAGTGAAAAGGTTTCGTCATAATCGACCCCAGACCGTTGATTATAACATTTAGCCACCAATCTTGATTTATAAGTCAGTACTTTGCCATATGCATCAATCTTCTTCTTGAAGATATATTTGCATCTTATGGGTCTAACCCCTATTGGCAAATCAACCAAGTTTCATACTTGATTTATGTACATGGATTCCAATTCGAATTTCATGGCTTCTTGTCATCTCTGTGAATCAATGTCTAACATTGATTCGCTGTAGATAGTAGACTCATCATCATCAAAAATATCTATCTCATTGTGTATTTCAACAAGGAGGTTAAGTCTTTCAGGTGCACGATGAGTCCTAATAGTCATACGTAGTTGAATATTCTTCGTTTCCGTGTTTGTTGTATTTTGATTGTGATAAGGTATTTATGTGTTGGACAATCCAACACTTTGAGAGCTTTCAGGAATATCATTTTGAATAGGATGATGCACAACCATTGTGTCATCTTCCATTAGTAACCAAAATTAAGTGTAAATTCTGTGTAACCTAAATTATGAGGTTAAGTGCTGAATGTATAGGGGAGATTAGAATACAAATCAGACTGAGATTAGGCTTAAAACCTGAACCAAAACTGAGTTGCAGTGGGCCAGTCGGACTGGGCCCACTGCCGTACCAGCGTCGCGGCTCAGCCTCTGAGGCGCCGCGGCGCTGCCCCTTTTATTTTAAAGTTTCAGCACGTTTTGATTTTAATTAAATCCAAAATCTAATTTTGACTTAATTAAATAATTTTCATCAAATGAAAACTATGCCATAATTTATTTTGGTTAAATATTTCGATTCTAAATCGAATATTTTATCCTCCCTCAATATATCCTTAGACCGAAAAGACAATCGACTTAGTGTGACCCTTTAGGCCTTCACACATTGAACTTAATCAAATTAAGGTTCACAAGGAACTCCTAGACTACGCCACATGACGAACTCAATATGTGAAGAACGTTTATAAGACTCTTTGTAAACACAACCTCTATGTGAGATGATAGATTCCTTTCATTCGCGACACACTCGATCAAGCTTAGGATTTGCCAATTGTCTATCTAAATGGCTTGATCACTTTATCTCATCTATATTAGTCGACAACTAGATCATACCCTAGATATGTCTCTTGCATTGGCCAATGACTTGGTCGACCTAATATCACTGAGAAGCATAGTGTTCTCTCGAATATCTAATCGAGGAATGAATCTTATTCTTGGCTCAACTACCACCTTAGTCTGTATCGCAATGTACCCAATTCAAGCCATGTCTTATCCTATAAGGAATTTAAGCTTAGGATATGATCAAAGTACATTACTCTACAAACCAGGCGCGTATTGACCTCAAGTCAAATGACCTCTATCTCCCACATGCTGATAATACTCTAGACATATATAACAAATAGTTTATCAGCAGGGCATTCCAATACCCTTTAAGAGTATCCATTTGTCCATCACTAGCAATCATTACTAGTAGTAAGTGAGACATACTGCATTTTATAAGAATGTGATGCAGACCACACGTAGACTTACAATATATCATTGATATCTCATTCTCAATGATCATCAGTCGAGACTACTTTAAGACCTACACTTTATCATTAATATCAAACCATATCAATGACAACGTTTTAGTTCAAGACAATCATTTTAGGGACAAATGTACTTGAACACATTCGTATTATTAATGAGATTAATATATTTATGACATTTGCAATTACTGAATTATTATTTGATTCTTTTTATTATTCGTTAATGTGCATCCCTTGAACTAAAACGTTGTCATTGATAGTGTGAGATATTAATGATAGAGCGTAGTTCTTAAAGTAGTCTCGACTGATGATCATTGAGAATGAGATATCAATGATATATTATAAGTCAACATGTGGTCTGCATCACATTCTTAGAGAATGTAATATGTCTCACTTACTACTAGTAATAATTACTAGTGATGGACACATGGACACTCTTAGAGGGTGTTGGCACGCCCTGCTGATAAACTATTTGTTATACATGTCAAGAGTATTATCAGCATGTGGGAGATAGAGGTCGTTTGACTTGAGGTCAATACGCACCTGGTTTGTAGAGTAATGTACTTTGATCCTGTCCTAAGCTTAAATTCCTTATAGGATAAGACATGACTTGTATTTGGTACATTGCGATACAAACTTAGGTGGTAGTTGAGCCAAGAATAGGGTTCATTCCTCGATTAGATATTCGAGAGAACACTCAGCTTCTCAGTGATATTAGGTCGACCAAGTTATTGGCCAATGCAAGAGACATATTTTAGATATAATCTAGTTGTCGACTATATAGATGAGATAAAGTGATCGAGCCATTTTGATAGACACTTGGCAAAATCCTAAGCTTGATCGAGTGTGTTGAGAATGAAGGAATTTATCATCCCACATAGAGGTTGTGTTTACTAAGAGTCGTGTAAACGTACTTCACACATTGAGTTCACACGTCTGGTCAGAGTTCCGTGAACCTTAATTTGATTAAGTGTCGATGTGAGAAGGCCTAAAGAGTCACATTAAGTCGATTGTCTTTTCGACCTAAGGGTATATTGAGAGAGGATAAAATATTCGATTTAGAATCGAGATATTTTAACCAATAATAAATTATGAGATAAATCCATTTGATGAAAATTATTTAATTAAGTTAAAATTATAATTTGGATTTAATTAAAATTAAAATGTGCAGAAATATTGAAAAAATGGGGAAGCGCGCGCCAGAGGTCAGCCATGCTGTGCGACAAAAGGCCTGGGCGTCGACTTTTCCACTGCAACTCAATTTTGGGACATATTTTTAAGCCTAATCCCAGTCTGATTTGTATCCTAATCTCCCCTATATATTCAGCACTTAATCTCATAATTTAGGTTACACCAATTCTACATAGAATTGACACATACTTTCTTACTTTCTGAACTCAGAGTTCAGAGATTAAAATCCTCTCAAACCTCTGCCAAGATTTCCTAGCTTTCCTGACAGAGGAGTATACCGTAGCGAAGGCTTGCACCCGAAGAGACAATCGGGTACGCACCCTTTAGTAGAGATTGTAAGTTTATATTTCATGTCTTTACAGGTTTCAATTGTAACGTAATCATACCAGATGACTTTGTTGGGGCAGGTAAGTTGACAAAAATTTTAAACTTCTGTTGTGCCTTACTTGTATGTTTTAGACCCAACAAAACCCTACAGTGGTATCATAGCACAGATGTTAGTGATATTTCGAATACTCATGCAAGCGCACGCATAATTGACAAGTAATATAGTCTGATAAGACCGAATATCGTCCTCAGAGACTAGTTTCTAATTACCATTCATCTATTTTATGATATCTATTTGGCAATCAATATTTGAGTTGAGTTTTTGTTTAACTACTAGAATAATTGCAAGAATTACAGAACTATTTAAGTTGTAATCAGTTATGAATGAATTAGGGCTTCCAAAATCCTCCACTATCCACTCTATTCAATCTTTAATGCAACTAGAATGACTTCTCCGTCTACGTTAAGATAGCGGTTAACTAAACTGTCTTATATTCCGGTTAGAACATATAATCACTCAACCCCAGTGCAGAACCCTTCTATATTTTTATGATAGGATTTACCACCTAGGAGGATTAAGAACAATAAACTATAATGCTACACAAGTATCGGGGTACTGTCGTCAGCGATTTTAACCTATGTCTAGTCAATTACAACATATCCAAATCTCTCCTCTCGGTTCTTGATTCGAAATCATATATATTATGATAATTATGATCAATTAATTATCAAGCATTCATACCAATTATTGACTAAATCTTAATCAAGTGAAGAAGAAATAAAACTATTGTATTAATTCATTAATAAAAGTTTCAAGCGATTCATAAGGAAAACCCTAATAAAGTGTTTAGCTCCTAGCCATAGTCACGCTAAGAACTAACACAAAATCCATACATAAACTGAATTAAAAACGAAAGAAAAGAAATTACTGCGAACTAAATCTCCAATTGTAGCCTCCCTTGTTGTCTTGTGTTGTTCTATGTTGTAGAATGACCAACCTTCCCGCAAAGAATAATTCCTAGGGCTTTTATATCTATCAATTTTCGTGCCCTGTGGACCACTTTGCCCTTAGCCAATTTAACTTCGAATGGATTTTTAAATGCACGGCGTCGCGCCGATTGAGTCGCGCGCCAATCTTCTGTGGGTATTCTGCAGTTTCGGCGCCACGGCCTTGCTGACTAGCGCCGCGGAGCTACCTGGATTTCGTCCGGGTCTTTATTTTCTTTCCTTTCCTGCCTCAGATTCCTTCTTTTATGTCCCTTTTTCATTCCTTTTCGCCATTTTGCCATTTTGGACCGCTGTGACTCAAAAGAAAGAAAAATAAGCCTAATACTATACTAAACACAACGAAAATGAGTAAAATACTAATTAAAATGACTCAAAAAGGGTATATAAAATATGTCTCACAAACCCCCAAACTTGAACTTTGCTCGCCCTCGAGCAAAGAACAAAACAAAACAAAGAAACAAAAATCAAAGGACAGGTCAAGTAGCTGCACAATGTCACTTAGAAACACATGAACATTAGTTAGGATAATATGCAAGAATAGATGTAACATGCATTTAACAATCTAGAATTTCAAGTTAGATATTTCGCAGATTCATTTCAGTCACAATCACTGGAAGCATGAATACTTAACCTATGCATGTCAGTTTCATTTCATTTTTCTCAAAGTAATATAGTCTGTTCACTTGTTATTTTCCACTAATCATGGACATACATACTAGGGATCATCAGGACTTTTCAAGGTTGTAATATATGCTTAGGCAGAGGTAGGTAATATTAGACATTTAGGCTCAATTACATACCATAAACGCTTTTCATTCAACTATTTTCTCCTTCTTTGCGGTATTCTTTTTAGTTCATACCCATTAATCCCCTTTCTGTTTTTGTTGAGATCATAACACACATTCACATTGGCACCCCCAAACTTAAGTTTTTTCATATTTTAATTGGGGTGCATAATTTTCTCTCTCTCTTTGTATTTTTTTCACTCTTTTTTCATCTCTATCATCAATTATTGCTTATGGCACATATGGAAATCTGGGGTGTCAAAGACATAATTTTTTTATTTTAGGCTCAACGGGACTGACCAAGGATACATTTAAGTGCAAGGTGGGAAATGATAGTAAGAAGGGCTATCAAAGAAATGTCTGAATCCTCCCCCTAACATGTACATCCTAATTATTTCGCCTCAAATAACAAGCACGTAGGACATTTTTTGCAATTGACATACACAGACTAAGCACAACATATTCCAACTAATCAAATTATTATGAATCTTTGATATATTTAACTTAAGCACACAAATGTTTGCATATCATTCCATTACATTATATTACTTAATTCACTAGGCGTTTCAAGCAAATACATTATGCATGATTATTAAAAAAATTGACTCATATAAACACAAAAACATAATAAAAAAGACTCAAAAACACAAATAGAATAAAAACTCTCCCCCCCAAACTTAAACTACACATTGTCCCAAATGTGTAAGACTCTATAAATAAAAGGGACGACTTACAGACATTAGCGGTTCAAAATAGTGGTGATGGCGGCGGATACTGCATTGACCATTGGTTGAAAATGGTGCTTAAGTCATTGACGCGCTGACTCAGGTCTTGATGCTCTTGCATCATTTGCTGCTGATTTTGCATCATGCTCTCATGATTCCGCAGCATCTGTTGTTGATTTAGGAGAATCTGCTCCATGATTGGCACTGGAGGTTCCAAGGCTAAAGGAGGTTAGTGGCTGCTTTACCCTGGCTCATAATGTGTGGCTACCTCAGGCTTTGGCTCCTCTTGCTCCATTGCAACTGTGCCTGTTCCACCCTCTTCTCGACCTCGTCTCCTATCCCGTGGATTCACAGGGTCTGGGTATGCATGGACTAGACTGTATGTAATGGGCGGCAGAGTCTTCTCAAGAATGTCCGTAGCGAATGGTGAGACTCTGTGCCTAGCACATAGTGCAATGATGAAAGAACCATGACCCAACCCACCAGTGGTAGTCAATCTACTAATGTCTTCAATACTCTGCGCTATCTCCATTCCAATGTCAATAGTCAGGCCCCTCATGATGCCAAATATGAGCTTGATTATTTTTGTCGGTACGTTAATGAAATGAGTCGATGGAATCAAGCGTGCACTTACGAAATATAGCCAAGCCTTGGCTACTCTATTGAACTGGCACCTGGCAAGTCCTCTTCCCCCACTGCGGGAATAACGAAAGTGTGCGCCTGGATAACATAGGGCCTCCGCAACTGTCTCCCAGTGTATGTGGTTTGCATTCCTAAACCAGGTTCTGAAATGGGTCGTATAGTTTCCTTGGTCTCCAATATCAGCTGTCTCAAACATAACATTCACTACTTCAGCACTAACTGAGACATGACGCCCTCTTACAAAACATCTCCATTGCTTTTTTCTGGGTAGTTGGCGTAGAATTCTCTCACCAAGCTGACATTTTGTTATGGAATAGCTTCATTATCGACAAACCTCTCCCACCTATTAGCTTCAATCACAACTCTAATGGGCTCATAAATATCATCTTCATCGAGTGGTTCGGCTTGATAATCCATCCCTCGCTCCTGTATCATTGCCCTACTACTTATTCTGTTAGACCGATCTTCTGCATTGCGGTTGGTGAATCGGGTAACATCATGATCTGAGACTGATGAAGATGAGGTAGTTCGGACGGTTTTTTTCTTTGAAGTCATTATTAAAAGTTGTTGGGAAATTTTCAGCAGCGTTTCCTTTGTTTCTTTGAGATTTTCCAACAATTTTTCACTCCATACCGCAAGAATAACCAAGCAACATCAAACCACAACAACAATACACCCATAAATACACCACAACCCACACACTACACAACAACATACACAACAAAAACACACAGCCCACCAAAACGCTGCAACCCACACTAAAGTTCACACCCAATTACCCACAAATCACAATCCCAAGTTGCTAGCAACAACCCAAGGGTAAGGTTCCAATTAGTTACCGTTTTGACGAATCTTGTCGAAATTGCCCTAGCCCAAGTGAGTTGAATGATTGTGAAAAAGGTTGGAAGGTTTTGGTGGTGATAGTGTGTTTGCTTTGGAAGAATTTAATGGAGTTTGTGGAAGATTCTTGTGTGTGGGAGAGAGGATGTTCGGTATTTTTAGAGAGGGGAATGTTTATGTTTGATTGTGGGAGAAGATTGGAGATTTAGGGATTTATATTTTGAAAACCCGTCCAGGCGCCGCGGCCCTGTAGACCGGCGCCGCGACTCCCAAACTCCTGCACTTCTCTGATAAATCGGCGCCGCGACCCTGTATTTTGGTGCTGCGACACTGAAACTCCAGCACATGTTTGGACTTTCGGCGCCGCGGCGCTGCACCGATTTTCTTCTTTCCATATTTTTCCGTGCTTCGTGTTCCATTCCTTCACCTGTCATCACAACACCACAAAAATACCACAAGTGAGATTGTTCAAACAAAACTAAATTGCATAAATTAAACCTTGGATTGCCTCCCAAGTAGCGTTGTCTTTAACGTCTTGTAGCCAGACACAAGTTCCTTATTAAAAATCATTGGGGGTAATTTAACCCCACAACCTATTCATTTCAAAATCCTCCTCCTCTTTCGTACTCTATTTTTCTTTTTCATAAGAGGGGGCTCAGTAAGACTTACCTAATCGACAGCTTCCATGGCATCAATTTTTGTTTCAGCATTCTTGCTGACCTATGGGTTCACCGCTGTAGGAATGATCTCCCTAGCTTTGGCTTTGGCTGAATCTTTGTGTCGGGCCAGGCCGATCGCGAAACACTTGTTGATGGCTTGGGATTCAATGGTTGATTTGAACACCTTGAATACCATCTCCTCATGGACCCTTAGTCTCAGTTCTCCCTTTTCTACATCAATTAGGGCTCTTCCAGTTGAATGGAATGGTCTCCCCAAAATGATAGGTATTTCATCATCTCCCTCCATGTCAAGGATGAAGAAGTCTGCTGGGAAAAGGAACTTTCTCACCTTGACAAGCACATCTTCAATTATGCCTCTGGGGTACACCACACTTCGATCGGCCAACTGCAAATTTACTGTGGTTGGTTTGGCTTCCCCCAAACCCAATCTCTTAAATACATACAGAGGCATGAGATTGATACTGGCCCCTAATTCACACAGGGCCCCGTTGCATGTTACCTTTACAATAGTGCAGGGCAAGGTAAAATTTCCTGGATCCTTCAGCTTAGAAGGCAGTTTCTTTTGCAGAATGACGATGTACTCTTCTGTCAAAGATATTGTCTCATAATCCGCCATCCTTCTCTTTTTCCAAGTATCTCCTTCATGAATTTAAAGTATGCTGACATCTGTTCTAGTGCTTCAATGAAGGGGATATTTATGTGAAGTTTCTTAAATACCTCCAAGAACTTGGAGAACTGTTTGTCTATTGCCTTCTTTTTTAACCTCTGAGGATAAGGGATTCTATCAACGTATTCCCTCAAAGGTGCTGATGGAGATTTCCCTATTGTAGGGCGATTGATCGGTGTATTTTATATACACCTTTTGAGTCATTTATAGTTAGTATTTTACTCATTTCATTTATGTTTAGTATAGTATTAGGGTCGTTTTCCTTACTTTTGTGTCACAGCGGTCAGAAATGGAGAAATGACAAAAAGGAGATGAAATGAGCATAAATGAGATGGAATTGCACACTAAAAGGGCCAAAAAATGAAGCCTAAGAAGTTCCCGGAAGTATAGACGAAATCAGACGAAGATCGACGAAACAAAATTCGTAAGAAGCCATCGGCGCATACCGCAGCAGCGCCTCTGAATTTTCCGAACGCCTCGATTTTTTGGCGCCAATCTCGTGGCCACGCCACGACGCGATATTTTTGATGTTTTGGGCCGAATTTGACATATTTTCAGGGTCCAAAAGGGATAACTTTTCCTACCTACATAATCCCTAACCCTTGACCTAAAGGATTCTTGGGCTATATATACTCTCTACATCATTCTCTAAAGGGGGATTCATTCCATCCATTGTACATACAACACAACTTAGGAGGCTACGATTGGAGAATTTTCAAGTATTTTCTTTTCTTTCTTTTGCTTTGTTTATTTCAGCTCATGTATAGAGATTATTAGTTCTTAGCGTGACAATGGCTAGGAGCTAATTACTTTGTTAGGGGTTTTCTTGTGATTCTCTTGAAACTCTTATTCATGAATTAATACATTAGTTGATTTCTTCTTCACTTGCTTAAGATTTATTCAATAATTGCTTTGATTGCTTGATAATTAATTGATCACTAGTTATCATCACTTACATGAGTTCTAATAGAAATCAGAAAGGGGAGATTGCGAATATGATATAGTTGAATAAACATAAGTTTAAATTGTGGACGAAAGTACCCCGATACTTGTGTAGCTTAATAGGTTATTGCTCTTAATCCTCCTTTGTAGTCAATCTTGTCATCGAAAGATAGAAGGGTTCTCCATTTGGGTTGAGTGTTTATATTACCTTAACAGGAGTATAAAACGGCTTAGTTAACTTGCTATCTTAACGTAGAAGAAGAAGTCAGTTTAATTGTATTAAGGATTGAATAGAGTGGATAGTTGATGATCTTGGAAGCCCTAATTCTCCATCATAACTGATTTAAATCAAAGTATTTTCATAATTAGTTTATTTCCTGCATTATTAGTTTAGAATTCTAACTCAATTAACGCTAACCAAATAGAAACTAAAGCATAGATAATTGGTACTTGAAAACCAGTCCCTGAGGACGATATTCGGTCTTACCTAGACTATATTACTTGTAACGATACGTACACTTGCGTTAAGCGTGTGTATAAATCGCATGATGTGGGGTGCATCGACTATCCACTCTATTCAATTATGAATGAATTAGAACTTCCAAAATCCTCGACTATCCACTCTATTCAATCCTTAATGCAACTAGAATGACTTCTTCTTCTACGTTAAGATAACGGTTAACTAAACTGTCTTATATTCCGGTTAGGACATATAATCATTCAACCCCAGTGCAGAACCCTTCTATATTTCTATGATAGGTTTTACCACATAGGAGGATTAAGAACAGTAACCTATAATGCTACACAAGTATCGGGGTACTGTCGTCCGCGATTTTAACCTATGTCTAGTCAATTACAGCATATCCAAATCTCTCCTCTCGGTTCTTGATTCGAAATCATATATATTATGATAATTAGTGATCAATTAATTATCAAGCATTCATACCAATTATTGACTAAATCTTAATCAAGTGAAGAAGAAATCAAACTACTGCATCAATTCATTAATAGAAGTTTCAAGCGATTCATAATAAAAGCCCTAATAAAGTGTTTAGCTCCTAGTCATAGTCACGCTAAGAACTAACACAAAATTCATACATAAACTGAATTATAAATGAAAGAAAAGAAATTACTGCGAACTAAGTCTCCAATTGTAGCCTCCCTTGTTGTCTTGTGTTGTGATATGTTGTAGAATGACCAACCTTCCCTCAAAGAATAATTTCTAGGGCTTTTGTATCTATCAATTTTCGTGTCATATGGACCACTTTGCCCTTAGCCAATTTAACTTTGCAACTGAATTTTCCGCATCGGCCGCGACTACTGATCGGCGCTGGCGCTCAATATTCTCGGGTGATTCTCAGCCGACGCCGCGCTTGGCTGATCGGCGCCATGACGCTACGGCTTTCGTCGCCTCATTTTTACCTTTCCTGCCTCGGATTCCTCCTTTTATGCCCCTTTTTCATTCATTTTCGTCATTTTGCCATTTTGGACCGCTGTGACTCAAAAGAAAGAAAATAAGCCTAATACTATATTAAACACAACAAAAACGAGTAAAATACTAATTAAAAATGACTCAAAAAGGGTATATAAAATATGCCTAACAACAGGCTGGTTCAATGGTTACGTAACAATTGAAAGAAATAATAATATGGGTTAACTTAAAATTGATTTAATCTGAATTAATACAAGGCTATTGAAATCTGACAAACTTTTACTGAGCGATTAACCTTTTGAAATCACCCTAAATTATCAACTACGCTAAATCGAGGAAGTCATTCCATTCTAGCTCGAACTGAGCCTTGTGCAGAAACCGGTTCATTACGAACATGGTGCACGGCGAAGAACGTGTAGGAATGGATGATGTCGACATGTGCATTATTGATAATGGTGGGTGGTTGTCACGACCCGACCCCGGATACGTGACCGGTGCCTTAACCCGGGCACCCTTGTGACACAACATCAGAGAAAACCAGCGGAATATAAACTCACAATAAACAACTATAATGATATAAAATAGTCTACCCCCAAAATGGCTACCCCAAAAGTACATAAAACCGAACAGTTACATCCTTAAACAAACCAAGTTATGACAGGACTACATGCCTCTAAGAAGGAGTAACACTATGACGGGACAGGGCCCCGTCATGCCCCTGAATGTACAAAACATCAAAAACACCAGGGAGAACCATACCAAAAGTCGAGCCTCCGAAGAAATGGAGCTCCTGACACCTGAGTAAAAGATCCTAGGAATAAGGATCTACCACCTGTTTTCCCTTACCTGCGGATGTAACGCGGCCAGGAAGGGGTCGACACAACGCATCAAGTATGTAAAGCGGAAAAATACCGTAGTAATATCATAATTCCAAAATACACTGAAGTTATAGATCAAAATCAAATTAGGTGGCACTGTGCCTTAGTCACTATGATAGTAACAAGTATAAGTATAATACTGCATAAAAATAGGAGGCTCATGATCAAAATAGGATCTCTCGCCCGTAGTATCATTAAGCAATCCTACTCTCGGGATCGTTCACCCGCACGGATCCCGTGGATCCGCGTAAGGCCATCCGCCTCACACGGACTATTTCACCCGCACGGATCCCGTGGACCGCGTGAGACTATTTCACCCGCGTGGACCCAGGTGGGCCCGCGTGAGTACAAGCGCCGCACTCGCATCATGGGTAGAAAATCCATTGTATACGCATTAATAACAATGATAATACATAAATCAGCACAACCGGCTAGTATACATAACATAAGCGCTACCGGCTTATCAGAATACTCAGTGAAAACAATAATAATACATAAATCAGCACAACCGGCTAGTATACATAACATAAGAGCTACGCTTATCATAACATAAACAAGATAAGAAATCTTCTAACTTTTATGAACATTATTAATATAAATCCTCTCATTTTAGCTCATTAAGGCACTACATGTCTTTTAAGAGAAATCCGAATTTAACCCAAGTATCACATACCGAAAACCTATTTCGAAATGACTCCTTTTTATATAAAACTTCCAAGATACTAATACCCAGAGTATCATGTCACAACCACTTTCAAAACAAGTAACAATTTTCCATTTAGAAAATATCCCAAGCTTCTAAATCAAGTGACTTCATTTCCTTTAAAACCTTAGGCCATTAATGCCTTAAAACAATTTACCTTCCACAAATACAACTCATTTTCCCTTGCTTATTTTATGTAAAGTAAACCCTTCTTTATTTACCTTTTCCCAAACTAATATAACTGACTTCCCATAAAGCCGTTATATTAACATTTTACGTTAGTCAACACATTTCCTATGTCCGAGGACTTATACCTTTAAAGCGAAACAAGTATCATATACCTCAAAACAAGTGAAAATTATCAAATCTTGTACGTATACCGTACTACATAGATACAACTACTCATGCTCAAAAGATAGGAAAGCTCTACATACCTCTTCGGTCAATCCACTTGTTAATTCCAACTATCGCACGTAATACGTCAACCTATAATGACTATAATACGTTTATTAACTTCTAGTTTCAAAGTAGAATATTTCCAAGTTCAAGGTTACTAATTCCTATGGAAAATTGGGCAGCATTTCCTTTATTTCTACTCACTTTCCACCTTTTCAAAGGCCGATTTTTAACACTCAAACGCCACATTTAAGGCCCAACATCCAAACCAACACAAAGGGGATTACACGCCTAAACTTGGGTGTGTAAAATTCTGCCCCATAAGTTATAACAATTAATCTTAACAAGTTTAAGGTAATTTTTAGGCTACAACATGCTCACATAACCTCTTTAGCCAAATCTTTCATACCCAAACCACATTTCTTACATGCAATGACTCTAAGAGCATTATTTACTACCACAAGTTCTTTCTTCTTAACATGCAACACTAAAAACTAATTATAAAGGAAGAATCATTACCTTAGAGCTTTAGCCAAATTTTTCCAACAACTTGCTAGCTTCCTTTCCAAGAATCACCACCACAACAACCTTCACAAGTTAGCCACAAGCTTCCTTCTTGCCTTTACTTTTCAGATTTTTCCTAAGGCTAGAATATCTCTTGGAATTTTAGAGAGAAGGAGGAGCTTGAAATTTTTAGAGAGAAGGAAGAGCTTTGTCTAAGAGAGAGATGAAAGATGACCAAGTCTTCAAGACTTGGTCAATATAATCATGCAAAATCAGATGGGGACACTTGTCACCTCCCATGGCCTTTTAAAAGAAAAGATCGATTTTCCTAAGTTTTTCCGCGATTTCCGCCGGCGTCGCGGCCTGCGATGGCCGCGCCGAACTGCGGACTCTCCGAACTCCGCGGCCGATTCGGTGCGCTGAATTCCGCGCTTGGCGCGCTCCGTAGCCGCGGCACGAGTCCTCGACCGAAATTTTCGATTTGAGTCCTAACTCCTTTCCATACGGCATCTGCGCACCAACCACGGGGTATAACAGTGGTAGTAAATGACTCGTAATCTGAACTCTAAATTAGATTTAAGGGGTTGGACGATTTTAGAAAATCGTGAGCGCTCTGAAAAGGACATCGCCGCAGCCTATTGTAGAGGCACCGCGCGCCGCTAGGTTTCACTACGGAGCCGCGGCTCTATGTCGGAGTGACACCGGTCACAATAATTTTAGGGTCGTGATTAAAAGCTTCGTTTTGAAATTCAGAACTTTATGGAACTGAAGCGACGCGACCCTAATTCACAGAAACAGATACCAAAAGTTTCTGCCTGTTCAGCGCCGGAATTCCAGAATGTTGAATCTCAGTTTTTCGAAGTTTAATCCATGATTATTATTACACAGTATGTTGGTGTACTGTTTACGTGTTAAATGATCGTCATTTACCTTACTAAGTTTAAAGTCCGCAATCATGCTTGGATAGACGACATTCAAAACTAGTTTAGTGTCCGCAATCATGCTTGGATAGGCGACGTCCAAAATTAGTTTAGAGTCTGCAATCATGCTTGGGTAGGCGGCGCCCAAATACATGTTTAAATAGTTTGAGTAATGTTTGAAACATGTAATAGTTGATCTTGAATAAAACCCTGAATTAAAATGTTCCCCAAAATTTAATACAAGTCTCATTTAAAATGAATGCGTCGTCTATTATATTCATTGTGGAGAAAAATTCTTTTCGGCGAGATGAGTATTTATGCCCAGCATTTGCTCTAAGTTTACGAGGACTCAGACCCTTTCATAGATGCATATAAATGTTGTAGTAGGTGATAAACCTTCGTGAGTATTTACACCCCAGTGTTTGCTCGATGAAGGTAAAGCCCACTTAGATATATAATTGTAGTCGCATAACAGGGTTGACTTGCTAGGCTGTCTTGGTGCCCCAGTGTCGGACAATCGAGGGACGCATATCGTATTTTTTAGAACATGCGATCAATCAAGAGTTGCAAATTGTTTGTAATTAGTTTATAGACCTACCAGATCATGTTGTTGAATTAATCAGCCTCAGCAAACGCGGAGACAACATGCGTCTGGATCTTGGCCCATTATGACTGTATTTGATATGAGTCTGTATTCTTTCATGGGGTAAAATAGTATGTTAAAATAGTGGGAGCTAATTTAAACTAAAGACCATGTAAATTAGTTAACGAATGTGTTCAATAGAAATTATATTAGAATGTTAATTTCAAGTCTATCTTTTCTTCAGTTACAATGTCAAATCTATCACTTAAAATGTTGGTTGAAACAAACAAGCTGAATGGAGCCAATTTTCCTAACTGGTTATGAAATTTGCGTTTGGTGTTGCGATTAGAAAAGATTGAGTATGTATTAGATACAACACTCTCTGCAGTCCCTGCTGAAGATTCTGAAGCATACGCCCTGTTTGACAAGGCGGTCTATCAGAAATATCTTGATGATGTTATTGCGGCATAATGTGTCATGTTATCTTCTATGACTCCTGAGTTACAGAGACATCATGAAAATATGGGCCCTAACGAGATGCTAGAACACTTGAAGAGTCTCTATGACTCACAGTCTCAGACAATGGAGTATGAACTGTTGAGAGATCTCTTTAAGTGTAAGTTCAGCGAAGGGGGCCATATGTCACAACATGTTTTAAAGATGATTGGGTTAATAGAAAGGTTAGCTTCGATTGGAACGAAGCTGCCTGTAACAGTTTCTGTCAACCTAATCTTGAATTTGCTTCCCGTTTCATTTGAGAACTTTATTATAAATTACAACATGAATGAAACCAAAGCAAATCTCTCAGAGCTTCATAGTATGTTAAAGACCTTCGAATCGTCCACCTCTAAAGGTAAAGTTGTTCTCATGGTGGGCTCATCTAGCAAGTTCAAGCCAAAGGGTAAGAATGTGCAGAAGAAGAATGGTAAGGCGGTTGCCGCCACACCCACAACTATGAAGCCTCGAAGAGTTGTTCAAAAGAAGGTCAAGGTAGCTGCTGATGTTTGCCTCAATTGCAAGAGAAAGGAGCATTGGAAGAAGGATTGTACAGCCCAGGGGGAGACAAAGCACAAGGTGCTTCTGGCCCTGCTGGACAAGGTATGTTTGTTATTGAAATAAATATGTCTATAACTAATTCTCACTGTTGGGTATTAGATACCTCTTGTGGTTCACACAATTGTAACAATGTGCAGGGGCTAATTGACAACAAAAAGGTTGGACCTTGGGAAGTAGATCTACGCGTTGGAAACGGAGCAAGAGTTGATGCTGAACGTGTGAGGACTTATAGACTAGATTTACCTTCAGGCTTTTCTTTAGAACTCAATAATTGTTATTTTGTTCCCTCGTTAACAAGGAATATTATTTCTGTCCCTATGTTAGACATTGAGGGGTTTTCCTTATTTATTACCAATAGAAGTTATGTTTTATCTTATAATGGTTTTATTTGTGGAAATGCACCGCTTGTGGATGGATTGTGTGTTTTAAACTGTAGTCATGAAATTTTCAATATTCAAAATAAACGAGCTAAAATAAGTAATCCAAGAAACCCCACCTACTTATGGCACTGCAGACTTGGTCACATCAATGAATCAATGATAGCAAGATTATGGAAATTAGATTACCTAGAACCATTTGACTTAGAGTCATATGGTAATTGTAAATCTTGCTTAAGAGGAAAGATGACAACTAAATCACTTTTTGGGAAAGGGGACGTGCCAAAGAGGTGCTTGAGTTAGTCCATACCGATGTATGTGAGCCCTTTTCAACTCAAGATAAGGAGGTTTTCTTTATTTCATCATTTTTATAGACGATTTCTCAAGGTTTGGGAATGTGTATCTTATGAAATATAAGTCTGAAGCTTTTGAGAAATTCATGAAGTACAAGTCAGAAGTAGAGAAGCAACTTGAAACAAGTATTAAGACTCTTCGATCATATCGAGGAGGTGAATACGTAAGTAAATAATTTCTAGATTACTTGAAGCTTCATGGAGTTCAATCACAATGGACACCTCCCGGAACGCCACAGATGAATGGTGTTGCTTAGAGGAGAAATCGAACCTTATTAGATATGGTTAAATCCATGATGAGCTTCTCAGCTCTACCAACATACCTATGGGGATATGCATTACAAATATCAATCTATATTTTGAACAGAGTTCCTTCAAAGTCAGTAAAGAAAAATCCATATAAGATATGGAACGGCAAGAAGCCAGCACTTAGACACATGCGACACTGGGGGTGCCCTGCATATGTAAAGAAGTTGCTTACTAACAAATTGAAATCTAAAAGTGAGAAGTATTATTTTGTGGGGTATCCTAAGGAAACAAGGGGATAGTACTTCTATCTTCCTGGCGAACATATAGTGATTGTTTTCAGAAATGCAACTTTCCTTGAAGAAGACTATGTCTACAAGGAACAAAGTTACAACAAGATAGAACTTGAAGAAATTTAAGAAGTACAAAATAATATAGAGAATGAACCCTTGTCAAATGACCTAGGCAAGGATTCAGTGGGAGTGATGTGCGGGATAATGCAGAAATGCATGTTAGGTGTATTTTATATACGATTTTTGAGTCATTTTTAGTTAGTATTTTTCTCATTTTCATTTAAATAAGTGTCTTGTTAGGGTTGTTTTTCTTTCTTTTGAGTCACAACGGTTCTAAATGGCAAAATGGCAAAAAGAAGCTAAAAGTGGCGAAAAAGAGCTCAAGCAAAAAGTCGAAAGTTAGCGAATCCGACGAAAAGATCGCAGGACCGCGGTGCCATAATTATTGAGAAGCCGCAATACTTTTTGCACCACGGTGCCATTCTGCAGGACCGCGGTGCCGATGCGGGAATTTCCAGTCCGAAACAGAATTGACAAGGAGCAAAAGGGTCCAAGACACACGTTTTTGACAACATATATAAATCCTTTGGACAGATTTTAGGGATTATTCTATCACATATCATAACACAAAAGACATCACAACCTTGGAGGCTACAATTGGAGACCTAGTTCTAAGTAATTTTTATTTCTTTAGTTTTCAATTCAGTTCATGTTTGGATTTGTATTAGTTCTTAGCATGTATATGGCTAGGAGCTAAACACTTTATTAGGGCTTTCCTATTGAATCGCTTGAAACTCTCTTTCATGAATTAATGCATTAGTTTGATTTTTTCTCCACTTGATTAAGATTTATTCAATATTGGTATAAATGTTTGATAGTTAATTGATCACTAATTATCATAATCTATATGATTGCCAATCAAGAACCGAGAGGAGAGATTTGGATATGCTGTAATTGAATAGACATAGGTTAAAATAGCGGACGAAAGTACCCCGATACTTGTGTAGCATTATAAGTTATTGTTCTTAATCCTCCTATGTGGTAAAACCTATCATAGAAATATAGAAGGTTTCTGCATTGGGATTGAGCGATTATATATCCTAACCAGAATATAAGACAGTCTAGTTAACCGTTATCTTAACGTAGAAGAAGAAGTCATTCTAGTTGCATTAAAGATTGAAAATAGTGGATAGTTGAGGATATTGGAAGCCCTAATTCCTTCATAACTGATTAAACCTCAATAATTTAGTTTAATTCTTGCAATTACTCTACTAGTGTTAGATAAAAACCAAATCAACTTATCGTTTGCCAAATAGATAACCTAGAATAGATGTTCGGTAATTAGAAACCAGTATCTGTGGACGATATTCGATCTTACCAGACTATATTACTTGTAACGATACGTACACTTGCGTGAGCAATTGGAAATCGGCCTAACAAGTTTTTGGCGCCGTTGCCGAGGACTGGCGTACTTCTAATATCGAACCATTTATTCTTAATTCTACTTTGGTTTTTTTTTTCTGTTTTTTTCTTTTTATTTTTATTTTTAGAACCCTGTTGCCTTGATTTGTTTGTTGATTTTGATCGATTTCAGGACGTAGTTTACGCGAAGAAGAAGATGAGCAGATACATTTGTTCCTTTTAATCATGAAATTGAGAAAACTTGCAAGCATAACAGGCGAAACAAGAAGATATCTGATTCAGTGACCATGGAAAACCAACCGAATAAGAATGGGGCGGACAATGAGGTTCCTGAGAATGTAGGGGAGCCAATACAGGTCCCAGCAGAGAGAAGTTTGGGGGACTACGTTCTTCCCACAGTTACAGGTGCACAGACATGCACCAGGCTCCCAGCAATAGGGTCAAACAACTTTGAGATCAAGCCATCCATCTTGAGCATGGTCCAGAACACAGTACAGTTTGGGGGATTACCGTCTGAAGACCCCCACATGCACATTGCCAATTTTCTGGAGCTGTGTGCCACCTTCAAGTACAATGGCGTTACTGACGACGTCATTAGATTGAGGATCTTCCCGTTCTCACTTAGGGACAGAGCCAAGAGCTGGTTGAACTCATTGCCTGCCAACTCCGTCCCCACCTAGCAGGATTTAGCCCAAAAGATTCTTGCACAGTTCTTCCCTCCTTCAAAGGCGGCAAAGTTAAGGAGAGAGTTGAACAATTACTATCAGGTAGATGGAGAGTCGTTGTATGATGCATGGGAGCGATTCAAGGATTTGCAGAGAAAATGCCCACATCATGGCATAGAGAAGTGGATGTTGGTCCACATTTTTTATAATGGGTTGAGTGGTACTACTCGTACCATCATTGATGTTGCAGCAGGGGGAGCGTTCATGAGGAAGAGTGCCAATGAGACACATGAGTTGCTAGAAGACATGGCTGCGAATAATCACCAAGGGGCAGATGGCAGATCAGTGAGTAGCAGGAAGACTATGGGCATACATGAGATAGATGCTATCACTACATTGAATGCGCAGGTGGACCTTTTGACAAAGCAGCTGCAACAGAACACTATGTCTGTAAATGCAGTCCAGATGCCTGTGAATTGTGAGATTTGTTGGGGCCCACTCTCTTTTGACAGATGCACAGCGGTGGATCCTAATAATATGCCCATGGAGCAGGTTCAAGCAGTGGGGAACTTTCAGCGCCCTTATAACTCCAACACATACAATCCGGGGTGGAGAAATAACCCCAACTTTTCATGGAAGAATGACCAAGCCCAGCAACCACCATATCAATGTAATTACCATAACCATCAGGCACATAATCAGGCTACATCTTCCCAGTAGTTTAGACCACCTACCCAACAAGAGAAGCCTGATGAAATGAGAGCAGCACTGCTTACACTCACCAATTCGCAGAATCAGTTCATGTCCAAAACAAGGTCCTCTCTCAGGAACTTGGAAATGCAGGTGGGACAACTGGCGAAGATGGTAAATAACAGACCGCGGGGTACTCTCCCAAGCAACACAAAGGTTAATCCGGGAGAGCAGTGCCAGGCAGTTTTATTGAGAAGTGGAAAGCAGTTGGAGAAGGTTGCTCCCTAACCAGCAGTGGTGAATGAGAAATATTGTGAGGAGACAGTTGATGTAGGAAAGGAGGGGGTCACTGAGGACCGCCCTACAGTAGAGAAAGTTCCATCAGCACCTTTGAGGGAATACCCTGACAAAATCCCTTACCCTCAAAGACTCCAAAAGAAGGCCCTAGACAAACAATTCTCCAAGTTCTTAGAGGTATTTAAGAAGCTCCACATCAATATCCCCTTCATTAAGGCGTTAGAACAAATGCCCACATATTTTAAATTCATGAAGGAGATACTTGGGAAGAAGAGAAGATTGGCGGATTATGAGACAATACTGCTGACAGAGGAGTGCAGCGCCATCTTACAAAATAAACTGCCGCCTAAATTAAAAGATCCAGGAAGTTTCACCCTGCCCTGCACTTTTGGAAAGGTAACCTGCAACATGGCACTTTGCGACTTAGTGGATAGCATAAATCTTATGCCTCTATCAGTATTCAAAAGATTGGGTTTAGGGGAAGCCAACCCAACCACAATTAATCTGCATCTTGCTGACCGATCCGTGTTACACCCCTGAGGTATAGTGAAAGATGTGCTAGTCAAGGTGGACAAGTTTTCTTCCCAGCGGACTTCCTCATTCTTGACATGGAGGAAGATCAGGACATGACCATTATTTTAGGAAGACCATTCCTAGCCACGGGAAGAGCTCTCATTGATGTGGAGCAGGGAGAGTTGAGACTCAGGGTTCAGGAAGAAGAAATGGTATTCAAAGTTTTCAAATCTACTATTGAATCCTGTGCCAAGAACAAATGTTTTCTGATAACACCGACACAAAGAAATTTCATCAAGCACAAACCAAAGGTAGGGGAATCATTGTGACAGCTGTGAACCCACAGGTTATGTGGATTGCTGAAACAAAAGTTGATGAGATGAAAGCTGACAAAAAGGTAAACCTTACTGAACCCAATCCTGCGAAAAAGAAGAATAGAGTGAGAAAAAGAAAAATGATTTTTAAATGAATAGGTTGTGGGGTTAATTTACCCCAGTGATTGATTAAGGAACCTGCGTCCGGCTAAAAGACGTTAAAGACAACGCTACTTGGGAGGCAACCCAATGTTTAAATTATGCAATTAGTTTAACTTGAACAGTCTCACTTGATGGTATTTTTGGGTTGTGTTGTGATGACAAGTGAGGAAATCGGAGACTAAGCACGAAGAAAAGGGTGGAAAACACGGAATCGGGTTGACACCGCGGTGCCATTTTGCATGCCCGTGGTGCCGAATGTTCAGAAAGGTCACAGTACTTTCGGCACTACAGTGCCATTCTGCAGGACTGCGGTGCCTGGA
The DNA here is from genome assembly GCA_029844215.1 of Przewalskia tangutica. Taxonomy (NCBI): domain Eukaryota; kingdom Viridiplantae; phylum Streptophyta; class Magnoliopsida; order Solanales; family Solanaceae; genus Przewalskia; species Przewalskia tangutica. The sequence goes on from CM056723.1 coordinate 123,421,033, forward strand.
CGCGATTTCAGAAAAATAAAAGCCCTAAATCACCAAATCTCTTCCCACATATATCGTCTCAATGCAACATCCGCCGCCATCGTCACCATCTTAAGCCGATATTGTCTGTAAGTCGTCCCTTTTTAATTTTTGAGTCGTTACACATTTTGGACAATGTGTCGATTAAGTTTGAGGGTACTTATTTTATTTTTGTGTTTCTATTTTGAGTCATTTTGATTGAGTTTTTGTGTCTTTTATTGTGTCTATATGAGTCAAAAAAATTATGATCATGCATGTTGTAGTTGTCGAAGATACCTAGTGAATTAAGTGGGATAATGTAATGGAATTAGAAGTTAAAAATCTGTGTGCTTAAGTTAGATATGTCAAAAATTCATGAAAATCTAATTATTTGGGATAATTGTGCTTAGCCTATGTGTTGTCAATTATGAAAAATGTCTATGAGTCTGCTTGCTTGTTATTTGAGGCAAAATAGTTAAAGATGTACATGTTTAGGGAGATGATTCAGACATTTCTTTGTTAGTTCTTCTTACCTTTCGCTACCTACCATGCAGTAAATTGTCCCTAGTCAGCCCATTTGAACCTAAACTAAGTTGTTTCTTTGACACCCCATGATTTCCTTGTGTGCCATAAGCATTAAGAGAAAACAGGAATGAAAAAGAGTGAAAAAGAAATACCAAAAGAGAGTGAAAAAATTGATGCACCCAATGAAAAAGATGTAAAAGCTTAAGTTTGGAGGTGCCTATGAGAATGTGTTTCATGCTCTCAAAAAGAGAAGAGGGGAACGATAGGTATGAACTGAAAAGAATACCAAAAAGAAGGACAAAATGGTTGAATGAGAAAAACGCTTATGGTACGTAAATTGAACCTAAATACCTACTATTACCTACCCCTGCCTAAGCCTACATTACAACCCTGACAAGTCCTGAAGATCTCTAGTATGTATGTCTATGATTAGTAGAGAATAACAAGTAAACATGCCCATAGAATTAAATGAAATTGACATGCATATGTTAGGGGTTCATGCTTCCATTGATTGTGATTGAAATGAATTTGCGAAATATCTGGCTTGAAATTCTAGATTTCTATATTCATGCTATATATGTTCCAGTATATTATCCTAACTGACATTCATGCTTTTCTAAGTAACCTTGTGCAGTTTCTTGATTTGAGTCTTTGAGTCTTTTTGTTTCTTTGATTTTGTTTTGATCTTTGCTCGAGGGCGAGCAAATGTTAAGTTTGGGGTATTTGTTAGGTGTATTTTGTATAGCTTTTTGAGTCATTTTTAGTTAGTATTTTTCTCATTTTCGTTTAAATAAGTGTCTTGTTAGGGTTGTTTTTCTTTTTCAGTCACAACGGTTCTAAATGGCAAAATGACAAAAAGAAGCTAAAAGTGGGTAGAAAATGAGCTCCCGAAGCAAAAAAGACGAATGTTGGCAGATCCGGACGAAAGACTGCAGGACCGTGGTGCCATTCTACAGGACCGCAGTGCCATAATTACTGAGAAGCCGCAGTACTTTCCGCACCACGATGTCATTCTTCAGGACCGCGGTGCCGATGCGGGAATTTCCAGTTTGAAAAAGAATAGGAAAGGGGAAAAAGGGTCCAAGGCACACGTTTTTGACAACATATATAAACCCTTTGGACAAATTTTAGGGATTATTCTATCACATATCATAGCACAGAAGACATTGAAGGCTACAATTGAAGACCTAGTTCTAAGTAATTTTTCTTTCTTTAGTTTCAATTCAGTTCATGTTTGGATTTGTATTAGTTCTTAGCATGTATATGGCTAGGAGCTAAACACTTTATTAAGACTTTCCTATTGAATCACTTGAAACTCTCTTTCATGAATTAATGCATTAGTTTGATTTCTTCTCCACTTGATTAAGATTTATTCAATATTGGTATAAATGTTTGATAGTTAATTGATCACTAATTATCATAATCTATATGATTTCGAATCAAGAACCGAGAGGAGAGATTTGGATATGCTATAATTGAATAAACATAGGTTAAAATCGCGGACGAAAGTACCCCGATACTTGTGTAGCATTATAGGTTATTATTCTTAATCCTCCTATGTGGTAAAACCTATCATAGAAATATAGAAGGTTTCTGCGCTGGGTTGAGTGATTATATATCCTAATCGGATAAGACAGTCTAGTTAACCGCTATCTTAATGTAAAAGAAGAAGTCATTCTAGTTGCATTAATGATTGAAAATAGTGGATAGTTGAGGATATTGGAAGCCCTAATTCCTTCATAACTGATTAAACCTCAATAATATAGTTTAATTCTTGCAATTACTCTTCTAGTGTTAGATATAAACCAAATCAATTTATCGTTTGCCAAATAGATAACCTAGAATAGATGTTCTGTAATTAGAAACCAGTCTGTGTGGACGATATTCGGTCTTACCAGACTATATTACTTGTAACGATAGGTACACTTGCGTGAGCAATTGGAAATCGGCCTAACAATGCAAGACTCTCATACACAACCAATGGAGGATGACAAAATGGTTGTGCAACATCCTATTCAAAATGATATTCCTAAAAGTTCTCAAGATGCTGGATTGTCCAACACACAAACACCTTCTCAAAATCAAAATACAACAAACACTAAAACGCAGAATATGCAACTCCGTAGGACCACTAGGACTCATCGTGCACCTGAAAGACTTAACCTCCTTGTTGAAACACACAATGAGATAGATATTCTTGATGATGATGAGACTACTACCTACAGCGAAGCAATGTTAGACATTGACTCACAGAGATGGCAAAAAGCCATGAAATTCGAAATGGAATCCATGTACAAAATTAAGTATGAAACTTGGTTGATTTGCCAACAGGGGTTAGACCCATATGATGCAAATGGGTCTTCAAAAAGAAGATTGATGCATATGGAAAAGTAAAGACTTATAAAGCAAGATTGGTGGCTAAAGGTTATAATCAACGGCCTGAGGTCGATTATGATGAAACCTTTTTACCTGTTGCAAAGATTAAGTCCATTCGGATTTTGCTTGCAATAGTTGTATACTATGATTATAATATTTGGGAAATGGATGTTAAAATTGTCTTCCTCAATGGTAACCTAATTGAAGAGATGTATATGATACAGCCAAAGGGATTTACAACCAAGACTCAACCCAAAACAATATGCAAACTACAGAAGTCCATTTATGGACTTAAGCAAGCCTCAAGAAGTTAGAATATTTGCTTTGACAAAGCAGTCAAATCGTTTGACTTTGTTAGAAGCAAAGAAGACCCATGCTTTTATAGTAAACGCACAGATGAGAGTATTATCTTCATTGTCATATATGTAGATGACATATTGATAATGGGAGATAATAAGACTCTCATGAAATCAGTCAAGGAATGGTTATCCAAAGACTTCACGACGTGATGACTTGGGTGAAGCTCACATTCTTGGAATTAGGATCTACAGAGATAGACCTAATAGATTGTTGGGGCTGTCACAGTCCGTATACATAGACAAAGTGCTAAAACGTTTTTTTATGGAGAATTCCAAGAAAGGAAATCTTCATATAGATCAAGGCATCAAGTTATCAAAGAAGGATAGTACTTCTACTATTGCAGAACTTGAACGCATGAACAGGATCTCATATGCTTCAGATATAGGATCAATCATGTATGTCATGACCTGTATAAGGCCAGATGTGGCCTATGCACTTAGTATGACTTGCAAATTCCAGTAGAATCCTGGGGAGGAACACTGAAAAGCAGTCAAGAGTATTCTTAAGTATCTTAGACGAACTAAAAAATATTTCTTAATCTATGGTACAAGAAAAACTAGTAGCTACTGGGTACACTGATGCTAGCTTCCAGACAGATTTTGATGACTTCAAGTCTTAGTCTGGTTATGCCTTTATTTTAAATGGTGGATAGTGAGTTGGAAAAGTTTCAAATAAGCTACAACTGCTGATTCAACTACAGAAGCCGAGTACATTGCTGGATCAGAAGCTGGTAAGAAAGTTGTCGCGATATCTGAGTTCTTAAAAGAACTAAGGGTTGTTCCAAGTGTCACTTGTCCAATAACGATTTATTATGACAACACTGGTGAGATTGCGCAAGCTAAGGAACCAAGATTAACGAACAGAAATAAGCATGTACCAAAGAAATACCATATACTTAGAGAGATGGTGGAGACAGAAGAAATAAAGTTAGACTATGTTCCCACAGATGAAAATCTAGCAGACCCATTTACTAAACCATTAAGCTTAGTCAAACATAATGGTCATTTCGAAAACATGGGCATTAGATACGTTGGAGATTGGATCTAGGCCAAGTGGGAGATTGAAAGTATATATGTCCTAGAGACAATCATTTTAGGGACAGATGTACTTGAACACATTCGTATTATTAATGAGATTAATATATTTATGGCATTTGTAATTACTGAATATTATTTGATTGTTTGTATTATTCATTAATGTGCATCCCTCGAACTAAAATGTTGTCATTGATAGTGTCACACATTGAGTTCGTCACCGACTCAATCTAGGAGTTTCGTGTGAATCTTAATTTGATTAAGTGTCGATGTGAGAAGGCCTAAAGGATCACACTAAGTCGATTGTATTTTCGGCCTAAGAATATATTGAGAGAGGATAAAATATTCGATTTAGAATCGAGATATTTTAACCAATAATAAATTATGAGATAAATTCCATTTGATGGAAATTATTTAATTATGTCAAAATTAGATTTTGGATTTAACCAAAATTAAAACGTGTAGAAATATTTAAAAAAAAAACAGGGGAGGTGCCGCGGCGCTGGTACGACAGTGGGCCCATTCGACTGGCCCACTGCAACTCGGTTTTGGGACAGGTTTTTAAGCCTAATCCCAGTCTGATTTGTATCCTAATCACCCCTATATATTCAGCACTTAACCTCATAATTAGGTTACGCCAATTGTTACACCTATTCTACATAGAATTGACACATACTTTCTTACTTTATGAACTCAGAGTTCAAAGATTAAAATCCTGTCAAACTTCTGCCAAGATTTCCTGGCTTTCCTGACAGAGGAGTATACCGTAGCGAAGGCTTGCACCCGAAGAGACAATCACGTGCGCACCCTTTAGTAGATTCAAAATATCAACTGTAAGTTTATATTTCAATTGTAACGTAATCATACCATACGACTTTATTGGGGCAAGTAAGTTAACAAAAATTGTAAACTTCCGTTATGCCTTACTTGTGTGTTTTAGACTCAACAAAACCCTACAAAAATTATATCCGGTAGCCTCGTTTTTATTGTGCTATTTAAGCTATATCTAGTTTATTCAAATAATTTTGCTTGTCCTCAGTATTGATAAACTTCAAATAGAAATTTGATTCCTCCTCCTCTTCCTCTTCTTAGTTTTAATAAACCAAAGTTGCAAGCAATAATCAGGACCACTCCTAACATTTGGCTAATCAATCCACTAGTGTTTTTCTTCTATCATTGCTAGTAGAAATATTTTCTTCTTTTCTTTCTCTGTTTCTTTTTGAAACTTGATGCAGTTTCCCATATTACTAACAGGATCATTTACTTCATGTGGGGGAAGAAGTGGAGGAGGGGTAAAATGTGTTAAGGCGGCGCATGTTACATTGGCATCTACCTCATCAAAATGTCAGTGTCACATGAAATTGGACGTCCACCTTGAAAACCCTAACTGAAGAATCGTTAGTAACAACAAGGATATTTTCTTACGAATAGTATAACAGAGGATAAATTAAAGCATATCCTTTTCGACTTATAGATCAACAAATATGACCATGCATTTTTCCTTGAATATATATCCCTTGATGACAAAGTGATTCTTAGACCAGATATAGTTTAGTCTTAAAGCGATATGCAATTAATTCGAAGAAAAATGTCTTGGAACTTATTTATATGTATTGGGATCTGAAGTTATGTTTGGTAATTCGAATTTCATACATACGAATCTGAAATTAGGACTGTCCATACCAGTATTCTCCCCACGAACTAAGCACCAATAGGTCGATCAAGCAGTCCAATATTCTCACCACCAGCTATATATTATCCTCTCAGACTCCATTTATGAGATTACATTGGGTATATATGTTATTGTTGTTGTAGAACTATATATTATCCAATGCCAACCATGATTCAACAATCTTTCACAACAAAAAAAAATGGAAGAGCAGCCAAGACTAAGATGATCTCCCAAAAATAGCTTAGCCTAGAGCTATATTCTGTTTCGTCAAATTCAAAATCATCCTAGAGTATATGCCTCCACGAACTATTTTACGTAAAGAGAATTATTTTCCAGAAAGAGTTGAGATCATTTACTTGTTGTTTTTAGACAATTATTTTGGCTCACCAAGGAGGTCGTCTCTGAAAGTATATATGTCCTAGAAACAATCATTTTAGGAGCACATGTACTTGAACACATTCATATTATTAATAAGATTAATATATATTTGGCATTTGCAATTATTGAATTATTATTTGATTGTTTATATTATTCATTAATGTGCATCCCTTGAACTTACATTGTCATTAATAATGTGAGATATTAATGATAGAGTGTAGTTCTTAAAATAGCCTAGACTAATGATAATTGAGAATGAGATATCAATGATATGTTATAAGTCGACATGTGGTCTGCATCACATTCTTAGAGAATGTAGTATATCTCACTTCATCGCTAGCAATAGTTGCTAGTGATGGACACATGGATACTCTTAGAGAGTATTGGCATACCTGGCGATAAACTATTTGTTATACATGTCAGAGTATTATCGCGACGTGGGAGAGAGGTCCTTAGACTTGAGGTCAATATCACCTTGTTTACGGAGCAATGCACTTTGATCCTGTCCTAAGCTCAAATGCCTTATAGGTTGAGACGCGGCTTGTATTGGGTGCATTACGAAGTAGATTGAAGGTGGTAGTTGAGCCAAAAATAGGATTCATTCCTCGATTGGAATTTTGAGAGAACACTCAGCTTCTCAGAGATGTTAGGTCGACCAAGTCATTGGCGACGCAAGAGACATATCTAGGATATGGTCTAGTTGTCGACTAATATAGATGAGATAAAGTGATCGCCATTTGGATAGACATCCGCAAATCTTAAGCTTGATCGAGTGTGTCGCGAATGAAAGGAATTTATCATCTCACATGAAGTGCATTTACTTGAGTTTTGTAAACGTATTTCACATATCGAGTCCGCCACCATTGCCGCCAGGAGTTCCGTGTGAACCTTGATTTGATCAAGCCGATGTGTGAAGGTCTAAAGGGTCACACTAAGTCGATTGTCTTTTCGGTCTAAGGGTATATTGAGAGAATGTAAAATATCGGATTTTGAATCAAGATATTTTATTTTATAATAAATTATGGGATAATTTTCATTTGATGAAAATTAATTAATTAAGTTAAAATTAAATCTTGGATTTAATTAGAACTAAAACGTGCAGAAAATAAATAGAGAGTCAAGATAACATGTGGGCCCGTTGATCGCCCACTGCAATTTGGATTTGGGTCAGGTCTTGAAGTCTGATCCAAATCTGATTTGGTTTAGGGTTTCCTCCACTATATATTTGACACTTAACCCATAATTTCAGTAGAACTGACTTTCCACTTTCTGAATTCAGAGTTCAGGAAATAAAATTTTCTCAAACCTCTGTCAAGATTTCCTAGCTTTCTTGGGCAAAGGAATATACCGAAGCAAGGCTTGCACCCGGATTGAAAATCGCGTGCGCACCTTTTAGTAGAGACTGCATTAAAAACATAAACTGTAAGTTTTTCTTTTATGTCTTTGCAGATTTGAATTATCGCATAATCATACCAGAAACGTTTGTTGGAGCAAGTAAGTTTACTCAAAATTTTAAACTTCCGTTGTGCCTTACTTGTATGTTTTACACCCAACAAATTCCTACAGTGGTATCAGAGCTCAGGCTGGTTTAATGATTATACGATAATCTTTAATAACGATATGTGGGATAATTAATTGTTTTGATTTAAAACTGATTTTCGGAATTTATAAAAAAAAAAATCGAGCGAAGCGATCGCCATCGCTCACGATGAACAAGATCCATCGTTCGACGTGAAAAGGTCGTCTCGTCATCGCGTGAACAATGGCGATTAGAAAAAAAAGGTCGCTGAAACCGACGGCGGATCGCTATTCGCCACCACGAGACGAAATCGAAAGTAATAATACCGTCGTGTTCGTCTCGGCGAGAGAATCTAATGGTGGTAGTGTCACTGCAACGATGGCCAGAAAAGGAGCACCACCGACGGTTTAGAACCACGGTGGCGTCTCGATTCCGCCACCGCTACCAAATCGGTGGTGAAAACCACCGGTGAGTTCGTCCCGATGTGTGTCATCGCTTGGTGTGTTTTAATTCCGTTAATTTCACCCCAAAATCCGAATTCCAAATTTGATTTGGGGTTGGAATTTGTTTTGAAAATTTGAAATAGTATAAGGACCTTTTTGCAATTAAAATTAGGGTTTTTAAATTATATATTGGTCCTTCAACAAATCTGAAAATATTTTAAGTTCTGAAAATTACAAATTAGTCCCTGAGATATTTTTTGAAAATTTTAAAAGTTTTTAAAATCAGCAGATTCAGTCCATGGGTCAATCTGTAAATTTTAGAAAAGCAGATTTGATCTCTGGGTAAATCTGTAAATATTTTAAGGTTCTGAAAATTGCAGAAATACCCCTGAAAATTAAATTTTAATTTCTGAATTATTAAGGGACTGTTTGGATGAGCAGAAAATTCCGAAAATTGAAAATTGAGTTTAAATTTTGAATTTAAATATTTCCTAAATTGAAACAAATTAATTAACCCACGATTATTGTTATTTAGCATATTATTTGATAATGTGTGCACAAATTAATTGTTTCTCCTAATTGTTTAATTGATTGTCATTTAAATAATTAGACTAGAGTCCGCAAATTATTGTCTGGGTAGGCGGCACCCAGTAATTGTTTACTTTCATTGACCGCTATAATTTTCTGGGTAGACGGCGCCTAATATGTGATTAAAACCATCTTATATCATGCCTATTGGGTTTGATGGTTTCCCATCTAAACGTGTTTAGAAATTGCATGATAGGATGTCATATGATGTATGATATAATAGTTGATCTTGGTCATAACCCTGAATTAAAATGTTCCCCAAATTTAATACAAGTCTCATTTAAAATGAACGCGTCGTCCGTTATAATTGGTTGTGGTGCAAAATCCTTTTCGGCGAGATGAGTATTTATGCCCCAAAGATTTGCTCTCGACGAGGACTCGCACTTTCATAAATACATATAAATGTTGTAGTAGGTGATAAACCTTCGTGAGTATTTACACCCCAGTGTTTGCTTGATGAAGGCTAAGCCCACTTAGATGCATAATTGCGATAACGCATAGCGGTTGACTTGCTAGGCTGTCTTGGCGCCCCAGTGTCGGACAGCTGTGGACGCAAATCGAATTGTTTAGAACATTCGGTCAACCAAGAGTTGCAAATTGTTTGCAATTGGTTTAGAGACCTACCAGATCATGTTGTTGAAGTTATCACTCGAGAAACGCGAGACAATGAGTTTGGATCTTGGCCCATTATGACCATATTTGATATGAGTCAGATTCTTTATGGGTAAAAGAGTATGTTAAAATAATGAGCTTATTAAACTAAAGACCATGTTAGTTAGTTAGTTAATGAATGTGTTCAATAGAAATTATATTAAAATATTAATTTCAAGTCTATCTTTCTTCGCCATACAATGTCGAATCATCACTTAAAATGTTGGTTGAAACGAACAAGTTGAATGGAGCCAATTTTCCCGATCGTTAAGAAATCGCGTTTGATATCGCGATTAGAAAAGATTGAGTATGTATTGGATACATCACTCCCTATAGTCCTCATGAAGATTACGAAGAGTATGCTCTGTTTGACAAAGCGACTATCGAAATATCTTGATGATCTTTGACAAGACATCGTGTTATTGTCACGACCCGCCCGGCCCGTGGATCGTGCTCACCGGCACCCAAGTAGTCATACATCGAGTAACCAATGAATATAAAACAAGACAGAAACAGTTTATAAAATAAGACACGGTTTATCGATGAAAAGCTTGCCTTTCGCATAATATAAATAACTCAAGTTTTGCAGCTACATCCCAATCGTACAATAGTACTACGCACTTGGAAGTAAACAACTATGGCGGGACAGTTCCCGCCATACCGATCAGACAAAACTATCTACAATACAGGAGATCATACAAAGTAGAGCATCCTATAAGATGGAGCTCCCGACACCAACGCAAAGATCCTAAGGATGTGGATCTAGCACTGCCGCTTTACCTCAGCATTTAACGCAGCCCCAGGCGAGGTCGATAACAGTACCAAGTATGTGAAACTATAAAGTACTTAAATGAAATCAAAGTATTTAAAACCTTTTCACAAATACAATCACCAATTGCACATAGTGCACATCACAAACAACAACGAATAGGAAAAGCAGAATGTGTCTATTCTAGGCCGCGAATGATCGGGCAAGGCTAATCGCCCATAGTATCATTCTGCGTGCCTAGTCCTCGACTTCCGCAGCCCGCATGGGTCCCACATGCACTGCATGAGATATTTCGCATCGGGGCAGCTAACCCGGCGTCCGCCTAGGCTCCCGCACCGCATAGCCTCAAAAGACCGCATAGTCTCAACAGACCGCATAGGAGTCCCCGCGTCGTGCTAAACGCCGGAATGATCAATCCTGAGCATACCGCTGCTCGCATAGTCTCGCATCGCATGGGACCGTATAGACCGATCGGGCAAGCCTCGTATAATATCGAGGGTAGTGATACAATAACGACAATGGACTTACAGGTTAGCAACGTAAGCACAAAGAATGACCGCTTACACAAGCATTACAAGACACTAACACAGTGTGGCCATAACACGCCTACTTATCAAACAATCTTACTACACTTAACAAATCAATACAAGGCTTTTATAAACAAAACAAGTAAACATTCCTTTTATCTTCTTAAGTCGTTATACCTAACTTCCCATAAAGCCGTGATAACTCTTACGCTTTTGTTTTAAAACCAAATATTTATCTTCCGTTAAAAATGATTCAAGATTCTTTTGAAATGTTTTCGCTTCTTTGTTATTGGGCTTAAGCCGTGAGGCATTGCGTAAGTATTATTCAAAGCTTGAGGCATTGCCATAAGTATTATTCAGCTTAAGTCAAAGACATTGCCGTAGTTATTATTCAGTAACACGTACGCCTACCGCACTATATATTATAAAATATCATGCTTTAGGAAGAATCACATACCTTCTCGAAAACCACCGCCAAGTTCAATATGTCGCAGAGAGTCACCTATAATAGTCACGATATCTATCAAAGATCGCTCGAGGTCATTCTAAGCGGGGTTCATAATTCTACTGAAAGTCGGGCAGCACAACCCTACCCGGTGAGCTATGTAAGTTCATCAGAAAACAATTCTATGTGAGTACAGATTCAATTATTCTTCTTTAAACCCTTCTACTGTGATAATACCAATTCTATTCGTGATATTCTTCAAGTATCTAATACTTATTCTAATACTACAACAAGAAGTATTCTCTAATTCAAAAGAGGTTAGGATTAGTTACCTCGGTAAGCCCAATAATATCCTAGATAAAGTCGCTACCGAGCAAGGTTTAGCTCCTAAGTTGTGCGCTCCAGAGTCTAAGAAACCTTAGAAGTTCTTCACAACTTCTACTAAGGACTAAGGGATTTGGGCTGGGGTATTTTGGGCATTATAACGGTACTAGAAGACAACTTTTCTACCAAGGGAGGTAGATTTCGGCTAGCTAGGGGGTAGGCCTCGCCAAGCTTCTCGAGGAAGGGGTGTTGGACGAATTGCTAACAAAGGGAGAGGAAGGATTTTTAGACTTGGAAAGCTTTTGTGGATGAAGAACTCTTCATCTCAAGAGGGTATTTATAGCTCAAGCCTTGGCCAACCAATGGCCAAGATGAAGACAAGTGCAAGGCAAGTGTAGGGTGAGGATTTAGGCAAGTGTCCTTGGCCAACTTGCATACAAAATATCCTACCAACTCCAAGACAAAAGAAGCCAACCCAATCGCCCTATTGCCGTGTCAAGTCCACTCAATTGGAGGGTGACAAGTGTCGCCTCCCGTTGGTCCAAAATGTTTCGCCTCTCGGAAAAATCCGCAAAAATACTAAATGACATAGTCGGAATTTTCTACGAAAGTGCGGGAAACGCTTCGTGAAAACGATTCTTCAGTGTGTTGTGCACAAATAAAGCGCCCAAGGCTAACTTTAAAGCCAAACTTTTGACGTATTCCCTTACGCATATACCTGAAATACGGGTATAACATTATGCTATCTTCTATGACTCGAGTTACAAAGACAAAGATGAAAATATGGGCCCCAACGAGACGCTAGAACACTCAAGAGTCTCTATGACTCACGCCTCGCATAATGGAGTATGAGCTGTTGAGAGATCTTTTAAGTGTAAGCTAAACGAAAGGTCGTGTCACAACATGTTTTGAAGTTGATTGGATTAATTGAGAGGTTGGCTTCGATTGGAACGAAGCTGCCTGCAAATGTTTCTGTTAATCTAATCTTGAACTCGCTTCCTGGTTTCTTTGAGAACTTCATTGTGAATTACAACATGAATGGAACGAAATCAAGTCTCCCATAACTTCATAATATGTTGAAGACCTTCGAGTCGTCCACCTCCCAAGGTAAAGTTGTGCTCATGGTGGGCTCATCTAGCAAGTTCAAACCTAAGGGTAAGAATATGCAGAAGAAGAAGGGTAAGGCGGTTCTTGCCAAACCCACAATTATGAAACCTAAAGGAGTTGTTCGAAAGAAGGCCAAGATAGTTGCTGATGTTTGCCTCAATTGTAAGAGAAAGGGACATTGGAAGAAGATCGCATGCCCTGGGGAGACAAGGCACAAGGCAGTCTGACTTCATGACAAGGTATGTTTGTTATTGAAATAAATATGTCTATAACTAATTCTCACTGTTGGGTATTGATACCACAGGGCTCACACATTTGTAATAATGTGCAGGGGCTAATTGACAGCAGAAAGGTTGGACCTTGGGAAGTAGATCTACGCGTTGGCAATGGAGCTAGAGTTGATGCGGAACGCGTGGGGAATAGACTAGATTTACCTTCAGGCTTTTGTTTAGAACTTAATAATTGTTATTTTGTTCCGTCTTTGACGAGAAATATTATTTCTATCCCTATGTTAGACATTGAGGGGTTTTCCTCACATATTACCAATGGAAACTATGTTTTATCTTATGAAGGTTTTATTTGTGGAAATGCTCCGCTTGTGGATGGATTGTATGTTCTAAACTGTAGCCATGGAATTTTCAATATACAAAATAAAAGAGCTAAAATAAGTAATCAAAGAAATCTCACCTACTTATGGCATTGCAGACTTAGTCACATCAATGAATCAAGGATAGCAAGATTGAGGAAATTAGATTACTTAGAACCATTTGATTTAGAGTCATATGGTGATTGCGAATCTTGCTTAAGAGGAAAGATGACAACCAAATCACTTTCTGGGAAAGGAGTACGTGCCAAAGAGGTGCTTGAGTTAGTCCATACCGATGTATGTGGGCCTTTTCCAACTCAAGCTAAGGGAGACTTTCTTTATTTCATCACTTTTACGCACGATTTCGAGGTTTGGGCAGGTATCTTATGAAACATAAGTCCAAGCTTTTGAGAAATTCATGAGTACAAGTCAGAAGTAGAGAAGCAACTTGAAACAAGTATTAAAACTCTTCGATCAGATCGAGGAGGTGAGTACTTAAGTAAAGAATTTCTAGATTACTTGAAGCTTCATGGAGTCCATTCAGAATGGACACCTCCCGGAACGCCACAAATGAATGGTTGCCGATGCGAAATCGTACTTATTAGATATGGTTAGATCCATGATGAGCTTCTCACTCTACCAACATACCTATGGGGATATGCATTGCAAAGCTCAATCTACATTTTGAATAGAGTTCCATCAAAGTCGGTGAGAAAACTCCATATGAGATATGGAATGGCGAAGCCAAGACTTAGACACACGCGACTGGGGTGCCCTCGCGTATGTAAAGAAGTTGCTCACTGACAAATTGGAATCTAAAAGTGAGAAGTATTATTTTGTAGGGTATCCTAAGGAAACAAGAGGGTACTACTTCTATCTTCCTGAGGAACATAAAGTAATTGTTTCCAGAAATGCAACTTTCCTCGAAGAAGACTATGTCTACAAGGAACAGAGTTGCAACAAGATAGAACTTGAAGAAATTCAAGAAGTACAAAATAATATAGAGAATGGCCCTTTGTCAAATAACATAGACAAGGATTCAGTGGGAGTATTTGATGATGATTGGGTACTTAGAGTACGCCCTTCAGCCAGTGGGAGTGTTGTGAGGGATACTGCAGAAATGCAAAACCCTCATGCACAACCAATGATAGATGACACAATAGTTGTGCATCATCCTATTCAAAATGATATTTCTGAAAGTTCTCAAGGTGGTGGATTGTCCAACACACAAACATCTTCTCAAAATCAAAATACAAAGAAACATCAAACGCAGAATATTCAACTCAGAGATTTGGGACTCATCGTGCACCTGAAAAACTCAATCTCCTTGTTGAAACACATAATGAGATAGATATTCCTGATGATGATGAGCCTACTACCTACAACGAAACAATATTAGACATTGATTCACAGAGATGGCAAGAAGCCATGAAATCCGAAATGGAGTCTATGTACATAAACCAAGTATGGAACTTGGTTGACTTGCCAACAGGGGTTAGACCCATAGGATGCAAATGGGTCTTCAAGAAGAAGATTGATGCATATGACAAAATACAGACTTATAAAGCAAGATTGGTGGCTAAAGGTTATAATAAACGGCCTGGGATCGATTATGATGAAACCTTTTCGCCTGTTGCAAAGATTAAGTCCATTCGGATTTTGTTTGCTATAGCTGCATACTATGATTATCATATTTGGCAAATGGATGTTAAAACGGTCTTCCTCAATGGTAATCTAATTGAGGAGGTGTATATGATACAGCCAGAGGGTTTTACATCTAAGACTCAACCCAAAGCAGTATGCAAACTACAAAAGTCCATTTATGAACTTAAGCAAGCCTCAAGGAGTTGGAACATTTGTTTTGACAAAGTAGTCAAATCGTTTGACTTTGTTAGAAGCAAGGAAGATCCGCGTGTTTATAGTAAACGCACAAATGAGAGCATTGTCTTCATTGTTATTTATATAGATGACATATTGATAATGAGAGACAATAAGGCTCTCATGCAATCAGTCAAAGAATGATTATCCAGAACCTTCATGATGAAGGACTTGGGTGAAGCCTGCTACATTATTGGAATTAGAATCTACAGAGATAGACCTAATAGATTGTTGGGGCTGTCACAGTCCGTATACATAGACAAAGTGCTAAAACGTTTCTCTATGGAAAATTCCAAGAAAGGGAATCTTCCTATGGGTCAAGGCATCAAGTTGTCAAGGAAGGATTGTCCTTCCACAGTTGCAGAACTTGAACGCATGAAGAGAATCCCATATGCTTCAGCTATAGGATCAATCATGTATGCCATGACCTGTACAAGGCCAGATGTGGCCTATGCACTTAGCATGACTTGCAAATTCCAGCAGAATCACGGGAGGAACATCGAAAGCGATCAAGAGTATTCTTAAGTATCTTAGACGAACTAAAGAATACTTCTTAGTCTATGGCGACAAGAAGAGCTAGTAGCTACCGGGTACATCGATGCTAGCTTCCGCATCTTGATGACTTCAAATCTCAGTCTGGTTATGCCTTCATTTTAAATGGTGGAGTAGTTAGTTGGAAGAGTTCCAAGCAAGCTACAACTGTCGATTCGACAACAGAAGTCGAGTACATTGTTGGATCGAAAGTTGGTAAAGAAGTTGTCGCGATATCCGAGTTCTTAAAGGAATTAGGGGTTGTTCCAAGTACCAGTTGTCCAATAACGATTTATTGTGACAACACTGGTGTGATTGCTCAAGCTAAAGAACCAAGATCAACGAATAGAAACAAGCATGTACCAAGGAAATACCACATACTCAGGGAGATGGTGGAGACAGAAGAAATAAAGATAGACTACATTCCCACCGAAAATAATCTAGCAGACCCATTTACTAAACCATTAAGCTTATTCAAGCATAATGGTCATTTCGAAAATATGGGCATTAGATACATTGGTGATTGACTCTAGGCCAAGTGGGAGATTGAAAGTATATATGTCCTAGAAACAATCATTTTAGGAGCACATGTACTTGAACACATTCATATTATTAATAAGATTAATATATACTTGGCATTTGCAATTATTGAATTATTATTTGATTGTTTATATTATTCATTAATGTGCATCCCTTGAACTTACATTGTCATTAATAATGTGAGATATTAATGATAGAGTGTAGTTCTTAAAATAGCCTAGACTAATGATCATTGAGAATGAGATATCAATGATATGTTATAAGTCGACATGTGGTCTGCATCACATTCTTAGAGAATGTAGTATATCTCACTTCATCGCTAGCAATAGTTGTTAGTGATGGACACATGGATACTCTTGATGAGTATTGCATACCTGCCGATAAACTATTTGTTATATATGTCTAGAGTATTATCGCGACGTGGGAAATAGAGGTCCTTAGACTTGAGGTCAATATCGCCTTGTTTACGAGCAATGCACTTTGATCCCGTCCTAGCTCAAATGCCTTATAGGTTGAGACGCGCTTGTATTGGGTGCATTACGGTAGATCAAGGTGGTAGTTGAGCCAAGAATAGATTCATTCCTCGATTGAAATTTTTGAGAACACTCGACTTTCGGAGATGTTAGGTCGACCAAGTCATTGGCCAACGCAAGAGACATATCTAGGATATGGTCTAGTTGTCGACTAATATGGATGAGATAAAGTGATCAAGCCATTTGGATAGACACCTGACAAATCTTAAGCTTGATCGAGTGTGTCGCGAATGAAAGGAATTTATCATCTCACATAGATGTCGCTTACTTGAGTCTTGTAAACGTCTTCACATATCGAGTCCGCCACCGCGCGAGTCAGAGTTCCGTGTGAACCTTGATTTGATCAGTGCCGACGTGTGAAGGCCTGAGGGTCACACTAAGTCGATTGTCTTTTCGGTCTAAGGGTATATTGAGAGAATGTAAAATATCGGATTTTGAATCAAGATATTTTATTTTATAATAAATTATGGGATAATTTTCATTTGATGAAAATTAATTAATTAAGTTAAAATTAAATCTTGGATTTAATTAGAACTAAAACGCGTAAAATAAATAGAGAGTCAAGATAACAAATGGGCCCAGCCGATCGCCCATCAGCAATTTGGATTTGGGTCAGGTCTTGAAGCCTGATCCAAATCTGATTTGGTTTAGGATTTCCTCCACTATATATTTGGCACTTAACCCATAATTTCAGTAGAACTGACTTTCCACTTTCTGAACTCAGAGTTCAGGAAATAAAATTTTCTCAAACCTTTGCCAAGATTTCCTAGCTTTCTTGGGCAAAGGAATGTACCGAAGCAAGACTTGCACCCGGATTGAAAATCGTGTGCGCACCTTTTAGTAGAGACTGCATTAAAAGCATAAACTGTAAGTTTTTCTTTTATGTCTTTACAGATTTGAATTATCGCATAATCATACCAGAAACGTTTGTTGGAGCAAGTAAGTTTACTCAAAATTTTAAACTTTCGCTGTGCCTTACTTGTATGTTTTACACCAACAAATTCCTACAGTCTCCGCATCCTATAAATCAACTTTATCTCTTACCAATTAGCAGGGAACTCAAATTTTACTTGCCACAATTAAAGTGTTTTACTCCTTATTTTGGGCTTACTAAAACGAATTAAGATTAGTCAGGCAAATGAGTTTCAGGATAACATATAGTATATGGTTAAACTAAATATAAGAAAGTTCAAAGTCAATTTTCATACTATATCTTATGTACTCCAACGACATCATTTGATCAAACAAATCAGAAATCAGAGTTACAGTAAATAATATCTAAACAGTACTATATGGCAAGGTAAAAACAATAAGAAATCACCCCATAGCGAAAGATTAGAACATTTCGTTTGAACACGTTGTCTGCTTGATATTCATTCATATTACTTATTACAACTTACAAATTAATAATCAAACTTTACACCATTAATTCAGCTTTGTGGGCTGGAATGGTTGGACTCCCTCCGCTCAGGACCAGAGCCAGAGAGGTGGAAGTGCGTTGAAATTATACTATAAGTAAAAATTGTTGGCATAATAATCTGTATAACTTTAAATAAAGTTTCAACACAATCTGTAAAACACTTAGTAAAATCAGATTACAGAGTATAAAAAAAATAGTTAAAACTAGTAAATCACAGAAACTGAAAAATGAACAGAATCAGTGATGGAAGAATACAAATATTTTTTCTCAGAATATAATCGAGCCCATTTAGTTCAAAGTGTGTCCTTAAGAAAATTATTCCCCTCACGGTATTCGAGGTTGATGGAATATCCCCTCCCAGGATAGAACGATTATCTTACCAGAATAGTAGTACTCCGAATTCAGGTAGCGGCAAACCACTCAACGGCAGTGTATCACACGGAATATCCGGGAAGAGAAAAACGGAACGGGTCGGTCACAAGTCGCGGGTCAGGGTCGATCCGATTAAAGAAAAGTTTGTCCAAAAAGATAATCAATCAATCTTTTGACAAATCCAAATCCAAATTCGAAGCCGAGCGAGCGACGACGACGACGCGAGGGGTCCTTGTCCCCTCAACCCTTTTAGTGACTAGAGAAAGTGTAATGTAATATATACACCTCTCTTTTTCCGATGTGGGACAAAAGTTCTAACCAAAGCAAAAGGGACCTTTTACATTCCCATCACTTTTATCCCATCATTTCTCATTCACCAATATTAAAACCCAACAATCCCCCACATGAATGGGGAATGACCATAATATAAAAGAATGCGCGGACAAGTGTGATATACAAGCGAAGATTGACTGCATCTGGATAAGTAGGTTTCCCTTTGAACTTTTCGTAGTGAACTTATATCGGATATACTCGATCAATCGGTAGATTTGATATCTTTTAACCGTCGAACTTTGTTGTATACCTAGACAACATAAGTCACACAATCAACCCTCAACCGCTTATGGTTCTCACGGTAGTGTTCGTTTCAGCCATGAACACCGCCTGGTTTCATGAGTGTATAGAGAATGGGCCTTTACTGCCATTCTCTTTTAAAGCGGCTTACACTTAACACTTACATAGGTGATTTCTAAACATGTTATCCTATAGCCACATTATCTGGTCATACACTGCCAGATTTAGATAATCATTAAAAATCTTAATGCTTTATTAACTCATTAACAAGTCATAAAGTTTTATCCTTATTTCTGAACATTGTCTTCATCCGAGAATGGGTTGAGTTATTTGACAATGTTGAACCGTCAGTCACAACTTTGTTTGATCTCCTTGAACCTAGCTGTTGGGATCTCCAGTCTGCTAGGTAGAGCTACCGCCATGATGACTTATCCTCGGCCTTAATCTCATTCACATTGATGATCTACTAACTCTCTCTCTAGATAAGCCTTTTGTAAGCGGATCCACCACGTTATCTCTTGACTTTACATATTCAATCGTGATAACGCCACTGTAGAGAGTTGTCTAACCAGATTGTGGTTCCGTCAGATGTGATGAGATTTTTCACAGACATTACGCTTCCCGCCTACCTATCACGCTTGATCATCACAATGTATAAATATAGGAGCCAAATGTTTGGGCCAGAATGAAATATTTTCTAAGAAATTTCGGAGCCATTCAGCTTTTTCACCGGCCTTGTCTAAAGCTATAAATTCAGATTCCATTGTAGCGCGGGCGATGCATGTCTGTTTTGATGATTTCCAAGACACCGCTCCTCCACCAACGGTGAAAACATATCCACTCGTGGATTTAACTTCAAATGATCTGGTGATCTGGTTATCCAGTTTGCATCACTGTATCCCTTACGTACTGCGGGATATTTATTATAATGCAAAACATAATTTTGGGTGTGTTTTAAATACCCCAAGACTCGTTTCATTGCCATCCAATGAGTTTGATTGAGATTACTCGTAAATCGACTCAGCTTGCTTATAACACATGCTATATCTGGTCGTGTACAATTCATAATATACATCAAACTTCTCAAGACTCGTGCATAGTCCAATTGTGAGTCACTTTCACCTTCATTCTTTTGAAGTGCAAAACTTACATCAATTGGAGTCTTTGCAACATTGAAATTTAAATACTTGAACTTGTCAAGTACCTTTTCAATATAATGTGTATGTGATAATGCTAAACCTTGTGGAGTTTTATGGATCTTAATTCCTAAGATCAAATCAGCAACCTCTAAGTCTTTCATGTCAAATTTGCTAGCGAGCATACGCTTCGTAGAATTTACATCGGCATATTCTCTACTCATTATCAACATGTCATCAACATATAAACAAACAATGACTTCATGATTTGGAGTATTTTTAATGTAAACACATTTGTCACACTCATTAATCTTAAATCCATTTGTCAATATTGTTTGGTCAAATTTTGCATGTCATTGTTTGGTTGTTTAAGTCCATAAAGTGACATAACAAGTTTGCACACTTTTCTTTCTTTACCAGGAATCACAAAACCCTCAGGTTGTTCCATGTAAATTTTTTCCTCCAATTCTCAATTTAAGAAAGTTGTCTTGACATCCATTTGATGGATTTCAAGACCATATACGACCGCCAGTGCCACTAACACCTGAATAAATGTTATTCTTGTTACTGGCGAGTATGTGTCAAAGTAATCAAGACCTTCTTTTTATCTATAACCCTTGACCACAAGTCTTGCCTTATATTTGTCAATAGTGTCATCAACTTTCATTTTCCTGTTAAAAATCCATTTTGATCCTGAAAAAATAAATAACACTGCTTATAATTCGTTGTTGCCTATTCTATTCTTCCTCTAAGTAGAAATTATATTGCTAACAAGCTTGAATAATCTGCCAAAGCATCTTAAGATGGAAATCACTTTAACTAAGTTGATAGTTGAGCTTAGTAACCGTAGGAAAAAAGTACTCCCCTCCCCTAGCACTAATTACTAATAGGAAATAGTATATCTATGTGCCATCAACACACCTTAAAAATGGTTAGTCACTTACTAGTCGCATCTTTCCATAGACCACGTGGAAGTAGTATAATTTCATACATCCATTATATTACCTATTAAATTCTTGTCCCCCACTAAATCTCAACAATTAACGAATCACCCATATAACTAATTTTTTTATTCTAATTCACTTAGATGTAATCATTTTAGCACACTTCATATATCCATTATCATAGTCATGTGATATAACACTAATCCGTAGCCTCTTACGGTACACATAAAATATTATTGTCACGCTTTTTAAATTCTAAATTATTTTGGGACCACATTCTTTTATATACTAAGCTCTTTATGTGAATACATAAATATAGAAAAATTTCCCCAAGACTCAAGTCTACTTACATATCTCTAGCGATTCGAATCATGGCCCGAAAGTACGGGGTGTTACATCATTTCCCTCTTAGAAACATTCATCTTTGAATGTTGGGATTTCTACGTCTAGTTTTCTCATGATCACACTTGTCCTCATAGAAACGCCCATTACCTCAGACCAATCAATGATTACTAATTCCATGCCGATATTTGATTCGTTTGATTTATACCTTTGGACTGAGCTTTTCTTTTTTCCCAAATCTCATTACACCCTTCATAGGAGAAATCTTCAAGAAGACTCAATCATCCACTTGGAACTCTAAGTCTCGCTGTCGTACAACACATCCGAATACGACTTCTAACGACTCTGACCGGTTAACAGTCGTTCTTGGTGTAACATCCCGTACTCTCAAGCCATTGTTTGAATTGCTAGGCGTATGTAAATGGACCCGAGCGTTGGAGGATTTTCTGGTCATATTCACGTACACAAATGAAGAACTTATTATATAAAAGGATAAAACTTCGAAATAATTTTTGATGTAACAAGTATGATGACGGAGATAAAAAATAATATTTATTATATACATAAAGAGGTTATGTAGTAGCGCTATATCGCACGATTATGACATTGAGTATATGAAAATTTTATAAGTCATTAAAATTTAAATAAATTGAGATTAAAAAATTAATTATATGTGTAATTGGGTGTATGACGAATTATAGTGAAAGGCATTGTCATAAGTTGTGATTATAAAGACAAGGGATATTTGTATTGAGTTACACGTGGTTACCACTTATGTTGGGAATAATTAGCATTAACACACGACATATCATTATTCCAAGTAGTGGCAGAAAGGGGTGAGGGCCCCGTGACTCATAGAGAAACAATGATGAGGTTTTATACAATTCTTGCACTTGGCTTCTTCCTAAACTAATTCGTATTAGTTCCATATCTCTTTTATAGAATGTCTAAGGAGAAGGAAACTATAATACACATCTGTGTGGATATGTATATTCGTTCTCCAGCTATTTGTGTATACAATATGCTGGAGGATTTCATATTAGGGGACAGTATGTGATAAGCGATATAACAATAATGGGCACGTCGATGATGTAATTCAACACCGATTGTTCTTTGGGTAGTAGCAAATTGAAGCAAATTCATTTCTTTCTTTTAGCATGTTCTATGTAAATAAACATAACTGTGATATTGCTTCATAAATTATTTTACTCTTAATAGTTAAGAATGTTCATGTTATTGATTTCTATGTTAAAAACTTTTCTAAATATGTTCTTAAATCCTTATCAATGTATAAGGGAAAGATGTTAAGATTCTCAATGTTAGCCGAATGTATGTTTCTAAATTTTTATTGAGGTATATAGAAAAAATGTTGATGTTCACAGTGTTAGCTGAAATGCAAGGATATTATGTCATTCAGATAAGTTCAGAATATTTCATTGTCATTTATGCATTGCATTCATATTTTATCCGAGATCATATGTTGTGGATGAAAAACGGGGTACGCAGACCACCTAATCAACTGGGATATGAAAATTAAATGATGCCCACAGAGGCCGAAATGAAAAGGAAGATGTTTATATATATATATATATATATATATGTGTGTGTGTGTGTGTGATTGGGAAAGAAGATGCCCTTGTGTGGCTAGTATATATGTATTACCGCATTGTGAATGACATTTAGGCATATTAGGTCCCTCAGAGGCATTTACTGTTGGTCAGCCGTTTTCGTCGGTTGTTGTTGTCAGCCATTTATGTCGGTTGTTGGTGTTATCGGCTGTTGCTATCGGCTGTTAATGTCGGCTGTTAATGTCGGCTAGTTTTGTCGGTTGTTTCTGCTTCAGCTAGTTGTTATATTCCTGTTATGTTATTATTCATGCCTGAGACTTGCCCCCTTTTTCTCACTCTTTTGGTGGTTTGTCAATTTGAATCTATTTTCTTTATGCTACCGAAAGACGGAAAGAGGGCCTTTTCCTTTGTGAACATGCCCATAAGACAGGACAAAAAACCCAAAATTGGGCTTTTTTTTGTTTAGAATTTAGAAGGGGAAGGAATGAAACAGATTTCCCTAGTAGAATATGCCCAAAATCTGATTGAGGGAGGAATCTGCCGTTCTTAGGCCCCTTCTTCCCTTACCTAATGAAAGAGTCCACCGTCTGCCGCTGACCGCCGCTGCCTGCTTAAGACTAAAAGCTAGTAGTGAGACTTTTATTCTCAGTACATCAGTCGTACTGACAACCCTTTTGTATAGGGATGCTGCATTTTATGCCCACAGATTCAGTTAAAGAGGGTGACAGTTTACACTAGTAAGTTGCTAGTTCAGCTGATATTGAAGCACTCTACTTGATTCAGAGTTGCATTGTCTAGTCATGGTATGACAGTTTGCATATGCATATGGGTATATCGGGGCCCTGTCCCAACCTTGTGATGTCATGTGCTCTTTAGAAGCTTATAGACAAATGTTCTATGTATAATAATTATATATGGCCCTGTCGGTTGTGATGTATATGTCAGCCGAATATTTGGTAACAACCCTTGTGGATATGATTGATTTCGGTTAGCTGGTAAGTATATCTAGAGTGGTGTTAGGCAGGTAAGGTACGGGTGCCCGTCATGGCCCTTCGATTTGGGTCGTGACACTTGGATAAGCTTCACATTCTCTTGGTGTACTAGATCGGGCCCAAATTATTCTGATTCTCCTACTTCAAACCACCCGACAGGAGATCTACATTTTCGTCCATACAAAGCCTCGTATGGAGCCATTTTAATGCTAGCATGATAATTGTTATTGTACGCAAATTCAATAAGGGGTAGATAATTATCCCTACTTCCCTTGAAGTCCATTATGCGAGCTCGTAGCATGTCTTCGAGCATTTGAATCGTACGCTCGGCATTCCCATCTGTTTGAGGGTGGAAAGTTGTGTTAAGATTAACTTGAGTGCCCAAACCCTTTTTGAAATGATCTCCAGAAATTAGTTATGAAATGCGCACCTTGGTCAGATATAATAGAAATAGGCATACCATGAAGGCGGACAATCTCCTTAATGTACAACTTTGTGTAATCCTCGTCTATGTAGGTAGTTTTGACCGTCAAGAATTGACCTAATTTGGTCAGTCTATCAACAATCACCCAAATAGAATCAAACTTATGATAAGAGCGAGGTAAACCCGTAATGAAATCCATATTAATCATTTTCCGTTTTCACACCGGGATCTCAATGTCTGAGTTAAGTCGTCGGGCTATTGGTGCTTTACTTTTACTTGCTAACAATTAAGACAGTGAACTACAAAGTCCGTATTGTTCCTCTTCATGTCGTTCCACCAATACATATCTTTGAGATCATGATACATCTTAGTAGATCCAGGGTGAATGGAATATCGTGAGCAATGGACCTCCGTCATAATCTTGTCTCGTAATCTTGCTATATTAGGAATACACAATTGGACCTTTCCTTGAAGGTCCCTCTCTTACCATACTCGAAGGTTGCAGTTTTCATTTATTAAATATCATTTCTAATCTATCCTAAAAATGGGATCTTCATTATGATGTTCCTTTTCTTCTAATATGAAGGATGACCCTGCTGTATTCTAAGTCATAGGTCTATCACTATCTGAATCCTCCAATCGGACTCCCACTTAGCTAAATGATGTGTTCCCTTAGGTCAACTTTTCTTCTTAGTCCTTACATTAGTCAAGCCGCTTGCGGGTGAATGATTATATTGTCAACTTAGCTTTGTTTACTAATTGGTGTGTTGAAAACTCTTATATTTGTAGTATCTCAATCGTGAACACTTTATGGACAATGTCATCAAATCTGAAGTACGCGTATCATCACAATTAACTCTCATTCATGATCTGAGAGGAGTCTTTTTTTGTACATTCTCACTACTCATAATTATAAACAACTTCTTTTGTTTACTTATTTTGACAGTTGTCCACTCATTTTCTTACTTGTCGTACTCTTCTCAATTCTAAAATATTCTGGTATACATATGTAATATCAAACATTGCTACTAATTCCAATCTTTGGTGTTACTACCCCTTAAAGGATGAGTTGTTAACTTATTACCTTATTCAGTACGTAGAAGATTCTGAAGAATTGTATTACATGACATTGACCTACTATATCCAAACCTGGTCATTATACTTAGATTTGAATTCCTTCGCTTGCTTCATGGCTAAGACTTTTTGTCAATGGCGCTTTGGAAAAAGATTTACTTGATCTCGTTAAGCTGTCAATACATTACTTTATCTATCTCATATTACCTTTGGTTAGTTCAAAAATGCTCATAGACATCTGTATTTTCCTGACATTTTATCTTCATTATAATGTCATTATCTCTTGACATATATCTTTAATGTCTACCTTGTATTCATAGGCATCATTGGCTTCTTTTCACCTATTTAGGTGCTAATCTCGAACTTTACTCACTGTTACTTTCGTTTATATACCTTTTGAGAGGTATGACTGCATATGTTGTGGAATGATCCAATGACTTTTCAAGCTTCCTTGTTTTATCATTATTAGATCTCCCATCGACCGAGTGTTCATTCATCTTACCTTTACATCTTTATTTCAAGTTGCCTTGGGGGGTCTCTTATCTCAAAGTATTTCTCATACTATCTTCCTGAACATCAGAGGTTCTTCACCTTTGGCTGAAGAGTTCGTACTGTCCCTCCTTCTCCATTGGTCCTTACACTGTTCTGGAGTAATCATACCTTTGTGAAACATGCATAACTATAATCTCACTCACCTTTATCCTTCTCATCGTAATCCTTCCTGCTCGTGATTAAACAAAAAATATTTTTATCTTGATACTTGATCATACCATTCCATTCCTACTTATTCAATGTTTTCATATTTCTTACAGTCATTTTTCGATTGTTCCATAGTTCTCATCCTCAAATGCCCTCAACAAGCTATTGTTATCCAGAGGTTATTTAGAATTATAACATGCTACATAATGAAGCCAAAAACCTTACCAGTCCAATACCTATAGTATATATTAGCCTACTAACATTGATACATGTAATTCTCAATAATATGCGGTCTGGCCCTTTACGCACAGAGGAGACGCTTATGTCCCCTTC
Organism: Przewalskia tangutica; assembly: GCA_029844215.1. Lineage (NCBI taxonomy): Eukaryota > Viridiplantae > Streptophyta > Magnoliopsida > Solanales > Solanaceae > Przewalskia > Przewalskia tangutica. Next base: position 123,447,693 of record CM056723.1, read on the forward strand.
CACTACTGTGGATAACTCGATCCTTATATATGGCTTGAGCTCACTATCCTGGGTACATCACTTTACGTGATCTTCCTAAATTTACTGATGGTCACTCCTCTCACGATTCGATTGTGGCAATCCATTCTCGTTAATGATATCCTTGGATAATTCCCAATATATTCTAGGTAAGACATTACAGTTTAGGTCATACATACATAACATATTCCCTCATTCTAATCAACAAGAGTCACGGTAAAATGTGTATACCCCGTCCATCTAGTGTTAATATTATTCGGTCTATGTGGATTTTTGTTCATAAGGAAAATTCTGATGGTTCATTTGCAATGCATAAGGCTAGACTTGTAGGTGATGGTAAGACTCAGCAAATTGGTGTGGATTGTGGTGAGACATTTAGCCCAGTGGTCAAGTCGGCTACCATTCGCACTGTGCTCAGCTTGGCTCTTTCAAAATCATGACCCATTCATCAGCTAAATGTGAAGAATGTTTTCCTACATGGTGATCTTCAGGAGATAGTGTATATGCATCAGCCTTTGGGGGTTAGGGATACTAGATATCCTCATCATGCCTGTCTATTGAAGAATTCCTTGTATGGACTTAAAAAGTCTCCACGAGCTTGGTATAAGAGGTTTGCTGATTTTTTTCGACTATGAGTTTTTCTCACAGCAGGTATGATAATTCATTATTTATATATCGTCGGGGTTCATCCATGGCTTATATACTACTATATTTTGATGATATTATCTTGACTACCTCTTCTGATTCCTTGCGCAAGTCCATTATGACAGTGCCCAGTGCTTAGTTTGTCATGAAAGACTTGGGCCCATTGAGTTACTTTTTGGGGATTGCTGCAACTCGTCATGCAGGTGGATTGTTCTTGTTACAGAGAAAGTATGCAACAGAGATCATTAAGAAGACTGGGATGTCATCCTGTAAGTCCACTTCCTCTAGTTGATACTAAACCCAAGTTGGTGCTGCAGTTGGCTCTCCATATGAGGATATGGCCCGCTATCGCAGTCTTGCAGGCGCCCTTCAGTATCTGACGTTCACGCGACCTGATATTACATATGTCGTACAGCATGTGTGTTTGTTTATGCATGATCCTAGAGTGGAACATATAAATACGCTCAAACGCATTCTTAGGTACATTCAGGGTACACTTGAGTATGGTTTGCATTTGTATCCTTCGTCGACGTCTACACTTGTCTCCTACACAGATGCTGATTGGGGTGGTTTTCCTGACACCAGACGGTCTACGTCTGGCTATTGCATGTTTTTAGGTAATAACTTGGTCTCATGGTTTGTCAAGCGTCAATCCACGCTTTTACGTTCAAGTGCAGAGGCCGAGTATAGAGGGGTAGCCAATGTGATTTCTGAGTCATGTTGGTTACGAAATCTACTGTTAGAGCTTCATTGTCATATTAAGAAGGCTACCTTGGTGTATTGTGATAATATAAGTGTCATCTACATTTCTGGTAATTCAGTTCAGCACCAGCGTACTAAACACATAGAGATGTATATTCACTTTGTTCGAGAGAAGGTAGCCAAAGGACAAGTACGCGTCTGCCATGTTCCTTCAAGATATCAAATTGCAGACATCTTTACAAATGGTCTTTCCTCAGTCCTTTTTGAAGATTTTAGAGACAACCTCAGCGTACGAAGACCGCCCGCTATGACTACGGGGGTGTGTTAAAGTATATATGGTCTTAGCCGTGTGAGCCCATCAGCCGTGGGGTCCTTCCCCTTTTCCATTGTATATTTGGTAAATATTATACTTAGGTTTGTACCTAAATTAGTAGTGTAATATTACCATAATTGTAAAGTTAGTATTCTTATAGAATATGAATTCCTAGGTAGAATAGAAAAAGGATCTTCCTTATAACTTGTATATATATGTCTTTCATTAATAAGAATAATCAACAGATTATTTCTTTCAATTCATGATGACGAAGGATTCATTGTTATGGTAATACTTGAATCAAATAGGAAACGTGTGTGAAGGAGTCTTTAAAAGAAACAGAACCCTCTTAGGGTTTGTTTGCCTTAATAGGCTATCAAATTATTCGAGAATTACTCTTAGCAATAGCCCTCAAGGCAAGGATGTGTTTTTGGGTGAATCGAAGTTGTTAGAACTGAAGAGTTCTTAGTTGTTGAGTCATTAATTCTTTGTTCGGGAATTGTAACCTACTTTGTGGTTGAGTATCTTTGTTTAGGTAAACAATTTTATCCAAGTTCTTTTGGTTTCTATGCTAGAGTTTATAGCGCTCAAAGTGTTTGCTACAGTCTTAATGCATGTTTGGATTAGTTTTTGGGTACTCAGAATCAATTTTGGGTATTTACTTTCGTGAAAATCGGAAAATTAACATGTTTGGCTGGCCAAAATCAATTCTGTCTGCCATTAATTTCAATTTGAATTTTACCCCTTTCCTTCATTACCCTCTTTAATTTTCATCAACAACTCTATTCACTTTCATTACTCTCTTTAAATATCTAGAAATAATTAATAAAAAAAATCAAATATACAACTTTCATTATCCTCTTTAAATATCTAAAAAATATTCAAATATACAACTTTCATTATCCTCTTTAAATATCTAGAAATAATTACTAAAAAAATTAAATATACTACTCATGTTCTGTTTTGAGTATGATATTGTTAATTTTATGATCTTTCTCGTACTTAGGAATGAGAATAGTGCAACTCACTTGGATTATCCTTCTCCTTTTTCTATTTTTTTTTTAAACAATCCACGGACTCGCGGCCCAAGGTAATTTTATAATAAGAAGCAAGGGGCCCAAAAGGGAATTACAAGCAAAGTGGTCATCCTTACCTCGCCTGCTACTTCTATCTGGGCAAAGTGTTAGACTATCCCGGATGTAAAAAGAAAGAGGAAGATAAAACGAGATATTCTTTGATCATCACAGAGTTTATAATGCACTCTATGATGATATTACAAATGATGATACTAAGATAATGATAGAATAATACAAGAACAAAGCTAGGACATCTAAACTCTGAACTTATAAACTCTTCAAAACTGAGTATCTTTTCTGTTGTGTCTTCCAAATATTCATGAAACTGAATCATTTGGATGCTTTCTTCTTGGCTTCCCTCATAGGCATATGTGTAGTAGCAGGCATGTTGTCATCCCAACTACCCTTTCTGGTGTGTCTCTTTTGTTTCAGCGTAAGAGTCCGGGGAGATAGATTCCCTTTCCCGATGAAGTCTTTCTTCCTCAAGTGAATCCTCTTCTGAGTCTGTGTCTGTTGGCCTGAGATTATACATAATCATTTGGATGCTTTTGCCTTTTTCTATTGTCTTCTTTCAAATACTCCGAATATTATTAATATTTTAAATGCGGTAAAATGTGCTCTACAATTTTAACTGAAAACCGATTTCAAGGTACTTTTTAAAATAACTATTAAGTATAATATTATTCTTTTTTCTATAATGTATTATTAATATAAATGAAGCTAGTCTAAGAATTTTAAATGAAGCTAGTCCCGAGAAATGCGACAAAATGTGCTCTACAATTTTAACTGAAAACTGATTCCAAGGTACTTTTTAAAATAACTATTAAGTATAATAGTATTCCTTTTTCTATAATGTATTATAGAGTACATGCAAAATTAGTATTGTAATAATATTTAAATACAATTTGCACTTTAAATTAGTATTGTAATAATATTCTACTAATATTTAAGTACTATATTGCACTTTAAATTCTATTATCTATTTGTAATTTTTATTTACATACTTTCATCTATTTATATGTATATTTTTATTTATATGTATGTCCATTTTGGTAATTCTACATTCAAAAGCAATTTTGATCAAAACTATCCAAACACAAATCAATTATAAGAATCACTTTTACATTAATTGTTGCATCCAAACATAAATCACTTCTGTTATAATCAATTCCGTCATAATCAATTCTGTACACCGCTAATCAAAACACACCCTTAGTTGATTGGAGGGGTTGAGGTACTAGAGTTAGGGCCTGTTTGGCCAAGTAGTTAAAATTGCTTATTGAGAAGTGTTTTTTTAAAAGTACTTTTGGTGAGAAACATATTGTGTTTGGCTAGTTCATTTGAAAAGTACTTTTGATAAGTAAATTAAGTTTGGCTAAAAAAAAGTGTTTTTGACTGCCAAACTATGAAAAATGACAAGTATTAATGAAAATTTATTGTTAAGATTATTTTATAGAGAGAAATTATTTTAGATATCAACTAAGAAAGACTTTAATTCAAATTTATACTTTTATTTAATTAAAATGAAAAAGTTACGTATCATATATTGATTTATTAATATGATGATTTAAATATACTAAAAAGCATTCAATTTTTTTATATGAAATGCATGATTAAATAATCGAAATGAAATGAGTTGCTATACTTAGTAATCAAATCGGGTGTTTTATAATTAAAAACTAATGAATTAATGAGGATATAGTTTGTAAATATGAATCTATATTTTAGTTTTGAGAAATAATTTTCCTTTTTTCAAGAAGCAGTCAAAAAAACATTTTTTTTGTTGGCCAAACACCTCAAACAAATAAAAATAGTGTTTTTGGGGAAAATGTGCTTCTAGCCTAAAAATAAATTGGCCAAACAGGCTCTTAATCTTTTAATTAAATTATTGACGTCATAGGTTGTGATTTTTACTCTCTTGAGTAAGTTGTTTTTCATTTAGAATCCATGTGTTCTTTACCTTTCTTATATTTGTGTAATTGTTCGCAGTTTCTTTTGTTGAAGAACTTGCTTCTTCAATAAATCGAAAAATCGAGCATACACAATTCACCCCTCTGAAATGGAGAAAGTATACTTTTGGAAATTCTATTGTTTGGTTAGAAGGAAAAGAGATTATAATTTTATGATAATTGTAAATTATTTTATCCCATACTTATAAAATTTGTAATTGTGGATTAACAATGACACATCATTTATATTATAATTATAGTACTTCCTTCGAATCAAGAGTGTTCACGTAGCCTTTATTTTTTCTCTTAGCTGAGGGTCTATTGGAAATAGTCTTTCTATCTTTAATGGTGGAGGTAAGGTATGCGTATAGTCTACCCTCCCCAGATCCCATTTTATGGGATTACGGTTACACTGTGTATGTTGTTGTATTTAACCTTTATTTTTTTTAGTATAAAAGAGTGGTCACTTACCAAATCAATAAAAAAATAACTTTACTTTTTCAGATTTGCTCTTATTATGTGTTAGATACCTATTTAATTAGAGTTATTTTACTCAAATTATCTAGCTTTACCTAGAAGTTATTAGTATTTTTAAGGATTGTATAAATGACTAAGGCTCCATTTGGTACATCGTTTCGAGGAGAATAACTGTAGATTTTTTAGAACTTCGGTTATTAAAAAGAGCTTATAGAAATAGAACTTTTATCAAAATGTTGTTAGGTGTTTGGTTGTCAATAAAAAATGCACTTTTGTATTAAAAACAAACAAATTTAAAGCAAAAAGAAGTTCTACTCCAAAAAGCCTAAATTTTAGACTTTTGGAATAAGTGCTTATTTTAAAATAAGCACTACTCCTATTTTAAAATAAGCTCAATCAAACATCTCTCAATATTTTAATAAATGTTTATTTAAAAAAAATACTTATGAACTTAAAATAAGCTCAACCAAACCGCAGATAGGTGGACACTCTTTTTTATTAGAAGATAATATTATTTTTATGACATGTTTGATACCAATTTTTTGCAACTAACACGATCGGTAGTGGTCGTACTCGTACATCGGAGTTAAATCAATAGATCGTGGTACAACTGAACATGCAGGAAGTAAAAGAATCATTAAAGTTGTACTAAGAACATGTTAAAAGGAATAAAGTGATGCCATAAAAGTTATAACCAGAAGTGACATGAAACATCATTAGTCAGAAAGCATATGAGCAGTATAATAATTATTTCCAAGTACTTTTGCTCCCCTTCAAAATATGCTTTCTTTAGCTTTTGTTTTACTCCGACTCATAAATATATCCGTGATATATACAGATATATATGGATATACACGATATATACACTGCCATGTGTACATCGTGTATATCACAGGAAACACAAGCCAATTAAGACTGTATATATTACGGGATTTAGGAGAATATTTAGTGTATATAATTAGTATTGTACATAAGAATATCAGTAGGACGGGTAAATGCGGTTAACGCTCCGCACCCGCTCCAGTTGACTCGGGTATGGAGATGGTTTGGTAGGTGGTGCGGATGGGTATGAGTAAAAAAAGTACTACCCGCCATGGGTAGTGGGCGGGGTGAATTTCATATAAGACCTGCACTGCACCCGCTACCTGCACCGTCAGTACCCGCATCGCCCATATCCACACTGCCTAAATAATGGGTCTGCAACTTGTTTCCTTAGCCCAAAGCCTGGTCAGTGGGCCGGGACGACCAGATCCGGCCCGGTCCCGCCCCGACACCACCCCGATCACGCCCCGACTCGTTCCGATCCCGCCCGAAACCCCCCTTTGCAAATATAATTGTTGCACCAACTGCCATTTTATTTTTTGGCCGTTATGCAACGACAATTTTTGGCCTCCCCCAACCCCCCTAGCCCCTTTATATTTATTTGTAACCCATAAGTTATTATATTTACACTTTAACCCAATTTTTCAACTATAAATACCTCATTTTCTCTTCATCTTTCTCATAAATCTTTCTACAATCTCTCAATCAATCTCTCTACAAGTCTACATTATCTACTAAATATTCAATTTTATTTATTCATTTGGGAGTGAAGTTGACAACTAGCTTGAGGATTATCTATCGAGCAAAGCTTCAATTTTCAACGTCTCGATTACACGTCGACGTTACGTCGGCGTTTGGTACATTCGTTCTTTCATTAAATTATTATTGTGTCTTTATTTTATTTAGCTCACTTAATTTCATTATCTTTAACTATTTATTAGCATAATTAAAATGAAAGAATTAAGAGGTATGTTGGGTAAGGGTAAGGGTCAGACTTCTTCTAGTAAGGGTAACAAGGGCGTGAGTACTTCTTCTAGTATTTCTAGTTCTACTCTTAGACATGATGATTTTATTGATACTGAACATTTTCCTGAAATATCATATTATTTAGACGAGCAGATATTTTCTCAAAATGAACAAGACTTTAATTTAGAAGATGCTCTAGATGATGATACACCCACAAATGTAGATGAAACACCCACTAGTGAACATCCAACTGAAACACCTCTTGTTCCCCCTAGCATGAGACGAGGTCCAGCAAAACGACAAATAAAATCAGATGCATGGAAATTTTTTAATAGGGATGTACAAAATCAAGTAGTTATATGTAAAACTTGTAAATTTGTTTTTAGTTTTAAAACTGGACAAGGTCATGGTGGAACGGGGGGTTTAATGTGACACATTAAACAAAAATACCCAGCTATGTATGCCCATTACGACGCTAAAAAAAGGGTGTGCAAGCGCCCTCTCCATCGGGACAAGATTCACATACTGTCCTGGACCAAGTACATGGTCAAATTAACTCTACGATGGGGGGAGTTATAGGCCCTAAATACGATAAACATAGAGATAGAGAAGCACTAGCAAAATTAATTGTTGTGAAGGGTTTGCCTTTTTCATTTCCTTCATCTCCTGGTTTTATTCATTATATTAGCGATATATATAATCCTACTTATAAAAGTTTTCCTAGATCAACTGTTAAGAGAGATAAATTTGCACATGAATATCAACAGTATTTACGTTATACATTATATCATTTTAATGACAAAGTCGCTCTAACTTCTGATATAGGCCGTAGTACTAACGACCATGATTGTTTAACGGTAACATGTCATTTGATAGATTATAAATGATCTATGCAAAAACGTATTTTAGCGTATAGATAGTAGGCACACTGGTGATTTTATTTCAGAAAATATTTATTTAGTTTGCGATTATTACGGAATAACTGATAAAATTATGAGTATTACATTAGATAATGCATCTTCTAATAATGCTGCTATTACAATTTTAAAAGATGCTTTAACTTCGTCTTTTCCAAATAATTTTCATAAAAAATGTGTGTACCATATTTATAACTTAGTTGTAAAGGACGATTTATTACTTTTTCAAGATATTCTTGAAAAATACAATTTGCTATACACTTTATTTTAAAAATAATAGAATACAACGAAAAAAAATTATAAAAAAACTTGTCACGATTGTCAACTACCTTATAGAAAAATTCTCGAAGAAGTACCTACTAGGTGAAATTATTTATATGAACAACTACTTGGTGCTTATGATTATAGAAAACCTATGACTTTATTTTTAACGCCCATAATCAAAATTCAACTGATATGATTGTAGATAACGATTGGAAAAAAATTAAAGAACTTATTGTATTTCTAGAGAAATTTTTTCAAGCAACAAAAGAATTTTCCGGTTATATATTATCCTACTATTTCAACTATGTTGTTTTATATAGCTATAATACTTTTACTGTTTAGAGAATATATGGAAAAAATCAGCTTATAAACAAGCTATTAAAAAAATATTTATGAAATAAAGAAATATTTATTCATATTCCCCCTATTTATATTATTATTGATGTTGTATTAAATCCGACTATTAAAATAAACTATTGTAAATCACTTATTGAAAATATTTATAACTGTATAGAAGTAGTACCAACTCCCTAAAATTTAAATGCCCCACCCTATTGAAATTGAACAAACGAAAGAAGAAGTGTTGTATAGCATAGAAGACGAATGTGAAAAAGTATATAGGTATTACCAACAAAAAAGTGCTAGCAACCAACCGACTTCTATACCATCTTCTTCTTTTTCTTCAACACACCTCTAAAAAGACATGTTGTTTCTGCGGCTAGTATTGAAAGCCTCAGAAATAGAATGTGCGGTGGTAGCACTACTGTCACGATCCGACCCCGGGACCGCGACTGGTGCCCTACCTGGGCACCCTTACAGGTAAACATCAGAGAAAATCAGCGGAACATACATGAAACTTATAAATAAAACATCGAGTAAACAACCTAAGAATGATGTGGCTACCTTCCCGAACATATATAAATACAACCGGTTGCCTCATTTCTTTTACAAAGCGACCCACATATGTGACTACAGACCTTAAGAGTTTTAACATATCCATCCGTGGGGACAGGCCCCGCCATACCACAATATACGAATCTACTACTCGTGGAAAACCGTACAAGAGCTAAGCCTCCGAGCAAATGGAGTTTTCTCAAAATCGAACCGAGATCCTAAGAGCAAGGATCACCAACTGGTACCTAAAACTCGCGGCATGAACGCATTTCAAGGGGTCGATAACAAAATTTAATATGGAATGTAAATAACGCATAAGAAATGATCATAATCAGTAAAAGAATGACAGGGACAAGTATAAAAATACATACCATATCCGGCCGTGTCATTACCACTTATGAACTTAATCGCACCTTATTATCTTTTCCCATTTTCAATAAAAGTTATAGTCACATTCTTATGTACACGACTAGGAAAAATCATTAAGTTCATTACTATAAAACTTACTTATCTTCCATAAGTATAATCCGGCCCTTTAAGGAGGGCACATTTACTAATCGGCCCAATCTGGGACGCGATCAAGTCACACAAAATAGCAAAGTGTGGCCGTGGAATCCCCCATCACTGCCGACAGCTATAAGTGTAAAATATAACCATGTGACGCGCCCGTGGCATCCCACCTCACTGTCGGCGTACACATACACCATACATATATATATCTCCTGCCCGTGGAATCTCACATCACTGTCGACAGCTATAAGTGTAAAATATAACCATGGGTCTCATGCCCATAACATCAATCAAGCAGGTGGTATAACGTCTTGGGGGTTACCCCTCATTTATACTCTTACCCTGGAGCAGGTGGTATAGCGTCTTGGGGTTTTACCCCTCACTGATACTCTTACCCTGGAGAAGGTGGTAAAGCAGGTGGTATAGCGTCTTGGGGGTTTACCCCTCACTGATACTCTTACCCTGGAGAAGGTGGTATAACGTCTTAGGGGTTTACCCCTCATTTATACTCTTACCCTATCTCGACCGACCATCTAACCATACATAAGCACTACCATGTCCTTTATAAAAATCCGGGAATTTAACCCAAGTACTCCAAATAACAGAAGCATACCCGTGGAATCCCACATCACCGCCGACGCCCAAGTAACTTACAACAAGACAAATACTCCAACCGAGAGTCGCGGCAACGTAATAAAACATAATACTTGCACTCAAGGGCTATCACCAGCACATATAGGCTAATTCTCAATTAACCAAGCCAAAGTACTTTTCAAGGCACACATAGAATAATTCTCATTTAACAAGCCAAAGTACTTATCAGGGCACAAATAGAATAATTCTCATTTAACAAGCCAAAGTACTTATCAGGGCACAAATAGAATAATTCTCATTTAACAAGCCAAAGTACTTATCAGGGCACAAATAGAATAATTCTCATTTAACAAGCCAAAGTACTTATCGGCACAAATAGAATAATTCTCATTTAACAAGCCAAAGTACTTATCGAGCACAACTAGAATAATTCTCATTTAACAAGCCAAAGTACTTATCGAGCACAAATAGAATAATTCTCATTTAACAAGCCAAAGTACTTATCGAGCACAAATAGAATAATTCTCATTTAACAAGCCAAAGTACTTATCAGGGCACAAAATAGAATAATTCTCATTTAACAAGCCAAAGTACTTATCAGGGCACAAATAGAATAATTCTCATTTAACAAGCCAAAGTACTTCGTACGTACATTCTTTTCAAAAGACTCTTTTCCAAATAAAACTTCCCCGATACTAACAACCGTAGTATCAAGTCCTATCCACCTTTCAAGACAAGTCACAATACCTTTTTAGAAATACAATTACCGGCTTCTAAATCAAGTGACTTCTTTATTAAAAACCTTAAGCAATTGGTACCTTTAAAACAATTTGCCCTTCCTTAATACAAGTTATTTCTTTGATTACTTTATTAGAGAAAACCATTCTCTTAACCTTCCATAAAGCCGTTATAACCAACTTCCCATAAAGCCGTTATAACCCTTTATGGTTTAGACCAACACGTTCCTTTTATAACCAAGAGACTTCTACTTTTTGAAACCAAGTATTATATACTTTCAAATCAATTCTCATAACTTTCAAAAATACAATTAGTCTCTTAACCTTTAGAAAACAAGTGACTCCTTTTATTATAAAACCTTAGGCAATTGATGCCTTAAAAACAAGTTGCCTTTTCACTAAAATCAAGTCATTTATCTTTCCATAAAGAAAATATAACTAACTTCCCATAAAGCCGTTATATTCACTTTATACCTTAGCCAAAAACAATTTCCTATCCAAGGGACTTATACGTTTAAAACGGAACAAGTATCACATACTTTAAAACTCTTCAAGTCCCTTAACTTTAATAAAACTTAAGACATCCTTTATACTTTCAAAGAAGTGAGTAAATCTCCCAACTCACCCAACTTGGCTATTCACAAACTAGTAAAGGATATCAAGGTGTCAGACGCTCACCGTACTACATACGTGCAACTAGTCATGCTCAAAGATAGGAAAAGTTCTACATAGAGTAGATCACACAACTACCTCTTAACTTCTAAGAGTAACAGGAAACATGAAATGATACCACAGGTATATTCCATACATAGAATCATGCCAAAGGAAGGAAGAGGTTCACATACCTCGCGACGATTGTCGACAAGTAGCAAAATGCTCCAAAGTACTTCAACCTTGAGCTATTCCATTCTTCAAGTAGGATACACTATACTTAGTACTTCAACCTATAATGGTTACCATACGTCCATTAACCTCTTACTTCAAACGTAGAATATTCTAAGTGCTAAGCCGCTAAATTCTACGGAAAATCGGACAGCACCTCCTTTGTTTCTACTTACTTTGCCACCTTTTTCAAGGCCGAATACAATAACCAAACACGCCACATTTAAGGCACAATCAAAGCAATTAATCAATAGGGGATTACACGCCTACTAGACGTGTAAAATTCTGCCCCACAAATGATAACAACTAATACAACTACTAGTCCAATTTTCGGCCATAATGAATACAACCATACCAATTCTTATCCAATTTCTATTTCAATCCAAATTGGTAGCATAACATGATATCAAGTCGCATTTGATTATGACTACCATAATCTTCAAGTAAGTGACATGCGACGATTTCTAATAAACGACCAATTTGTAATCCAACTTAACATGGCTTACATTACATTTCGGATTTAAGCTACAAGCAATCCATAATACTTATAAACTTCAACTTAACAACTTCATGCTAGCAACATGTAAAGCTAACAACAACAATATAAATATATAATCTTGTAACACCTTAAAAGACAAGATTATACCTTAACGATTCTTAATCCAATTCCAAATCCGAAGTCGCTCCTTAGTAGTTTAGAGCCTCTCCAAGACACTTCAATCCGCTTGTTGAGACCCTTAGAACCATACCAACAACTTTCCTTCAAACTTCCAATCCAAAACCTAGAAAGTCACTAGGTTTTCACTTTGCGACTAGTACGAAAACTCTTTTTTTTCGGGATTTCTCTATTGAGATACACTTACAATACCCTCATGAACCTTGGTTTAAAGTGTGGGGCTTAATGGACAAGGAACAAAAAAATTTCCTTTTGAAATGGAAGGAAGCCGAGAGCTCTTCCTTGTGTTCTTCAAATTTGTGGAAATTTTTCTAAGTGTTGGACACACTCTTGCTACTAGTAGTGTTATAAAGCACATTGGAGGGTCAAGATGCAACCATTTGGGTGGCTAGGATAAGCTCTACTTAAATATCAAGACCTTGTGGTCCCTTTGACTTAGTCAAGATTGTCAAGCTACACTTGCAAGACTTGTTCATCCAAGACTTATGGTAAATGACCATTATGGGCATACCTAATTCGACCAAGGCATCACTAAGGGGGGGTGACACGTGTCGCCCTCCCATTCGTCACAACAAAACGTTTTCCGACAATTTCATAATTCCGATAAAATTTTACAAGTCTCAAATCTTGACACTTATGAGTTCTTACGTACGTTCTTAAAACATGTCCTGTAAGTACGGGGTGTAACAACTACTAACCAAATTAGCGAGTTTGATATTTTTGTTTTGCAGGGTATTTTACCGTACCAAACAGTTGTCAATGAAGAAGGAAAAGAAGACTTGCTGAAATACTGGAGGGGAAATGAGAAGACATTTCCAACACTTTCAATGATGACCTGAGATGTTTTGAACATTCAAGCGTCATCAACGGCTTCTGAAAATGATTTTTCTGCCGACAGATTTCAAATAGGAGAGCACAAACACTCATTAGCCGGAGACAGCTTGGAGATTGCAGTACTATTCAGAGATTGGATATGAGCGAAGCAGAGAAGGTGCGGTCAACCGGAGATCAATGAAGAAGAAGACGAATACTACAACGACATCTTATCTGAAGGCATGAGTAGCGACGTGGATCAATTAGACCAATAAATATCAATTCCAACCGAAGAACCACACGACATTGTGAAGAAACTAGAAAAAGTATTTTCAAATTGGTAATTTATTTAATTGCAATTTTACTATGTCATTTGCAACTTTTGAACACCACCACAAAGATGTAGTTTTGACAATTGTATATGTATTATCAAAAAATATATTTCAATGAATTAATATAAGAGGCACAAAAACATCCCAAGGATGTTTTTATTACACTATCATGTTCAATTATTGAGTTGTTTATATATTTAAATTTAATATCTGTTATTTTTTTTAAATAAGCGCACAATAATTAAAAAAAATTCCCCCGTCCCGATGCCGCCCCACTAGACCCGGTACCTTTTATCGACGAGATCGGTACCGGGACGGGACATCGATCAAGCCCGATTGTCCCGACCCGCCAGTCCCCGCCCCGGCCCGTCCCGTCTGTTGGCCACCCATAGCCCAAAGTCCAAATATGATTTAAAAGTGAAAAAAAAGTTTTAAAAAAATAAACATTCTCAGTTTTCATAGGGATGTCAGTTGGACTAATATTAAAGGTAAGTAGAAGTTTTATTTTAAAATCAATTCAACTTGTTTCTTTATATAATGTATTATTTTAAATTTGCCTTATCTCTTAATTTTAATTATTAGGTGATGGTGGGCTAAATAAAGTTGAGTATCGGTAAATTATTGACGAAATGGAGAAGGAAGAATGTTTTACCAAAGATGAGGTATTAAGTGTTTTAAATAGCTCAACTTAATTAATCATTTGCCATATATCCGCGAAACAATGTTAAATTTTTAAATTTCTATATTTTAGGTGAAGGAGGTTGATGTATGATAAGGATTGATTGAAGAAGTCATGGATGCAAATATTGAACTTCAGCAGCTGAAGAGTTGTATCAATCAATGTACAATGTTTATTTTTTAGTTGCTTTAAAAAAAACTTGTGGGAGTTGTTTTTTTTAGTTGCTTTGTTAAATGAACTTTGGTACATTGTGGTATCAATCAGTGTAAAATGTTTTAATCAAAAGTTGAAGAGTTAACTTACTGATACATGATTTGAGCTTTGTTAATTTTATTGATACATGTGGTGTAGAAGTGTAGAACATTAATTAGTTAAATATTTTAGGTGGGTATGTGAGGCGGGTAGACGGGTATGTGGGTACCCGAGTGGTGATGCGGGTAATGTGTATACTTCGGGTAAGTGGGGCAGGGGAAGGTGTAATCCTATACTCAACAGACGAATACATGTGTAGGACTTACTACCTGTGATGGGTGGTGGGGCGGGTGTTAGGGTGGGCTTTAGGTGGCGGGTACGGGTATGGTGTACCCTTCCACTGCCCCGCCCCGTTGACATCTCTAATAGTACACTTACCATAATTGTATAATTATTGTACAAATAGAATAGGGTTTGGGAGTAGAATAGGATTTTTCATATTATGAAAATTGTAAATTGTATATATACTCTTTCAATAATGAAAATAATCAAAGAATTATTTCTTTCATGGTATCAGAAGTCTAGGTCTCACATACCTCCTTCTCCAAAAGCTTTCGCTTGTCTCGGCTTCCTCAAATTCCGAGCCCTTCCTCAGTTTCTGAGCTGAATTTTTCCTCCACTCTTCCTAAAATTTCTTCCAAATCCCTCTATCACATATTGTTCTTTTGCTATGTCTACGTCTAAGAACACATTTCATCCTGCCCTTACTATTTCCAACATCAAGAACCACATCCCTATTGTTCTTGAGATGAAAAATGTCCAATACGCGACATGGGGAGAATTGTTCAAAATTCACGACATCTCACATCAAGTGCTCTATCACATAATTTCTCCCGTTGTTCCTACACCCGCGGAGGATCCTCAGCTATGGATCATTCTTGATGCTACCGTCCTTCAATGGATTTACTCAACTATTTCTATCGACCTTTTACAGACGATCATTGAACTAGACACTACGACGATGGCTACCTGGAATAGATTGCGTGATATATTTTAAGATAACCAATATTCACGAGTTGTCACTCTTGAGCAAGGATTTTCGCAAGTGAGCATGAAAGATTTTCTAAATGTTCAGCTTATTGTAAACAACTCAAGTAATTATCGGACTAACTCTGTAACGTTGGAGAGCCTGTCACCAATAATCGTCTTGTCCTAAAAATGGCTGCAGGTCTCTCTGAGGCCTATAATGGAGTTGAGATTCTACTCTGACAAAGTAATCCTCTTCCCCCTCTTTATCAAGCCCGTTCGAGGCTCACTTTGGAAAAAGCTGTCTTGGCAAAAAAAGCTGCTTCTGGCGCAAGTTCTGTGGCGATGATGACTTCATCAGATCACTCTAACGGTTTTGTTGACAGTTCGAGCCAAAACCGCACCAACGATGGTGGCAAGAAGGATCAAAATTGTAAAAATAATGATAAAAATAGCGGCGAAAATAATGGCGGCAACCGGAACAGTAACACCGACAGTGGGCCTCGGGGTACTGGGTCGCATACAACCTGGTCCCAATTGTGGGCCCCTGGCCATGGAACTAGGCAAGTGGCCCTTGGCCCAACAATGGTTACTATCCACCGAGCCCTTACCCGGGAAACTAGGCTTCCCAATTCCAGGACAAGCCCAATTTCTCGGGTCCAGCGACTGGCAGCAAGTTTTCAATATACCCGTGATATACACTGATATACATGGTACATACACTGCCATGTGGTGTATATCACGTGAAACACAAGTCAATTAAGACCGTGTATATCATGGGATTTAGGAGAATATTTAGTGTATATAATTAATATTGTACACTTACCATAATTGAATAATTATTGTACAAGTAGAATAGAAATATGATTTTCCATATTATGAAAATTGTAAATTATATATATACTCTTTCATAATGAAAATAACCAAGGGATTATTTCTTTCACCGACTTCATTAAATTGGTCTTTTTTTCTTGATATTTGGTACTCGTTTTAGAATTTTATTAATTTGAATTCGTGCTGTATAGGTTATAAAAAGAAGAAGCATTCTTTATCAAATAGAATTCTTTTTTATTTAAATTTGAAATCTCTAATTAATGATTGAGAGATCTTATCCTTCTATCGCGATATGAACTTTGATGGTAAGAAAAGAAGTTAATATGTCAAAACTTGCAAGATGCTTCACAATAATGTCTTTAAGACAACTTTAACATCTCTAAGACTATAGATTCTTTAAATTTTACATCTATTCACATATAGTCATATATCAATCATATTTCAAATTGCAGCTAAAAGTAACCAGCCCACACCATTTATACAATCAAATTAGACGAAAAGATCCAGTATATTATGAGATGGCACTTAAGCGTATAGATCGGCCCAAATGTGCGAATTTTAGCCCAAATATTTTGTATACGATGCTAATGTACCACCAAAACTAATTATCTAGTAGGATGCAATGTTAACTCGGATTTCACATCAAATATAGTAGTAGTTCTTAAATCTTAACTAATTTGTCAAAAATAAGAATTCTTAATAAATACTCCATATTTTATGCACTGAAATAATAAAGGAAAAACAACACAAAATATCCCTAAAATGCAAAATAGTTACCCGCCCATGTCCCCTCCTAAACTAATTTCGCTTCTTATCTAACCAGCCGAAAAATATTTACCGAGTACCCCCTTGCCCAAAACCCTTCATCCATGATACCATCACATTCTATTTATATATTATTATGATATTATTGAGGATCAAGAGAAGAACTGAAGCAGTCCTACATGATACCATCTCAGTATATATATTTATCATGATAATATCATAGAAGACTGAGGAGTGTCTCATTGAAGGATTGAACCAGTCATCAATGATACCATCACAATATATGTATATAAGATAACAGTATCATAGAGGTTTTTTTGAGAAAAGTGTTATCTTTTAAATAACTGAACATGATCCTTGATGATACCGTTTCAGTATATGTATACCATGTTGATATCATAATTTAAGGGGCATTTCATATAAATAATTTTGATATTTCTTGACATACGAAAAATAATAGGGACAGAAAAGATAAAAATAATTTGCCTTCAATTGATATACGTGATCTTTCCCCAATAATAAATGTTCTTCCCTTAAAGTTGCTTTTACAAGAAGGGGCGTGGCCAGCAGAAAAAGGTAGGCCCTGAAGGAAATAGGAACCACCAAGGGGTGCCATGCAAAGGTATAACATTTTCATTACTAGAAATAAAAGTTTTTTTCATCGATATTCAATGTAAAATTTGTGTTATAAAATATAAATTTTCCACCTCATTTTCATCGAACCAGTTCATTGAAAAACGCATGTTGGAAAACAGATTCCGATTGAAATACTGGAAAACTTCATAATTTTCTGTTTTCCACCTCATACCAAACTTCTTTTGGTGAGATCACAAATTCGAGCGAACATAAACTATGCCAATTAAAATATATGAATCATTTTCAATAAGAAATAAGGGTAAAATCTCAAAATCACACAAAGTAAATCGCCCAATTAGGTTAAGAACAAAACCAAAAATATTAAAAGTGAATGAACTTAAATTGAAGGTAAATGTATGTCTGCAACATATAAGGGACGAAATTTCACTATATTCGTAGCATCTTCGTACCTTGCAATTAAAGAGGCAGTGTTTACTTGAACTTTTCTGTTTTGAGTAGAATTCTTACCAACATGTTTGTTAAATTACTGCAAAACAATTAGCTTGTAAATTAGAACATGGTTAGTGTTAGAAGTCCATCCAAAGTCATATTACGCATTAAAGTAATTGACATAATGAAATCATTAAAAAATAAATGCAATTACAATATTACCCAATACAAAATCATTAATAATTGATAGTAATTCATACCTTGTTTAAATAAGGAAAAAAATTATAAAAAAAAAATTTTAATTGATTTTGATGTGCTAAATATTTTAATTTAAAGGGTAAAAGGGGACATTTCACTAAGAGCCTTCGTGTTTTTAATATTTAGCATACCCGGATTGCACATGTCAATAAATTAAAAAAATTATACAAAATAAATACATTATGTAAAACTTGGATATGAAAAGTATTAGCGAATATTCTTCAAATATTCACAGTATATATTGTATTTATTATTGTCATGTATTTAAGGTAACTTAGGATTCTTACTGTATTAGGAATCACTTTTGTACAACTATATATTTAATGATTAATTAAAGAAATCTCTAAGGGAAATTATTTCAATCTCTTACAGTATATATTGTATTTATTATTGTCATGTATTTAAGGTAACTTAGGATTCTTACTGTATTAGGAATCACCTTTGTACAACTATATATATTGTGATTAATGAAGAATATTCGCTAATAAAAAGTAAAATTTGAGAGAAGAAATTAGAATAATATATTGGTTATATCACTCAAAGAGAACAAACACACAAGAAAATATATACGTACAATAATTTGTCAATAATATACCATTAAAAATAAAATATAAGATTGGATTCTTACCTCTCCATAACAACATATGCATTCTTTTGAAAGGTTTTGACATATTTATATTTAGCATGCTCGAAAAGCAGCAAACCACACATCTATGATATTTTTGGCATATATATGGTACATGTGAAGCAAATTATAATTGTTATTTCAAGTATCTTACAAGATTATATTATTGCAATATAACATCTTCAACCTCCTATACGTTCGGTTCTCTACGATAGACACAACATCCTTCACCTCATATTTGAAGTCTCTCACACCAATATGGTTTATAGTACTATAAGACGAACACAACCTGTGATTAAGGGTAAGAAATAATGTTGAACCAAGTGTAAGAATGGATTTTGGGCTTAACTCAACCCCAAAAGCTAGATTGTAGGGTGAGGATTATTCAAGTCCATATAAGGAGTCAATATTTTCATTCTATTACCGACATGAGACTCTTAACACAAACTTCAATCTTGGAAACAACAATCCTAAATAGAGCGTCGACCCGAATCAATCTCGAAAGTACCTCTCAACTCTAATACATCTCAACAGGGGCGATATTCACACATTCCTATAAAGCTTTATACAAGCAAAGCATACAATAGATCTTTTTACAGTTGAATCAAAATTCATTCAATCAATCAAGAGACTAATAAACGTAGAAACAATAAACGGAGTACCACTGAAGTCTTTCTAATACCAAAATTTACTTAAATAGAATTGTAGTTTCATAATGGGACGTAGTAAAAAAGACTCCAAAAATAAGGTTGAATTTTTTACTTTTTCAAAAAATATACCAAAAATAATGGTGGGTTTTTACTTTTTAAAAAAATGTATTATTAGTGTTTATATATAATTAAACATATATTTAATGAGTAAATAGCTGATAGAATCATTCATTATTATTAAATAGAAATAATTAGCCTTAATATTGGATCTCTACGAAGATAATTAGCCTTGATATCCTCTTATCATTAATATCTTATGATTGTATATTTACCCCATTTGGGAGAATGAGATGAACAAGGAAGATTTACCATTTCTAAATAATTTTTATATGGTATCAGAAGGTTATTCAAAGATCCTACTCTAAATAAAATATTCCTTCCAAATTCGGTTTCTCTTCTTCTTCCTCCAACCGAGTTTTTTCTTCTCCAATTTCATTTTTTTTCCCATTCCCCATTATTGTTGCTAATCATGTCGGACTCCAAATCATTCTAGCATCCAGCCTTTACCGTTTCAAACATCAAAACACACTTATCCATCACTCTTGAGATGGAGAACGTACAATATGCAACGTGGGCGGAGCTTTTCAAGATATGTTGCCGATCTCATCGGGTTATTAATCATATAATCCCTCCGGCGACCGCTACCGTAAAGGAGACACCAACACCAGATGAAAAAGAATTGTGGGACACTCTAGATGTCACGGTTCTTGGTTGGATTTATTCAACCATTTCATCCGATTTATTACACACAATAATGAAACCGAATCCCACTTCTCAGGAGGCTTGGAATCGATTGCGAGACATTTTTCAAGATAATAAAAACTCTCCCGCTATTACATTGGAGCAAGAATTTTCTACAATAGATATGGAATTTTTCGAATGCGTCGGCTTATTGCCAACGCTTAAAGGTTTTGTCGGACCAACTTAAAAATGTTGGCTCGCCGGTTACAAACAACCGATTAGTTCTACAATTGGTTGCAGGTTTAACCGATGCTTATATTGGTGTAGCCACTCTCATCCGCCAAAGCAATCCGCTACCTCTTTTCTACCAAGCACGATCGATGCTTATTCTTGAAGAGGAAGGCTTCGCCAAGAAGGAAGCCACGGTTACAAATTCGGCATATGTTACTACAACTAATGGCTCTAATAATTTTGAGTATCAAAATCGGGGCCAAAAGGGTCGAAACAGTGGAAAAAATCGACAAGGTAACAACCGAAACGGGAAAAATGATGGAAATAAATCCTCCGGCGGCGGACAGGGAGGAACTGGCGGGGGAAGTAGCGGCAAACAGTGGCAGAACAACAACTGGTCCCGTGGGCCAAACCAGTGGGCCTGACAATGGCCTTGGCCCGAGCCACCATGTCCGATACTTGACTAACTAGGCGAGTCGATCCAAGGTCACAGCGGCCAATGGCGTGAGCTTTAATCGAATGGGCGATTTATAATGGGCCGAACAAGAACTCATCCGCGAGACAAGCGGTGGCAACAATCAGTTTGGGCCTCTGCCGACCCAATAACAGGAGGCCCATTCAGTTTTGGCAACCCCAACGGATGTTGAGTCCGCGATGCACACTTGGCATGAATTCGCCGGACAACAATTGGTATATGGACAGTGGAGCGACGTCCCATATGACGTCCTCCCAAGGTAAACTCTCGTCCTATTTTAATTTGAGCAAAAAAATGGAATTATTGTTGAAAATGGTCATTTTATTCCAATTCAAGGTTATGGGTCTACTACCTTATCACCCCAAAATCCTACACTAACCTTGAAAAATGTTCTACATGCTCCAAAATTAATTATAAACTTGGTGTGTGTCATAAAATTTACTACCGATAATTGGGTGTCCGTAAAATTTGACCCTTTTGGTTTTTATGTGTATGATTTTCAGACGGGAACACAACTCATGAGATGTAATAGCCAATGGAGAGCTCTATCCTATCAACACCGACCAAGATTTCATTATCTTATACTGCTTTGACACAGTCACTTTGGCATGAACATTTGGGACATTCGGGAGCTAATGTTTTAAACTCCCTCAAACAAAATAATTTTATTGCATGTTCCCAACCTAGAACTTTGAATAAGTGTCATTCATGCCCACTTGGGAAACATATTCAATTGCCGTTTATTTCTTCTTCTTCATGCACATTGATGCCATTTGATATAATACATTGTGATATTTGGACTTCCCCATTTTTAAGCTCACTGGGCCATAGGTATTATTTACTTTTGTTGGATGACTACTCAAAATTTCTATGGACATTTCCATTGTCGAAAAAATCACAAATTTTTTCAACCTTTCTAAAATTTCGAGCTTTCATCCAAAATCAATTTGAACGGGATATCAAGAATACACAATGTGATAATGGGAGGGAATTTGAAAATAAACATTTTTGCAACATCAATGGTTTAAACTTTTGTTTCTCATGTCCCCATACATCATCACAAAATGGGAAGGTGGAACGACAAATAAGAACCATCAACAACATTATCCGAACATCTCTTGCCCATTCTCATGTACCCCCATCTTTTTGGCATCATGCCTTACAAATGACCACATACTTATTGAATATTCTCCCACATAACACCTTGTCCTACCAAGCTCCACTCAAAATCTTATACCTACGGGAACTTCCTACTCACACTTACGGGGTTTTGGGTGTTTATATTTTCCACTATTCTCTTCCACCACAATTCACAAATTACAATCCCGGTCTACTCCTTGCATTTTTTTGGGAATCCTTCCAATCATAGGGGGTACAAGTGTGTCACGATCCGAATCTCGGGCCCGTGACTGGTGCCCTACCTGGGCACCCCCCTCTTATACCCTCACATCCCATATAAGACATAGGCCAGATAATATATGAAAAACTGTATATGTAGCAACAAGGCAAGCCGACGAGGCTGCCGCTATATATATATATATATATAAACGGGAACATCCCGACAATACAATAGTACAACTGGCCAATAATATATACAACTCCCATAAGTCCAGCCCACATATGAATACAGACCTCTAAGAATTTGGACAGTAAACTATGACGGGACAGGGCCCCGCTGTACCCCTGAATGTACATAAGCCTACAATACAAGGGTCCGTACAAAAATAACAAGCCTCCGAAATAATGGAGTTTTCCCAAAAACTGAGTAGAGATCCTAAGAGCGAGGATCACCAAATTGTGTACCTACACCTGCGGCATGAAACGCAGCCCCCCGAGAAAAGGGGGTCAGTACAAAAGATGTACCAAGTATGTGAAACAATAAGTACTGTAAATGAGATCATAACAGTCCAAAAGGTAACAGGAGACAAGTATGATAATCAAACTACCAGTACAACTGTGCTTTATGAAAAATGAGAGTCAATTGTATATTTTCAAATACCATTTCAAAATATGAAATCAAGTGTACCATTTCAAAATATGAAATCAAGTGTACCATTTCAAAATATGAAATCAAGTGTACCATTTCAAAATATGAATTCATGTCAAAATCAGGGACGTCTGCCCTCAGGATCATTATGCAAATCCTATTCATGGGACTATTTCACCTGCATGGGACTCGAACTCGCATGGATCTTGTAGACCCGCAATGAGTATATATAATATACCCGCATCATGAAGAACTAGTCAATGGAATATTCATGGGACTGTTTCATCCGCATGGGACTCGAACCCGCATGGATCTTGTAGACCCGCAATGAGTATTTATACTCGATACCCGCATCATGGAAGCATGTCCATGGAACATATATATAAAGTTGTCGGCCCTCTAGTGAGGGACGCGGCGATGTGGAAATATAACACTTGCACGAATAGTTATTATGAGCAACCATATGCAAGTTAAATAATATTTGACTCTCATTAGACAAATAGAATGAACTATCCTTTTAGAAAAACCAAGGCACTATCACATCTTTCATTTTATAAAACCCAAGGCACTATCATACCTTTCTTTTTAGAAAACCCAAGGCACTACCATGCCTTTCTTTTTAGAAAAACCAAGGCAATACCATGCCTTCCTTTTTTGAATAACCAAGGCAATACCATGCCTTCCATTTTCGAATCTAGATTCATTTAAAACACGTACGTCCACCGTACACTCATTTTATAAAGTTCATGCCAAAAGAAGGAAAGAAGAGTTCACATACCTTATAGGCTCTACCACTTGACAACTAGAATACGTCTCAAGTAGTACTTCAACCTATAATGACAATAACACGTCTATCAACTTCATGATACTAGTATACACTTATACCACATAATTAATCTCATTTCATATAAAAATTTGGGCAGCACTTCCCCTATTTATACGTATTTTCCACCTTTCAAGAAGACCAATTGCATCAATAACCAAGGCACCAATTAAGGGCACAACCAACAGTTAAACAACGTGATTCACACACATATTTCTCACGTAAAAAAAATAGCCTCTTATTCACGTAAAACAGTCCACTAAAATCAGTCCACAATCCAACAACAACAAGGGTAAAATGTGAGGTCTTTCGACACATTTCCACACCCTTATTCCCTTAGGACTTTCATTAGAAATTACTACATTTAAACATGCATATTGGTGGCTGAATTTCCAGCATTCCAACGCCACAAAACAGTCCCTAAAACAGCACAACAACGTCTCACAGTTTCATGCAGTTTTTCGGCCAACTACTACAACCAAAGCCCTTCTTCACAATTCCTTATAATCCAATTCATATTTCAACAAGTTTATATAAACCATAAAACTTGTAATAACAAGATTTCCTTCATATTAACATGCAAGTAGTGACGTTAATAACAACAATAACCAACGAATCCAACAACATCAAAACTGCCTCAAAATCAGCCAACAACTAAAACTATCACATGCACTTCTTATTCTCCATTTCTCTTAACACAAGTTCATCTATCAACTATAACATCATGTAACTTCTAATTACTTCAAGAGTAGGAAGAAATCTTACCTTAAACTTAGCCACCAAAAACAGTCCCAAAGTCTCGGCCAATACTTCACCTTTGCACCACTTTTTCAAGTTGCAATAACACACAAGTATCCTCTACAAGCTTGTACCCAACTTGCTTTCATGTTTTCCTTCCATAAACTTCATCTTCAAGCCTAGGGTTTTCAAGACAACTTTCTTATCAAAACTGTGACCCCTTATATTGCAAGGTTAACTTGGCTTAGAACTTGGTTAAGGAACTTAATCTTGAAAAGAAAATAAGTTTATCTTGTTCTTCTCCTTTTCCATGGAATTTTCGAGAACCTTGAAGAGAGAAAGAGATATGAGGGTTTGAAGATGAATATATTATTGTGAGCTAAGTCTTCAAGACTTGTATTAAAATAGGTGTATACATAGCACAAGTGGAGGGGGACCCTTGAAGCCCCACTTGTCCACTTGTCTTCCCTTCTCATAAAATATCTCCACACTTAGTCATATTTTCATGTAATTTTGATGGCTTCACCCTCCTATATACCAAGACTTAATAATTTAACACTTAATCCATAATTCCATTGGAAAGAATTCAATTACTAAAAATTAATTCTCGTCGTCACATTTGTAGTATCCAAAATTATTTCGTATAGAAAATGTAAATATACTTTCCTTCCAACTTTCAAATCTTATTTCCATAATCATGTTTTCACTTAATAGCCATGGAATTACGGGGTGTAACAAAGTGTTACGACTTAAGCACAAATAAAAAAATTATAAGTCGTCATGTCATTTTTTATGAAACACAATTCCCATTTTAAAAAATGCACACTTCTAACACACCAAACTATGATTTTTTAGATGATGGATTATCCCTGTATGTGCTCAATTATATGTCAAGGCACCCGGATAACACACCACCAACTGGACCAGCCCGTGACCAGCAGCCTAGCTCGGGAATTACCACTCCCTGACACACTGCCCAACCAGCCCAGGCAACTGGCGAGGTCTTGGGCCGCGGCACATTTCCATTCTCGGGCAGTGGCGTCTAGTCCACTGCATTGACTTTCCCGAACCTAGTTCTACCCAACCGACCAGTTACATGTAGTCAATGTGGTATTGTCAAACCAAACACTAAATATATCCTTCACACCCAAGTCTCAAGGTCACCATTACCTCGTAACCATGTGTCTGCACTGTATGACCTGAATTGGAAAATGGCTATGGATGACGAATTTAATGTTCTAATTAAAAATAGGACGTGCGACTTAGTACCTCGTCCACCAAATGCTAACATCATTCGGTCTATGTGGATTTTTAGTCACAAGGAAAAATATGATGGTACTTTTGAGAGGCATAAAGTATGTCTTGTAGGTAATGGCAAAACGCAGTGAGTTGGAGTGGATTATGGGGAGACTTTCAGCTTAGTGGTTAAACCGACAACAATCAGAACCGTACTTAGTTTGACTCTTTCTAAGGCCTGGCCACTTCATCAACTGGATGTCAAAAATGCTTTTCTTCATGGCCAGCTTAATGAAACAGTATACATATATCAGCCTTTGGGATACCAGGACCCCAAATATCCCAATCATGTGTGCCTCCTCAGAAAATCATTGTATGGTCTGAAGCACCTAGAGCCTGGTACAAGCGTTTTGCAGATCATGTTTCATAACTTGGTTTTTCTCACAGTCGTTCCGACAATTCTCAGTTTATTTGCAGACAGGGTGACAATATTGCATATCTCCTTATATATGTAGATGATATAATATTTACTGCCTCCTCAGATGCTCTCCGCAAGTCCATCATCTCTCAGCTAGCATCTGAATTTTCAATGAAGGACCTTGGACATCTACATTATTTTCTAGGCATAGCGGTTACTCGTCATGTTGATGGTCTGTTTCTCTCTCAAAAAAAGTATGCAACATAAATTGTGGAACGGGCAGGCATGGCCACCTGTAAATCTTCGGCGATTACAGTGGACAAAAAGTCAAAATTGAGCGTTGCAGTCGGCTGATGCGCGGTAAGATGCACACACTTTAAACGCAAGTGCACGTTATCGTGACAAGTAGTATAGTCTTGATAAGATCGAATATCGTCCACAAGGATTAGGGTTCAATTACCAACTATCTATCTTTTGGTATCTATTTGGTAAATTGATATTTGGATTTGTTGTTTATAACTAAGAATTATAAAAGCTATTTAACTATAAGGGTTTACTTGGTGGTGATGAGAATAGGGCTTCACGTCTCCTCACTATCCGCTTATGTTACTTATTAATGCAATAACTTATAGTCTTCTTTTGGAGAAAGCGGGTTCTGAAATCATTTTATACTCCGTTAAGTTATATAAACACTCAACCTCAAGATTGCACCTTACCTACCTTTCGGTGATAAGGATAACTCTATAGGAGGATTAAGAACAAAAACCTAGTTAACCGTCACGCACCATGCGCAAAATTAGGGTTTTTAAGTCTCTCATTAACGCTACATAAATAATTGAGGTATTTTCATCCCCAATTCAAGAATGTCTACCCAACTTACAGCATATTCACAATCCCCTCCTTTCGGAGTCTGATTAGAAATCATATAGTGATAATTAGTTGTCAATTAACTACCAAGCATTCAATTCAAATATTGGATAGATCTCAACAAGAAGAAGAATAACCATAAGCATGCATTAAATCATAACATAAGTTTCTAGAGATTCAACATGGAAAGCCCTATAGAGGAATTAGTTCCTAGTCATTGACATGACAAGAACTAATCCCATGTTCTTCATAAAAACTGAAATAAAAACAAGAAAAGGAAAAGAAATTTACTAAACTATGGTCTCCAATCTCCAAGCAAGAAAGCATTGTGTTGTGCAAGAAGGGGAACCCTTAAAAACTGCCTAGGGTTCTCCTTTTATAGGCTGAAAACCGCCTCAACTTTTCCCTGCAGGCCTGGCCCATAATCCGTCTGAAAACCTTATTTTTCCGCGTCGGCGCCGCCCGATTCTGGCATGCGAGCGCGGCTGCAACTTCTGTAGCTTCGGATGTGTAGCGCGCGGCCTGCGCACTGCGACATGGTAGCCGCGTGTGCAGTCTTCTGCAGCCTCTGCGGATAGTGGCGGCGGCCTGCTTCTAATCTGCGAGGCCATGGCGCTGGTCTGGGTTTCAGCCTCGTTTGCCACTTTCTCTGTTTTCAGCTCTGGAATCTCCTCTTTCGCCCTCTTTTAGCTCCGTTTCCGCCAATTGGCCATTTTAACCACTTTGACTCAAAAGAAAGAAAAATTATCCTAATACGACACTTATATGTGCGAAACGGGACAAAAGACTAACTAAAACTGACTCAAAAGGTGTATATAAAATACACCGATCAAATACCCCCAAACTTAACCTTTGCTCGCCCTCGAGCAAAGATAGAAATAAATAAATAAAGACTCAAAGAACGAAAAATGAAAGACTCACTGACATTGATCACTTTTGCTGCATAAATGTTAACTAGAAAAACATAAAGGTTAGCAGAATAATATGCAGGAACATATAGCATGAAATTTCAGCACATTAAGCTAGATATTTCGCAAACTCATATTCATCATGCTTAATGGAAGTCAATATACTAAATCATGCATATAAATTCAAGAATTCCTATGGCATGCTTACTTGCTATTCTCCACTAATTTTGGATATGCATAAAAGAGATCTTCAGGTCTTTAAGGGTTGTAATGTAGGCTTAGGTGTAGGTAGGAAAAATAGGCTTTTTAGGCTCATTCTGTGTACCATAAGCTCTTTAGCTTTTCAGTATTTCCCTTTTCTTTTTGTTCTTTCCTTCACTTCGATTCTATCTTTCCCCTCTTTTGTTTTGGGAGAGTGAAGTATATAATAATGACAAGCACCCCCAAACTTAGGCTTTTGCCTATTTCTTATTACTTTTTTTTATTGGGGTGTAACAAGCTCATTCACTCTTTTTGTCTCTTTTTTAACACAATTTATTCCACTATTTCATATTTTTACTTATGGCACAATTTGTGGGAATATAGGGTGTCAAAGAAGAAGTTTCAACGTTTAGGCTCAATGGGGCTGACTAGGGATACTTTTTAAAGTCCGGGATAGAAAAGAATGGTAAGAATTGGCTATCAAAGAAATGCCTGAGTCATCTCCCTAACATGCATATCCTAACTATTTCGCCTCAAATAGCAAGCAATCATAACACATAAGTATTTATCATTTAGCATGCATAATTTAAGCAAGAAACTCCAAATAGACATATTCTGTGAGTTTTTGGCATATCTAACCTAAGTGTTTAGATAGTTGCTTGTATTCCATTACATTATTCCACCTTACTTCACTAGGTGTTTCTAGTAACTACAGCATACATGATCTTTTGACAGACAATTATGACTCAAAAAGAAAAAAATTTGTGACTCAAAAATACATAAAAACAATAAAAAGACTTAAATACAACATAACAAGACACAAATAAAACAAGACACAAATAAAACACCCCCAAACTTAAATCACACATTGTCCCCAATGTGTGTAGACTCAAAGACAATAAAAGAAACAAGACACTTACAAACTTTGGCTAAAATGGTGGTGGTGGCGGTGGCATGGGATAGTGCATGGACCACTGACTGAACAAGGAACTCATCTCGTTGATTTGTTGCCTCGTTTCTTGTTGTTCGTGGATCACTGTGTCCAAACTCTGCATCATCCTCATCTGATTCTGAAGCAATTGCTCCATCATGGGCACTGAAGGTTCTGCTTCTGTGGTTGGCTGGTGGCTAGGTCCTGCCGCATATTGAGCCCCTCTTTCAGGCTCATCTTCGTTCGTTGCGGCCTCTGCTGCTGCTGCTGCTGCTGGTTGTACTCTTCTTCTGGCTGCTGGGGGGCTTGGGTCTGGGAAAGAGTGCACTATCCCATAGGACACAGGCAGTTGGTTTCTTTCATTAGTATCAGTGGGTAGGATTGGGACCCCACTCATGTGACATAGCTTGGTGATAACTGAGCCATGTCCCAATCACTTTGTTGTTACCAACCCGCTGATTTCCTCAATGCTCTGCACTATTTCTTTCCCAGCATCAATCGACCCGCCATAATTCCATATATCGACAATCCTATCTTCGGCACTCTGGTGAAGTGCGTGGATGGAATCACGCGAACGACGAAATATAGCCAACCCTTGGCTGCTTTGTTGAATTGGCACCTACTCAGTGCTCTTGACCCATTTCTCGCAATATCAAAAGCAGCCCCAGGGTAGCTTACAGTGTTTGCGACGGTATCCCAGTTTATGTTGTCGGTGCTCCTAGACCATGTTCTAAAATGGCTCCGATCACCAATTCCTCCTTCAACATCAACTGTTTTCAATTGTGTATTTATATCTTCTGCTGTCACAGGCACATAATGTCCCCTTACAAAACATCCCCTTTCCACCTTCTCCGGAAAGTTGGCATAGATGATAGAACCCACGCACCATTGTTGTGTTCATTGGTGCTATCTTCTCCGGATTTACAAATCTCCTCCACTCCCTTAACTCAATCATTGCCCGAATGAGCTCATAAACATCCTCTTCCCCAAACGACTCCCTCTGATAGTCCATTCATTAAGGGCCTAGTACTAAGCCTCTTGTATCTTTGGAAAGCTTCGTAGCTCACAAACCTAGTATCATCGTAATGTGGGGCTGAGGTGGACGTGGAGGCTCTTCTTTTTCTGGCGGACATGGTTAAAAATACTTTCTGCAACTTACAACTTATTGGCACAAATGTTTCCTACACAATCAACAACTAGCAGCGAACACAACACCCCCAAACTTCAACTTTTCTACCCAATACCCACACTCCTTTTCTACTCCTTTCTCCAAACTTCACAATCAACTTTTCAGTACCCAAACTACTTCAACTACAATACTCCTTCAAACTACTACCTCACGTGACTTGATAAAGGACTCGAAACGAGAAAAGATTACCTTTTATGAGAAGATTGAAGTTGTTCTTGTTTGATTGGTGGTTTGAGGCTATGGAATGAAGCCGTTGTTTGAGATAGCTAAGGGTTTTAGGAATTTAAGAGTTTTGGTTGTGGTTGGGTTGGATTTGTGGAGGATTTGTGGGCAAATTTTTGGAATTTCGTGGGTTTTGGAGAGGAGAGTTAGGTTTTGAAATTGGAATTGGGAAAGATCTGGTTTCGGGCGTTTTAAGTTTCGATTTCGCTTAGCCGCGGCTGATCTCTGCACTACTTGGGACTTTCTGCGCGGCACATTCTGGCGCGGCTAAACTTGGCACATTTTAGTTTCTGCCATGCGGCCTCTCTTGGCGCGGCGTTTAAACTTCAGCGCCTCTGACTCTTTTAGCCGCGTGCTACCATTTCAAATCCTCGTTTTCTTGACTCTTGCCGCTTCAGTGTATTTGCCTATACCTGTTAATCACAACACAAACACTAGAACCCAAGACCGTGAGATTGTTCTAGACAAAACAAAATAAACTAAAGACAGGAATTGAAATAACATAATTGAAAACGTTGGGTTGCCTCCCAAGTAGCGATGTCTTTAACGTCTTTTAACCGGACGCAAGTTCTTAGCTTAGTAATGCAGTGGGGTGGATCAAGCTCCTAACTAATCCATTTCCTCCACATTTTGCGTTTTCTTTTTCTTCTTTTCTTCTTAGCATTATCAGTAAGGGGGAGTTCAGGAACACATACCTCTTTTAGTGGAATTTCGGCAAACCATGCCTGCTTTCTTGGGCTCATCTCTCTTTGGTTGACTTGTATTGGCTCGCAGAGGGGTTTGATGGTGTTGATTGCAAAGCACCCACTCATGGTTGGTGGCTCAATGACGTGTTTAAAAACTTTAAACACCATTTCTTCATTCTCCACCCTTAATGTTAACTCTCCTCTTTCAACATCAATCAAAGCTCTCCCCGTTGCTAGGAATGGCCTCCCCAATATGATAGGGATTTTCGCATCTTCTTCCATATCAAGAATGATGAAGTCTGCAGGAAAGAAGAATTTTCCTACTTTCACAATCACGTCCTCGGTCTTGCCTCTTGGATGAACCAGCATCGCATCGGCCGGTTGCGGAGCTTCGTGGTTGGTTTGGCCTCACCCAACTCGATCTTTTAAATCGATAAGGCATTAGATTTATACTTGCCCCTAAATCACACTGAGCCTGTTGCAAGTTACCACATTTGTGCAAGGTAGTGTAAAGCTTCCGGATCCTTTAGTTTTGGTGGCAACCTTCCGCAAGATAGCACTACACTCCTGCTCGGTTACTACTTCATACTCCGCCAACTTCTTCTTCCCAATATTTCCTTCATAAACTTGAAATAGGAGGCATCTGCTCTAATGCTTCTATGAAAGGTATGTTGATATCGCAACTTCTGAATGTCTCCAAAATTTGGAGAATCGTTTATCAACCGCCTTTGTAGTCTCTGGGAAAGGGATCTTCTCTGTATACTCATTCTCCGGAGTTTTCTACTACTGGGTGGGCTCAATCACCTTCTCTTTTTCTAACTCGTTCTTCTCAACTCTTGGTGAGGTGATTCTGCTCAATCGTCTTCCACTTCTCAAGCATCGCTGACCTTTGCTCGCCGGATTTACCTGTATTGCTTGGCAATGTCCCCGTGTCCTGCTTGTTTATGCGCTTTGCTAGTGACCACTTGTTTCAAGTTCTGAGCGAGGATCTAGCTTCGTCGTGAAGCTGCGTCGGGCGTTGGCAAGTCTTTATCACGGTACTTCGCGTCGCTTTTCTTCTTTGAACCGGTGCATTAATCGCTGAGGTGTGGGGTTTGAATGAAGGCTGGCGATTAGTTCTGCTTTGGATTACATCGCCCCTGTATTGATTCTGCGCCTCGGTCTCCTCTCCATGAGAAATTTGGGTGATTCCTCCACCGGATTATAAGTGTTGGAGTAAGGGTTGTTTTGTTGCCTCGATAATTACCTACGGCGACATTCGCCTGCTCATTGGTATATTGTTGGGATCGGTGAAGGACACCTATCGAATGTATGTGGGCCACCACATATCTCATGACTTTTAGGCATCTGTACGCATTCATCGACATTTGTATGTTCTGCAATCGCCGCTAGAAGGGCCACTGGGCATTCAAGGCGTGATAGCATCTATTTCGTGGACTCCCACGTTCTTCTCCCACTTGTCGACCTCTGTACGTGACATGGTTGTTGGTGGCCATATCTTCTAATAGCTCGCGAGCGTCGTGGGTTGTTTTCCTCATGAATGCTCCACTTTCTTCGCATCTATAATGGTTCTGGTTGTCTTGCTCACGGCGTTGTAGAAAATGTGGACCAAGTTCCACAACTCAACGAATGGTGTGGGCACTTTCTCTAAATCTTTGAACCTTTCCCAAGCTTCATATAAGGACTCTCCATCCGCTTGGTAGAAGTTGTTCAATTCCCTCTCGATTTCTTTGCTTTACGGGAAAGAACTTGGCTAGGAATTTTTGTGCCATTTCTTGCCATGTAAAAATCGAATCGTAGGAATTCAACCATACTTTTGCTCTATCCACGAGTGAGAAGGAAAGAGCCTCAATCTGACGGCATCATCGATACGTTATATCTGAAAGTTGCACATAGCTCCAAGAAATTAGCTATGTGCATATGTGATCCTCGATGGCGATCCTCCGAATTGCACTGTGTCTCATGCCGTAATCGCTGGTTTTATCTCGAAGTTGTTGGCTCTGTGCGGGAGCCTAATGCATGTCTGTGCTCCATTCACTCTGGGCAGCACATAGTCCCCCAAACTCCTTTCTGGCTGGATTTGGACTCTCTCCTCCACGTCTATTGGCACTTGCCGAGGCATGGCTGGATTGGGCTGATTTTCACCTAACCCTTCTCTCATCATGTTGTTCTGTACGTCGTCCATCTCTATCAAGGTTGCACTCCGCTGATTCTTTCTCGCTTTACGGGTTTCTCAATCTCTGGATTGAAGGGAACAAGAGTGTTTGCCCCTCTTCTCCTTCGCATAAACTGATTTCCTGAAATAGATCAAAAACAGACAACAAATCACGGCACCCTGATTTTTGAAATAAAATAAATAAATAAAAACGTGAAAATTAAAAATAAAAATAAAAACCAAATTAGAAATTAAAAATAGATAAATTTGATATTGAACTAATGCCTAATCCCCGACAACGGCGCCAAAAACTTGATGTGCGGTAAGATGCACACACTTTAAACGCAAGTGCACGTTATCATGACAAATAGTATAGTCTTGATAAGACCGAATATCGTCTACAAGGATTAGGGTTCAATTACCAACTATCTATCTTTTGGTATCTATTTGGTAAATTGATATTTGGATTTGTTGTTTATAACTAAGAATTATAAAAGTTATTTAACTATAAGGGTTTACTTCAGTGGTGATGAGAATAGGGCTTCCACGTCTCCTCACTATCCGTTTATGTTACTTATTAATGCAATAATTTATGGTCTTCTTCTTTTGGAGAAAGCAGGTTTACGAAATCGTTTTATACTCCCGTTAGGGTTATATAAACATTCAACCCCAGTATTGCACCTTACCTACCTTTTGGTGATAAGGATAACTCTATAGGAGGATTAAGAACAAAAACCTAGTTAACCGTCACGCACCATGCGCAAAATTAGGGTTTTTAAGCTTCCCATTAACGCTACATAAATAATTGAGGTATTTTCATCCCCAATCCAAGAATGTCTACCCAACTTACAGCATATTCACAATCCTCTCCTTTCGGAGTCTGATTAGAAATCATATAGTGATAATTAGTTGTCAATTAACTATCAAGCATTCAATTCAAATATTGGATAGATCTCAACAAGAAGAAGAATAACCATAAGCATGCATTAAATCATAACATAAGTTTCTAGAGATTCAACATGGAAAGCCCTATAGAGGAATTAGTTCCTAGTCATTGACATGACAAGAACTAATCCCATGTTCTTCATAAAAACTGAAATAAAAACAAGAAAAGGAAAAGAAATTTACTAAACTATGGTCTCCAATCTCCAAGCAAGAAAGCCTTGTGTTGTGCAAGAAGGGGAACCCTTAAAAACTGCCTAGGGTTCTCCTTTTATAGTGAAAACCGCCTCAACTTTTCCTCGCAGCTGGCCCAAAATCCGTCGAAAACCTTATTTTTCAGCGTCGGCGCCATGGCGTTGCGCAGCGCCGCGCCGGAAATTCTGCAATCCGTCGGATGATTTAGCGCCGCGCCGATTCTGGCTCGGTAGCCGCTGCCAGCTCTGAAGCTTCGGATGTGTAGCGCCGCGCCTCGCACTGGCCGACATGAGGCCGCGCGCCGAGTCTTCTGACCTTCTCGATAGTGGGCGTCGCGGCCTCTAATCGGCAGGAGGCGCGCGCTGGTGCAGGTTTCGGCCTCGTTCGCCCACTTTTCAGCTCTGGAATCTCCTCTTTCGCCCTCTTTTAGCTCATTTTCCTCCAATTGGCCATTTTAACCACTTTGACTCAAAAGAAAGAAAAACTATCCTAATACGACACTTATATGTGCGAAACGGGACAAAAGACTAACTAAAACTGACTCAAAAGGTGTATATAAAATACACCGATCATCGGCAAACCCTTTTTCTGATCCAACTCTTTATCGGAGTCTAGCGGGAGCCCTGCAGTACCTGACATTTACCCGACCAGATATTTCCTATATTGTACAACAAGTTTTCCTCTTCATGCATAATCCAATGGAAGAACACATGCATGCTCTGAAACGCATAGTGAGATACATTCAGGGGACCCTGGACTATGGCTTGCATTTATATCCCTCATCAGCAACGACTCTGGTCTCCTATACTGATGATGACTGCGGAGGATGTCCGGATACTAGACGCTCCACCTCAGGATATTGTATTTTTTTGGGAGATAACTTGGTCTCATGGTCCTCCAAGCGCCAGCCCACATTATCTAAGTCTAGTGCTGAGGCAGAATACAGAGGAGTGGCTAATGTAGTATCTGAATCATGTTGGCTATGGAATCTACTACTTGAACTTCATTGTCTCATTCAAAATGTCACACTAGTCTACTGTGACAATGTCAGTGTCATATACCTCTCCGGAAATCCAGTCAATCATCAACGCACAAAACATATAGAATTGGATATTCACTTTGTCCGCGAAAAGATTTCACGAGGTCAAGTACGGGTGCTACACGTCCATTCACGCCATCAAATTGCAGATATCTTCAATAAAGGACTTTCGCTGATATTATTTGAAGATTTTCAGGACAATCTCAGCATTCGATTACCCCCCCCCCCCCCCGATGTGACTGCGGGGGAGTGATAGAATCATTCATTATTATTATTATTATTATTTAATAATAATGAATATTGTAATTAAGTAGAATATCATGTATATGATAGGATGTAATATATTAATTAGGCAAGATAAGATAGGAATAATTATCCTTAATATTGGATCTCTAGGAAGATAATTAGCCTTGATATCCTCTTATCATTTATGTCTTATGATTTGTATATTTACCCTATTTGGGATAATGAGATGGACAAGAAAGATTTACCATTTCTAAATAATTCTTATAATAGCAAATGACGATTTTGTCTATTGTAAAGTCTTTTAATGAAGGGCAAAAAGTTCAATCAACATTTCTAAGGTCCTTCATGCTTTTAATATAATTAGTGTCTAGGAACGTGCAGTTGCACGTTATTCTCATTCAATCACAATCATTGTATAATATTATTTGTAATTATATATATTTATTTTGCGAGTTATAAAAATATTATTATAGTATAGGATTGTGTGTACTTAGTACTTATTTGAAATTGACGTTTTTTCGGTATTTATCTTTTTTCTTCTTTTCCCCATATAGAGAACTTAGGGTGCATTTGATTCGCGCAGGGTAAACGGAATGGAATCCAATAAGGGAATGGAAAGGAAAGGAAAGGAATTACCCTGATTGTCCCTACATGTTTGGGTCTGTTTCAGAAACGAGATGGAAACGGGGTCCGGGTAATGAATTGGAAAAAGGAAATGAAAATATCTAGGGGGGTGTGGAATCAATGTAAGGGAATGGGAAAAAAGAGGGTAAAGAGAATGAAAAAATAGGCAAAACAAACAACTTCAAAGGGAATCAGGGGATTTCATTCTCTTACCCTGATTCTACCCCGAACCAAACACACTCTTAGTGCTTAGGAGTATATTAAACTTAGTGCAAAGGAGTATATTTTAATTGATGTGATTTTCTTAAATTAAGTCGAATCTTAATTATTTTATGTTTATGAAGAGGAGTTTCAGACATATAACATAAAGATCATAAACTAACCTATAGTTAGATTGTAATTGCAGGTCGCATATGTACTAATATGATTTGAACGTATATATATTACTATTTGAATTCAACTATCAGTTTGTATCCTAAGTAACATAGAATTCATCTAATAGAAGAATTTAGTTTCTATACAATATTATAATTATATCCTTTATTTAATTATTCATCAAAGAGATATTAAATTTGAAAGGGAAAAAAAGTCGTTCAATATTTGAAGGATATTTTTGGTTAATCAAAATTTATATTCATGCTTTTAAAATAATATAGATATAGATATAGATTATTGGTCGGAAACAATACAATTACATTGAATAAACAAGTTGGGAAATAACCAATGAGTTTTTACGAGCTAAATTGAACTTGATTATTCCACAAAACACCATCAAGATCTGTTCAAAGTAATCTCACAAAACTTCCATTTTAAGGGTAAGTGCAGGGCAGCTTACTCTAAAGCTATTCAAACATAAAAGATCTACCAAAATGTGCAATTTCTTTTGGCCTTCACAAAAAGCAAGACAACTTTGTTTAGTCACGCGTAGTGGCTTGGACCAACTTCACTATTCATATAATTTTGTGAACATGATCATGACAATTATGTTTAACTCAACCCAAAAGTTAATTAGGACTGTTCAAAATATATAGGGAGATCAAAGAACTCACTCACAACATGGATCCTGACATCCCATCCCATCTCGTATGCCCAAGAAAACACTATAATATGAGAGTCCAATATTAGGTAAACCAAAAATTGAGATAGATGTCTCTGATATCACGATAAGATAATGAACCTTGAGTCTTGCTAAATTTCAAAAGCAAGCTCGTAAGGTTATGCAAGACCATAAAAGAAATCCAATAACCACTCACAACGAATGTGAGACTCTGGCATTTCCCGAGCTGGACATCTAGAGCATAGACACTATTATATGACTGTCCAATATTAGGTAAACTAAAAACTAACAGGGATTTAGCTCTATTTGAATATAACTTTAACTCCAAAAAATATCTCATGAGATAACGACTATAAAAGATCAAATCCGCTCACGATCAATGTAGGGCTGATCTGACAATGGCCTATGGTACTACTACATATTTTCAAATAGTAATGAATAAGACTTTCAAGGCTAAATTAAACTTAATTACTCCATTAATATAACCAAAATTTGTTCAAAACATCAAAAATAATCTCGTCAAACGTTTTTCTCATGGATAATTGTTGGGCGTCTCAGTTTAAAGCTAGTCCAACTACCCAACCTTCAATTCGCAAGACACATTTTTAGTCACGCCCAGTAGCTAGGACAAACTTTGTTATTCATACCATTTAATAGAATGGTCCTCCAATTTATCGAGATATTTTGAAAGACACGGTATACACGGTTTGACCGTGTATATCACTTAGGTGAATTTTGTATATATTTTATCATATTTGTATAATTTTTGTACAAGTGTAATTATGATAATAGTCTTGTATTAATAAAATGTATTAGGAAAAGTTAAATTTAATTTTCATAATTAAATATTATATATCATGTATATATATATCTTCATTAATGAAAATAAGGAGGGGGTTATTCTCTTTCATATTTGGACCACTTATGATGTTTACGTAGATACAAGAGTAATCAATTGAGCATCCTTACGTGCATGCTAAATTTTGAATGACGCTTATAAAATTTTTGACTTCGTCACTGATCATGCTAAGAGATTTTAAGATACACAGGGGTTCAAATGAGCTGAATAATAGGTCATGATTTAACCTGCCAACTCTTACAAATTTGTACTTTATTTGTTCTCATAATCGTTTCAAAAAATATATATATATATATTGAAAGAAATAATTATTTGATTATTTTCATTAATGAAAGAGATATATATACACTTTACATATTTTCATAATAGGAAAACCATTTTTCTATTCTACTCCTAAAACTCTATTATATTTGGAGACTAACTATACAATTATGGTAAGAGTACAATACTAATTATACTACAATATACATTCCATATACACTTTGGTGGGCAGTCACGGGTGGCCCAAACCATTCGAGATGCAATGGACTTTCTTGGGCCATTGGTCTTCATCCGAGACATACAATATACATACAATATATACGTATATATGGTGTTTATTGTATGTATATTAATATATATATATATATATATATATATAACATATCAAACAAAAAATTTCAAAAATATCTGTACTAGATTCCTCATAAATGAAAGCTTGGAGATAAGGAGAACCAGGGTTTTAAGTAGAATGTTATATTGTGTCATCCAAAAAGAAAAATCTCGAAGGAGTAATTAATTGTCTATATTTAGGTTTTAAAATGTCCTGTCATGATCTATATATAGTATGAGTGGCACTGCATGTCCATTGTCCACTAGTCCACCTTATTAGTCATCTTGTGCAGCTGCTTACAACACTATGTTCAGAATTGAGCCTTTCAAGAATCTGTTTCTTTCATAGTTCAAAAAAATTCAGAAATTTTGCCTAGCAGAACCAAAAGTGGTCCTTATTTTATGCAGGTATACTGATGTTATACACCACTAGTATTTTCAGTGGCGGATATATACTTTAGTGCTGCGATTCAATCGAATTCAGCATGAAAAAAAAAATTATATATCTCGAGGAGTTTCTACTACGTGGAAACACTCTTTAATGATACTTTGTTTAAATAAAACACAATCTCCATATATGAACTCTAACTCTAAACAAAAGATGAGCTTTATCAATATTGACAAGCTTTCTAGCTTATGCGGGTGTATAAAAATAAAATGAAATAAAATAACTTATAAATACATTATTTTAAAGATATAAGGATATACACTGATAATTTTAAATATTTAACTCGCCAATTAAAATTCTGAATGCGTCTCTCAATATTTTTATATATAAATTAGATGAGATTCATGACAAAAGTGAAGTGGGGTTGTGGAGTGGGTGGGTGGCGTGGGGTGGGAAGACAGACAAAAACGTTAATCAGGGTGGAAGCCTCGAAATAAGGGTTTAAGGTTGGGACATGACAAAACACAATGTCCTTGATTTTGTTTTTGCATGAAGTTTTGCACAATTATTCAAGCTTGGATCTTTTGCGTGTCGGCATGTGTGGTTTGCTTCTTCTCTAATAAAAAATATTAGAGAAAGCCAAACCCTAGTTTTTTGTCCGGACAAGGGCATAGTCTCCTCCTCGTTGGACGGAGTGAAGTGTCAAATTTAGCTCAGATAAATTTTGGAACAGTTAAATGGGCACAGTTTAAGTTAGTTAGGACTCGTTTGGTAATAAGCAAGTAGAATTTTTTCAAATAGAGTTTTTATCAAAAAGTTGTTAGGTGTTTGTTTATCAATAAAAAATGTATTTTTGGCTTAAAAATGGAAAATGACAAAAGAAATTTTGCCTCTACTTTTAAAAGCCCAAAATTTGAGCTTTTGAAAATAGAGGTCAAAAGTGCTTTTGAAAGCCAAAAGCACTTTTTCGATTTTCAACCAACACTCCAATTTTTTGTCAAAAGTGTTTTTGGCATTCCAAAAGCCCAACCAAAAGGGCACTTAATCTAAAATTTGGGTCAATTTTTGAATGATTTTTACCATGTTTGCCGCCCAATTGAAAGTAATTATAGACGCTAGTCAAATTTACACTAATTATATATATAATATATATATTATACATTAATCAACTCGTTTTAACCGTTAAATTTTAGCCTAACTCATCCTTTTGACACCCTAATTGTATACCGTGCAACATAGGATGAATTAATGGATATTTTTTATTTGTTTTTAGTTCCTTGTTTTTTCCTTCATTTATTTTAGTTCTTCAACATGTATTTGTTGTGTGCTCTAAATTCTTTTTTGTTGGCTCTAGTATATATATAAACATATTTTTGTTTTAAGCTTGAATCCAAGAAATACACTTTTATTATTGGGTTGGGTTTGGAAAAAGATAAATTCGAACTCTAATTCACTCATATGACACCTTAACATCTATTTTATGTGAATTTACAACAATAAATACCTTCTAAATCTGTTATTTATCGTGTAAAAAACATCAATGACTTTTAATATGTTTCATTACTTTATGTATAGTCAAGATATTCATAGAGAATTAAGCATACATATGTATTTCTCTTTGGACTTTCTTTTTAGTCTCATACCTATTTTCTCCCCTCTTTTATTTTGAGAGATGAGACACATTTATAAATAACAAGCACCCCCAAACATAGGGTTTTGCATATTTTTCATTGGGGTGCATCAAATTTTCTCTCTTTTTATTTCTTTCTTCAACACTTTTTATCCCCATAACTTTCAATTATCACTCATGGCACAACAAGGGAATCATAAGGTGTCAAACAAAGATATTATTTAGGCTCAAAGAGGCTGACTAGTGATACAATTTTTGTCAGGGTAGGTAATGAATGGTAAGAATGACTATCAAAGAATGTATGAATCATTTCACTAAACATGTATATCTTAACTATTTCGCCTCAAATAACAAGCAAACATATTTTTTAGACATTTTCAACCTTTCTTTCCATAATTGACAAGACGTAGGCTAAACACAAATATCTCAAATAATTAGATGTCATGAATTTTTGGCATATCTAACTTAAGCACACAAATTTTTGCTTTTAATTTCATTACATTATCCAAATTAATCCACTCAATATCTTCAGCAACTACAACATACATGATCCATAAAAATAATTATGACTCACAAAACTATAAAACAAAACAAAATCGACAATAACAAACAACAAAGAGGACTCAAAACAAAACAATAAAACCAAGTAAGACCCCCCCCCTCCCCCCCGCAAACTTAATCGACACATTGTCTTCAATGTGTGCAGACTAAAAATAAAGGGACAACTTACAAACGCAAAACAACGGTCATAACGGAGGTCTGGGAGGAAATTCTTGAAATTGCACAACACTAGGGTTTCTGAACTTTTGGCGCCGCGGCGCTGCCGCGCTGCTGCCAGTTTTTTTCCTTTTTCCAGCGTTTTTGATCCTTTTTCCACTCAGGGTCAGTCCCTAGTCCACCTGTCATAAAAAATATAAGACAAAAAACAAAGATTGTGAGACTGTTCAAGACAAAATAAAACAACTAAAATAAAAATATAAATAACATAATTAAAAACATTGAGTTGCCTCCCAAGTAGCATTGTGTCTTTAACGTCTTTTAGCCGGACGCAATTCTCTTATTCAATCAAGGGGGTAGAGTATCCCCTCCGCATATCCATTTTAGTATCATTCTCTTCCTCCTCCTCCTCTTCTTTTTCACAGGGCTGCTGTCAGAGGGGTTCATTCCTTTTTCATCATTTGCCGGCTCATTCACCTTGCCATCAATTTCTTCACACTATTTTAATGGTACCCTACGAGCATCAGTACTTGTGAGGCTTTTATCAGAAACCACCTTGTAAACTATCACAATCGCAAAACATCTATCATTGACTTGTGGTTCAATTGGAGACTTGAAAACAGTGAAGATTATCTCATCATCTTGAACTCGGAGCTTGAGCTCTCCCTTCTCAACATCAATCAGTACCCTCCCTGTGGCTAGGAATGGTCTCTCAAGGATGATGGGCATATTTTCATCTGCTTTCATGTCTAGGATGATGAAGTCAGCAGGAAAGAGGAACTACCTACTTTCACCAATACGTCTTCAATTATTCCTTGGGGATGCACAATTGAGTGATCATCTAGCTGCAATGTGAATGTGGTTGGTCTTGCTTCCCCCAAATCAAGTCTTTTAAACACAGAGAGGGCACTACTACAAAAAAAACGCTTGCATAGCACTTTTTTTAAGACTTGCATAGCGCTTAAAAAAGCGTTATGCAAACTTACTACTATCATAGCGCTTTTCTTAGATAGCGCAAAACAAGCGCTATGCAAGTTATACTTCTATTTTGAAGATACTAGCTTGCATAACGCTTAAAAAAACGTTATCCAAGTGTTTTATCTATTTTTTTTTTTACTTTTTATTTATTGTTTTGGTACCTATTCCCCCCCCCCCCCCCTCTATTTTTTCACCTAATAAATAAAATATCAAAAAGATAACAAAAAGAATACTCATTCAAAATATAATATAATATAATCATTCGCATAAAACATAATAATATATTTAAAATTGTATCTCAAT
The DNA here is from genome assembly GCA_029844215.1 of Przewalskia tangutica. NCBI lineage: Eukaryota > Viridiplantae > Streptophyta > Magnoliopsida > Solanales > Solanaceae > Przewalskia > Przewalskia tangutica. The sequence goes on from CM056723.1 coordinate 123,490,712, forward strand.
CATTAGTAGCTTACAATCATTAGCTAATAACAATACGACATAGTCAATAATTACATCAAAATACTAACTAATAGCTTTAACCTTCCATTTTTTTCTTTGAGGAATCTATTGTACAAGTAGTCTGCCCAATTAATTCAAAAATTCTTCATTTTGCTTGTAGGATAAACTTTGATTCGTGAACTATGAACAAACTGCAAAACATAGATGTTACAAAAACATAGTTAGAATAGAAACGTCCAACAAATAAACATACTTACACAAATAACCTCATACAAATATGGTTGGGTATGAACAATGACCCAGATCATTTACTTTTTAAGAAATACCTACTATATGATATGTGCATGATTTTATTGATCTAGGAGTAAACCCGTTGATAACCCAAAATATTGTCATACTGCCAATTATAAAATGAAGATCGATATACTTACATAAAGAGGAATACTTGTATCACCCGAACTCAAAATATCCTCAATGAAATAGCAAATATAAAGTGTAGTACCAAATCAGTCAACAATAATATAATCACAACACAGTAGGGTATGCATTTAACAAGAAAGCTAAAATTATATAAAGATGGAGTGAAAAGAACTTAGCGGTATTTTCCTTTTCGTCGCGGGTTTTAACTTTAGGATGCACCTCCTGATATCTGCAAAAGACACTTAGTAAAAGAGTTAGTAAAATGAATAAATACGAGTAAAACCTTCGGATTCGTAATAAAATAATAGGAGTTATAATTACGGAAGGCTCATATCTATATTTTGTAAAGGGACATCTCAAACAAGTCATGGGTGTGTCCTAGTGACTTGTCAGTCAATCTAGTCGCCCCCAAAGCATGTTGGTATCCAGTATATATGTAATAAATCCATAAGTGTCATCATCTCCTTTTCCGAAGAAAAACAAACCGAGTGACAACCTTTCCGGAAGGGTCATGTAGTATCATGTTCAAATTAGTATTATACCGAAACCGAAGGGACGCGACCTCAATTTCAATTTCATTGGCCTAAGTGTAGCCTCACATTTTAATCAGTGAATATCGGAGATATTATAGCTGTCTAGAACAGTTTTAAACAACAGTTTTCGGCCAAGAAAACCAAGAATCGGCGTTTTTCACCAAGAAACCAAAGAAGACTATGCTAAAAGATACGGTAGTGAATGACATTAAACAAGTCCAGTAATACAACGATACTTTGACTAGAACGTTACACCTGTTTAGTTCAAAATATAGCATCAGATTCAACTCCATGTGCAACAAACTAATCGGGTGTAGCATCTGTTTTTTAATAAGCGAATTTATCAAGGGATATCTGAAGGCAGAAATCAGATTTTAGAATCTCATAAATCAGCAATTGCCCATCAGCTTAACTTCAGCAAACTAACAGCTGCTTAGCAGCTAACAATTACTGGAACCTTAGGGAATCATCTACTCCTCAACAACTATCAATATCAACAAATCAGCAACAGACAATTTTTGGTTTCATCCCTCAAATACAGCAACGAGAATTTAACTCAAGATGTGGCAATTGCTCCAAAAAGTAACATCAAGTATAACAATTTCAACCCCAAAGAATTTACTTCAAGATCAGCCATCAGATGGTACCAGAACAGTAGCAAATAGCAACAACTAGCAGCAGCTTACTCAGGTGCCACCATTATTTTTGTCTTGAAATATAGCAGCATACTCACCAAAATGTCTCAAGTCTAGCAATTGTTTTCCTCAAAGGACAACAGTGACTTGTTCAGTAACTCATGGCAACAAGCTCCTCATTTATATCTTTACAAGTTGTCACAGACTCGCACTATATTGCACGGTAAGTAGGGTGGATCTTCAGAGCAGGAAGAGAAAATAGATAGATGATCCAACTGATGTGAGCCAAACAAAGATTATATAATGACCAAATAAGCATATTAGTAAATAACGCCATTTGGGCCAAGATACACACAGAGTTAGGCATAGAGATTGAAACTCCTCCATAGGCATAGAAATTGGTACTCTTCCATGTTTAGACAGGACGAATATATACCGACAAATCAAATGATGCAACCAGTTTCGAGTAATACTTTTGACACACAGCATCACATATCCTTGGCGACTTAGATAATTGGAGGAGTGTAATAAATGTTTCAGTCATTCTCTTCACACCATAATAGTTTGTTTCAAGACACTCATTTGCCTTCTCATATGTCTGAGTCAGTATGTCATTCCAATTGACTTGAGATCCTCCTGTCTAAAGTAGAGATAATGATAAATTAAAGAGTGCAAAAGATGAAGTCAAAAGCCTTTACATATCAAAAGTTGAATTTTCCATAAAGATAGTTTATTTGCATATATAATTTCCACAATGATAAAACATGTCTTGTTCTGGTTTTTTGACTCCAGCAGAAATTTTCATGGTTGTTAACTATATCCAAATCAAGTAGAACATATAAATTTCAATCAAATATGTTGTAGAAAGAAAGGTCTGGTAGTTAATTTGAGGGCCGCCTAATTATGATAAATCCTCGGGGTTATGACTTCTATTTGACGTGTTGCAGAACATACATTATGATACGAGTTTTAAGTTCTATGCATCACGATAATTATAAGTACAAGTAAGTTATATTATAACGAAATTACAAGTAAATTCTCTATAATAAACATCAATTGGTAACTTACACAATCGAGTCACTAAGTTACAACGTAATTATAAGTAAATCTCTATAATAAGCATCAATTAGTAACTTACACAATCAAATCACTAAGTTGTAAGGCAATTACTGGTAAATTTCTATAATAAACAGCAAGTGTAACCTCGTGAAAATGGCAACTAACTTGCTATCATTGGTTGTATAGCTTGATAGTTGTCACTTGTCATATAGTGACCACCAACTAGGATTCGACACAAACATTTGTAAGAATCCAGTTTCAAGAAAATTATAGAAGTTCAGAAAGCTACCTGAAAATGGTTGAGCACATGAGGTTAGAATTGACATTCGACAAGATTGAAAACTAACTGTGTACAATCTATAAACATTCATTTCCTGTCGGACGAAATGCACTAAGCAATCCATATTGCTTGTGTCGAAATATCACATAGTAATCAACGACACACTCATTAACAATAACAACGAACAACAAAAACAAAACAAAAGAATTGACCATTTTTCAGGAGGAGGCTTCCCAGTCACCGCAGCGGCCATTCCGCCAGCAATAATGGTGTATTTGGTCGACTCGTCGACTGTGGATGAATTGAAGGTGGAGATTGGGTGCAAAATGTCGGCGAGATATTTGTGAGTCTACTGGTACCACCGTCGACTGAAGCCCAGGTGGCCTGAAAATCAGTCGGCGGCGCTAGGGTTTATGTAGGTTTCGATTTGGGAGATTTGACTAGAGAGGTTGAATCGAGCAGTGAGGTTGGTGTAGAAATGACGGGGATGTTATGGCGAAGCTATTAGTATCACCTTCGAACCTTGAGGTTGCCTGAGTCCGTCGGAATTCGCGAAGAACAGATCAGAGAACTGTGTGTTTTTCGATCTGAAATTCCCGAAGATATACATTGAATCGACGTGAGTGGTTGGGATGGATATGACGGGCTTGAAGAGACAAAACTAATGGTATAAGTCTCATCTCCAACGGAGTCCTATAGTGGTCGGAATCGACGATTCGCCACCGAAATCACTGTTCACCGACGGAAATCGCCACTCTCAACCAGTGCAAAATAACGTACTACGTACTATAGAAATTATGCCAATTAATTATCTTGTAATTATTTACTTCAATAGCGCTTCCACAAGCGATATCTAAGTGGAAATATTTATATTATTATATTAATAAATTACTTAGGTAATGCAAATTATAATAGCGTTTTAAATAAGAGTTATACAAGGAGTAACTTGCATAGCGCTTCGATTAAAATTTCCGAAAAGCGTTATGCAAGCTGTTACTTCTGCGTTACGCAAGCTGAAATATGTAGTAGTGGGGGCATCAGGTTGACACTTACCCCCAAATCACACAAAGCCTGCTTACATGTCACCTTCCCTATAGTGCAAGGTAATGTGAAACTCCATGGATCTTTCAACTTCGGGAGAAGTTTCTTCTGCAATATAGCACTGGACTCCTCTGTCAGCACCACTATCTCATAGTCTTTCAGCTTTCTCTTTTTAAAAAGGATGTCTTTCATGAACTTCACATATGTTGGCATTTGCTCCAAGGCTTCAATGAAAGGAAGAATGATGTGCAGCTTTTTGAAGACCTCCAAAAATTTCGAAAACTGCTTATCTAAAGAATTCTTCTGCAGTCTTTGAGGGTATGAAATTTTGTATGTATATTCCCTCATAACTGCTGGTGGAGCCTTCTCTAATAAAGGGCGGTCATCAGTAACCCCTCTTTTTCTGCATCAACTGTCTTCTCCAACTCCTTCTCCTTTTCAACCACTGGTCGGGGTGCAACCTGCTCTAACTGCTTACCACTTCTCAGGCTGATTGCTTGACATTTCTCCCTTGGGTTCATTACTGTATTACTAGGGAGATTCCCCTGAGGTCTATCATTTAATTTCCCTGTCAACTGCCCTATTTGTGTTTCCAAGTTCCTAATAGATGACCTAGTCTCAGTCATAAATTGTTTGGTCTCTGCATAAATTGTGTGTGGGAGCTGGCTAAGGTTGAAAGTGAGGACCTGGTTTTAGCCATGAATTGAGTCTGGGAGTTGTCCAAGATCAACAGTGTTGATCTTACTTCATCCAACCTCTTGTGGATCGGTGTCTTTGAGCTGTTGAGAGGAAAAGGCTGGTCGTGGTTGTTAGTTACGAATTTGACCACAGGCGAGATTTCCGCCCTTGGTCATTTCTCCATAAAAAAATTGGATGATTTCTCCACCCCTGATTATATGTGTTGAGAATGCATTGTTGTAGGGCCTCTGAAAATTTTCAACTACCTGAACCTGTTTCATAGACACATTGTTTGGATCCACTGTTGTGCACCTATCAAAAGTGTGGGGACCCCCACAAATCTCACAGTTTACTGGTGTCAGAACAGCATTCACGGACATAGTACTCCGCTGCATCTGCTTTGTCAAAGTGGCAACCTGCGCAGTCAATGCAGTGATAGCATCTAACTCATGTACCCCATCCACTTTTCTATTGTTTGTAGCTCTCTCATCGACCCCTGATGGTTATTTGTGGTCATATCTTCTAGCAAATCATGTGGACACATTCTCTGCAGATCTTTGAACCGTTTCCACGCATCATAGAGTGACTCTCCATCCATCTGATAAAATTTATTAAGCTCACCTCTAAGCCTTGGTGCTTTGGATGGAGGGAAGAATTTGACAAGAAACTTCTGCGTCAAGTCTTGTCATGTGGTAATGGAGTTCGCCTGTAGGGAATTCAACCAGCTCTTTTCTCTATCCCTGAGTGAGAATGTGAAGAGTCTCAACCGAATGGCATCATCTGTAACACCATTGTACTTAAAAGTTGCACACAACTTCAGAAAATTTGCTAGATGCATATGGGGATCTTCAGATGGTAATCCCCCAAACTGAACTGAGCCTTGAACCATGTGCAAGATTGCTGGTTTGATTTCAAAATTATTGGCTTCCACTGCGGGTAGCCTGATGCAAGTCTGCACCCCTGTAATTGTCGACATTACATAGTCCCCTAAGCTCTTCTCTGCAGGATGCGGGACTTTTCTCATCACAGCCGGTAACTCATCATTCACCATATTTCTATTTTGCTGATTTTCCATTGCTAACGAATCAGCAATTCTTTTATCCTTCATGTTCTGTCTGCACACTCAATTTCAGGGTTCAAAGGATAGGAGTGTTTGCTCCTCTTCTACTTCGCATTAACTAATTTCCTGAAATTGATCAAAAACAAACAAACAGATCACGACAAAATTTTCTAAATTGAAAAGATAGAAAATAAAAAACCAAATTAGAAATAAAACTAGATAATTCGATATTGATAGTATACCAGTCCCCGGCAACGGCACCAAAAACTTGTTGCGATATTTCTCTATGCTTACGCAAGTGTACGTATCGTTCAAGTAATATAGTCTGTAAGACCGAGTTATCGTCCACAGGGACTGGTTTATAAAGTACCGAATATCTAATCTATGGTATCTATTTGGTTAACGTTCTTTTGGTTGTTGAGTATAACTAAGAATTAGAACTAAACAAAGTGTGGAAAATAACTAAAGATGATAGTACTTTGGATTTAAAACAATTATGAAGGAAATAGGGCTTCCAATCCCCTCAACTATCCACTCTTTCACTTACTAATGCAATACTAATGATTCTTCTTCTTATTAAGATAGCAGGCTAGCGAACATGTTCTATATTCCGGTTAGGACATATAAAAACTCAACCTTATGCACAAACCTTCTATATTTCTATAATAGATTTTACAGGAGGATTAAGAGCATTAAATACTACACAAGTATCGGGGTACTTTCGTCCACTATTCTAACCTATGTCTAGACAACTATAGCATATTCAAATCTCCCTTTTTAGATCTGGATTTGAAATCATATAAGTTATGACAATTAGTGATCGGTTAATTATCATACAATCATAACAAATTGAATAGATCTTAACAATTGAAGAAGAAATCAATAACTATGCATTAATTCATGAAAAGAGTTTCAAGTTGATTTGACAGAAAACCCTAATAAAGAAATTAGCTCCCAGACATTGTCATGCTAAGAACTAATTTAATATCCAACATAGACTGAAATAAAACAAAGGGAAGAAAAAGCACTTGAACAAAAGCTGTCTCTAATCTTGTGTCTGCCTCCAATTCTTGCCTCTCCAAAGTATGACAAGATTTAGGGTTTTTATATCTGAGAAAGACTGCCTTCCAGACTCTTTTACCCTGATGAAAAGTCGACATTTTCTCGAAAATACACGTCGGCGCCGCGGTGCTGCTGACAGGCGCTGTGACCCTTAATCACGTTGTGAAACTGCTAGCTCACTGGAAATTTTACGCCGAGGTCCTAATTCACTTGGCCTCGGTGCTTCGAGTGTCGCGGCCCTTCCATGCCAAGCACCGCGGCCCCGACCTCTTTTCCGTTCGAAATTCGCCAGATTTCTTCTATTCTTCTCGGGACCTCTTAGGCTTCATTTCTTGGATTGTGTTCGTGCAATTTCATCTTCAATTAAGCTCATTATATCCTCAATTCAGTATTTTCTCCTTTATGACCGCTGTGACTCAAAATAAAGAAAAACAAATCTAATACTATACTAAGCGCAAAAGAAAAAAGGAAAATACTTAACTAAAAAGAAATTAAAAGTGTGTATAAAATACACTCAGTGAGAGGATTATTCCGAAGGTTTACAAGAAGATGAAAAAATAAAAAAATGAAAATCCAAAAATCAGCGAATCCATCGACATGGGCTAGATGAGCCCTTAGTAGTTTAATGAATAATTTGAGTTGTCGAGCATTCCTGTCCCACCATACACAACCAATTGTTTCTGCACTTTCACGATCAGCTAAAGCAAAAATTTCATGAAAGGGCATTAATTTCCACCTAGTAGATCTCTTCGAAAATATAAGATTTCATAAGGCTAATCTTGAGCTCCCATACAAGCGCAAAATATTTATAGACGGTAAAGAATGGATAATGGGTCTAACTCAACACAAAAGCTAGCTTGTAGGGTGAGAATTGTTCAAGTCCATATAAGGAGTTTACGTTCTCATTTCATTTTCGATATGAGACTCTTAACGCTCTCCGCACACCTAGACCTCGTTAAATGGAGCGTGGACAATATAATAGGGGGCTTAACATCGGTGAACAAAGAATTGAAATGTGTTTGACTCTGATACCATGTAAAGAATGGATCATGGGCTTTATCAACTCAAAAAATTAACTTGTAGGGTGAAAATTGTCCAAGTCAATATAAGGAGTTCATGTTTCATTCCATTTTCGATGTGGGACTTTTAATATAGACTTTGATTTAAATTGCTCAAATTGTATTTTTTAAAATTTTATGAACGTTTTGTTAATCAAATCAGTGGTTCACTTGATTGAGGTAGTTAGTCATGCCCCTAATTTGAGTAATATCAGAACTGTGGACCACACTGTGGTTAACAAAGGCAAAATCGTTGTCAAGATTTAAGAAAGAATGAAAGCCTTAGACCACATGCCATTGTTTGCCTTAATCTAATGTAACTCTCAGACAGTGATTCTTTTCATACACATAGTCTAAACTTGAAATTTCTGATTATCTGATTAAAGGTGGAGTAATTTTCATTCCATTAACAACTTTATCTGATGCTCTCCAATTCTCAAGGGGATATTTTTCTTTTGATATTATTTATTTTTCGTTTCCTTTCTTCTCATTCTCAATCTTTATTTCTTGTGGTTTCATCCATGTAATTGCTTGTATTTTTTTATTTTTTTATTTTATTCATTTAGCGTAACCGTGTTATTATTCTAATTTTTGAAATTACACTTTTTAATATTAGAAATAATGAGTCATTAACAAACTTGGCATATAGTGAGTGACGTTATTAAAGTAGAATTTCATTGTGAATGAGGTTATAAATTTATATTTTCCCTTCTTTTGAATTATTTGCTTAAGTTGCGTTGAAACTTACTTATGTAATGTTGGAATTTGACATAAGAGTATTATGTTAAGCTTTTTCTTTTGGATTTTGAATTTATGTTATATTTTGGATTATAATTTATTTGTTTTAGTACTATTGACTTGTTATTTCACATTTATTTTTCACTTACAGTTGATAGATTTCTTTTTGTCAAACATTTGAATAATATTATCTCATTATATTTATAAATATTATTTTTTAGTCAAACATCCAATTCATGATGTTCTAAAAAATCCGCTTTTAAGTTTTATCATTAATTAAAATTAAAATATTATTAATTTAAAATATATATATATCAAATATTTTTTACAATATTAGTTACAAATATATGACGATTAATTAATATATTTTCATGAAATAATGTGATATTAAATACTAATTTATCATTTATAAAGGCACATATTTTTTAAATATTAATTTTAAATTTATTTTTAAATTAAACTAACTGTGTAATTACACTTGTGCAACCAAATAACACACTTGTAATTACACTGTAATTACATTATGACAAACAAACATGTCGTTGTAATTACAATACTATGTAATTACTAATTACTAGGCTATGTAGTTACTACCATAATAATTACACCAATTTCAATTACCAAGTGGCTTTCCGAACAGACCCTTAAGCTGAAAATTTGCCCTATCTTCTACGTAAACATGTTATCTGTAAGATTGTATTAATCTCACTTGGGGATTCTTCTCATTAATTCACAATATGTATAGTTGTACAAAGGTTGATTTCTAATACAGTAAGAATCATAATTTATCATAAATATACAACACACATAATTACAAAATATACAATGAATAGTTTGAGAATATTCGCTAATACTCCCCCTCAGTCGGAGCGGGAATAGGCCGGACGCTGAGACTGGATTTAAAGTCGAAGAATAACTGTCTGGTAGCCCTTTTGTGAAAATATCTGCATATTGATAAGAGGAAGACACATGCAATACCTTGACCTGATCGAGCGCGACCTTCTCACGTACAAAGTGTATATCCGTCTCGATATGTTTGGTTCGCTAATGTTGAACCGGATTGCGAGATAGATATATGGCAAATATGTTATCACAGTAGACTATAGACGTCTTACGCAATGGACCCTGGAGAGAAGATTTCAGAGCCAACAGATCTCAATAATAATGTTAGCAAAGCCTTTATACTCTGCTTCAGCACTCGATCCGGATAATGCGACTTGTCTCTTGGCAGACCAGAAAATGAGATTATCCCCAAGAAATACACAATAGCTAGAAGTTGAGCGATGTGTGTCCGGACATCCTGCCCAATCTTCATCCGTATAAGATAGTAGAATGGTCAGTGCAGATGGGTATAGATGCAACTCATAGTCAAGTGTACATTTAATGTATCTGATGATACGCTTAAGAGCAGCAAAGTGTGACTCCCTCAGGTCATGCATAAACAAACACACCTGATAAATGACATATGTAATATCGGACCTTGTGAATGTAAGATACTGAAGGGCATCTGCAAGACTCCTAAATAGAGTAGGATCAGAGACTGGATCATCATCAACAACACTAAGCTTGAATTTTGAATCTACTTGAGTGGACATTAATTTATAAATTGCCATTTTGGTCCTGTACAGTATCTTTTCAGCATACTTATGCTGACTCAGGAACATAGTATGTGCAGATCTGGTCACTGATATACCTAAGAAATAGCTCAACTTGCCCAAATCAGTCATAGAAAATTCAATTTTAAGTAAATCAATAATTTCATCTTTCAATCTGTCGGATGAGACAGTGAGAACAATATCATCCACATATAGTAGTGTTATTACCGCGATGGAAAATGAACAGAGAGCTATCACACCTGATGCATATAAACTCAATCTGCATAATATACTTGGCAAAGCGTTCATACCACGCTCTGACGACCTGTTTAAGCCATACAGGGACTTTCGGAGATGATAAACATACTGAGGGGCTGCTGGATGGACAAAAATAGGTGGCTGGTGCATATAACAGTTTCTTTTAAATCCCCATGTAAAAATGCATGTTTGACATCAAGCTGATGAATCAGTCAATTCTTACCCATAGCAATACTGAGAATTCTGTGAATGGTAGCCGGCTTAACAACCGGACTAAATGTCTCACCATAATCAATATCCTCTAGTTGATTTGTACCATTGGCCACAAGCCTAGCTTATACCGCTCTAAATCACCATTGTCTATGAATTTATGACGAAATAGCCACATGCAGCGGATCACATTCACCCCATCTGGTCTAGGCACTAAATCCTAAGTATGTTGTTTGGTTAAAGCATTGAATTCCTCGCACATGATCGTATTCCAATTGGGGTCCAGTTTCACTAATTTTGAGTTTTTGGGAATATATGATATTGTTTGTGTGGAGAGGTTAAATTGAACCTTGGGCTTGAATTTAATTCATTAAGAAATTAGATTATCACATTAAATCAGAGACGCCTTACGCAAGGGACACTGAAGCTCCAAGCGAAGGTTTCGGAGCTAGCATATCTCAGCAACAACATTTGCAACACCTATATACTCTGCTTCTGCACTGGAACGGGATAAAGTGGCTTGCCTCTTGGCAGACCAAAAAATGAGATTATCCTCTAAGAACACACAGTAATCGGAGGTGGAGCGACGCGTGTCCGGACAGCCTGTTCAATCAGCATTCGTATATGACAACAACATGGTCGGTGCTGAGGGGTAGAGTAGTGCACTAGTAAGACTCATGTAGAGAGTGGGGTAATGTAGTGCACCAGTAAGACTCATGTAGAGAGTGGGATCTGATACTTGATCACCATCCAAAGCACTGAGCTTTGATTTAGAGTCAATTGGAGTATACATGATCTTGCAATTTGCTATTTATGCCATGTACACAATCTCATCTGCATACTTACGCTGACAAGAAAATATAGTATCTGCAGATCTAGTCATTGAAATCCCCAAAAAGTAGCTCGACTTCCCCAAGTCGGTCACAACAAATTCTTTTTTGAGTAATTCAATAATCTGACAGCCCCAATCGACCACTTAGGAAGGTTGTGACACTGGAGATGACGGGGACAGGGGTTGGTAGGTGGTCTGGATGATGACCTGACGCGATAGTGTGTCATTATTCCGACTGCCGATGACGGAGGTAATAGTCGATGATAGTGGAGATGAGACTGGCAGACTCAAGGCGGAGATTACGCCTGAACTACGACGGTTGATGGCAGAGGTGGTGAAAGACGGGATAGGTTTCAAACTTGTCGAGAAAGGTGTAGTTCGTATTATGTAATTTTTTAATATTGGCAAACGAAAAAATTGTCTCGTCAAACGTGACGTGACGGAAGATGTGAATTTTTCGAGTGGACAAGTCATAGAACAAATATCCCCTATGATTAGGCGAAAAACCTACGAAGACACACAGAGTGATTCGGGGTGCTAATTCATAAGTGCTTCATTTATATTAATAATACATTATAGAAAAAGGAATAATATTATACCTAATAGTTATTTTAAAAAGTACTTTGGAATCAGTTTTCAGGAATAATATTCTATAATGTATTATTAATATAAATGAAGCTAGTCCAAGAATTTTAAATGAAGCTAGTCCCGAGAAATGCGGTAAAATGTACTCTACAATTTTAACTGAAAACTGATTCCAATGTACTTTTTAAAATAACTATTAAGTATAATATTATTCTTTTTTAATAATACATTATAGAGTACATGCAAAATTAGTATTGTAATAATATTTTAAATATTATTTATACTTTAAATTAGTATTGTAATAATATTCTACTAATATTTAAGTACTATATTGCACTTTAAATTCTATTATCTATTTGTAATTTTTATTTACATACTTTCATCTATTTATATGTATATTTTTATTTATATGTATGTCTATTTTGGTAATTCTACATTCAAAAGCAATTTTGATCAAAACTATCCAAACATAAATCAATTATAAGAATCACTTTTACATTGTTGCATCCAAACATAAATCACTTCTTCCAGAATCAATTATGTCCACCGCTAATCCAAACACGGGTTTAATTTCAAACTGTTTCATTGGTCCTAAAGAATTCCTCAGTTATCAAAATAGAAGTTATAGTCATTGTCTTCAATAATAGACACGAGGACTATATAACAGCTAAAAGGACCACATCTCTGTGCTAATTGTATTTTTTTGGTACCTCTATTTATAGGTCGACTAGCTTTCTAACCGTACATATAGATATAAAATTTATTTTGCATATTTAGTGTAACTCTTTTTGATAATTAACTGGGATTATATTAATCACCAAAGTGCAACGTTTACGAAAACCACAGCATAGCTACAACTAGGGGTGTGCATTTTAGACCGGACCAGTGGATTCCGGTCCGGTCCATCATTATATAAGATTTCGGTTTTTCGGTCCGGGTAAAAACCGGAATCATCCGGTCCGGATCGGAATGGACCGGTTCCATATTATTTTTTAAAAAAAAATTCTAGGTAATGTTAATTTTCATAATTTTTCTAATTAGATGTAGAAGAAATTTGAAAGATTTGGAGGAAATTGAGAAAGGTAATGTTATTTTTATAACTCTTCTAATTATTTTTAAAACTTATAATTTCTAATGTTTGACATTATTTATCTATCTTTTTTCTTTATGACTAGATGTGCAATATGATGATATGGATGATGAGGTCGTTTTTGTGGGCTCGTTGGTGTGATTTAATGGCAAGTGGAGCATGAAGATCGTCGAGTTTTATTTGAGAATGTCAGGTCAATTTGATTACAAAATAATATAGAGTTTCGGTACAACTCACACTCACCTGCTGTATGATATTGGATCTGAAAGATTGGTGTTGAGAAAGTAAAATTTTCAGATTTCAAAATGTTTAATCTATGATTATTATTATTATGCAGTATATTGTTTATGTGCTAAATGATTATCATTTAAATTACTAGAATAGCGTCCGCAAATAATTATTTAGCTAGGCAGTGCCCAATATATGTTTAACCGCTTAATATCATGTTTGGGAGGGCGGTAGCCAATATATGCTTAAACAGTTTTGCATGATGTTTAAGATGTTTTATTTAATAAGGCATGTTAGAGTTGATTTTGGTTAATATCCTGAATTAAAATGTTCCCCAAAATTTTAATACAAGTCTCATTAAAATGAACGTGTCGTCCGTTATAATTGATTGTAGTGTAAAATCTTTTTCGGTGAGATGAATATTTATGCCACAGCATTTGCTTTAAGTCTAAAAGGACTCAGACTCTTTCATAGATGCATGTTAAATATAGAAGTGAGTGATAAACCTTTATGAGTATTTACACCACAATATTTGGTCTATAAGGCAAAACACTTAGATATATAATTGTAGTGACATAACGAGGTTGACTTGCTATGCTGTCTTGATGCCACGGTGTCAGACAAACTGAAGGACGCAGATTGTTTGTTTAGAACATTCGGTCAAACAAGAGTTGCAAATTGTTTGTAATTGGTTTAGAGACCTACCAGGTTGTGTTGTTTAAGTTATCAGCCACACCAAGCGCGGAGATAACATGAACCTGGATCTTGGCTCATTATGATCATATTTGATATGAGTCTGTATTATTCCATGGGGTCGAAGAGTATGTTAAATAAGATTAGACTATGTTCCCACAGATGATAATCTAGTTGACTCATTTACTAAATCATTAAGCTTAGTTAAACATAATAGTCATTTTGAAAACATGGGTATTAGATACATTGGTGATTGACTCTAGGCCAAGTGGGAGATTGAAAGTATGTATGTCCTAGAGCATTTAGGGACAAATGTACTTGAACACATTTTATTATTAATATTTTAAGGCATTTGTAATTATTGAATTATTATTTGATTATTTATAATTATTCATTAATGTGCATCCCTTGAGCTTACGTTGTCATTAATAGAGTGAGTTATTAATGATAGAATGTAACTCTCAAAGTAGCCTCAACTAATGATCATCGAGAATGGGATATCGATGATATGTTATAAGTCGACATGTGGTATGCATCAGATTCTTGGAGAATGTAGTATGTCTCACCTGCTACTAGTAATGGTTACTAATGATGGACACATTGATACTTTTGAAAAGTATTGGTATACCATGTTAATAAACTATTTGTTATACACGTCTAGAGTATTATCAGCGTGTGTGAGCTAAAGGTCATTTGACTTGAGGTCAATACACACCTTGTTTACACAGTAGTGTACTTTGACCCTGTCCTAAGCTTAAATTTCTTATACGATAAGATATTGCTTGTGTTGGGTGCATTACGACATAAACTAAGGTGGTAGTTGAGCCAAGAATATGATTCATTTCTCGATTGGATATTCGAGAGAACTCTCAACTTCTTAGTGATATTAGGTCGACCAAATCATTGGTCAATTCAAGAGACATATTTAGAATATGGTCTAGTTGTCGACTAATATAGATGAGATAAAGTGATCAAGCCATTTGGATAGACACGTGGCAAATTCTAAGCTTGATCGAGTGTGTCGCGAATGAAATAAATTTATCATCACATAAAAATTATGTTTGATGGATTCATGTAAACGTACTTCACATATTGAGTTTGTCATACGGCACAGTCTAAGAGCTCCCATTACCAGCCGGCTCCGGACCGAAAAGACCTAACAGACAAATCTCTTATCTAGGATCGTAAAAAGAAGGAATGTGTTATGACGACGCATATGGAGTGTTTGGAATTATATTGGTTGTATCTTGAAGTTGTATCTTCTTATTGGTATTGTTAGCTTTGTTTGGAAGTTGTGGATTTGCATATAAATAGGGGAAGTGCTGTCCGAATTTTTATAAAAAAGAGGATCGTCATTCAATATAACTTACGCTAGAAATCATAGAGTTGACGGACGTGTTATTATTGTTATAGGTTGACATACTAGTTGAGACGAATCCTATTTATCGAGTTGGTATAGACGATAAGGTATTAGAAACTATCATTTCTTCTTTTGGCATGATTTTTATAAAATGAGTGTACGACGGACGTACATAATTCTATTGAATCTTAATTCTTAATGATACATAATATAATAGTGTCTTGATTTTCAAAGTGAAAGTTATTTTATTATTCCAATGAGAGTCAAATGACGATTTAAATTATATAAAGTTGCTCATGATACTCTATTCGTGTTTGATGTGATTATATTATTTCACCGAGTATCATGATGGGCCGGGATACGTTATATATATATATATGGTGATGATGAGCCCACCGAGTCCCAGAATGGGTCGGGATACGTTATATGGACAGATGTTCATGATATGATGATTCCACTGAGTCCCTCACTAGAGGGTCGGGACATGTTATATTGATGATTCCATCGGGTCCCTCACTAGAGGGCCGAGATACGTTATATATATATATATATATAGACATGATGATTCTATGGGTAGGCATTCATGATTTTGATATGACTCTCATTTTTTATAAGGCACAGTTGACTCTCATTTTTATATGACACAGTTGTATTGGTATTTTGGTTATCATATTTGCCTCATGTTATCTTCTTTCCAGTTATGATTTTTTTTTACAGTACCTCATGTTTTACATACTCAGTACATTATTTCGTACTGACGCCCTTTCCTCGGAGGGTTGCGTTCATGCCCGCATGTATATGTACTCAGTTTGGTGATCCTCCGATCTAGAATTCATGTTCAGCTGGTTGGAGAGCTCCCTTGATTCGGAGCTTAGTCATTTGGTACAGAACCTTATTTTTTACTTATGTATATTTAGGGGCACGACGGGGTCCTGTTCCGTCATATTTCGTTATCCTTCTCATAGAGGTCTGTAGACAGTTGTGGGTTGTTCGTGTGAGGATTGTATTATGTTTTGGTCAGCTGTATTATTGTACATCACTTTCTTTTTGTGGGGATGTTTCCGTATATAGTGACAGCCTTGTCGGCTCGCCTATTTGATATATTGGCTAGTTGTGACTCCCTCGGGAGACAGGTTCATTCGCGTACAAAAGTAGTCTTGTCGGCTTGCCTATTCTGACATGTGTTATCATTACAGCGTTATGATGCCGAATTTCATATTGTCCTTAGTGTCAGTCAGATTATACGTGACAGGTTGGTATAATGACGTCCAATTAGGGCGCTTAGTCACGGCCCGTCGGGTCGGGTCGTGACAGTTTCCCTGCATATGTAAAGAAGTTGCTTACTGACAAGTTGGAATCCAAAAGTGAGAAATATTATTTTGTGGGGTATCCGAAAAAAACTACGGGATACTATTTCTATCTTCCTGGAGAACATAAGGTCATTGTTTCTAGAAATGCAATTTTCCTTGAAGAAGACTCTGTCTACAAGGAGCAAAGTTGCAATAAGATAGAAGTTGAAGAAATTCAAGAAGCACAAGATAATACAGAGGTTTAACCCTTGTCTAATGACATAGGCAAGGATTCAGTGGGAGTATTTGGTGAAGATTGGGTGCTTAGTGTACGCCCTTCAGCCAGTGGGAGTGTTGTGAGAGAAAATGCAGAAATGCAAAACTCTCATACACAACCAATGGAAGATGATACAATAGTTGTACATCATCTCATTCAAGAAAGACATGAAAATGACATTCCTTAAAGCTCTCAAGGTGGTGGATTGTCCAACACACAAACACTTCCTCACAATCAGAATACAACAAACACTGAAATGCAAAATATTAAACTCCGTAGGACCACTAGAACTCATCGTCCAAGACTAAATCTCCTTGTTGAAATACACAATGAGATAGATATTTCTGACGACAATGAACCTACTACCTACATCGAAGCTATGTTAGACATTGATTTGCAAAGATGGTAAGAAGCCATGAAATCCGAAATGGACTCAAAGTACATCAATCATGTGTCGAACTTGGTTGATTTTCCAACAGGGGTTAGACCCATATGATGCAAATGGGTCTTCAAGAAGAAGATTGATGCATATTGCAAGGTACAGACTTATGAAGCAGAATTGGTGGCTAAAGGTTATAATTAACGACCTGGGGTCGATTATGATGAATTTTTTTCACCAGTTGCGAAGATCAAGTCCATTCGGATTTTGCTTGCAATAGTTGCATACTATGATTATGATATTTGATAAATGGATGTTAAAATTGTCTTCCTCAATGGTAATCTAATTGAGGAGGTGTATATGATATAACCAGAGGGTTTTACATCCAAGACTCAACTAAAAGCAGTGTGCAAATTACAGAAATCCATTTATGAATTTAAGCAAACCTCAAGGAGTTGGAATATTTATTTTGATAAAATAGTCAAATCGTTTGACTTTGTTAGAAGCAAAAAAGATCCGTGCATTTATAGTAAACACACAGACGAGAGTATTGTTTTCATTGTTATATATGTTTATGACATATTGATAATGGGAGATAACAAAACTCTCATGCTGTCAGTCAAGGAATGATTATTCAGCACCTTCATGACGAATGACTTAGGTGAAGCCTGCTACATTCTTGGAATTAGGATCTACAGAGATAGACCTAATAGATTGTTGGGGCTGTCACAATCCAACTACATAGATAAAGTGCTAAGAATATTCTCTATGAAAAATTCCAAGAAGGGAGGTCTTCATATGGGTCAAGTTATCAAAGAATGATATTCTTTATACTGTTGTAGAAGTTGAACGCATGAAGAGGATCCCATATGTTTCGGCTATAGGGTCAATAATATATGCCATGACCTGTATGAGGTCAAATGTGGCCTATGCACTTAGTATGACTTGCAAATTCTAGAAGAATAATGAAAAGCAGTCAAGAGTATTCTTAAGTATCTTAGACGAACTAAAGAATATTTCTTAGTTTATGGTGGACAAGAGAAACTAGTCACTACTGGGTACACTGATGCTAGCTTCCAGACCGATTTTGATGATTTCAAGTCTCAGTCTGGTTATACCTTCATTTTTAATGATGGAGCTGTGAGTTGGAAAAGTCCAAGCAAGCTAGAACTGTTGATTCGACAACTGAAGTTGAGTACATTACTGGATCGGAAGCTGGTAAGGAAGTTGTTGCAATATCTGAGTTTCTGAAGGAACTAGGGGTTGTTCCAAGTGTCACTTGTCCAATAACGATTTATTGTGACAACACTAGTGCGATTGTGCAAGCTAAGGAACCAAGATCAACGAACAAAAACAAGCATGTACCGAGGAAATACCGCGTACTCATGGAGATGGTGGAGACTGAAGAAATAAGATTAGACTACGTTCCCACATATGAAAATCTAGTTGACTCATTTACTAAACCATTAAGCTTAGTCAAGCATAATTGTCATTTTGAAAACATGGGCATTAGATACGTTGGTGATTGGTTCTAGGCCAAGTGAGAGATTGAAAGTATGTATGTCCTAGAAACAATCATTTTAGGGACAAATGTACTTGAACACAGTCATAATATTAATGAGATTAATATAATTTGGCATTTGCAATTATTGAATTATAATTTTGATTGCTTGTGATTATTCATTAATGTGCATCCCTTGAGTTTACGTTTTCATTTATAAAGTGAGGTATTAATGATAGAATGTAACTCTTAAAAATGTCTTGACTGATGATCATTGAGAATGAGATATCAATGATATATTATAAGTCAATATATGGTCTGCATCACATTCTTAGAAAATGTAGTACGTCTTAGAGGGTATTGTCATACCCTGCTGATAAACTATTTGGTATACATGTCTAGAGTATTATCAGCATGTGGGAGATAGAGGTCATTTGACTTGAGGTCAATACGCACCTAATTTGGAGAGTAATGTACTTTGATCATGTTCTAAGCTTAAATTCCTTATAGGATAAGACATTTCTTGTATTGGGTACAATGCGATGCAAACCAATGTGGTAGTTGAGCCAAGAATAGGATTCATTCCTCGATTGGATATTCGAAAGGAACACTCAGCTTCTCAGTAATGTTATGTCGACCAAGTCATTGGCCAATGCAAAAGACATATTTAGGATATGATCTAGTTGTCGACTAAGTTAGATGAGATAAAGTGACCAAGCCATTTGGATAGACACTTGACAAATCCTACGCTTGATCGAGTGTGTCGAGAATGAAAGGAACTTATCATCTCACATAAATGTTATATTTACTGGAGTCTTGTAAACATACTTCACATATTGAGTTCGTCATACGGCGCAGTCTAGGAGTTTCATATAAATCTTAATTTGATTAATGTCGATGTGTGAAGGTCTATAGGGTCACACTAAGTCGATTGTATTTTCGAAGGGTATATTGATAGAATGTAAAATATTTGATTTAGAATCAAGATATTTTAACCAATAATAATTATGAAATAATTTCTATTTGATGGAAATTATTTAATTAAGTCAAAATTGGATTTTGGATTTAATTAAAATTAAAACGTGCTGAAATATTAAAATAAGGCGGGAGCGTCGCGACGCCGATGATGATTAAATGGCCCACTGACCGCATCTGAGATTTAGTTGAGTTTTAAGCCTAATACTAATCTGATGTGTATCCTAATCTACCCTATATATTCAGCACTTAACCTCATAATTTAAGTTATTGAATTTATACATTTAATTCTTATTCTCTGAACTCAGAGTTCAGAGAATAAAATCCTCTCAAACCTCTGCCAAGATTTCATGACTTTCTGACAGAAGAATATACCACAACAAATGCTTGCGGTCGAAAGGATAATCGTGTGCGTTCCTTCTAGTAGAGACTTCAGATAACACAAACTGTAAGTCTACTTTTGTCTTTGAAGATTTCAATTGTAACGCAATCATACCATACAGAATTGTTGGGGTAAGTAAGTTAACAAAATTTTAAACTTCCGATGTGTCTTACTTATGTGTTTTACCCAACAAAACCCTACAATAAATGTATATATAAACACACATCATGTATTTATCGGGTCTAGTAAGGAGACATTTTTAAATAATTTACTTTTATGAATGTGTTAGAGAATAGGTTAGGATTGATCTCACCTTTGAAAGAATGATTTATTCTGTTGATACAACTTATCTAGTTATAAAGTTGAAAAAAGACAAATAGTGCAGATTTTCTGGCGAATAAAGGCCACCGCCATAAATAAAATTTAGTTATGGAAAGATGCAATCAGAAAATGGAGTTTTGCTCCTGATTGATTCTAGTTTATACTTTATACACGATTTTAAGTAGTTTAATACTTTTCAGTGTACCAAAAATAAAATAAATTTTTACTTTTTGAATTTCCTAGGGAACCTACTATGACGGAATGATTTCTACAACAACTTGACGTAAAAACAGATTTGAACCTCATATACAGCTGTACTGTGGGAGTTTCATTCTTTCTTTGTGGGGATTGCTTCTTGTGGGGCATCAGATATTGTGTCTCTCACCTAATAGGCCGCTGCTCCTTGTAGGGTATCAGACACTGTGTCTTCCACCTAATAGGCCGCTGAATCACCATAATTTATCTCTTCCATCAATTTTTGTCGGGCCGGAAGATGGGTCAATGTGGGCGAGAAATTTCAAACTTTTTACCCTCAAGATTTGAACCTCATCTATGGTTGTGTAATAAGATATTGATATTCCAACTCCCTATGCTTACACAAAGTTGTGCCCACTACCCATTTCTTCAAAGATCTCTTTGCTTTATTGTTCCCCCTCCACCTTTGTTTGATTAAAAAAAAAAGTTACTATAGGGTGGTATTTTTTTCCTTTGTTTAATGATACCTGAATTTCACTAGCTCGGTTAATCTATATAGTATATTCGCACGGTATAAGATTTATTAAAGGGTAAAGGGTAAAGCTCTACGAGTTATTTTTATCCATTTTGAAGATCAATGATAAACCAGAAATGAGATAAAGAATAAAAAAATGCTAAATTGTAACACCTAGCATTTAAAGCTGCAACCTAAAAATAGCTAGTTAATGATCAAAAACACATATTAACTATCACTTTTTCATTAGTTTTCTACCTGAATAATTAAGTGTACAAATTTCCTACCTGAACTATCACCATCTATTTATCAAAACACACCTCAACTATTAATTATTCAATTTTCCTATCTCATCGTTCAGTAGAAAAAGTAAACAATTAATAGTTGAGGTATGTTTTGATGTTGGTGATAATTCAAATAGGAAACTCGCACACCTGATATTCAGGTAGAAAACTAAAAAAAGTGATAGTTTAAATACGTTTTTTTACCATTATCTCAAAAATAATTTATAAACCCCCTTTTATCATCAGAAAATAGAATCTTTAAGTACCGTAAGAAGATTCAATAGTTAATAGACCTGTCCAAAGCTCGGGTTGGATCAGACCGGATCAGGTGGCTTTTTTTTCTGCTTGACCGACTCTGGCCCTATTTTTTTTTTTAAATTCGACCCTGGCCCTGACTCTTCGGGGACCCTACAGGTCATGGGTCGGCCCTGACCTGCTCTTCAAAACAAAAAAATAGGGTAATTTAGAAGGGTCGGGTCGCGGGACCCGGCTATTTTTTTTGTCAAAACTGGAATTGACATTCACACCTACATTACCACGAAATTCGTACGTTAAAATCTATTGTATATCGCGAGATATGTAGTGAAGAAAAGGTAAAATTAGAAACCGATTTGGGGGAAACGTCAAATCGATTGGGAAGACAGACGTTTTCCCACAAAGGCACAAATTAGTGTTGCCAAACCGCCTTGGGGACGTTTGAGACGGCCTCGCCTCGAAAAATACGCGAAATAAAAAAAAGGGTAAAACGGACATTAGAGCGCAGCGTTATGACCATTTAAAGTTGCACCAATTTATAACTACTTTCGCTCCCTATGTCAATATTTCACATTAAACATAAAGTCTACATCACATATATTTATAAAACATGTAAAAAAAAACTCCAAATATATATATATATACAATATACCTTCCGCAAGAACTCAATCACGAAGGTAAACCAAAACTTGCATAGTGACGGATCGACGTCGGGAGGGTAAAGAATTATGTCCCTGGCCCGACCCTACATAAGATCGGATCCCCGCTTTTCGGGTCAAGTGGCTCACGGGTCAAAAATACGCTGATTCTGGCCCTGGTTTTTTTGGATCGGGCCGAGCGAGTCCCGACCCAATGGATAAATCTAATAGTTAATATATAACTAAACAAGTCATTTCTTTTATACCTGCATAATAGGCTTTTTCGATGAAGAAAATTTCATTAAATCCCCTCGCTTCTCCTTAGTTTTGCTCTTGTTCGGAATTTAAATAAAATATTTGTAATTAAAGTTAGAAGAATCATATTTGTTTGGTCACAATCTTTGACGACAGATAACATGTAGCACGAGAGACACAACGCTACTCCTATTTTCAGCAATTAACGCCAGTGATGGGTGTGTAACAAATGGATTTTCAGAGAAGTGGGACCAAAGAAACATCACAAAGTCAAACTTAATTAATAACTTTTCATATTAAATTATATGTATTATGACAGTATTTTTCTACAGAATTTAAATAATATTCTAACAAACAACGTCATTATAAAGAAATTTTACTATATGGTGTCCGAGTTAATTATATACATCTTGATTAATTTCACACGATATCTATTATTTTCATCAGCATAGATATTGAATAACTTTATCTACCAAAACTTAAATATAATCAAATATCTCTATAATTACATCATTTGTTCCTATAATTTCTAGCGGCATATAATATAGCATAACATAAAAACCGGTTCCAAAGAAAAACTAAATGTTATAATGAAATGTAGTTATAGACTTATAGCAAATAATTGTTCTAGACATTGGTGGAGCCACATGCATTCAACGGGTTTCGACCGACACCCCTTCGTCGAAAAATTACACTGTGTAACTGGATAATAAAAATATTTTTATATATGTATACTATATATTGACTTTCTTTGACTTCTTTAGAAATTTTACTATATGGTGTCCGAGTTAATTATATACATCTTGATTAATTTCACACGATATCTATTATTTTCATCAGCATAGATATTGAATAACTCTATCTACCAAAACTTGAATATAATTAAATATCTCTATAATTGCATCATTTGTTCTTATAATTTCTAGCGACATATAATATAGCATAACATAAAAACCAGTTCCAAAGAAAAACTAAATGTTATAATGAAATGTAGTTATAGCAAATAATTGTTCTAGACATTGGTGAAGCCACATGCATTCAACGGGTGTCGACCGATACCCTTTTGTCGAAAAATTACACCGTGTAACTGGATAATAAAAATATTTTTATATATGTATATTATATATTGACTTTCTTTAACTTCTTCGTGTGTTTACTTTTTTATATTTTAAAACCCTTTAGTAAATATTTTAGCTCTGACACTTGTTCTAGGGAGGTCTGAGTTCTGACTATATATAAAAGACGGATAGAGATCTTCTGTAGTGCACTTTATGTAAAGTGCACAATTTTAATGTGTTGACGTTGTTAGAAACTATTAGATCATTTGAAATATATCAGTCTCAAATGATCTAATGATTTTTAACAACGCCAACACATTAAAATTGTGCACTTACTATAGAGGAGCCAAATACTAAAAGACAATCTAGTATACTAAGCTTTCGCAATAGACGGATCTGAAGAATAGTCGGGCCACAAGAATATGAATGTATATAAGTTCACATAATTTTTGTTCGCGCACACAATTTAAATCTGAAATCTTATCATTCTCAACTTATTCATTGACCACTAATCACGATATTGTGAGCACCTACTATTATAAATCCACAAAACCCCTAACAGTTACTCTTGCCAAGTGCCATAGTAAGGCCTTACACACTCTTTCTTCATTCTTTTCCCCATAGCTAGCAAATACTTAGCAACCACCATGAAATTCTTCTCTTCCTCCCCATTATTACACTTCTTGCTAGTCTTGACAATATGCATAGCTTGTGTAAATTTGGTCCACACAGCTCCAACCAAGATTGGCAAAGGCTATCGTTTAATAGCCATTGAAGAATCACCAGATGGTGGCCTCATTGGACACCTCAAAGTCAAGAAGAAAAACAACATTTATGGCCCTGATATTCCTCACTTGCAGCTCTATGTCAAGTAAGTACACCAAACCTCATGTCTTGAACTTGAACTTGCATTTTCTTGAAAAAAAAATTGAGTCTTGAATATTTTTTTAACTCTATGTCAAGTAAGTACACACACACACACACAAAACCATGTTTTGGACTTGCATTTTCTTGATAAAATTGAATCTTTATGTGCTAATTCTTAATAAAAATTGAATATTTGCAGCTCTATGTCAAGTAAGTACACAAAAACAGAGAAAAAAAGAACCCCGTGTTTTGGACTTGACATTCTTCTGATTATATAGCTAATTCTTGATAAAAATTGAATCTTTATGTGCCCTGATATTCCTCACTTGCAGCTATATGTCAAGTAAGTCCACAAAAAAAGAAAAAAGAAAGAACCCCATTTCTTGGACTTGCATTTTTAGATAAAAATTGAATCTTTATCTGCTGATTATAACAATAACGATGGTAAAATGTACGCAGATCTTATCCTTACCCATATTTTTATTAGGTGACAACAACTGACATGACTTGATGTGTTAATTCTTGATAAAAAATATTTTTTTATGCTAACTTTTTGTTATTTTTTCTTCCAGACATGAGACAGATAATCGTTTGAGAATTCAAATAACAGATGCTGAGAAGCAAAGATGGGAAGTTCCATACAATTTATTACCAAGAGAATCACCCCCATCACTAAAACAAACAATTGGTAAATCAAGAAAGAGTAAAATTCCAGTTTTGTCCTTAGAAAACTCAGGCAATGAGCTAATGTTCAGTTACACAACTGACCCTTTTAGTTTTTCTGTTAAAAGAAAATCAAATGGTCAAACCCTTTTTAATTCAAGTTGTGAAGATTCAGACAAATATAACAATTTGGTATTTAAAGATCAATACCTTGAAATATCAACAAAATTGCCTAAAGATGCTTCATTATATGGCTTAGGTGAAAATACACAACCCCATGGTATTAAAATTTACCCAAATGACCCTTACACTTTGTACACAACAGATCAATCATCTATTAATTTGAATATGGATTTGTATGGGTCCCACCCAATGTACATGGATTTGAGAAATGTGAAAGGTGAAGCTTATGCACATGCAGTTTTGTTGATGAATAGTAATGGGATGGATGTGTTTTATAGAGGGGATTCATTGACATATAAAGTGATTGGGGGTGTTTTGGACTTTTACTTCTTCTCTGGGCCCACACCACTTGATGTTGTTGATCAATATACTCAATTCATAGGCCGGCCTGCTCCTATGCCCTATTGGTCCCTTGGTACGTTTCTTAATATTTCTGTTTAATGCCTCTTATTTACTTTGTATATCTAACTATTTATCTTGCTTTGTTTATACTTTTTGAGTCGAGATTCTATCGGAATCAATTTTTATACTCCACGCAAATATTGTACATTCTACATTTTTTAAACCTCATTTATAAAATTATATCGGATGTGTTGTTATTATTATTAGCATTGATTGTGTTACTTTATGATATTTAGTTTTTGGTTGGTGTGGTTTCAACTAAACAAGTATGTATTGGTAGGGGCTAGGAAATATAGTTGTTGAAGTTAGAAAAAAGGTGCATCCGTGCATTTAAAGTTGAAGTAGAAAGAAGAGTAATTAAAAGCTAAGATATTTATAACTATTTTGGCCTTTTGGCCAAGGTCGGGTGTAGTTTCCATTCTTATCAATTTAATATGTGATATTTGAGTGATCGATCCACATTAAGTTATTTTAGAGGAAGGTCCACAAGGATATTCGGGCCTTATGTTAAGAGTCTCACATCGTAAATGAAATTGGAACATGAACTCCTTATATGGATTTGGACAATCCTCACCCTACAAGCTAATTTTTGGGGTTGAGTTAGGCCCAAAATTCATTCTTTAAATAGTATCAGAGTCAGACTCATTCCAATTATTTGTTCGTCGATGTTGGGCCTCCAAACTATGTTGGTCACACTCCAGTTAACGAGGTCTGGGCGTGCGGGAAAGTGTTAAGAATCTCACATCGGAAATGGAATGAGAACATGGACTTGAACAATCATCACCATACAAACTAGCTTTTAGGGTTAGGCCCAAAATCCATTCACCCCATATAGTCTGGTGACCCCACATGTAAATTAAAAAAGAAGTTAAGCATAAGTTTTTTTGTTGTGAAGGCACCGCTACTCTTTCGAAAGTGCGCAGAGTAAACCCGGTGTGTGATGGCACGCAAACCACGCCACCATGTAAACCACACTTGTCAAGCCATGTGTGCGCTCAACCAAGAAGGTTTATGCGAGGATCGAACTCGCGCTTGCGGTCATGCTTTCTCTTCTTCTTCTGCTACTGCGGGTAAAGCATAAGTTGAAGTGGGAAAAGAGTGATTAAAGGTTAATGGTTATGTTTAGCCATAAATTTTACATGAAAGTAAGTCTGAATTATTGGCGACTGTAAACTATTATTTCACTTATGATACTCTCGGAACAAATATTTTTTCAACATTTCACCAAATTAGTCCTGTTTGGTTCTGATGGCATTTGCTTAATTACAAGTTTAAGCTAGTAAAGGAGCCTTTTAATACATTGTGGTCCAATTAAAATATCTTAATGCTGGGTTAAGCAGGAGAAAAGAATACATTAATAAATCAACAAAAGTGATTAAGGGGTCCCGCAATGCTAAATGCATGGGAATTAAAAAATAAATGGAACAATTGGAATTTATACAATAGCTCTTTGTTTTTTGTATACATTTAGGGGGCGTTTGGTTCAGAGTAAACATGAAAGGGAAAAAGAATGGAGGAATGAAATTTCCTTTGTTGTTGTTTGTTTGATCTTATTTTTTCATTCTCTTTACCCCTTTTTCACTTTCATTTCCTTTCCTTGATTCTCCCCACCCCCTAGGTATTTGAATTTCCTTTTCCTAACCCGGACCCTGGACCACTCTGACCACCCCGAACTCTGGATCTCGAACTCCGGACCACCCAAAATCAAACATGTAGGGACAATCAGGATAATTCCTTCCTTTCTATTTCATTTCCTTACTGGATTCCATTCCAACCAAACACACTCTTAAGGTAGGAAGTTAGAATCCCGTGACTTGTCTTTCAATGAATTTTTGGTACCTTAAATCATGTATTTATATTTGGCGGTTCATATGTATAAGGGACAAAATTAGGATAGGAATTGCTATCAAGTGGTCCATCTCAATAATTGATTAATTAACAAAGTATTTATTTTCACAACTTACTAGCTATGGATCCGAAACCTAGCCAGGTTGTGCTTGAAGGCGAAGATATCATCGTTGGGTGGTGTGGAGAGCAGTCAAGTTGAAACCCTGCAGAACGTCTGGCCGCCTCTTGGGGAGCCTGTCACACCTGGTTTGCCAAGTGTGGTTTAACTGGCTGGCGTGGTTTGCAGGCTATTGCGTCGATCGGGTTTCTGCCAAGCGTATTTCGAAAGAAGCGTGTTCTGAGTTCGCCGTCAAAAATACTTACTAGCTATGGATTTGGATTTTGAAATCACGGGTCTCTGAATTTGGTCACTCAATATTTGTTTTAAATGTGAATCTTTCAGTTAGGATAAATTGAAATTAAAATATATTATATTATATAATTATGATTAAATGATAAAATTGGGATATCTAAAAGTGTAGCCTAGTAATGAAGTGAGGTAGAATCGTGAGATCTCAAGTTTAAATTTCTGCATGGTAAGTATTTTTTCCATCTATCTAAGTTTAAGTGGACAGAATTACTTATTACCTATCTTAGTAGGAGGTAATTAATACACGATGAAATTAGTTGAGATATACACGATGAAATTAGTTGAATATTTTAACTAATTACATTTATGTAAACGTATATTATGCATTTATTGAATTTCAACTCTTTTACTAGTACCATCTCTGTCTCCAGTCGTACAGGGGAATCGAAGTACGTTTATACATGTGACTCTTCCACTAGGTCTAGGAGGATTATAATTAGTTTTTTTTTTCTTTTTTTTTTTCGTTTTTAATTTTTAAAATTTAAACCTAGGATGCCTATTAATACAACTGATGGAATTTCATGGAAAAGAAAACAATATGATTTTTATAATTATAAAGAATGAATCTTGAACATAACTCAACTTCAAAAGCTAATTCGTAAAATAAAAATTATTTAAGTTCATATAAAGAATTCATATTTTCATTCTATTTTCGATGTAAGACTCTTAACAATAATCACGGTTAAAAATTGTTGCTACTTTGAAATGATTGAGTAGATGAAAAAAATCTTGTATGATGTGAACTATTATCTTTTTCTATTTTAACTCTTTATGTCCTTTTTTGGCTATAACAAATAATCATTACACGCGTCATTTAGATAGATTTTTTCAGTTAATCTTTACACGTAAGTATCTTAAATTATTAAAAGTTTTGTCTTAAGTTCATATACTAATAGGTCAAGTGTTAGGTATGTATATTCCATCAATGAATTTTTTTTAATAGTATGATTGAAACTATTTATAAGTTGGTGCGATTTATATGAATCATTAATTTTTCTTTCATGAAGTTTCTTTCTTATTCATATAATTCCGTATTTAAAAAATATATTTTAATTTAAAATAAAATAACCGGTTCCATCTGCTAGATCTTGAAGAATTCCTAAAGGGCCAGCATATTTAGATCCGATACGTTGTTGTATTCCTGCAGATATTTCTCTTTCTAACCAAAAAAGAATTCTACTCATAACATATATGTCAGCTTTTGATCTGAATACAGATAAAACAAATAGCTTTTGAAACTACTTTTTGACTATAAAAAACTCTCGTGATCTATTTTTCTCACAAAAAATATTCTAGGTCCACAGAAAAAGTATGCATCAAAGCTTCACATTTATACTGTCCTACAAGAAAGCACCATCATAAAGA
The DNA here is from genome assembly GCA_029844215.1 of Przewalskia tangutica. NCBI lineage: Eukaryota > Viridiplantae > Streptophyta > Magnoliopsida > Solanales > Solanaceae > Przewalskia > Przewalskia tangutica. Next base: position 123,520,187 of record CM056723.1, read on the forward strand.
TCTTTGCTTGATGCTGTAGGCATAGTAGGTGTTACCTTCCCTACATAGGTGTTTGAGCAATCAGATCAAAATTTAATCACTAATGTCGGCAGTTGTACACTTGTACTAACAAGTTGAAACTCAATAATGCCTATTAGCTTTAACATTGATTTATTTATTATGAAGTGTATCCTTTGGACATATCACTTGATCTGTTGTGTTGCTGTTGGACTAATGTTCTTGGTTTTTAGTTATCATAGCCAAAACTGTAATTTCAAGTGTTCTTTGTCGTGAAAATGGTAGAAACAATTAGTTGTAATAGTAACCAATAGAATTCAAACATTTAACTATTAAGGGTTCTAAAAAATAACAAAGTATGTTGGACGGTTGGTAGAAGGTAGCAGATATGATAAAACATCTAGGAAATTACACTCAATGACCATAGAAATGGTGATATTGGACTTTTGACTCTCGCTTGTCCTAAACCTTCAAGGTTAAAACTCAGAACTTGTTAAATTTGAAGTTTTGCCTATAGAGCAAACAGGGTCAAAAGTTCAAGAGGTCAAGACTATTCTTGTAAATCACCTTAGCTCTAGAGGTGATAAGTAGACAAACTATCCAAGCCCCAACCAATGTGACTCAACATTTCCCCGCATGTCCGGACTAGACATCTGATGCATGGGAAACATAAGATAAAGGTCCAACATTGGGTTAAACATGACTGGGCTGGCTTTGAAATCGAAAATGGACGTTGGGCCTAACTCAGCCTCAACCAAAATGGGACAAATTATCCAACTCTTGAGTTGTAGCTTATGGGGCTGATTTAGACAAATTATCCAAGCCCCAAGCGATGTGGACTCAACAGGAGTCAAAATGTCCAAGCTGGTTCGGACACCACCTTATCCAAAATAAAAAATCAAAGTTGTGGTTTCCATCTCGTTGGTTGAGTAAGTGAATATAAGATAGAATGTGTTTTTTTCTTGAATCTTTTGTCACATGCATTTGTCATCACAAATATCAAACAGTCTACACACCAGATTGTTCTCTTAGCTTTATTTTCCCATTTTATGGGATCCATTTAGATGTTGACAGTTTAATAGACATCAGAAGAGAGAAATGGTACAGCTTTGAACATATTCTCAATACTTTGACTTACAATAAGCAGCAAGCTAAATTTTTCTTATATAGCAAGTACTAACTACTAAAACTTGAATATAAGTACTATGGTGTTTACAAATTTGTTTTTATTCAAGATTCATGGCCTAATTCAATATTTCCTGTTACACTACAGGTTTCCATCAATGCAGATGGGGTTACCACAATTTAACTGTAATTGAAGATGTTATTGCCAATTACAAGAAAGCAAAGATCCCTCTTGATGTAATATGGAATGATGATGACCATATGGATGGAAAAAAAGATTTCACCCTCAACCCTGTCAACTACCCTGGCCCAAAGTTAAGAGCATTCTTGGAAAAAATCCACGCTGAAGGCATGCATTATATTGTTATCAATGATCCTGGAATTGGAGTTAACAAAAGTTACGGTACTTACCAAAGAGGTATTGCCAATGATGTCTTCATCAAATACGAAGGCAAACCGTTTTTAGCACAAGTCTGGCCTGGTGCTGTTCATTTCCCTGACTTCCTCAACCCGAAAACGGTTGAGTGGTGGGGTGATGAGATTCGTCGATTCCATGAACTTGCTCCAATTGATGGCCTTTGGATTGACATGAATGAAGTTTCTAACTTTTGCACCGGTTTGTGTACGATTCCTGAGGGAAGGATATGTCCTAATGGGACAGGTCCGGGTTGGATTTGTTGCCTTGATTGCAAGAATGTAACAAAAACGAAGTGGGATGATCCGCCTTACAAGATAAATGCTTCGGGTATACAAGCTCCTATCGGGTACAAAACGATTGCTACTAGTGCGACTCATTATAATGGAGTTAGGGAATATGATGCTCATAGTCTTTATGGTTTCTCTGAGACCATCGCGACTCACAAGGGTCTCCAAGCGTTAGAGGGAAAACGCCCGTTCATACTGTCCCGTGCCACGTTTGTTGGTTCGGGACATTATGCTGCACATTGGACAGGGGACAACAAAGGAACTTGGGAAGATTTGAGGTATTCAATCTCTACTGTCATGAACTTTGGTATGTTTGGTGTTCCGATGGTCGGTTCAGACATATGTGGATTTTACCCCGCAGCGCCGCCTTTAGAGGAGCTATGCAACCGTTGGATTGAAGTTGGCGCGTTTTATCCCTTCTCAAGGGATCACGCGAACTACTACTCACCAAGACAAGAACTTTACCAATGGAAAAGCGTGGCTAAATCTGCTCGAAATGCTTTAGGCATGAGATACAAATTGCTACCGTATTTCTACACGTTGAATTACGAAGCACACATGACGGGAGCACCGATTGTAAGGCCGTTGTTCTTCACTTTCCCGAACATTCCAGAGCTGTACGAGTTGAGCACTCAATTCTTGGTAGGAAGCAGCGTCATGGTCTCTCCGGTGCTAGAAAAGGCTAAAACTAAGGTCAGCGCACTTTTTCCTCCAGGCACCTGGTATAGTTTATTCGACATGACACAGGCTATTGTCACGAAAGAACCACACTACCGCTCTCTTGATGCACCGTTGAATGTGATCAACGTGCATTTGTACCAAAACACCATAATATCAATGCAACGCGGAGGGATGATAACAAAAGAAGCAAGAAAGACACCTTTCACCATTGTCGTGGCCTTCCCACTCGGGGCATCAGAAGGGGAAGCGAAGGGAAATCTTTTCCTAGACAAGGATGAGCTTCCTGAGATGAAACTAGGAAACGGGCAGTCAACATACATAGATTTCTATGCAACGACAAGGAATGGAACAGTGAAGATTTGGTCGGAAGTTCAAGAAAGCAAATACGCATTGGATAAAGGTTGGTATATCGAGAAGGTTACCGTGTTGGGATTGAATGGAATCGGAGGTGCATTTGAGATTCTTTTGGATGGGACTAAAGTTGAAGATACTTCAAAGGTGGAATTTGCAACTGAAGAGCACAAGTATATAGATAAACTGGAGGATGGAGGTCACAAGAAGAGTATGATGCTAGATATTAAAGGACTAGAATTACCAGTTGGGAAAAACTTTGCTATGTCCTGGAAAATGGGGATCTAACTTTAGTTTTATATCTGTGTGGATAAAACTGCCTATGTTTTAATCAAGCAATAGTTATAAGGTTCTTGATGAAAAGGAGATTGAGTTTAAACTGAGCTCTTAATTCCTATTTCATACAAATAGGCAAACAGATTTATGTTTCTGTATGAGTTACTTCATTCTGTTGCTGAGAAATTCAATCAAAGTGAATGTCATTGCTGCTTCTTGGTCTTTATGGCTGAAAACTTATGGTACTTTGCAAACAGGGCGGATATTTGCATCCATCTAACATATTGTGTTGCTGCATTCATTTAATTTTGAGCCCATTGATTATAATCCTTGATCAGCTCTACTGCTACAACTAGTAAATTGGTTCTTGTATGGGTAATTAGAAATTTCACATATAATTCTTTTATTTCTCTAGTCAATTTACCCATGGAATGACCGTGGCTAAGTAAATGTTACCACGGATGCAAAAACCGTGGCTAATTTCATAGCGACACCCGTTATAGGCATGCTCAACTGTGGCTAACCTACCGTGGCAAAGTGGTGTTAGCCACGGTTGGGCGTGGCTAACTCCCGCGTTTTTCGTAGTGAAGATGAAAAAATCCAAAAAAAAATAATAGTAAACGTATATAACAATTCATTTTATATATAGATGCATTATATGTGACAAATTATATCTGTATATAAATATACCAAATAGTATCATTATATATGTGACATGCTCAAAAAATAAATATTATATCAAATATTTACTACTTTAGAAAGAAGAACTAGAATGAAAAGAAGCATTTGATTTTAACTTTTACTGTAGTAATTTTTTAGAAGAATTGATATGACAATGGATTTTCTTCAACGGTAAAAGCAATTTTCCAGCAGTTAAAGTCTCATAAATCCATAAATGCAAACTTAAGTAATAGGAAAATCCCATAAAAAGGGGAAGAAAGAATTATGGGGAAAATAAGGAATGAATATCATATGACAAAAATTGGAAAAGGTGTAATCCAAAATCTTAATTATTGGAAGATTGTGTATTGACCCTTGGCTTCTATTTTTTTTGTTTCTTATTGTTGCGGTATTTCTTGATGCTATGCAAGTATCATAATTTATAATAATTTCGGTAAAATTGAGTATCGTCCAGAGAGACTGATTTATCAATTATCAATTACCAATTAGCTAATCTTTCATTTCTATTTGGCAAACGAATATAAGTGGTGATTTCTAAACTACAGAATTAACAAACTAAAATAGGTTGCGGGGATAAAATAACAGTAAAACACACAAATTTTAATTCAGTAATGAAGGCAATTAGGGTTTCAAATCTCATCAACAATCCAATCTATCATTCATTAATGCACTACTAACAATTTTTCTTCTTATTAAGATAGCAGGTTAACTAAGATGTTCTATATTCCGGTTAGGATATATAAAAACTCAACATAAGTGGGAATTTTTTATATTTTTATGATAAATTCAATCACATAGGAGGATTAAGATCAATAACCTAAAAATCTACACATGCAATCGTGATACTCTCGTTCAAGATTAAACTTACGTCTAATCAACTATAGCATATTCAAATCTCCCTTTTCAGATCTTGATTTAAAATCATATAGGTAATGAAAACTAATGGTCAATTAATTCTCATTCAATAAACGCAAGTTGAATATATCTTAATAGATGAAGAAGAAATACTAGCAATGCATTAAATCATAACAGAGTTTCAAGTGATTCAACGGAAAATCCTAATAAAAGTAATTAGCTCATAGACATGTTGTTGACACTCAATTTTGACCCATCTTTTAGTCATTTCTTGCAATTTTAAGTATTTTAGGACACCGCATTTTAATCATCATTTTTTGCATTTTTTACATAATATTCTATGTTTATTTCTTCGCAAAATGGCATTGCATCTTTTTATTTTAAATTAAGCATGATGTCTTTGTTAATATTATGTTTATATTATTATTACACCGTCGTTTTATTTTAATAATGTTTGCATCTCTTTAAATAATTAATTGGCACCGCATTTTTACTTTTAATTAGGCATTAAACATTTCTTAAATATTGCATTTTATTATTATAGCGTCGACATTTTTATTTTGATAATTTTGTACCTTTAAATAATTTTTCTTTTAAATAATTAATCCGTTTTGCATTTTTATCAAACCTGCCCAATCCGAGACACAATCCGGATCAGTCTAGTCCGCCAAAAACCGAAGCCCAAACGGAGGCCCAAAAATGAGGCCCAATACACCTTTCATCTTGTTACACCCCGTAAGTCCAGGACATGTATAAGAGAATGTACGTAAGGAAACAAGACTTGGAAATTAGTACGAAAGGAAGAATGGTTTTTCCGACGGAAAATCTTTCGGACGTCGGAAAGGAAAAATGTTCGTTGTTGAGAATTGGATTCTCAAAATGTATTATTTGAAGAGTATGGAACTTATTATTATTATGGAAATTTATTTTTACGGATTTGGTCACGTGGGGCCCAGAGAATTTTACGTTTGTGGGGCCCACGAGGTTACTGAATTTTATGGACGAATGAGAGGCGACACGTGGCACCCCACATGGCTTGGTCGAAATTTATGCAAGGGTTTAATGGTCATCGACCATCTTGGAAGATAAGTCTTGCGAGCGATATTGTTGACAAGTCAAATTGTCCACCTGGCTCGATCCAAGTGAAACTCATCCTAACCTCACATTTGTTTAAGTCTAAGCCCTCCATTGTGTTATAAGTATACTACTAGTAGCAAGACTTGGCATTTTACACTTAGAAAAATTTGAGAACCTTGTGCTAGCTTGAAGAAGCTCTCGGGTTTGCCAATAGTCCCACACAAAAATTTGTAGTTTTGATCCATTAGCCACAAGACTTTAACCCAATGTCCCTTAGGGTATCAGGATATCTCAATAGAAAGATTTGGAAAAAACGCATTTTTACGTTAGTCGCAAAGCGGAAACTAAGGAGTTCTTCAACTTTGAAGTTGGAACTTGAAGATGGGTTCTTCATAGGCCTCTAGGAGTGCTTGGGCGGATTGGAACCTAAGGAAAGGAGCTAAGAATTGCTAAAGCGCGACTTTGAAATCTTGGAAATTTTAAGGGCTTGGAAAGGTATAAATTTTGTCGCTTTAGCAATTAAGTTTACTTATTGATTGTAGCTTTGGATATTGCAAGCATGAGTTAATTATTATGTAGTTGGATATGTTTATCGCTATTGGAACCCTAATCCTAAACTAGCATGTTTAGCCTTAAGTTTGGAAATTCAAGTTGATTATTCGTTTAAGTCGTCGCATGTTGTGTAGGAAGGAAATTGTAGTTGTTGAAGTTGTGTATGACTATATAACATGTTAGACCCTAGAACTTGGAATTTGAAAAGGATTGGAAAAGACTTTGAATTGTTAGTATGTAGTCGTCGAGAATGGCTTGGAGTTTTAAGCTATTTTGTATGAATTGTGGGCGGAATTTTTTCACGTATTGTTAGGCGTGTAATCCCCTTTGTTTGGTTGTTGTTTGGAGCCTTAAATGTGGCTTGTTGGTTATTGTATTCGGCCTTGAAAAGGTGGCAAAGTGAGTAGAAACAAAGGAAGTGATGCCGATTTTCCGTAGAATCGAGACCAAATACTTAGTATTATTCTCGTTAGAGACTAGAAGATTGATAGTCTTGTTGTGACCATTATAGGTTGAAACTTCAGACGTCACGCGATTCGGCTTAGCTTGAGGAATTAGCCGAAAAGGTATGTGAACTATCTCTCTTCTAGCATGATTCCTTAGAATAAAGAAAGTAAGTTCTACTCCTGAATGATCCATTCCTTGCTTATATTTGGATTGCCTAAAATAGAATTAGTTCTATGTACTTCCTCGAGTGTACTTTGATGTTTAAATTGTAAGTAGTATAATCCATTTCCTTAGGAAGTTTGGATTCTTAAAAGTGAAGGTATTTTTCTTAAAGTACATAGAGACTTGAAAAGGAAGTGGTTTCCAAATCTTTTGGCTAGTGCCTTAGTTCTAAAACCTAAAGGTCATTATAATGACTTTAGGGGGAGTCAAAGGAGTGATTTACTTAGTTGATTTAAAAGAGGAGAAATGACATGATTTAAGAGAAGTAACTTGCGTTAAAGTGCGATTACTTGAGGTTTAAAAGTAGAAGAAAACTTGTTTTCTAACTATTAAGAGACTTGGAGTATTTTTGAAAGTTAAGAACTTGATTTGTAAGTATGTGATACTTGGTTTTAATAGTATAAGTCTCTTGGTCATTGAAGGAATGGATATGTCTAAAATCATAAAGGGTTATAACGGCTTTATGGGAAGTTGGTTATAACGGCTTTATGAAAGATTTAGAAAGTTGTCTATTTTGATAAAAGGGCATAAGTTGCCAAGATTGTGAAAATTTGGAGTTACTTGATTTCAAGACTTGAAATGAGTTTTCTAAAAGTGTAGTAACTTACTTTGAAAAATAGACACGCCTTGATACTACTGGTGTTAGTATCTTGGGGCTTTACTTAAAAAGGAGTCTTTTATAAAAGAATGTCGTCGTAGTACTTTGGCTTGATAAATTGAGAATTTGTCTAAGTGTGCCTTGATAAGTACTTTGACTTGTTAAAATAGAATTATTCTATTTTTGCCTTGATTAGTACTTTGGCTTGATAATTTGATTATTTTTCTATTTGTGCCCTGATAAGTACTTTGGCTAGTTAAATGAGAATTTATTCTATTTGTGCCCGATAAGTACTTTGGCTTGTTAAATGAGAATTTATTCTATTTGTGCCCGATAAGTACTTTGGCTAGTTAAATGAGAATTTATTCTATTTGTGCCTGATAAGTACTTTGGCTTGTTAAATGAGAATTTATTCTAATTGTGCCCGATAAGTACTTTGGCTTGTTAAATGAGAATTTATCCTATGTGTGCCTTGATAAGTACTTTGGCTTGGTTAATTGAGAACTTGCCTATATGTCGGGTAATAGCCTTTGAGTGCAAGTATTATGTTTTATTAAGTTCTTGCGACTCTCGGTTGAAGGGTCGGTTGTCTTGTTGTAAGTTCTTGGGGACGTCTGAAGCGGTGATGTGGGATTCCACGTATGCTTCCGTTCTTGGTAGCACTTGGGTTAAATTCCGGATTTTTATAGAAGACATGGTAGTGCTTATGTCTTGTTTGATGGTCGGTCGAGATAGGGTAAGAGTATAAGTGAGGGTAAACCCCAAGACGCCGTACCACCTTCTCCGGTAAGAGTATAAGTGAGGTAAACCCCAAGACGCTGTACCACCCGCTTTATGTGTTGTTTGTGGCCGGTTGAGATAGGGTAAGAGTATAATTGAGCAAGCCCCAAGACGTTATACCACCTTCTCCGGGTAAGAGTATAAATGAGGCAAGCCCCAAGACGTTATACCCCGCTTTACCACCTCCTTCGTGGTCGAGTATAAATGAGGGTAAACCCAAGACGTTATACCACGCTCGTTTGCCTACTTGGCGTCTGATTTTAGAACACAGTGGGACTTGGTGTTCATGTATGCCTATTGGTGCTATGTTATATCATGGATCGGCGGTGAGGAAGGATCCCAGGCATGATTGATATTATGGGCGTGAGACCCATAGTTATATTTGAGTAGTGACTTTGAGGGCCTGCGTCCCTGACTTGATATGACTGCTTGTATTGTGTACTGTAGGTTGGCTATCATACATGTCTCCTGCTTTGTTTAGACTGTTATTGTTATACCCCGTAGTTCTGACCCTACGTACGAGAGCGTACGAAAGTATGTAAGACTTAAATTTTTTAAGGATAGGTTGACGGATTGTTCCGGGCGGGTTTTAGTCAACTTTGAGGCGGGTTATGACCCGGTATATTGAGAGTTCCTAAGTGTTTCAAAGGCCTAGGGCGTAGTTCGTTGAGTCTGGATTCCAACGCAACCAACCGTTCGTCGATAGGGCGTCGGAGTAGGATGTTATGAGAATTACAAGTTCGGCGCAATCGGACGAAACGTGTTTGGACTAAAGCGGCGGCGCGGCTCGGTGCGAGGCGCGGCGCCTAAAGTACCGCAGGTCGCAGCGATTCTGAGCCGCGCGCGCGGCGCAGGCGCGGCGCGAAAGATCGTGAGGGATGCGGAGATTTTAGATGTACCATGACCTCGAATCACGTGTATTGGTGGGATGGCCTCAAGAGGGACGTTGCGGAATTCGTGGCACAGTGACCGAATTGTCAACAGGTTAAGATTGCGCACCAGAGGCCCGGTGGGCTGTTGCAGGCCATTGATATTCCAACATGGAAGTTGGAGGTGATAAATATGGATTTTATCACAGACTACCCACCACTCGGAGGAAGCGTGATTCCATTTGGGTGATTGTCGACATTGACGAAATCACCCATTTTCTTCCGATCGAACGACGTTCTCGGTGAGACTATGCCGATTATATATTAGAGAGGTTGTGAGATCGCACGAGTCGGTGTCGATTATATCGAGATAGAGAGCGGTTCTCGGCTAACTTCGGAGGTCTTTTCGAAGCGGATTAGGGACACAGTGAGTCTCGATGCGGCGTTTCATCCTCGAGCAGACGGACAGCCGAGCGCACTATCCGAACACTCGAGGATATCTGCGGGCTTGTGTTATTGATTTCGAGGTAGCCGGGAGGATCACTTGCCTCTTGTGGAGTTTGCTTATAACAACGGCTACCATTCCAAGATTCGGATGGCGCGCCTTACGAGGCCTTATACGGGAGAAGTGCAGTCACCGATAGGCTGGTTCGAGGTGGGAGAAGTTCGATTAGTCGGGCGGACTTAGTTCAAGGTGTGGATAAGGTGAAGCTTATCCAGAGCGGTTATTAGCGGCTCGAGTCGGCGGTCGTATGCAGATCATCGGCGTCGACACTTGGAATTTGAGATAGATGATTGGGTTTTTCTAAAGGTATCGCCCGTGAAGCGGCGTGATGAGGTTTGGAAAGAAAGGGAAGCTTAGCCCAAGGTACATCGGGTCGTATCAGTTGTCCGTAAGGTAGGCAAGGTTACTATGAGTTAGATCTTCCGTCCGATTTGGAGGCGGTGCATCCGATTTTCATGTGTCTATGTTGCGGAAATGTATTGGAGATCCGCCAGAGTGCACCCGATTCATGATGTCCAGTGACATAGAGTTATCGTATGAGAGAGTCCCATAGCGATACTCGATCGACGAGTTAGACGACTTGGACGAAGACGCGTGGCAAGTCGAGTCGTGGCGGAGCAACGAGGAGGAAATGACGTGGGAAGCGAGAGGATGACATGATGAAGAAGTATCCTCACTTATTCCCTATACCTCCGGGTAACCTACTTTCCGCTTGTTAGTTTTGATTTAGCATTTACGCTTCAGTATGTTGTGGCTCGTGGAGTTTCTTTTGCAAAAGAATAGTTAAGAGGGTCTATGTCGACGTTGTGATTTGAGTAAGTCTAGAAGGAACATTCGGGACGAATGTTTCTAAGGGAGAATGTTATACCCGTAGTTACGACCCTACGCATGCAGAGCGTAAAGTATGTAAGACTTAAATTTTTAAGGATAGGTTGACTGATTGTTCCGGGCGGGTTTTAGTCAACTTTGAGGCGGGTTATGACCCGGTATATTGAGAGTTCCTAAGTGTTTCAAAGGCCTAGGGCGTAGTTCGTTGAGTCTGGATTCCAACGCAACCAACCGTTCGTCGATAGGGCGTCGGGTAGGAAGTTATGAGAATTACAAGTTCGGTCGCGATGGACGTAAACGTGTTTGGACTAAGGCGTCAGGGCCGCGGCTCCGGGTGCAGGGCCGCGGCGCCTAAAGTACCGCAGGTCGCAGCGATTCTGAGCGCGGCGCCAGGATGCAGCAGCGGCCGAAAGATCGAGGGATGCGGAGATTTGTAGCCATGGCCGTGGCGGCATGCGCCGGCGGGTTTTAGGCGAAAAACTTAGAAATCTGATTTTGTTTTGAAAAGAGGCCATGGGAAGGTGACAAGTGTCCCCATCCGATTTTCATTGCATGCAATATATTGACCAAGGCTTGGTCATTTTCTATCTTTCATCTTCACTCTCTCTCTCAAATTGCTCCTTCTCTCTAAACTTCCAAATTTCTCTAGAACCCCAAGAGAAATTCTAAGCCTAAGAAAAATCTGAAAGATAAGAGCAAGAAAAGGAAGCTTGTGGCTAGCTTGTTGGCATTGTTGTGGTGGTGTTCTTGGCAAGGAAGCTAGCAATATTTGGAATAAGTTTGGCTAAAACTTTAAGGTAACATTTCTTCCTTTAGAATTAGTTCTAGTGTTGCATGTTTAGAAGAAGGAACTTGTGATAGTAGATAATGCTCTTAGAATCATTGCATGCTAGAAATGTGGTTTGGATATGAAGAATGGGTTAAGAAGAGATTATGAGCATGTTGTAGCCTAAAACTACCTTAGAATTGTTAAGTAAATTGTTGTAGACTTATGGGACAGAATTTTGGGTATGTAATCCCCTTTGAATTGTTGGTTTGATTGAGCCTTAAATGTGACGTTTGGATGATAAATTCGACCTTGATAAAGGTGGCAAAGTGAGTAGAAACAAAGGAAATGCTGCCCAATTTTCCATAGAATTTAGTGACTTAGAACTTGGATTGTTCTACTTTGAGATTAGAGGTTAACAAGCGTATCATGATTATTATAGGTTGAGATATTACTTGCGGTAGTTGAGCTTAGCAAGTGGATTGACCAAAGAGGTATGTGAAGCTTTCCTATCTCTTGAGCATGAATAGATGAAACTATGTAAATGCGGTGACGTCTGAGATTTGGTGTTCTTACTTGTTTTGATTATAAAATGACTTGTTCGTTTTAAAAATGTATAAGTCCCTTGATTAAGGGAAAAATATGATTTTACTAAAGTATAGAGTTAATATAACAATTTTATGGAAAGTTGGTTTATTAGCTTCATAAAAGTTTAATGAGAAGAGATTTTACTCTAAGTAAGATAAGTATATGAAGAGGCAAATTGATTTAAAGGCATCAATTGCCCAAAGGCTTTTATGTATAAAGAAGAGTCACTTTTAAAAGAGTTGAAGCATGTAGTACCTGGGTTAAATTCCCGGTTTTGCTTTTTATTAAAGATATGGTTAAGTGCCTTAAGTAAACTAAAATGAGAGGGTATATGAGCAAGATTAGTAAGAAGTTATAAGTTTTCTTAACTTATTTATTATTATGATATGATGTGATTTGAGATAGGGTAAGAGTATGTCCGAGGCAAGCCCCAAGATCGTCATACCACCTCCGATGTAAGAGTATGTCCGAGGGCCAGCCAAGATCGTCATACCATGCGCTTGATGTAGAGTATATCCGAGGGCGGCCAAGATCGTTATACCACCGCTTGTGGTAGAGTATATCGAGGTAAGTCCCCAAGATCGTTATACCATCCGGTTCCGTGGATTTGCTACCCATGATCGAGAATACCTCATGCGAGTCCTTAGGGGCTTATGCGGGTGAAATAGTCCTATGCCGTGGTGCAGTAGATCACGAGGAAGTACCTCATGCGGGTCCACGGGGACTATCGGGTGAAATAGTCCCGGAGTAGGGGTGCTTATGGATCTGCGGCGAGTACCTGTCTTGATCCTAAGGCCCCTATTTTATGCAGTATTATATGTATATATATATATACTTGTCACCCTCATTGTTAGTAAGGCACAGTAAAAAGGTATTTTAATTGTCTTCCATGACTCCAGCTTACTTTTAGACTTGATATCATTATTACAGTATTTTCGACTTTACATACTTGGTACATATTGTGTCGACCCCCCCCTTGAGTGCGCTGCGTATCTGTGAGGTAAGCGATTGAGGATCCTCGTTAGGATCACTATTCCGGTGTCGGCTCCATTCCTCCGGATGACATTGTTTTAGTACGGATTTTCCACGATGCTATAGGCATTTTATACATTTAGGGGTATGGCGGGGCCCCGTCCCGCCAGTTGTTATCTTTAAGTGCAGTGGTCACATATGTATTTTGGGCTATAAGAACCGGTTGTATTATAAATACTTTGTTTAAGTATGTTTATGGAAAGCGGCTTATCGGTGGCGGATATGTTTACCCTTTTTATGAAGTTATGTGTTGTGTTATGTTCATTGCTATTCTCGACATATACGGCGGGGTACCAAGAGGTACTAGTCGCGGCCGAGTGGTCGTGACAAAAGTGGTATCGAGCGATTAGTCCTCGGAAAGTGTCCACGAGCCGTGTCTAGTAGAGTCTTGATTATCGGTGTGTCGTGCACCACATCTATAATCTGGAGGCTGCCGGATCGTTAGGAGTGGGTTCCCTTCTTTCACTCTCAGAGCGTGCAAGAGAGCTGAGTTATAGGTTGAGCCTCCTCTGATGTTTCCCTTTGTATCGATTATGCCTCGCAGTGCAACCGCGGCGAGAAGGGCAAAGCGTAGTGCCGCTAGTGGGACGCGGAGAGTCACGAGGCACGAGCCCGATCCCTTACGAAGATGATGTTTAGAGCGGCGAGTTCCACGTCGTCGCCGGCCTCAGCGAGTTCGGCGGCGGACGCGGCTCACGAGACCGCGATGCGAGCCTCGATCCCGGCCGAGGCACGATGCGAGATTACGAGAGCAGTTCGCCTCGACCAGCGATAGTGGCGGCGGCGCCAAGCGAGCGGCGGCTAACCCTAGAGCCGACAGTTTACGGATTCGGGATTTCTTGGGTTGTCACCCACCCGAGTTCTATGGTTCAAGATTTGATGAGGATCCGCAAGAGTTTGTCGGCGATTCTGACGGACCATGCAGTTCTTAGGGCCTCGGAGGCGATCTGTTATACTAGCTTCTTACGATTCTGCGATATTGCGTTGAACCGGTTTGAGTCATGGGTATTGTCGAGGGTGAGGATGCTCTTCCCGGTGATTGGGAGGAGTTCACGAGGCGTTCCTAGACCACTTCTTGCCCCCTGAGGTGAGGAGGGCCCGTGTAGATAGGTTCTTGACCTTGAGACAAGACGGGAGGACTATCAGGGAGTACAGCCTGGAGTTTGACTCCTTGGCCAGATATGCGCACACCATAGTAGCTGACATGGCAGACAGGGTTCATCGATATGTGATGGGGTTAGACCGTCACATGACTACTGCATGCTTGGGGGTGACTCTTCAGCCGGGGATGGATATTTCGGAGATGCGAGCATACGCGCGAGATTGAGGATAGAGAGCGAGATCGGCTAGATATGGGTCACCCCGAGGCCGGGGCAGCGAGGACTCGGGGCGGATCTCGGCGGCGGCCTCAGCGGCGAAATAGGTCCACATTCCGGCCCGGCCACGAGTGCTCCTTCTCGATTTCGGCGGGAGATCCGATCAGCGAGGTTATTCGAGGCGGTCGTGGCTCGGGACTTGAGCTTTCGAGGCAGAGACCAACACCAATCGAGACCACCTACCTCTCGGTGCGTTCGATGTGGTAGATCTCATCCGGGCGAGTGCCGTATGGGTTCTAGAGCGTGTTACTCTTGTGGCCAGCAGGGCCATCTAAAGAAGGATTGCCCGTCCTTAGGCAGCGGGAGCATTACGGTTCAGCCAGCGAGTGCATTCGGGTCTTCATCTTATGGCTAGACGCCCGGGCGAGGTACTTATGGGCGGCGGCGCGGCGAAGGTCGTGGCGGGTTCGATTCTAGCGGTCCTCAGAACCGCATTTATGCTATGTCGATCGGCGAGGACCGGGGCGTCCCGGATGTCGTCACAGGTACATTATTGGTTTCTTGCTGTGATGTATATGCTTTGATAGATCCAGGTTCTACCTTGTCCTACATATCTCCTCATATTGCCAGTAGAATAGGGATAGAGCCCGAGTCCATAAGACCTTTTGAGGTGGCTACGCCAGTAGGCGATTCAGTGGTAGCTGAGCGAGTGTATAAGGCTTGCCCCGTGATTATAGATAGTCGTCATACCCTAGCCGACTTGATAGAGTTGGATATGACGACTTTGGCGTGATTATGGGTATGGATTGGCTAGCATCTTGCTACGCCAATGTGGACGTAAGGAGAGACTAGTTCGGTTCGGTTTCGTGAGCCGTTATCGAGTGGAAGGGGAATACAGCGTCGCCGAGGGGTAAGTTTATTTCTTACCTCAAGGCTAGGAAGATGGTGCGGAAAGGGTATATCTACCATATGGTTCGGGTATTCGACATCGAGGTGAGGTCTGACCTTGATCGATGCGGTCGTTAGAGAGTTTCCAGACGTATTCCCAGATGAGCTTCCAGGTGTCCCTCCTGAGAGGGAGATTGAGTTTTGTATTGAATTGACGCCAGATACTCGACCGATATCTATTCCGCCATATAGGATGGCACCTGCCGAGTTGAAGGAATTGAAGGACCAGCTGAAAGACTTGCTGGAGAAAGGCTTTATTAGGCCAAGTGTTTCTCCCTGGGGAGCACCCGTGTTATTTGTAAAGAAGAAGGATGGGACGCTGCGTATGTGTATTGATTACAGGCAGCTGAACAAGGTAACTATCAAGAATAGATATCCCCTCCCCAGGATTGACGATTTGTTTGACCAGTTGCAGGGTGCAAAGTGTTTTTCCAAGATAGACTTGCGGTCTGGTTATCATCAAGTGCGAGTTAGAGAGATAGATATCCCAAAGACTGCATTCAGGACCCGGTATGGGCACTATGAGTTCAGGGTGATGTCGCGGTTTGACAGCGCCCAAAGCAGTATTCATGGATTTGATGAATAGGGTGTTCAGGCCATTCTTGGACATGTTCGTTATAGTTTTCATCGATGATATCTTGGTATATTCGCGCACAGCGAAGCATCTGATCATTTGAGAGGCGGTATTAGAGTCCTCGAGGCCGCGATTGTATGCCAAGTTCTCAAAGTGCGAGTTACGCTAGCCAGTGGCTTTCCTAGGGCATATTATCGGGCCGACGGTATTCGGGTTGATACAACTAAGATTGAAGCGATCAGACTTGGCGCACCACTACACAGCAGAGTGCGCGCTTTTGGGCACTTGCGGGTTATTATCGGAGGTTTGTAGAAGTTTGCTTCTATTTCAACAGATTGACTAAGTGACTCGAGCGGCTATGTTCGATGGGACGGATACTTGTGAGAAAGTTTCCGGTTGCTAAAGGAGAAGTTGGCGGCGCCCGATTCTTACTCTTCGGAGGGCTTAGATGGTTATGTGGTTTTTGTGACGCGTCAGGTGTCGGGCTTGGGTGCGTACTGATGCAGCACGGCAAGGTTATAGCTTATGCATCTCGACAGCTTAGGAAGCATGAGAAGAACTATCCCACGCATGACTTAGAGTTGGCGGCGATGATTCATGCCTTAAAGATGCAGGCATTATTTATATGGAGTTCATGTGGACATTTACGGACCACAAGAGTCTCGATACATCTTCGGCCGAGGAGAGTGAACTTGCGGCGGCGAGCGGTGGTTGGAGCTACTTAAGGATTATGGCGTTGATATTTTGTACCACCCGGGGAAGGCCGATGTAGTGGCGGATGCCCCTTAGTCGCGGTCGATGGGTAGTGCATGCGATGTTCGGAGAGAAGAGGGATATGGTCTGAGAGTTACATCAGCTAGCAAGCCTTGGGGTCCGTTTGGTTGATTCTTTTTTTAACGGAATTCGGGTTAGAGTGGTTGCCGAGCGTTCCATCGTCGAGGAGGTGAAGAAGCGGCGATATGAGGATCGATTTTGCAGCGCGATGCAGAGATGCAGCTCTCGAAGGAGAAGAGTCTATTTGAGGTGGCGCTGATGGGGTGCTAAGATTCGAGGCGGTTGTGTGTTCCGATGTGCGAGACTTCGTCGCGATTGCAGGGAGGCACCTGCGGTGCTCGTTATTCTATTCATCGAAGTCGACTAAGATGTACCATGACCTCGAATGCGTGTATTGGTGGGATGGCCTAAAGAGGGGCGTTGCGGAATTCGTGTACGCGTGCGAATTGTCAACGAGTTAAGATTGAGCACGAGGCGGTGGTCATTGCGAGCCATTGATATTCCAACTTGGAAGTGGGAGGTGATAAATATGGATTTTATCACAGGACTACCCACTCGGAGGAAGCGTGATTCCATTTGGGTGATTGTCGACAGATTGGCGAAATCGGCCCATTTTCTTCCGATCGAACGGCGTTCTCGGTGAGGACTATGCGGATTATATATTAGAGAGGTTGTGAGGCGCGAGTCGGTGTCGATTATATCGAGATAGAGAGCCCGGTTCTCGGCTAACTTACGGAGGTCTTTTGAAGGGATTAGGGACACAGTGAGTCTCGATGCGGCGTTTCATCCTCGAGACAGACGGACGGGCGAGCGCACTATCGAACAACGAGGATATCTTTGCGGGCTTGTGTTATTGATTTCGAGGGTAGTGGGAGGATCACTTGCCTCTTGTGGGTTGCTTATAACAACGGCTACCATTCCGGTATTCGGATGGCGCGCCTTATGAGGCCTTATACGGGAGGAAGTGCGAGTCGCGATAGGCTGGTTCGAGTGGGAGAAATTCGATTAGTCGGGCGGACTTAGTTCACAGGTGTGGATAAGGTGAAGCTTATCGGGAGGCGGTTATTAGCGGCTCAGTCGGCGAAGTATCACGGATCATCGGCGTCGACACTTGGAATTTGAGATAGATGATTGGGTTTTCTAAAGGTATCGCCCATGAAGGCGTGATGAGGTTTGGAAAGAAAGGAAGCTTAGCCCAAGTACGTTGGGCGTATCAGTTGTCAGTAAGGTAGGCAAGGTTACTATGAGTTAGATCTTCCGTCCGATTTGGAGGCGGTGCATCCAGTTTTTCATGTGTCTATGTTGCGGAAATGTATTGGAGATCCGTCTAGAGTGCACCCGATTCATGATGTCCAGGTGACAGAGGAGTTATCGTATGAGGAGAGTCCCATAGCGATACTCGATCGACAGGTTAGACGACTTCGGACGAAAGACGTGGCTTCCGTCAAGGTCCCGCGCGAACGCAACAGGAGGAAATGGCGTGGGAAGCAGAGGATGACATGATGAAGAAGTATCCTCACTTATTCCCTATACCTCCAGGTAACCTACTTTCCTGCTTGTTAGTTTTGATTTAGCATTTACGCTTCAGTATGTTGTGGCTCGTGGAGTTTCTTTTTGCAAAAGAATAGTTAAGAGGGTCTATGTCGACGTTGTGATTTGAGTAAGTCTAGAAGGAACATTCGGGACGAATGTTTCTAAGGGGGGGAGAATGTTATACCCCGTAGTTCTGACCCTACGTACGAGAGCGTACGAAAGTATGTAAGACTTAAATTTTTTAAGGATAGGTTGACGGATTGTTCCGGGCGGGTTTTAGTCAACTTTGAGGCGGGTTATGACCCGGTATATTGAGAGTTCCTAAGTGTTTCAAAGGCCTAGGGCGTAGTTCGTTGAGTCTGGATTCCAACGCAACCAACCGTTCGTCGATAGGGCGTCGGAGTAGGAAGTTATGAGAATTACAAGTTCGGCGCAATGACAGAAACGTGTTTGGACTAAGCGGCAGGCCGCGGCTCGGTGCGGCGCGGCGCCTAAATACGCAGGTCGCAGCGATTCTGAGCCGCGCGCAGGGCAGCAGGTCGCCACGAAAGATCGAGGATCTGCGGAGATTTGGCTGCGCCGAGGCGAGTTTTAGGCGGAAAAACTTAGGAAATCTGATTTTTGTTTTGAAAGAGGCCATGGGAAGGTGACAAGTGTCCCCATCTGATTTTCATTGCATGCAATATATTGACCAAGGCTTGGTCATTTTCTATCTTTCATCTTCACTCTCTCTCTCAAATTGCTCCTTCTCTCTAAACTTCCAAATCTCTCTAGAACCCCAAGAGAAATTCTAAGCCTAAGAAAAATCTGAAAGATAAGAGCAAGAAAAGGAAGCTTGTGGCTAGCTTGTTGGCATTGTTGTGGTAGTGTTCTTGGCAAGGAAGCTAGCAATATTTGGAATAAGTTTGGCTAAAACTTTAAGGTAACATTTCTTCCTTTAGAATTAGTTCTAGTGTTGCATGTTTAGAAGAAGGAACTTGTGATAGTAGATAATGCTCTTAGAATCATTGCATGCTAGAAATGTGGTTTGGATATGAAGAATGGGTTAAGAAGAGATTATGAGCATGTTGTAGCCTAAAACTACCTTAGAATTGTTAAGTAAATTGTTGTAGACTTATGGGACAGAATTTTGGGTATGTAATCCCTTTGAATTGTTGGTTTGATTGAGCCTTAAATGTGGCGTTTGGATGATAAATTCGACCTTGAGAAAGGTGGCAAAGTGAGTAGAAACAAAGGAAATCTTGCAATTTTCCATAGAATTTAGTGACTTAGAACTTGGATTGTTCTACTTTGAGATTAGAGGTTAACAAGCGTATCATGATTATTATAGGTTGAGATATTACTTGCGGTAGTTGAGCTTAGCAAGTGGATTGACCAAAGAGGTATGTGAAGCTTTCCTATCTCTTGAGCATGAATAGATGAAACTATGTAGTGCGGTGAGACGTCAAGATTTGGTGTTCTTACTTGTTTTGATTATAAAATGACTTGTCGTTTTAAAATGTATAAGTCCTTGATTAAGGGAAAAGTATGATTTTACTAAAGTATAGAGTTAATATAACAATTTTATGGGAAGTTGGTTTATTAGCTTCATAAAAGTTTAATGAGAAGAGATTTTACTCTAAGTAAGATAAGTATATGAAGAGGCAAATTGATTTAAAGGCATCAATTGCCCAAAGGCTTTTATGTATAAAGAAGAGTCACTTTTAAAAGAGTTGAAGCATGTAGTACTTGGGTTAAATTCCCGGGTTTGCTTTTTATTAAAGATATGGTTAAGTGCCTTAAGTAAACTATAATGAGAGGGTATATGAGCAAGATTAGTAAGTTATAAGTTTTCTTAACTTATTTATTATTATGATATGATGTGATTTGAGATAGGGTAAGAGTATGTCTGAGGGGCAAGCCCCAAGATCGTCATACCACCTCCTTCAGTGTAAGAGTATGTCTGAGGGGCCAACCCCAAGATCGTCATACCATCTGCTTCAGTGTAAGAGTATATCTGAGGGGCCAGCCCCAAGATCGTTATACCAGCTGCTTCAGGGTAAGAGTATATCTGAGGGGTAAGTCCCCAAGATCGTTATACCACCTGGTTCCGTGGATTTGCTACCCATGATGCGAGGAATACCTCATGCGAGTCCTTAGGGGCTTATGCGGGTGAAATAGTCCCATGCCGGCGGGTACAGCCGATGCGAGGAGTACCTCATGCGGGTCCACAGGGACCTATGCGGGTGAAATAGTCCCAGGAGTAGGGGGTGCTTATGGATACTGCAGGCGAGGTACCCTGTCTTGATCCTAAGGCCCCTATTTTATGCAGTATTATATGTATATATATATATACTTGTCACCCTCATTGTTAGTAAGGCACAGTAAAAAGGTATTTTAATTGTCTTCCATGACTCCAGCTTACTTTTAGACTTGATATCATTATTACAGTATTTTCCAGCTTTACATACTTGGTACATATGTGTCCGACCCTTCCTGGCCGCGTTCATGCCGCGGTAAGGTAAGCGATTGAGGATCCTCGTTCTTAGGATCACTATTCCGGTGTCGAAGCTCCATTCCTCGGACGCTTGTTGTTTTGGTACGGATTTTCCACGATGCTATAGGCATTTTATACATTCGGGTATGGCGGGCCCTGTCCGCCACGATTGTTATCTTTAAGGTCCGTGGTCACATATGTATTTTGGGCTATAAGAACGGTTGTATTATAAATACTTTGTTTAAGTATGTTTATGGAAAGCGACACTTATCGGTGGCGGATATGTTTTACCCTTTTTATGAAGTTATGTGTTGTGCTATGTTCATTGCTATTCTCTCGACATATACCGAGTGGTACCCGAGGGTACTAGTCGCGCCCCGGTCGGGTCGTGGCGATTATGATTTCATTCTGATGCCTTCATCGCTCACATACATGGTACATTCTTGACCTCGCCCGGAAGTGCGTTCATCGCCGCAGTTTAGGTAGTTGTTTGGTGATCGGCAGTGTAGGATCCTGCTCGGGGTTTTGGATAGCTCCTCTGTCCGGAGTTTATCTTTTGGTATATATCCTTGATGCAGGCTTTATGCAGTTTTGGGTACGGGGCCTTGTCCGTCATATTTTAGTTTAACTCCTGCAAGTGCGTATTCATATGTGGGATTGGACTCGTGTACGTGTAATGTCTTTTGTTTATGTATATGATATGGCGGCCTAGTCGGCTTTGCCTTATGCGTCGTTGGTTTTAAAAGAAAAAAAATATGAGTCATTATTAATTTCCGCAATATACTTAGTTGTTAAGGTAGCAGGTGCGGGTAGGGCACGATCCGCCCGAGGTTCGGGTGTGACAGAGTGGTATCGAAGCGATCGATCCTCGGAATGTTTACTGACCGTGTCTAGTAGAGTCTTGATTATCGGTGTGTTGCGCGCCACACCCATAAACAGAGGCTACATGACATTTAGAGTTGGTTTCTATTCTTCTCACTCTAGATCGTGCCATGTAGAAGCGTGTTAGTAAGATAATTCCTCTCGGCGTATTGTTGTGTTCTGATTATGCCTCGAGGGCAACACCGCCCGAAGGGCAAGGGTGTGGCGAGAGCTACTAGTCGACTCGGAGAGTTGATAGGGCTTATGCCGGGTTATACCGGATGTTGTTCGCGATCGAAGTTCTTCTTCGCAGTTTTGAGAACACGACACGAGCCTCTGATTTCTCGATTAGGGGCATACTTTAGGGTCATGAAGGAAGCCATTATGTTATTGACCAAGATAGCAATCTGCTTTCCTCATAGGAGGTTATTCGGCCCGATGCATGTGGGTGCGGGGATAGAGGCGGCGGAGATCTGCGTAGAGAGGCTAGACCGGTTGGTTATTCCGGTGAGTTCTTGGGCGAGTGCCTCGGCCGAGTGAGATATTCAACCCACCCAAGATATACCCCGCGACTCACGGTGGGAGTTTGGACCCACAAGGTATTTAGGAGCGGTCCCGAGCTCCAGGTCGAGGTTCTCGAGTAGCGAGGATTTTCTCGATCGAGGCCACCTATTCCTCGATGTATCGGATGTGGTAAGCGTCGTTCGGAAATGCCGTTATGGCACGGGTCTTTGTTTTTATTGTGGCGTCCGCCATATGAGGTATGTCCTTTTAGAAGGAGCAGGTGAGGTGGCTCGGCTATGAGGCCGATGGTTGGTTCCTTCCTCCACACGCAAGGCCCCCGAGCGGGTGTTGAGATGTTAGCGATCGTGGTAGAGGTCAGGGTGGAGTTTATAGTTCTGACGGTCTTTCGAACCGCATAGATGACGCGACTACTGGACAGGATCAGGAAGCAACATCGCCTAGGGTTACAGGTATATCTCGATTCTTTTGAATCTCACGTGCATTGTTAGATTCAGATTTTGCCCTATCATATATGTTTTCCCTGTATGGCTAGCAGTTATAAGTGATAGTACCCCAGAGGTAGGAATACTTTGATTAGTAATGTGAAAAGTAAGAATATTGACAAGAATGATAAGTGAACTGAGACTATAGTTGTGTAGAGTTCACAAGTTGTAATTGCCTCATGACAGTGTAAGACCAATAGGGAAGATTGTTCAGTAGAAATACTTTGGCTTATGTGACGAACCTCTAGTGAATAGGGGATAGGGTAAGAAGTACCTTGAGATAAGAGAGATTTATTTGACTAAGAGCGAGAAGTTAAGTATGGCGATGAGTCGGGTTATGGACTCATTTAGTCACCGATAGTATGGAATGGGGTGATGTCGATTAGAAATGGTCAGATTATGTGATAGGGTCACGAGGATGCAGGCCCAAGTCTAGTTGATTGTTATGCGAGTTCGTGGATCGTTTCCACCGAACTAGGTCGTAAGGACCGAGAAGAGCCTTAACGGAATGTAAGTAACTATATGGCCAAGTTTGGAGAGTAACTCGAGTTGGAGAATAGAAACAATATTTGAGATTTTATGCGTGTCTTAGATGAGTTTGAAATGCAGAAAGTATGACTAGTAAGGAAAGAAAGGAACCTCTGGGGATCCCGTGTTTGAGAGGCTGTAACCTTCGAGTTTTGTGAGAGAAGGACCACGGACGGAAGGTACATTGTTATGTTTACGTATGTTATGTGGTGGCCATGTGTGGCATCGTTGGTCTTGTGCATTTGATTGATAGGCATAGTATAGAGATTGTGCCGGAGTGTGTATAGCTTGGCAACCGACTAAGAACATTCGGGACGAATGTTTCTAAGGGGAAGAATGTTACACCGTAAGTCGGGACATGTATAAGAGAGATATGCGTAAGGAAAAAAGACTTGGAAATTAGTACGAAAGGAAGAATGGTTTTTCCGACGGAAAATCTTTTGGACGTCGGAAAGGAAAAATGTTCGTTGTTGAGAATTGGATTCTAAAAATGTATTATTTGAAGAGTATGGAACTTATTATTATTATGGAAATTTATTTTACGGATTTGGTCACGTGGGGCCCACCCGAGAATTTTACGTTTGTGGGGCCCACGAGGTTCTGAAATTTTATGGACGAATGAGAGGCGACACGTGGCACCCCACATGGCTTGGTCGAAATTTATGCAAGGGTTTAATGGTCATTGACCATCTTGGAAGATAAGTCTTGCGAAGCTTGATATTGTTGACAAGTCAAATTGTCCACCTAGGCGATCCAAGTGAAACTCATCCTAACCTCACATTTGTTTAAGTCTAAGCCCTCCATTTGTGTTATAAGTATACTACTAGTAGCAAGACTTGGCATTTTACACTTAGAAAAATTTGAGAACCTTGTGCTAGCTTGAAGAAGCTCTCGGGTTTGCGATAGTCCCACACAAAAATTTGTAGTTTTGATCCATTAGCCACAAGACTTTAACCCAATGTCCCTTAGGGTATTGTAAGGATATCTCAATAGAAAGATTTCGAAAACGATTTTTACGTTAGTCATGGCGGAAACTAAGGAGTTCTTGACTTTGAAGTTGGAACTTGAAGATGGAGTTCTTCATAGGCCTCTAGGAGTGCTTGGGCGGATTGGAACCTAAGGAAAGGAGCTAAGAATTGCTAAGGCGCGACTTTGAAATCTTGGAAATTTTAAGGGCTTGGAAAGGTATAAATTTTGTCGTTTTAGCAATTAAGTTTACTTATTGATTGTAGCTTTGGATATTGCAAGCATGAGTTAATTATTATGTAGTTGGATATGTTTATTGGCTATTGGAACCCTAATCCGAAACTAGCATGTTTAGCCTTAAGTTTGGAAATTCAAGTTGATTATTCGTTTAAGTCGCATGTTGTGTAGGAAGGAAATTGTAGTTGTTGAAGTTGTGTATGACTATATAACATGTTAGACCCTAGAACTTGGAATTTGAAAAGGATTGGAAAAGACTTTGAATTGTTAGTATGTAGTTAGTAGAATGGCTTGGAGTTTTAAGCTATTTTGTATGAATTGTGGGCGGAATTTTTTCACGTATTGTTAGGCGTGTAATCCCCTTTGTTTGGTTGTTGTTTGGAGCCTTAAATGTGGCTTGTTGGTTATTGTATTCGGCTTGAAAAGGTGGCAAAGTGAGTAGAAACAAAGGAAGTCTTTGCCGATTTTCCGTAGAATGGAGACCAAATACTTAGTATTATTCTCGTTAGAGACTAGAAGATTGATAGTCTTGTTGTGACCATTATAGGTTGAAACTGCGTGCAGCGTATTCGGCAGCTTGAGGAATTAGAAAAGGTATGTGAACTATCTCCTCTTCTAGCATGATTCCTTAGAATAAAGAAAGTAAGTTCTACTCCTTGAATGATCCATTCCTTGCTTATATTTGGATTGCCTAAAATAGAATTAGTTCTATGTACTTCCTTGAGTGTACTTTGATGTTTAAATTGTAAGTAGTATAATCCATTTCCTTAGGGAAGTTTGGATTCTTAAAAGTGAAGGTATTTTTCTTAAAGTACATAGAGACTTGAAAAGGAAGTGGTTTCCAAATCTTTTGGCTAGTGCCTTAGTTCTAAAACCTAAAGGTCATTATAATGACTTTAGGGGGAGTCAAAGGAGTGATTTACTTAGTTGATTTAAAAGAGGAGAAATGACATGATTTAAGAGAAGTAACTTGCGTTAAGTGCGATTACTTGAGGTTTAAAAGTAGAAGAAAACTTGTTTTCTAACTATTAAGAGACTTGGAGTATTTTTGAAAGTTAAGAACTTGATTTGTAAGTATGTGATACTTGGTTTTAATAGTATAAGTCTCTTGGTCATTGAAGGAATGGATATGTCTAAAATCATAAAGGGTTATAACGGCTTTTTGGGAAGTTGGTTATAACGGCTTTATGAAAGATTTAGAAAGTTGTCTATTTTGATAAAAGGGCATAAGTTGCCAAGATTGTGAAAATTTGGAGTTACTTGATTTCAAGACTTGAAATGAGTTTTCTAAAAGTGTAGTAACTTACTTTGAAAAATAGACACGCCTGATACTACGTGTTAGTATCTTGGGGCTTTACATGTAGCGAGTCTTTATAAAAGAATGTACGTACGTAGTACTTTGGCTTGATAAATTGAGAATTTGTCTAAGTGTGCCTTGATAAGTACTTTGACTTGTTAAAAGAGAATTATTCTATGTATGCCTTGATTAGTACTTTGGCTTGATAAATTGAGAATTTTTCTATTTGTGCGGATAAGTACTTTGGCTAGTTAAATGAGAATTTATTCTATTTGTGCCACGATAAGTACTTTGGCTTGTTAAATGAGAATTTATTCTATTTGTGCCTGATAAGTACTTTGGCTAGTTAAATGAGAATTTATTCTATTTGTGCCTGATAAGTACTTTGGCTTGTTAAATGAGAATTTATTCTAATTGTGCCTGATAAGTACTTTGGCTTGTTAAATGAGAATTTATCCTATGTGTGCCTTGATAAGTACTTTGGCTTGGTTAATTGAGAACTTGCCTATATGTCTTTGGTAATAGCCTTTGAGTGAAGTATTATGTTTTATTAAGTTCTTGCGACTCTCGGTTGAAGAAGGTCTGTCTTGTTGTAAGTTCTTGGGACGCACTGAAGCGGTGATGTGGATTCCACGTATGCTTAGATTCTTGGTAGCACTGGGTTAAATTCCGGATTTTTATAGAAGACATGGTAGTGCTTATGTCTTGTTTGATGGTCACGAGATAGGGTAAGAGTATAAGTGAGGTAAACCCCAAGACTGTACCACCTTCTCCGAGGTAAGAGTATAAGTGAGGGTAAACCCCAAGACGCACGCACCACCCGCTTTATGTGTTGTTTGGCCAGGTTGAGATAGGGTAAGAGTATAATTGGCGGCAAGCCCCGAGGCGTTATACCACCTTCTCCAGGGGTAAGAGTATAAATGAGGGCAAGCCCCAAGGCGTTATACCCCGCTACCACCTCCTTCGTGGTCGAGTATAAATGAGGGTAAACCCCAAGGCGTTATACCACTGTTCGCTTGCCTACTCGCCAGCGTCTGATTTAGAACACAGTGGGACTTGGTGTTCATGTATGCCTATTGGTGCTATGTTATATCATGGATCAAGTGATGAGGCGATCCCGGGCATGATTGATATTATGGGCGAGACCCGTAGTTATATTTGAGTAGTGACTTTGAGGCTGCGTCCACGACTTGATATGACTGCTTGTATTGTATCTTGTAGGTTGGCTATCATACATGTCTCTGCTTTGTTTAGATCATTATGATTTCATTACGCATTTCATCGCTCACATACATGGTACATTCTTCGTGATCGACCTCCTTCGGGCCGTTCACGCCGCAGTTTAGGTACGTTGTTTGGTGATCGGCGGTGTAGGATCCTCGCCGGGGTTTTGGATAGCTCCTCTGTCCGTGAGTTTATCTTTTGGTATATATCCTTCAAGCATGTGCTTTGTACAGCTGGGTACGGCGGCCTTGTCGTCGTATTTCGATTTAACTCCTGAAGTGCAGATTCATATGTAGGATTGGACTCGTACGTGTAATGTCTTTTGTTTATGTATATGATATGGCGACTAGTCGGCTTTGCCTTGTACGTCGTTGGTTTTAAAAGAAAAAAATATGAGTCATTATTAATTTCCGCAATATACTTAGTTGTTAAGGTAGCGAGGTGCCTGTGTAGGGCACCGCCACGCCCGGGTTCGGTGTGACAGAGTGGTATCGAGCGATACCTCGGAATGTTTACAGACCGTGTCTAGTAGAGTCTTGATTATCGGTGTGATGCGCGCCACACCCATAAAAAGGAGGCTACATGACATTGAGGAGTTGGTTTCTATTCTTCTCACTCTAAGATCGTACATGTAGCCGTGTTAGTAAGATAATTCCTCTCCGACGTATTGTTGTGTTCTGATTATGCCTCCGCGAGAGGGCAACAACGCCCGAGGCGGGCAAGGTGTGGCAGAGCTACTAGTCGACTCGAGAGAGTTGATAGGGCTTATGCCTGAGTTATACCGGATGTTGTTCGCGATGGGCGAAGTTCTTCTTCGCGAGTTTTGAGAACACAAAGACCAGAGCCTCAGCTTCGCCAGGGCATACTTTAGTGGTCATAAAGGAAGCCATTATGTTATTGACCAAGATAGCAATGTCGCGCTTTCTCAATAGGAGGTTATTCGCCAAGATGCACAGTGGGTACAGAGGATAGAGGCCGCCACGAGATCTGCGTAGAGGCTAGGACCGGTTGGTTATTCCTGAGTTCTTGGACGAGCCGCCTCAGAATGAGTGAGATATTCAACCCACCTACCCAAGATATACCCCGCAGCCACAGGTGGGAGTTTGACCCCACAAGGTATTTAGGAGCGGTCCGAGCTCCAGGTCGAGGTTCTCGGAGTAGCAGAGGATTTTCGATCGAGGCCACCTATTCCTCGGTGTATCGGATGTGGTAAGCGTCATTCGGGAAATGCCGTTATGGCACGGTCTTTGTTTTTATTGTGGCGATCCGCCATATTCTCGAGGTATGTCCTTTTAGAAGCACCGGTGAGTGGCTCACCATGAGGCCGATGGTCGTTCCCTTTCCTCCACAAGGCCCCCTGCAAGGTGTTGGATGTTAGCGATCGTGGTAGAGGTCGGGTGGAGTTTATAGTTCCGACGGTCTTTCAACCGCATAGATGACGCGACCATCGGGCAGATCGAAGCAACATCGCCAGTGGTTACGTGTATATCTCGATTCTTTTGAATCTCACGTGCGTTGTTAGATTCAGATTTTGCCCTAAGATATATGTTTTCCCTGTATGGCTAGCAGTTATAAGTGATAGTACCCCAGAGGTAGGAATACTTTGATTAGTAATGTGAAAAGTAAGAATATTGACAAGAATGATAAGTGAACCGAGACTATAGTTGTGTAGAGTTCACAAGTTGTAATTGCCTCATGACAAAGACCGATAGGAAGATTGCAGTAGAAATACTTTGGCTTATGTGGACGAACCTCTAGTGAATAGGGGATAGGGTAGAAGTACCTTGAGATAAGAGAGATTTATTTCGGACTAAGAACGAGAAGTTAAGTGTGACGATGAGTCGGGTTATGGACTCATTTCGAGTCACCGATAGTATGGAATGGGGTGATGTCGCTAGAAATGGTCCCGCATGTGATAGGGTCACGAGGATGCCAGCCCAAGTCTAGTTGATTGTTATGCGAGTTCGTGGACGCGTTCCACCGAACTAGGTCGTAAGGACCGGTAAGAGCCTTAACGGGAATGTAAGTAACTATATGGCCAAGTTTGGAGAGTAACTCGAGGATTGGAGAATAGAAACAATATTTGAGATTTTGTCGTGTACTAGATGAGTTTGAAAGACGAGAAAGTATGACTAGTAAGGAAAGAAAGGAACCTCTAGGGGATCCCGTGTTTGAGGAGACTGTAACCTTCGAGTTTTGTGAGAAGGGACCACGGACGGAAGGTACATTGTTATGTTTACGTATGTTATGTGGTGGCCATGTGTGGCATCGTTGGTCTTGTGCATTTGATTGATAGGCATAGTATGTAGATCTTGTCGCAGTGTATACTTGGCAACCGACTAAGAACATTCGGGGACGAATGTTTCTAAGGGGGGAAGAATGTTACACCCCGTAAGTCCAGGACATGTATAAGAGAATGTACGTAAGGAAACAAGACTTGGAAATTAGTACGAAAGGAAGAATGGTTTTTCCGACGGAAAATCTTTCGGACGTCGGAAAGGAAAAATGTTCGTTGTTGAGAATTGGATTCTCAAAATGTATTATTTGAAGAGTATGGAACTTATTATTATTATGGAAATTTATTTTTACGGATTTGGTCACGTGGGGCCCACCCGAGGAATTTTACGTTTGTGGGGCCCACGAGGGTTACGAAATTTTATGGACGAATGAGAGGGCGACACGTGGCACCCCCACATGGCTTGGTCGAAATTTATGCAAGGGTTTAATGGTCATTGACCATCTTGGAAGATAAGTCTTGCAAGCTTGATATTGTTGACAAGTCAAATTGTCCACCTAGGCTTGATCCAAGTGAAACTCATCCTAACCTCACATTTGTTTAAGTCTAAGCCCTCCATTGTGTTATAAGTATACTACTAGTAGCAAGACTTGGCATTTTACACTTAGAAAAATTTGAGAACCTTGTGCTAGCTTGAAGAAGCTCTCCGGTTTTCCAATAGTCCCACACAAAAATTTGTAGTTTTGATCCATTAGCCTCAAGACTTTAACCCAATGTCCCTTAGGGTATTGTAAGGATATCTCAATAGAAAGATTTCGGAAAAAACGCATTTTTACGTTAGTCGCATGGAAACTAAGGGAGTTCTTGACTTTGAAGTTGGAACTTGAAGATGGGTTCTTCATAGGCCTCTAAGGAGTGCTTGGAGCGGATTGGAACCTAAGGAAAGGAGCTAAGAATTGCTAAGGCGCGACTTTGAAATCTTGGAAATTTTAAGGGCTTGGAAAGGTATAAATTTTGTCGTTTTAGCAATTAAGTTTACTTATTGATTGTAGCTTTGGATATTGCAAGCATGAGTTAATTATTATGTAGTTGGATATGTTTATTGGCTATTGGAACCCTAATCAGGAAACTAGCACGTTTAGCCTTAAGTTTGGAAATTCAAGTTGATTATTCGTTTAAGTCGCCGCATGTGTAGGAAGGAAATTGTAGTTGTTGAAGTTGTGTATGACTATATAACATGTTAGACCCTAGAACTTGGAATTTGAAAAGGATTGGAAAAGACTTTGAATTGTTAGTATGTAGTTAGTAGAGAATGGCTTGGAGTTTTAAGCTATTTTGGATGAATTGTGGGGCGGAATTTTTTTCACGTATTGTTAGGCGTGTAATCCCCTTTGTTTGGTTGTTGTTTGGAGCCTTAAATGTGGCTTGTTGGTTATTGTATTCGCCTTGAAAAGGTGGCAAAGTGAGTAGAAACAAAGGAAGTCTTGCCCGATTTTCCGTAGAATGGAGACCAAATACTTAGTATTATTCTACGTTAGAGACTAGAAGATTGATAGTCTTGTTGTGACCATTATAGGTTGAAACTTCTACGCAGCGTATTCGGCAGCTTGAGGAATTAGCCGAAAGGTATGTGAACTATCTCCTCTTCAGCATGATTCCTTAGAATAAAGAAAGTAAGTTCTACTCCTCAATGATCCATTCCTTGCTTATATTTGGATTGCCTAAAATAGAATTAGTTCTATGTACTTCCTTGAGTGTACTTTGATGTTTAAATTGTAAGTAGTATAATCCATTTCCTTAGGGAAGTTTGGATTCTTAAAAGTGAAGGTATTTTTCTTAAAGTACATAGAGACTTGAAAAGGAAGTGGTTTCCAAATCTTTTGGCTAGTGCCTTAGTTCTAAAACCTAAAGGTCATTATAATGACTTTAGGGGGAGTCAAAGGAGTGATTTACTTAGTTGATTTAAAAGAGGAGAAATGACATGATTTAAGAGAAGTAACTTGCGTTAAGTGCGATTACTTGAGGTTTAAAAAGTAGAAGAAAACTTGTTTTCTAACTATTAAGAGACTTGGAGTATTTTTGAAAGTTAAGAACTTGATTTGTAAGTATGTGATACTTGGTTTTAATAGTATAAGTCTCTTGGTCATTGAAGGAATGGATATGTCTAAAATCATAAAGGTTTATAACGGCTTTATGGGAAGTTGGTTATAACGGCTTTATGAAAGATTTAGAAAGTTGTCTATTTTGATAAAAGGGCATAAGTTGCCAAGATTGTGAAAATTTGGAGTTACTTGATTTCAAGACTTGAAATGAGTTTTCTAAAAGTGTAGTAACTTACTTTGAAAAATAGACACGCCTTGATACTACGGTGTTAGTATCTTGGGGCTTTACATAGAAAGGAGTCTTTTATAAAAGAATGCGTCACGTAGTACTTTGGCTTGATAAATTGAGAATTTGTCTAAGTGTGCCTTGATAAGTACTTTGACTTGTTAAAAGAGAATTATTCTATGTATGCCTTGATTAGTACTTTGGCTTGATAAATTGAGAATTTTTCTATTTGTGCTGATAAGTACTTTGGCTAGTTAAATGAGAATTTATTCTATTTGTCCTGATAAGTACTTTGGCTTGTTAAATGAGAATTTATTCTATTTGTGCCCGATAAGTACTTTGGCTAGTTAAATGAGAATTTATTCTATTTGTGCCCGATAAGTACTTTGGCTTGTTAAATGAGAATTTATTCTAATTGTGCCCGATAAGTACTTTGGCTTGTTAAATGAGAATTTATCCTATGTGTGCCTTGATAAGTACTTTGGCTTGGTTAATTGAGAACTTGCCTATATGTCTTTGGTAATAGCCTTTGAGTGCAAGTATTATGTTTTATTAAGTTGCCGCGACTCGGTTGAAGCGGTCTACCGTCTTGTTGTAAGTTCTTGGGACGCATCGCGGTGATGTGGGATTCCACGTATGCTTCAATCTTGGTAGCACTGGGTTAAATTCGGATTTTTATAGAAGACATGGTAGTGCTTATGTCTTGTTTGATGGTCAGTCGAGATAGGGTAAGAGAGTATAAGTGAGGGTAAACCCCAAGACGCTGTACCACCTTCTCCGTGGTAAGAGTATAAGTGAGGGTAAACCCCAAGACGCCGTACCACCGCTTTATGTGTTGTTTGTGGCCGGTTGAGATAGGGTAAGAGTATAATTGAGGCAAGCCCCAAGACGTTATACCACCTTCTCCGTGGTAAGAGTATAAATGGCGGGCAAGCCCCAAGACGTTATACCGCTTTACCACCTCCTTCGTGGTCGAGTATAAATGAGGGTAAACCCCAAGACGTTATACCACTGCTCGTTTACTGCCAGCGTCTGCTTTAGAACACAGTGGGACTTGGTGTTCATGTATGCCTATTGGTGCTATGTTATATCATGGATCACGGTGAGGAAGATCCCACGCATGATTGATATTATGGGCGAGACCCATAGTTATATTTGAGTAGTGACTTTGAGGGCTGCGTCCACGACTTGATATGATCGCTTGTATTGTATCTTGTAGGTTGGCTATCATACATGTCTCCGCTTTGTTTAGATCGTTATGATTTCATTACGATTTCATCGCTCACATACATGGTACATTCTTCGCATCGACCTCCTTCGGGTGCGTTCACGCCGCAGTTTAGGTACGTTGTTTGGTGATCGCAGCGGTGTAGGATCCTGCCGGGGTTTTGGATAGCTCCTCCGTCCAGAGTTTATCTTTTGGTATATATCCTTCAAGATGTGCTTTATGCAGTTTTGGGTACGGGGCCTTGTCCGTCATATTTCGATTTAACTCCAGAGTCCGTATTCATATGTGGGATTGGACTCGTGTACAGTGTAATGTCTTTTGTTTATGTATATGATATGGCAGCCTAGTCGGCTTTGCCTTGTACGTACGTTGGTTTTAAAAGAAGAAAAAATATGAGCTGTTATTAATTTCCGCAATATACTTAGTTGTTAAGGTAGCAGGGTGCCCAGGTAGGGCACCAGTCACGGGCCCGGGGTTCGGGGTGTGACACATCTATTCCCCCCCCCCCCCCCAAAAAAAATACCAAACCCTAAACCTAAATATCTACCCTATAAATAAAACACTACCCTCATTCTAATTTGGACCTTCAGCCGCACATCACCCTTTCTCCCTCAGTTTTGCACACCTCCCGTAGACCATCCCTCCATCGGAGCTCGGAGCTCCGGTGAAACCCCTCTTCCCGTCGGAGGCCCAATGCCGCTTCTTATAGTCAGTAACACATACACATGGAGGAAGAGAAAGACATATATTGATTTCCACCCAAAGATCGTTTCTTTTCCATTCCTCTTACTGTTTTGAATTGATGCTTAAATGCCCCAAAAATCAAGACTAAATAATTTAAATGTGGATGGGTTCATAGGGTCCGGGTATCGGTTTCGGATCCGAGTACCCGATCTCTATTTTTCGGAATTGGAATCGGACCCGACATTTATCAGTTCCTAATTTTATTATCCGAAACCTACCCGTTAGTGTCGGTTCCGATCGGGTATCTTGGTATCATGTACCCGTGCTCACTCCTAGCTTATATCATTATAGTTGGTGTACGCAAGTTAAACTTTGAGATGTAAGCATAAATTCTAGTGCTTATATCATTATAGTTGCATAGAACTTATGCCTTGTTCGGCGTAGTTCTTTAGAAATTAATTTAACCGGCATAAGTTGTGTAGTAACTATTTCACAAAGCAAGATTTTATATAATTATGTCTATTCGGACAAAGTTCATGGGCAAGATTTTATATAATTATTAATTTTATATAATTAGTGTTTGTTTTTGTTTGGTGTTGGTGTAAGTATGTTAGTGTTTAATGAATAGGGTTGTTTAATTAATGAAATTGCACTGCCTTGTATAAGAGGGCCAAAAAATAACATCGTGGGATGGGAGTAGTTTCGTCACAAAAAAATCATTAAATGTATAAGAGGGCCAAAAATTAAAGACCAGCCCCTATGAAGGACAATACACACACAAAAAACTTTTGACAATCTATGATCCAATGAGATCATGACAATGATATTCACATAGTGGGCCCCCATTTCACCCGTGAGCAATGAATTAGGAGAATTTTAGGCCCATGATCATACTAGATTTTTAGTTCTTCATTATGGCCCCAACAATTAATGATTTCACGCGTTTGAGCCCTTACAACTTTTCTATATGTCGATCTAATAGGACACAGAAATATAATGCACACATGCTAGAGCGGATGCAGATTTTAAGTGACGAGTATGTATTTTTATTTGAATTCTTAAAATTCATATATTGTGGAACAGAGGGAGTATTATTCACTACTTTTCCCACATAGGTGGTACTAGATTTATACTAATTTAATAAATGTACTACGTCTATCAAAAACTATTTCTCCACCTCCATAAAAATAGAAGTAAAGTCTGTATACATTGTATTCATTCTAAACTTTACTTGTGTGATTACATTGAATATGTTATTGTTGTACTACTTAATTATGAAATTTTGACGGCCGAATTGGATTTGGATTCAAAATCTAACTCAGCATCAGCACTAGGCCTAGTGCTGACTTGTAAATATATTGCTTGCAGAATCCAATGAAATCAATACACGTCACATTACGATGTAATTTTTATAAAAAAATAAAAAGCACAAAATGACAAAATTAAATTAAATATAAAAGAAACGGTCCCCAAAAGGTGACACAGAACAGTTGGGCTAGTACCTTTTCTAAAAAAAACAAAATAACACACAGAAAATAATGTCAAATAATTGGGCTGGGCCTTCACCACCCTGCCATCAATGTGACCCAAACATGTGTTTCGACATTGGGGTTTTTACCCAATTTGGTGGAAACACTTGGATTTTTAGTGGAAGTGGGCTCCACGTAAGCGCCTTGTGTCTACTCATGTTTAATTTAGCAGCCCACTTGTCATCTTACTTAGCATTGGTCAACATGCACCTTCATTTTTTTATCGGAGTGTGACATGCCGCAAATTCTTTTAAAAGAGCAGGGTATCTTATATAGGTGGTGCATCTGTGTTGTTGAAATATTCATGTCTCCAACATTTCGCATGTCTTCAACTTACTCAGTGAAATCTCATAACGTGGTTCTGGGAAGGATATAGTATACGTAGACCTTATCTCAACCTTGAGAGGTAGAGAAGTTGTTTCCGAAAAACCATCGCCTCAAGAGAAATCATAAAAATGTCAGATAAGGACAAGAAATTCAAAACAGTATGTAAATGAAAACAACGAAAGCGACTAAGCCATGATAAATTAGTGAGAAAAATGAGCAGTAGCTACCACATATAAAATAAGATAATCGAAGTACAAAAAATAACAGATAGTAACAAAAATCAAAGGACAAAAAATTATAGAGCAATACTGCGACTACTAGTATGGAAGGATAAATGAGACTACCTACTAGTCGTCTACCCTAATATGAGTACTTCATGACCTCCTATCTAATGACATATCCTCGGTAAGCTAGAACTGTACTATGTTTTTCCTAATCATCTCTCTACAATACTTCTTCGGCCTACGTCTACCTCTTCTAAAACCGTCTATAGCCAACCTCTCACACCTCCGCATTGGGGCCTCTGTGTCTCTCCTCTTCACATGCCCAAATCATCTCAGTCTCGCTTCCCGCATCTTGTCCTCCACCGAGGTCACTCTCACATTGTCCCGAAAAACTTCATTCATAATCATATTTCTCCTATTGTGCCCACACATCTATCGCAGCATTCTCATCTCTGCAACTTTCATCATTTGAACATGAGATATCTTAATTGGTCAACACTCCGCTACATACAACATAATCGTTCTAACCACCACTTTGTAAAACTTGCCCTTAAATTTTTGTGGCACCTTCTTATCACACATCACTCTAGAAGCGAGCCTCCATTTCATCCACCATGCACCAATACGATGTGTGACATCATCATCAATTTTTTTTGTTTCCTTGAATAATAGACCAAGGTACTTGAACTACTTTTCTTCTGGATGGCCTGGGTACCAAGCCCCACTTACATGCCAGCCTCATGTGGTGTGTCACTTAACTTGTATTTCAAGTCTTAGTCTTACTCAACTTGAACCCTTTAGACTTCATAGTCTGTCTCCAATCCTCCAATATAGTGTTAACTCTGCTGCAAGTCTCGTCAATCTGAACTATGTCATCCGTGAATAAAATACACCATGGCACCTCACCTTGTATTTGTCGCATCAATCCATCCATCACCGTGGTAAATAAATATTGGCTAAGAGTTGATCCCTACTACAACCCCATCACACTTGGAAACTGTCTTGAGTCTCCTCCTACCATTCTTACCCTAGTCTTGGCTCCATCATGCGTGTTCTTGATCGCCTTAATATACGCCACAGGTACACCTCTAGCCTCCAAGCATCTCTATAGAACCTCTCTTGATACTTTATCGTAAGTCTTTTCTATGTCAATAAATACCATGTGTAAGTTCTTATTCCTCTCTCTATACTGTTCCACCAACCATCAACGGGCATGAATCCATACTAATTTTCTGAAATTGACACGCATTTCCTCACTCTCATCTCCACCACCATTTCTCACACTTTCATAGATTAATACCTCTATAGTTGTTGCAGCTCTGGATATCGCTCTTGTTCTTGTACAAAGAAATCATTGTACTTCACTTTCGTTCTTCGTGCATTTTAGTCATCTTAAAATAACATTAAAGAATCAAGTCAACCACTCCAAATCTGCCCTACCTGCGATATTTCACAATTTCCTAAGAATCTCGTCAAGCCTAATCGCTTTTCCCTACGCATCCTAAAAGCATCACTCTTAACATCCTAAACCTGAATACTCCTATAATACCCAAAATTGTGATGCCTCTCGGAGTGCTCCAGATCACCTAACAAAATGTATCTGTCCTCTTCTTTGTTCAAGAGTTTATGGAAGTATGATTGTCATCTCTGTCTAATGAGAGCTTCTTCCACCAATATTTTGTCATGTTGGTCCTTGATGCACTTCACTTGACCCAAATCACGTACCCTTTTCTCCCTTGCCTTGGCTATCCTGAACAACATTTTATCCTATCATTTGTCCTCTAGTTATGCATGTTGGCATTCAAAATCTGTCGTTTTAGCCTCCAAAATCGCCAACTTCTCCTCCTTCCTCGCCATCTTATATAGTTCCATATTCGTCCACTTTTTCACCTTATCATTGCTTTCTACCAACTTCGCATATGTCACCTTATTTGCTTCCACCTTCCCTTGAACTTCTCCATTCCACTACTAGTCCTGTTTGATGTTCACCTCGGCTAACTCTTGAGACCCCTAACACATCTCTAGCTCTAGTTACTTCTCTAATACAACTGGTCGTCCCATCCTACATACTGATCGTATTCGCATTACTCTCTCAAGTCTATGTAGTCGTCAACTCCACCCCCCCCCCCCCCCCTCATCTCTAGAGCACCAGTCATGGTTGCACTTCCCCATTTTATCCTAGGTCGGTCATCCACGACCTCTTTCTTCTTCATCATCTTGATCTCTAGATCTATTACTAAGAGCTTATGTTGGATTGTAAGGTTCTCGCTCGGAATAACTTTACAGTCTTTACAAATACCTTTATCATCAGTTCTAAGGAGTAAAAAGTCAAATATGAGTCTTAGACACCGAACTACGAAAGATTACCAAGTTCTTCTCCTTCTTTAAAAAACTTGAATTGGCAAACCTTTGCTAAATCCAAAAGTGAGATTCTTCCTTCGTTCATGTCCCCAAAGCCAAAACCTCCATACACATCGTCAAAATCCCCTGAAATTGACACTATGTGCCCATTAAAATCTCCTCACATGAATAACTTTTCATTGGGTGGTATACCTCACACCATCTCGTCCAAATCCTCTCAAAAGCTATTTTTCTCCTCCACATCCAAGAACGCTTGCGGCGCGTAAGCACTAATAATGTTCAAAGTGAACCCTCCAACGACCAACTTAATCGACATCATCCTATCATTGACTCTCCTAACCTCTACCACCTGATTTATTAGCTCACTAGCTACTAAAATGTCTACCACATTCCACCTCCTTAACTTTAGGTCCTACCCAATATACAATATACAAAATTACACAATATACCATTTTGTCAAAATTCATCAATCATCATATATATATTAAATTTGGATAAAAAATAAAGGGAAATATATAAGCTTAGTCATTTAATATGAATACATATTTCCCTTAAAATAGTGCAATCTAGTAAGGACTTGGGAGTGGTAGAAGTAGCACTCTTGATCATATTTTGATTTGAGAACTAGTCATTCTTATAGAGTTTTAAATTTCATAATATCATGAAATTTCACTAGTGAAATTTAAAACATATGACAGTGATTATTTTTCAATTAAATCGATTAAATGATTATTTGTGAATTTTACCTCATGGAGTGATATCTACATAGTGAGCCAATCCCATGCGAAGAAATTGCACGATTTGACCTTCAAATAGGCTGGTCTTTAATTTTTGTCTTTCAAAATCGAACTTATTATTAGCGGAACATAAGTTCTTTAAGAGTTCCGGCATAATTTGTATGATATTATGATGAAAAAATATAAATTTATATCTGCGAAAAAGTTATCTGCCTCTATTGGTAAATAT
This sequence comes from Przewalskia tangutica, assembly GCA_029844215.1. Taxonomy (NCBI): domain Eukaryota; kingdom Viridiplantae; phylum Streptophyta; class Magnoliopsida; order Solanales; family Solanaceae; genus Przewalskia; species Przewalskia tangutica. The sequence continues at coordinate 123,558,746 of CM056723.1, forward strand.
TAAAGATCAGCACAATTTAGGGGTGAAAGTGCAAATTGTAAGATGATATTAATCTCCCTTGGGGAGTCTTTCACTAATATCAAAGTATATATAGAGTACAATGTTCATCCCTTATACAATAGGAACCCTAAGCCTATACAAAAGAGGAATCATAGTCTTATCATAATTATATTTACACAATATATGGAAATATTCTAATTATGGGTAGGGAATAATATTATTTCTATTTACACGTTTACACACCCACTCAGTCGGAGCGGGAGGAGGCCGGATGCTGAGTCTGGATCTGAAGTCAAGAAATAACTGTCTGGAAGTCCTTTGGTAAATATGTATGCATACTGATAGGATGATGGAAAATGTAACACTCTGACATGGCCTAGCGCAACTTTCTCATGAACGAAGTGTAGGTCTATCTCAATATGCTTGGTTCGCTGATGTTGAACTGGATTATGAGAAAGATAGATTACAGAAATGTTATCACAATACACAATAGATGCATGACGCAAAGGTCACTGAAGTTCTAACAGTAAATTTCTGAGCCAATAAATCTCAGCTACTACATTTGCAATGCCTTTGTACTCAGCCTCGACACTGGAGCGAGATAGGGTAACCTGTCGCTTGGCAGACCAAGAAATCAGATTATCCCCTAAGAAAACACAAAAGCCGGAGGTGGAGCGTCGCGTGTCCGGACACCCTACCTAATATGCATCTGTATATGAAAGCAACATGTTTGGTGCAGAGGGGTATATGTACAGACCATAATCAATAATGCCCTTAATGTATCGAATGATACGTTTAGAGCAGTGAAATGAGACTCCCTGGGGGCATGCATGAAATAACACACCTGCTGAACAACATCAGCTATGTCTGACCTGGTGAAGGTGAGATACTGAAGTGCACCTGCAAGACTCCTATACAGAGTAGGATCAGATACTGGAGCACCATCCATGGCTCTGAGCTTATATTTGGAATCAACTAGAGTAGACACCTCTTTGCAGTTCGTCATCTTAGCCCTGTACACAATCTCTTCTGCATACGTACGATGACACAAGAACATATGATTGGCAGATCTGGTCACTGATATCCCCAAAAAGTAACTCAACTTCCCCAAATCAGTCATTGCAAATTCGGACTTAAGCAAGGCAATAATTTCATTCTTCAATCCGTCGGAGGAGGCAGTAAGAACAATGTCATCCACGTAAAGTAATAAGTAAGCAGTGCTACTACCTCGATGAAAAATGAAAAGTGATGTATCACTCTTGCTGCATACAAACCCAATCTCCAAGATATACCTGACAAATGGATTATACCACGCACGGGGTGCCTGTTTCAGGCCATATAGTGACTTACGAAGATGACACACATAGTGAGGAACTACTGGATGGGTGAACCCTAGCGGCTGATGCATGTAAGATGATATTAATCTCCCTTGGGGAGTATTTCATTAATATCAAAGTATATATAGAGTACAATATTCATTTCTTATACAATAGGAATTCTAAGCCTATACAAAAGAGGAATCATAGTCTTACCATAATTATATTCACACAATATATGAAAATATTCTAATTATGGGTATGGAATAATATTGTCTCTATTTACATGGCTACTGAGGATTCTTCCAATACTTCTGATGCTTCAACGTCCACCAATCCCACCACCATGTCATCATCTTCTTTTCATCCCGCTCTAATTGTTACCAATATCAAGAACTCTATTCTCATTCTTCTTGATCAAGAAAAAAGCCAGTATTCTATTTGGGTTGAACTATTTCGTAATCATGTAACTCTATGACGTGTTTGACTATATTGTTGACACCATTTCGCGCGCTCTGGAGGTTGATGAGTCTATTTGGCGTCTTCTAGACGCCGACGTCAAACAGTGGATTTATGGTAGTATTTCTCAGGATCTTCTTCTTACTATCATGAATCTGGTGCCACAGCCCTGGAGTTATGGATCCGCTTGGAGGAAATCTTTCAAGATAACAAGCACACTCGTGCAGTGTATTTGGAGGAACAGTTTAACAATACACGCTTTGAAAATTTCTCCAACATGACTGAGTACTGCAGACAGTTGAAACTTCTGGCGGATCAACTCTCCAACGTTGACACGCATGTCTCGGACACTAAATTGGTGTTGCAATTGGTTGCAGGTCTCCCCAAAGGTGACTATGATACGTTAGCCATCATAATTCAACAGGCAGATCCGCTTTCCAGTTTTAACAAAGCTCGTTCGCAGTTGTTGCTCGAAGAAACTCGATGTGCTAAGCAGGATGAACACAATCAGAAGGCGTTAGCTGTCGAAACGCGCCCTCAAGATCCAACGCCGCCAGAAAACTCTCAACCGCAGCAGGGACGCGGTGGCAAGGGCCGCGGCAGAGGAGGTCGCGATCGTGGCAGGGGTCGCGGACAGCAGAATCAGCAGCAACAACAACAGTATCCGCAGAATCAGTTCAGCGTCGCGACGCCCCAGCAGTATCCATACAGCGGCGCCACCGTTGTTTCAGTATCAACAACCCTTCCACCAGTTCTCACATCACAGTGTGTTGGGCCCTGCTCCCACCGGCAAGTTCGACCGCGAGCCCACCTCATGCACGACCAGTTTCAGCAGCCCTCATCCAACATGACACCCACTGAGTTAGGTCAGGCCTTCAGCAGTCTCAACATGCAACAGCCTGACAACAACTGGTACATGGACTCCGGAGCCACTTCTCACCTCACCCGGACTGCAGGTAATATTCTCAAACTATTTGGTTTAAAGCATCCTCAATTTGTGACAGTTTGTAGTGGTCACCGCATTCCAGTAAAGGGTTTTGGTACATAATATACACCACCTCCTAATCCATTCCCACTTCAAAATACCTTATATGCCCCACATGTAATTAAGAATCTAATCTATATCCGCAAATCCACTCGTAATAATTATGTCTCTGTTGATTTTGACCCTTTTGGTTTCACTGTGAAGGATCTTCATACGGGGACACCTCTTACGAGTTGCAATAGCACGGGGGATCTATATCCATTCACTCCCACCTCCGCTGCCAGATCTATCTCTCCCGTCTCTCTAGCGGCCACTTCTTCTTCAACATGGCATAATAGGCTTGGTCATCCAGGAGCTCCAGTTTTTAGTTTTCTTAGAGGCAATAATTCATTACTTGTAATGGGAAGCTTGCCCAAAACTATGTTTCTTATTCTTTAGGAAAACATACTCGTCTTCCATTTAAAGTATCTACTAGTGTTACTTTTGCACCTTTTGATATTATACATGTCGATTTATGGACATCACATGTTGCTAGTTCTCTCGATCATAAATACTATCTTATCTTACTAGATGATTTTTCTCACTTTGTTTGGTTGTATCCTCTCAAATTTAAATCGGAAGTATTTGCCAAATTTCTTGAGTTTCGTAAATTCATTCAAACACAGTTTGAAAAAGGCATAAAATCTTTTCAGTGCGATAATGGTCGTGAATTCAATAACTCTATGTTTCACCGGTTTTGTATCAATAATGGCATGGTCTTTCGCTTCTCCTGCCCCCACACCTCCTCACAAAACGGTAAAGCTGAAAGAATCATCTGCACCATTAACAATATGATTCGCACTCTTTTGATTCATGTCTCCCTACCTCCATCTTTCTGGATCTATGCTGCTAAAATGTCATAATACATTCTAAATATTCTCCCAATTAGCACCCTTCACAATATGACCCCTACCGAAATTCTCTATCATAGAGTCCCCTCTTATGATCATCTCCGAATATTCGGTTGTCTATGATATCCTAACCTTGCCTCTACTACCCCTCACAAACTAGCCACCCGGTCCACTCTTTGTGTCTACCTAGGCTTCCCGCTGAATCATAGGGGCTATCTATGCTATGACTTGTCCACTCATCAGATCCACATCTCTCGTCACGTCACATTCGAAGAGACCACATTCCTGTTTTCGAATATTAAAAAGTTCTAAAAACCAGATTACTCTTTTCTTGATGAGTCTGTCATCTCTCCCATCATCCTAAGTCAACTAGAGCATAGCAGTTCTTCTTCAGCGTCAGCACCGCAGCGCCAAAACTCCTGCGAACAGGTCCCTGATTCACCGTCGACAGCGTCGCGGCCCAGTGCTGAGGCGCCACGGCGCCAAAACATCAGAGAGGTCTGCCGGCCTCCAAACGTCGCGACAACTGGACCACGGCGCGCCGACGGTTCTCCTCGTGCGTCAAGGTCTGTCCCTCCTTCTCCGTATCCAACAAATCCCCGCCTTGGAACCTCCCACTATCCCCACTCACCAAATGGAAACTCGTGCAAAGCATGTAATCTTCAAACCCAAAGTCCAATTTAACTTGTCTGCCCAAACTATTTCACCAATTCCCAAGAACCCTATATTGGTCAAAAAAGACCCTAATTAGAATGCAGCTATGACTGAGGAATTCAATGCTTTAACTAAATAGCACACATGAGATCTAGTACCTAAACCTGAGGGGGTGAATGTGATTCGTTTTCTGTGGCTATTTCGTCACAAATTCAGAGACAGTGGAGATCTTGAGAAGTATAAGGCAAGGCTTGTGACTAATGACACAAATCAGCAGGAGGGCATTGATTATGGTGAGACCTTCATCCCGGTTGTCAAACCGGCTACCATCCGCACAATTTTGAGCATTGCCATGGACAAACACTGGCCGATCCATCAGCTTAATGTGAAGAATGCATTCTTACATGGGGATCTGAAAGAGACAATCTACGTGGTATCAGAACCTCACACAAAAATCCTAGAATTTTCTTCTAAAGCCGTCGTCGTCGACCCATTCCATGCGTGAAATTTAGGTCCATAATATTCACTGCTTCTGAAACATCATTTTCTGTGCTCTTTGGGGGAGCAGAAATATATAATAAAAAAAAACAAATTCTCCATAAATATGCCCCAATTAATATTTTCACGTATTTGAACCCCCTCATACTTTATAGTAGTGATCTGGTTTTCTCTACTTGTTGCTGACACATAGAGATATAATAATGCCACACTATTATTAGCAGGCTATATAACGAGAGGGCAATGAATGGAGTAAATACAAGTGAGATAGCATAGTAATAATGCAGCCACCTTATTCAAATGCTCACACTAACTGACTAACCTCTGTGCAAGAAGGCCTGCCCATACACAATAATGGTTGATATCTAAGTTGATCCTCATGTATATTTAATGAAAAACTACTACGTAAATAGATATCAATGTGGATTCAGAATTTATAGTTTAAAACTGTCATAGTATTTCTCTGTCTACAAACTATGTTATCAAGGCTAAATATGGAGTTTAAAGTTTAAAAATATAAAACTAAACATAAAATAATGTCACATGAAATGCATGTGAACTTGTACCCTATAACATTTTATTCTTATAAGAGTAACACTTTATTTTTATCTTACCCTATCTTATGTACCTGGCCTATCCATTTTGTTTTAGTTTAATATTATTTTTAATGTTATATGCACATATTTTTCAAAAGCTTTCTAGTCTAAAAGTTAATATAGTCTTTCTCATAACATTTCATAGTGTGAGTTACATAATGAATGTACGACAATAGTTTACAACTACTATTAGTGTTTAGAAATGATAAACAATTACAATACAATAGACTTGAAGCATAACATGAGTTTTTATAACAACGGTGAGTTTTGTGATCTCGATCTTCTGTCTTGATCCATCTTGGATCTTTTGTCTTTGGATCTTCATTTCAATTGCTACAAGCTCATTGATCTTGATAACTTGAAATCAAGAGAAACTAAATCTCTACTTGTTACAATTGTGCTGAGTCTAGTGTTTGCACTCTGTCCTTAAGACATTATTGCCCCGTATATATCATTTTACGTTGATAGGCAACTGTCTCCCAAGATAAAACAGCATCAAACAAATGAGCAAAGAAAACTCAAGTGTTTCTCAAGAAGAACCTTTGAGTGTGTGAAAGATATGTTAGAGATGAAGAAGTTCAGAAAAATCTGAATTATACAAGTATGAAGTGTGTTCTACAATTGAGCCAAGGACCTCAATTTATAGTGTGTGTAAGATGTCTTCTCATCTAGACAACTAAGGGCAATCAAGATCATGTAATGACACTAAATGAGAGGTTATAATTCAGCCAAATAATGGTTGAATTCAAGTGTCAAGTAATGGGGGATTAATGCTCCAAAACCAGCCCAAAGTCAGAAATTCACGTCTTTCGTCGATCACATTGCCTCTGAAGCGCCGCGGCGCCTGAGCTCCAGTGACTAAACATGGAATTAGTGTCGTGACCCTACCCTTGGGCGCCGCGGCCCTTGGGATGGTGGCGCCGCGGCGCCCAGGCTCTATGGTGGCGTCGCGGCACTTTTCCGACAGGTTTCGATCTTACACTTCGTACACTTCTTCCTTCATTTACCAACGTGGAACACGCGTCATTTGGCCAATAATCGTCAATCATTCTATGTCTTAAACGTTTCACTTACGTACTAATATCTCTTTCACTAATAAAATTTATGATACTTGGTACTACGTGTGCACGTGTGTGGAAACGACGTTTTGAGGCCTCAATTATTCGAGTCATAAATAATGAGATAAACTTAATTTCACATTAGTAAATTTCCAACACATAGTTAGCTCGCCCTCGTCATTAACAACACAAATGATGCAATCTCCACTACCGATTTGATAAATTAATTAATTAACTCCTCATTGTTTCCTAGACAAGCTTGGAATGCACCAACTCGTTTAAACCACAACATATGTTTTTTGAGACCTAATGATTAGGATTATACGGAGTGTTACTACACAAAAGCTTTATATCCCTTAAAAAGATCAGACACAATAATTTCTTAGATACCAAAATCATGTACACTTGCCTTACAAAATTTGTATAGCATAAGCATTTTTTTATATCGTCAAGCCATGCCCTGCATCCTTGACTTTTCTTCCCAAGGTCTATGGCTAAGAGACTTGTTAGTCTTAAAAAATAAGCACATCTTAATCACTTCTTTTTGGTAGACTCGATCGGTTTATATTCAGAGGCGGACCGAGGATTTGAGCGCAACGGAAACACCACTATATATATTATGCCAATTATTGGCGACAAAGTGCGATCGCCGGAGAAATTTTGAAATGTCGACGATGGATTTGACTGTGGTTGATGTTCATAACTCAATGATTTGTGAGAAACTGAGAATGGAAGAATGAAAGAATCAAAGTAGGGTTTTGAGAATGGGAGATAACCTTTTTATCTTCCGTTACCTGGGGGAAGAAAGAACTCCACAAAAATAAAGTGGGAGTCGGGACTAAGGAATAAAAAAGTAAAAAAAAATTATGTAGCTAAAAGTTCGTAAAGGTCACAAAAACTCCACAAAATAGAAAACGAATTGATGTAGGCGCACAAAAGAGTTGGTAAGTGACAATGTAATTGGGTGAAAGCATTTCGACGTCGCAGATTCAAATTCGCAGAAGAATGCTTTCTTTGAAATATTATAAGGGTCAGGTTGATTCTCTCTGCGGGTATCGACACTGCATATATCTCTCGATTTATAACTCACCTGACCAAGGAACCTCTAATACATATGGGGTTTCGCATTGGGAACTTTTTCCTCATCAAAGAAAACGAATTGATGTAACTGCCAAGACTTATTTCAGAACGCACGCAGGGGTAGGTCAAGGTCAACCAACTGAAGTTAGCGGGGGCAGTGCCCTACCCTTCCACGTGGGTCCGCCCCTGTTTATATCCACTTCTTTTACGTGTACATTTACAAAAGTCGAAAGCTTTGATATTAAAAGAAAATATTTGATAATAAATTAGATTCAATTTTTATTAGATTACTAGATACTCCTTTAATTTCATCTCAATTTTATGTGATGTTTTTTTTCATTTTTAGGTTATTTTTAAGAATAATGATATAATTTTATATTTAAAAATAATTTACTTTTATATATCTCATTTTACTATTAATGAAATTGATTTATAGCAAAATACAATTCTATGATTAATTTTACATTTTAAAAAAATTTGCCTTAAATTGTGTGCCCACTCAAAGTGAATCTCATAAATGGAACGAAAAAAATAATGTTTATTAATAGATTTACATATAACTACTTAATTTGATGGTGTAATAACTCTTATGATGTAGGAAACGTCAACAACGGAGGTAGAGTATGACTTACGAGTTCGGCTGAACCGAATAGCTTTGATCGAAACCTTGTAAGTATTTGTTTTAATTTTTTTATTAAATTATTAATTCAGACTATACGGTGTGGGATTACACTGGGTATGTATATGGAGGGAAAAGGCAGGTCGGTGCATTATGTTTCCGCTGTGCGCGGGGCCTGAAAAAGTGTCGGACTACAAGGACATATTATACGCATAGAATAGAGGTTAATCATACAATTATGGTAAGACTACAAGACCAATTAATATATAAGTCTATTATACAAAATATATCATATTTAACACACACCCTCAGTCATAGCGGGCGGTCTTCGTACGCTGAGACGGTCTCTAAAATCTTCAAAAAGGACCGAGGGAATACTCTTTGTAAAGATGTCTGCAATTTGATATCTGGAAGGAACATGACAGACGCGTACTTGTCCTCGATCTACCTTTTTTCGAACAAAGTGAATGTCATCTCTATATGCTTAGTGCGCTGGTGCTGAACTGGATTACCAGAAAGGTAGATGACACTAATTATCACAATACACCAAGATAGCTTTCTGAATAGGACAATGGAGCTCTAAAAGAAGATTACGTAACCAACATGACTCAGAGACCACATTGGTTACCCCTCAATACTCGATCTCTGCACTCGAACGTGAAAGCGTGGATTGACGTTTGACAGACCATGAGACCAAGTTATTGCCAAGAAACATGCAATAACCAGACGTAAAACACCTGGTATCCGGACAACCACCCCAATCAGCATCTGTATATGAGACAAGCGTAGACGACGAAGGATACAAATGCAAGCCATAATCAAGTGTGCCCTGAACGTACCTAAGAATGCGTTTGAGCACATTCATATGTTCAATCCTGGGGTCATGCATAAACAAACACATTTGTTGTACATCATATGTAATATCAAGTCGCGTGAACGTAAGATACTGAAGAGCCCCTGCATGACTACGATAGCGGGTAAGATCATCATATGGAAGTGGACTTATAGGATGACATCTCAGCCCTCTCAATGATCTCAGTTGTATACTTTCTCTGTGATAAGAACAGTCCATCTGCATGGCGAGTGACAGTAATCCCCAAAAAATAACTCAATGGCCCCAAGTCTTTCATGACAAACTCAGAGCTGAGCATTGTCATGATAGACTTGTGTAATGCGTCAGAAGAAGCAGTCAAGATAATATCATCCACATATAATAGTATATAAGTCATCGAAGAACCCTGACGATATATGAATAATGAATTATCAAACATACTGTGAGAGAACCCAATAGTCGAAACATAGTAAGCAAACCTCTTATACCAAGCCCATAGAGACTGTTTAAGCACATACAAAGACTTCTTCAACAAACATACATGATGAGGATATCTAGTATCCCTAAACCCCAAAAGTTGATGCATATAAACTTTCTCTTTGAGATCACCATGTAGGAAAGCATTCTTCACGTCTAGCTGATGAATGAGCCATGCTTTTGAAAGAGTCAAGCTGAGCACAGTGCAAATGGTAGCCGGATTGACCACCGGACTAAATGTCTCACCACAATCAACTCCAAACTGTTGAGTCTTACCATCACCTACAAGATGAGTCTTATTCTTTGCAAACGAACCGTCAGAATTATCTTTATGAGCAAAAATCCACATAGACCGAATAATATTAACACCACGTGGACGGGATACCAACTCCCACGTCTTATTATCAATAAGAGCATTATATTCATCGGTCACGGCAATCTTTCAATTTGGGTCATTTAAAGCAGACACATGATTCTGGGGTAAGGGTGATTTAAGAACATTAGAATTTAAATTAAAATATCTTTTTGGTATAAAAATACTCTGTTGACCTCGGGTGACTGGACCATGACTCGGGGCTGGATTAAATGAATTTTAGGAATTTTTGAGAGACGTGACAAGCTGGCCAGCAGGAAATGGGCCTGCTGGCCCAAGACTAGAAACAGTGGACACTGGAAACAGTGGACCAGATCTAGAATTGGGCTGGACTGGTCCAAACCCGGAAGTTGGTCCAGTGACAGCACTTGGGTCTGTTTGTTGTGGCAGTGGGGTGGGACTAGCGGGCAGTGGACCCGCTGGAGAAGTTTGTGTGCGGAATATATCCAAAAATGGGATATCATCATCCAAAAAATTATACGAACTAGGCACGAGATTATCTACCTTAGAAAACGAAAATTGGGACTCATAAAAAATAACATGACGATTAATAATGATTCGTTTGGATGACAAATCAAAGTATTTATAACCACGGTGATTTGACGGATAACCCAACAACACACAAGGGGTAGAACGGGCCTTAAATTTGTTAATTGTGGTGGACGGAAAGAGTGGAAAACATAAACACCAAAAGACCCTAAGATGTGAATACAAATGAGTCTTATTATATAAAATATGTATAGGAGACGAATATGTCAAACCTTTGAAAGGAAGAATGTTAAGAATATATGTAGCCATTTGTATAGCATGATGCCAATACGATGAGGGTACGGAAGCATGGATCAATAAAGTGCGGATAATGTTATTAATGGTGCAAATTTTACGTTCGGCTTTTTCATTTTGTGAAGACGTATGAGGACAAGAAAATAAAAATTGATCCCATTTTTAGCACAAAACTCCCGAAACTCCCTATTGTCATATTCTTTCACATTATCACATTGAATATTTTTTATTTTCCGTTCGAATTGAGTTCTAATGAATGCTCTAAATTTTAAGAAGATGGAAAACACTTGAGATTTCTTCGCTATTGGAAAAGTCCATAAAAAGTTAGAATAATCATCCAAGAATATAACATAATATCGATGACCCATAGAACTAAAAACTGGAGATGCCCATAAATCGCTATGAATAATATCAAATGGCATTAAAGTGTGAGAGAGTCTACAATTGGCAACTTAAAAATTTTCCCTAAAGAATAAGATTGATAATTCGGAGTACTACACGTACCCTTACAAGAGATAAGATTATTTTTATCTAAAACAAACAAAATAGACGACCCCGGATGACCTAGACAAGCATGCCACAAGGAAGAAGCAAGGGCGTAAAACGTAGATGACAAGACTTGACTCGAAAGACCTAAACTTGGCGTGATAGGATAAAGATCCTCCGTACTATCACACATCATGAGAGAAATCCCCATTTTGAAATTTTTCACAAAAAACCCAAACGAATCAAAATTAATAGAAACGAAATTATTAGTGGTGAATTTACGGACAGACACCAAAACTTTAATCAATTTAGGGGCATGAAGGGTATTTTTCAAGATAAGAGGTGGATGGGGTGGAGACAAAGTTTTATGATCATAACCACAAATTGGAATAGAGTTACCATTACCAACAATTATGCTACGAGGGTTGCTCAAATTGAAATAAAACGAGAGAGTACCTCAATCGGATATTATGTGGGTAGTCGCACCGGTGTCTATGTACCAATTTGGATCCGATGAATTTATTCCAAGTGTGTGCATAACCTCCTCAATTTTGGTTGGATTGGGGCCCGCTGCATGATGAGCCTGGGGAGGCCGGGGCTCAAGCACACCAGCTTGCCGCCTACCATAATCGGGCAAAATCCCATCTTTGGTCGATAACACTGGCTGGGAATCGATCACCGGGCCACCGCACCGCAGTTAGGATCGTAGGGCCACCGCCGGGCCGTAAACTTGCTAGCCCGCTTCCTAAGATCGTAGTCGTTGGATCGTAGGTTGTTGGGCCACCGCCATCGGCCTAGGCTCGCCAGGCCCAAGGTCGGGACCAGGCGGTAGCCACCATCGATCGGACGCGCCAACGCAGCACCGGAACCACCGCGTTTGCCCCCGCGATGTTTGACATTATGTTTCCGAGTGTTCTTGCCACGACCGTGAGCACGGTTTTGACCTGACTTTTCATCGAAACCCAGAGAATTTGTGGAGAACATCATCATGACTACGGGACTAGCACCGATTGCCACCTTTTTAACCAAGTTGACTTCTTCCAAGGTAAGCATGGAGCGGGCCTGATAGAACTTCAGGAGAGGATTACTCTGACGAAGAATAGTTCCAACGCCACTATAGGCCTCGGAGAGGCCGGCAACCATCTGCAAAACAAGATGATCGTCACTAACGGGCGCACCAACGTTGCGGAGTTGGTCCGCCAATTCTTTCAACCTTTTGCAATAAGCTGAAACGTTCGGAAAAAATTTCATGTTGTCGTGGGAAAATTCCTGCTCAAGTGTAACAACTCTGGAGTTCTGATTATCTTGGAATATGTCACGCAGTCTATCCTAAGCAGCCTTTGTCGTACCGTCTGGCTCAATAATCGTTTGCAATAGGTCGGTAGATATAGTGGAGTAAATCCACTGAAGTACAATGGCATCAAGCGTCGTCCACTCCTTTGGATCATCCTTGCATTTGGCACCTCAGTATCCTCAGGATCCGCGGGGATTATGTGATGTATGATTTGATGCGAGCATGCATGAATCTTGAACAGTTCGGCCCACATCGCATATATGACATTTCTATTTCACGAACAAGAGGGATGTAATTTTTGATGTTAGAAACTGTAAGGGCAAGATGGAACATGTTCTTTGATGTAGACATATTGATAGAACAATCTATGATTGGGGGATTTAGGAGAAAGAATTTTGAAGGGAATGTACTGTTTTTGGCCGAGAAAGTGGCACAAAAACCGAGAGGTATTTTTGAGAGAAGCGGAAGCAAGGAAGGAAAAAATACCTTGACTTGTGATACCATGAAAGAATTAATCATTTGATTATTTTTATTGATGAAAGACATATATATACAAGTTACAATAGGAAAAACAATTTTCCTATTCTACATCTAAATCACTATTCTGTATAGAGACTAATCATACAATTATGGTAAAACTACAAGACTAATTAATATACAAGTCTATTATACAAAATATGTCATATTTAACAGTATTATATTAAATGTTGACACCCATACTACAAAAAGACTAAACGGTGCATTTGATGAATATTATTTTTTTACCTAGAGGTTTAGGAATCAATTCCACTTAATATATTTTTTCTATACTCATGTTTTTAGAAATCCTAAATTTGACTGTGCTGCATGCCTTCTTGTTGTACTATTGTTTTGGAAAAATTTAGAAGAAAAATCACATTTCTTGGATTACATCGTCAAAGAAAATCTTTGCGGAAAGCCGATTTTGATTTGTTGAGGACGACGTTTTTCTAATCGGGAGTATAATAATGACCTTAGGAGGTCATTCGGTTTAGAAATATGTCATGTATGAATGGTAAAATAGTGAGTAATAATGCGGATATCAATAATATAAGAATTTGTACTCAGGGGAATATATTTAGCGAAACTTACATAAATTACTATAGTTTAGGGGTTTGAAATTTATCATAACTATAGTTTAATATTTACAGGATATAGCTACTTTTTAACTCGATGTATTCATAAAACGATCATTAATACATCGAGTAAAAATGTATTCAAAATTCTTTTCATTGTATTCAAGTAAGATGTATTCAACTGAGTTGTATTCACGTCAAAATGTATTCAACTCAGTTGTATTCGTTTGTAGCTACTTTTACATTGTATTTAAAAATTGGTTATATTCAAACAACATAAAATACAAAAAAAATACAGTATTCAACTTATAGTATTTTAAATTCGATTATATTCAAATAACATAAATACAAAAAAATAGATTCAGTTATAATAGATACACTGTAATATTGAATACAATGCATACAATCTAGAAATTTAACAAATAAACTCAAATACTGAATACAAAAAATAACAAATACAATGATCGTGATCGGAAGAAGACGACTCAGATCTGAGCTCCGGCGAGCAGTGACCGGAAGTTCGATCATTCTGTCGCATCCGTTGTCATCTAAGGTCTGTCGTTCCCTCCGCTGCCGCACTTGTCATCAAAGCGTTGAAGAATCGGAACATGACCGAAAGAAGACGACTAAGATCTGAACGTGATCGGAAAGCTATGATAGGAAGAACATGGCTTAGATATAAACGTGACCAGAAGGAACATGAGTGAAAAGCTCAGATCGAAGGTGCTGGAGAGAAAATAGATGGTGGTGGTGGGGGGGCAGATAGATCTGGAGAGAAAAGAGACGACGACGGTGGTGGGGTGGACAGTGGAGAGAAAAGGGACGGCGGCGGTGGTAGGACGGTCAAATCTGGAGGGAGGCCTGACATCGCTGCTTTTTCGGCAAGCAGTGGTTTCCGACGGAAACTACCGCAAAAGAGAAGAGGGACAGCGGCGACGTTTCGGCGAGCAGAGAGACGACGGCGAAGAGCTTCTCTCGGCGGAGAGCTGGGGAGAGAGGTGAGAGTGAAGACCATAAACCTAATGTATTTTGGTATAGCTTGTTGTAAATTTTGATACTAACAAGATGAAACACAAACACAGAATTGTTGTTCTCTGACTTCAAGGCTCTTATGCAGATTCTTTTAGACAATTATTTTGACCCTTCCCAATAAATTGACGAGTACAATAGGTCACAGAAATATTGCATTCAGGATACAATGAAGCCCTAACAACGATGTTGAATTCAAAGTTTGTACTCCCTTGATTCAACCAAGAACACATAGTATGAAGTTTCTGATGATGCTTAGAGAAAGGAAAAATAAAACAGAAGTTTTGATTCTTTTTGTTTTTTTCTGAAATTACGACTCTTTTCTTTTCTGAAGTTATGATTCTTTTCTTTTCTGGAGTTATTTTATTTTGAGAAAACATCTTTTTATTTCTAGGAATATCGCATCCATTGGAGATGCCTTTTCATTACCAACATACACCTCCAAGAGGCATCAATGGTGGCTATTGGAAAAGGTTGCGTCTGTTCAAATTCAAAATAAATATGAATTATGCTTTTGATTTTGCTGAAAATATCCAACATTCTCCCCCTATTTTCAAAATAGTAAAATAAAGTAAAAACTTTCAATACAGGAATGGCTGCATCACTCAAGTGACTGCTTACGTATCCGAGTGGGATCAAGCCAACGTAGTTCAAGTTAAGTTGAGACAAAACATCATCGTAGAAATCAATACATAAATGATAGGTATATTTTGGATTTGAACCTTCACTTAGTGTAAGAAATTCAAATCCTTATCGAGGTTCTATGGTGAATTAGTCTTGAACCAAGTACCCCTTGTGATAAAACTGAAATCTCCACACATATTGACTTCAGAGAATTGTGTGTTCTGTAGCTTAGCACGTTAATAGCCATGTGCTTATATCCTGGATTCATGAGTATTCTTTAGAGAACAGTCTTATTCTCATAGAAAAAGACCCGATTTACATATTCATATAGGTAAGTCTCTAAGGTGTTTCTACGATACACCTGTAAACAAACATAGACTTATTAAGGATTTTCATCCATCCTCAAACATGCAGAATCACTACACTAATACATAAATAGAAAGTTTTGACTTAGTGTACCATAATCACTCTCGTAACTTGTTGGTACCCATTGAACCTTGTTTATCTTTTTCAAAACATAGATTGGATTTTTATTAACCGGTGATCAACCTTCTTTCACAGACCTTAGTCCCATTTCCTTACACTTTATTGAAACCACTGCCTTTGGTAGACTCTTAGTAAATGGGTCTGTCAAGTTCTTCTTTGTTTCAATATAGTTAACTGCAACTACTCATCTCTTGAGTAATTGTCTTACAATTTGATGTCTAAGACTTACATGTCTTGACTTTTCATTATAAGTCTTGTTTGAGACATTATAGATCGTAGCCTGATTATCACAATTAATCAAGACTGTTGGAGTTGACTTCTTCCATAATGGGATCTCTATAAGTAAGTTTCTAAGTCATTTTGCCTCCTTACATGCATCTGCAAGTGCAATTAATTCTGACAATATTGTTGAATCAGAAATACAAGTCTGCTTCTTGGAACCCCAAGACACAGTAGCACTACCTAATGTAAATATTCATCCAGTAGTAGACTTGGACTTGAATTCTACATTGTTCCAGTTTGCATCGATGTATCCTTCCAATACAACGAGATAACCCTGGAAATACAAACCATAATCTATGATTTCTTTCAAGTAAGCCAACACTCTTGAAATTACTTTCCAATGTTCAACTCATGGGTTACTTGAGAAACGACATAGTACTCTCACCGCTTGGCTATATCTGGTCTCGTGCAATGCATAGCATACATAAGACTTCCGATAATACTAAATTACTCAAGTTGTCCATGAGTCCTTCCAGTATTCTTCATTAATTTAATACTAGGATCTAAAGGAGTGGGGGCTGGTTTGTCATTGAAATGACTATACTTTTTGAGAGATTTCTCAATATAATGAGACTGGCTTAAAGCCAACTCATCTCCCTTTCTTAGGATTTTAATTCTTAAGATCACATCAACCTCTCCTAGATCTTTCATATCAAAGTTAGAACTGAGAAATTTCTTAGTTTCTTTCACACAATATATCTTAGACCCAAAAATAAGCATATCATCAACATATACAAAGAATTACACATTCAGATTTATCATGCTTACTATAGATACATTTATCAGCATCATTAACAACAAAATCATATGACAAAGCTATTTTGTCAAACTTCTCATGTCATTGCATGGGAGCTTGCTTCAAACCATAAAGGGATTTCACTAACTTGCAAACTTTCTTCTCTTTGTCTGGTATTATGAAACCTTCAGGTTGTTTCATGTATATTTCTTCTTCTAAATCACCATTTAGAAAAGCAGTTTTGACATCCATTTGATGTATAACTAGCTTGTGAATAGAAGCAAATGCTATCAAACTACGAGTAAATGTGATGCGAGCAACAAGAACATATGTATCAAAGTAATTAATTTCATGTTTTTGTTTATAACCTTTAGCAACCAATTTGGCTTTAAACTTATCAATGGTATCATCAACATTCAATTTTCTCTTAAATATCCATTTACATCCTATAGGTTTAGCACCAGGAGGTAAATCAGATAGCACCCAATTTTCGTTAGACAAAAGTGAATGTTTTTTTATCATTGATAGCGTCTTTCCAGAAATTAGCATCTCTGGAACTCATAGTTTCAGAATAAGTTTTAGGATCATCATCAACATTCATATCATACTTGATAATGTTAAGAACTTCATTCTTATTACCCTCTATAAGATATTGTATGAAATCTGGATATTTTTTCTCTACTCTTGCTCTCTTACTTCTTCTAAGTTCGATATCTTCAGTAGGAACAGAAATATCATTGTTGTGAGTAGGAACAGAATGTTCATCATTGTCATTAGTCTCTACATGTTCTAGACTAGGTAATAATGGGTTTTCAGTGGGTTGTGGTTGAGAACTAGACCTTGTCAAGTTTTCAATAAATTCTATATCTATAGATTCTATAATCTCAAATGTGTCATGTATTAAAAATCTGTAAGTAATACTGTTAAGTGAATAACCTACAAAAACACATTTATAAGCCCTATTTTCTAACTTTGATCTCTTAGGATCAGACTTTCTGACATATGCCAAACAACCCCATGATTTGAGCCTTTTCAAGTTAGGCTTTCTCTTAAACCACATTTCATAAGGAGAGATATTCTTCTTTATTTCAAAGAAAATCTATTCAAAATATAGCATGCAGGCAAAATAGCTTCACCCCACAAAGAATTTGGCAAACCAGAGCTAATAAGCATAACGTTAACCATATCTATCAAAGTTCTATTTTTTCTTACAACAACACCATTTTGTTAGGGTATATATGGATCAGTGAATTGATGTACTAAATCATGTTCTTGACAAAATAATGTAAAATCAGAAGAATAGTATTCACCACCACGATCAGAACGTAAAACCTTAATTTTTCGTCCTAATTGTGTCTCTACTTCTGCTTTGTAAATTCTAAATTTATCAAAGACTTCATCCTTAGATTTCATCAAGTAAATATAGGCATATCTAGTATTATCTTCAATAAAAGTGACATAGTATTTGTTTCCACCACGAGTCATATGAATTTTCAGATCACCAACATCACTATGTACTAATTCAAGCAAGGTAGAATTTCTTATTGCATATTTAAAAAATGTTCTAGTTATCTTTGTTTGCACACATATTTCACATTTAGAAACATTATCAAAATTGCAATCAGAAATCAATCCTAATCTTTTCATATTTCTAAGAGAATCATAATTTACATGTCCTAATCTAGCATGTCATAAATCAACAGATTCAACAATATAAGTAGAACCATTATTTATTAAATTAAGCTTAATCATCTCATTACAAGAGTATCCTTGTCCAACAAACGTTCCGTTCTTGAACAATACAAACTTATAACCTTGAATACAGCCTTGTTAACAAGGACTCTAGAAACAAGATTTTTACAAATGTTAGGGACATGTAAAACATTAATAAGAGTCACAATTTTTCCCAAAGTAAACGGGAGTTCAACAGTGCCTTTGTCAATCACTTTGCTGCTTTGGTTGTTCGCTGAAGTAATATTGTTTCCTTCTCCACTAACCGGTTGGTATGTCTTGTAAAGATTTCAATCTTTACAGATATGAATGATTGCACCAGTATCGTACCACCATCTACTACCATGATCTAAAACAGTGTTGGCAACTTGCACTACATCGACAAGCTTGCTTTTGTCATCGACCACATTCACTTCATTTTTCATTTGTTTCTTTCGTTGATGACAGTCACGAGCATAGTGGACGGGTTTCTTACAGAAGTAGCAATTTCCCTTTTTTTATTTTTTTTATTGGAATCTTTCTTCTTAAACCGAGTATCAATCTTAGGTTTAAAAAAGTTTGATTTTTTTTCGATTCTTCCACACTATTAATCTTAGAATGATTTTCAGTTTGCTGACTATCCTTAATCTCTTATTTACGAGCATCTTCTTCAATACGAAGATGACGTTGTAAACCTTTTAAGTCATAGTCAGTTTCAGCATGCTTAAATTTTTTCTTGTAATCATTTCAAGAAGGGGGAATACGAGAAATAATAACCCCAACAACGAATGATGACACAAGGTCAATTCTAGCATCTTTAAGATGATTAACAATGAGTAAAAGTTTACTGACCTGGGCAATAATTGACTTACTGTCAACTATCTTAAAGTCCATGAAGTTATAGATCAGAAATTTCTTGTTACTTGCTTCAGAAATTTTGTACTTGTTTCGAGCGCAGTCCACAATTTCTTTACTGTTTCAAGACTTTGATGGACATTGTAAACATTGCCCCTCGAGCATCCAGAATATGACCACAACACATAAAATCATCCTCTTGACGTTTCTTCCGTTTGGCCTTCAATTTGTCGTTGTCCGTTGTAGTCGCACCAGGAATTTCCTCCAAACCATCTTCAAGGATGTACCATAACTTGATAGTCATCATGAAAAATTTGATAGTCTCTTGCCAACGAGTGAAACCCTCACCATCAAAACGTTCCAAACTATTCAAAGTCTGGTTCATTACTTGCAATGATTGAGCAACAGTTGAAGTTTCACCCTCCATGTCGATAATTATCTAATAATTGTTGTAAATTTTGATACTAACAGGATGAAACACAGACATAGAATTGTTGTTCTCTGATTCTAAGGCTCTTATGCAGATTCTTTTAGACAATTAGTTCAACCCTTTTCAATAAATTGACGAGTACAATATGTCACAAAAATATTGCCTTCAGGATACAATGAAGTCCTAACAACGATGTTGAATTCAAAGTTTGTACTCCTTTGATCCAACCAAGAACACACAGTGTGAAGTTTATGATGATGCTTAGAGAAAGAGAAAAGAAAACAGAAGTTTTGATTATTTTTTCTTTTTCTGAAATTATGATTTTTTTCCTCACAAGTTATGATTCTTTTCTTTTCTTTTCTGGAGTTATTTTATTTTGAGAAACATCTTTTTATTTATAGGAATATCGCATCAATTGGAGATGCCTTTTCATCACCAACATAACTATGAATGATAATTAACATATAGCTTTTAGCTATGCAGTGTAATTAAAATAAATTATAGTTAATAAATATAATTAGGTACTAATAGTTAGTTATGCGATGTAAATTTTCATATTTTTATTAGGTGCTGGTTCATTATATTAAAATTTGGATATACAATTATACGGAATTCTATATTCATATATAATTAATCATAGTATAACTTATAGCACATTGATCATGGTATAAGATGGTATAAGAACCGGTGTATAAACTATACATGAAAATTACGGGGGGTCTATACATGAAAATTGCTACCAAAACATTATGTAAACAATGCATAGATTCTGTATAATGATTATTTTGTCCACTACATGAAACCAAATGTGCGTATTGACTTTGCAAGATGGTTAATTAAGGTATTGTTTGTTTCATTACAACTTAATTTACAAGTTGAGTTGTTTGTTACTACTGTGGGGTCGTGTGACAGAACAATTAAGATCCTTAATCTTAACTAGATACTCCATCCGTCCCAATTTATATGATGTAGTTTGACTAGACACGAAATTTAAGAAATAAAGGATTTTTTTTTATCTTTTAGTCTAAAACAAACCATAGATATTTATGTGGTTATAGATCATCTCGCTAAGCGTAAAATATAAAGTTTAAAGTAAAATTATTATTAAATAAGAAAATATGTCATTTTTAAACTGACTAAAAAGAAAGTGTATCAAGTAAATTGGGACATGGATTAGTTGGCTTGAAGTTTCAAAAATATAATAATAAAGAATACTTCAATAAGAAGTGTTTTATTATCTTTTGTTGTCACTAATTAACTTGTGGCCTTTGAAAATTTAAACATTGATATGATGAATTATTTATGATTTGATGTAAACTCATGATACAAATATATTTTTACGTATTATCATTATGCATGATATCATATTTAAGTCCTTAATGCGTAATTTTCAGACATAAAAAAGTTACAATTATAGCCTAAACGAACGGGGGATTTGGTATAACTGTTAATGTTGTTGTCACGTGATCAGGAGGTCACAAGTTCAAATCATGAAAATAGTCTCTTAAAAAAATGCAGAGTAAGGTTGTGCGTACAGACAACAGTAGACCTTTATAGTCTGACATTTCTCAAACGTCACTATAGCGAGAGTTTAGTGCACTGAGCAGCCTAGACTAATTTGACCGGTTAATCTCAGCTTTCAAATACTTTTTAAATTTTAATATTGAATATTTATTTCTCCACTTCATTCTAATATTATTCGAGTCCAGTATCAGGTCCAAATCCAATCGTAGTATTCGATCTGTGACACGGCCCCTAGCAGTAGAAACAGACGGAATGGATCGTATCCAAAATCCAGCGTATCAGTCGGACCATGCTGACTTGTCCATTTGTTATAATCCAAATCCATAGACCTCACTACACGTCACACATCTTCAGTATCACTATCACATCACTCTCAACACAGTGCAATTAAATCTTCATTAATTAATTAAAAAAATACTTTCCGTCCCAAAAAATATTATATTACTCCATCTTAGTTTTATTTGACACACAATTTAAATAATAAAAAATATTTTTGAAATGTGTGATCCAAAATAAGCGTTAGATATTTATGTTACTGTAAATTATTTCATAAAATTAAATTATATTTAAATATAAAAATATCAAATTTTTAGAATAAATTAATAAAATAAGTAATACAATCTTTTTGATATGGAGATGAGTATATAAAACCGTTCATAGTCACCAAAAAGTAAACAAAAATAAGACTGCAATTGCTAGCGTACCTTCCCAAAAAAGATAAGTAAATTACATCTCAAAAAATGGCATCAAATTTACAAATAAATTAAAATAGAAATAATTACGAATTTTCATTAATTTCTAATTTCTTTTTAGTTTTAGAAGTAATAATTTTTGCCATTTGTAATTAGTTTTAAGGATACGTGGATTGATTCATAAGCAAATATAATAAATAATTAGAGATAAATAAGCAAATGCAAATAATGAGCAATAGAAATAGTCTGAATTGATAGAATCTTGATTGAGACTTGTTCTTGAGATTGGTCCGGTCCTTAGCTGAATTGCTTTGAACATTAACTAATATTGAGAGTTTGATTATCTTAAGTTTAAAGTGAAATCGAGCAAACGAATGTAATGAGAATCAGATGTCCTTCCAACATGAAGGTTAAAGGTTGGACTCATTTTATAGATATTGACGTTAAAGAAATAATTTCTAATTCAATGCATTTAAATGAGAATAACGTTCATTTAATGAGAAAGGAGTAACTGTCAGCGTCATGCCCGAAGCGGTTACATGTTGAGTCTCTTCAACCTTCCACAACACTCGTACTTATGTTGATGTCTTATCCCGAATCAACTCACATCGAATGCACATTATCATTACTCTTTTCGACCTCACAATTAAATCATCCCACGTATACAAACCTAAGAAGCATTTTTGTAATTTTCTCCCCAAAAGTAAACAAAATAGTAAAACACTGCAATTGCCAGTGTACCATCCTCAAAAAAGTGAAGTAAATACACACAGGGAATTGAGTACGTCAAAAGAGGTTGGGCCTGGGCCTTGTTCCACCTGCCATCAATGTGACCCAAGCACGTGTCAAGTTCGGCCTTCCGCCCCAGAATAATGACGGCAAAAAGATGGAGGGAATATTAGTGGGCATGTGCGCTCCACGTCGGCCATTGGCGGGAAACGGAAGCAACCGTTCGGTCCACTTATCTCTATTTGCGTAGCCCACTTGTCCTCTCCTACTCCTCACTCAACACCATTAGTCATGCATCTACATTTTTTGTTTCTTTTTCCCCAGCAAAACAAATAAAAATAATTACTTTCTCCGTTTAATTTATGTGAAATTATTTAATTTTATTCGTAATTTTTAAAGAGAATATTCTTTTAATTTTGAAGCGAATACTATTTGTATGACTATAAATTATTTTATTAAAGATAAAAAAAAATTAAAAATAATTTTTTTCTATTTATAGATAGGTGCTATTTTTTTTAAACAGGTGAAATATAAAGTGTACCGTATAAATTGAGATGGAAAGAATATTGATTTCTAATCTTCTCGTAAATTTTGTATAACTTTTGACGTTTTATGTTGAAAGAGTAAAATTCGCTTACAATTTTGTTTTTATCAATAAATTTTGTTTTTATCAATAGCGTTTGGTTTAGATTAGAATGGTTCTAGGAAGAACTTTCATTTGGTGTTCGTTAATTTTTTATTTTTTTTTATATTGAGGTTCCTGGCTTGCGTTAGATTAGTTCTGGAGGTAGTAGTATTGGTCTCTCAATATTACTATCAGTAAATAACGGGATGTGCTTCAATAATCAGGATTTGAAAATGGACACTGATAGCACCTACAAGGATCAACTCCAGAAGAGACCAGAGTGCTCCCACTTAAAATCGATCTCACGCTGCAAGTGTTTAGAGCGTCTTAAGTCTCCCTCATTTGTCATTTGACTGTGCCCCAGTATGATACTCAGAGGTGGACCTATTCTTACCGTATGGAAATAGTTTATAACTATCACTAGTGCTTAGAAAGGATAATCAATTACAATTTCAATACAATAGGCTTGAAGCCTAACATCAGTTGTCACAACATCAATAAGTGTTGATGATCTTGATCTTCGGTCTTTGATCCTTCCTTGAAGTGTTGAGATATTGGTTGAAGCAGTTCTCGAGAACAACAACAACAATATGTTTAGAATCTGGAAATATAACAATATAATTGGCTTGATGAGTCGACCAAATTCTTAATCTATCCTTAAGATAATATTGCCCCGTATATCTTTCAACGATTGTAATGACAACTTATCTCCCAAGATAAAAGAGCAATCAAACAAATGAGCAAAGGAAACTCAAGTGTTCGCTAGCATAGAAAGATCTTTAAGTGTGTAAGATTGCAAGAATGGAAGAGATTTCATCAAGTCTGTAATCATCCAAGTGTAGAGAGTATTTCTCTTATGTTCATTGTGTATATTGTGTCTCTCTTCTCAAATATGAAATAAAGCAAGGTTATATAGTTTAAGAAGGAATAGAGGTGTTAATTGGGTGTTAATGACTGTTAAGAGGGTTGTTTATGAGGCTCAATGAAGAGCCAAAACGTTCAGGAATAAGTGTCAAACGTTCCAACCACTTAATGACATTAAACCTCTGTAAAACGTCTGCAGCGCCTAAACTCCCGAGAGTTGGCGATGTGGCCCTGCAGCCTGAAGCCGACGCTTTCCAGAAACTTCAGGGATCAAATTGTAATTATAATAAAGTTTGGGGTTCAAAAAGATAATGTCAGAACAGCCCCGTAGCCCGCGACCCGGACCGGGCGGGTAGTGGCGCGCGTGTGGGCCTAGTCTTGAACCCAAGCACACCTAAGTCCTCCCTCCTTCAAACACATGAGTTACCCCTTGGCCCTACAGTCATCTACTCACTTAGTAGATTACACACATGTAAATAATCAAATTCTCCAACATGTGGAACCATGATGTTTAAGTCATTAAAGATGGACGGACCAACCTAGTCAAATTTCCAACATCATTTTCTTCCATCCTTAAGTAGACGCATGAAATCATTTACTCGGTAAAAGTATGAATTTCACATGCAATAAAATAAAATATTATTAAAAAATATAATTATTTCTTCAATTTATTTTATTACTTTATTAAATTGGGTATGTTATTGTCGTTTTAAGCCGTTTAAAATGGAAGTTAAGTTGGACCAACAAAAATCGATGCTAAGATGAAATAAAGATCATATACAAAACGAAAAAGTGGGAATAAGCAACGGCTTTAATAATAAATGAGAATTAAATTCTAAAGGCTAAAAAGCCATAGCAATATGTACAGTACGGAAACACGTGCAAGGATATGTGCGATCATGATAATGACGATGTGCTAGTGCGACATTAACATACATACATACACGAGATACGAGATTAATAAGAATAAAACAAAAAATTAATTTTAAATTCAAAAGCATAATTATTAGTAGTACAGTACTATTTATTTAATCTGTCGTGGCTTGTGAGGTCACGTGATAGACAAATATCTAAGTGTGAAAATATAAATAAAATATAGATAAAAGATTGAGATTTTATAATTTATTGAGGCTAAAATATATAATTAAAAAAGTTTAATATATTATAATTTATTTATTTATGTAATTAATATTTGATAAAATATATTTCAAAATTTGAGCAAGGAGTATCTAATAATCACACTAGATACTTAATCAAAACAAATACTCCCTTCAAAAGCGTCTAAATGAATTTACTAGCAAATTTTAAAGATTGATAATTTACAGGTTAGGGTCGCTACGACAAACATTTCTGAGTTACGTGTCTCGAACTTTAGACGTCATGCGTTGGCGATTTATAATTAAAAAAATCGAAATCAGAAATGAAGTTTGTAATATTCAGATTTTGATTCTAAAGTTTTTCAAAATAACACAATCTGAAAATATAAGTTTTAATTGGACAGATTTGGTCCTTCTGGGTAAATCTGTAATTAAATAATTTTTTTGAAAATTAGATTTTAAGTTCTGAAAATTGCAAACAGGTCCCTGAAATCTGAAAATATTTTCTGAAAGTTAAAATTATATTTTCTGAATTTAATGAGGTTCGAATTAAACTTTTAAATTCTTGAGGGACTAAACTGTAATTATTAAAAGTTTGTAGAATTCCTGAAAATCAGAATTTTAAATTCAGAAAATGTTAAGGGACTGTTTGGCATAGACATAAATTTTAGAGTTTAGACAAATAGACTCATGATTATCATTAATGATATATTATTTATAATATACAAATTTGCTAAGTGTTTGAATATGATGCATTTAAATTATTAGCATAGCGTCCGCAATTATTGTTTGGGTAGGCGACGCCCATTAATTGTTTACTTTGAATGACCGCAATAATTGTCTGTGTAGGCGGCACCCTGTATTTGATTAGAACCATCTTATATCATGCCTAATGGGTTTGATGGTTTTCCATCTAAATGTGCTTAGAAATTGCATGATAAGATGTCATATGAAGTATGTCATGTTTGTTGATCTTGAATGAAATCACCGAAAAATGAAAATGTTCCTCAAACATTAAATACAAGTCTAAATTAAAACGTGTCGTCCATTATAATGTGCAAAATCCTTTTCGGCGATACGAGTATTTATGTCAAAGAATTTGCTCTAAGTCTACGAGGATTCAGACTCTTTCATAGATGTGTTAAAGTAAAAGTAGAAGATAAACTTTTGTGAGTATTTACACCAAAGTGTTTGCTTGCAAAGGCCAAATTTACTTAGGTATTTAAACGCATTCGCGTAATGGGATTGACTTGTTTAGATGAATCTTGGCGCCAAAATGTCGCAAGATTAAAATGAAAGATATTCAATCAAACCAAGAGTTACAAATAAGCTTTGTAATTGGTTGAGGATCTACCGAAATAGGCTATTGAAGTTATCAGTCAAAGCAAACGCGTATATAACATATGTTTGGATCTTGACCCATTATGACCTTAAAATGTTTTAGGTCCGTATTCTATCTTGGGATCGTACAAGTATGCAAAATAGTGGGAGCTAATTAAAACAAAAGACCATGTTAAATTAGCATATAATGAATGTGTATAATTAGGAGAATGAATTTTGATTGCATTTTCCTGTCTATCTAAATCTTCAGAATGTCGAGCTTCTCGTTGAAAATGCTAATGGAATCAAACAGATTGACTGGACCTGTCACGACCCGACCCGACGGGCCGCGACTAAACGCCCTAATGACGTCATTATACTAACCTGTCGCACATAATCCGACTAACATGTAATGAAAATATGAAATCCGGCAGCATAACACTGCAATAATAACATATGCCATAATAGGCAAGCCGACAAGGCTGCCTTTACACAAGAATGTACCTGCCTCGTGGGGAGTCACAACTAGCCAACATAATATAACAGGCAAGCCGACAAGGCTGCCACTAAATAGTATCACGTATACACGGAAACATCCCAACACATAGTACAACAACATGGCTGACCAAAACAGATTTATAACTTTATAAAAGTACAACCCACAACTGTCTACAGGCCTCTATGAGAAGGATAACAACATATGACGGGACATTGGCCCCGTCGTGCCCCTAAATATACATAAGTCAAAATAATAGGGTTCTGTACCAAAATGACAAAGCTTTGAATCAAAGGAGTTTTCCAAACAGCTGAGCAGGAACCTAGATCGGAGGATCACCAAATTGAGCACCTGTACCTGCGGGCATGAACGCAACCCCCCGAGGAAAGGGGGGTCAGTACGAAATAATGTACTGAGTATGTAAAACATGAATTACTGTAAATGAGATCATAACTGGCCAATAGATAACAGGAGACATGTATGAAAATCAAGTACCAAATCCAACTGTGTCATATATAAAAATATGAGAGTCGACTGTGCCTTATAAAAATGAGTCATATCAAAATCATGAATGTCCGTCCATATAATCATTTATATACATATAAATATACTATCATGGGTATCTATACCCGCATCATGGATGCATGTCCATGAAATCATCATACGTATACTATCATGAGTATCTATACCCGCATCATGAATACATGTCCATGGAATAATCATACATATACTATCATGTGTATCTATACCCGCATCATGAATACATGTCCATGGAATAATAAATATAACGTGTTCCGGCCCATTATGAGACTCGGTGAATTCATATAATCATATCCAGCACGAATAGAATATCATGAGTAACTATACAATTTAAATCATCACTTTGACTCTTAATCAAATCATTAAAATGAACTTTTTACTAGAAAATCAAAGGCACTTCTCATAACTCATTTTACTAGGAATTAGACTGTATAGGAATCATGTACGTCCGTCGTACGCTTATTTATGAAAATCATGTCAAAAGAAAGAAGGAGGGTCTCACATACTTTGTTGTCGAATGTATTCTAAGTTCCCATGGTTGCTTGTAAACTCTACGAATGGTTATTCATACCCTAAGGATGATTTAAACCACACACAAATCAGTATACTGAAAACAGATTCCATTCGGGCATTTTAGCGAATATCTTATATGCGTAGAACTTATATTTCTTCTATAACGAAACCCATGCATGTAGCGGAACACCCAACCCTTACTAATCCTTCTCTTTACTGTTACAACACCCAACACAATTCAGGAATTTCACATGCAACCCCTTATTTCGCACGGATAGTCACAAAAAATACCCCATTCCATATTAATCCATTCTCTTACTGCTATAATCTCTGAAACAGTCCAGCAAGCACTCGTGCAATTTCCAATATATATATCAACAATTTCGACGATACTAATAATCCAACATTCTCGACAATCACCTTAGAACTGGTAATAATCATATTCTAAAATTTATGTAAACCAAGGGATAAGAAGAATTACCTTTATTAGGAGTTGCGACGAAAGTCGTCAAAAATCTTGCGTCGGTATCGAACTTCAACGAGCACCAACCAGTACCCAAGAATCGATTTCCAGCACTTCTTCAAAATCTAAAGTTTTAGTACATTTTCTGGGTCTCTAAACTGGTTTAAGAATTCAATTCTTTTGGGGTTAGGATCCAAAATGCCACGAAGGTTCTCCTCTACCTGGCGAGCAAAAACTTATTGAAATTCCCAATTTCTCCAATCTGGACGAGAATTTCCAGAGAGCTTTGTCAATTGAGAAATAACTCTTTCAGGTTGAAGTGTAGCAATTCCCTCTCCAGAGAATTATTTCTACAGAAGCTCGATGAGATGAAGAAGTTTGAAGAAAGAAAGGTG
Source organism: Przewalskia tangutica (assembly GCA_029844215.1). NCBI lineage: Eukaryota > Viridiplantae > Streptophyta > Magnoliopsida > Solanales > Solanaceae > Przewalskia > Przewalskia tangutica. Next base: position 123,587,650 of record CM056723.1, read on the forward strand.
TTTTGTAGTACAAAAGTGTGTCTCTCTAAAGACTTGTAAAGCTCCAACTGCTACCGATTGTTTTATACAATTTACTCAACCAGATAATGGGTTAAAGTGCTTACACGTAGAGTCCATTATATTTTGTCCCCATTTATACTTAACTAATCCCACAATGTTAACACTTCGGATATTTTTTCGTGTTACCGAGACTGCAGACGACTTAGTATGGGCTCAGGAGAGGGTAAATATATACAAGGATTAGGGATGAATATTCTGTTATATATGTATAAGAATAACATATAGACGACAGTGGAGGTCATATGGTGTAAGTTGGTTAATACGTAACTTGACAAATAGCCCTCGTAACCGTAAGTTAAGGTGGGGCCCACATGTCGGGATTTTATAAAGGGCATATGACAAGTTATATGAATAGTACATAGGAAGTTTAGAAAGTCTTAAGAGGGACACTTAAGCCAAATATGAGTATAAGCACTCCAAAAGGATGATTTAAGGATACGTTTTTGGATGATATAGCTTTACAAGGCCAACACACCATTATACGTTGAGAATTTGGGAAAACACAAAACTGCAAGTTCTAGATAATGGAAATACCTTTCCAACCATATGTAGTGGGCCTTCATGCGACCTAAGGATAAATAGTTATGGACGTTTTAAGGAGGAAAGGTCATACTGGCAGTGGGCTCGGCCCAACCCGACTCCAAGTCGGGTCAGGCCCACTTCCTTGGCTATTTAAGGAACATTTTCACCCATTATCTTCCTCATTTCATGTCAAAAGATCCAGAATATTTTAGAGAGAGAGTGAGGAGAGTTAGAGAGATAAAGCAAGGGTACGATCAAGTTCGAGGCCCCGAATCCCGAGGCTCGTGAAGGATAAAGTGTAATACGAGTTGTCGTCGTCGTTTCAAGCTAAATATTGAAATTGAGAGATGATATTTTTGTGGTTGAGTTGCTGCTAAGGTATGTATTATTTTCTCATCTTTGTTATTGAGATGATTACGTGGAGATTTAACGGATTAAAGTGCTAGAAATATATTTGTAATTATTGTATACCGAATATTAAGGCGTTGTGGTTTAAGGGTTGTTTTGGATAGAATTGTAAGATGATTTTAGTCATATTATTGTTGTAAATTATTATATTTGTTGTTGGTGGTGGTTATTAGCTTAATTGGAATTGTTGGGTTGGTAGGATTATAGGGGAGATGTTGTCCAAATCCCGTTAGGTGACAGAATAAATGATTAGTTAGAATAATCTTGTTGGCCTAGTCTTAATCCCTATATTGTTGATGGTATTTTAGTTGATTAAGCTCGAGAAGGGACTCGAGGATTAGCTTGAAGCATAAATAAGGTATGTAAGGCTAACCCTTCTTTCATATTTTGGCATGATCCCTTTTATATGACTCCTAAAGAATATAAAACATAAGTACTCTATTCTTAGTTGGATGTGGAGTCGATATCCAATGTCTTGTTTCGTTCATGTTATACTCTTGTTGATAATTCGAAGGAAGCTTCTGCGATACATTATACTTACACGTTCACTACAAAGCAAATGATAAATGAAGGAAACTCTAAAACTTGTTCTATAAAATCTCTCCAAAGGGAGTTGTAATAGAAACCACTCTAAAAGAGGTGCAACGTTTTGTAACTTCATTACATATTCATATTGTATATCATGTGTATTGTTATTGTTCCACCTGATCAGCTGGATTATGATATTCTTAAGCCGGAAGTGGCTGCCCGAAGGGGCCACCCTAGCTAAGCCGGAAGTGGCTGCCCAAAGGGGCCATCATGACTACGCCGGAAGCGGCCGTCCGAAGAGACTATTGTGTTATTAGCCGGAAGCGACTACGAGTAGGATGTTCTATGTTTATATTGTGTATGCTAGAATTTGTGTAAGGGACCATATGACATGGTTCAAAGTGATGTTCCAGGTTACTCCCAGGTTGCTTTCTAAACTTGCTTACTGTTACGATTTTCCTTGTTTTATGATTCAGTATTGCCTTACATATTCAGTACGTATTCCGTACTGACCCCCTTTCTTCGGGGGGCTGCGTTTCGCGTCCGCAGGTTCAGGGATGCGGTTACACGATCCAGCCACCTAAGAGGAGTCAACATTGGGAGTCAGACAGCTCCACTTTCTTCGGAGACTGTTCCTGTTTTGGTATAATTTTGTTTGTATACATCCTGGTTCCGACGGGGCCCTGTCCCATCACTTATGCACGGTCATACTTTTCTAGTAGTCTGCAGACAGCGTGGGTGTCATGGGTACTGTTTGGCCTTGCCGGCCATTGTTTTGTTGTCTGTATATCGACCTCGTTGGCTTACCTTGTGATATGTTACGTATATATAAGTATGTTTTGAGATGTTTTGAGTTACAGTTGGACTTTGGTATTCTATTTACAGCTTCTAGACTTAGTTACAAAGACCCTATTGAATGCCATATGTGAGTACATGTAACATAAGTTGGGTTGTCGGACAGGTTAAGTTTGGTCACTCGTCATGGCCCTAGGTTGGGTCGTGACACACAATTAACTAACTATACATAAATTAATTTATTGATCCCGACTTACTTAAACCCCAACGACTTTAAAACCCCTCTTTTACTCAATTTCATAATTCTTATAATATGACACTAGTCTATAATCTCTTTGGGAATATAAAATTATCAATATTAATTCCCGTCGTCGCACTTGTTAAATCCAAAATTATCTCGGGATCAACTCAGGTACAACATAAATTTCTCGGGGTTCGAGTCCACTTGCCCTCGTCCATGTGCTTAAATCATAACCCAGAAATACGAGGTGTTACAGGACCCAATTTTATCGATTGGCTCAGGAATGTAAGGATCGTCCTGAGACAAGAGAAAATTGAGTATGTATTGGATAAAGTATTCCCTACCATGTCTGCTAAAAACTCTATCGAGTATGCCACATTCGATAAAGTTTCTTATCAGAAGCACTATGATGACGCCACTTCGGCACAGTGCTTGATGATGTTTTCTATGTCTCCTGAATTACAAAGATAACATGAGAACATGGGGCCCAATGAAATGTTAGAACATTTGAAGAGTCTCTATGACTTTCAGTCTCAGACCATGGAGTATGAGCTGCTCATAGAACTCTTTAAATGTAGACTCAATGAAGGGGACCAAGTGTCTCCACATGTGCTGAAAATTATTGGATTGATCGAAAGGTTGGCCTTCATTGAAATAAAGTTTCACGACAGAGTTGCCTCCACCCTTTATCCTGCATTCATTTTCACGTTCTTTCGAGAGTTTCATCATAAACTATAATATGAATGGAACTAAGGCGAAGTTGCCGGAGTTGCACAATATGTTGAAAACCTTCGAATCTTCGATCTCCAAGAGCACACCTGTTCTCATGGTTGGCTCCTCTAGTCAACCCAAATCGAAAGGTAAGGGACCACATAAGAGGAAGGGCAAAGTCGTTGCTCCGACAACAACAATGAAGCCCAAATGAGAGGCGAATAAGAAGAAACTTCCGGCTTTGGATGTGTGCATGAACTGCAACAAGAAAGGGCATTGGAGGAAGGACTGTACTGCTCCAGGAGGAGGGAAGACACCAGGTGCTCCATCCTCTAGTGGAAAAGGTATGTTTGTAATTGAAATAAATATGTCTATAAATGATTCTCATTCCTGGGTACTAGATACCGCTTGTGGGTCACACATTTGCACAAATGTGTTGGGGCTAAGTGATAACAGAAAGGTCGGACCTCGAGAGGTGGACCTGCGCATCAAATTGTAGCACGTGTTGATGTTGAGCGCGTGGGAAATTATAGACTAGATTTACCTTCCGGTAAAGTTTTAATGTTAAACAATTATTTTATGTTCCCTCATTGACGAGGAACATTATTTCTATTCTTGTTCTTGACAATGAGGGCATTTCCTCAAGCATTAATAATGGCAATATGATTTTGGCTTATGATGATGTTGTGTATGGAATTGCGCCTCTTGTTAATGGATTGTATACATTAAACTACCGCAAGGAAATCTTCAATGTACAAAATGAAAGAGCTAAGATAAGTGAAAGAAATTCTATCTACCTGTGACATTGTAGACTTGGTCATATCAATTAAACGAGGATAGAACGGTTGAGGAAATTAAATTACCTTGAACCATTTGACTTGCAATCTTATGGTAACTGTGAATCCTGTTTGAAGGGTAAGATGACCATTAAACCTCTTTCTGGAAAGGGGATCTGTGCCAAGGAGGTGCTTGAGTTGGTACATACTGATGTATGTGGACCATTTTCGACTCAAGATAGAGAAGGTTTCTCTTACTTCATTACTTGTACAGACGACTTGACAAGGTATGTATATGTATATCTTATGAGACACAAATCTGAGGCCTTCGAAAAGTTTAAGGCATTTAAGTGTGAAGTTGAGAAACAGCTCTCAAAGAGTATCAAGACTCTTCGATTTGACCGAGGAGGTGAATACTTAAGTAAATAATTTCTAGATTACTTAAAACTTCGTGAAATTCATTCTGAATAGACACCTCCTGGAACACCACAAATGAATAGTGTTACCGAGAAGTGAAACCGAACCTTGATTAACATGGTTCGATTTATGATGAGCTTTTCAACTCTGCCTACATACCTTTGGGGATACGCGATACTGACCTCAATATATGTTCTGACCTGAGTTCCTTCTAAATCAGTTGAAAAGACGCCATATGAGGTATGGTGTGACAAAAAGCCATCACTTAGACACATGAAGCCCTGGGGTGTCCTGCATATGTCAAGAAGTTGATCACTGATAAGTTGGAGTCAAAGAGTGATAAATGTTACTTCGTTGGGTATCCAAAGGAAACTAAGGGATATTATTTCTAGGAACGCAACTTTTCTTGAAGATGAATATGTCTAAAAGGAAGAGAGTTGCATAGAGGTAGAACTTGAAGAAATTCAAGAACAAAGTAACATAGAGGTTGAATCCTTGTCAGATGATAAAGGAAATAATTCAGTGGACCTTTTGGCGAAGATTGGGTACTCAGGATACGCCCTTCGGCCAGTGGGAGTGCTACGAAGAGTAATGCAGAAATGCATGATCCTCCTGCACAGACCTTGGGAGCAAGTGCACTAGTTGCACCTCCTCCCATTCAGGAAAGACATGAAAATGATATTCCTGAAAGCTCTAATGTTGGTGGATCAACCAACGCACAAGAACCTTCTCACAATCAGAACATACATGTAACTGAACTGCAAGACACTCAACTCTGTAGGTATACTAGAACTCATCATCCTCTTGAAAGACTAAATCTACTTGTGAAACACAAAATGAGTTAGATATTCCCGATGATGATGCCCATAGGATGCAAATGAGTCTTCAAGAAGAATATTGATGCATTTGGCAGGATTCAGACTTATAAAGCTAGACTAGTCGCTAAAGGTTTTAATCAGCGTCCTGGTGTGGATTATGATGAAACATTTTCACATGTTGCTAAGATTAAGTCTATTCGGATTTTGCTTGCGATAACTGCACATTATGATTATGACATTTGGCAGATGGACGTCAAAACTGCATTCCTCAATGGTAATCTAATTGAGGAAGTGTATATGAAACAACCCGAGAGTTTTTCATCCGAGTCCAGACCAAATATTGTGTGCAAGCTACAGAAGTCCATTTATGGACTTAAGCAAGCCTCTAGGAGTTGGAATATTTGCTTTGACAAGGCTATTAAATCTTTTGATTTCGTCAGAAGCAAATAAGATCCTTGTGTTTATATCAAACGCAAGGATGAGGGTATTGTCTTTCATTATTATATATGTTGATGACATATTAATAATGAGAGACAATAAGACTCTCATGCAGTCAGTTAAGGATTGGTTGTCCAAAACTTTCATGATGAAGGACTTATGTGAAGCCTGCTATATTCTGGGAATTAGGATCTATAGAGATAGACCTAATAGATTGTTGGGGCTGTCATAGTCAGTCTACATAGACAAAGTGCTTAGACGCTTTTCAATAGAGAATTCCAAGAAAGACGGTCTTCCAATGGGTCAAGGCATCAAGTTATCTAAGAAGGATTGCCCTTCTAGTGCTGTAGAACTTGAGCGCATGAAGAGGATCTCATATGCTTCAGCTATAGGATCGATCATGTATGCCATGACCTGTACTAGGCCAGATGTGGTCTTTGCACTTAGTGTGACTTGCAAGTTCCAGCAGAATCCTGGTAAGGAACACTGGAAGACAGTCAAAAGTATTCTTAAGTATCTCAGATGTACTAAAGATTACTTCTTAGTCTAGGGTGGAGATGATAAACTAGTTGCCACTGGGTATACTGATGCTAGTTTCCAGACATATGTTGATGATTTCAAATCTCAATCTGGTTACACGTTCATTTTCAATGGAAGAGCAGTGAGTTGGAAGAGTTCCAAACAAGCTACTACTGCTGATTCGACTACTGGAGCGGAGTACATTGCTGGTTCGGAAGTTGCTAAAGAAGCTGTCGCGATTTCTGAGTTCCTAAAGGAGCTAGGGGTTGTTCCGAGTGTTATTTATCCAATAACCATTAATTGTGACAACACTAGTGCAATTGCACAGGCAAAGAAACCAAGATCAATAAACAGATACAAATATGTACCGAGGAAGTACCACCTTCTCAGAGAGATGGTGGAAGCTGAAGATATTAAAATAGATTATGTTCCCACACAATAATCTAGTAGACCTGTTTACTAAACCATTAAGCTTGGTAAAATATAATGGTCACTTTGAGAACATGGGTATTAGATATGTTGGTGATTGAATCTAGGCCAAGTGGGAGATTGAAAGTATATGTATGTCCTAGAGACAATCTGTATTAGGACAAAATGTACTTTATACACATTCGTATTTACATTAATGATGATTAATATTACGACATTTGCATTTGCTGAATTATTAGTTGGTTGTTTATAATATTTTATAAATGTATGCTTAGAGTTTACATGGTTATTAATGATGTGAGAATTAATATTATAACGTAACTCTTAAATAGCTTCGACTAATGATCATCGAGATTGGGATATCGATGATATGTGATACGTCGACATGTGGTCTGCATCATATCCTTAGGGGATGTAGTATGTCTCACTTGCTACGAGTTATGGCAACTCGTGATGGACACATGGATAATTGTTGAAATATTGGTATACCTTGCTGATGCACTGTTTTGTTATATGTCTATAATGTCATCGGCGTGTGGGAGATAGAAGTACTTAGACTTGAGGTCGATACCACATTGTTTACGGAGTAATGTACTTTGATCATGTCCTAAGCTCAAATGCCTTATAGGTTGAGACGCGACTTGTTTTGGGTACGTTACGAAGTAGATTAAAGGTGGTAGTTGAGCCAAGATTAGGATTCATTCCTCGAATGTATATTCGAGAAAACACTCAGATTCTCATATGGTATTAGGTTGACTAAGTCGTTGGCCAACGCAATGGACATGTCTTTGATATGGTCCTGTTGTCGACTAATATAGATGAGAAATAATGATCGAGCCATTTGGATAGACACTTGACAAATCCTAATCTTGATTTAGTATGTCGTGAATGAAATGATTTTATCTTCCCACATAGAAGTTCAATTCACATGTTTCGTGTAGCTAAACTTTACATATTGAGTTCGTCTTCCGGCGCAGTCTAGGATTTTCGTGTAGACCCTAATATTATTAGTGTCGATATGTAAAGGCCTGAAGTGGTAACACTAAGTCAAATGTTCCGTCGATTCAAAGATGTAATTAGAGAATATATATATATGTTCGGTTGATGATCGAGACATTAGAAAGAAATGGAAAACAAGACAGAAAATGGGACAGGCCGCGACGCCATTGACTCAGGGGCCGCGGCGCCAAACACGCGTCAAGCGCCGCGACGCCACTTATGCAGCGCCACGGCGCTGAGGCGCGTCCAGTGGGTCCGACTGCTGGCCCAGTCTGCTGAGTTTTTAATGGGCTGACCCATTTGGGGAACCCTAACTGTCCTCTTCAGCTATAAATAAGAGGGTTCCCCTTCCCATTTCTTTAAACCAAAACTAAGAGAATATTCTCTTCTAAAACTCTGCTGGAATTCCTAGCATTCCAAGAGTTAAAAAATTACATCAAAGTTCTTGACTTGCCAATCGAGGGACATTTGTGTACGCACCTCGGACTACACAAAGCTTCAAGTTTCAGATTGCTAACTACAAATGTAAGTCTTCATTCGAAGTATTACATTCTTGCTTTGTGTTATTGTACATTATATAATCATACTACAGTTTGACCGCCATGTCGGGTTTGAAACATAAATTTTCAAATTCTGCTGCGTGTACGAACCCTACAAAACGCCTACATAGCTGTCAATTTATACGCTTATAATAAATTAGAGAAAATTAATTTTAAATTGAAAAGCATAATCATTTACTATTTAATTTAATTTGTAGCGGGAGGTGAGGGGTCACGTGATAAACAAATACTATCTAGAGACAAAAATAAATAAATAAATAAATAAACAAATAAAAAGTATAGACAAAATGGCAGTATGGCAGCATGCTGAAACCTTTGTAAGTAGCCAATACAGAGCACTGCACTTTTGCTTAAAGATTCTGAATTTTAATACAGAGTATCTTATTTGAGCTTATACTTATTACTAATGCTTCATTGTCCCAAAATATTTATCTCATTACACTTTTTAAGAGTCAAATTATTTAATTTTTATTATTATATTAATATGAGAAAGTTGTAATTTATATTATTTTTCGTATAGTTTTCAAATATTTAAAATTAATTTTAAAATATTAAATTAATCTAATCTAATTTAACTTTAAAATTTAATCATCACCCGTTTTGACTCTCGCTCAAATCGGAACTTTTATGCGTTGGTAGGTTTTCGACTCAATCTAATAGCCGGGCGCCAATAAAAAAAACTTTAAAAAGAAAACGGGACAAGTACAGTATATTGGGACTGAGGGTGTAGTAACTTTGGCCTTTGGGACTCGGAGTATCTTTTCTTCTTTATTTATGCATTAATTTATTAATTTGTTTTTTAGAAATGTATACATTTTGTGTAACCTATTTAAGTGATTTGTAGTTAATGAGTGGATCTAAAGCATAACCGTTGAATTTACGGGAATTTAATACTCCATCCGGATTAAAAAGAGTTCTACTTAGCTATTTTTGTATTCCTTAAAAAAATATTAATTTCTAGATAAAAATATGTAATCTGACTAAAATTCCCCTAATTAAATTGGTATTGAGATTTGATCATCTAACAATTAATAAGGGCAAAATTGAAAAAACAAGATTAATTCTTTCTTGATTTTGCAAGTGGACACTATTTTTTATTCAAAAATAAAAGCTTAGTGAACACTCTTTTTACTCCGGAAGGAGTATTTTTTTACTTTGTTTCATAGACAATAACAACAAATCCATTGTGATCGGACCTTGCATATATCTTTATTTCATATATATGAGTGTATATATATATATATAAAGACATTACTTTAATACAATAATAATGAAACTACTTTAAATTTTTATATGAGTTAACTTTTGAATATTTAGGTGTTTCAAAAGGAAAATATTAAATAATTTTGGTTTCAATTTGAATTTTTTTCTAGGCTTCCGCTTTAAATAAAACTCAAAAAATTGAGAATTACTTCTAAGCAAATTCGAGCAAGATTGAAACTTACGCTTCACTATACTTGCGGCCCATCAATATACGTTGATAGTGTTGAAAATTTATTAATGCGGAATTAAATTTAACCTATTATTTATGATTCGAATAATTGAGGCCTCGCACTTCGGAAACGTCGTTTTCACACACGTGCACTCGTAATGTCAAGTATTGTAAATTTCATTAGTGAAAGAGATATTGGTACGTGAGCACTGACGGATCCACTATAACCATGGACTGCACCACCAGTTTTTTTTTTCTTTCTAGGCATAAAAAAAAATTGCTACGCAAAAAATTATTACTTCGTATGTTTGCACCACCAGATTTTGTTGCATGGATCCACCATTGTACGTGAGTAAGCGTTTGAAACATAAAATGATGGACAATCATTGGTAATGAAGGAAGAAGTGTAAAGATGAAACGAGTCGGAAATCGTCGCGGAGCTGCGAAGGGCCACGACGCAGCCTTTTCCGAGCCACGACGCCTCCAGCCAGAGTCACGACTCTAATTGGCAGTCGGCTACTCGAGCTTAGGCGTCGCGGTGCCTTCCAGGCAGAGCCGTTGCGCTTCCCAGGCAGTGAGGTCGACGGGAGACAATTTTTTTTTTACTTTTGGGCTGGTTTTGGAGCATTTATCCTCAATTACTTGGCACTTGAATTCAACCATTATTTGGCTGAATTATAACCCCTCAATAAGTGTCATTACATGACTATTGAAAGGCATTACTTGGATAGTTGGTCATCTTCATTACACTATAAATTGAGGCATTTGGCTTAATTGGAAGAACACAACACTCATACTTACACTCAGATTTTCTGAAACTCTTCATCTCTATGCATTCTTTCAAACACTCAAGGTTCTTCTTGAGAAACACTTGAGTTTCCTTTGATCATTTGTTAGTTGTTATTTTATTTTGGGAGACAGTTGCCCATAAACGTAAAAAGATATATACGAGGCAGTAATGTCTTAAGGACAGAGTGAATATCACTCGACTCAGCAGCGCCTCTGTTACGCTACCAGATTTAGTGTCTTTTGGTTTCAGGTTATCAAAATCAAGGGGCTTGTTGCAGTTGGACGAAGATCCAAGACTTCAAGGACGAAGATCAAGATCACAAAAGCTTATTGTTGTCACAATTCTTGTGGGCTTCAAGCTGCCATATTGTAATAACTATAGTTTACCCTTTCGAAGCACTAGTAATAATTATTTACTATTTTCGTACATTTATTGTTCCCTTTATTTATCATCCTTAGAATCTTTTACCCTTTTGTCCATTTATTTGGATATTATTTCAAAATAATGGAGTATTTGATTATGATATTGACTTATTATTTCAATTTTAAAAAAATTGAAATAAGATATTTTAAGTTCAAAAAACAAATTTAATTGTATTTTACTATCTAAAAATAATTTTAACCTTTAAAAATATCTTTCAACTTAACTTTAAATGATATTTTTACTCAAATATTAATCAATTTATGTTCAAACACCTACTAAGAATTTTTTTCTTTGGCATTCGTCTTTATAGTACTAAGATCTTTTAAAGTTTAAAATAATGTTGAAATACATCATCCTCTTAAAGTTGTTATGTTTCAATTAAATATTTGAATTATAATTTGTTCCAATTGAACGCTTAAATTTATGATAAAGTGTTTATATAAGATATTTTTAACTCAATATTTTGAAAAAACTTGTGGACGTATTGTCAAGCGTCTATTAGGTAATTTCACGCATTCATGAGTAAGACCAAGTTATATTATAAGGTCATGTAAGCATACTAACATACATAATTTACCATGTTAGTAAATAGTTAATAGACATACTTTCTACAAATTGCGTCTAAAGGATTTACGTGACCAAGTTCAATTTCCTTCATTTGTTTTTACTTTAAAATAGATTTGATTAATCCTTGATATATCATAATTGTGCACGATCTCGAATCAACTTTTGATTCAAGTACACTGATTTTTTTTCTCAAATAAAAAGAATTTTTAAATTCAATTATTGATTGTCACTCTTTCTGAATCAATAATGTTAAGAGTTTTGCATCGAATATATAATGTGAACATGAACTACTTATATGGATTTTGGCAATCCTCACCCTACAAGCTAATTTTTGGGGTTAAGTTATGTTCAAAATCCATTTTTTACATGACATCAGAGTCAGACTCATTCCAATTATTTGTCCACCGATGTTGGACTCTCAAATTATATTATCAACGCTCCAGTGAACAAGATCTGGGCGTGCGGGGGAGTGTTAAGAGTTTCACATCAGATATGAAATGAAAACATGGACTCCTTATATGGACTTGAACAATTTTCACCTTACAAGTTAGCTTTTGAGGTTGAGTTAGACTCAATATTCATTCTTTATAAATAATAATAAGTATATGGTAATGGTATGAAATGTACATATAATTTACTACATTTTTATTTACTTGTGGCAGAAATGTGACTCCCTTAAAAAAATATGGTAGACAAAGGTGGCAGGGAAGTAGCATGGACCTTAATAAACTTAATAGCTTAATTGTTACCAGATGTTAAATAATATAGTCAAGTTTAATGGTACACAAATAAAAAAGTAGTAAAACAAATTCAATTGATAGAAGCCGACGAAAACACTTAGGGCTGCACAAAAAATGGACCGGATCAAATTTTTCGGTTCGGTCTTTGGTCCTACGTTTTTGAAAATTCGGTTCTCGGTCCGGTCCGATCCAGTCCGGTCCGGGGTTTTTTTTCCCGATTTTTAGTGTATATTGGATCGGACCGGACCGCATTTTTCGATCCGGTCTTCGGTCCGACCTTTTTGGATTTTCGATCCTCGGTCCGATCCAGTTCGATCCGATCCGGTCCGAGAGTTTTGTGCAGCCCTAAAACACTAGTTCAATTGCTAAACTTTTACACTTATTTGCTAAAAAATAGTCCTTGTATTTTGACTCATTTACATCCTTCTTATCAATTATAAAACTATGTCAATGTTTCCGCTTCTTCAGATAAATAATTTAAAACACTTTTGAGAGCTAACGCAATAATATTAGATTAATTTTAAAATATATGTACATAAAATATTTAATTTGACGATAGATTCTGAATTTACGGGCACCACAAATTACCCTATAAATCTGCCCCCGAATGTATAACCTTTGCTTAGCAACACCTACTTGTATAGAAATCTAGCCAGTCGTGGATAAAATATCACAATTTAAACAATTATTTACTCTTGATTATTTTATCGATGACTAAATTTGTAACTTCCGTCCATTTTTTCGACTGCAGAGCTATCGCAAAATATCTCTTCTATATTGGCATCAAATATTTGTTATGTCAAGGGAATCCGCAAACCTATCCAAAATGGGTGTGCACTAAATCCCGCTTCAATATAATGGCCCGCAAACTATATGGGAAATGTAAATCGCACTAGGCAAAGCCCGTGCACGGACTTGATAAAAAAAAGCATGCAAGAGATTTCGAACCTGAAACCTTCATTTGGATGATCCCTACCTAACCAACTCAGCCATCCTTGCACATTATTTTGGCATCAAATATTTTCAACGGTTTTCAATGACTTTACGTCAAAAAATAGTAAAGTATTTGATGAAATGCTCGCCACAAAGAACAAATAGACATCCAACAAAGAAAATATATTCAATTCAAATTCATTCATTTCAAATTTCAACTTTGCACTCCACCCAAAGAGAATACAAACACAGTCCACAAGAGCATTAGCATTATGTTTTATACATTCCAGAATATTCTCGTCTGATGTAGAAAAGTCCTTTTCATATATACTGTCATTTTGCTTTGTTCAGTTAGTCAGTTAGAAAATAAAAGAAAAGTTTCTCCAAAATGTTTTCCTTTCTTTTCTCTCACTTTGTCTTCCTCGTCGAGTTCAGCTTCCACATATCAACTGCAGTTTGATCCACAAGCTGGATCAAACATGCAAGTTGAGAATCACTCAGTTCAACATGGTATCAAAGCCTGTATACTGAATTAAATAATCCACGCGGTTCATTTTTTTTTGTGTTTTTTTTGAAGATTATCGATCTCATCGATTTCTAATTCTGTAACAATTTTTCTAAAGTCTGCAACAATTTTTATTCTCATCCTCATATGGCTCATGTCACGCCAGTGAATATGGAGGAAACTCCAAATCTGTCTTCAATTTCACTAGATCATAATCATCCACTGTTTTTGAGCGGATCTGACTCAGCCGGTGGTTTACAAATCGAAATACAGTTGATAGGCATGGAGAACTACACATTGTGGAGTAGAATGATGCGGTTAAACTTGCTAACCAAGAACAAAATTGGATTTATTGACGGGTCGGTTAAACGAGGTAGTTATGGTGCTGATTTGACTCAGCAATGGGATCGATGTGATGCAATGGTCATGTCCTGGATAATACGCAATGTCAACAAAAATCTACTTAGCGGAATTCTGTACAAGTCCTCTGCATCTGCAGTTTGGAAAGATCTACGTGAGCGATTTGATAAAATAAACCTATCTCGGATTTATCAACTACGAAAAGAATTAGCGATGCTTCATCAAGGTATATCTCCTGTGGAGACCTACTATTCTAGAATGCAGGATATATGGGATGAAGTTGATTCTATAGTTCCAGTTCCAATTTGTGACTGCTCGAGTCCTAAGGAATATGTAGTTCACCTGGGACATCAGAGATTGCTGGAATTCCTAATGGGGTTAAATGACGGATATAATCAGGTTAGGAGCCACAAACTTCTAATGACACCTGTTCCAACTGTGAACCAGGCCTATGCGATGGTCACACAAGATGAGAGTCAGAGACTACTCAATGGGAAATATACAGGGAGTGAAATATCTGAACATTCAGCTATGCTCAGTAAGGTTTCCAATTCACAGAATTATAAATCAAAGTCGTATTGTGATTTCTGTAAAATGAAAGGACATCATCGGGAGATATGTTACAAGTTACTTTACTACTGTGACTATTGCAAGAAGAATGGTCACGTTAAAGAGAAATGTTTTAAACTCAATGGTTATCCAGATGACAGTAATAATAGGAACAGGAAGACAGCAAATGTAGCCATGGCTGGGGAACCACAGGACAGAGGTTTTCAGCTTAGCAAGCAGACAGATATGAAACATTATCGTGTAAATGACACGATTATCTCAGAGCAAGATGAATACCGCATGACAAAGACGAGATCCTGTTCTCCAGAAAAATACCAGCAAGTGGTTACTCTGCTTAACCATCAAGCTGGTCGACCTTATGGTAATATTTCAACTCCTAAAGCTCACATGGCAGGTATTCCTATTATTAAGGATACTTATAGTTGGATTGTTGATTCTGGGGCAACTAACCATATGGTTACTGATAAAAGGTTGATTGATAAATCTGAGATTACAGACAACACAGGTTATGTACAACTGCCCATAGGTGACAAGGCAACAATCACACAGACTGGTAGTTGCAGGTTAAATGGAGGTGATGAAATTAAGAATGTTCTCTGTATACCAAGTTTCAACTTCAACTTATTGTTTGTTTCGAAGTTGACCAGAGAACTACATTGCAGTGCCAAGTTCTTTCCTGATTTTTTTGTTTTACAGGATCTCCTCACTGGGAAGGTGAAGGAGATTGGTAGAGAAATAGATGGCCTCTACATACTGCAGTCTGGAAGAGGTGTGACAGGACAAGTCTATTCAGCTACAATGGAGGAGATACAAGCAGACCTATGGCACAAGAGGATGGGACATGTTCCAATGTCCATGCTAAGGAAAATAGATGAGTTTCATAATAAGTCCAGATTTACATTAAGACACTGTGACATATGTCCTAGGGCTAGACAGACTAGGAAACCTTTCCCTATTAGCATAAGTAGAACTGAATATCCTTTTCAACTTATGCACCTTGATGTATGGGGGCCCTATAAGGTTCCTACTCCTAGTGGCATGAGATACTTCTTAACTGTTGTAGATGATTTTTCCAGATGGACTTGGGTCTTCTTATTGTGTGTCAAGTCTGATGTGTCTACTATCCTCAAGACCCTGTTTACAGAAATAAAAACTCAATTCAACAAGTTTGTTAAATGTGTAAGGACTGATAATGGGACAGAATTCTTTAACTCTGCCTGTTCTGAGTTATTTAGTCAACTAGGCATCATCCATCAAAGTTCCTGTGTCTATACTCCTCAGCAGAATGGGGTGGTTGAAAGAAGGCACAGACATATATTAGAGATTGCAAGAGCAATCAAGTTCCAGGGGCACTTACCAGCAGAGTTCTGGGGGGAATGCATCAAGGCAGCAGTGTATGTAATTAATAGAGTACCTTCTGTGGTGATTGGGAATATATCACCCTATGAGAAACTATTCAACAAAACCCCATCCTTAGCTCATATGAGAGTGATAGGGTGTCTATGTTATGCAACAAATCCAATAAGGAAGGACAAGTTTGATAGTAGAGTGACTAAGGCAGTTCTGATTGGATATGCTACTAATCAGAAAGGCTATAGGTTATTGGCATTGGACAGTATGAGTATCTTTGTATGCAGAGATGTCAACTTTCATGAAGACATCTTCCCATTTGAAACAGTCAAGGCAGCTGAAAGGAGTGATGAATCACTGCTGGACAATGCTGTTTTTGATCTCTGTTCTGGATTATCTGGTGGCTCTGAAGATCCCTCAACTGAGGCTCTTGGAGATACTTCAAGGGAGTCTGACACAATTGACCCTATTGAAGAGTTTGTTGATATTGATGCAGGTCATACAGGCGGGGGATCTGATGCAGGTGAAAGTATTCAGACATTAGGAGGATCTCACAGTCCTTCTTCCTGCTCAGATGCCATTACACATCACACAGATGTGCAGGAGAATGCTGAGGAACCACATGCTATAACTTGGAGATCATCCAGACTGAGAAGACCACCCACATGGATGAAAGACTTTGTCTCACACTCTGACACTGTCAAGTATCCATTGTCTAACTACATCAGTTATGCAGGCCTTTCTTTGTCTTACCAAAGTTGTGTAGCAAAGTTATCTGAGGATCATGAACCACAGAGCTACTCTGAGGCAGCAGGAGACAAGAGGTGGATAGATGCCATGAAGGCAGAGATTAAAGCCCTGGAGGATAATAATACTTGGAACATAGTGGATTTGCCTACTGGGAAGAAGGCTATTGGTTGTAAATGGGTGTACAAGATCAAGTATAGAGCCAATGGAGAGATAGAAAGGTTTAAGGCAAGATTGGTTGCCAAAGGGTATAACCAAAGGGAAGGAATAGACTATCAAGACACATTTTCACCTGTGGTGAAAATGGTCACTGTAAGAGCAGTTGTCTTAATTGCTGCAGCAAAGGGATGGAGTATCCAACAGATGGATGTATATAATGCATTTTTGTAAGGAGATTTACATGAGGAAGTCTACATGTGTATTCCACAGGGGATGGTGCATAAACAGGGAAAGGTTTGCAAGCTGGTCCGATCACTCTATGGCTTGAAACAAGCCTCAAGACAATGGAACATCAAACTTATCATCGTGCATTGGTTTCATCAGAGCCCTCTGGACCATTCTCTTCTCACAAAGAAGGTGGATGGCAAGATAGTGGTAATCTTAGTATATGTGGATGACTTGCTCATCACAGGAAATGATGATCTGCTGATTACAGAGACCAAGGCCACTCTGCAGAAACATTTCAAAATCAAAGACCTGGGTGACTTAAGGTACTTCCTGGGCTTTGAGTTTGCTAGAAACAAAAGTGGGATAGTAATGCATCAACGTAAGTATTCTATGGAGTTGGTGGCTGACATGGGGCTAACAGCAGCCAAACCAGCAGGATCTCCTATGGAGTGGAATTCCAAATTGACATCTCATATGTATGATAAGCAACTGCAAGACAAGGGAAAGGATTCAGGTGATTCTCCTGATCCTCTTCTGAACAATCCTTCTGAGTATCGACGACTGATTGGAAGGCTCTTATACTTGACCAACACAAGACCAGATATAGCATTCGCAGTTCAAAATCTCAGCCAATTTATGCGAACACCCAAGACTTCTCATATGATTGCAGCTGAAAGGGTGGTCAGATACGTCAAGCAGGCACCAGGTTTGGGCATTTTCATGCCAGCTGCAGATTCTGGGATCATGACTGCCTATTGCGATGCAGATTGGACTTCGTGTCTCCACACGAGAAGGTCAGTTACAGGGTATATGGTGTTCTTTGGTGCCTCCCTTATTTCTTGGAAGTCAAAGAAGCAACATACCATTTCGAGAAGCTCGGCTGAGGCAGAATATCGAAGCATGACATCTGTGGTTGCTGAGATTGTATGGATTTCTGGGCTATTTGATGAGCTGAATACAACAGTGGAACTACCTGTTCCTATATATAGTGATAGCAAGCCGGCCATCCAAATTGCTTCCAATCCAGTCTTCCACGAACGCACAAAACATATCGACATAGATTGTCACTTCATTCGGGAAAAAGTCCAACGAGGTTTAGTGTCACCATTGCACATCAACACAGAAAATCAGCCCGCAGATTTACTTACAAAAGGACTGTTACAGGGGCAACACACTCATTTGTTGTCCAAGCTAGGTGTCAAAAATTTGTTCTTAGCACCTAGCTTGCGGGGGGATGATGAAATGCCACCACAAAGAAATCAGACGGCCCAAACCAACAACAAAATATATTCGGCCAAATTTATCTAAAAATTTCAACTTTGCACTCCAGTCCAGTAGAGTACAAACACAGTCCACAAGAGCATTAGCATTATGTTTTATACATTCTAGAATATTCTCGTCTGATGTAGAAAAGTCCTTTTCATATATACTGTCATTTTTCTTTGTTCAGTTAGTCAGTTAGAAAATAAAAGAAAAGTTTCTCCAAAATGTTTTCCTTTTCTTTCTCTCACTTTGTCTTCCTCGTCGAGTTCAGCTTCCACATATCAACTGCAGTTTGATCCACAAGCTGGATCAAACATGCAAGTTGAGAATCACTCAGTTCAACAATATTTGAAAAGGGTTACAATTTCTGGTCTTTTTATCAACATTTTCGTCAAAATAATCGTTCAAAAATTTGATGAATTTCATTGTCATGTATCCATCAATCTAAACTTAAATTCAGGGGCGGATCTATAGTGTTCGTGCTTGTTCACTTGAACAAGCACTTTTTTTTACAAAGATATTTTCCACTTTTAAACAAGCACATCATCCTTATTCTCTTATACAACGTTGTAATTTTTTTTTTATATATTTCGAACAACCACTTCAAAACTCGTAGATCCGTCACTGCTTAAACTTGAACCAAACCTAATGTAGTTACTGGTCCCCGACGAAATTCTAACATCTTTACTAAAGGAGTATATAATGGTCATGAGTTATTTTTAATTGGCTTAAAATTAAATTTACAAGTTAAATGTTAGATTCTATCTCATATAATTATAATATCAAGTTTGAATACTTACACACAAAAAGAAAGTGGGAAGGTTTTAGATGCTCCAACAAGTTGACTTTTTACTTTAATTTGTACATCTTGATATATCACAATAAAAATTCTCGAATTTGTTAGGAATATATTGCATATATAGCTACTCTCATCCACGAGGAGACAGTCTATTTAATCTTATTAGCGAATATTCTTCAAATATTCACAGTATATATTATATTTATTAGTATTATGTATTTAAGGTAACTTAGGATTCTTAATGTATTAAGAATCACCTTTGTACAACTATATATATTGTGATTAATGAAAGAAATCCCTAAGAAAAATTATTCCAACATCTTACATGGTATCAATAGCCTAACATCCCAAACCCCCTAGAAATTCCCCTCCCATCTCGGCCGCCGCCAATCCCCCCACCACGGTGCCTTCTCTTTCGGAATTTCTAACATGTGGCTATCAAGTCTCCTCCCACTTCTCCTAAATCTAATGGTTCTACCTCTGGCATAGATGACACCCCACTTCCCTCCACAAAATCATCTTTTCATCCGACTTTTGCTGTCACAAACATCAAGAATTTTGTCCCTATTATTCTTGATCAAGAAGACTGTCAATATTCTATGTGGGTGAAACTGTTTTATATTCATGCTTGTGCGTACAACGTGCTCGACCATATTGATGCGTCAATCCCTCGCCACTATGACATTGCTGATTCAACATGGTGCCGTCTTGACGCTATCGTCAAACAATGGATCTATGGTACCATCTCTAAGGACTTGCTGTGCACTATCCTGAAAACAGGTGCTTCGGCACGCGAACTTTGGGTACGCTTGGAGGAAATTTTTCAGGATAACAAAAATACCAGGGCGGTGTATTTAGAGGAGCAGTTCAACAACACCCGGCTTGAGAATTTTAACAACATGACCGAATACTGCAAGCAACTGAAACTTATTGCTGACTAACTCTATCATGTTGGGACATCTATTTCTGAGACTAAGATGGTACTACGACTTGTTGCAGGATTACCAAAGGGGGAATATGATACTCTTGCAGGAATAATTCAACAGGCTGATCCACTTCCATCTTTCAACAAGGCACGTTCTCAATTGTTGTTGGAAGAAACACGACTTGTTAAACAGGATGAACACAATAAAAAAGCATTAGCCGTTGAAAACTTGCAGTCGCCGACCACTGCTCCACCACCGCTGGACCATCAGCAGCAGCAGAACCGCGGTGGAGGCAGAGGCAACAGAGGTCGCGGACAAGGAAACAAGGGAAAGGGTCGAGGCAAAGGAAAAGCACAACAAAGAATGCCACGCCGCCTCAAGAAGGCGAATACCAGCAGCAAGAGTGGCGAATGTCCAACAAGAAAGATGGCGGCTTAGTCCAAAGAATCGCCTGGGCCAGCAGATAGTGGCGACCCAGTATCCTCGGTCCAGCACCAACAGGCCCATCTCCTCAACAAGCCCATCTGATGTTAGCCCAACAGTTTCCTTTAGCCCAGCAGATGCAACTCACTAATTTGGGCCAAACTTTCAACACACTCACTCTGCAACCGCCTGACAATAATTGGTATATGGACTCCGGAGCCACATCACACCTGACCAACTCTTCAGGTAATTTCTCCCAACTATTTCAGTTAAAGTATCCTCAATACATTATCATGGCAATGGTCACCGTGATTCCACCATGTGTTATGGCAATACACAAATCAAAAATCCCCATTTACCATTCTCACTTAACCATGTCCTCTACGCCCCTCAAATTATTAAAAAGTTGATATCTGTTAGGAAATTCACTCGTAATAATTGGGTGTCTATAGATTTTGACCCTTTTGGTTTCTCTGTGAAGGATCTCAATACGGAGAGAATTCTTACTCGATGCAATAGTGTGGGAGACCTCTACCCCTTCACAAACTCTTCCGCTGTCAGAACTCAACAACCAGTCTCCATTGCTGCATTATCTCCATCCACCTGACACAATAGGCTTGGGTATCCAGGAGATCATGTTTTTTCTTTTCTTAGAAACAATCAGTGTATTGAATGTAATAATGGGAAACTTGCCCAACATTGTTTTTCTTGCCCGCTTGACAAGAATACTCGTCTTCCTTTCATGTCTTCAATGAATATTATAGTTTCACCATTTGACATTGTTCATGCTGACTTGTGGACATCTCCTGTTATTAGCTCTCTAGGTCATAAATTCTATCTTGTGCTTGTCACGACCTGACCCCGGGTCACGACTGGTGCCCTACCTGGGCACCCTGTTAGGGTATACATCAGAGAATAGCAGCGGAACATACACAACATAAACCCATGTGTAAACAATAAAACATCACAGGCTAACCGATAAGGCCGCCTTCCATAGTATAATATAATCAAAAGTACAACTGTACAACATCGCTTCTACACCCAACCACCATGTGAATACAGCACTTAGAATAATAATCGTATGGACAGTGGCACTGCACTTCGAATGTACATAAATCTACAACACGGGAAAAGATCAGACTAAAAGAGACAAGCCTCCGGATAAATGGAGTTTCTGACGTCTGATAAGTGATCCTAAGAATGAGGATCCACCACCGCTACTCCTTTCTCGCGGATTTAACGCAAATTCGAGGAAGGGGGTCAGTACACAATATGTACTAAGTATGTAAAACTGAAAAGTACTGTAATTACAACATAAGTTTAAAACAAAGCCGGAGACATGGATGATAACAAAATTACAGTACACAGTGCCTTACTAACAATGAGAGTAAATCAAGGGAATACGTACAACATCATAATAGGAGACTCCCGATCATATCATGGGTAGCGAACCCATAGAAGCAGGTGGTATAACGTCTTGGGGCTTTTACCCCTCATTTATACTCTTACCCTGAAGATGGTAATAAAGCAGGTGGTATAATGTCTTGGGGGCTTACCCCTCACTTATACTCTTATCCTGGAGAAGGTGGTATAGCGTCTTGGGGGTCTGCCCCTCACTTATACTCTTACCCTATCTCAAACCGGCCATCATACAATGAATAAGCAAGTTAGAACTCCCCCTAACTTCTTATTAGTCTTATTCATCTACACTCTCATTTTGGTATACTTAAGGCACTAATATGTTATAATAAAACCGGGAGTTTAACCCAAAGTACTACGTACTTCTACCCTTTTGAAAATGACTCATTTTCATATCAAACTTCCAAGATACTATAAACCGTAGTATCAAGTCAAAATTACTTTTCAAGACAAGTCATCATACCTTTAAACATAAAGTTAGGTTTCTAAATCAAGTGACTCCTTTTATTATAAAACCTTAGGCAATTTATGCCTTAAAACATCAAGTTGCCTTTTCATTAAAACAAGCCATTTACCTTTCCATAAAGCCAATATAATCCACTCCCCATAAAGTCGTTATATTCACTTTATACTTTAGTCAAGTATAAATTTCCTATCCAAGGGACTTATACGTTTAAAACGATACAAGTATCACATACTTTAAAACTCTTCAAGTCCCTTAACTTTAATAAAACATTAGACATCCTTAATACTTTCAAAGAAGTGAGTTAATCTCCTAACTCACCCGACTTGGCCATTCAATAAACTAGTAAAGGATATCAAGATCTTGTACGTCTACCGTACTATATACGTGCAACTAGTCATGCTCAAAGGATAGAAAAAGTTCTACATACCTCGCCGGGTCAAACCACTTGCCAAGTACAAAGTCCCGCCCGTAGTATGTCAACCTATAATATTCACAATACGTCGATTAAAGCCTTTCTTCAACGTAGAATATTATAAGTGTAAAGTCTCTAAATTCTCCGAAAATCGACAAAGACCTCCTTTGTTTCTACTTACTTTGCCACCTTTTTCAAGGCCGAATACAATAACCAAACACGCCACATTTAAGGCACAATCAAAGCAATTAGTCAATAGGGGATTACACGCCTACTAGACGTGTAAAATTCCGCCCCATAAACGATAACAAACTAATACAACTACTAGTCCAAATTCGGCCATAATGAATACAACAATACCAATTCTTATCCAATTTCCATTTCAAACCAAATTGGTAGCATGACATGATATCCAGTCGCATTTGATTATAATTACTATAATCTTCAAGTAAGTAACATGCGACGATTCCTAATAAACGACCAATTAGTAATCCAATCTTCAAGTGGCTTGTATAACATTTCGGATTCTAAGGCTACAAGCAATCCATAATACTTATCCATCCCATAAACATGAGTCCCGTAGTCAAAATCAACTATACGAGCATTATTATTAATTTCCAAGAGAAAAGAGAATCTTTTACCTTTTAGATTTTGCCTTCCAAAGCCCTTTTTCTTCAATCCCTTTTTTCGTCAAACTCGTCCTCGTGAGTTTCCCACAAGTCTATCAACACTTTGCCTTCTTTCCGCCGCTCCCACAATACCCTCTAGGCCAAGCTTTCTTCAAAACCTTGAGAGAAGAGAGAGAGAGAGAAGCTCATAAGAGTTCTTAAGGTGAAATGACCAAGTCTTTCAAGACTTGGTCCTAAAATAGGGCCCTTTTCTTAGTCAACAAGATGGGAGGGACACTTGTCACCCTCCCAAAGGCCCTTTTCGAAAATATCCCCTGATTTTAGCACTTTCCGCAGAAAAAATCCCGCTGCGCCGCCGCGCTGACACGCGCCAAAACCTCGAGGATTTTCAGATTTATGGCGCCGCTGCCGCGGCGCCATGGCGCTAGACGCCGTCAAAATCCTTTCTCTGCGCTGTTCACGAACTTCCAACGCCCATACCTCTCCGCTCCGATGTCCCATCGACGAGCGGTTTGTTGCGTTGGAACTAGACTCATCCAACCTTATACTAGGCTTGCTAACACATCCCTCAATTCTTAAAACTGGGGTACAACACTCCAAAGTAGGCTCAAAATCCGTTCAACACATGTTTGTCAACTTATCTTAAATCTGAATTTACGGGGTGTAACATTCTTCCCCCCTTAGAAACATTCGTCCCCGAATGTTCTTTCGGAGTCAAACTTAAAATTAGCGACACCGTTTCCTTTCACAACCTCGACATACCAATAATGCCACCAATGGCCACATAAATGCATTTACACAAAACAAATGCTTCAATTAGAACTTGACAAGTAAGGGAAAAGAATTTACCTGAAGGTGTAGGGAATAAGTGAGGATACTTCCTCAACATGTCCTCTTCCGCTTCCCAAGTCACCTCCTCTGCTATTATTCCTCCACAAGACTTTGACTAAGTCACATCTCGTCCACTACCGACCGGGCGATCGACATCGCTATGACTCTCCTCATACGATAACCCCGCCACTGGACCTCACTAGTAGGAAAACTCGCCGATCACCGATACACTTCCGCAACATAGAAACATGGAAGACCGGATGTATCGCTCAGAACTCGATGGCAGTCCACCAGAGGCAACCTTGCCCACTCTACGGACGATCCGGGTAGGCCCAATGTACTGGGCCGAAGTTTCTTCTTACCGAATCTCATCACACCCTTCACGGGTGACACCTTCAAGACCCAATCGCTCACCCGAACTCCAAATGCCGACGCCGATTATCCGCATATGACTTCTCGCCGACTGGTCGCTAATAGCCTCTCCGGATAAGCTTCACCTTATCCACACCGCCAGTACCAAGTCCGCCAACTAATCGCACTCGCCCACGCCGAACCAACCAATCGGCGATCTATATTTCCGCCATATAAAGCCTCGTATGGCGCCATCTCAGATACCTTGGAATGGTAGCTGCTTTATAAGCAAACTCCACGAGAGGCAAATGATCCTCCCACCACTCGAATCAATCACGCAGCTCGCAGATATCCTCTAGTGTCGGATAAGACGCCCGCCCGCCCGCTACCGAGGATGAAATGTCAGATCGAGACTCACCGTGTCCCTAAACCCTTCTCGAAAGACCTCCGTAAGTTAGCCAGAATCGCTCCCTATCGATATAATCGACACAGGACACCGCAACCTCACAATCTCCCGATGTATAATCGGCATAGTCCTCACCAAAACGCTGCCCCGATCGAAGGAAATGGGCTGATTTTGTCACCACAACAATAACCCAAATGGAGTCGCATTTCCTCTAAGTACGAGGTAACCTCAGAACAAAATCCATGTTGATCACCTCCCACTTCCAAGTCGAATCTCAATAGCCTGCACACCCATCGGGCCTCCGTGCTCGACCTTGACTCGCAATTAGACATCAGGCAACAAAACTCGCCACGCCCTCTTCGTGCCATCCCACCAATACAAACATCCGAGGTCATGGTACATCTTGGTCGACTTCGATGAATAGAATAACGAGCACCGCGCGCTTCTCCTGACTGCGACGGTCCTCGACACATCGGAACACACAACCGCCTCAAATCTCAAGACCCATCAGCGCCACCTCGAATAGACTCTTCTCTCCCAAGAGCCGCATCTCGATACCGCATCAACACTGGTCTCAAATCGCCGCTTCTCACCTCATCAACGATGGAAGACTCGCAACCTCACGAACCCGCACTTACTATCGCTTCAGACGATCAATCAACCCCAAGGCTCGCTAATCGTGGATCTCGACGCCATGTCCTCGCTCTCGATCGCATTCTCCGACAGCTCCCCATCGATCTACGACTAAGGCATCAAGAACTACGTTGGCTTTTCCGGATGGTATAGAATATCAACATCATAATCTTTCAAAGAACTCTAACCACCGCCTCGCCGCAAGTTCACTCCTCTCGCTCAAGATATACCGAGGCTCTTGTGGTCTCAGATAAATGTCCACGTGAACCCCATACAAATAATGTCTCCAAATCTTCAAGGCATGAATACCGCGCCAACTCTAAGTCATGGGTAGGGTATTCTCTCATGCTCCAGAATCGCCGAAGCATAGGATATAACCTTGCCGCATCAAAACACACCCTAACCCGATACTCGAGGCATCACAATAGATCACGCATCCGCCTAACCCTCGTGAAGAGTAAGAATCGGGTCAGAGTCAACCTTTCCTTCAAAGAATCGAAACCCTTCTCGCAAGCCTCTCGCCCATCGGAACTTGGCCGCTTCTCGAGCCGCCTAGTCAATCTGAAATCAAGCAACCGCCCACAAACCTACGATAATAACCCGCCCCTAAGAAATCGCGCACTTGGCCGGAGTAGTAGGTCTCGCCAAGACTGATCGCCAATCTTCGCCAGATCCACCCAACACCATCACCCCAATAATATGCCCTGTGAATGCCATCGAGGACAACCAAAACTCACACTGAGAACTTGGCGAAAGTCACGGCCCGAGGACCCTGGCACCGCCTCGTGATTCGTATGCTCGCTTCGCGAATAAACCAGATGTCATCAATGAATACTATCACAAATGTATCCAAAATGGCTTGAACACCCGCTCATCAAATCCATAAATACCGCGAGCGTTGGTCAAACCGGAAGACATAACCATAAACTCATAGTGCCCATACCGGTCCCGAATGCGCTTTGGGATATCCGCCTCGAACTCGAACTCGATGATAACTGCACCACGTGTCTATCTTGAGAAACACTCGCACTCGCAAATCGTCGAACAAATCATCAATCTCGGGAGGGTACCTATTCTTAATGGTTACCTTATTCACCGTCAGAATCAACACACATTCGCAGCTGCCCCATCCTTCTTTTCTTCACGAACAAAGACCGGCTTCCCTGTGGAGATACACTAGGTCCGATAAAGCCTTTTTCCAAGAAATCTTTCACTGGTCCTTCACCTCTCAACTCAAGAAAGCCATTCTCAGATGGCGGAATGGAAATAGTCGAGTGTCCGCAACGTGTCAATACAAAACTCAATCTCC
This sequence comes from Przewalskia tangutica, assembly GCA_029844215.1. NCBI lineage: Eukaryota > Viridiplantae > Streptophyta > Magnoliopsida > Solanales > Solanaceae > Przewalskia > Przewalskia tangutica. Next base: position 123,614,542 of record CM056723.1, read on the forward strand.
TCTCGGGAGGATACCCAAGATCATCCGGGAACACATCCGAAACTCCCTAACCATCGGTATCGATCAAGAATCGCACCTCACCAGATCAAATACCAACGGATGATAGATGCACCCTTTCGCACCATCTTCCTAGCCTTGAGGTAAGAAATAAACCTACCCTGCGACACTGTGTTGCCCTTCCACTCGATAATCGCTCGTCAGAAACGGAACCGAACCAACCTGCTCTCATACCAACGCTGGCATAACAAGAAGCCAACCACCATACCCATAATGACATCAAAATCACATCTCCAAATTTATCAAGTCTGTATGGTCGACGATCAGAATATAAACCTGACAACCTTCAGATACCGCCAATAGCACCGAATCTCCCATCGCGTAGCTACCTCAAAAGGCTCTATCGACTGCTCTATCCCGATTCTACCCGCACAAGAGGGGACACATAGGACAAGGTAGAACTCGGATCTATCAAAGCATAAACGCCACATCATGAAATCAATAATGTACCGCGACGACGCCGTGGAAGCCTCCCGATCCTAGCGGGCTAATGAATATACGCGGTTCGTGGACCGCTAGTATCGAGCCACCACCACGACTCTACCGCGCCCGCCGGCCCGCGAGTACCACGCCTCGGGCGCATAACCACGTGGAGAAGAAGCCAAAGAATAGATCTCGCTGCCGCACCAGACCACCCACGCCGCTTCTAGACGGACAATCTCTCTCAAATGGCCCCGCTGCCACACGAGTAACAAGCTCCCGGCTCGCGACACTCGCCGTGAAACCTACCGACGAGCACACCGAGGCGTGGGTGGTCCCGACGTGACGGTTCGCCTCGCCTCGAAATCTCAAGTCCCGAGCCCGACTCGCTTCCCGAATGACTGGCCGATCGACCTCTTGCCAGAAAACCGTGAAGGAGCACTCGCGCCGGGCCGGAAAGTGGACTCGTTCACACAGGCCGCCCGCCAAATCGCTCGATACTCGATGTCCTAGCCTCTTGGCCGCTCGAGTCAATCTGGTCCTCCCTCTCTCTATCCTCTATCCCCTGCGCATAGGCCTGCATCCGGGCGATGTCCATACCGGGCTGAAGAGCCACACCCAAGCATGCGGTAATCATATGACGGTCAAGCCCCATCACATAACGATGAACCCTATCCGCCATGTCAGCTACAATAGTATGCGCATGTCTGGCCAAGGAGTCAAACTCCAAGCTATACTCCCTGATAGTCCTCCCGTTCTGCCTCAAGGTCAAGAATCTGTCTACCCGGGCTCTCCTCATCTCAGGAGGCAAAAAGTGATCCATGAAGGCCTCTCAGAACTCCTCCCAAACAGCCGGAAGAGCATCATCACCTCTCGAAGCAACCACGACTCAAACCGGTTCAACGCAATATCGCAGAACCTGAAGAGGCTAGTGTAATGCACTGTCGGCCAAGCCCTAAGAACTCGCATGGTCCGTCAGAGCCGCCGAATGAACTCCCGCGATCCTCCTCGCACTTCGAACCATAAAACTCGGTGGATGACAACCTAAAATCCCTAATCCGCAAACCGCTTACTTGCGGGCCGCTCCCGCTTACGCCGCTACTATATCGTCAATAACCGGACCGCTTCCTCGTAGTTCTATACTCGCACCGGCCGCGAATCGAGGCTCGTACCGAACCTTCGAGCTACCGCCGCTCGCCTTCTAATATCGGCGTGGCGAACTCCGCTGACCGCTTACTACCTCGTGCATAGTCTGGCTCGAGTCCGTAACTCTTCGAGTACCGCTAGCGCCTCGCCGCCGCTTTGCCCTTCGGGCCCCGGCCGCCTTCCGCGAGGCATAATTGTTTCATGAGAAGAGGTCGTAGAGGATTCAACCTAACAAGACAGCTCATCGCACGATCTCGCAGAGAAGAATGGAAACTAATCCTAAATGTCCTGCAGCCTCCGATTATAGATGTGGTGCACAACACACCGATAATCAAGACTCTACTAGACACGGTCTGTAGACACTTTCCGAGGACTAATCGCCTCGATACCACTTTTGTCACGACTGACCCGGTCACGATCGTGCCCTACTGGGCACCTGTTAGGTATACATCATAGAATAGCAATGAACATACACAATATAAACCCACGTAAACAATAAAACATCACAAAGCAACCGATAAGGCCGCTTCCATAATATAATATAATCAAAAGTACAACAGATAACATCGCTTCTACCCCAACCACCTATGTGAATACGCACTCTAGAATAATAATCGTGGACAGTGGCTCGCCGCACTTCGAATGTACATAAATCTACAACACTGTGGAAAAGATCAGATCTAAAAGAGACAAGCCTCCTGATAAATGGAGCTTCGACGTCTCGATAAGTGATCCTAAGAATGAGGATCCACCACCGCTACCCTTTCTCGCGGATTTAACGCAGCCGGAGAAGGGGGTCAAGACACAATATGTACTAAGTATGTAAAATCAAAAGTATCAGAATTACAACATAAGTTTAAAACAAAGCCGAGACATGGATGATAACAAAATTACAAAGACAAAGGCCTTACTAACAATGAGAGTAAATCGAGGAATACGCATAACATCATAATAGAGACTCCGATCATATCACGGGTAATAACCCATGTGGAGTGGTATAACGCCTCGGGCTTTTACCCTCATTTATACTCTTACCTCAAGATGGTAATAAAGCGGTGGTATAATGTCTCGGGCTTACCCTCACTTATACTCTTATCCCGAGAAGGTGGTATAGCGTCTTGGGGGTCTGCCCCTCACTTATACTCTTACCCTATCTCAAACCGGCCATCATACAATGAATAAGCAAGTTAGAACTCCCCCTAACTTCTTATTAGTCTTATTCATCTACACTCTCATTTTGGTATACTTAAGGCACTAATATGTTATAATAAAACCGGGAGTTTAACCCAAAGTACTACGTACTTCTACCCTTTTGAAAATGACTCATTTTCATATCAAACTTCCAAGATACTATAAACCGTAGTATCAAGTCAAAATTACTTTTCAAGACAAGTCATCATACCTTTAAACATAAAGTTAGGTTTCTAAATCAAGTGACTCCTTTTATTATAAAACCTTAGGCAATTTATGCCTTAAAACATCAAGTTGCCTTTTCATTAAAACAAGCCATTTACCTTTCCATAAAGCCAATATAACCCACTCCCCATAAAGTCGTTATATTCACTTTATACTTTAGTCAAGTACAAATTTCCTATCCAAGGGACTTATACGTTTAAAACGATACAAGTATCACATACTTTAAAACTCTTCAAGTCCCTTAACTTTAATAAAACATTAGACATCCTTAATACTTTCAAAGAAGTGAGTTAATCTCCTAACTCACCCGACTTGGCCATTCAATAAACTAGTAAAGGATATCAAGATTCAGACGCTCACCGCACTATATACGTGCAACTAGTCATGCTCAAAGGATAGAAAAAGTTCTACATACCTCGCTGGGTCAAACCACTTGCCAAGTACAAAGTCCCGCCCGTAGTATGTCAACCTATAATATTCACAATACATCGATTAAAGCCTTTCTTCAAACGTAGAATATTATAAGTGTAAAGTCTCTAAATTCTCCGGAAAATCGACAAAGACCTCCTTTGTTTCTACTTACTTTGCCACCTTTTTCAAGGCCGAATACAATAACCAAACACGCCACATTTAAGGCACAATCAAAGCAATTAGTCAATAGGGGATTACACGCCTACTAGACGTGTAAAATTCCGCCCCATAAACGATAACAAACTAATACAACTACTAGTCCAAATTCGGCCATAATGAATACAACAATACCAATTCTTATCCAATTTCCATTTCAAACCAAATTGGTAGCATGACATGATATCCAATGATTTGATTATAATTACTATAATCTTCAAGTAAGTAATACGCGACGATTCCTAATAAACGACCAATTAGTAATCCAATCTTCGTGGCTTGTATAACATTTCGATTCTAAGGCTACAAGCAATCCATAATACTTATCCATCCCATAAACACGAGTCCCAGAGTCAAAATCAACTATACGAGCATTATTATTAATTTCAAGAGAAAAGAAAATCTTTTACCTTTTAGATTTTGCCTTCCAAAGCCCTTTTCTTCAATCCCTTTTTCACAAACTCGCCCTCGAGTTTCCCACAAGTCTATCAACACTTTGCTTCTTTCCGCCGCTCCCACAATACTTCTGTGCCAAGCTTTCTTCAAAACCTCGAGAGAAGAGAGAGAGAGGCTCATAAGAGTTCTTATAGAAATGACCAAGTCTTTCAAGACTTGGTCCTAAAATAGGCCCTTTTCTTAGTCAACAAGATGGGAGGACACTTGTCACCCTCCCAAAGGCCCTTTTCAAAATATCCCCGATTTTAGCACTTTCCGCAGAAAAATCCCGCCTGGCGCCATGCTCGACGCGCCGAAACCTCAGAGGATTTTCAGGATTTATGGCGCCGCGGCCCTGCCGGCGGCGCCGCGGCGCTTAGACGCCTGCTTCGAAAATCCTTTCTCTGCGCCTGTCCGCTGAACTTCCAACGCCCATACCTCTCCGCTCCGATGTCCCATCGACGAGCGGTTTGTTGCGTTGGAACTAGACTCATCCAACCTTATACAAGGCTTGCTAACACATCCCTCAATTCTTAAAACTGGGGTACAACACTCCAAAGTAGGCTCAAAATCCGTTCAACACATGTTTGTCAACTTATCTTAAATCTGAATTTACGGGGTGTAACAGTGCTATTGGATGATTTCTCACATTTTGTATGGATTTATCCTCTAAAATTCAAATCTGAAGTTTTGCTAAATTTCTTGAGTTTCACAGATTTATTAAAACTCAATTTAAAAAATTCATCAAATCATTTCAATGTGATAACGGACGTGAATTTAATCATTCGACTTTCCATAATTTTTTCTCCCAACAAGGCATGGTGTTCCGCTTCTCTTGTCCTCACACCTCACCTCAAAATGGTAAAGCCGAACGAATTATTCATACTATTAATAACATGGTCTGTACCCTCCTATTTCATGCCTGTCTGCCATCATCTTTCTGGGTCTATGCTGTCAAAATGGTAGAATACCTTCTAAATATTTTACCTACTAGCACATTACAAAACAAGACCCCCACAAACATTCTATATCGTAAAACTCCTTCTTATGACCACGTACGGATCTTCGGCTGTTTGTGTTATCTCAATCTTACCTCCACCACCCCTCATAAGTTGGCTCCTAGAACTACACCCTGTGTATTCCTCGGTTTCCCACCCAACCATAGGGTTATCTGTGCTATGACTTGTCCACTCGTAAAATTCACATCTCTCGTCACGTCACGTTCAATGAGACGATATTTCCGTTTTCAAACCCTCAGGAATACCGGAAACCAGACTACTTATTTCTTGATCAACCAGTCATATCCCCAACTATTCTAAGTCAGCTACCGAATTTCGACTTCAGAACCGCGGTCCATAGTAGATGCACCGCAGTGCCATCCTTCCAGTGAACCCCCTCTTCCTGCAGAACTTTTAGCACAGCGGTCCCTCGAGGATGCACCGCGGTGCCTGCCTCTCAGTGAGCCCCCTCTTCTTGCAAAACTTTTAGCACCGCGGTCCCTCGAGGATGCATCGTGGTGCCCATTTTCCAGTGAGTTCACTGCTCCTCCATCGTCTTCAGCATCGCGGTCCCTTGAGGATGCACCGCGGTGCCACCCTTCCAGTGAACTAACCTCTGAACCTGTCACTTCAACAATGCCACCACCCAATGTCCCCAGTCACCAAATGGAAACTCGTGCCAAACACGGGATTTTAAAACCTAAAGTCCAGTTTAACCTGTCTGTCCAAACCATTTCTCCACTCCTAAAGAACCCCAAATTGGCCAAACTTGACCCTAATTGGAATGCAGCCATGTCTGGGGAATATAATGCTTTAACTAAGCAGCATACTTGAGATCTTGTCCCTAGACCAGATGGGGTGAATGTGATCAGATGTTTGTGGCTTTTTCGTCACAAATTCAGAGATAGTGGTGTTTTGGAACGTTACAAGGCTAGACTTGTGGCAAATGGTACTAATCAGCAGGAGGGCATTGACTATGGTGATACCTTTAGCCCGGTTGTTAAACCGACTACGATTCGTACTGTTCTTAGCATTGATATGGGTAAGAAGTGGCCGATTCATCAGCTGAATGTCAAGAATGCATTTCTTCATGGGGATTTGAAAGAAACTGTATACATGCATCAGCCATCTGGTTTTGTTCATCCGGTTGTTCCTCATTATGTCTGTCATCTCAGGAAGTCACTCTATGGTCTAAAGCAGGTACCTCGTGCTTAGTATGACCGGTTTGCCAGGTATATTATGCAGATTGGGTTTATTTGTAGCAGGTGTGACACCTCTCTGTTCATTTTTCATCATGGTAGTGACATCGTTTACCTGTTATTATATGTTGATGACATTGTTCTCACTGCCTCATTTGATAAGTTGAAAAATGACATTATTGCTCTTCTCAAAACTAAATTTGCTATGACTGATTCGGGCAAGCTGAGTTACTTCTTGGGTATATGTCACGACCCGAACCCCGAGCCCGCCACTGGTGCCCTACCTGGGCACCCTCCTACCCATACAACACAAGTAACCCGCGGAAGCTAAATAACACTCATCATTTTTTTCTTTTTTTGCAAAGGCAAAGTCGGCAAGGCTGTCATAATATATAACACCCGAGTGAGACTACAATTGTACAAAAATATAAATACAACTCTCGCAAGTCCAACCCACATATGAATACAGACCTCTAAGAGTTTGGATACTAAACTATGACGGGACAAGGCCCCGCCGTAATCCTGAATATATCTAGCCGTAATGGAAGACCTGTGCCAAAATGACAAGCTACAGAACATTGGAGCTATCCCACAACGCTGAACAAGGATCCTAAGCTCGCGGATCACCCAACTGAGTACCTAATACCTGTGGGCATGAAAGCAGCCCCCCGAAGGGGGTCAGTACAACAAGGTACCAAGTATGTAAACACGAAGTACAGTAAACAAGATCATAATTGTAGAAAATAATGACAGGGACAAGTATGAAAAGCAAATACTAGATCCTACTGTGCCAAAAATAAGAGTCAATCAGATTTTGTATCATCTGTACTTCGCATTCACAAGATTATCAGACATCAGACGCCAGATTACCAGACGTTGTATCACTGTACTATTGTATCACGGTATCGATGTACCACTGTACTTTATAAAAATGATTCAACTGTATCCTTTTAAAAATAAGATTCAACCGTGCCCACGGTACTTCCTTTTAAAAATGAGAGTCATGTCAAAATTAAGAACGTCTGACCAAATAAACAAATACTGTCATGCGAGGTACGACATGTCCCGGCCCATTCTGGGACTCGGTGTAACGCTCTATAAGTCATTCAAGGTACTACATAGCCCGGCCCATTCTGGGACTCGGTGTAACGCTCTATAAGTCATGCACGATACGATATGTCCCGACCCATTCTGGGACTCAGTGTAACGCTCTATAAGTCATGCAAGGTACGACATGTCCCGACCCATTCTAGGACTCGGTGTAACGCTCTATAAGTCATGCAAGGTACGACATGTCCCGGCCCATTCTGGGACTCGGTGTAACGCTCTATAAGTCATGCAAGGTACGACATGTCCCGACCCATTCTAGGACTCGGTGTAATGTTCTATAAGTCAAATATGGTACGACATGTTCCGGCCCATTCTGGGACTCGGTGTGAATATAAAAGACTGTACACCTATAGCTATCACAAGCAACTATGTACAATTTAAATCATTTTTTACTCTCATTAGCACAATTAGAATGAACTATATTTTTAGAAAAACTCAAGGCATTATCAAACGAATAGGTAAACAACTTTCCTTTATAAAACTCAAAGTACTATCAAGGGAAAATATCACTAAGGATTAGGATCCGCTCAGTTTATAAAGATCAAGTCAAGTATAGGATCCACTCGTCGTTTGTACCAACTCGATAATCTAATTCGTCTCGCTCCTCTGGCTAACATTATGGAAAAATTTGCATGGTGATAAATGATCCGAATTGGCAAATTAATCCATTTTATGAGTCATTAGTAGGTTATATATTAATAATGATCGTATCTAATCATCAGTGAACCTAGAAAGTGTAAAACGAACTGGTTATATCTTAGCTTTTATGTAGATGGAAAATTCTACTCATTTCAATATACTAGATTGTCGATTCCTTTTTCATTAATGCTGCTATGGCTTGTTCGATACATTTTCTCATTAGTGTTGTAACTAGCAAGATCAACTCGACTCTAATGTTTACTAAAAGCTCTTACCAACATCTCCCATAAGACTTGGTAATGACTTAGGAATAATTTAGACATGCCTTTAGCATAGAATCAATAACAAGAATACTCCTTAACTTCTAAGAGTAGAATAACTTTCGAAACAATACCACAGTTATGGTTCACACGAAGAACATGCCAAAAGAGAGAGGGACGAGGTTCACATACCTCATTGACGACTAACCAACACGACAAGTAGAATACGTCCCGATTAGGTACTTCAACCTATAAATACAATAACACTTCTATCAACTTCAAGGTTACTAGAGTAGGTTAATACTAAGTAAATGTCCTATTATTCTACGAAAATTTGGGCAGCACTTCCCCCGTTTATACGTACTTTTCCAAAGCCCAAATTCAACAACAAACAAGCCACAATTAAGGGCACAACCAAAAGTTAACCAAAGGGGATTACACGCCTACTTGACGTGTAAAATTCAGCCCCTTAATCCATGTAAAACTGTCCACAAAATCAGTCCAAAATCCGACAACAACAAGGGTAAAATGTGAAGCCTTTTAACACCTTTTTATACCCTTAATCTCTTATACTTTCATTAGCAATTTACCATATTAAACATACATAATTTCCACTGAAATTCCAGGTTAATAACGCCACAAAACAGTCCATAAAAACTGCACGACAATATCCAACAGTTTTATAGATTCCACGGCCAACAACTACAATCCGATAACTCTTTCCTTAATCCATTTTATTCCAATTCAAGTTCCAAAACCTCTATATATGACATATCAACTTATCAACAACCATATTACTCCATTTTAACATGTAATAGGTGAAGAAAACAACAACAATAACCAACGAAATCCAAAGGGACCAAAACTGCCCATTCTCGCCCCAACACCCAAAAATGGTTCAAACACTTTTTAATCTTCATTCTTTTTACAACAAGCTCATTTATACATTACTACAACATGTAATATCTAATTACATCAAAAGGAGGACGAAATCTTACCTCAAAGTCGTCCAAAACAGTCCGCGCAGAAGTAGGTCCTTAGGTTAGTCTTAGCTCCTATTCTTCAAGTTCTAATCACTTCCATGAATCCACTACAACCTTATAAGCAACTTCCCTTCACGTTTTACCTCCAAAAAATCGAAGAACAAGCTAGGGTTTCCATCACCATTTTCGGCCAACCCAAGGTTTTTGATTCTTGGAGAGTTAACTTGGTTTAAGACTTGATTAATGTTCTTAATCTTGGATAATAATCACTTCTTGTTCTTGGAATTTTTGAAATTTAGAGCTAAGGGAGAGAGAAGAGAAAAGTTTGGAAGATGAAAATGTGAAAAATGACTAAGTCTTTCATCTCTTTCTCTATATAGATATTTTTCCCCTTTCAAGACAAGTGGACAAGTGGATGAGGGACACATGTCACCCTCCCATTGGTCAATTTTTTTTTTAAAATAAATATCTAGATATTTGTCCAAAATAACTTAAAATCGAAGGGCCCCGCAAAATTGCGAAATTTTTGACGGGTCTCATATTATTAATTCCGGTACTTCACAATCCAATACTAATCCCATAAATAAAATTAGGAGTATTACTCCAAGTTAATAATTTTTCCGTTGTCACATTTTTTTCCCGAAATTTTCCTTAAGAAAATTTAATAATTCTTTTCTTCCAAAATTCAAATCTTAAATCCTTAATTACGTTCTCAATTAGTAGCCCTGGTATTACGGGGTGTAACATCCTTCCCCCCTTAGAAACATTCGTCCTCGAATGTTCATTTAAGGTCTCAAGCTATACAATTTTCGGCATAGTCTCCTTTAACTATACCTACACACCTATACTCGTTAGTGTCAGCACCGCGGTCCTGCATGTCGGCACCGCGGTTACGGAATTCCTACAACTCTCTGAAGTTTCAATACCGCGGTCCAGTCCTTTGGCACCGCGGTGTTGTGCCTTCACAACACACATTTTTTCACTTAATCTCTTCTTTTTCTACAAGTTTCAACAATACCCCGCAAACCCATAGATGCCTCATATGGCCACCATATAACACATAGTCTCATTCTACTTCGGATAGTCCTTAGCACATTGTACTTCCTTTGTAATCAAAGTCACGTTCCTAAGGTCCTATTACAGTTCCTTAAAATCGATAATACCATTTCTAATCGGCTCAACAATCATCAACATCAATCACAAGTGATTTATACTCAAACCAATGAATCATCACCTCTAATATACTTCACATATACCATGTACTTTAACCACGATCACACATAAAATACTTTACTCTTGAAGGCCTTGTCTATCTAAGGTCTCAACGATTATCCAATACTCTAAGATCCTCAATTATTTCATGTCCCAAACTTACATTATTTCTCCCCGTATACGGGCAAGACGGCTTCTCAATATCTCAAAATCATGTTGTCCTAATCACAACAACCCTATTTACTCCATACAAATATTATTTGTACACATCACTTAAGCATACAACACAGCTTAATCTAACAACATGATATGTCCTTAAGTCAATTAAACATGATCTCCTAAGGGTTCATCACCCTTCCCGACAGCTCATCACCTCCTAATTATTCCAAATTAGCACATATATAACCTTGATGTGGATTCATTAAACTGTTTCACACCTTCTTAACAATTTATAAAGCTTAACCATCACATGATAACCCACAATTGCTTCAGACAACACACACATGGCCCCAAATAAATATGTCTGCATAAATGTACATCATCATTATACCAACTCTACAACAATTTTACCAACCTGGATACTAAGTCCAAGTATTTCCTTTCTGGGCCGCTGTCGCTTTCTCATAGCTGCAATCACAAAAATATGTTAGGGAGGGACTACCCTAACCACACAGCTCTATCGCACGAACTTGGAGTAAGAAGAATAGAAACCAATCCTAAATGTACTATAGCCTCCTGTGTATGGGTGTGGTGCACAACACACCGATAACCAAGACTCTACTGCACACGGTCTGTAGACATTCCGAGGACTAACTGCTCTGATACCACTCTGTCACGACCCAAACCCCGGGCCCGCGACTGGTGCCCTACCTGGGCACCCTCCTACCCATACAACACAAGTAACCCGCGGAAGCTAAATAACACTCATCAATTTTTTCTTTTTTTGCAAAGGCAAAGCCGACAAGGCTGCCATAATATATAACACCCGAATAGAACTACAACTGTACAAAAATATAAATACAACTCACGCAAGTCCAGCCCATATATGAATATAGACCTCTAAGAGTTTGGACAATAACTATGACGGGACAAACCCCCGTCGTACCCCTGAATATACCTAGTCGTAATGGAAGACCTGTGCCAAAATGACAAGCTCCGGAACATTGGAGCTATCCCACAACGCTGAACAAGGATCCTAAGCTCGCGGATCACCCAACTGAGTACCTAATACCTGCGGGCATGAACGCACTTCGGCTGGTCGCATAACAAGGTACCAAGTAGTAAACATGAAGTACAGTAAAAACAAGAACATAACTGTACAAAAGAATGGCAGGGGCAAGTATGAAAATCAAATTCTAGATCCTACCGTGCCAAAAATAAGAGCCAAATGTACCTTGTATCACTGTATCTCTGTACCACCGTATTGTTGTATCACTGTACCACGCACATCAGACATCAGATCGTATCGTTGTACCATCAGACTCTTTGTATCAGACGATGTACCATCAGCATTTTTATAAAATGATTCAACTGTATCCTTTTAAAAGTAAGATTCAACCGTGCCCACAGTACTTTCTTTTAGAAATGAGAGTCATGTCAAAATTAAGAACGTCTCACCAAATAAACAAATACTGTCATGCGAGGTACGACATGTCCCGACCCATTCTGGGACTCGGTGTAACGCTCTATAAGTCATTCAAGGTACGATATGTCCCGGCCCATTTTGGGACTCGGTGTAACGCTCTATAAGTCATGCAAGGTACGACATGTCCCGGCCCATTCTGGGACTCGGTGTAACGCTCTATAAGTCATGCAAGGTACGATATATCCCGACCCATTCTGGGACACGGTGTAACGCTCTATAAGTCATACAAGGTACGACATGTCCCGACCCATTCTGGGACTCGGTGTAACGTTCTATAAGTCATGCAAGGTACGACATGTCCCGGCCCGTTCTGGGACTCAGTGTAACACTCTATAAGTCATGCAAGGTACGACATGTTCCGGCCCATTCTGGGACTCAGTGTGAATATAAAGGACTGTACACCTATAGCTATCACAAGCAACTATGTACAATTTAAATCATCTTTGACTCACATTAGCACAATTAGAATGAACTATCTTTTTAGAAAAACTCAAGGCATTATCAAACGAATAGGTAAACAACTTTCCTTTATAAAACTCAAAGTACTATCAAGGGAAAATATCTCTAAAGATTAGGATCTGCTCAGTTTATAAAGATCAAGTCAAGTATAGGATCCACTCGTCGTTTGTACCAACTCGATAATCTAATTCGTCTCGCTCCCCTGGCTAACATTATGGAAACATTTGCATGGTGATAAATGATCCGAATTGGCAAATTAACCAATTTTATGAGCCATTAGTAGGTTATATATTAGTAATGATCTTATCTAATCATCAGTGAACCTAGAAAGTGTAAAACGAACTGGTTATATCTTAGCTTCTATGTAGATGGAAAATTCTACTCATTTCAATATAATAGATTGTCGATTCCTTTTTCATTAACGTTGCAATGGCTTGTTCGATACATTTTCTTATTAGTGCTATAACTAGCAAGATCAACTCGACTCTAATATTTACTAAAAGCTCTTACCAACATCTCCCATAAGACTTGGTAATGACTTAGGAATAATTTAGACATGCCTTTAGCATAGAATCAATAACAAGAATACTCCTTAACTTCTAAGAGTAGAATAACTTTTGAAACAATACCACAGTTATGGTTCACACGAAGAACATGCCAAAAGAGAGAGGGAAGAGGTTCACATACCTCATTGACGACTAACCAACACGACAAGTAGAATACGTCCCGATTAGGTACTTCAACCTATAAATACAATAACACTTCTATCAATTTCAAGGTTACTAGAGTAGGTTAATACTAAGTAAATGTCCTATTATTCTACGAAAATTTGGACAGCACTTCCCCCGTTTATACGTACTTTTCCAAAGCCCAAATTCAACAACAAACAAGCCACAATTAAGGGCACAACCAATAGTTAGCCAAAGGGGATTACACGCCTACTTGACGTGTAAAATTCAGCCCCTTAATCCATGTAAAACTGTCCACAAAATCAGTCCAAAATCCGACAACAACAAGGGTAAAATGTGAAGCCTTTTAACACCTTTTTATACCCTTAATCTCTTATACTTTCATTAGCAATTTACCATATTAAACATACATAATGTCCACTGAAATTCCAGGTTAATAACTCCACAAAACAGTCCATAAAAACTGCACGACAATATCCAACAGTTTTATAGATTCCACGGCCAACAACTACAATCCGATAACTCTTTCCTTAATCCATTTTATTCCAATTCAAGTTCCAACACCTCTATATATGACATATCAACTTATCAACAACCATATTACTCCATTTTAACATGTAATAGGTGAAGAAAACAACAACAATAACCAACGAAATCCAAAGGGACCAAAACCGCCATTCTACCAACACCCAAAAATGGTTCAAACACTTTTTAATCTTCATTCTTTTTAGCACAAGCTCATCTATACATTACTACAACATGTAATATCTAATTACATCAAGAGAAGGACGAAATCTTACCTCAAAGTCGTCCAAAATAGTCCGCGCAGAAGTAGGTCCTTAGGTTAGTCTTAGCTCCTATTCTTCAAGTTCCAATCACTTCCATGAATCCACTACAACCTTATAAACAACTTCCCTTCACGTTTTACCTCCAAAAAGTCGATGAACAAGCTAGGGTTTCCATCACCATTTTCGGCCAACCCAAGGTTTTTGGTTCTTGGAGAGTTAACTTGGTTAAGACTTGATTAAGGTTCTTAATCTTGGATAATAATCACTTCTTGTTCTTGGAATTTTCGAAATTTAGAGCTAAGGGAGAGAGAAGAGAAAAGTTTGGAAGATGAAAATGTGAAAAATGGCTAAGTCTTTCATCTCTTTCTCTATATAGATATTTTTTCCCTTTCAAGACAAGTGGACAAGTGGATGAGGAACACATGTCACCCTCCCATTGGTCAAAATTTCCTTTTTAATAAATATCTAGATATTTGTCCAAAATATCTTAAAATCGAAGGGCCCCGCAAAATTGTGAAATTTTCGGCGGCCCCCATATTATTAATTCTGATACTTCACAAACCAATACTAATCCCATAAATCAAATTAGAAGTATTAGACTCTAAGTTAATAATTTTTACGTCGTCACAATTTTTCCGAAATTTTCTTTAAGAAAATGTAATAATTCTTTCCTTCCAAAATTCAAATATTAAATCCTTAATCACGTTCTCAATTAGTAGCCCTGGTATTACGGGGTGTAACATCTCAGTCACTAGATCTGCAGATACTATGTTCCTGAGTCAGCATAAGTATGCAGAAGAAATTGTGTTCAGAGCTAAGATGTCGAATTGCAAGGCTATGCCTACTCCTGTTGATTCGAAATCCAAGCTCAGTGCTTCTGAGGGTGATCCAGTGTATGATCCTACTCTCTATCAAAGTCTTGCAGGTGCTCTTCAGTACCTCACTTTCACCAGACCTTACATTGCATATGCCGTTCAGCAGGTGTGTCTGTTCATGCATGCTCCGAGGGAACCCCCTTTTGCTGCTCTTAAGCGTATTATCAGATACATTAAGGGCACTCCTGACTATGGGTTGCATCTCTACCCCTCCGCTCCGAACAGATTACTTTCCTACATAGATGTTGATTGGACAGGGTGCCTGATGCGCGATTTATGCACACACTAAACGCAAGTGCACGTGTCGTGACAAGTAATATAGTCTAGAAGAACGAGTTATCGTCCTCAGGGACTAGTGTCCAATTACCAATCTCTATTCTATAGTATCTATTTGGTAACCGATAATTTGATGATTTGTTTATAGCTATGATTATAGATGCTAACTAAATTACTTTACTTTACTTCAGATATGGTGAAAATAGGGCTTCCAAATCTCCTCAACTATCCGCTCGCTTTACTCGTTAATGCAAATAATTATGGTTCTTCTTCTATTTTGAGATAACAGGTTAACTAAGTCGTTTTATACTCATGTTAAGGTAATATAAACACTCAACCCCAATGTAGAACCCTTCTATCTTTCGATGACAAGATTGACTACAAAGGAGGATTAAGAGTAATAACCTATTAAGCTACACATGTATCAGGGTACTTTCGTCCATGATTTAAACCTATGTTTATTCAACTATAACATATTCATAATCTCCCCTTTCGACTTTCGATTAGAAATCATATAAGTTATGATAATTAGTGATCAATTAATTACCAAGCAATCAAAACAATTATTGAATAAATCTCAACAATAATAAGAAGAAACCAAAACATGCATTAATTCATAAGAACGAGGTTCAAGCGATTCGACATGGAAAACCCTAAATTAAGTTAGTTCCTAGCCATAGACATGCCAAGAACTAAACTAATATCCAGCATATACAAAAACGAAATAAAATAAAGAACAAGAAATTACTCAAAAATAAGTCTCTAATCTTGATCTCCAAGTTGTGATAAATTGTAAAGTGTGGAACTCCTTAAAATCTGACCTAAAGGTCCTTTTTATATCACCAAAAACGTCCCAAACCTTTTCCTTCTTGGCCTTGGCCCATTCCTATTCGAATTTGGCAATTTTCTCGCGTTGGCCATGCGCTGAAACTTCGCGCTCTGCTTGGGCGCTGGCGCTCTTCTTGGTTGGTTGGCACCGCATGCCTGCTTTCGTCCGGGTTGCCAACTTTTTAGCTTTTTGAGCTCTGGAACCTCTGTTTCTGCCCTCTTTTCGCTCCTTCTCGCCAATGTGCCACTTTAAACCATTGCGACTCAAAAGAAAGAAAATCTATCCTAACACGACACATATTTGTACAAAAATGGGCAAAATACTAACTAAAAATGACTCAAAAGGTGTATATAAAATACACCTATCAGTGCCCGGACACGAGACGCTCTACTTCAGGCTATTGTGTGTTCTTAGGGGATAATCTGATCTCTTGGTCTGTCAGGCGACAACCCACGTTATCCCGATCCAGTGCTGAAAAAGAGTATAGGGGTGTTGTTAACGTAGTTGCTGAGATTTGTTGGATCCGGAATCTCCTCTTGGAGCTGAGTGTCCATTGCGTAAGGCATCTATAGTCTATTGTGATAACATATCTGCTATCTATATGTCTCATAATCCGGTCTAACATCAGCGGACCAAACATATTGAGATGGGTATTCATTTTGTTCGTGAGAAGGTGGCACGTGGTCTTGTAAAAATTCTACATGTACCTTCCCCTTCTCAGTATGCAGATATCTTCACAAAGGGACTACCCAGACAACTGTTCACAGACTTCAGATTCAGCCTGAGCATTCGGCCTCCTCCCGCTCCGTCTGAGGAGGTGTGTTAGCGAATATTCTTCAAATATTCACAGTATATATTATATTTATTAGTATCATGTATTTAAGGTAACTTAGGATTCTTACTGTATTAAAAATCACTTTTATACAACTATATATATTGTGATTAATGAAAGCAATCCCTATGAAAAATTATTCCAACATCTTACCAACCTATTAAAATATAGGTCAAACCCCTCCATGCACAAGATTCGATTTAGTTCCTTTCTGAAATAAGTAGTGAATACTAATATAATAATAATTCTTAAAACCTTTTTCTGACTAATTAAGAATCCTATGTCACATGATTCTTCTTCTTATTCTTAATAAAGAAAAGGTCTCCATTTTATTTTCCAGAAATGGCTAATCACACGAATTCTAAAAAATGATATGAAATTCCTCCTTTTTATTCTAAGTTAAGAAAATGCATGTGTTAATTTCCTCAATCTGGATCGATTATTGATGGCATGCAAATAATTTAATTAATCCCTTGCTGAATCGATCATGCTCACAGTGTGGGATTTAAACTTTGAAGAAGAAGCAGATTTGTGAAAGCTTTTCTCTCTATTCTCTTATATCAACATAATGCACAATGTGCTTATTTATACAATTGAAAATAAGACTTCTAACTACCTTTAACAATCTAACAAACTATAATAGGACTTCTAACTAACTTCTAACAAACTAGAAGTGGAAATATTGTGTGTAATGTTGTTGCATGTTGTTGTCCTGCACCTCACTGTATGCTGCTCTGCTTCATGTTCTTCAACACCCCTTCAAGCTAGGTACTGAGAACAGATTCTTCAGTCCTAGCTTGGACAAATAATGAATATGATGACCTTGTGTTAAATTCTTGGTAGAAAATCTGCAGGCTACTCAGTAGTGTTTATGTATAAAGTAGATACCAAGCCTTGTTGAACTTTCTCCCGGATAAAATGACAATCTATTTAATATATTTTGTACGTTCATGGAACACTGGGCTGACAACAATCTGAATAGCAAGTTTGTTGTCACTGTATACTGAAATAGGAAGCTGCAAATCAACATTCAACTCTGCAAATAAACCAGAAATTCATACTATTTCAGCCACCACTGAAGCCAGACTCCTATACTCAGCTTCAGCAGAGCTTTTGGATATGGTAAGCTATTTATTGGACTTCCATGAGATAAGAGAAGAACAAAAAATACACGATACCTAGTGACTGATCTTCGAGTGTTTGGACATGATGCCCAATCAGCATCACAATATGCAGTCATGGTGCTGATTTCTCCCGCATGCATAAAAATGCCCAATCCTGGTTCCTTTTTTTTTTACATACTTAACTACTTTTTTTGCTGCCACCTGCCACCTAATGCGATACCTTTGGTGTTTGCATGAATTGACTTAGAACCTGTACTGCAAAATCAATATCTGGCCTTGTGTTAGTCAAATATAGAAGCCTCCCAATTAGCCTCTGATAGCTACTGGGATCTGTTAATAATGGATCATCACTCACTTTTCATGTTCCTCCAACAGGTGTTCCTCTATTGACATGTTCATCTAACATGGCAGATGTCAATTTTATATTCAAATCCATAGGTGATCCTGCATGTTTTTTTGCCTCTGTAAGGCCCAAGTCTGCTATCAATTCAAGAGCATATTTTCTCTGATGCATCACAATGCCACTTTTATTCCTAGTAAACTCAAAACCCAAAAAATATTTCAACTCTCCCAAATCTTTGATCTTAAAATATTGTTGCAGTGTTGTCTTAGTCTCAGTTATCAGGTGTGCATCTTTCCCAGTAATAAGTAGATCATCCACGTATATTAGAACTATCACAATCTTGTGCCTATCTTTCCTTGTGAACAATGAATAATCCAGATGACTCTGAGTGAACCCATAGGATAATAAAGTAGTAGTAAGTTTAATGTTCCACTGTCTGGAGGCTTGCTTGAGTCCATATTGAGAAGTAAGCAGTCTGCATGTTTTCCCTTCCTCATACCCAAAACCTTGAGGCAAAGTCATGTACACTTCCTCATTGAGATCTCCTTGTAGGAATGCATTGTAAACATTTATATGATAGATAATCCATCCTTCTGCTCCAGCCATATAGATAACTGATCTAACACTCACCATTTTTACACTGGTGAAAAAGTATCTTGATAGTCAATACCTTCCCTTTGGTTGTATCCTTTTGCTACTAACCTTGCTTTAAATCTCTCCACCTCACTTGATATTTTATACTTAATCTTGTACACGCATTTGCAGCCTATTGCCTTCTTATTTCCTGGCAGATTGACTATCTCCCAAGTTTTGTTGTCTTTTAATGCCTGAATCTCAGCTTTCATGGCTTCTATCCACCTATTGTCTTTAACTGCTTCATAAAAAGACTTTGGTTCCTGCTCTTCTACCATCTTAGCAATATAGATTTGATAGGACATTGATAATCCAACATAGCTTATTGTCTCAGATATAGGATATAGACATACCTTCCCAGTCCTTATCTTCACACTAGAATTTACACCTGAATGAATGAAGTACTTCAACTAGGTGGGTGGTTTTCTATCTCTGGTAGATCTCCTGGCTTCCAACATATTTGAGGGATTGTATCTTGTGAGGGCATAGTGCTACCAGATTGCAATTGGACATCCATATGTTGTGTATGATTAACAACTTCAGTATTTGATCCCAGAGCTGCCTCAGCTGATAATTTCCTATCAGTTGCCAACTGATCATCAGTTGAAAATCCCACTGCTCTCTGTTCTGCAACTTCCTCCTTCTCTGCAACATGTTCATCCACAACATGGTCCTCTCTTCCCACATTGTGTGTGTCATATGTAGGAAAATATTCAGTGTCTGAGCCTGCAAGTTGTGTATCAACCTCATCCTGCTTGATATGCTTGAAAGGAAAAATGTCTTCATAGAAAGTTACATCGCTACTAATAAAAATGGTCATGTTCTCCAGATCAAGCAACTTATACCCATTTTATCTAGTTGCATATCTAAGAAGTACTGATTTAATCCCTATCATCAAACTTTTCCTTTTTTGACCAGATTAGTGGCATAGCAAAAACACACTATTACCTTCATATGAGACAGTGGGGGTGCCCTTTTAAACAACTTCTCATAAGGTGACACATCTCCTATCATCACAGATGAAAGTCTATTAATTATATAGATTGCTGCTTCTACACTGTCACCCCAAAACGTTACTGGCAATTTGCTTTGAAACTTGATAGCTCTTGCTATTTCTAAAATATGCCTATGTCTCCTCTCCACTTTTCCATTTTGTTGTGGAGTATATGGACAAGAACTCTGATGTATAATGCCATGCTGACTTAATAGTTCAACACATGATCTGTTAATGAACTTGTGTCATTATGTGTTCTAATCATCTTAACCATCACATTATATTGTGTTCTGATGAGTGTAAATAAAGTTCTAAGTATTGTAGATACATCAGACTTAGCATGTAGTAGAAACACCCAAGTCCATCTGCTATAGTCATCTACCACTGTAAGAAACTGTCTCATTCCACATTATGTGGGAATTTTATAAGGTCTCCATACATCAAGATGTAACAATTGAAAAACAGACTCTGACTTACTGATACTAACAGGAAAAGACTTTCTTATTTGTCTAGCTAAAGGGCAGATACCACAATGCTTTATTATAAGACTAGATTTTCCACAAATACTAACAATATTCCTAAGAACACTCATAGGCACATGTCTCATCCTTCTATGCCAAATTCCTGCCTGCAATTTAGATGTTGTAGTTGACATATGTGTTTTTATTCCGAGCAACTCAGAATGTCCCTTCTGTAAATCCAGCATATACAGTCCATTTACTTCCATACCAATCTCTTTCACCTTCCCAATGAAGAGATCTTATAAGACAAAGAAATCAGAGAAAATCTTGCACTATAATTTAACTCTTTTGTTAATTTTGAAACTGAGAGCATATTGAACTTAAAACTTGGTACACATAACACATGCTCTATGAGATCACCTTCATTTAACCTACAACTTCCTGTTTGGATGATTATAGCGGTATCACCAGTAGGCAATTGTACTTGTCCCGCATTGTCTATGAAGTAAACTTGTTCAATTAGCTCTATATCACTCACCATGTGATTAGTTGCTCATGAATCAACTATCCAACAACTATGCTTTATGTTAAAAATAGGTGTACCTACTATGTGAGCTCTAGGCAATGTTACATTGCCATGAAGTGCTCTGTTGTATGCCTGTTGATGCAATATTGTGATTACTTTATCATATTTGTCTGGAGTGCAGGTTCTTAGTAGTCAATTTATATGCTCATACTGTTTCTGAGACATGTGTCTCAATTCTCCTACAGGATTCTTCTGATTTGCATATCCACCACCTGACACCTTCTGGTTTGCATATCCATCATAGTAATGATGATGTTGTCCTCCATTTGGATATCTATGGTGAGCACATGTATGAGCACCTATCATAATCACATTAGCCTTCTTCTTACCTTTGAAATCAGAAGGGTAGCCTATGATCCTGTAATAAGTATCCCTGATAGGTCCCTTATTTTTATAAAAATCACAGAACAATAGCTTGTAGCATGTATCTCTGGTTTGTCCTTTCATTTGGCAGAAGTCACATAATGCACCAGGAGAATATGATTTATTCTGTCTGAATTGTGATGGCCTGGTGAATAAGGCAGTAGGATCAATTTTCTCTCTTACACCTGTGTATCTATCTGTAATAATCTTTTGACTCTCATCATGTGCAATCATGACATAGGCTTGATTCACACCAGGAGTGGGTGACATCAACAAGATATGACTCCTAGATTGATTATAGTTGTCACTGAGTCCCATAAGAAACTCCAATAGCCTCTGATTTCCCAAATGTTCAATGTATTCCCTAGGGTTGTCACAATCACATGTTGGGGGAGAAATGATAGGTCAATATCATTCCATAGATCTTTCATTTTTGAATACTACCTGGATACATGTGACACACCTTGATGTAGCATTGCCAACTCCTTTTTTAGTTGATACACTCTAGATAAATATATCTTATCAAACCTTTCCTTTAAATCCTTCCAAACTGCAAATGCTGAATATCTATACCATATTCCACTCAACAAATTCTTATTTACATTACTCATAATCCATGAAATAACCATTGCATTACATCGATCCCATTGTTTGACTTGATTATTGTCGAGTGTGTCTCTCTTAATAGTTCAATAAATTCAATTTTGTTTTTTGTCAATAGAATCAATTTCATAGATATACTCCATAGTGTATAGTTTTCCATCCCTAATGGATCTCTACTTGAACTGATCCAATGTATCGGATGCACTAAAAAATAATGGATGATTGTGGCCACTAATGTTCGAGCTTGGATTCGAACTATTATCGATTGTCATTGAAGCATTTTGAGATATATTCTCCATTGTCACATGTACAATTTACTTACACATGCAATTCGAGAAAGGAATGCAACACAGAACTGAAAATACAACACATAACTGGAATTCGAATAATAAAGGTGACCTACAGAAATATTACTGAAGCTTTGATGAAGAATTACTCAGTTCCAGTCGAATTGTTGGTAGAAACTCCTTGATTATTCCTTCGATGGATTTGATACCATGTTAATTTTCTCAATCTGGATCGATTAATGATTGCATGCAAATGATTTGATTAATCCCTTGCTAAGTCGATCATGTTCACAGTGTGGGGTTTAAACTTTGAAGAAGAAGCAGATTTGTGAAAGCTTTTCTCTCTATTCTCTTATATCAACATAATGCACAATGTGCTTATTTATACAATTGAAAATAAGACTTCTAACTACCTTTAACAATCTAACAAACTAGAATAGGACTTCTAACAAACTAGAAGTGGAAATATTGTGTGGAATGGTCTTTGCATGTCACGCCCGCACCTCATCAGATCGCTTCCGCTTCATGTTCTTCAACAATATCCATATGAAATTTCACGTATATTAATGGAATTTAACCAATTTTAACAACAAGGGCATAAGAATATTAGCTTATAATGATCTCGATAGACTCTTGCATTATTGTTTTTAAGAACAAGGTCAATATACGTGTTCCTTTATGTCTTCCGAAATGTGAAAGAGAAATATAATGTTTTGTAAATAAGAAAGACGTTGAACATTCTATATCTACTACGTATGTACTACGAGATCTTGACCTTTTATTTTGTTTCATCACTAAACTTATAGATTCATAATTCATTTAGTCAATGTCGTTACAAAAGCTAGCTCAAACGAAAGAGAATTGTCCAAGTTGTGAAATTAGGTATTGGGCCTAATTCACACCCCAAAAGCTAGCTCAAAGGAAGAAGGATTGTCCGAGCCTTATAAGGAATCCAGAGTTCTAATATGTCATCGATGTGGTATATTTTACTTCAACCTCCTCACACCCAGATCCGAACATTCTTTATTTGGGGTTTCACTGTACAGTCTGGAGTGTGCACATTCATGAACCGGGGGGAATTTCCATGCCCCGTCGGTCGAGATCGGTCAATTGTCCACGAAGCATTTCGCCCCATTTTTTTCGGAGGCCCACATCGGATTGGGCATGGATCTGACTCTTATATCATGTTGTTGACACCCAATTTTGACCCTCCCGTCCAGTCATTAACTATAAAATTACACTAATTTTTTAAAATAATTTTTTACAATTTTATAATAATAAAATGCAACAATAAAACATTAATACATGCATACATAAGCGATTTATTAATGGCACCGCGTCTTACGTAGAATATTAAGCACTTGGAGTCTCGCTCTCGCATTTATCAATTTTAAGCCCTATTCTATTTTCATTAATTCTTAATAATTTTAACAATAATAAATACGTAAATAAATAAATAATTTAGCAATGACGTCGTGTCAAATAGCATAGTCACATTTATTAATACGCAAAGCAATTTCATAATTATTGTAATAATTTAAACCCAAGCTAAAATTAATAAAACACCTAAAGTCATATTAGGATAATTTAAATAAAGGAGATTTTAAATAATAGCGTTGTATTTATAAAAGCATCAAACAATCTTTAAATATCATATCAGCATTTATCAATTTAAGTAAGTTAATAATAATTTAAACTCTCATTTATTTTCCATTAATTAATTTTTACCTAAAACTAACTCCTAAAACTATTAGCTCAATACCCCCTTTTAATTCGACCATCCCAACTACCCTAACCCGCAGCCCAGTTCCCGCAGCCCAACTCATCCCCAGCCCTATTTCCCTTCCCCATCCCCCACAACCCTTAACTAAAGAAAAGAACCTAAAATGGAACCCAAAAATCCGCCGCTCTTCTCCACAGATCTCCGACACCCTTCCATTTCCACAAAAAAAAAAAAGCAATCCCATATCACCAAAATCTTACCTTCCGAATCCAAGAATCTCCCAAAATGGTATCATAATCAAATCAATCTTACCATAAAATACACCCAAATCGTGTCAAAGTTCAGAAAATATTGAAATCCAAGATCAGTCCCGAAATTGCAACAAATCCTTCGAAATCAACACCCAAAATCAGCGCCAACCAAAACCTTACTAAAAATTGTCCCAAATCGTGGTATCAAAAATTTACCAAAATCAGAATCCACAAGTTGGACTATAAATAGAGGTTATACGCATGCAATAGGCATCCGGGGGAGAGGGCGAAGAACATTCGAAAATCAACGGCTTTGGACAGCCTTTCTCTTACACAGGCAAAGACAGAGGTCGAGCACCGCTTTCACCTTCAAGAATACCTTTCTTTACAATCCGAAAATTAGAAGGCTAAGGCAAGAACATAAATTTGAACCCTTTCGTCTTCTTCGTAAGAATCCGTCACGAACCAGTGAGTATTCTCAAAGCAAAAGCTTCATTCCCTTTTAATCGCATCGTAATAAATCCTCCAAGGGGATCGACGACTTAATACACTGCCTCGGTTCGCTGTCCGGAGAAGGTAAATCAATCGCCTAAACTCTGCTTGATTTCAGTTTGGCTCGCTCTATGTGTTTTCTGTGAGGTCGCATTAATTAATAATGTCCTAATATTGTCATTAGGCGAAATGTTCATCTTTAAGTATATATGTGGTGCCGACTGCGTGCCCAGAATAGGTGTTGTGAGTGTGTATGAAGGAATTCGGAATATACCCTGTTGCGTAACTTCAATATAATGCCTATGTTATGTGTTTGGTATGGATAAATCTCTCATAACTGCATCGAGTTTAGTCTTGTGGACTCGTGTTAACATCTTATGTGTTCATTAAGTACATCGTCATATAAAATATAGAACTTGAATGTGCTTGTGCTTGATGGTACTATTTTCTTAAGACAGTTCTCCTCACTACCGGATTTGTTTGCCTACCATGTGCCGAGAATAATTATTTTAGAATAATCCTGCAACGTCAAACAAACTGAGTATACTGATGCGATTGAGTTTTGACCTTAATGATTATGTATAACTGAGAAGCTATGTATGTTAATCACCCATGTCATCTCTGTTGGCTAGAATGATTCCCTGCAGTGATTAAAAAATCTGATGTGCATGAAAAATATATTGGGATTTGATTTCCCTGATTGCCTGCATAATTTGAGCATGTTCTTTGAAACCATTAGTTTAGGCTTGTTTTTTGCCACTTGACTCGTAGTATACTTGACCAGCATCCCGGCTATGTTGTGACATATCCTGAAACATTTCCAGTAGACAATGTGAGTGAGAGTTTGTGTTTGCCTTAGTCAAATTGGTTATGCATATTAAAATAGTCTCCCAGAGTGGTGGCTTGTCGTTTTTATTTGTCTGATGCATCTATCAAACCGACTGCATTTACTCTACCTGCTCAAGTGATAAAAACTGGTCATATTAACATTCTTCTCAGCTACTCTACATTAGACCTGTTTGCCAAGTTGTTAAGGGATACACGCACTAGCATTATATACTTGTTTGCATCAGTCTCGACATGTTGAGTCATTGTCTATATTGTATGCTCAGTTTAGTTTCATATAATAAAGTATGATGTGATCTATCATATAAAACGCAGAATCTATCTATAATACTTGATGTGTATCAGCATGTTTGTTAATTGGATATTTTAAAAAAATGGCCTGTTTTATTCCACTCATATGCTTTTGCTAATATGCAGCTTATCTTGATTAAACACTGTCTTCTTTATGTTGTTTGGGGCCTGTTATTGTTTCTGGTTTTCTGACCTGGGTTGAAGCCCAATACCTGCTATATTCTTGTTATTAGGTTACTGTCAGTACTTCATGTTGAGTCTTTATGAGGCATTCCTTTATCTTTTATTAAGCATATATTTCCAGGCTCCCATACTAATCCTCTGGTTTTTTTCTTTTCTTTTACATGAAATGCATCGGAGCAAAATGAAGAGTCTCATTGTGTGGCTCATTATGAGCCACACCGCATGAGGACCCGCATCCAAATTCTTGCATTCTCCGCGTCAGAAATTTCAAGCCACCGGCGAGTGCTATCGCCATTCCCTCGAGTCACTTTATTATTTTCTTTATCTTGCCTATTCATTTATTGTAAATTAATTGTCTAACATTACATTATTAGTAGAACTCTTAGAACATCAAACCTTGAGTCAATAGATTAGAAAGTAGTTAATTAGCAATTTGTTTCCCTTCGAGTTAAGTATTTTAGGTTATCCATACATAGTTTAATCTATACTAAACCACCTAATAATCTTAACTTGCATGACTAATCATGTAGCTAGGATATTATTTCCAAGATTCCTAACCCATTTGCTATAAATTCCTTTATTGACGTTCATATAGAAATCTTATTTTTATACTAAGAAACCCCCTTAAGCATGTGGCATACTAATCAAGGTCCATTTAGTAGGTAAATGCATACATTTAGTCAATAAATTAATTTTTTATTTATTTGATAAAATAATATAAATGCATGCTTTTAAACTTTACACATATTGTTATAGCACTAGTCTTATAATTTCTTATAAACACAAAAATGCATTCTTTTACTAAAACACCCTCAACATTGCATCTTAGCATAAATAATTAACCCTAGGTTTGAACGGACAACCGCAAGTTAGCGGATCTTAGAGGGTGCCTAATCCCTTCCCTCTAGATTAATAAAGAATCATTGCCTAGAATCTCACATTAATTTTGCAGATCATAAAAAATGGAGTTAATGTTGACTTTAACCTAGTTGACATTTAGGTGTCCTAATTCACCCAAACTAATTAGGTGGCGACTTCGCGAACCCTTTAGCACTTAGCACCTTTAGCATTTTAGTACATTTAGCACCTCTTTGAACTTCTTTTGCATTTAGCACCCTTTTTAGCACCTTTAACATTTTAGCACTTTTTATTTTATTTTCTAACATATTTTATTAAGCAGGAGTTGTATAATGTCGCGGTCGAAAAAGGGCGTGACAGAAATGGCGACTCTGTTGGGGATTGAAGTTCTTGACCATAGCAAACCTAGGTTTATTATTGCTTGGCTTTATTTGCTTTTATTTGTTTTGAATATCTTAAAATTGTCTGCTTTAATTTTGTATATTTAACTATTTTAATTGCTATTTGCTTTTACCGCTTTCCTTAAACTGGAATTCCGCTCATATTTCTTCCACTCTGGAAAATTCACACTATCACACACCACATGCGAGGTGCGCTTGGTGCATCAGCAAATTCTTTCTACAAAACCAAAATTTAGGAGAGTTGGTAATATACATGGAGTTCCCGGTCTAACCGGTGGCCGCGTAGCCTTCTCACTCGAGTTGTCCGCTCGGGAACCTTGCGTCCAGTAAAGCCAAATCTTAGAAACTCAGGATAGAGCTATACCACCCTTTATTTTAAGGCATGCATGCATTTACCTTAGTTGGGTCGGTCCTTGGTATCGACACCATAATTAGGAAAACACCAAACTTGTCGACGGGTTTCTCAACCCAACGACCAACCCGCATATTATGTGTAGCGTGACGATGATAGACAAATCCAAACCTAATCAGGACGTGCCGAAATTGGAAAAAGTGTACCGTCATTTGGTCGCCATTTCCAACAAAAGCATTACAGTTGGGCGGCTTGGACAAATCTATCATAACCTCGCATATGTGACGTTTAGGCCTCCCTCTGGCATAAAAGAGGTCCCAAACATGTTAGAGCACACGCTTGATTTGCAATTTGCTTATTATTATATATTATCTGCAACTCTTTGCATATTATACGAACTTGGTTTGCTTCATTTGTTAGAGGATTATTTTTGCCTAGCTTATCTCCAAAAGGTTGATTCGCGTTGACTGGTAGAAGCACAATCATCCAATAAATGACTAATCCAGAGGCACCAGAACGAACCAGCTTAGGACTCTTCCCCGTTCCTGTAGAGGACGCAGAGGCGTTAGAAAGGAGAAACACCAATGATCAACACCTCGCCAAATTATTGCAGCAAATGGAAATCATGCAAGCCGAAATAGAAAGACTCCGAAATATGACAAAACTGCCTATTAGTTTGAATGCACCACTCCCGGAGCAAAGGACAAATGCAATCGTATCACAAGCCCTTGAGCCTCCACTTCCACAAAACCCCCCGCAAAGGCCGCAACATACCAGCTCACACCAAAATGTCACCCGCCTGGTCAATTTGCAAGCTGACCTCCAAAATGATCCGTTTACTACATACATATCCCAACATCCACCTACTTATATCTCCCCACTCAGTCCAAATTGCCAAGCCACCCAATACGAGCAGACGACACACATCACTAGTCCTAACAAACAATATAGGGCATTAGCACATCCGACCGAAAGCCAACCATTTATTATGCATGTATTCTCTCAAGAGACAGATCAATACAAGGAAGTGGAGCGGCAGACTCGAGCTAGAGCTGATGAAAATGTGGCAAAAGAAATCTGTAGCTTGAAAGAGGCATTCAAAAGCATTTAGATGAACAAGGGGGAGGAAGGGTTAGAATATGAAAACTTATGTATGCACCCCGGCGTTGAATTACCTGTGGGGTACAAGGTGCCCAAATTTGACATGTTCGGTGGAAAAGGGAATCCCCGAGCTCATCTAAGGTCATATTGCGATAAATTGATTGGAGTTGGGAAAAATCACGCAATCATCATGAAACTATTCATCAAGAGTCTAACCGGCGAGGCGCTGGACTGGTACACATGCCAAGACCCTCGAAAATGGGACGGTTGGAATGCCATGGCACAAGATTTCATGGATAGATTCAGATTCAACATATACACTGTCCCGGATAGATTTTATCTTATGAAACTTGAAAAGAAATCCACAGAAACTTTTAGAGAATACGCCCTGAGGTGGCGGTCAGAAGCAGCAAAGGTCCAACCTCCAATTGCAGAGAGCGAAATGACCACCTTGTTCGTGCAGTCTTTAAGAGACGCGACATATTATGAAAGGATGATCAGTGTAATTGAGCGAAGTTTTGCAGAAGTCGTAAGAATGGGCGACTTCGTGGAAGAAGGCATTAAAACGGGCAGGATTACAAACCCGATTTCTACAAGCAACTAGCAGAGCAATGCAGTCAGATTCCATAGGAGGTACCTCACAGAGGAGAAGAGATGCATCACCCTCTGTCATGGTCATTCAGGAAGGCCAGAACAACTTCCAGTGTATCAAAGCTCACCACCTTCTTACTATAACCAAAACACTCAAAATTCACAGTCGTATTATCAGCACTGCGCTACCCCATATCCTGTTTACCATACCCAACCAGCATATCCAAAATACTCACCACAATCACGAACCCGCACACCTAACGGACCCAAACCCCGCATAGATGCTGAGAGAAAACCAACCAGAACATATACACCTTTAGCCGAACCCATAGCCCAAGTGTATGAGAAGCTGAAAACCGCAGGAATACTCCAACCAATTCCCAGAAATACCCCCAGGCCTACTTCCCGAGGGTACGATAAAACCAAACATTGTGCATACCACTCCGGTGTCGAGGGACACGACATCGAAAATTGCTATACACTCAAGGACAGAATAGAGGAGTTAATCAAAGAGGGAGTCATTCAGCTGAAAGATGCTTCTCTCAATGTAAACAATAATCTTCTTCCCGGTTATGAAGATGTCCATGTGAACATGATAGCTAAAGATGAAGAAAACAGTCTGGAAGAGACTATTACGCCAGCCCGAAAAGGGAAGAAAGTTGAATCATCGACCAACCGCCAGAGAAAAGGAGGTGCTCCTTGCCGGAAATTGTTTAATTGATGAATAAGTCATTTGTTTAGTTTTGTGCTGCAAGGGATGATCCTGCTGAAGACTCAGCCATTGAAGACGCAGAGCAAGAAAACATTTTGAACAAGTGGACTCGTGCCTCTGCCTTGGCCCTCCGATTCCTAAAATAATTAGTTAAATATATTTTGCGCTTTATCTGTAATAAAATGGAACTACGTTTGACCTGATTCCCTTGGCGGATACGTAGGCGGCCATATCGGCTTCGGTCCCACCTTAGGAAATTTTACCCAATTTCACTTGTAATGAACTACGTCATAACCTGATTCCCTCGTGGGGATACATAGGCGGCCTAAATCGGCTTCGGTCACACCATTAGGAAGCCTTCCCTTATTTTGAAAATAACGAAAATACACATGATAGGCAAGCAATCCCATTGAGACACACTTTAGGCCAAACGCCCTTTGCATATTCAAAACTAGGACCATTAACAGCTAGTCAAGGTAGGAAACCAGGCAGGGGTTATGAGTCCAAACAAGGCAGACGTCCGAGCATCAAGGGTCAAAACTACAAAGTCAATGCGAATCAACGGCCCCCCATCAAACTCACAAGTTTTTTTTGAGTGCAGGTTCTTCATATTAGCAGAAGCAGAAAATACAACAAAAGTTCTTCATATTAGCAGAAGCAGAAAGAAGCAGCAGAAGCAGACATACATCAACAATCAAAGTTCAAATCCCGCAACGAAGTCTAGCGCATCAGCTCGGGCATAGAGTCAAATTGCAATCCATGCAGTGCACAAACGCACAATAAAGACATCATGACAATCAACATCTCAGCAGTTGCAACATTTAGCATGTCCGCCCAAAGACAACATCTCAGCATTCACAACATCCCACATATCATACAGGGATGACATCCCTACCCACAGAATTGCATTTCTCATATATTTATCATTTTATTTTAATAGTTATACACTAATTTTTCTCAAGCTTAGCTTACATGATCATTTATTCTACAGGAGCATCAGCAACACGTCCAGGCAACGACGTCATCAGCATTATGTCTACGCAATGACGCCATCAGCAACACGTCCAGACAACGACGTCACAGCAGAACACGTCCAGGCAACGACGTCATCAGCGCAACACGCCCAGGCAACGACGTCGTCAGCGCAACACGTCCAGGCAACAACGTCATCAGCACAACACGTCCAGACAATAACGTTATCAGCACAACACGTCCAGACAACGACGTCATCAGCACAACGCGTCCAGACAACGACGCCATCAATCACATCTTCATCACATTACACAGGGACCCTCAATTTACAGGAGTGTCAGCAGCATCGTCAATACCATGACGCCATCAGCATCGTCAATACCATGACACCATCAGAATGCGTCGTCAACACCATGACGCCACCAGCATCGTCAACACCCTGACGCCATCAGCTTCAACATAATGACGTCGCTAGTATCAACACAATGACGCCACCAACATCTGCAACAACGACACCTTCAGCACATTACAACATCCCTACTCACAAAATCACATTCAAGCTCTATCATTTTTGTCTTAAAATTTATGCATTAATTCTTCTTAAGCTTTAGCCTACATGGTCCTTAATTTACAGGAACAGTTTCAGTACGTCTGGGCATGGAGGACATCTGCAATCACAACATTCAGCAAAGCATTCGCAGCATCCAGCAAGTTCGTGCAGAGACTACATCAGCAATCGCAACATTCAGCAAGCATTCGCAGCATCCAGCAAGTCCGTGCAGAGACTATCAGCAATCACATCATTCAACAAGCATTCACAACATCTAGCAAGTTCGTGCAGAGACGATATCGACATTCGCAGCATCCCGCAAGTCCGAGCAGAGACGACATTAGCATTCGCAGTGACCTACACATCATACAGGGACGACATCTTTACTCACAAAATTTTATTTTTTCATATATTCATTATTTTGATTTAACCTATATGCATATTTTCACAAAGTTTTAGCATGCAGGAGCATTAATTCACAGGAATAGTAGCATCAACACAATGATGTCTTCATCAAATCGTGTCCGAAAAAGACGCCGAGTCCGAAAACGACTCCGAGTCCGAAAACGACGCCAAGTCGAAAAATGACGTAAAGCCCGAAAACGATGTCAAGTCCGAAAACGACGCCAAGTCCGAAAATGACGCCGAGTCCGAAAACGACTCCGAGTCCAAAAATGACGCCAAGTCAGAAAACGACGCCAAATCCGAAAACGACTCCGAGTCCGAACACGACGTCAAGTCCGAAAACGACGCCAAACGACGTCAAGTCCTAAAACGACGCAGATTCCGAAAACGACGCCGAGTCCGAAAACGACTCCGAGTCCGAAAATGACGTCAAGTCCAAAAACGACGCCAAGTCCGAAAACGACGCTAAGTCTGAAAGCGACGCCAAGCCCGAGAACGACTCCGAGTCCGAAAACGACGCCGAATCCGAAAATGACGCCGAGTCCGAAAATGACTCCGAGTCCGAAAACGATGCTAAGTCCAAAAACGACGCCAAGTCTGAAAACGACGCCCTGCCCGAAAATGACGCCAAGTCCGAAAATGACGCCCGTACGAAAACGACGCCACGTTCAAAGACGACGTCATCAGCATATCATATCTATGCAAGAATGATTTCTCTTCTCTCAGAATTGCATTTCTTATACATTCATGCTTTATTATTTTGTCTTAGCAGTTATGCACTAACTTTTTTTGAGCTTTAGTCTACAGAGATTCAATCTAAAGGGGCAGTTGCAGCAAGGACAACATATCCGCATTCATAATCGCAACACGTCCGTGCAAGGACGAAATCACATCATTTGCAGCATAACATCAACACAACCGGCATCACATTTTACAGGATAGCATTTCTACTCACACAATTACATTGCCTATAAATTCATGCGTTATCATTTTGCCGTAACAGTTATGCACTAACCGTTTGCTTAAGTCTTAGCATGCAGGAGCAGGAGCACACGTGGATTTTCTCTTACAGCGAATCGGGGAAATTTGTTGGGGGGCCAACCTTCCTAACAAATGGCAGAAGCGGCCTCGAGCGTCGGTCCACTCATTCCACATCACCAATAAGCTCAGCGTTTTCAAAAGTCAATACCGGTACACCCCTAAGTTCAAGCCAGTTTATTTTTATTTTTACATCACATCAACTCAGTGTCGTCATAACTCGACACAGAGACAAATTTTGAATCCGCGTTAGCCCGCCTTGGTGTTTGACCACGGTAGCCCAGTGTCGTCATAACTCGACACTGTGACAAATTTTGAGTTCGCATTAGCCCGCCTTGGTGCTTGACTATGGTAGCCCAGTGTCGTCATAACTAGATACTGGAACAAATTTTGATTTTGCGTCAGCCTTGTCTTAATTGTCCAACATTTTAAATTCTGAGGATCGAGACAAAATTGACTATAAGTCAACGTCTTTGTCTGAAGACTCTTCCATCATCTCCACACAAAGAGGGACAAGTTGTTGACACCCAATTTTGACCCTCCCGTCCAGTCATTAACTATAAAATTACACTAATTTTTTAAAATAATTTTTACAATTTTATAATAATAAAATGCAACAATAAAATATTAATACATGCATAAATAAGCGATTTATTAATGGCACCGCATCTTACGTAGAATATTAAGCACTTGGAGTCTCGCTCCCGCATTTATCAATTTTAATCCCTATTCTATTTCCATTAATTCTTAATAATTTTAACAATAATAAATACGTAAATAAATAAATAATTTAGCAATGACGTCGTGTCAAATAGCATAATCGCATTTATTAATACGCAAAGCAATTTCATAATTATTGTAATAATTTAAACTCAAGCTAAAATTAATAAAGCACCTAAAGTCATATTAGGATAATTTAAATAAAGGAGATTTTAAATAATAGCGTAGTATTTATAAAAGCATCAAGCAATCTTTAAATATCATATCAGCATTTAGCATTTAAGTAATTTAATAATAATTTAAACTCTCATTTATTTCCCATTAATTAATTTTTACCTAAAACTAACTCCTAAAACTATTAGCTAACACCCCTTTTAATTCGACCAGCCCAACTACACTAACCCGCAACCCAGTTCCCGCGGCCCAACTCATCCCCAGCCCTATTTCCATTCCCCATCCCCCACAACCCTTAACTAAAGAAAAGAACCTAAAATGGAACCCAAAAATCCGCCGCTCTTCTCCACATATCGTCGACACCCTTCCATTTCCACAAAAAAAAAAAAAGCAACCCCATATCACGAAAATCTTACCTTTCAAATCCAAAAATCTCCCAAAATGGTATCATAATCAAATCAATCTTACCATAAAATACACCCCAAATCATGTCAAAGTTCAGAAAATATTGAAATCCAAGATCAGTCCCGAAATTGCAACAAATCCTTAGAAATCAACACCCAAAATCAGCGCCAACCAAAACCTTACTAAAAATTGTCCCAAATCGTGGTACCAAAAGTTTACCAAAATCAGAATCCACAAATTGGACTATAAATAGAGGTTATACGCATGCAATAGGCATCCAGGGGAGAGGGCGAAGAACATTCGAAAATCAACGGCTTTGGAAAGTCTAAAAAACCTTTCTCTTACACAGGAAAAGACAGAGGCCGAGCACCGCTTTCACCTTCAAGAATACCTTTCTTTACAATCCGAAAATTAGAAGGCTAAGGCAAGAACATAAATTCAAACCCTTTCATCTTCTTCGTAAGAATTCATCACGAACCAGTGAGTATTCTCAAAGTAAAAGATTCATTCCCTTTTAATCGCATCGTAATAAATCCTCCAAGTGGATCGACAACTTAATACACTGCCTCGGTTCGCTGTCCGAAGAAGGTAAATCAATCGCCTAAACTCTGCTTGATTTCAGTTTGGCTCGCTCTATGTGTTTTCTGTGAGGTCGCATTAATTAATAATGTCCTAATATTGTCATTAGGCGAACTGTTCATCTTTAAGTATATATGTGGTGTCGACTGCGTGCCCAGAATAGGTGTTGTGAGTCTGTATGAAGGAATTCAGAATATGCCCTGTTGCGTAACTTCAATATAATGCCTATGTTATGTGTTTGGTATGGATAAATCTCTAATAACTGCATCGAGTTTAGTCTTGTGGACTTGTGTTAACATCTTATGTGTTCATTAAGTACATCGTCATATAAGATATAGAACTTGAATGTGCTTGTGCTTGATGGTCCTGTTTTCTTAAGACAATTCTCCTCACTACCGGATTTGTTTGCCTACCCTGTGCCGAGAATAATTGTTTTAGAATAATCCTGCAACGTCAAGCAAACTGAGTATACTGATGCGATTGAGTTTTGACCTTAATGATTATGTATAACTGAGAAGTTATGTATGTTAATCACCCCTGTCATCTCTGTTGGCTAGAATGATTCCCTGCA
Source organism: Przewalskia tangutica (assembly GCA_029844215.1). NCBI lineage: Eukaryota > Viridiplantae > Streptophyta > Magnoliopsida > Solanales > Solanaceae > Przewalskia > Przewalskia tangutica. The sequence goes on from CM056723.1 coordinate 123,650,046, forward strand.
GTGATTTTAAAAAATTTGATGTGCATGAAAAATATATTGGGATTTGATTTCCCTGATTGCCTGCATAATTTGAGCCTGTTCTTCGAAACCATTAGTTTAGGCTTGTTTTTTGCCACTTGACTCGTAGTATACTTGACCAGCATCCCGACTATGTTGTGACATATCCTGAAACATTTTAAGTAGACAATGTGAGTGAGAGTTTGTGTTTGCCTTAGTCAAATTGGTTATGCATATTAAAATAGTCTCCCAGAGTGGTGGCTTGTCGTTTTTATTTGTCTGATGCATCTATTGAAACTGACTCTGCATTTACTCTACCTGCTCAAGTGATAAAAACTGGTCATATTAACATTCTTCTCAGCTACTCTACATTAGACCTGTTTGCCAAGTTGTTAAGGGATACACACACTAGAGTTATATACTTGTTTGCATCAGTCTCGCCATGTTGAGTCATTGTCTATATTGTATGCTCAGTTTAGTTTCATATAATAAAGTATGATGTGATCTATCATATAACACGCATAATCTATCTATAATACTTGGTGTGTATCAGCATGTGTGTTAATTGAATATTTAAAAAAATTGGCCTGTTTTATTCCACTCATATGCTTTTGCTAATATGCAACTTATCTTGATTAAACACTCTCTTTCTTTATGTTGTTTGGTGCCTGTTGCTGTTTCTGATTTTCTGACCTGGGTTGAAGCCCAATACCTGTTATGTTCTTGTTATTAGGTTACTGTCAGTACTTCATGTTGAGTCTTTATGAGGCATTCCTTTATCTTTTATTAAGCATATATTTCCAGGCTCCCATACTAATCCTCTATTTCTTTTCTTTTCTTTTACATGAAATGCATCGGAGCAAAATGAAGAGTCACATTGTGAGGCTCATTATGAGCCACACCGCATGAGGACCCGCATCCACATTCTTGCATTCTCCGCGTCAGAAATTCCAAGCCACCGGCGAGTGCTATCGCCATTCCCTTGAGTCACTTTATTATTTTCTTTATCTTGCCCATTCATTTATTGTAAATTAATTGTCTAACATTACATTATTAGTAGAACTCTTAGAATATCAAACCTTGAGTCAATAGATTAGAAAGCAGTTAATTAGCAATTTGTTTCCCTTCGAGTTAAGTATTTTAGGTTATCCATACATAGTTTAAGCTATACTAAACCACCTAATAATCTTAACTAATCATGTAGCTAGGATATTATTTTCAAGATTCCTAACCCATTTGCTATAAATTCCTTTATTGACGTTGATATAGAAATCTTATTTTTATACTAAGAAACCCCCTTAAGCATGTGACATACTAATCAAGGTTCATTTAGTAGGTAAATGCATACATTTAGTCAATAAATCAATTTTTTATTTATTTGATAAAATAATATAAATGCATGCTTTTAAACTTTACACATATTGTTATAGCACTAGTCTTATAATTTCTCATAAAAACAAAAATGCATTCTTTTACTAAAACACCCTCAACATTGCATCTTAGCATAAATAATTAACCCTAGGTTTGAACGGACAACCGCAAGTTAGCGGATCTTAGAGGGTGCCTAATCCCTTCCCTCTAGATTAATAAAGAACCTTTGCCTAGAATCTCACATAAGTTTTGCAGACCATAAAAATGGAGTTAATGTTGACTTTAATCTAGTTGACATTTAGGTGTCCTAATTCACCCAAACTAATTAGGTGGCGACTTCGCGAACCCTTTAGCACTTAGCACTTAGCACCTTTAGCATTTTAGTACATTTAGCACCTCTTTGAACTTCTTTAGCATTTAGTATCCTTTTTAGCACCTTTAACATTTTAGCACTTTTTAGCATTTTTATTTTATTTTCTAACTTTTTATTAAGCAGGAGTTGTATAATGTCGCGGTCGAAAAAGGGCGTGACACATGTGAAATTAGTCATTTGGTCTAATTCACACCCCAAAAGCTAACTCAAAGAAAGTATGATTGTCCAAGCCTTATAAGAAGCCCAAAATTTTCATCCGTAACCAATGTGGTATATTGTTTTCTTCAACAAGACAAAACTATGACTAAGAATTTCAACCCTTGCTTTGTATTTAAAATTTGGCTTTTGAAGAGATCGTTGATTCTAATTTAAACTAGCAAAGAGAACAACAATGTAAATATTAGTTTATATATTTCAAGCTTGGTTTGACATCTTACCAATTAATTGTTTCATATTTCAAATAATTATTTTCCAAGGAAAACTCAATATGACAATTTGTTTGAAAGTCACATTTTTATAGCACAAGTGAGATCTTGAAGATGTTGATGGAATTCATAAGTTTTGTTAATTGAACATAATATTCCAGGACTATAATAGATGGTTTCTTGTATAAAAGGATCACATCTACAGTTAGATTTTATTCTGCTATATTTATGCTAGAATTTGTAATATATGGTTTCTTGTACAAAAAGATCATGGCTACGATGAGATTTTATTCTGCTAGTTTATGCTAGAATTTGCCAACTATATTTTTTTAAGTATGTACTAAATGGTGTGAAAAATAACCAAATAGGTACTATTGCTAAAAAATGTTTTAAAAAGGTTACAACAACCCAACACTCTTAAAAACACTGATATGTGTCTATTATCATGCATTAGATCAGTGTGTTCATATTATCAACATGAATTAAAGAGACATAAATTGAGATTGAGAGAAGAGAAGAGTTATGAGATCGAGAGAGAAGAAGATATTTTCGTGTATTAACATCAAGTGTCGATTACAAATCATTATATACAAAGTACTAACTGCTTGATTAGTAACTAACTACTTAACAAAAATAATAAACTCCAATGTGGCAATTATCAAGTGTGTGCTAGTCTACAAAAGGTGCGAGAAAGGGAGAGAAAAGGGATGAAGAGAAGAGAGATGAAAGAAAGAAGATATTTTTGTGTATTAACATCAAGTGTCGATTACAAATCATTATATACAAAATACTAACTGCTTGATTAGTAACTAATTACTTAACAAAAATAATAAACTCCAATGTGGCAATTATTCAGTGTGTGCTAGTCTACTAATTATTCTACACCCCCTCAAGCTAGGAGGTATGGAGATGTTCTTCATTCCTAGCTTGGATAGTAGTACACCATGTTGTTGTCGACTAAGTGCTTTTGTAAGCAAATCAGCAAGCTGATCTGCAGATGGTATATATACTGTATTGATTGAGCCCTTTTGTATCTTCTCCCGGATGAAGTGACAATCTATGTCGACGTGTTTCGTTTTCTCGTGAAACACTGGATTCGCGGCAATCTGGATAGCAGATTTTCTATCTGCAAAGACTGTTATTGGAACCTGAATGTCGACACCAAGATCTTGGAATAAACCTGTAATCCATATTATTTCTGCCACTGAAGATGCCATAGCCCTGTATTTTGCTTCTGCAGAGCTCCGGGACACCATGTCTTGTTTCTTCGACTTTCATGAGACAGGAGAATCCCCATGCATTACCAAGTAACCAGTGACTGATCTCCTGCTATTCATACAGATCCCCCAGTCTGCGTCACAAAATACTCTCAACTATGAATTGTTAGTACTGGACATCAGAATACCCAATCCTAGAGCTTGTTTAACATACTTGACAATCCTGAGGCCAGCTTCCAAGTGTGATGTCTTAGGTTCATGCATAAATTGGCTCAGATAATGCACAACAAATGCAATGTCTGGTCTTGTTGTGGTAAGATATAAGAGCCTCCCAATCAGTCTCATGTATGCACTTGGATCAGCCAATAAGGAATTAGAATTATCTGCTGAAATGGGGTTTGTTTCAGATGCAGATGTAACTTGTTCATCAAACTCAAAAGTGGTGAATTTCTGGTTCATATCCATGGGAGATGAAGCAGGTTTTGCACCTGCCAGTCCCATATCTGAAATGAGTTCAAGTGCATACTTCCTTTGGTGCATAAGAATGCCTTGTGCACTCATTGCAAATTCAATACCAAGGAAGTATCGAAGCTCTCCTAAGTCCTTTATCTTGAAAGCAGATTGTAAGGACTTCTTCGTAGACTTAATCATGGCTGGATCATTTCCAGTAAGCTGCAAATCATCAACATATAACAACACTATGACAATGCTGTCTTGGTGTTGTTTGGTGAACAATGATTAATCTCTATGGCTTTGTTTAAAACCAGAGGAAATGAGGGCTGTAGTCAACTTGATATTCCACTGCCTGGATGCCTGCTTTAACCCATATAAAGACTTCATCAATCTACACATCTGGTTCTGCTGTGTCTGTCCTTCTTTGTTAATAAAACCTTCTGGTACTTTCATGTACACCTCATCACATAGATCTCCTTGTAAAAATGCATTGTAGACATCCATTTGGTGTATTGTCCAGCGCTTTGCTGATGCCAATGAAACAACAGTCCTCACAGTGGTCATTTTCACCACTGGTGAAAAATGTCTCTTGATAATCAATGCCCTCCTTCTGGTTGTACCCCTTATCCACCAATCTAGCTTTAAACCTCTCTACTTCTCATGTTGCCTTGTACTTTATTTTGTATACCCATCTGCAGCCTATGGCCTTTTTTCCTTTTGGCAAAGAAACAAGTTTCCAGGTTCCATTATCCTCCAGAGCTTTAATTTCAGCCTTCATTGCATCAACCCATCTGTGATCTCTTGCTGCTGCTGTATAGTTCTGAGGTTCTGTGTCAATGGACACCTTAGCCACAAAGTATTGATATCCTGTTGAAAAACCAATATAAGAGATGTTGTCAGATATAGAATATAAACAACTAGAAGAGCAATGCGTGGTAATGTAATCATTGTGCCATATGGGAGGTTTGCTGCTTCTGATGGATCTTCTGACTGCAGGACACTGTGACTCTATGTGTATCTCATCAGGATTTTAAGATTGAATATCAGCAGGTGCATCCTGGGATATATCACCATGGTCCTGAACCTGTGTTACATCAGTTTGTATCACATCTTGAATGTCCTCCTGTCTGTGCTGCCCATCTACCTGTTGGCCAACAGTTGTTGGTATGGTGCCAGAATTCTGTTGACATATTAAATTCTCATAAAGAACACTATCTGGTGTCTCCTGTGTCTTGATGTGGTTTGTATCCTCACTGGCACTACTTTTGAAAGGAAAAATAGTCTCCATAAACAACACATCCCTGCTCATAAGAAATATTCTATTCTCCATATCATAGAGCCTATAACCTTTTTGAGAGGATCCATATCCAAGATGTACTGCTTTCACAGCTCTTGGACTAAATTTATCATGCTTAGTTAAGACAGTCGCAAAACACAAGCAGCCTAACACTCTCAGATGATTAAGTGATGGTACTCTTTTGTATAACATTTCAAATGGTGACTTATTTCTCAAAACAATAGAGGGTACTCAATTGATTATGTAAACTGCATTCTCAATACATATTCCCCAAAATCTAGCTGGTATACCCTTGGATCTTAATGGTTCTTGCTGTTTCTAGGATATGTCTATGCTTTCTCTCCACTACACCATTTTGTTGTGGTGTGTGTAGACAAGAACTTTCATGAATGACACCACTTTGGAGAAACAGATCTCCACAACTATGATTAAAAAACTCAGAGCCATTGTCAGACCTGACTTTCTGAACTTTAGTATCAAATTGAGTATTAATTTCTGCAAAAAACATTCTGATTTTAAGTAAAGACATCAAATTTTAATCTCAGTAAGAAAATCCAAGTCCACATACTGTAGTCATCCACAATTGTTAGAAAATATCTCATTCCATTGTATGTTTCAGTTTTGTAAGGTCCCCATACATCCATATGTAATAATTGGAATGACTTTATAGTTCTACTCTCATTAATAGGGAAAGAAAGTCTAGTTTGTCTAGCTAGAGGACACACTTCACAGTTATTCAAGGTAAAACTAGGTTTGTCTTTGAAATATATCATCTTCTTCAAGATATTCATAGACACATGACATAATCTTTGATGCCATATATCTATATCAACTTGATCTCTAGCTGTGTACATACATCTGCTCACTTTCATTCCTTTATTCTGATCATCCAGGGACAATATATATATGCCATCTTCCTCACTACCAATCCCCCTCACCTTCCCAGACGAGAGATCCTGAAACACACCGAATGTTGGAAAGAATGAAACACTACACTTCAATTCTTTGGTTATCTTTGACACAGACAGTAGGTTGAACTTAAAAGTTGGTACACACAAGACACTTTTAAGTACATCACCCCCTCCTAAGTGGTAGTCCCCAATGTGTGAAATTTTGGTTGAATCTCTAGTAGGTAACTGTACTTTTCTTGTTCCCTCTGTCAACAAGTTGTTATGCAAGTACTTCTTATCACCTATCATGTGATTAGTTGCTCCTGTATCAACTATCCATCTAACTAGACCCCCTGAGTCAGAAACAAACTTACCTGCCATGTCAGCATTGACATTGGAAAGTTCTTTGTTGTTCAACAGGTTCAACATTTTCTGGTGTTGATCAGGTGTAAACTGACTGTATGGAATATGTTGGTGATTGAATCCTTGTCCTGTGAATGGATTTGCATTTTGAAAGGGATTATACTGTGCCTGAAGAGGATTATATTGTGCCTGAAGAGGATTATACTGTGTCTTCATGCCATGTTGTTGTACTGATGTAGCCTCTTGACCAGTGTCATCACACATCATATTCCCTCATGTGACTGCATAGGCCTTCTTCCCCTTTGTTTTAAAATTCTCTGGGTAACCAATCAGTCTGTAACAATCATCTTGGACATGTCCAGTCTTGTGGCAATAGTCACATTTCTTCAACTTATTGCACTCCAATCTTGAGTGACCTTTCATGTGGCAATAATCACAGAACGCAGTGGGATTATATTTCTTGTTCTGTGCCTCCACTCTTGAAGTTTCCATTCTTGGATGTGAACATTGCAGAAGAAGACTCCCCTGATTCGAACATCACCTTGTTGTTTCCTGCCATCACTCTCTGACTCTCTTATTGATTAACTATTGCATACACCTGATTTAGTGTAGGCATCTGTTGCATCATAAGTACTTGACTCCTTACTTGACCATAACTCTCATCCATTCCCAACAAGAACTGCAGTAGCCTTTGGTACTGTAAGTGATCCACAAACTCTTTTGCTTTTGGACAGCAAAATGGGACTGGTATGATAGAATCATATTCATCACATAGATCCTTAAGTCGAGAGTAATACATTGACATAGAAAGTGATCCTTGCCTCATAGAAACTATGTCTTTGTGCAGTTGGAAAGCTCTGGAACTGTTGATTTTGTCAAACCTTTCCTTTAATTCTTCCCATATAGTGTACGAGTCTGAATTGTACAACATTCCAGTGAGTAAACTTTTACTCACATTCCCCATAAGCCAAGATACAACAATTGCATTGCATCTATCCCACACTCTTTCCAGATTTCCAGTGAATAGTTCCCTTCTCACACTGCCATCTAAGCCTATTTTGTTCTTTCCTAGAAGAGCTAGCTTCATGGCTCTACTCCACAACGTATAGTTCTCCATTCCATTCAAGATGATTCCCACCGATAAGGAACCAGACGCATCTGAGGGAAATAGATACAATGAATGATTGTGGTCTATTATGACCAATGATGTGTCCTCACTCATTGTATCTTCTCCACTGCATCCCATTATACTCAACACAGAGAAAAAAAATGATACAACAGTAATCGAAGTTGTAACAACTGAATGAAAATAAATCAAATCAGAGATCCAATGTTCTATTTCTCAGATCTATTTCTTATCCTTTCAATACATGTCCCAAATAATCATCGCAACACAGATATGTTCCTCGAGATCGCAACACAGATCTGTTCATCAGAAAAAGAAACAATCCATCACTCATCTTCGTGAATGTGACGAATTCTACTCCAAAAACATCTTGCATGTGTCGGCGATTGACTCGATTGTATCGATCGATCTCCAAAGCTCTGATACCATCTTAACAATACTGGTCTGTGTCTATTATCATGCACCAGATCAGTGTATTCATATTATCAACATGAATTAAAGAGACAGAAACTGAGATTGAGAGAAGAGAAGAGTTGTGAGATCAAGAGAGAAGAGAAGAGTTGTGAGATCGAGAGAGAAGAAGAAGGTGCGAGAAATGGAAAGAAGAGGGATGGAGAGGAGAGAGATGAAAGAAAGAAGATATTTTTGTGTATTAACATCAAGTGTCGATTACAAATCATTATATACAAAGTACTAACTGCTTGATTAGTAACTAACTACTTAACAAGAATAATAAACCCCAATGTGGCAATTATCCAGTGTGTGCTAGTCTACTAATTATTCTACAAACACAACATCCAATTAATTACTTCATCAGTCACCGCCCTAAATTATCTTTTTTTTTCCTGCATTTGCAGTTTAATTTATATTTATCTGAATACAAAATTACCAATACTTTGTATGGGGTTAGACCGCCTATGTTGTATGGGGTGGAGTGTTGATTAGTCAAAACTTCGCACATCCAAAAGATGAAAGTTGTGGAAATGAGGATGTTGAGATGAATGTGTGGTCATACAAGGAGGGATATGATTAGAAATGTGATATCCGGGATAGAGTGAGAGTGGCCTCAGTGGAGAATGAGATGCGGAAGCGAGGTTGAGATGGTTCAGACATGTACAGAGGAGAGACACAAATGCTCCAGTGCGAATGTGTGAGAGGTTGACTATGAACGGGTTAAGGAGGCTAGATGTAGGTCAAAGAAGTATTGAGGAGATGCGATTAGACGAGATATGACGCATGTACATCTTACTGAGGACATGACATTAGATAGGGAGTTGTGGAGGACACGGATTAGAGTTGAATGGTAGTAGGTAGTTGAACGTAGTACTACTTACACTTGCATATTGGTAGTTAGAGTGTTATTATTATAGCATTGCTTAACCTATCATACTAATATGCGCATTATTATTTTATAATTCCATGTCCTTTGATTTCTGTTGATTTATATTTTTCGTGTACTTTATTTATTTTATTTACATGCGTTAGTTACTGCCTCTTTTTTCAAGAATGGTCTTTCAGAAACAATCTCTCTACTTACCAAAGTAGATATAAGGTATGTGTGCACTCTATTTTCCCCAGACCCCATGTTGTGAGATTTCACTCGATATGTTATTGTTGTACAAAATTACCAATACTTTATCTTTTAATTTGTGTGACATAATTTGATTGTCATACTCTTTGTTTTAAAAGAGACTATTAAAACTTATATTTTTAGCATAACTCAAAAAAATAGGAATTAGCGACTGTCAAATTCTATAGTTAAAAAATTATTGCTAATCCTATTTAGCAATAAATAATTAAAAAACAAATTGTTAGTTACGTGCAATTTAGTGACTACTCTTTTTTTTTTTGTTGTGAAGGCGCATGAACCGCTACTCTTTCGAGTGCATGTGGTAAACCGGTGATCGACGCAGCATTCGCAAACCACGTCGGCCATGTAAACTACACTTGGCAAGCCATGTGTGCGACAAAGAAGGTTTATGCGAGGATCGAACTCGTGGCCTTGCGGTCATCGCTACTTCTTCTGTACCATTTCTCGCTTCTGGTATTTAGTGACTACTCAACGCGATGTTCAATCGATACTTTCAATTTTTTTTTTATGTAGTGTAATACATCATAATGTTTATGTGCTATAAAAACTCTTATTAGCGTTACATTATATATTAAAATATAAATATAATATACTATTTATGGATCAGGTATAATAGTTTTATAGACTTCCTCCCCCTTAGGTTTAATTATAAATATAGGGGATTACGCATATCTATGTTTGACTAAAAAGTAATATTCAATGAATAGACATGCAGAACTGGCTATAATAAAGTCTAAGGTCTAAATAGGAGAAAATCTGTACCAAAATAAGGAACAAATAAAGAACACAAATTATAAAAATCAAATCTAAAAAGGAAACAAAATAAGTAAATTAAATAAAGAAAAGGAAAATAATAAAAAAAAAGCCAAAGAAGAAAGTAGGAACAAATTGGCGGGTACCTTGGGAACCAAGTACCTTGTCAGTGGCATCTTCGTAATAATTAATCCTTAATAGACCCAATTTCGTCCAATGAAAATATAGCTGTAAATCTCTTTAATTTATTCAAGAAACCGCCATGTCCCCACTACATAAACTGTAACGCCATAATTCCTCACCCACTCTCCATATCTATACGTGAAATACACGCTTTAGTATTAAGTGCCTGCTTGATATGACTTTTTTAAAGTGCAAAAACCCTTTTGGAGAGCCAAAAACAGTTTGGAGTGTTTGATTGACAAATCTAAAAGTGCTTTTGGGTTTCAAAAATACTTTTGGAAGAAATTTAAAATTTAGGTTTCTTGAATAGGACTTATTTTGACTTTCTACTTTTTTATTTTTTTATACAAAAACACTTTTTTTATTGTCAACCAAACATCTAACTACTTTTTAATAAAAAATTCTACTCCTTAAAACTCTACTTTTAAAAACTCTTTTTAATAATTTGTACTAAACGGTCCCTAACTAAATTATGACAATTTAATTGTTTGTTTGAACTTTGACCAAGCTTTTGAAAAATAAAAAGTGCTTGTTTTCTTAGAAAATGTGAAGTGTTTGAAAGAAAAATATAATTTTGAGTAATAGTTGATGTTATTTCTGGAAAAGCTAAAAAAATAATTTATTTAAAGGAGGAAATCAAATTTGTTTATTTTAGAAATTAGAGGCGTTTAACCAAACTTTTTTTAAATAAAATGATTGAATAGTAATTATTTGTCAAAACTTTTAAAAAGTATCTTCCGTGAGAAACACTTTTGAAACTTTATTCAAGCACAAACTACTATTCAAATATTGATAAAAGTGTTTTTTAAATTAATTAATCAAACACAAACGGCTAGTATCTTACACGTATACTTATATGAAAATTACTTTTAATCAGAAGTTACTTTCAAATAAACAAATTTTAAAAATTTGATCAAAGTTACTATGATCATTAATTGTCAATTTAATATTCAAAATAATCAAATACCCTTAAGTTGTCACTTTTTAAAAATACTCTTTTTTTTTCTTTCAAAAATATATATTTAAAAGTTTGATCTATAAATCCTACCTTTCTGGTTGCATAACACTCTACGTATCCGCGCGTGAAATATACTGTCAGCTAGGCACTGAATCTTCTATAATGGGTCATGCATAAGACGATGCTGGTGTTATTATAATCATGTGACATGTATGCCATAAGACAGCTCATTACCCATTCACATCCCATATATACATACAAATACAATACAACACACAAAATTTTACTTTTACCCACACTCCTTCTCTCATTACAAATACTCCTTTAATACAATTTTTTGACCACTTTGAAAACAGTGACACACAGACACACACTAAAGTTTTGTTTTTTTACACACTACAAATAGAAGAAAAAATTACACACAGACACACACTAAAGTTTTAGTAGTGATACTATTATATAGTACAGAGAAATATTGGCCATAGTTTTCTAATCTTTATGTGATGTTTATTTTTCTATATCTATAAATAGGAGTATCTAATTCCATTTTCCATCCCTTTAGCTCTCTTATTGTTCAAAAAACTGAAGGTTGAAGAATAAGAGCTTGTTTGGCTGTGGATTTTGTGAGATTTATGTCTGCAAAGTCTTGTTTGGCTGTTGTGATTAGGGCTCCATTAAAGAAGCTCTGGATATCTATTATTGGTCTTTGTATGCAACAAATCAATTTCTCTGTTTCGATGCGTTTGAGGCCCAAAAGGTACTGTTTTTTTTTGTTATTTATGTTAGTTTTGTGTTTTTAAGGTTGTTTTATACTGATCTGTTATGGGTTTTTGTTTATTTTACAGGACTTGTTCTGGTGTCGTTTGCTTTGGTGGATTTCACATAAACCGTTTTTTACATCCCATTTTGCTCTTAAGAATACCCTAAAAATAGTAAAAATCCCCTTTTTATTGATTTTTTCCTTTATTTTTGAAAAAAAACAATTTTCTGGGCATATTTGGAGGGGTTTTGAGACATGTTTGACCCTCACAAGAACAAGGAAGAAAACCTGACCCGACCCATGAGGAAGATCCGGATAGTTTGTTATGACCCGGATGCTACTGATTCATCTGATGATGAAGGTGTTGATATAACGAAACCTAAAAGATTTGTTAGGGAAATTAGTATTCCTATTGGGAAGTCTTTTTGTCCAAAAAAATGTGTTGTTGAAACTAGTGAGAGTTCTTGTCAAGACAGTAACAATGGTAACAAAAACCCTAAAAAGAGAACTAGGGTTTTAGCTAAAACCTCACAAAAACCCTCGTCGTCAAAATATCGCGGTGTTCGTCAACGTAAATGGGGTAAATGGGCTGCTGAAATACGCGATCCCTTTAAATCTATAAGGGTTTGGCTTGGTACTTATAACACTGCTGAAGAAGCTTCTAGAGCTTATGAAACGAAACGTCTCGAATTCGAAGCTATGGCTAAGAGTAATAATTATTCGAGGTTAAAGAAGAATTGTCGAAAGAATGTTGTTGGTTGTGTCTCTGAGGAAGATGATTCTGCTGCTGATAGTTTGGTGTCATCACACACTTCACACACATCTCCAGCATCAGTTCTTGAAATGGATTGTTTGACTTCCAGTTCTGAAGTCAAAGTCAACGACAATATTGTCGAGGAGGAGAAGAGAGTTGATGATGATGATAAGATGGGATTGATGGAGGATAGTTTGTCTTTGGCTGAAATTGGTGCTGGAATGGATTTTGATATGGAGATGGATTTGTTCTTTGCGGGTAGTGATGATTTTGGTTCGAATCTTGATGACTTTGTGGTTGATGATTTCGAAGATTTACCGATATGTGGACTTGATGCTGATGAAAAGTTGCTTACTGGTTTGCCTGATTTTGATTTCGACTTTGATTTCGATGGATACAATGAATCTTGTCCTTGGATAGATGAAGCAGCAGCGGCTCCGTTGATGAATGGAACGACGACAACACCCCTCAATATTGCATTATGCCCATAAGTTTTGCAGCTATAGGATGAGTAGTAATCAATAGAGAGTTTTTATGTCTCATGAATCATTTAATTTAGGTTCTTGAGACCGTGGTCTTTTACTTTTAAGTGAGTTTTGAGTAATGTTTACTTTTAGTTTAAGAGAGATTTTCAGACTTTCAAGTTGAGGGATGTGTTTTTATCTTTTAGAAGAAAATTGAGTTAGTAGAGTTCCTTTGGTTTTTCCTGTGCTATTAGAGCCGTCCAAAGATGTCTATTGAATCTCATTTTTGGTTGAATCTCAGACTGTTTATTTCCTATCATATGGAATGGTTTAAAAATATTGTCTCTGTTCTTTGAACTATGATATTTGTGATGAGCTTATGATATCAACTTTATGACGTTTGGCTCTTCATTTTGCCTAATTTGTTTATGATTTAGCATGTGTTGACATTTACACTATCTGTTGATTGATCTCATGGGATTTGCTCAATTGACAATCTCTCTGTACTTGGGATTGAAAGTTACAACTCCTATCTCCAATGACTTAAGTATTGGTCGGTCTTATAAAGCTCGACAAGCCTTGCTTCCCTCTCGCCCCTCAATTGTGGTGGTGTTATTTTCTCTTTAATACAATGAACTGCTGACTGAATAGTGAAAGTGAATTAAAATCTTGAACACTATCATTGGCTCGTTAGTGGAACTGGCTTTGTGTTATACTTATGAAAATTCATTTCTCTTTGTGCTTTGGGGGCAGTCTTGATGATAAGTGTTATTTGGTGTGTTGGCTCAATATTTTCTTGATTGGATGTGTAGACATAGTGTACTTTTTGGTTGCTTGCTTTGCCAAGCAAATGATATAAAAAAACTAAAGGTTGATGAGATATGTTTAGGGCTGGCAAGTGGGCCGGGTCGGGCTGACCCGACACCGTACCGGTACCGATCCGACCCTGTCCCGCGTAAAAAAAAGAAAGCGGGACCGGGGCTCGAACCGAGGCGGGACATGGTATGGTCGCCGTCCCGCCAGTTCGACCCGATCCCGCCTGCCATCCGCTATTTGTCAAAAATACCGTTGTCTAACTACCATTTTTGGCTTCCCACTCCCACCCCTATCTCTTTATATTTATTTTTAATCCCTAAGTTATTATATTTACACTTTAACCCAATTTTTCAACTATAAATATCTCATTTTCTCTTCTTATTTCTCACAAATCTTCTTACATTTTCTCTAATTTCTATACAACATTGTCTACTATATATTCACTCTATTTATTAATTTGAGAATTGAGAGTGAAATTGACAACTAGTTTGAAGATTAATCTATCGAGCAAAGTTTCAATTTTCAACCTCTCGATTACACTCTACGTCGGCGTTTGGTACATTCGTTCTCTCATTAAATTATTATTTTCAAATTGGTAATTTATTTCATTGCAATTTTTTAATTTTTCTATGTTTTTTGCAATTTTTTTCAACAACAGTACACTACAATGTTGTAATTCTGAATCTTGTATATTTCAATGAAATAATTAATAATATAAGAGGCACAAAAACAACCTTGAATGTTTTTTTTACACTTTTCTTGTCTTTGTTTAATTATTTAGTTTATACTTTTTACTTTATAAATATATTATATATATGAGTATAATACTATAATAGTATAATATGAGTATATGAGTCTATGACTATCAATATATGACTATATGTTAATGTTACTTTGTTAGTAATTTAGTATTTTTAATTTAGTGGAAAAAAAAACCGCCGACCGGCCACCTTCGGCCAGTGCAGGGACGGGACACGGTATCGTCCCGCTAGTCCCGGTCCCGCTTGGCCCGCCCCAGCCCGACCCCGCCCCTCCTCTCCACCCCGATCCCGCCGGTCCCGATCCCGGTGGGCCCAGCCCGACCCACTGGCCAGCCCTAGATATGTTTTCTATTTTGGGATTTTTTGGACTTTGTAAGCTGAGAAATACCAGCTGTATTCCAATTTCAAAACACTATAGAAGGACCAAATGCCAATTGGTCCTGCAATGCTGCTGCTCTTAAATTTTAGTTGGACACATTGAGTGTGGTTGGTAGCAAGTGTGGCAGTGAGTAATGTGTGTCGGACTTTGGTTATAGAAATTATTTCACCATGAGTTACTAACTTACTATTATACAAAATCTAAATTGGGTAAACTCGAGTTGAACATTATTGTTGGCTTATAGTGGTTTTTGGGCTGGTTCACAGTTCACACACCTGGATTATTTCATTGTGTGCATGCTACTTGTAGAAGCATTATTAATGAGTTGGTTAATATGGTAGTTAAAATTAGTCAAAATTAGTTAAGTTGTTAGTCAAAATTAGTTAGATGGTCATTAGATATTTTGAAGGAGTTAATTAGATATTTTGTGATATTGTGGTGGTGTATATAAACACATTTTACTTGACCATTGTATAGCAACACACATAATATACATTTAGTTGCTCATCTCAGAGCACAGAACATTTCCCTCTCCCTCTTCCATTATTTTCGCTCTTCTCCACTGGTTGTTGGTTTTCCTCGATCATATTTCCCTTGCACTAACCGCTGATCTTGTGGAGTTCAACATGGTATCAAAGCCGAGTACAGTATATATCGAGAAGATTCAATCACATGCAGTGAGAATCGAAGGTCGAAGGATCGATGCAGTAGAGATCGAAGGTTCGATACTTGAGAAATCGAATTCAAGCACATGCAGTGAGGAATTTGAAAAATTCAAGGACATGTAGTGAGAAATTCGAAGGAATCTGTGTATACAATTGAAGAAATTGAAGGACAAATACATACAATTTGAACAAATTCAACAACAATGGAAACAAATGAAGAAATGATGAATGTAGCCGCGATGACAATGACGAACATCAACCACAATCATCCTTTATAATTGTTTCCATCTGATGCGTCAGGTTCGTTGTCGATTGGGATAATACTGACTGATATGGACAATTATACCCTATGGAGTAGAGCAATGAAATTGGCTCTACTAGGTAAAAATAAAACGGGATTCATAAATGGCACGGTAAAGAGGGAATGATTCAATGGGGAAATGGTCAATCTCTAGCATAGGCGTAATGCAATTGTGGTATCATGGCTAATGGGGATTGTGAGTAAGAACTTGCTCACTGGAATGTTATTTAATTTAGATTCCTATATGATATGAGAGGATTTGAAGGATATGTTCGATAAAATCAATAGCTCGACTTTTCTGTTGCACAAGGAGATAGTCTCATTGAGGTAGAGATCATTGTCGGTATCAATGTATTATTCTAAACTGAAGGATTACTGGTGATGTATATAAACACATTTTACTTGACCATTGTATAACAACACACATAATATACATTTAGTTGCTCATCTCAGAGCACATAACATTTCCCTCTCTCTTCCATTATTTTCGCTCTTCTCCATTGGTTGCTGGTTTTCCTCGATCATATTGCCCTTGCACTAACTGCTGATCTTGTGGAGTTCAACACTACTCCTCACTAGAATAAGTACCGAGTAATTGTATCAATGTGTTGTAATCTGAATATGAGATAGCGTGATTCTTTTCACACTTCATTAGTCATTGGATCATAGCTTGTTCAAGTTGCTGATTAAATTAGGGAGGGAGGTTTAGGGTACTTCATTCTAGTGGGCACACTTAGAACTGGTAAAATTGAGTGAACTTTTAAAACACTGTAAACAAGGGCGGACCCAGGGGGGCTTCAAGGTATTCATGTGAAGTCCCCACAACATAATAAATGTGTAGTTGAGATGGTAGAAATCTGATTTTTTACCCCAATGAAGTCCGGTTCGATTCTCAGCAAACACATTCTTTTCTTCATTTATCATCTTTTTGCTTTAAAAAATTTACTATTGGGCCATGAAAGATGGATGTACAAGCCCATACCAAAAAACCCCAATCCAAAATTTTAAAAATAATTGACTGAGTCTATTAAAACCAACGCAGACTCCCAAGCTCCAAATAAATAGATCTATAAATTAAAAAGAAAAAGCAAAAAAAAAAAAAAACGAAAAAGAAGAAAACACCTTTGGCTTGGTGCACATACCGCAAAAGGGCCAGTTAGGCCACTACGACGAGCCCTTCAGGTAAAAATATCTCCAAAAGTACTTTCTCTTTGTTTTTTTTTTAAAATAATAATTAATTAGGGATTTTCTTTTATGTGTATACTTTTATTTATTTATATATGAATCGAAAGAGAGATATAGTAGTATTTATATTGAATGGTTGAATGAATCCTCTGTTTTTGAATCCTGGATCCGCCCCTGAGTCTGTAAATATGTTCGTTGGACTTTGGCCATGTTGCTTAAATGGTAATAAATGTAAAATTTCTTTTCATTCTTGGAGGGTTATTAATGAGAAATCATAGACTAGGATTTGCTCATAAGCATGAATTAGAGGTTTAGAATGTGCTTTGCATTTGTTAATACCTACACAATGTCGGTAGCATTCCATTCAATGCGTACTCATCTCGACTAATTTCACCATTGTGTAACTCTATTTGACCACGAAAAGACATTACCTAATATTTTTTTATATATAAACATTTAAATATGAAACCTTATGATTTCCTGTACTCCTGAGTGCAATAGCTTCTCTCTATTGAGATATGAATCCAGGTCTTTTACAACCTTCCCACTTAACTAACCATCAGTTCTACTTGACAGAGGTACGTTACTCATCATCTCTGTTGACGGAAGATAACATGTACTATTAATTAATTAAAGTGCGAGTGAGCTGACTTGATTAACATTTTTCCAAAAAATAAATAAAGAGAAAAGAAAAAGCTACTCATTCTCCAAGTCTTTTATAAACATTTATTATATACATGCCACTATAGTCTATGGTTCTTCCTACTTGTTGGTTTGCCTTGTCATCTCGATTATTTGATAAAAGAAAGTAAGAAAACTTGGTGGAACATAAAATATAGTTTAACACAACATCTGTTGACGACATTGTTTTTCAATTTGGTTAAGATACTTATAATGATTGCTTAGATTTTTCGCGACTCTTTGTGAGCAATTCTTTCACGCAATTAGTGTCTTATTTTATTCAAAAAGTCTTAGTGGGTCAAGATTTTTAGTGGACTCATTACTATTGAAAGAAATAATTTCTTGATTATTTTTATTGATGAAAGACATATATATACAAGTTACAATAGGAAGATCATTTTCCTATTCTACTTCTAAATCCCTATTCTATATGAAGACTAATCATACAATTATGGTAAGACTACAAGACAAAGTAATATACAAGTGTAATACAAAATATACCATAAATGGGAAGGTATATACACGGATGTTATGGCTATATTTAACACACACCTGCAGTCATAGTGGGCGGTCTTCGTACGCTGAGACTGTCTCTAAAATCTTCAAAAAGGACAGAGGGAAGACCCTTTGTAAAGATGTCTGCAATTTGATATCTGGAAGGAACATGACAGATGCGTACTTATCCTCGAGCTACCTTTTTCTGGAATAAAGTGAATGTCCATCTTTATATGCTTAGTGCGCTGATGTTGAACTGGATTACCAGAAAGGTAGATGACACTAATATTATCACAATACACCAATGTAGCTTTCTGAATAGGACATGGAGCTCTAAAAGAAGATTACGTAACCAACATGACTTAGAGACCACATTGGATACCCCTTGATACTCGGCCTCTGCACTCGAACGTGAAAGCGTGGATTAACTTTTGACAGACCATGAGACCAAGTTATTACCAAGAAACATACAATATCCAGACGTAGAACGCCTGGTATCCGGACAACCACCATAATCAACATCTGTATATGAGACAAGTGTTGTCGTCGTCGAAAGATACAAATGCAAGCCATAATCAAGTGTGCCCTGAACATACCTAAGAATGCGCTTGAGCGCATTCATATGTTCAATCCTAGGGTCATGCATAAACAAACATACCTGCTGTATGACATATGTAATATCCGGTCGTGTGAACGTAAGATACTAAAGGGCACCTGCAAGATTACGATAGCAGGTCGGATCCTCATAGGGGGAGCCAGCTCCAACTTGGGTTTAGTATCAACTAGAGTAAAAGTGGACTTACAGAATGACATCTCAGCCCTCTCAATGATCTCAGCTGCATACTTCCTCTGTGATAAGAACATTCCACCTGCATGATGAGTGACAATAATCCCCAAAAAATAACTCAATGGCCCCAAGTCTTTCATGGCAAACTCAGAGCTGAGCATTGTCATGATAGACTTGCGTAATGCGTCAGAAGAGGCAGTCAAGATAATATCATCCACATATAATAGTATATAAGCCATCGAAGAACCCTGACGATATGAATAATGAATTATCAGATCTGCTGTGAGAGAACCTAATAGTCGAAACATAGTCAACAAACCTCTTATACCAAGCCCGTGGAGACTGCTTAAGTCCATACAAGGACTTCTTCAACAAACAAACATGATGAGGATATCGAGTATCCCTAAACCCCAAGGGATGTTGCATATAAACTGTCTCTTTGAGATCACCATGTAGGAAATCATTTTTCACGTCTAGCTGATGAATGTGCCATGCTTTTGAAAGAACCAAGCTGATGTTAGGCGTATTTTTTATACGTTTTTTGAGTCATTTTTAGTTAGTATTTTATTCATTTTTGTTGTGTTTAGTATATTGTTAGGTTTGTTTTTCTTTCTTTTGAGTCACAGCGGTACAAAAGGAAAAATGGCGAAAAGAAGCGAGAATTGGGTAGAAAAGGTGCTCCCGAGGCAAAAAGGACGAAAGTTGGCACATCAGGAAGAGGGATTTTTAGCACCGAGGTGCCAATATGCAAAACCGCGGTGCCATATTTGCTGAGGAGGTGCAGGAGTGTCGGTACCGCGATGCCGGTGCGGAAAATCTCAGTTCCGAAGAAGAATTGGCTAAGGGCAGATTGGTCTATAGGGCACGAAATTTGGAACGTATTTAAGCCCCAGGGATTAATGCTATGAGGGGTGGGTCATTCTACAACATAGCACAACACAAGACAATAAGGGAGGCTACAATTGGAGACTTAGTTCGCAGTAATTTCTTTTCTTTCGTTTTTAATTCAGTTTATGTATAGAGTTTGTGTTAGTTCTTAGCGGACTATGGCTAGGAGCTAAACACTTTATTAGAGCTTTCCTTATGAATCGCTTGAAACTTCTATTCATGAATTAATGCAGTAGTTTGATTTCTTCTTCACTTGATTAAGATTTAGTAAATAATTGGTATGAATGTTTGATAATTAATTGATCACTAATTATCATAATATATATTATTTCGAATCAAGAACCGAGAGTAGAGATTTGGCACTGTTGCCGGGGACTGGCGTACATCTAATATCGAACCATCTATTTTTAATTTCTAATTTGGTCGCTCCCAGAACAAGTTTCTAACTTGTTCGGAGAGCATCTTTTTATCACTTTTTGTTGTTTGTGTAATCTTGCAGGTAAGGTCAAGTACAGGTACATGGAATCACTATCAGGGGCTGCAGGACTATGACCTTTGTCCACCGCAACAACTTAGACCGTAGGCTCCGCAAGAGGAGCGAAATGAGCTGTAGGAAGCCTTATTCAGGCTCACTGAGTGCCAGAATCCTCAAGGACTAACTCATCCACCACAGAATCAGGCTTCATCAGGAAGGCTAGATGACATGGAGCAACTCTTTGGGCGCTCTCAAACTCCCAGAATCAGTTTATGGAGGAAACAAGATTATCAATCAGGAATATAGAGATGCAACTGGGACAGCTAGCTAGCAAGCTGAGAAAAAGTATGCAAGGGAACCTCCCTAGCAATACTGGTACAGACCCACAAGAGCAGTGCCAAGCAATTGATGTGACGAGTGGCAAACAAATGGAGACATGTTCATCCCCAATATGTCCAGAAAAAGAGGGTGAACCCAGTGAAGTGAGAGAGCCAACAGTCATTGACACACCGCAGGTGAAGATACCATATCCTCAAAAACTTAGAAATAATTCTCTTGACAAGCAGTTTTCGAAGTTTCTGGAGGTCTTTAAAAAACTGCACATCAATATTCCATTTGCTGAAGCCTTAGAACAAATGTCGAGTTATGTAAAGTTCATGAAGGAGATCCTCTGTAAAAAAAGGAGGTTGGAGGAGTATGAAACTGTGGTGTTGACTGAGGAATGCAGTGCCATCCTACAGAGAAAGTTACCTCAGAAGTTGAAAAATTCGGAAAGCTTCACCATCCCTTGCACTATAGGGAAGTTTGAATGTCAGCAGACTCTATATGATTTGGGGGCAAGTATAAATTTGATGCCCTATTCTGTGTTCTGCAAACTTGGAGTGGGGGAAGCAAGACCTACAACCATAACATTACAACTAGCTGATCGCTCCATCGTCCACCCTAGAGGAATCATCGAGGATGTGCTAGTTAAAGTGGACAAGTTCATCTTCCCCGCTGATTTCATCATCCTAGGCATGGAAGAAGATGAAGAAATACCCATTATCCTTGGCAGGACATTCTTAGCCACAAGACATGCACTCATTGATGTTCAGAAAGGTGAGCTGAGACTTCGTGTTCAGGGAGAAGAAGTGATTTTCAATATATTCAGGGCAGCAACTTACCCAAGGGCAAGTGATAACTGTTATGCGATTGATGTGGTTGATGAAGCAGTTTCTGAAAACGGATTTAGGAGTGCGGATGCTCTTGTAACGGTGATGACATTATGAGATGAAGATATTGGTAATGACACAGGACGGAGGGAGTATGCGAATTGGTTAGATTTCCATGAACCCTGCTATAAGAGAAAATACGAGGAGCTAGGAACCATTCCAAAGAGACCAGTGTCGTCCACAGAACAAGCTCCAGAACTAGAGTTGAAGGCTCTGCCAGATCATTTGCACTATCAATATCTAGGTGAGAATCAATCCTTACCAGTGATTGTATCATGTAATCTATCCAAGGTGGAGGTTGAAAAACTGTTGAGAGCATTGAGGGCTTACAAGTTCGCGATTGGGTGGACACTAGCAGACATTAGAGGGATAAGTCCTTCTATAGTAATGCACAAAATTCGTCTAGAAGCTGAGAGCAGACCATCCATTGAGGCACAAAGGAGACTAAATCCAACCATGAAAGATGTGTTGAGAAAAGAGATCCTGAAATGGCTCGATGTTGGGGTGATTTATCCTATCTCTGACAGTGCATGAGTAAGCCCTGTGCAAATGGTACCCAAGAAAGGTGGCATGACTGTGGTGACTAGCGAAAAGAATGAGCTTATTCCATCCAGAATAACTACAGGGTGGAGAATGTGTATTGACTACCGCAAGTTGAACAAAACAACCAGGAAGGATCATTTCCCTTTGCCTTTTCTTGACCAAATGCTTGACAGGCTTGCAGGACACAACTACTATTGCTTCCTGGATGGCTATTCAGGGTATCATCAAATTGCCATCTCTCCAGAAGATCAGGAGAAGACAACCTTCACATGCCCCTTTGGTACGTTTGCTTTCAGAAGAATGTCATTTGGGCTTTGCAATGCACCCGCAACTTTTCAGCGTTGTATGATGGCTATCTTTTCTGACATGGTGGAGAGGACCATATAAATCTTCATGGATGATTTTTTTATTTTTGGGTCCTCATTTGATGAATGCTTAAAGCATTTGGAAGCAGTGTTGCAGCGGTGCAAGAATTCGAATCTGGTGCTGAACTAGGAGAAGTGTCACTTTATGGTATAGGAAGGTATCGTGCTTGGCCATAAGATTTCCAGCAAAGGCATTGAGGTAGACAAGGCGAAGGTTTCAGTGATCGAAAATCCGCCACCTCCAGTATTAGTGAAAGGGATCAGAAATTTCCTTGGGCACGCCGATTTCTACAGAAGATTCATCAAGGATTTCTCAAAGATCTCTAAACCTCTGTCCACCTTGTTGATGAATGGGGTTGCTTTTGAATTCAATGAAGAATGTCTGACTGCCTTTCAGACACTTAAGGAGAAACTAACCTCAGCACCTATAGTCACTGCACCTGACTGGACACTCCCATTTGAATTTATGTGTGATGCAAGCGACTATGCTGTGGGAGCGGTTCTTGGATAGAAAATTGACAAGGTATTCAGGTCAATTTACTATGCTAGCAAAACCCTCAATGATGCCTAGCTGAATTATGCGACGATAGAGAAAGACCTGCTAGCCATAGTATACGCATTTGAAAAATTCAGGCCATACCTCATTGGAAATAAGGTGATAGTGTACTCAGCCATTAAGTATTTGATGACTAAGAAGGATGCAAAACCTCGGCTTATACGATGGGTGCTGCTACTACAAGAATTAGACATGGAGATCCGCGATAAAAAAGGGACTGAGAACGTGGTAGCAGACCAAGGATGTCAAGACTTGAAGTGGAAGAGAGCCAGAACACCAAGGATGTGCAAATAAATGACTACTTCCCAGACGAGCAACTGTTCAGGGTAAGTACCAGCGCAAATTTACCTTGGTTCGCTGACTTTGTTAATTTTCTTGCGGCAAAAGTATTGCCTTCAGGAATGACAAGGCATCAGGTGAAAAAGTTCTATTCAGAGGTAAAACATTACTACTGGGAGGAGCCAATTCTCTACAAGCACTGTGCTGATCAAGTCATAAGAAGGTGCGTACCCGAGGATGAAATGCCCCAAATTCTCATTCATTATCACACCTTGCAATGTGGTGGGAATTTTGGAGCATCACAGACAGAAGCCAAGGTATTGCAGAGTGGATTATATTGGCCAACCCTATTCAAGGATGCCAACACCTTCGTGAGGGGCTGTGATCGTTGTCAAAGAACTGGGAACATGACAAGGCAAAATGAAATGTCCCTGACTGGGATTTTAGAAGTGGAGTTGTTGACGTGTGGGGGATTGATTTCATGGGCCCGTTCCCAACGTCCTTTGGGAACCAATACATTCTTCTTGCAGTGGATTATGTGTCCAAATGGGTCGAGGCAGTGGCTACTAAAGAGAATGATAGTAAAACTGTCTTGAAATTCCTGCAGTAAAACATATTCACAAGGTTTGACACTCCAAGAGCCCTCATCAGCGATGAAGGGAGTCATTTTTGCAACAAGAAGCTTGATACCTTGCTGACACGTTATGGAGTCTACCATAGGACTGCCTTGCCGTACCACCCGCAAGCCAACGGGCAGGCTGAAATTTCAAACAGGGCAGTGAAAAACATACTGGAAAAGACAGTGGATGGCTCAAAGAAGAATTGGTCTACGAAGCTGGATGATGCACTATGGGCGTATAGGACAACTTTCAAGACTCCCATTGGGATGTCACCATACAGAATGGTCTATAGAAAGGCATGTAATCTACCGGTGGAGTTAGAAGACAGGGCATACTGGGCAACGAGAAAGCTGAATATGGATGCCAAAACAACAAGGCAGAAGAGGCTGCTGCAACTGAATGAGTTAAATGAATTTCGGAACAACACCTATGAGTGCAAAAATCTACAAGGAGAGGGTCAAGGCATGACATACCAAGAACTTGATACGTAAAGAGCTACAACCTGGGCAACAAGTACTCCTATTCAATTCATGGCTGAGATTGTTCCAGGTAAGTTGAAGTCCAGATGGTCAGGGCCATTTGTTGTGGAAAAAGTGTTCCCCTATGGTGCAGTCGAGATGAGAGGAAAAGACGACGTACCATTCAAAGTGAACGGACAGAGAGTGAAGCCATACTTGTTGAATGACATAGAACAAATCAACTCTCTGGTCTGTCTCAAGTCACAATGAAGAGGAACTTGCGTCCGGCTAAAAGACGTTAAAGACAGCGCTACTTGGGAGACAACCCAATGTTTTAAATTATGCAATTTAGTTTAAATAGAACAGTCTCACTTTTGGTATGTTTTTTGTGTTGTGATGCCAGGTGAAGGAATCGGAGAATGAACATGAAGAAATGGTGGAAAACAAGGAGTCGAGTCAAGATCATGTGCCAATCTGCGATCATGGTACTTTAGGCACGCATGTGCCACTATGCGTAATCGGTGCCGATTAGCGATTTTTGAATAATAAAAAGGCCCTGAATCGCCAAATCTCCTCCCACAAATATTGCCTCAGTGCAATATCCGCCGCCGCCACCACCATTTTGAGCCGATGTATGTCTGTATGTCGTCCCTCTTTAATTTTTGAGTCTTTTACACATTTGGGACAATGTGTGGTTAAGTTTGGGGGGGGGGGGGAGTTTCTTATTTTATTTTATTTTTTAATCTTTTGTTTGTTTTTGTGTTTTATGTGAGTCAATTTGTTTTATGATCATGCATGTTGTGCTTATTTGGAACGCCTAGTGAACTAATTGGGATAATGTAGTGGAATGAGAAGCAAAGATTTGTGTGCTTAAGTTAGATATGCCAAAAATTCATAAAATTTTGATTATTTGGAATATTTGGTGCTTAAGCTATGTGCTGTCAATTGAAAAATATCTGTGAAGTCTGCTTGCTTGTTATTTGAGGCGAAATAGTTAAGAAGTACATGTTAGGGAGATGATTCAGACATTTCTTTGTTAGCCCTTCTTACCATTCACTACATACCTTGCAATAAATTGTATCCCTAGTCAGCCCCGTTGAGCCTAAAATAAGTTATTTTCTTTGGCACCCCATGATTCTCTCGTGTTCCATAAGCGGTTACTGAAAAATTGGGATGAAAAAAAGTGAAAAAGGAATACAAAAAGAGAGTAAAAAAGTGATGCACCCCAATGAAAAAAATGTAAAAGTTTAAGTTTGGGGGTGCCTATGTGAATTATTTCATGCTCTCAAAAAGAGAAAAGAGGATATAGGTATGAACTGAAAAGAATACCAAAAAGAAGGACAAAATGGTTGAGTAAGAAAAATGTTTATGGTACGTAAATTTAGCCTAAATGCCTAATCTTACCTACCCCTGCCTAAGCCTACATTACAACACTGACAAGTCCTGAAGATCTCTAGTATGTATTTATATGACTAGTGGAGAATAAGAAGTAAACAGACCTATAGAACTAAATGAAATTGATACGCATAGGTTAGGTATTCATGCTTCCATTACTTATGATTGAAATGAATTTGTAAAATATCCGACTTGAAATTCTAGATTGCTAAATTCATGCTATATCTGTTCCTACATATTATCTCAACTGAAGTTCATGTGTTTCTAAGTCTTTGTGCAGCTGCTTGATTTGAGTCTTTGAGTCTTTTGTTTTTGTGTCTTTGTTTTGTTTTGATCTTTGCTCGAGGGCGAGCAAAGGTTAAGTTTGGGGGTGTTTGTTTGGCGCATTTTGTATACGCCTTTTGAGTCATTTTTAGTTAGTATTTTACTCGTTTTTGTTGTGTTTAGTATAGTGTTAGATTTGTTTTACTTTTTTTGAGTCACAACGGTTCCAAAAGACAAAATGGCAAAAAAGAGCGAGAATTGGGCAGAAAATGTGCTCCCGAGGCAAAAAGAACAAAAATTGGCACATCAGGACGAAGGATTTTCAGCATCGCGGTGCCATATTTACTGAGAAGGTGAAGGAGTTTCGGCACCACGGTGCCGTTATGCAGAACCGAGGTGCCGATGCGGAAAATCTCAGTTCCGAAGAAGAATTGGCTAAGGCAGATTGATCCATAGGGCATGAAATTTGAAACATATTTAAGCCCTAGGGATTAATGCTATGAGGGGTGGGTCATTCTACAACATAGCACAACACAAGACAACAAGGGAGGCTACAATTGAAGACTTAGTTCGCAGTAATTTCTTTTCTTTCGTTTTTAATTCAGTTTATGTATGAATTTTGTATTAGTTCTTAGTGTGATTATGACTAGGAGCTAAACAGTTTATTAGGGCTTTCCTTATGAATCGCTTGAAACTTCTATTCATGAATTAATGCAGTAGTTTGATTTATTTTTCACTTGATTAAGATTTAGTCAATAATTGGTATGAGTGTTTGATAATTAATTGATCACTAATTATCATAATATATATGATTTCGAATCAAGAACCGAGAGGAGAGATTTGGATATGCTTTGATTGACTAGATATAGGTTAAAATTGCGGACGACAGTACCCCGATACTTGTGTAGCATTAGAGGTTACAATTCTTATCCTCCTATGTGGTAAATCCTATCATAGAAATATAGAAGGGTTCTGCACTGGGGTTGAGTGATTATATGTCCTAACCGGAATATAAGACTGTTTAGTTAACCGCTATCTTAACGTAGAAGAAGAAGTCATTCTAGTTGCATTAAAGATTAAATAGAGTGAATAGTCGAAGATTTTGGAAGCCCTAATTCATTCAAAACTGATTACAACTTAAATAGTTCAGTAATTCTTGTAATTATTCTAGTAGTTAAACAAAAACCCAACTCAAATATCGATTGCCAAATAGATAACATAAAATAGATGGACGATAATTAGAAACCAGTCTTTGAGGACGATATTCGGTCTTATCAAACTATATTACTTATCAGCGATGCGTACGCTTGCGTGAGCATTCGAAATATTGCTAACAGCTGAGCACAGTGCGAATGGTAGCCGACTTGACCACCAGACTAAATGTCTCACCACAATCAACCCCAACCTGCTGAGTCTTACCATCACCTACAAGACGAGCCTTATGTCTTGCAAACGAACCGTCAGAATTATCTTTATGAGCAAAAATCCACATAGACCGAATAATATTAACACCATATGAACGGGGTACCAACTCCCACGTCTTATTATCAATAAGAGCATTTTTTCATCGGTCATGACAATCTTCCAATTTAGGTCATTTAAAGCAGACACAAGATTCCGGGGTAAGAGTGATTTAAGAACATTATAATTTAAATTAGAATGTTTTTTTGGTTTAAAAATACCCCGTTGACCTCGGGTGACTGGACTATGACTCGGGGCTGGATTGAGAATTTTCGGGAGACGTGACGGGCTGGCCAGCTAGCAATGGGCCTACTGGCCCAAGACTGGAAATAGTGGACACGGGAAAGCGATGGATCGGTTCGAGTGGCTGGATCGCCCAAACCCCGGTCGCCCGATGTGGCACTTGGGTCAGTTTGTCGTGGCAGTGGGGTGGGACCAGCGGGCAGTGGGCCCGCTAGAGAAATTTGGGTGCGAGACATATCCGAAAAATGGTGAATAATATATGGGGATATGTCATCATCCAAAAAATTATACGAACTAGACACGAGTTTATCTACCTTAGAAAATGGAAATTGGGACTCATAAAAAAAACATGGTGACTAATAATGATTCTTTTGGATGACATATCAAAACATTTATAACCACGGTGATTTGACGGATAACTCAAAAACATACAAGGGGTAGAACGGGCCTGAAGTTTATTAATTGTGGTGGATGGAAAGAATGGATAATATAAACACCCAAAGACCCTAAGATGTGAATACGAAAGAGTCTTATTATATAAAATATGTAGAGGGGACGAATATGTCAAACCTTTGGAAGGAAGGATGTTAAGAATATATGTAGTCATTTGTAGAGCATGATGCCAAAACGATGGGGTACGGAAGCATGGATCAATAAAGTGCAGATAATGTTATTAATGGTACGAATTTTACGTTTGGCTTTCCCATTTTGTGAAGACGTATGAGGACAAGAAAAACGAAAATTGATCCTATTTTTAGCACATAACTCCCGAAACTCCCTATTGTCATATTCTTTTCCATTATCAAATTGAATATTTTTTATTTTCCGTTCGAATTGAGTTCTAATGAATGCTCTAAATTTTAAGAAGATGGAAAAAACTTGAGATTTCTTCGCTATTGGAAAAGTCTATAAAAATTTAGAATAATCATCCAAGAATAGAACATAATACCGATGACCCATAGAACTAAGAACATGAGATGTCCATAAATTGCTATGAATAATATCAAATGACATTAAAGTGTGAGAATTAGAGTCTACAAACGGCAACTTAACAATTTTCCCTAAAGAACAAGATTGACAATTCGGAGTACTACGCGTACCCTTACAAGAGATAAGATTATTTTTTTAATCTAAAACAGACAAAATAGACGACCCCGGATGACCTAGACGAGCATGCCACAAGAAAGGAGCAAGGGCGACAAACGTAGATGGTAAGACTTGACTCGAAAGACCTAAACTTGGCGTGATAGGATAAAGATCCCCCGTACTATCACACCTCATGAGAGGAATCCCCGTTTTAAAATCTTTCACAGAAAATCCAAACAGATCAAAATTAATAGAAACAGAATTATCAGTGGTGAATTTACGGACAAACACCAAATTTTCAATCAATTTAGGGGCATGAAGGGTATTTTTCAAGATAAGAGGTGGATGGGGTGGAGACAAAATTTTATGACCATAACCACGAATCGGAATATAATTACCATTACCAAAAATTATGTCACGAGGGTTGCTCAAATTGGAATAAGACGAGAGAGTATATCGATCGGACGTCATGTGGGTAGTCGCACCGGTGTCCATGTACCAATTTGGGTTCGATGGATTTATTCCAAGTATGTGCATAGACGCCTCAATATCAGTTGGATTGGGGCCCGATGCATGATGGGCCTGAGGAGGCTGGGGCCCAAGCACACCAGCTTGCTACCCCTGCCCATAACTGGGGCGAAATCCATTGTTGGGCCGATAACACTGCTGGGCTCTGATACCATGAAAGAAATAATCTCTTGATTATTCTTATTGATGAAATGAATATATATACAAGTTACAATAGGAAGATCATTTTCATATTCTACTTCTAAATCCCTATTTTATATGGAGACTAATAATACAATTATGGTAAGACTACAAGACTAAGTAATATACAAGTGTAATACAAAATATACCATAAATGGGAAGGGATATACATGGATGTTATGGCTATATTTAACAAATATTAGTAGACAAAATATGTTTTTGATCCTTCTCCTTAAAAACAAAAGGTAAAAAAAGTCTTTATTTTTTTGTTTCATTCTGATATTTGATATCCGTTTTTGGTCCCAGGATGATTCATATTCATATTCTGTAAAGCATATTAAAGGAGAAAGTTCCTTACCAAGTTTTTACCATTCTCAGGACTCGAATAAGAGAGCTCTACTTAAGAATGACGGGATTCTATCCATCGCACCATTACCCTTTTCGGTATCTTAGAATAATTTACCGAGATAAAATACCTAAAAGAGTAAGTGATCCCAAATTCATCTTTTTTGTATTTTTTACAACATCCCCAGTATAATTTCATAAGTGGGGTATGGGAAGGGTAAAGTATACGTAGACCTTACCTACATCATATGGTAGAGAGTTTGTTTTCGATATACCCTCGGCTCAAGATTTTTTTTGCATGTTTCTAATCTATTTTAAAATAAGGCTATAATTATAATCTTGTAAATAATTATCATATGTTTCATTTTTAATGTTATGAACCATATATTTGCCAAAAAATATATGCACTTTATCAATAAAAGAAAAATAGCATTTTTTGTATAACAATATTTTTCGAGGGGCAATTCAGGTGGGCGTAAAGGGGATTAGTGGTAGATGGAGGAGGTTCAAGGAAAGGTACAAGCAAAGAAGACTGCATATGTGGAGCTACTGGAAATCGTCGATGAGGAGGAATAAGGAGAGATATAAGGTAGCGAAGAAGAAAGCAAAGCTAGCGGTCACGGCGACGAAGACAACAACTTTTGAACACTTATATTGAGAGCTCGAGTGCAAAGGCGTGGATAGAAAGTTGTATAGACTCGCCAAGATGAGAGAGAAGAAGTCACGCGACTTGGACCAAACGAGGTGCATCAAGGATGAGAATGATTAAGTGTTGGTTGATGATGCACACATTAGACATAGATGGCAGACATACTTCCATAAGCTCTTGAATGGAGAATAAGACAGAGATATCGTGTTGGGGGAGTTACAACATTCCGATAGTCGTAGAAATTTTGGATATTTTAGGTGCATAAAGGCTACAGAGGTTAGGGGGTCTCCGTAAGATGAGGAAGGGGAGAACGACAAGGCCATATAAGATCCCGATATACTTTTGGAAGAGCGCATGGAAGACAGTAATAGAGTGGTTGATTAGGTTGTTTAATGTCATATTTAGGATGGTTAAGATGCCAGAGGATTGGAGGTAGAGTACAATGGTCCCGTTGTATAAGAACACGGGCGATATCCAAAACTGCAACAACTATAGGGATATCAAGTTGCTAAGCCACACCATGAAAGTATAGGAGAGGGTGATCGAGACAAGTATGAGGAGAGATGTATCGATATCTGAGAACTAGTTCGTATTTATGCAGGGGCGATCGACTACATAAGCTATTCATCTTGTCAGGAAATTGTTGGAGCAATATAGGAACAAAAAGAAAGACTTACATATGGTGTTCATTAATCTTTATTGGCTATACATCTTTTTCAAGTCCGTTAACTTCGGAGAAAATAAATAAATTGTGTAATACTTTTTCAAAGATGTCTGCAAAGTAAAAATTAAGTAGGCCCAAATTTGGGGCAGTTGATTGTCCTTTATTCTAACAACATTAGTGTTGCCTGTTTCTTGGATACAGTTTCTAAAGGAATCTATTGAGAATGGAAAATTATTAGGTAATAAAATTGTCAAAGAAATTGAAAGCACATATGTTTGTGCACTATCATTTGTTTTTTTTTCTGCTGTTTGGAATTGAAATATTTAACAAAAAATAGCAAATGCGAAACTCCAACAAGAAATTCTAACAAAGGGATAAAGAAAATGCAAAAATATTACATTTGGGCAATCAAACCATCTTTTTTTTTTCCGGATAAACAAATATTATATTACTAAAAACAGGAAAGTACAATCGATCATTGAGGGTTCTCAAGCCTCAACGTAAAGCACATAAATACCATACAAGAAAATAAAGTAAACTCAACACAAATAAACACAACTTGAAGGATGGAAATGTTCCTCCACTCCTCATATTTGCTACCTTGCTTTGTTCCTAGGGAAATTCTTTCTCGAAGTAACCTCTTGCCATCCATCATCATCCGCAGTGTTAGCAACCAAAGCGGTTGAGTCACCAATGCTACGTGTTCCATGATCCATGTATGCACAATGTGGTGCCTGCATATCCACACCCGGCAAACTCTCAACACCCGTAACACCTCTAAAAGACCCCGGGACGAAAGGAATGCTAGACTCCCCTTGTACTGCCGCGGCAAAGGCCCTTACTTGATTCAAATCACCACTACCCACCCCCGTTGCGTTAGGCAAAGCATGTGCATCCCGCATACGGGGCTCATCGAATTGCCTAACACCCGAAGCTCCACCAAGGTTCAAAGTTGCATCGACACTATCGGGCATAGAAGGCATAATTCGTACACCGTTAATAACACCCACCAAATCTACACCACTCACGGGTACGGGAACAAAAAGTGGATTGGATCGAAATAGTTGGGTTGTTCCCGTAACTCTAACATTACCCGTAACCCTATCATTCTTAGGTAAAACGTTCGAATTTTTAGGACGGAAGATCTCCATAGGCGTAACTTATTTCATCAACTTCTTACACTTCAAGTGATTATGTCCAAATGATGCACAATGAAAGCAATAATCCGGATAGTTCTCATACTCCACCTTTTGAACATACTTGATATTGCTCGGTAATTTCACTCCGAATTCCCTGACCGGCTCTTTGCTAACATCAACTTCAATTAAAACTCTCGCGTAGTTCATTTTTTACCTCTCTTTAGTAAATTGATCCGTGTATAGGGGTATTCCAACACGCGAAGCAATTTTACTCAAGCCGGATTCACTCCAAACCGATAAGGGGATGTCACGTAACACCACCAAACGGGAATTTTCATAAAAAGGTCATCTTAAAGCATCACGTCCTTATCAACCAGTTTAAACATCAATGTTTTTCCAAATGTCATGTAAGGACCACCATGAAACACCTTAATGTGATCATCTTCCGTCATGAAACGAAAGACAGTCCATCTACGGCCATAAGGAATAATTCGACATTTCACACCCCATCCCTTAACAATAGAATTCAGTGCGTCACATCCCGGGAAAGGACCCGTGAAACCCCAATAAGACAATAGCCCCAAGTATCAACAAATATAACTTCATCATTCGCATCAAGTTCTACAATATCACTTTTTTGTTCAATAAACTGTAATTTCATACCTTTAGCTTCCAAACGAGACTCCGCAAAGATCCCCGCATAAGTCTTCTTGATTGGATTAGGCTCATTGTGTTGTTGTGGCTCCCGAGGGTCATTAACACGCTCAATTCGAGTTCCATGGGAAGTTAGGATCCGCGCACCATTGGGAAAAGTAGTCATAAATTGTACATGTCCCACTGTATTCAATGCTCCATCGGTAGGAACACTATTAGAGTTCCTAGGGGTCTTGGGAAGAGATGACCCTTCGGCTTCCGCAATAGTTCAACTTCCAAGTTTCGATTGAAGGGTAGACCCTTCGAATTCTACAACATTCGAAATTCCAAGGTTCATGGGAAAAGAAGTTCCATTGAGACCCGCAACATTTGAGTTCCCATGTATCGGTTGAAGAGGTGACCTTTCGGATTCCACAACTCTTGAATTCCCAATGTCCATGGGAAATGGTGTTCCATTGGATCCTCCAACCCTTGACTGATTACCCATGGACTTCGCCTTTGATCCATGACCACCCTCCTGACCCGCCATCAACCCGGGACCACCCACGAGACCCGTCTTCCCCCCCACATTTGATCGATGATCCTTGGTTTGCATCAACGACCCGTGA
The DNA here is from genome assembly GCA_029844215.1 of Przewalskia tangutica. Lineage (NCBI taxonomy): Eukaryota > Viridiplantae > Streptophyta > Magnoliopsida > Solanales > Solanaceae > Przewalskia > Przewalskia tangutica. Next base: position 123,683,702 of record CM056723.1, read on the forward strand.
CCACCATCACAACCCACCAACAACCCATGACCACCCTCCTGACCCGCCTTCGACCCGGAACCTCCCACATGGCCCGTAATCTCCTTGGCAGACATGGTGTCTACCGGAACACCACTATAAGTCACCACCGCCGGATGTGCAATCGGAAAACTGAAAGATGCATTGTTAATGTTACACATTGCACCATTAACATTCTTCATACCATTAGAGCTCTCACTATTAACAATCACCTTACTATTAACATTAATACCACCAACATTAACATTCTCATCCGCCACTGCCGAGGCAAAGCTTGAAGCAAATATTACCGGAGCAACACCGGTAATAAGGAAGAATCTTCATCACTACTAACACTATTTTCTTCACCATTAACATCATCTCCTTCCACGCTTTCCCCCAGTCATATATCATTTGAAGTGTAGAATCATTAACAACATTGTCAAGATGAACACGATTATCCGGTGAGACATGAACCATGATAGAAGGATCCGACACACCGGGGACTAATTTTTCACTAGGAATCGGAGAAGTACTATCCTTTTTCCTCTTCCTGGATTTCACATTCGCCACACCTCCATTGATGACCTTGGAGCTCTTCTTAGTCATCCCCATGGCATCCAATAAGATGAAATACACTAAAATCCAGTCCCTTAAACTCCACTAGAAGCGGAATCAAAGAGATAATGAACTAAACAACACCAAAACCGTGAACTGAGCCTTGAATACTTGAATCTTGAGATGAAAGTCGAACAAACTTTGAACAAATATTCACGTAAGATGAACAATTTGAACAATCTTCGAACGAAATGAGGAACTCGAACAACCTTTTAATAAAACTTGAACAATCTTCAAACAAGATGAAAAAACTTCGTAATAAACTCGAACAATCTTCTTATCAAACTCAAACAAGATGAACAAACGAACACTTTCGTGAAAATCAAAGAAGAAGTCAGATGTATGATGTAAGAATCGGAGATGAAATCAGTAGATGGAGGTGGATTGCGAAGAGCAACTAGGGAGAAATGTTGAGAGCATTTTCGCCCAGTGAGAGAAAATTCTCTCTAACTCCTAGCAAGCCAACCTCAATCAAACCATCTTGAAAGGACTAACATCCGGTTGTCTTATTGACGGCTTTTTAGACTCTTTTTTATTGTGCGAGTTGTAGATAGTATCACCTTTAGGTGGTAGCTAGCAAAGAAGTTATTCCCTATCAACGTATATAGTTGAGGGCATCTCTTTCTCATGCTTTTCGTTAATCTGACCAGTTCATCAACTGTTGACAGGTATGAATTTTCTAGTGATGATCTTGTTGGAAATATTTATTAAACGTGAAATAAAGTTAATCCTATTTAATTACGAATCGAACAATTAGGGGCCTCACACGTCGGAAACGTTGTTTCCACACACGTGTACATACAATGCCAAAGATCATAATTTTCTTAAATAGATGAGATATTGGTACGTATACAAATTGTTTGAGATGTAAGGTAATAGACGGTTATTGTTTGAGATGTAAGGTAATAGACGGTTTCTGAGCTCCCTTTGCTCATTTGTTTGATTGTTGTTTTATCTTGGGAGATAAGTTGTCATTACAACCGTTGAAAGGATATACGGAGCAATATTATCTTAAGGATAGATCAAGAATTTGGTCGACTCAGCAAGCCCTCATATTTGATCATTTTCTAGATTTCTAACAAATAGTTGTTGTTGTTATTTTCCCGTTTTACACACTACCACCCACAAGCTTAAGATAATATTCGTTATTTCAACAAAAACATGTCTGCTGAAGATCAATTCAACGCTTTGAACAACGCCAATGCTCAAGGGAATCCCGTTGCCTTCAATCCCACCACTCAAGGCAATGACACTGCCTACTCTCCCACTAATCCAGACATTCCAAATGCCTTCCAACCTGCTGCGTTTGACACAACTAGTGCCCCCAATGCTCCTCAAGGCATTCACAATGCATATGCTCCTGCTCAAGGTATTTACAATTCCTTTGCTACTGGTCAAGGGAGCACTCCTGCTGGTTTTCACCATGAACGTCCCGGGAAGTTCATGGGTGCATATTTCAAGTGATGGCAGCAACAAATGTTGTTTTTCCTGATGGTTATGGGACTAAAACTTTTCCTAACCGAAGACCCTCCACAAGTTGGGGAAGACCCGGACTCTCAGCCAAATGATTTGGCGGGAGGGGCCCGAGGTAACCATGTTGATGACGACATGAGGGTGGTTCACGAAGCATGGAAACACATTAATTTCATGTGCAGGAAATACATTCTAAACAGTTTGTCTGATCCTCTCTACACGGTAGATTATACCGTTGAAATTGCCAAGCAGTTGTGGACAAACTACAAAAGAAGTACGACACCGAAGATGCGGGTAGCAAGAAGTTCATCATTGGGAAATTTCTAAAATTTCAAATGATGGACAACAAAAGTGTGTCATCCCAAGTCCAGGAATTTCAAATGATTCTACATCACCTCGACTTGGAAGGAATGAAGCCCAACGATCAATTCTTGGTTGGGGAATTAATCGATAAGTTGCCTCCCTTGTGGAATGAGTTCATAAATTACTTGAAACTCAAAACGAAGGATATGACTTTAGACAAACTTATTGTCAAACTCCAGATTCAAGAGAACAATAAGAAGGTCATGTCAAAGGGGAAACAACCCGCTGAGGCTAAGGCAAATCTGACGGAAGCCAAAGGGAATCCAAGCAAAAAACGGAAGTTTCAGAAGGATGGCCAGTCCCAAACAACTAAAAAGTTTAAGGGAACATGCCACTACTGTAGTAAAGTTGTTCATATGGCCAAAGACTGCTGCAAGCAAAAATATGATAAAGGCAAGGATAAGGTAAACGTCGTCAAAGACACGCTCCTAGATGATATAATTGAAGAATTCTCAACAGTGGTGCTAGAAGCAAAGAATCCGACGTAATGGTGGTTGGACACGGGTACTACCCGTCACATTTGTTCCAATAAAGACGTTTTCTCCACGTATACACCAGTCACAGAAAAGAAGTTGTTCATGGGCAACAACTCTTCTTCAGAGGTGCTGGGGGTAGGAAAAGTAATCCTTAAGATGACGTCCGGAAATGAGCTGATTCTCAAAGAAGTGATGCATGTCCCAGAAATTCGACGAAATCTAATTTCTGAAAATTTATTAGTGAATGCTGGTTTTAGACTAGTGTTAGAGGCTAATAAGTTTGTAATCACTAAAAATGGAATATTTGTTGGAAGGAGCTTCGCATGTGAAGACCTCTTAAGGTTAATGCTACACCTATAATGTCATCTACTTAGAAAGGGTCTTCGCCTGTAAAGGCCTCTTTAAGGCAAATACTATACTTGTACTGCCTTTTATTATCAATAAAATTGAGCCTTCCTTTTACCTGTTTGTGTCTTCTAATTTATGGCACCATAGATTAGACGAGTTAACTATCAATCTATATTAAGGTTGGTAAAGTTGGAATCATTGCTGTCTATCGACATAAACTCTCAACATAAGTGCGAGGTGTGCGTAGAGGCAAAACTTTCCAAGAGTCCCTTTAGATCCGTCGAAAGAGAAACCGCTCCTCTAGAACTTATACACACTGATATATGTGATTTGAAGTTCGCTCAAACTAGAGGGGGGAACAAGTACTTTTTGACTTTCATAGATGATGACACAATGTTTTGTTACATTACTAGTAAAGATGAAGCCTTTGAAGCATTAAAACGCTACAAAGCAGAAGTTAAGAACCAATAATGCCAATGGGTCTATAGACGAGTACAAACCTAAGACATCCATACATTTGTTCACAACTATCGTCGTCTTGCGGGATCTTGAAATACATCAAATGAATGTCAAGATGGTCTTCCTAAATGATGATTTGGAAGGAGAAATATACATAGACCAACTAGAGGGGTATGTGGTTCCAGAATAAAAAACAAAGGTCTGTCTGCTTGTCAAATCATTGTATAGGCTGAAACAGGCCCTAAACAATGACATGAGAAATTTGATAGTACCCTACTATCGAAAGGGGTCTCTACTAACAAGTAAGATGAGTGTGTTTGTATGTAGAGAAAATGACCGACTCATTAGGCATAAATAATGACCGATTCATTAGGCATTACATTCCTCTATGTAAACGACTTGTTGATCACTGGGTGCAGTCCTAGGGTAATCCTAGAGACTAAGAAAGTGCTAAAAACAATATTTTGACATGAAAAATATGGGAGTCATAGATGTTATCTTAGGGATCAAGATCTCTAAGATAACCAACGAATTGGTCTAGTCTCAATCTCACTACATCAAGGATGTGCTGAAGAAATTTGAGGTGTTCGACAGTTCACCGGTAACAACACCATTGGGTAGAAGTCAAAAGATTGGCAAATATCTTGGTGTGTCCGTACGCCAGGAGCGATACGCATGAGATTGGGAGTCTGATGTATATCACAAACTACACTCGACTTGATATTGCGTATGCAGTCAATAAATTGGCAAGACTCATCTGTAAGCTGAATGGCTTCATGGTTTCTTTGAAGATGTCCCATGTTGGGATAAAACCGTGTCTTCTGTAATGATCCACTGCGACAGTCAGTCAGTTCTAGGAAGAGCACGAAGTTAGATATACAACGACAAGTCTCGTCATATCCGACGGAGATATGAGTCTGTTAGGCAACTGATCACCTCGGGTGTGATTTTTATTGATTACATAAAATCTAAGGAATACATAGCAGATCCCTTGACGAAGGGAATACACAGAGATCAGATGAACTGCATGTCTAGGGGAATGAGCTTAAAACCCAATCAATAAGAATCAATATAGTGGACACCCAACCTTACGGACTAGAGATCCCAAGGATAAGGTTCAGTGGGAAAACTAAACTGTAAAGGTTCAGTTGAGCGCTTCGGTGGAAGCAAGAACACTTCGGATAATGATTTCTTCTCAAGAAACATAATCCAAGGTCATTCCCGTGATAGACAAAAAGTGCTACTTGTAAGAGGGGTAAATGATAAGTTTCCAAACCTTTAATGATCCTTAATACTTGAGGTTAGGTTGGGAAATTTTTAATGGTTCTTAACGTTTGTATAGTTGGGTTTTGCAGGATACCTTGTAGGAGACCACCTATTTAAGTGCGAGGACAGACCGCCTCAAATGAACGCACTTAAGAATCCAAGAGTGTCCACGGCCCATGACGGATAAAAACATAAGAAAGATTAAGTAGGAAAGGTATTGTGTTGATACCATTGTCTTGGCATATACTAAACACTGACGGTTCAAGACATCACGTTCACCGCGTGTTAGACGTATTTTGTATACGTCTTTTGAGTCATTTTAGTTGGTATTTTACTCGTTTTTGTTGTGTTTAGTATAGTAGTAGGTTTGTTTTTCTTTCTTTTGAGTCACAGCGGTGCAAAAAGACAAAATGACAAAAAGGAACGAGAAAAGGGCAGAAAAGGTGCTCCCGAGGTGAAAAGGACGAAAGTTGGCAACTCAGAGCGAAAGAAGGCAGCACCGCGGTGCCACTATGCAGAACCGCAGTGTCATATTTACCGAGGAGTCACAGGTCTTTCAGCACTGCGGTGCCATTTGTCCGAGAAGTCGCAGAGTTTTGCACCGCGGCGCTGTGATGCACAACCATGCGGTCTTACGGAAATTTCATTTCCCGGCGCAAATTGGCTAAGGGCAGATTGGTCCATAGGGCATGAAAATTAGAGAATATTTAAGCCCTAGGGATTAATGCTATAACGAGGTTGGTCATTCTACAACACAACACAACACAAGACGGATTTGGAGCTACAATTGGAGACTTTGTTCTACGTAATTTTATTTCTTTCGTTTTTAATTCAGTTTATGAATGGATATTGTGTTAGTTCTTAGCGCATCAACATTGTCCATGGAAGACGTTTCTTCTTCCAATTCGTCTATGCGTGACTATTGCTAGGAGCTAAACACTCTATTAGGGCTTTCCTTATGAATCGCTTGAAACTTTTATTCATGAATTAATGCAGTAGTTTGATTTCTTCTTCACTTGATTAAGATTTAGTCAATATTTGGTATGAATGTTTGATAATTATTTGATCACTAATTATCATAACGTATATGATTTCGAATCAAAAGCCGAAAGGAGAGATTTGAATATGCTGTAATTGACTAGACATAGGTTAAAATCGCGGACGAAAGTACCCCGATATTTGTGTAGCATTATAGGTTACTGTTCTTAATCCTCTTTTGTGGTAAATCCTATCATAGAAATATAGAAGGGTTCTGCACTGGGGTTGAGTGATTATATGTCCTAACCAGAATATAAGACAATCTAGTTAACCGCTATCTTAAAGAAGAAGAAGAATCATTCTAGTCGTATTAATGATTGAATAAAGTGGATAGTCGAGGATTTTGAAAGTCTTAATTCATTCATAACTGATTACAACTTTATTGGTTTAAATCTTGCAATTATTCTAGTAGTTAAATAAAAATACCAATCAAATATCGATTGCCAAATAGATAACATAAAATAGATGAACGCCATTAAAACCAGGCTTTGTGAACGATATTCGGTCTTAAAGACTATATTACTTGTGAACGATGCGTACGCTTGCGTGAGCATTCGAAATATCGATAATAAGTTTTTGGCGCCGTTATCGGGGACTGGCGTACATCTATTATCGAATCATTTGTTTTTATTTCTACTTTGGTTTTATTTTTTATTTTAATTTTTTACTGTCAGAACCGTGTGCCTTAATTTGTTTGTTGATTTTGATCTATTTCAGGAATCTAGTGTATGCGAAGAAGGAGAGGAGCAGATACACTTGTTCCCTTCAATCCTAGAAAAAACCTGCAAACAAAACAGGCGCAACAAACAGGCCGCAGGGCACTCTCCCAAGCAATACATAGGTAAATCCTAGAGAGCAGTGTCAAGCAGTGTTGTTGAGGAGTGGAAAGCAGTTGGAGCAGGTTGCTCCCCAGCCCGCAGAGGTAAGTGAGAAGGAGTGTGAGAAAGCAGATGAGGTGGAGAATGAGGGGGTCACTGGGGACCGCCCTACAGTTGAGACAACTCCACGAACACCTTTAAGGGAGTACATTGATAGAATCCCTTACTCTCAAAGGTTACAAAAGAAGGCAATTGGCAAGCAGTTCTCCAAGTTTTTGAAGGTGTTTAAGAAGCTTCACATAAATATCCCTTTCATTGAAGCACTAGAACAAATGCCAACATACTTTAAATTCATGAAAGAGATACTTAGAAAAAAGAGAAGGCTAGCGGATTATGAGACAGTATCTTTGACAGAGGAGTGCAGTGCCATCCTGCAAAAGAAACTGCCTCCTAAGCTGAAGGATCCAGGGAGCTTCACCTTGCCCTGCACTATTGGTAATGTGACATACAACAAGGCACTGTGTGATCTAGGGGCCAGTATCAATCTCATGCCTCTGTCTGTTTTCAAGAGATTGGGTTCAGGAGAAGCCAAACCAATCACAGTGAATTTGTAGTTGGCCGACCGAACCCTAGTGCACCCCAGAGGCATAATAGAAGATGTGTTGGTCAAGGTGGGAAAGTTCTTCTTTCCAGCAGACTTCCTCATTCTTGATATGGAGGAAGATGATGAAATACCCATCATTTTGGGGAGACCATTCCTTGCAACTGGGAGAGCCCTGATTGATGTAAAAAAATGGAGAACTGAGACTAAGAGTTCATGAGGAAGAGATGGTGTTCAAAGTGTTTAATTCCACCATTGAATTCCAAGCCATGAACAAGTGTTTCGACAACTGGCCGACACAACAATTCGATCGACAGTAAAAACTAGGAGATCATTCAAACATGGTGAACCCAGTCGCCAAAGAAGGTTGAAACAAAAATGAATGCCATGAAAGCCGTCGAACAGGTAAGTCTTACTGAATCCCTTCCTTTGAAAAAGAAAAACATAGTGAGAAAGAGGAGGAGGATTTTGAAATGGATAGGTTGTGGGGTTAAAAATACACCAATGATTTAATAAGTAACATGCGTCCGGCTACAAGACGTTAAAGACATCGCTACTTGAGAGACAACTCAATTTTTAAATTATGCAATTTAGTTTAAATAAAACAGTCTTACTTTGGTACTTTTGTTGTGTTGTGATGCCAGGTGAAGGAATGAGACATGAAGTAGGGAAAAACGCTGAAAAACACAGAATCAGGAGTTTCAGCACCGCAGTGCCATCATTCAGCACCGCGGTGCAAAGAAATCAGAGATGTCGCAGGAATATAGGCACCGCGGTGCCACTATGAAGAACCGCAATGCCGATAGCGATTTCCGGAAAAAAAAAAAAAAAGAGGTCCTGAATCGCCAAATCTCCTCCCACAGATACCGCCACAATGCAGTATCCGTCGCAACCACCACCATTTTGAGCTGTTGTATATCTGTTAGTCGTCCCATTTTAATTTTTGAGTCTTTTACACATTTGGGACAATGTTGTAGTTTATGTTTGGGGGAGAGTTTTCATTTTATTTATTTTTGTGAGTCTTTTGTTGTTTTTGTGTTTTATGTGAGTCAATTTTTATTTTATATCATGCATGTTGTGCTTATTTGGAATGCCTAGTGAACTAAGTGGATAATGTAATGGAATGAGAATCTAAAATCTGTGTGTTTAAGTTAAATATGTTAAATATTCATGAAAATCTGATTATTTGGAATATTTGATGCTTAGCGTATGTGTTGTCAATTGAAAAATGTATGTGAAGTCTGCTTGCTTGTTATTTGAAGCGAAATAGTTAAGATGTACATGTTAGGGAGATGATTCAGGCATTTCTTTGTTAGCCCTTCTTACAATTTATAACTTACCTTGCAATAAATTGTATCCTTAGTCAGCCCCTTTGAGCCTAAAATAAGTTATTTCTTTGACACCCTATGATTCCCTTGTGTGCCATAAGCAGTAATTGAAAAAATTGGAATGAAGAAGTGTGAAAAAGAAATACAAAAAAGAGTGAAAAATTAATGCACCCCAATAAAAAAAATATGCTAAAGCTTAAGTTTGGGGGTGCCTATGTGAATGTGTTTCATGCTCTCAAAAAGAGAAGAGGGGAACGATAGGTATGAACTGAAAAAGAATACCAAAAAGAAGGACCAAATGGTTGAATGAGAACAACGCTTATGGTACGTAATTTGAGCCTAAAAGCCAACTTTTACCTACCCTTGCCTAAGCCTACATTACAACCCAGAAAAGTCCTGAGGATCTCTAGTATGTATGTCTATGATTAGTGGAGAATAGCAAGTACACAGGCCCGTAGACTAAATGAAATTGACATGCATAGGTTAGGTATTCATGCTTCCATTACTTGTGATTGAAATAAATTTGCGAAATATCTTACTTGAAATTCTAGATTGCTGCATTCATGCTATATCTGTTTCTGCATTTTATCCCAACTGACGTTCATGTGTTTCTAAGTCTTTGTGCAGCTTCTTGATTTGAGTCTTTGAGTCTTTTATTTTTGTGTCTTTGTTTTTGTTTTGATCTTTGCTCGAGGGCGAGCAAAGGTTAAGTTTGGGGGTGTATGTTAGGCGTATTTTGTATACGTCTTTTGAGTCATTTTTAGTTGGTATTTTACTCATTTTTATTATGTTTAGTATAGTAGTAGGTTTGTTTTTCTTTCTTTTGAGTCACAGCGGTGCAAAAAGGCAAAATGGCAAAAAGGAACGAGAAATGGGCAGAAAAGGTGCTCCCGAGGCGAAAAAGACAAAAGTTGGCAACTCAGAGCGAAAGAAGGCAGAACCGCAGTGCCACTATGCAGAACCGCAGTGTTACACCCCGTAATTCAAGGACATGTTTAAGATAATGTACGTAAGGAATCAGGACTCTAAATTGGTACGAAAGAAAGAATTGTTTTTCCGAAGGAAAATCTTCCGAACGTCGAAAAGAAAAAATGTTCGTTGATGAGAATTTGATTCTCAAAATGCATTATTTGAGAAATATGGAATTTATTAACATTATGAAAATTTATTTTTTACGGATTTGGTCAGGTAGGGCCCACCCGAGAAATTTTACGTTTTGTGGGGCCCACGAGGGTTACAGAATTTTATGGACGAATGGGAGGGCGACACGTGTCACCCCCCCACATGGTCTTGGACGAAATGGGACCAAGGGTGTAATGGTCATTGACCAATGTAGATGATCAAGTCTTCAAGCTTGAGATAATTGACTTAGTCAACTTGCCCACTTGTGTAGATATTAATTATTCTTCATCCTAGCCACACATATGTTGTAATCTTGACCCTCCATTGTGTTATATATACTACACTAGTGCAAGACTTAGTCTTCAACACTTAGAAAAAATTAGAGAACTTTGAGCTAAGCCTAAGGTGCTCTCAGGTTCATGAATTTTCCCACACAAAAATTTTGTAATTTTGGTTCATTATTCACAAGACTTTAACCCAAGGTCCCTAAGGGTATTGTAAGGATATCTCAATAGAAATATCTCGGAAAAACGACGTTTTCACGTTAGTCGCAAGGTGAAAACCTAAGTCGTTTTCATAAGTTTTGATTGGAAATGGAAGAGAAGTTTGTTGTGAACTTCTAAAGGCTTCAAATAGCGGATTGGAGCGTGAAGGAAAGGAGCTAAGAATTGCTAAGGAGCGACTTTGAATCTTGGAATTTTATAAGGGCTTATCAAGGTAACAATCTTGTCGTTAAGTGATTAAAGATTACTTATTGTTGTAGTGATGAATATAAACAAGCATGAGATGTATATATAAAAGTTTGATAAGTGTTACGGATATTGGAATCCTAATCCGAAACTAGCATGTTTAGCCTTTGAGATTACAATTCAATTTGGTTATTAGTTTAGTCGTCGCATGTTATATAAAGAAGGAATTGTAGTTGTTAAAGTTGTTTACAACTATATAACATGTTAGACTTGACAACTTGGATTGAAAAAGAATTGGAAAGGACTTTGTGTTGTTCTATATGTTAGCCGAGAATGACTTTGAATATTGAACTACTTGGTATTAATTGTGGGGCAGAATTTTACACGTTTTGTAAGGCGTGTAATCTCCTTTGATTGGTTGGTGTGTTAAGCCTTAAATGTGGCATGTTGGTTATTGATTATCGGGCCTTGAAAAAGGTGGAAAAGTACGTAGAAACAAAGGAGGTGCTGTCCGATTTTCCGTAGAATAAGAGACCGTATACTTAGTATCATTCTAACGCAACTAGAAGTTGATAGTCGTGTTGTGGCCATTATAGGTTGACAATTCTACGAGCGGCGTATTCGACTTAGCTTGTGAATTAAGCCGAATATGTATGTGAACTATCTCCTCTTCTTCTAGCATGATTCTTTATGGTAAAGTAAGTAAATCCCACTCCTTAAATGATCCACTCCTTGATTGTACTTGGATTGCCTAATATAGAAGTTGTTCTATATACTTCCTAGATTGTACTTTGGATGTTTAAATTGGAAGTTGTTATAATCCACTACCTTGATGAAATTTGGATTTTTATAAGTGAAAGTGTTTTACTTGAAGTACATAGAGTCTTAAGAAGGAAGTAGTTTCCTAATCTTTTGGATAGTGTCTTAGTTCCAAAACCTAAAGGTTGTTATAACGGCTTTAGGGGAGTCAAAGGAGTGCTTTACTTAATTGATTTAAAAGAGGAGAAATGACATGACTTAAAGAGAAGTAACTTGTTTTAAAGGTGTGAGTTACTTGAGATTTAAAAGTAGAAGAAACTTGATTTCTAAAGTTAAGAAACTTGATTTCTAAAGTTAAGAGACTTGAAGTATTTTGAAAGTTATGTAACTTGATTTGAAAGTATATGATACTTGGATTTAAAAGTATAAGTCTCTTGGTTATAAAAAGAATGAATTTGTCTAAAACTATAAAGGGTTATAACGGCTTTATGGGAAGTTGGTTATAACGACTTTATGGAAGGTTAAGAGAGTTGTCTATTTTGATTGATAGGTACGAGTTGCCTAGGTTGTGAAATTAGAAGTTACTTGGTTTCAAAGTCTTGAAATGAACTTCTAAAGGTGTAGTAACTTAATTTGAAAAATAGACATGTCTTGATACTACGGGTGTTAGTATCTTGGGGTTTTATATAAAAAGGAGTCTTTTGAAAAGAATGGAAGTACGTAGTACTTAGGGTTAAAATCCCGGATTTTTTTATATAAAATAAAAGAGCCTTGAGTTTATAAAATGAAATTCATTTTTGTATGATAATGAAAGTCTAAAGATTTTATGAACTTGCCTATGTGTGCTTGTGATAGCCTTTGAGTGCAAGTATTATATTTTCTGTTATCGCGACTCTCGGTTGGAGGGCGATGCTTGTTGTGAGTTTACTTGGACGCACAGCGATGTGGGATTCCACGTATGCTTCCATTATGATTGATCCGACATGCTTATACGATGTGGGATTCCGGCACGCGACGGGATGCGGGTTAGATTCCCGGATTGTTTTTATTACTCCTTGGACATGCTTATACGATGTGGGATTCCGGGGCATGCGACCAGGAGGCGGGTTAGATTCCCGGATTTGTTTGTATTACTCCATGGACATGCTTATACGATGTGGGATTCCGGGGCATGCGACCATGTTGGATATTGTTATTTCATGGACTAGCCCTCCATAAGGTTTAGTGACGCAGGATGGTCTGGTAGATAGCTTTTGTACTCGCTCGGTCGTGGTCGTAGTATGGTTCAGTAGATAGCTTTCGCACTTGCCCGTCGATCTATTGCCTGATTTGTCTGATGGCTCGGTAGATAGCTTTCGCACTTGCCCGGCCATATCTCGTGACAGTCGGTGCAGTAGTTAGCTTTCGTACTTGCCCGATCGATTGTTACGCAGCCGATCCGTAGTTGGCTTTACTTGCCCGCTTTTATAATCTGCCGGATCCGTGGTTCGCTTTCCTACTTGGCCCGTACAGTTTTTAGGACACATGTGGGGCTTGGTGTTTATGTATGCTTATTGGTGTTACATTATATCATGGACTGCCGGCAGTGAGGAATGATTCCACGGGCATGATTGGTGTTATGGGCGTGAGACCCATGATTATATTTGAGTAATGACTTTGAGGGCATGCTTCCCTGATTTGACATGACCATGTATGTGTAATCGTAGTTTGGCTATCATACATGTCTCTGCTTTGTATAGATCACATGATTTCATTACGATTTTCGACATACTTGGTACATTCTTCGTCTCGACCTCCTTGGCCGCGTTCATGTCGCGAGTTTAGGTACGCAGTTTGGTGAACTGTAGGTGTAGGACCCTGCTCCGAGTTTTTGGATAGCTCCATCTGTTCATGAGTTTATCATTTTGGTATAGATCCTTCATTACAGGCTTTTGTACAGTTATGGGTACGGCGGGGCCTTATCCCGTCATAGTTCAGTAAAACTCTTAGAGGTATGTATTCATATGTGGGATTGGACTCATGTACAGTGTAGTGCCCTTTTGTTATGTATATTATATGACAGTCTTGTCGGCTTTGCCCTTGCATGTTCGTTGGTTTTAAAAAAAAAATGAGGTGTTATTTAGTTTTGCGGTTTACTTGTGTCAGTTAGGTAGAAGGGTGCTCAGGTAGGGCACCAGTCACGGGCCCGGGGTTCGGGGCGTGACACGCGGTGCCATATTTACCGAGGAGTCACAAGACTTTCAAGTGCGCGCAAGATCACGGTGCCATTTGTCTTGAAGTTGCGGGAGTTTGCATCGCGCGTCGACACGGGAAATTTTAGTTCCGAAGGCAAATTGGCTAAGCGCAGATTGGTCCATAGGGCATGAAAATTAGAGGATATTTAAGCCCTAGGGATTAATGCTATAACGAGGTTGGTCATTCTACAACACAACACAAGGCGAATTTGGAGCTACAATTGGAGACTTTGTTCTACGTAATTTTCTTTCTTTCGTTTTTAATTCAGTTTATGTATGGATATTGTGTTAGTTCTTAGCGTGACTATAGCTAGGAGCTAAACACTTTATTAGGGTTTTCCTTATGAATCGCTTAAAACTTTTATTCATGAATTAATGCAGTAGTTTGATTTCTTCTTCACTTGATTAAGATTTAGTCAATATTTGGTATGAATGTTTGATAATTATTTGATCACTAATTATCATAACGTATATGATTTCGAATTAAAAGCCGAAAGGATAGATTTGGATATGCTGTAATTGACTAGACATAGGTTAAAATCGCGGATGAAAGTACCCCGATGCTTGTGTAGCATTATAGGTTACTGTTCTTAATTCTCCTATGTTGTAAATCCTATCATAGAAATATAGAAGGGTTCTGCACTGGGGTTGAGTGATTATATGTCCTAACCAGAATATAAGACAGTCTAGTTAACCGCTATCTTAACGAAGAAGAAGAATCATTCTAGTTGCATTTAGGATTGAATAAAGTGGATAGTCGAGGATTTTTGAAGCCCTAATTCATTCATAACTGATTACAACTTTATTGGTTTAAATCTTGCAATTATTCTAGCAGTTAAATAAAAACTCCAATCAAATATCGATTGCCAAATAGATAACATAAAATAGATGAACGGTACTTATAAACCAGTCTTTGTGGACGATATTCGATCTTACAGACTATATTACTTGTGAACGATGCGTACACTTGCGTGAGTATTCGAAATGTCGCTAACACCGCGCAGTAAATATGTCCGATGGTATTCTAGTATGGAAGGTTTAAAGCTCCGGCTACCTCTCCAGATGCAATATCGTTCCGCCAAGTGATTGCTAGAACGACACCATACGCGTGCACCAAAATCTCTTCCAAGAGGGGATTGTTGGAAATATTTATTAAACGTGAAATAATGTTAATCCTATTTAATTACGAATCGAATAATTAGGGTCCCCACACGTCGAATAATGTAAGATATCGGAATAATTTTCCTTAGAGATTTTTTTCATTAATCACAATATATATAGTTGTACAAAGGTGATTTCTAATACAGTAAGAATCCTAAGTTACCTTAAATACATGATAATAATTACAATATATAATGATTAGCGGATATTCTTAGAATATTCACAGTATATCTTGTAATTATTATTATCATATATTTAAGGTAACTTAGGATTCTTACTGTATTAGGAATCACATTTGTACAACTATATAAATTGTGATTAATGAAAGAAATCCCTAAGAGATATTATTCCAATATCTTAGATGGTATCAGAGTTGTTGAATCATTATTGCAAGAGTATCATATTCCTCTTTCAGTAAACCTACAAATAGTTGTAGTACCATTTTAGTCTCAGAAACAGTTGTCCCAACGTGAGAAAGTTGATCGGCGATGAGTTTCAGTTGTTTGCAATATTCGGACATGTTGTTAAAATTCTCAAGACGCGGGTTGTTGAACTGCTCCTCTAAATACACCGCCCGAATATTTTTATTATCCTGAAATATTTCCTCCAAACGTACCCAAAGTTCGCGCGCTGAAGCACCTGTTTTCATGATAGTAAACAACAAGTCTTTTGAGATGGTACCATATATCCATTACTTGACAATGGCGTCAAAACGGCGCCATGTCGAGTTTGCAATCTCAGGGGGGGCGAGGGATTGAATCATCAATGTGATCGAGCACGTTATACGCGTAAGCATGGTTATAAAACAGTTCTACCCACACAGAATATTGACAGTCTTCTTGATCAAGAATTATAGGGACAAAATTCTTAATGTTTGTGACAGAAAACACCGGATGAAAAGAAGAGTTGAGGAAGGAGGGGGGTGTCATGGTAGCCATAGGGTTTGAATTTCAGAGAAGAAGTCGCTGCAGCTGAGAAGAAGGGGGGGGGGGGGTCGGCGGTTTCAAAAAGAAATTTTAGGATTTAGGGAGTTTAGGCTACTGATACCATGTAAGATATTAGAATAATTTCCCTTAGAGATTTCTTTCATTAATAACAATATATATAGTTGTACAAATGTGATTCCTAATACAGTAAGAATCCTAATTTACCTTAAATACATGATAATAATAATTACAATATATACTGTAAATATTTTGTCGTCTCAGAAAATCACTCTATGACCTAAAACAGGCACCTCGTGCTTGGTATGGCCGTTTTGCCAGGTACATTATGCAGATTGAGTTTATTTGCAGCAGGTGTGACACATCTTTGTTCATTTTTCATCATGGTAGTAACATTGTTTGCTTATTATTATATGTGGATGACATTGTTCTCACTGCCTCATTTGACAAATTGAAAAATGACATTATTGCTCTTCTCAAAACTGAATTTGCTATGACTGATTTGGGCAAGCTGAGCTACTTCTTGGATATATCAGTTACTAGATCTGCAGATAATATGTTTCTGAGTCAGCGTAAGTATGCAGAAGAAATTGTGTTCAGAGCTAAGATGTCGAATTGCAAAGCTATGCCTACTCAGGTTGATTCGAAATCCAAGATCGCTTACGGCGTGATCCAATTATCGATCCTACTCTCTATCGGAGTCTTGCAGGTGCTCTTCAGTACCTCACATTTATCAGGATCGACATTGCATATGCCGCTCAAAGACGTATGTCTATTTACGCATGCCCAGAAACTCATTTCTTTGCTTCTTGCCGTATTATCAGATACATTAAGGGTACTCTTGAATATGGGTTGCATCTCTATCCCTCCGCTCCGACCAGGTTGCTTTCTTACACAGATGTTGATTGGGCAGGATGCCCGGACACGCGACGCTCTACTTCCAGCTATTGTGTGTTTTTAGGGATAATCTTATTTCTTGGTCTGCCAAGCGATAAACCACTTTATCCCGCTCCAGTGCTAAAGCAGAGTATAGAGGTGTTGCTAATGTAGTTGCTGAAGTCTGTTGGCTCCGAAATCTTCTCTTGGAGCTCAGCTGTCCACTGCGTAAGACATCTATAGTCTATTGTGATACCATATCTGCCATATATATGTCTCATAATCCGGTCCAGCATCAGCGGACCAAACATATTGAGATGGATATCCACTTTGTACGTGAGGAGGTAGCACTTGGTCTAGTCAAAATACTGCATGTGCCCTCCTCCTATCAGTATGCAGACATCTTCACAAAGAGACTACCTGCAGGCTTGTTCATCGACTTGAATCCAAAACTGGCGTTCGACATTCTCCCGCTCCGTCTGAGGGGGAGTATTAGCGAATATTCTCAGAATATTCACAATATATATTGTAATTATTATTATCATGTATTTAAGGTAATTTAGGATTTTTACTGTATTAGGAATCACCTTTATACAACTATATTTATTGTGATTAATGAAAGAAATCCCTAAGGGAAATTATTCTAATATCTTACCAATAGCATAAAAATTCTTATAGACGTTGTGAAGGTCATATACTTTTCTTGCATTTTTAGTTGGTGGTGCAATATTGGTCTACTAAACCACTGGGCCATGTACCATACACATCCAAATAAATGAATAAGACACAAATATAAATCAAATGCCAAAAAGATGTACTCAATTTTTTTAATGTTTGAGACACAAATAATGTTTGAGATACTCCTAGGAGGTAGCACTTGGGCATTTAGCCGTTTTTATATGTTATTTGTCTTGCAACTTATGGACCTAAGACCACTCTCTAAGAATTTCTTGAACAAAATTAATTTTTTTATGAGAAAAGTTGAACCACATTTTAAAATTTTATAATCCATCGCAAACGTTAGACGATAATGTAATGTTTTATTTGTGAGGTAGAGAAATATATGAATAAATATTAGATCTTGAGTCTAATATTGTCCAAAGAAGTAATTTTCAAGAGTTATATTTTGCACAACTTTTAACAATAAAGGCAAAATCTAAATAGTAGCCTAAAAGGGGACATTTGCATAAATCAACTATTTAATCTGTATATTCTGTCTACCAATCAGGGGAAGTGCATAAATACCTAATTTTGGTGTCACTATTTAAGTTATGCCCTAATTTTACTCACCTCAAAATAACTTTAGATATGCGGTGTTTGAAGTTATTATTGACAAAGCCTAATTTCATATGCTTGAAGTTCAGACAAAAATTGTTGAACTTCAAACACGCATATTTGAAGTTACTCCGAAGTAGGTAGACGTGCAATAAGTATGTTAAATAACAGTGTCCAAATAAGACATTTTCACCTACCAATCAAACGATCTCAACTGATATTTCAGAATCTAAGTCCTTGGAATAAGAAGCCCAAATAAATTTGGAAGGTAAGGAAAAGGCCATGTTAAAATTCATATCTATATATAATATGTGTATAGCCAGTATATTATCTTTATATACCTAATAATAAAAGAGTTTAGCTAATATCCTCGACTGGTGTAAACTTGTTTTTTGAGCATTGTTTTAGACTTTGTAAGCTGATAAATACCAGCTGCATTCCATTTTGAATCGCTATAGAACCAAATGCCAATTTGTCCTGCAAAATGCTGCTACTTCTCTTAAATTTTAGTTAGACACATTGGGTGTGGTTGGTAGCAAGTGTGGATGTGAGATTAATGTGTTTGTTGGACTTTGGTTATAGAGGGGTTTTCTCCATAAATTACTATATTGTACAAAGTCTAAATTGCTCAAAATCAAGTTATTGAATATTACTGCTTGGTGTTTTGGATCAGCTTTCTTGTACCTCGATTATATGTACATGTTATTCTTTACCAGCATAAATGCTTAGTTATTCTCCCACCAAAGTTGAGGCAGATGAGAAAAATCACCCCCTCGGCTGATTTGAGCATGAAATCACATAATTCTTACTTCATTGTCTAAGTTATTGAATATTTTTGTTGGATTAACCGTTAACGTAGGGAAGGAGTTTGAGGGTACTTCAATCTAGTGGGAGCACACGTATGGGCTATCACTATCTAAATTGAGTGAACTTATAAACACCATAAACGTGCATGGCTATGTCATGTGCTTAAATGGTTAATATAAATTTATTTTCCTTCTACGAAGGTGCTTAATGAGAAACCATAAACTAAGATTTGTTCATAAGCATGAACTAGAGGTTTAGAATGTGCTTAACATTTGTTAATAGCTATTAGCTACTCCCACTTTAGCACATAAGGAGTGGATTAATAGTATTTTCTATATGTTCACCATTTTATTTTGTTTGAGTGGATGTTCATGCAGCTACTAATTTGATTAAGTGTAAAAATTGGGTCACGTGAACCCATGGTCATCCGACTAAGTTCGGTATATTATGTGTATTATTCTTACAATATGTCTAATATCATCTGAAGGAATCCATGGTCAAAAGAGATTGAGTGATCGATTGATTAATATAAACTATTTAATTCGTGAAGGTCAGGGTATCAAACTCAACTTGTTGCATTATAAATTTTCTTATCTTATCTTAAAAACAATGGTGCACTCATCCTCTTGAAATCCAGAATTCACCGCTCATAAAAAATTGTCATACTTAAAATAGTATGAGTACGTAGTACAAATAGTTGTACATTTATACTAGTTTTTCAACATTGCAAAGCTTCTTGATAAAAAAATTGTTCCTTTACTTCCATCATCCATTCCTAATCAGTTGTTAATAACATCAACAAGGTTGAGTTTCTTATCGTCACTTGATTTCAATGATAAAATAAGAGATACATGAGAAATACCATAAAAAAGTATGTGAAATTACTTACCAAAGTGACGTCGCTTTCATTCATCAAATAGAATTACATAATACATTCAATGAGTTAACCTTCTGTTGAATTTAGGATAGAGGTGGAACAGTTTGATTCTAATAAATATACAGTTTAATTCGAAGATATGTGATTTTTTTTTTTCCAAGACCTGTTCTGTTTTCAATTTGTCAAAAAAAATCTGCTCTATTTTGTTTTGAATTTATCTCTGTGTTTCCTTGATTTATTTTTATTTTCATAGCACTAATGTTTACTCCCTCTGGTTCATATAAATAATAACATAGGGATAGAATTACAATAATTATAGGGGTATCAAGCTACTAAACCACACTATGAAAATTTGGGAAAGGATAGTTGAGATGAAGATAATGAGGGATGTGTCGATATTCAAGAACCGGTTAGGATTCTTGTCGGGGCGATCGACCGCATAAGCTATTCATCTTGTGAGGAGATTGGTGGAGTAGTATAGGGACAAAAAGATAGATCTTAACATGATGTTCATTGATTTAGAGAAGACATATGATAAAGTCTCTCAGGAGGCCTTTTGAAGACGTTTGGAGTCTAAAGGTGTGCTTGTGGCCTACATAAGGGCAATTAAGGACATGTACGAGGGTGTCTAGACCCGGGTTAGGATAGTGGGAGGTGATTCTAAACACATTTTGATCGTGATGGGGTTGCATCAGGATCGACCCTTAACCTGTTTCTATTTGCCTCTATGATGGACGAATTGACACGGCATATTAAAGAAGAGGTATCGTGGTGTATGTTATTTGTAAACGATATAGTTATGTTTGACAAAACGCTCAGTGGGATTAACAATAGGTTGGAAGCTTGTAGAGCGACCTTAGAGTCTAAAGGTTTTAGGTTAAGCAAGACTAAGACGGAGTATAGTTCAAGTTCAATGACGTGACACACGAGAGACAAATGTGAAAGTTAAGATTGAGGTAGAAGATATACCCAAAAGAGGAAGCTTCAAGTATTTTGAGCCCATAATACAAAGAGATGGGGAGATTTACGGTGATGTCGCACACCGTATTGGAGCAGGATTGATGAAATGAGGGCTCGCCTCCGGGGTGCTTTGTGATAAGAAAGCGTCGCCTAGGCTGAAAGGTAAGTTCTACAAAATGGTGGTTAGACCAACATTGTTGTATAGAGGCGAATCGGCATCGAAGAACGCTCACGCTCGTAAGACGGCGTAGAGGAGATGAAGATGCTCAGATGGATGTATGGTCATACTAGGAGATATATGATTAGAAACAAAATTATACGGGACAAGATCAGAGTGGCCTCCATGGAGGACAAGATAAGAGAAACGAGACTGAGATGGTTCAGGCATGTAAAGAGGGGGTGTAAGGATGCGCTGGTTAGGAGGTGTGAGAGGTTGGCAATACCAAGAGTTAGGAGAATAGAGGTATGCCGAAGAGGAACTGAAGGGAAGTGATTAGACAAGACATGACACAACTTCAGCTGACTAAGGACATGGTCTTAGATAGGAAGATTTGGAGGTTGAGAGTTATGATAGAAGATTAGTAGGTTGTTGAATTTTGTTGCACTGTGTGTGAGAGAGGTATGCGGCTAGCCTCTTCACATCCCCTTCTCATTTTCTTTCTAATATTATTTAGATTTTGCGTGGATCCATACTCGTATGTGAGTATTGCTATGTGTTGGTTATGTGTTTTGTATAGTAATATTATTTTATTTTTCTTGAATTCATGCATTGACTACGTTTCTTTTTAGCCAAGAGTCTATTAGAAACAACTTCTCATCCCCTAAAGGTAGAGATAAGATCTGCATACATCTTACCCTCTTCAGACCCACTTGTGAGATTACACTGGGTATGTTGTTGTTATTTTCTGAAAAATATTTTTTTATCTTTACTAACATATTAGAGACAAAAAATTACATATAATAGAAGAATCAACGTATCCAATGTAATCCCAAAAAGGGAAATTCATATTACATATAAAGTATTTATCTAACTTCTCTTCTATACATTTAGAGAGACGAAAAATTACATATAAAATATTTATCTAACTTATCTTCTATACATTTTAAAAATTACTACATTTTAATTAAACCTGTCTAACGGTCCGGATTGACCCGGAACCGAACCGGTT
The DNA here is from genome assembly GCA_029844215.1 of Przewalskia tangutica. NCBI lineage: Eukaryota > Viridiplantae > Streptophyta > Magnoliopsida > Solanales > Solanaceae > Przewalskia > Przewalskia tangutica. The sequence continues at coordinate 123,705,360 of CM056723.1, forward strand.
GACCCAGTAGGAAATCCGATCCGGAGCGGACCGTTAAGGGCTTACTGGGTTGGGGGTTGGGTTGGCACTCAACCCCAACCCGCACGGGTTATGTTAAAACCCGGTAAGGCCCGGACCGATTAGATCCGGTAATGGAAATCGGTTACATTACCGGTTAACCGGTCCGGACCGGACCGGTAACACAACATTTTTTTTAAAAAGGTAACGGTAATGTTCTGGGTTGGGGAGGATGGGCCATGGGGGTGGGTGGGGGTGCCATCATTTCGTAGCTATTTTTTTAATTTTTTTTTTAATTACATTTTTACCCTTTAAAAATCTATAAATTCTCTAATTCTCAATTTCTCACTCTCTTAATTATCTTTATTATCAATTTTCAAGTTATTATTATTATTAGTTTTCAAATTCAAAGTAGCAAGACGCAAAACTTCGAGCTTCGAGTTTCAATTGAATTCTGAATCCCGAAGTTTGGTACACTCGTTTAATTCTCTAATTATTTGATTAAATTGTCATATTTATTTGTTGATTATTTAAATATTTTATAATATTTTTGCTAAGGGGAATTGCGTCGGGACTGCGCCGTAAATCTAGTTCAAGGGGTAAAAATCTATAGGTTCTTCATCATCTAATCAAAATATAGATTATGATCAAATGGAAGAAGATTTTGGAATAGAAGATAATGAATATGATAACGTTCAATTAGATAATATTGTTGAACTTGAAGAAAATGAACCTCCTACACCTACTAGTGTTCCTTCACGATGTTGGTGCTGTAGTGGTAGTCGTGATCGTGAACCTCCTACAGAACCAGTAAGAAAAAAGAGTAAAGTGTGGCTCTTTTATGATAAAATCGTGGTACCGATGAGTTAGATGTAATATTTATGGGAGAACTTATAAACATAAGACAGGGGGTGGTGACGGGGGGACGGGCACTATAGGTAGACATATAAAAAACGATCATACGACACAATGGAATGATGTCTCTGATTTAGAATCCGGTCAACAACAACTTAATCCATTAACTGGGGGGGGGGGGCTAAGTACGATCCAAAAAATGATCGCACTGAATTAACAAAAATGATTGTCGGAGGTTGTTTACCTTTTTCTTTTGCTTCTTCTTCATATTTAATTACATATATTCAAAGAGTATATAATTCTTTTTTTAAAGGTGTTCCTCGTAGTACTACTAGAGCCGATATTTTTAGACTTCATAATGATTATGTTATTTTTTTGCAATATTTATTTGTTAACCTTCCATGTCTAGTTAGTTTTACTTCAGATATTGGATATGCTTTAAACGGTTATTATTATTTAACAATTACTTGTCATTGGATTGATGAAAATTTTAGAATGGAAAAACGTATTATTGCTTTTGCGTATGACGAGGATCAAAGTCATACTGAAAAATATATAAACGAAACTATTTGTTCTTATGCCCAAAAATATAATCTTTATAATAAAATATTTTGTGTATCATTCGATAATGCATCTAATAATATCATATTGTTTTATTTTTCTTGAATTCATGCATTGACTACATTTCTTTTTAGCCAAGAGTCTATTAGAAACAACTTCTCATCCCGCAAAGGTAGAGATAAGATCTGCATACATCTTACCCTCTTCAGACCCACTTGTGGGATTACACTGGGTATGTTATTGTTATTTTCTGAAAAATATTTTTTTATCTTTACTAACATATTAGAGACAAAAAATGACATATAACAGAAGAATCAACGTATTCAATGTAATCCCAAAAAGGGAAATTCATATTACATATAAAGTATTTATCTAACTTCTCTTCTATACATTTAGAGAGACGAAAAATTACATATAAAATATTTATCTAACTTATCTTCTATACATTTTAAAAATTACTACATTTTAACTAAACCTGTCTAACGGTCCGGATTGACCCAGAATCGGACCGGTTGACCCGAGAGAAATCGGTCCGACCGACCGTTGAAACTTGGTTGGGGTTGGGTTGGCACCTGACCCCAACTCGCCAGAGTTATGTTAAAACCCTAAGGCGAACCGCAGGTTAGACGTGTGAAGCCAGATTATCAGGTTAACCGGTCCGACCGTGTACAAATTTTTTTAAAAAGGTAGCGGTAATGTTACAGATTGGGAGAAAGTGGGCGTAAGTGCCAGCATTATTTCGACCATTTTTTTTTAATTACATTTTTACCCTTTAAAAAATCTATAAATTCTCTACATTTTTTTTCATTTTTATCACACAACAATTCTCTCAATTCTCTAATTCTCAATTTCTCATACTCTCTTAATTATCTTTATTATCAATTTTCAAGTTATTATTATTATTAGTTTTCAAATTCAAAGTAGCAAGACGCAAAACTTCGAGCTTCAGTTTGATTGAATTACGAATCCCGAAGTTTGGTACACTCGTTTCATTCTCTAATTATTTTATTAAATTGTCATATTTATTTGTTGATTATTTAAATATTTTATAATGTTTTTGCTAAGGGAAATTGCGTCGGGACTGCGCCGTAAATCTAGTTCAAGGGGTAAAAAATCTATAGGTTCTTCATCATCTAATCAAAATATAGATTATGATCAAATGCAAGAAGATTTTGGAATAGAAGATAATGAATATGATAACGTTCAATTAGATAATATTGTTGAACTTGAAGAAAATGAACCTCCTACACCTACTAGTATTCCTTCTGTCAATGTTGGTACTGCTAGTGGTAGTCGTAGTCGTAGATCTTCTTTACCAGAACCAGTAGTAAGAAAAAAAAAAGGAGTAAAGTGTGGCTCTTTTATGATAAAATTGTGGGTACTGATAGAGTTGAATGTAATATTTGTGGGAGAACTTATAAACATAAGACAGGGGGTGGTGACGGGGGACGGGCACTATAGGTAGACATATAAAAAATGATCATACGACACAATGGAATGCTGTCTCTGATTTAGAACCCGGTCAACAACAACTTAATCCATTAACTGGGGGGGTGGCTAAGTACGATCCAAAAAATGATCGCATTGAATTAGCAAAAATGATTGTCGGAGGTTGTTTACCTTTTTCTTTTGCTTATTCTTCATATTTAATTACATATATTCAAAGAGTATATAATCTTTTTTTAAAGGTGTTCCTCGTAGTACTACTAGAGCCGATATTTTTAGACTTCATAATGATTATGTTATTTTCTTGTAATATTTGTTTGCTAACCTTCCATGCCTAGTTAGTTTTACTTCAGACATTGGACATGCTTTAAACGGTTATGATTATTTAACAATTACTTGTCATTGGATTGATGCAAATTTTAGAATGGAAAAATGTATTATTGCACTGCGTATAGCGAGGATCAAAGTCATCTTGGAAAATATATAAGCGAAACTATTTGTTCTTATGCCCAAAAATATAATCTTTATAATAAAATACTTTGTGTATCATTCGATAATGATCTAATAATTCTGTATTGTAGATCTTTTAAAGCGGAAGTACAACCACCACTTCCTCATATATTTCATATTCGTTGTGCTAGTCATATTTATAATTTAATTGTTAAAAGTGGTCTTGATTTATTTTCACCAAATAAAACTTGTCAAAAGAGTCATTGGAGTTATTCAGGGTAATAATAGGAAAAATAGAATTATAGAATTTAAAGAAAAATGTAAACAATTTAATTTGAGACCTAAATTCATGCCAGAAGAGATTATTACACGGTGGAATTATACTTATTTATTGTTAAAAGAATGTTATAAGTATAAAGACCCCATAACACATGTTGCAAATACGCATTGTAAGAACGTGATGTATATGTTAACCGACGAACATTGGAAATCAATTGGTGAACTTTTAAAAAATTTACGTAAATTTTACACTGCTAATGTTGAATTTTCAGGATCTTATTACCCAACTGTTTGTAATACTTTAGCTCATATAGCTGAAATTTCATATTTACTTTATGGTTTAAAATCAAATGTGAAATATAAAGATGCAGTTACACTTATGTTTGAAAATTTTAAAAAATATTTTTTCTCTATTCCTGATATTTATTGTATTGGTGCAGTCTTAAATTCTTCTATTAAAAAAGTAGATTGTCATAATTTAATATGTAGTTTACATACTTATATGGAAGTAAGTGCAACAGAAACTCCATCTTCATTTGATTGTATAAGTACATTTGATACTAATTTAACTACATTATATGAATATTATGCTACATTACATGATAACAACAACTCTGCGACTAATATTCTTTCTAGTTCTGCTTCTGTGTCTACACCTTCAAGATTCAAATCATTCAATGAAGATGACGATGAAGAATCTTTAGACATATGGAGCACTTTTACAACACAAGCAACCACAAGTCGATCTTGCGATGAGTTGCAATTTTATTTGCAAAATTCAGCGGAGCCGAAGAAAAGTTTTGACCCTTTACAATGGTGGCAGGATAACAATAGGCAATTCTCGGTTTGCAGCGATGGCCCGAGATGTTTGTCACGCCCTTTTTCGACCGCGACATTTTTTTCTAAACTAATGGCTCCTGCTCAAATAAAAGTGTTAGAAAATAAATAAAAATGCTAAAAAGTGCTAAAAGAATGCTAAAATGCTTAAAAAGTGCAAAAATGTGCTAAGGTTGCTAGAATGCTAAAAAATGCTAAAGGGTTCGCGGGAGTCGCCACCTAATTAATTTGGTGAATTAGGACACCTAAATGTTTAACTAGTTTAAAGTGAAACATTAACTCCATTTTAATGGTCTGCTAAACTTAATGAGATTCTGGGTAAGGGTTCTTTATTAATCTAGAGGGAAGGGGTTAGGCACCCTCTAAGATCCGCTAACTTGGTTGTCTGCCAAACCTAGGGTTAATTATTATGTTAGAGAAATGCATGTTTTAGAAAATATTTAAAAGAAAGTATTTAAAACATGCAAGATGTATTTTGACCAAAAGAAAATGTAAGATTTTGTTTCAATAATATAAAGTTAGTTTTGATGGAAAACATGTATTCATAAGGTATTTATATGAATTTATTCGATTGTATAGCATAACATAGAAGTAGTAATGCAAAATCAATTATGACAAAATATGCATTATAAAATAATCATAGCATGCAAAGTGTCTATTTAGTAAGCAAAAATAGTTTTCATATATGAATGATAATGAATTTTGAAAATGGGTTAGGAATTTGATCACAAATAATATCCTAGCTACATGATTGATTATGCAAGTGAAGATTATTGAGTGGTTTATTATAAATGTTAAACAATGTATGGCGTGCCTAAAGTAATTAACTTAAGGGAAGCAAAATTAAATTAATTTCTACTTATGGATTCAAGGTTTAACTATTATAAGTGCTAATTAATTAGTATATCGTTAGACAATTAATTACAATAAATAAACGGGACGGGGTAGGAAATAAAAGAAGATGATTCGACGGATGACGATGTCTTTTCGCCGGTGGTTTTAAAATTCCGATGCGGATAGAGAAATGCACATAGATGCGGGTATTAATTTGCCACGATGAGTCTCGCCATGAGACTCTTTGTTTTCTTTCGGTGCGTGCCGTATAAAAGAAGGAAGATAAAGATTAGTACAAGCCCAAATTTATTTAACCATGCAAGTAGATAGAATACTCATATAATCTTTAGATCATGGGATATGACCACATTAAACTGATTTGTGAGATATGTATGCACTATCGGGCCTGTGGAAATAGCAAGCAGTAAAGGCAACAGGGGACAACTATGCTGGCCCAAAATGTAGTAATTTATCAAGAGAGGCAACATCTGAGAGAAAACAAATGAATAAGCGCGACAAGCGAGTATGCAGGCGATGAGCGATGACGGAAATAAGCCTCAAAACGTAACATTTTCAGTTTTAAAGGAAGACCAAATATAGGATAATATCGATGGGGGTAAGTAGCTAGACAAATAGGAATATGACAAGACATGTTTAAATATACAAAGTATACCTAAATTGGGCACGTATATCAGTGTATTTAGAACAAAACAAATGCCCTGAATCATGTTTAAGTTCATAACAAGCCAACAATATCAGGCATACTGCAGACAGTACATGGTCTCAAATTCTCTTATATTCCTGATTCTATTTATCACCTTGATATGTCTAATTTAAGAGGAAAGAAGGCAAATGAGGCAAACACTTAACAAAGATCAAGTTATGCATCCCCTAATCTATCTAAGTTAGTGTTATCCCATAGAGTTATTGATAAAAAATGGGTTGCTTTCTAATGACACCAGAGTATTTACATACAGGGGGTTCATACAATATAGAGACTAAAACAGAGATAACCGATATGCTACGGGTCTAATTTTCAATAGATGAGGCTATTATACAAAAGCATTTAAACAACTAATCATTTTTTATCCTTGTTCTATCATGAAGAAAATAACAAACTAGTCTTATGCTCTATGTTCATCTAGACTGAACATCTAAACTTATTTTAAGTTTAAGCTAATAAGATATGCATTTTCCTAATTAATCACACAAATGGCCATAAGAAACTAACAATGACTTAAAAGATGTTACATGATATCAATAAGACATAATCGTCAAGACAGACAGAGTGTACATGTAATCATTTAAAGGAAATCTGGAAACTGGATATGAACCAATACATCAATTAATATAATAAACACCTATCACATAGTGCTGGACATGAACCCAACATAGCATATCCCAATATTAATGACCAATAAGACAAGCAAACAAGCCATTAGACATTAACAAACATTAATGGAAACATTGCATTATCAATATCGTATTCCTCCAAAGAAATAAATACCATAATCATTAATCTGTTTGGGGATTTAGCGAGCATATCTGGCTTTAATAGTGAATCATTAATAATGTCTACTTTAATGAAACATGCTTAATACCTCATATAATGATCTTGGCGATCGTAATATGACCATACACATTTAATGACTAATCTAATTGATTCCAACGATAAGTAATGGAAACATAAACATATAATACAGATTATATGAGGCACATTAAACTGAAAATTAAAAGGGAAAGGAATTACCTTCTCCGGACAGCGAGCCGGGGCAGCGTATCAAGTCGTCGGTCCACTCGACGGGTTATTGCGATGCGATGGAAAGAAGCAAGTTTTGTTTGGTTTTAGCCGGAACTAAAAGAGTGGATTGAACTTTCGGTTCCTATGATGTTATAGCCTAGGTCTTGAGCAGAACTCCCTCGTATATACTCTATGTTTGACTCATCTCCCTGTTTCGATGCTATGGGTATGCTGCCTACTGTGCTCTACTGTGGTGGTTCTTGACTGCTGCTAAGGGTCCTCCTTTCTTCGATGCCTTTGCATGTGCCTTATATGGCCCTCGTTGGGTTCTAATGTTGGTAAGTAGACCAAGGTTGATTCTGGGCTTGATATGTGTATGATTCGTATTGATTTGCTACTGATTTGAAGGGATTTGGTTTGGTTATGGTAAGAAATCGTTGGCTGGGTGTGTGTGGGTAAGGAAAGGGTTCGATTCGCCGGATTCTCAGGCGAGAATCCTGACGAGGAAGCGCGCGCGATTGAAGCTATAGCTGCTAGGTTTTGTTCTTGTTCGTCGTTATGAACGATGGGGATGGGCCAAGGCTGAGGGACATGCGGGTTGGGTAAAGTAAAGGCGCGGGTGTGGGTAAAGGGAAAATAAAAACGGTGTTTGGGCACGATAAGGGACTGGGGTTTGGGCCACGCGGGTTAGGGAAATAAACGTGGCTTCTGGGCTGAGGGGGAAAATAAAGGGTAAGGCGTGGGCCGGGTCGCGGGTTGGGGGTAGAGGGCGACGTGGGCTCGCGGGTTGGGCTGCGTTTGGGCTGGGTAGTTAGGTTAGTATTAAGTGTTAGGTTAGTTAATTAAGTGTTAGTTTTAGGTGCTATTAGTGTTTAATTAAATTAATAAATTGTGATTAGATTATTTAGGTGTTTTATTAGTTTAAGCTATTATTAATAATAAATACGGGTGTGCTAATTAATTAGTTCTTAATGTTTATAATGCGATGTCGTTATTAAGACTTATTAAATAAAATTAGGACTTCTTAATTCTTTTATGAATGCTATTATTAAAACGCGTGTGTTAGATTATTTATGTATTTATTATTTATTATTAGGAATTATGACAAGGCTCTGTGTGTAATTTTCTCGTAAGACGGTGCCATTATTAAATTGTTTATTTATGTTTGTATTAATGTTTTATTGCGCATTTTATTATAAAAATCATAAAAATTATTGTTGTATTATTAGTCTAATTTTATAGCTAATAGTGGATCGGGAGTGTCAAAATTGGGTGTCAAATTTGTCCTCTTTGTATGGAGATGATGGAAGAATCTTGGACAAAGACGTTGACTCATGCCAATTTTGTCTCGATCTTCAGAATTGCAAAAATGTTGGCGGGTAGGCAAGGCCTTGAAAAATCAAAATGTCCCGATGTCGAGTTATGGCGACAGGTTACCATGGTCGAAACACGGGGCTAATTGCCGCGGACTCAAAGGCATCCCGATGTCGAGTTATGGCGACCCGATACCGTGGTCAAAACACCAAGAAGCGGGCTACTTAGCGGACTCAAAGTCGGTGTCGAGTTATGGCGACTAGGCTACCATGGTCAAAACACCGGCGGGCTAGCGGACTTAAAAAGCCGGTGTCGAGTTATGGCGACCTTTGGGCTACCATGGTCAAAACACGAGCGGGCTAACGCGGACTTAAAGTTGTCCGGTGTCGAGTTATGATGACAGGCTATGCAAAAAGTAAAAAATAAAAATAAAAAAGCGGCTGAACACAGGGTGTACGCTATGGCTTATAGTCTTTGGGTTCTATGGTGATGTGGAGCGAGTGGGCCGACGCTGAGGCGGCCGCCATTCATTGGGAAGGTTGGCCCCAACAAATTGCCGGTTGTTGTAAGAAAATCCACGTTGTGCTCCCGCTTCCCGTACTAAGACTTGAATGACGGTTAGTGCATAACTGTTAAGGCAAAACGATGATGCATAATTTAAGAGTAATGCAACCGTGAGTAGAAAAGGTTATCCTGCAAAAATGTGATGCCTGCTGTGTTGATGCGATCTTTGCAAATCCGTGATTTTCGTCGCACGAGCGTGTTGCGGCGGTGGATGTGGATATGTCCGCTGCTGCAATTGCCGTAGACTAGAGCTCAAGAAAGAGTTAGCATAATCGCTAAGACGTAATAATAAAGCATGAGTAAGAAATGCAATTTCGGAGTATAGAAATCACTGCGTGGGTGTGATGTCTTGATGATGGCGTCGTTTGGGCTTGTTGTCTTGATAAGCGTCAACTGCTTTCGGACGTGTTGCTTCTGGCGTCGTTGCGTAGACTTGCTGTGCTTATCACGTCATTGTCTGGACGTTTTGCTGCTGGCGTAGTTGCATGGACTTCTTTGTCTTGATAACGTCATTGCACTGGGCGTGTTGTTCTTTGGCGTCATTGCGTGGACTTCTTTGTCGATAACGCGTCATTACGGGCGATATTCTTTGCTGGCGTCGTTGCGTGGACTTCTTTGTCTTGATAACGTCGTTATGCGGGCGTATTCTTCTTTGGTGTCGTTGCGTGGACATAATGTTGATCACGCCGTTATGCGGGCGTGTTATTCTTGGCGTCGTTTTGGACTTGCATGCGATAACGTCATTGCACGGGCGTATTCTTCTTTGGCGTCGTTGCGTGGACTTGCGATCACGTCGTTATGCGGGCGATGTTCTTGCTGGCGTCGTTGCGTGGACTTCGTCTTTGATAACGTCGTTATGCGGGCGTATTCTTTCGCTGGCGTCGTTGCGTGGACTTCTTTGTCGCGTAACGCAACGCTAGAAGCGTATTGCTTGGCGTCGTTGCGTGGACTTCGATCACGTCGTTGTGCGGGCGTATTCTGTGGCGTCGTTGCGTGGACTTCGCGATCACGTCGTTATGCGGGCGATGTTCTTCTTTGGCGTCGTTGCGTGGACTTGCTGATCACGTCGTTATGCGGGCGATGTTCTTGGCGTCGTTGCGTGGACTTCTTGATCACGCGTCGTTATGCGGGCGATGTTCTTCTTTGGCGTCGTTGCGTGGACTTCTTTGTCGATAACGTCGTTATGCGGACGTATTCTTCTTGGCGTTATTCGTGGACTTAACATTACGATAACGTCGTTATGCGGGCGTGTTCTTGGCGTCGTTGCGTGGACTTGCATTACGATAACGTCGTTGTGCGGGCGATGTTCTTCTTGGCGTCGTTGCGTGGACTTGTTGTGCTGATAACGTCGTTATGCGGGCGTATTCTTTATTAGGCGTCGTTGCGTGGACTTGCTGATCACGTCGTTGTCTGGACGTGTTGCTGCTGCTCCTGTAGAATAAATGCTCCTGCAAGCTAAGCTTGAGAAAAATGTTAGTGTATACCTGTTTAAAAATGATAAATACATATGAGAAGTGCAATTTTATGGGTAGAGATGTTGTCACGATCGCGGATGAATCGAGATGTCGTCCTTGCGGACATGCTAAATGTTAGAACCGACATTGCCATGATGCCTTTGTTGGGTGCGATGCATGGGTTGCCAATTTGACTTTATGCCCGAGTTGATGCGCTAGGTTCTGTTGTGGAACTTTGAACTTTGACTGCTGATTGTTGATGCCCCTTTCTGCTGCTGCTGCTTTTGCTGCGGACTTTGGATTGTTGTCATCCTCGCCTTTCTTTGCTTTGCCGCTATCTGAAGAAACTTTTGCGTATTTTATGCTTCTATTGCACTTTCTCGTAATATGAAAAGACTGCCAAAGAAAATTTGTGAGTTTTGGGGGGGGGGGTCGATTCGAATCTGACTTCGCCGCCTTGATCCTTGATATCCGCGTGCCTGTTTGGACTTACAACCCCATGCAGTTTCCTCATGGTCCCGGTTTGAAAAGGTGTCTGTCCTGGGGTCTCAATGGAGTTGCTTGTATGTTATTTTTAACGAAGGAAAGTTTCTAATGGTGACCGGCCGATTTAGGCCGCCACGTATCCCACGAGGAATCAGTCATGACGTAGTTCATTACAAGCGAATATTGGGTAAAATGAAATTTCTAGATGTGGGACCGGCGAGACGATCGCCACGTATCCACCAAGGGAATCGAGTCAACGTAGTTCATTACAAGCGAATATTGGGTAAAATGAAATTTCTAGATGTGGGACCGAAGCCGAGACGGCCGCCTACGTATCCACCAAGGGAATCAGGTCAAACGTAGTTCATTACAAGCAAAACGGAAGAAAACATTATAAAAATATGAGTTTATAAATTATTCGCTAAAATAAATCGCTTTTCTATCCGTGCTCTGGCGGACCAAGACAAGGTGCAAATCCAATCAATACGCCTTCATGCTCGCTCGTGGATGGTTGGTCTTCATGCTCGCTATCTCCCTCTTTGGCTTCGCGTGGTGCATGCTCGGATAAATGACCGATTCGAGGCGGAATGGGCACGGCGAAGTGTATTCCTCATCTAAGGTTATCAGTGCACATAGCGTGGCGTGGTTTGGCAAGGGTTGTCATACATTTGGCGTGATCCTTTGAATTACCGCCTCGATCAGCGCCTCGATTCTGTCACGAGGAGTGACAACCTTGATGTCATGTCGGGCTATCGGAGTGATACGCCGCAGCTTGTTCTCATCATACCATCTTGGGATAGGTCGAATCCTTCCCGAACCGGTTGGATTAGGCGACTCGCGCAACCTTTCATATATTTGAGGTATGGGTTCAATGAGTGGTGCGAACTTTGGGTGGTTTTCCTTCAAAATTCTTATTTGCTCAGTGCATTGGGTGCTCTGTTTGTTGGCGGGCTTGATGGGTGGATCTATGCGGAAATGGATAAACGTGATCTTGTGAAGTGTTATATAAAGTCTGAGTGTGGTAGTTGTGGTAGTATGATGGGTTTTGGTATGTTATGAGCGCTTGGGTTTGCGTTCTTGTACAAACATGGAAGGGAAGCGTCTCTTTCTTCCTCTCTGAAGTACTCAGAGTGTCCCCGATCAATCGCCTTATTAGTTGCTGTAATCTTTGCGGATTCGTAATCCTACCGGTTTAATACCTTCACGGTCGCCATTCTAACAACTTCCGCAAATTCCGTCCATGACGCTTATCATCCGCTCATGAGGTTGCATCCTTCAAAGATTGTACGAATAATGTGGTCATCTCACTCTCCACGGGTGGTTGCACTTTCACGCCTCAACGCCACCTCATGGCGTACTCTCGAATGTCTCGATGAGACCTCTTTTCTAGCTTCATTAGATAGAATCTATCCAACGGTTTTACGTGTTGAACCGAACCGCTCCACAAAGTCTTGGGCTAACGATTCCAACTATGCCATTTTCGCGGATCTTGGCGGTATACCAATCTAGCGCCACGGCCAAGCTCCGAATGAACAACTTCATAATGACCTGGTTCTTCCCCCCGACAGATTAGCTCGCAATATGACCTCAGTGCACGGGGTTCCCTTTCCCATCAAATAGTTCAAACTTGGCACCTTGTACCCATGGCGGCTCCACGTCGGATGCATGCAAAGATCCTCGTAGTCTAGTCCTTCGTGACCTTTGTCCGATCGCGTACCCCGAACCGCTTCTGGACTATGAATTTCTTTGGCCACGTCCTCGTCCATTTTGGCTCGGACTTCCTCTCCATCTCTTCGTAATGATCCACTTCGGTGAAGCGGCGGGACGGTAAAAGGTTGGGTTTCTATTACATAAGTTAGTATGCAGGTTGTTTCTTGGGTCGTAATGGGTATGGTGCGTGGGTATTGGTTGGCCAGCGATTAGGGTGATTGTGGTGAAGTAAGTGGCGGGTGGGTACATGGGTAGTAGGAGGATCATTTTTAAGGTGGGGTTGAGGATTGGGTGGCAAGCGGTTGGAATCGGCAGCGGTCTTTGTGGGGAGTTTTGGGAGATATGTGGTGGTGGAGGTCGCTCTGGGATGGTTTGCGAGGTAGTGGCCCTTTGCTCTGGCATAGGGGTATTCAAACTAATGGATAGGTTGGTCAAATTCCGTAGCCTCTCCATCTCAATTTGCATATCGAATTTGTTGTAGGTTGCGTAATACATTCTTCCCGATCGTGACATTCCTTCCTTCCGAAGGTTGTTTTCGATGTGAATAATTCCCAAACCATTTGGCTCAGACGCCCCCGAGCCAGTCATATCCTCGTTTCGTACCTTGGACCTGGTAAAGTGTGGATGCTCCGACATTGTTGAGTCAAATACGAACCGACCTTTTGGGGAGGATGATAAATTTTCTAAAAAATGCAACAAACGGTGTTAGCATAAAGCACATGATTTGCAGGTATGTAGCAGATATATCGCACATAGCACATTCAAACGTTTCCTAACATGCAGGGGGGACCTCTTTTATGCCGTGGTAGCCTAAAAGTCACATATGCGAGGCCATGATAGATTTGTCCAAATCGTCCAATTATAATGCCTTTGTTGGAAATGGCGACCAAATGACGGTGCACTTTTCCCAATTTCAGCATGTCATGATTGGGTTTGGATTTGTCTTTCATTGTCACGCTACACATAATATCTTTGGTTGTCGTTGGGTTGAAACCCGTCGACAAGTTTGGTGTCTTCCTAATTGTGGCGTCAATGCCAAGATTGACCCACCTAAGGTAAATGCATACGCCTAAATAAAGGGTGGTATAGCTCTATCTTAAGTTTCTAAGATTTGGCTTTTCGACACTGAGTTCCCGAGCGGACAACTCGAGTGAGAAGGCTACGCGACCACCGGTTGGACCGGATTCTCCGCGCAAAATACCAACTCTCTTAAATTTGGGTGTTTGAAAGAAATTTGCAAGTGCGCGAAGCACACCCGCGTGTTGTGTGTGATAGTGTGAATTTTCCAGAGTGGAAGAAATATGAGCGGAATGCCAGTTTAAGGAAAGCAGTAAAACAAATAGCAATTAAAACAGTTAAACCTACAAAATTAAGCGAGCAATTTTAAGGCATTTAAAACAAACAAATAAAGCTAAGCAATGATAAACCTAGGTTTGTTATGGTCAAGAACCTAAAATCCCCAGCGGAGTCGCCATTTCTGTCACGCCCTTTTTCGACCGCGACATTTTTTTCTAAACTAATGGCTCCTGCTCAAATAAAAGTGTTAGAAAATAAATAAAAATGCTAAAAAGTGCTAAAAGAATGCTAAAATGCTTAAAAAGTGCAAAAATGTGCTAAGGTTGCTAGAATGCTAAAAAATGCTAAAGGGTTCATGAGTCGCCACCTAATTAATTTGGTGAATTAGGACACCTAAATGTTTAACTAGTTTAAAGTGAAACATTAACTCCATTTTAATGATGCTAAACTTAATGAGATTAGGTAAGGGTTCTTTATTAATCTAGAGGGAAGGGGTTAGGCACCCTCTAAGATCCGCTAACTTGCGGTTGTCCTGCCAAACCTAGGGTTAATTATTATGTTAGAGAAATGCATGTTTTAGAAAATATTTAAAAGAAAGTATTTAAAACATGCAAGATGTATTTTGACCAAAAGAAAATGTAAGATTTTGTTTCAATAATATAAAGTTAGTTTTGATGGAAAACATGCATTCATAAGGTATTTATATGAATTTATTCGATTGTATAGCATAACATAGAAGTAGTAATGCAAAATCAATTATGACAAAATATGCATTATAAAATAATCATAGCATGCAAAGTGTCTATTTAGTAAGCAAAAATAGTTTTCATATATGAATGATAATGAATTTTGAAAATGGGTTAGGAATTTGATCACAAATAATATCCTAGCTACATGATTGATTATGCAAGTGAAGATTATTGAGTGGTTTATTATAAATGTTAAACAATGTATGGCGTGCCTAAAGTAATTAACTTAAGGGAAGCAAAATTAAATTAATTTCTACTTATGGATTCAAGGTTTAACATTATAAGTGTTAATTAATTAGTATAGCGTTAGACAATTAATTACAATAAATAAACGGGGCGGGGTAGGAAATAAAAGAAGATGACTCGACGGATGACGATGTCTTTTCGCCGGTGGTTTTGAAATTCCGATGCGGATAGAGAAATGCACATAGATGCGGGTATTAATTTGCCACGATGAGTCTCGCCATGAGACTCTTTGTTTTTCTCCGGTGCGTGCCATGTAAAAAGAAGGAATATAAAGATTAGTACAAGCCCAAATTTATTTAACCAAGCAAGTAGATAGAATACTCATATAATCTTTAGATATATGGGATATGACTGCCACATTAGCGAACTGATTTCAGCAAGAGATATGTATGCACTATTGGGCCCAGGGAAATAGCAAACAGTAAAGGCAAACAGGGGGACAACTATGCTGGCCCAAAATGTAGTAATTTATCAAGAGAGGCAAAATACAGAGAAAACAAATGAATAGCGCGACAAGCAGGTATGCGAGCAGGCGATGAAGCGGAAATAAGCCTCAAACGTAACATTTTCATTTTAAAGGAAGACCAAATATAGGATAATATCGATGGGGTAAGTAGCTAGATGATAGGAATATGACAAGACATGTTTAAATATACAAAGTATACCTAAATTGGGCACGTATATCAGTGTATTTAGAACAAAACAAATGCCCTGAATCATGTTTAAGTTCATAACAAGCCAACAATATCAGGCATACTGCAGACAGTACATGGTCTCAAATTCTCTTATATTCCTGATTCTATTTATCACCTTGATATGTCTAATTTAAGAGGAAAGAAGGCAAATGAGGCAAACACTTAACAAAGATCAAGTTATCGTCCCCTAATCTATCTAAGTTAGTGTTATCCCATAGAGTTATTGATAAAAAATGGGTTGCTTTCTAATGACACCAGAGTATTTACATACAGGGGGTTCATACAATATAGAGACTAAAACAGAGATAACCGATATGCTACGGGTCTAATTTTCAATAGATGAGGCTATTATACAAAAGCATTTAAACAACTAATCATTTTTTATCCTTGTTCTATCATGAAGAAAATAACAAACTAGTCTTATGCTCTATGTTCATCTAGACTGAACATCTAAACTTATTTTAAGTTTAAGCTAATAAGATATGCATTTTCCTAATTAATCACACAAATGGCCATAAGAAACTAACAATGACTTAAAAGATGTTACATGATATCAATAAGACATAATCGTCAAGACAGACAGAGTGTACATGTAATCATTTAAAGGAAATCTGGAAACTGGATATGAACCAATACATCAATTAATATAATAAACACCTATCACATAGTGTTGGACATGAACCCAACATAGCATATCCCAATATTAATGACCAATAAGACAAGCAAACAAGCCATTAGACATTAACAAACATTAATGGAAACATTGCATTATCAATATCGTATTCCCTCCAGCAAATAAATACCATAATCATGAATCTGTTTGGGGATTTAACTGAGCATATCTGACTTTAATAGTGAATCATTAATAATGTCTACTTTAATGAAACATGCTTAATACCTCCATATAATGATCTTGAGCAGTCGTAATATGACCATACACATTTAATGACTAATCTAATTGATTCCAACGATAAGTAATGGAAACATAAACATATAATACAGATTATATGAGGCACATTAAACTGAAAATTAAAAGGGAAAGGAATTACCTTCTCCGACGTGGCCGGCGCGTATCAGTCGTCGGTCCACTCGACGGGTTATTGCGATGCGATGGAAAGGGGCAAGGTTTTGTTTGCTGGTTTTGGCTAGAACTAAAAGAAAGGGATTCGAACTTTCGGTTCCTATGATGCTATAGCCTAGGTGATGAGCCCGAACTCCCTCGTATATGCTCTATGTTCGACTCATCTCCCTGTTTCGATGCTATGGGTATGCTGCCTACTGTGCTCTACTGTGGTGGTTCTTGACTGCTGCTAAGGGTCCTCCTTTCTTCGATGCCTTTGCATGTGCCTTATATGGCCTTCGTTGGGTTCTAATGTTGGTAAGTAGACCAAGGTTGATTCTGGGCTTGATATGTGTATGATTCGTATTGATTTGCTACTGATTTGAAGGGATTTGGTTTGGTTATGGTAAGAAATCGTTGGCTGGGTGTGTGTGGGTAAGGAAAGGGTTCGATTCGCGGATTCTCAAAGCGAGAATCACGGCAGGAAGCGCGCGCGATTCAAGCTATACCGCTAGGTTTTGTTCTTGTTCGGTTATGAACGATGGGATGGGCCAAGTGAGGGCGTCGGGTAGGGTAAAGTAAAGGCGCGGGTGTGGGTAAAGGGAAAATAAAGGCTGCTGGTGAGCTGGGCCTGATAAGGGAATGGGGTTTGGGCCACGCGGGTTAGGGAAATAAACGTGGCTTCTGGGCTGAGGGGGAAAATAAAGGGTAAGGCGTGGGCCGGGTTGGGGGTAGAGGGCGACGTGGGCTCGCGGGTTGGGCTGCGTTTGGGCTGGGTAGTTAGGTTAGTATTAAGTGTTAGGTTAGTTAATTAAGTGTTAGTTTTAGGTGCTATTAGTGTTTAATTAAATTAATAAATTGTGATTAGATTATTTAGGTGTTTTATTAGTTTAAGCTATTATTAATAATAAATACGGGTGTGCTAATTAATTAGTTCTTAATGTTTATAATGCGATGTCGTTATTAAGACTTATTAAATAAAATTAGGACTTCTTAATTCTTTTATGAATGCTATTATTAAAACGCGTGTGTTAGATTATTTATGTATTTATTATTTATTATTAGGAATTATGACAAGGCTCTAAGTGTGTAATTTTCTACGTAAGACGCGGTGCCATTATTAAATTGTTTATTTATGTCTGTATTAATGTTTTATTGCTGCATTTTATTATAAAAATCATAAAAATTATTGTTGTATTATTAGTCTAATTTTATAGCTAATGACTGGACGGGAGAGTCAAAATTGGGTGTCAACAATGTTCTTAATGTGTCGATCTCAACAGTGGCTTCTGAAAGTGCATTTAGCCAAGCACGAAATCAAATAGGAGACACACGTCACTCATTGGGTGGAAGCACATTAGAAGTGTTAGTCTGCTTAAGGGATTGGATCAAATCAGAGAGAAGAAATCAAGGATGTGGAGACGTTAATTCTCCGGAAGATGAAGAAATATGCAATATTTTGGAAGGCGGGAGCGGAGGCGGGACTGAAATTAATACTCCAGATTTAGAGGCTATGGAGCATAACCAATTCAATCAACCTATATATTACGAAGAACTTGCAAGAATGATACATAATATGTAAATAAAATTATTATTACTTCATTATGTACTCTTATTAACATTATGAAAGTTCAAAAGTTTACATCTTATCATTAATTTTAATTTTACTATCTATTTAGTTGTTAATCATATTACTTATTTGTTAACGATATCTACTAATCTAATAAATTAATAAAAATATAATTACAATATAAAATTATAAACTATAAAGTATAACTATAACGATTTATAAAGTAAACTATAAAATAAAGATAAAGTATAAAGTTATAAACTATAAACTATAAAGTATAAAGTTATAAACTATAAAGTAGAAAGTTAACTTTAAAGTTTCAATTTTAATATATAAAACTATATTATATATTATATTATTATATTATATATTTAAATTGAATTTAGTTTACATTATAGAAAATAAATACTAGAAATTAAAAAAAAACGGACCGATAGGCCCGATACCCGCACGGACCGACCTGAAATCCGGTAATGAACCGGACCGGTTGGCCCGGTAGTCAGTGAACGACCAGAATCGTTCGAACCGTTAAACGATAAGGGAGCTCTGGTCGGACCAGGTTCGGTCCGTTAGACAGGTATAATTTTAATTCTTTCTCCTTTTTGAAAATCTTCAAAAAGAGAAATGCATCAACAACATCTACTACAAACTACAAAGTAACAAGGAAGGAAGAAAAGCGCACAAATAAAACCTCTTCGATTACACACAAATAAAATCTCTTCGATTAATTTTTGTTGTGTCTTTCTCCTTCCTTTTACTTCTTTTCCTATTTCTCTTCTCTTCTTCTTTCTTTCTTCCTGGCCGATTCAATATTTACCTTTTCTTCTTCTTTCACCGGAACATCATATTTTTTATAATCAACAACTTCACTCTAAGGCTACTTTGTTCCATTTTCAAAATCATAAAACAATATACTAAAATTTCATAAAATCTAATTGCTAACTTTAAAAAAAATGAATTTAACACATGTCATCATCGAAAAAGAAGAGAGAATTTAAGATAGAAAGGAATTTTCAAGCTTTAGTTTCATTGAGAATCCTTTTGACAATTACGAAATTTATTATTTACTATTTTTTTTATTGAAAGGATATAAAACTATTTGATAAATCTTATTATAAAATAGCATATTCACTTACTATTGTTGATATATTTTTTAACCTTAGAAGTTAATAGCTAAGCAACAGAAGCATGCCTACACTAACAATAAAAATATAGGATAGATGAATGAAAAGTAAAAATGCAGAATAGAGGAATGAGAAGCATAAATTATTTTAAAAAATAGAAAATAACTGATATAAAAAACTTTAGTATCTGGGAACACCTGTTTTCGATTCAAGAAAGTTCATGTTAACATTGTAAAGTCCTGCGTCGGTGGGCATACATTTTTATTTTACTTTTAGATTTTATATAGTTATTTTTCTTTTACTTATCAATTCACTATTAATAATAGTCTTATTATCTTTTCTTTGCTCTTGTTATTACCTTACAAGAATTCATAAATAATATGAATTTTAACATGGTATCAAGAGCGCAAGTTAATATTTTTAGCACGATCATGGATCCAACTTCGCGGTGAGTTAATTGAGGGTTCGCATGCAGCACACCCCTGGTATCAGTTAATTTTTTTTTCTATTGGCTTGTTTTGGAAGCTCGTGCTCATTTTGGCTGCTCGTGCTCGTTCTGATCTGAGTTTCGTCTTCTTCACTTCCGCATCTGATTGGTGAGATTTGTCCCTTATTATTTTGTTGCTTGTTATTTGAGATTGTTGCTTGTCATTTACATCACGAAGTAAGTAGGTTATGTCTAAGGATGTTGGTATTTAAGTGGTGAAGCTGTGATCCTCCAATCTTTCATGGGAACCTTCTTACAGAGGTCGGATTTGAGATTTTTTTTCTGTTTTAAATTCATAATGGTTGGAGGTGATGATTCTTTGCAATCTATTGGTGTTCGGTTAAATGAAAAAAATTATTCCTATTGGAGCTATGTAATGGTAAATTTTTTGAAGGAAAAGGGGTTTTGATATTATATGTCTGTAAAAGCCAAATGTCCTAAAGTTGGAGATGAAAAATTTGATGAAGTATTTAAGACTTGGGAGACCAATAATTCAAAGATTATTACTTGGATTAATAACTCTCTGGAACAAAAAATTGGTGTTCAATTGGCTAAATTCAAAACTGCTAAAGAGATTTGAGACTATTTGTCAAGCTTGTTTGTGCAGAATAATTTTGCTGTTAAATATCAGTTAACATCTTAAATTTGTGCACTAGTACAAAATGATTTGGGCATTCAAGATTATTTCTGTGCAATGACCACTTTGTGGGATCAGTTAGCTATGACGGAATCTACTGAATTGCAAGCATGTGATGCTTATATTAAATGTAGAGATGAAGACCGTCTTGTTCAACTATTGATGGGTCTTCGGTCAGAATTTGAGAATTGTCGTTCAGGCTTGTTGCACCGCAAACCCTTACCATCTGTTGAAGATGTGGTAAATGAACTTATGGCTGAAGAAACATGTTTGAAGATTCTAAAAGGGGTACATAAGGCTTCTACTTCTGTATTGGCAACTCATTCATCTGCACCGGTCCTTGCAGCCCCTACACATCAGTATAGAACATCTGTCATGGGTAATTATAATTATTGCAAGAAATCAGTACACTGGAAGAATCAATGTCCTGAGCTGCGAAAAACGTTGGGTTCTAAACCTCTATATTCGGGACAAGGCCAAAAGTCTTCTCAACAGAAGCCATATTCTGGGGGTAAATTCCAGAACTCGTATCCACTGACTCAGGCTGCCTTTGTGCCATCTCTTGATCACTCAGCTTTATGAGCCTCTATGGGTCACAGTACTGATTCTGTAGTTGACCGATTTCAGAAGTTCTTCACCTTCCAATAGTTTCAAAAGAATTCTCAATCTTATGCTCTTTCTACTCCTTCCGCGTCATCACCATCTATTGGTTCAGGTATCATTTCGTCTTCTTGGATCTTGGACTCTGGAGCTGGAAATCATATGTCTCATGATCCTTGTCTTTGTATCTATGTCTTCTGACCCTCCTTCCACTTCTTTTGTAACTGCTGATGGCACACCTATGCCATTGACAGGCATTGACATCATTCATACATCTACTATATCATTACATGATGTTTATTGCATTCCAAAATTACATATGAATCTTGCTTCTGCTGGTCAAATATGTGACTCTGGATGCTTTATTGAACTTTTTCCTAATTCTTATTATGTGCAGGATCTAAAATTCAAGAGAATGATTGGGATCGGGCGTAGAAATGAGAGAGGTCTCTATATTTTGGATGAGCTGCATCTTCCTACTCATGCATCATCTATGCCTGTTAATTTATCTTCTTTTCATTTAACACTTTCCTCTTCAAAGTTTTATTTGTGGTACTCTAGACTTGGTCATGTATCGCACTCTGCCTGCGTTTTATGTAATCGTGTTCTTGGTGATTTACAATACAATGATATATCATCAGAAATGATGTAAACTTGGAAAATTTTCTACTTTGCCTTTTAATCTTAGTATTTCTACTTCTTCTGTACCATTTGATCTAGTTCAATCAGATGTTTGAGGGCCAGCACCTATCCCTACTAAGGGAGACTCCAGATATTATGTTTCATTTATTGATGATTATACTCGTTATTGTTGGGTTTATTTGTTGAAAAACGCTCGATTTTGTTCACACTTATGTCGAGTTTCAAGCCTATGTGAAAACTCAACATTCTCGCCATTATTAAATGTTTTCTGACCGATTTGGAGGTGAATACACTAGTGGGGATCTTTCGGTATTTTCAAAGTGATGGTACAATACATCGCCTTCTTCATCGATACACCACAACAAAATGGGGTAGCCAAGAGAAAACATAGACATATTATTGAGACCGCTAGATCTATGCTTTTGTCCGCTAGAGTACCAAGTGAATTTTTAGGAGAAGTTGTTCTTACATCAGTTTATCTTATTAATAGGATTCCTACATCTCATAATTCTGAAATTTCTCCGTATGCTAGACTATTTTGTCATACCCCACTATATTTCCATTGAAAGTTTTTGGTTCTACATGTTTTGTTCTACGTCCACATGTAGAGCGTACTAAGTTATCTTCTCGTGTCGCCATTTGTGTTTTTCTTGAATATGGGGTTGGGCAGAAAGGTTATCGTTGTCATGATTCAGTCTCTGGAAAATTATACGTGTCTCGTAATGTTTCCTTTATTGAGCATGTTCCTTTCTTTTCCATCCCACTTACTTCACATGACATGCCAAAATCTGACCTTATTGATATTGATTTTCCATCTGATTTTACATCTATATCATTTGTTCCTTCTCAGTCTTCTAGAAGGCCCCGTGACATTGATACTCAACCCCCTCCTACGCCTATTTCATAACCTCTTGTGGTTGCAGATCCAGATCTATCTCGCTATCCTAAACGCACTCCGCGATCTACTCAGGTATTCGATTTTGATTATTCTTGCTATGCTCCATCATTCGCTTCCTTTCTAATTTCTATTAATTCTCTCTGTGAGCCTACCTCCTACTCTGAGGCAGCTCATGATCCTCTTTGGCAAGAGGCTATGAATGAGGAACTGACTGATTTGAGCAAAACTGATACTTGGGATTTGATTTCTCTACCGACTGGTAAGAATACTATTGGTTCTCGATGGGTGTACAAGATTAAGACCAAGTCTGATGGTTATATTGAGCGATATAAAGCTCGTTTGGTTGCAAAGGATTTTGCTCAAGAATATGGTATAGATTATGAAGAGACTTTTGCACCTGTTGCAAAGATGACATCTGTCCGGGTTCTTATTGCAGTAGCCTCTGTTCGTCATTGACATATTTCACAAATGGATGTTAAAAATGTCTTTTTGAATGGGGACCTTCAAGAAGAAGTCTACATGGTCCCTCCACCTGGTGTTTCACATTGTTCAGGACAGGTGTGCAGGGTTAAGAAAGCTTTGTATGGTCTCAAACAAGCTCCGAGAGCTTGGTTCGACAAGTTCTCCACTGTAGTATGATCTCTTGGGTTTATTTGCAGCTTTCATGATTCAGCGTTATTTGTTAAGTCATCCCCTGCAGGTTGTATTTTGCTTTTGTTGTACGTTGATGACATGATCATTATAGGTGATGATATTGATGGTATTGCAAACTTAAAATCTACTTATTTACCCAGTTCATATCTTTGTTTCGTGTGTTCCTGGGAGGAATTCAGTTGTTTCGCTCCTTTCCCTGCGGTCAAGTTGAGTCCGACCACAACTACTGAATTGATTATCTTCATGCATAAGGATACTAGAATTAGATGGTTAACTGTTTGATCAGATCCCTAGTTGGAACCCATCCCCCCCTTCATTCATTACTAAGCCAAGGTCCCAGGTCAGTCTCTGGTAGACAGTTTCTATGGGGCACCCTTGAAAAGACTAAAGAAACGGGGGAATGACTACCTGTAATAAATTACAGGCTAATACGAGCCTACCAGAAGAAGCAAGGTCGTATGTTGTCTCGATGCTTTGAGATGAAAGATTTAGGTCATCTACGTTACTTTTTAGGCATTGAAGTAGCGTATTCTGAGAAGGGATATCTTTTTTCTCAGTCTAAGTACACTGCAGATATTCTTGAGCGGGCTCGTCTCACAAATACTCGTATAGTTGACTCTGCTCTTGAAGTTAATGCTCGATATACACCTACTGACGGAAATCCTCTTCCTGATACTACTTTATATCGTTCAGTTGTGGGGAGTCTGGTGTATCTTACCATCACTCGCCCTGATATTGCATATGTTGTTCACATTGTCAGTCAGTTCGTTTGCTCTTCTACATCTGTACATTGGGCTGCAGTATGTGTATTCTTCGCTATCTTCGAGGAACGATTTATCAGAGTCTCTTGTTTCCATCGACCTCATCATTGGAGCTTCGTGCATTTTCTGATGCAGATTGGGCTAGTAACCCTACTGATCGAAAATCCACTACTGGTTATTGTGTATTTTTAGGAGATTCACTCATTTCATGGAAAAGTAAGAAACAAAATGTTGTTTCTCGCTCTTCAACTGAGGCAGAGTATCGTGCTATGGCTTCTACTACGTGTGAGATTGTATGGTTACGTTGGTTATTGGCTGATATGAGTGTCTCTATTTCCTCACCGATACCGATGTACTGCGATAATAAGAGTTCTATTCAGATTCCACACAACACAGTCTTTCATGAACGTACCAAGCAGAGATTGATTGTCATATTATTCGATATCATCTTCAACAAGACACTCTATCCTTTCCATTTGTCTCATCTTCGATGCAACTTGCAGATTTCTTTATAAAGGCACATACATTACAACGTCACCAGTTTTTTCTTGGCAAACTCTCGATGTTTCTCTCTACACCATCGTGAGTTTAAGAGGGGATGTTAACATTGTAAAGTCCCACATCGGTGGGCATAAGTTTTTGTTTTACTTTTAGACTCTATATAAAGGGATGTAGTTGCTTTTCTTTTACTTACCAATTCACTATCAATAATAGTCTTATTCTCTTTTCTTTACTCTTGTTATTGTCTTACAAGAATTCATAAATAATATGAATTCCAACCGTTCATCCCAATCGTGAAATCATAATGACTCGCCAAAAACAATAGTATTATAAAATCACCAAAACAATAAAATAGGGAAATATTAAAAGAATAAAATAGAGAAATATTGCATCCCCATATAAATTCATTACTCATTTATTTTTAATCTGCAAAAAAATTACAGCCATGTTAAAGTAAAGAAAAAACATTCTAGATTTTAAAAAACAATAACAACAGAAAGTCAAAAGAGAATATTAAGACCGATCTTGTTATATGAGGCAGAATATTATCCATTCAAGAACGCTCACGTTCAGAAGAAGAGTGTTGCGGAGATGAGAATGCTCAGATGGATGTAAAGGCATACTAGGATATGATGAGGAACGAAGTTATACGAGACAGGGTGAAAGTAGCTCTCGTGGTAGACAAGATGAGAGTGATAGTTCGGACATGTGAAGAGAAGGTGTGAGGACAAGTCGGTAAGGAGGTGTGAGAGGATGACTATATAGCAGGAGTTAAGGTAGAGGAAAGCCGAAGAAGAACTGGGGGAGGTGTTAGACAATAAAATGGCGTAACTTTTGCTAACTGAGGACATGATTCTACATAGGAAGGTGTGGAGGTCGGAGATAGAGTTAGTAGGTAACTAAGTGTTCTCCTTATTAAAAGGTTTAGTTAGTATGGCAGTAGTTTACTTTCTTCGATGTTGTATTAATGTTTGTTGCATCATTTGTTTTTTATCTTGGGTATTTTATTTGTCGTATTTCTCTTGATATCATACTTCAAATTTTGTTCTTTTCTTTTAAGGCGATAGTCCATTGGAAACAACTCTCTATCCCACAAAGGTACGTAGGAATAAAGTTTACGTGCATCCTCCACTTTTTTAGACCCCACTTGTGGGACTCCACTGAATATGTCGTTGTTCTTATTGTTACCTCTAATTAAAATTTGCATATTTCTATTAACTTTTTGAGATTTGGTCATTCAGCCCTTCATAAGTACAGATCTTAAAATGAAGTTAATTACTTGTTGATTATGTAAATTGGCACTAACTGCGTGCCCATTTTTACCTACGTTATCAGTTAGCAGCCAAGTTGTTCGAAATATTATGGAACTGCAATAATTTTAGAAAGTTGAACAGTTCAAATAACTAACTCAAAAATTAAGAAAGTTGGAAGGCAAAGTGCTAATTGAACAGTTCAAATAGAAAACTGTTACTCCTAATAGTCAAGTTTGAAACAATGTGAGTTTACATGACAACAATGGGCTGTACCTTCAGCTATTTGAGAAACCTATAACCATGAACTGTAAACATGTACAACACAATCCATACTCATAATTAAAATATATCTGTGTAAATATTTAGTGATATATAATAATGGTAAATTGAGATTTCTCTTGTAATTAGGACTAGAATTCTTATTGTATTTTAAGAGATGTATATTGTACACTATATATATTGAGATTAATTATTACAAAACTTTTCATAGTAAAAATTAAGTCAACTATTTTTAATAACAACGGCAGATAATTTGGAACCGAGGAATTGACATATTAGAATCTTCAAGAGATTGATACTCTTCCAAATTTTAAGTAAGTCAAATTACAGTCAAGATATTCATTTTATGGTCCATTATTGATGCATCCCGCGGAGTAATTTAATAAGGGGTAATTGCGACATGCATAAGTTTGTATTTCACACACATATACATATATTACAAAGATTTATAATTCACGACTCACGCAGACTTTAATTTCTCGACTTTTTTGAAATGTTTGATAAATTAAACATGTGAGTTATAATTGCGGTTACGAAAGCTACAACAACTTGGTTACAAATCTGAAAATAAGAACAAAAAGAGCTATTACAAAGAGTCGGGTGTTAGCACCTTGACCACCATTTTTTTTTTTTGTGTGCATAATCTACTAATTAAATGGATTAACAAAATCCTCGTAAAAGTAAATGTATCTCTTTGAAGGATTAACCCACGTATTGCATTAAAGGCCAGTTAAAAATTGAGAATGCAGAAAAATACAACAAGGCAATACATTTTCTATCGGCACAAGATTGCACACAAAATTATGACATTGATGACTATAGGAAATATTGTAGATATTGAATCTACTCTTTGGTTCTTGTGCAAACTTATGCAGAATTATGACATTCTTGACTATATAAAATAGTACTTTCTTTCTATTCATATAATATTTTTTTGAGTACACATAAAATTTAAGAATAACAGAAATATTTTTAAATTTTATGGTCTAAAATAAATTAAAAATATTTACGTGATTATAAATTATTTCGTTAAGCGTAAAAGATACTGTTTAAAGTTAAGTTATTAGAAGGAGCGTTATCTAATATAAAGTTATTAGAAGAAGCGTTATCTAACATAATAATTGCAAACTGAAAATACGTTTTTGCATACACCATTTATAATCTACTTCTACCCAGTGTGCATTGATGCACCCGACTTTCTAGCCTCGTATTCATCCCACCTAGCTTTGTGAATGTTTTGTACATGTCTCAATAAACTTTCCGTCCCACCCTGACCTTTTTCTATTTTAAATTTATAAGTAGTTTCACAAATTTGACATCTAACTACATCATTTTATACGTCCCTATAAAAAAAAGCCCATACATCTAATTTTACTTTTTGTTGAGGAGAGTCTCGTCTCATACTAGGGGGAATAGGAGGCGGTGCAGTTTGAGGTGCACTAGTGGGTGTGTCATCTAAATCTAATGGTACTTCAAGAAATAATTCAGTATCAATGAAATCGTCGAGTCTATGAGGATCTGGAGGAATATGATGACTAGAAGAAGTACCATTGCCCTTGTTACCCCTACTAGTAGAAGTACTCTTGCTCTTGTTACCTTCCATTATAATTATGCAAATAAAATAATTAAAGATAGTGAAATTTAACTAAGTGCGCTAAATAAAATGAAGAAACAATAATAATTTAATGAAGGAACGAATGTACCAAACGTTGACGTGTAATCGAGATGTTGAAAATTGAAACTTTGCTCGATTGATGATCCTCAAGCTAGTTGCTAACTTCACTCCCAAATGAATAAATAAAATTGAATACTTAGTAGACAATGTAGAGAGAATGAGAGATAGATTGAGATATTATTAGAGAGATTGTAGGAAGATTGTGAGAAAGAATGAAGAGAAAATGATGATATTTATAGTTGAAAAAAATGGGTTAAAGTATAAATATAATAACTTAAGGGTTAAAAATAAATATTAAGGGGGAGGGTTGGGGTAGGGGGAGTGGTATTTGGCCGTTGCACAACGATCAAATTGGACAAAGCCGTTGTGCAACAGCTAGTAGGGGTCGGAGGGGGCGGGGAAGGGTCGGGGTTAGGGCTGGGGCGGGGTGAGTCGGGTCGGATGCCGCGACCAGATCAAGACCGATACCGAGCACCGACATGTCAAGCTGGTCGGGCGGGCGTGGTCGGATCGCAGATATTCGCCCGTGCCACTTATTGGAGAGTAACTATACAATTAAGGTAATAGTACAAGTCTAATTATACTACAAGATATATTCTTAATATACACATATTCTACGGTAATAAAAGGTGAGAGAACGACTAATTTAGTTAACATTTCTTCCTAATGGAAAGGATTCTCTGTCTTCATACCATTATTTTAGAAGTTCTTATTTTTCTTTTATTTTTAGTACTATACTAATTAAATTTATAAAAAACAATTAGTTTATACATAACGCTATGCGCAGTCAACTAGTTAGCCCAAACCCCAAAGTATAACCTAATGACCTAGTATTTGTTTTCTCATCTCATCTTTTGCTCTTCCATCTTCTTTTCACTATAAGACTATGAAATCACCAACCAAACAAGACCTTAGTGACGAAAATCAAGAAATCATAATCTTAGACCCAGATGATGAACAAGAAAAAAGACCAAAGCTTATTGTTCATCAAATTCTTCAAGAAAAGGTAAATATTCAATCTTTTTCACTTAATAACAAAAACCCTTTAAAGTTTAGCCAAATTTCTAGAAAATTGCCTCCTATGGTTAGAAAGAGAAAATCGGGAAAATTTGTTACTGAAATTAAAGACCCATTTACCAAGAAAAGAATTTGGCTGGGTACTTTTAATACTGCTGAAGAAGCTTCTCATGTTTATCAATCTAAGAAACTCGAGTTTGAGGAAAAGTTGAAAATGGTTGAAAATGCAAAAGTGGAAAAGGTTATTTCTGCAAATTCTGAAATTTTATTGGATACTTTTGATACTACTGAAGAAGAAGCTTCTCATGTTTATCAATCTAAGAAACTTGAGTTTGAGGAAAAATTGAAAATGGTTAAAAATGCAAAAGTGAAAAAGGTTATTTCTGCAAAATCTGAAGTTGGGTGTTCTTCTAGAAATTCACAATTAATGGTTAATTCTCAGACCTTAGATTCATCAAATGAGTTAGTTGAGTCATTGGAAAAGGCTAGAAATGCAAAGGTGAAAGAGGTTATATCTACTAATTCTTTAAGTTTTGATCATTTTTCTGGAAAATTGCCTCCTATGGTACGAAAAAGAAAATGGGGTAAATTTGGTACTGAAATTAAAGACCCATTTACCAAGAAAAGAATTTGGCTGGGTACTTTTAGTACTGCTGAAGAAGCTTCTCAAGTTTATCAATCTAAGAAATTTGAATTTGAGGAAAAGTTGAAAATGGTTAAAAGTGCAACAGCGGAAATGGTTGTTTCTGCAAATTCTGAACTTGGCCCTTCTTCTACTAGCGATCCGTCATTAGTGATTGATTCTCAGAACACTGGTTCATCAAATGAGTTTGATGAGCCATTGAAGAGGGTTAGAAATGCAAACGTGGAAAGGACTATTTCTGCAAAATCTGAAATTGGGTGTTGTTCTAGTGATCCACCATTAATGGTTGATTCTCAGACCTCGTGTTCAACAAATGTGGTTGAAGAAAAAAATGAGCTAGAAAGTGAAGAACACTGGATGGGTCAATGGGTGCAAATTTCAGAGGATAAAGAGGTTAAATTTTCAATGAAATTGGGGGTTCCAATTGTTGATAATTATGGGTATTTGTTAGGTGAATTTAGTAAATTGGATGATCTTAGTATTTCTGTTTGACAGTTTCAATGATATTGTTGTTCGCTAATTGGAAATTAACGTTTGATTGTTGAAGTTATTTGGATTTGACTATCTGTTCGTAATTATGTTTTGAGTTTCGGCGTATCATATAATCTTCATCACTCTCCTTTTTTCCTTAATTATTTTCGCATCTGGACTCTATAAATTGAGGTCTTTGGTTCGTACAAGCCAGGTTTTCTTCTGATGGATGCACAAAAAATGATGCTTGAATAGCTTCCTTTTTGAATTTTTTATTACGTTGCCGCTCCCCCTCTGTCTATTTCTTCATCGAGTTCCTCAACCTCTAATACTTTGAGTTCCTCAACCTCTAATACTCTGAAGGAATCTAATTGTTTTGAGTTTGAGTTCACAAGCTGATAAACAACCCTATCAGCCTTGCCGCCGCCATCACCCTTCACCCCAGATCTGCTCCACTTCCGCAATGAAGCTCTGAGCTTTGGTGAAACCTCGTAGCCAACAATCACCACATCGATTCATCGCCGCCGCCACCACATTACCGTCGGAGCTCAGAGCTCCGGTGAACAATTTGTTTTGCTCTGTTTATCGAGGACATGAAGGAGAAGGGGTATTTAGTGACTTTCGTAGTTCGATGACTAAGACTCAGATAGACTTTTTGCTCATTGGAAAGCTTAACAACAGTCTTTGTAAAGACTGCAAAGTTATTCCGAGAGAGTATCTTACAACCCGACATAAGCTATTGGTGATAGATTTGGAAATCAAGATGGAGAAGAAGATGAGTGTTGTTGATGATAGGTTAAGAATCAAATGGGGGAGTTTGACCATGGCTAGTCCAAATGAAATGGGGGGGGGGGGGAGGTTGATGACCAAGTGGGCTTGAGGGAGTAGTGGGGATGCGATCAATATGTGGGATAAGACGACCAGTTGCATTCGGGAGGTAGCTAGAGAAGTTCTAGGGTCTTGCGAGGTAGCCGTGGTGGGCACCGAAGAGACTGGTGGTGGAATGATAAAATTCAAGAGAATGTGAAAGCGAAAAAAGTGGCATATGCAAAATTGGTAAAAAGTAAGGATGATGTAGAGAAGTGGACGAATAAGGAATTATATAAGATGACGAGGAAAGAGGCAAAGCTACAGCCAATGTGAGGGAGAGGAGGGCCCGAGACTTGAATCACGTGAAGTGCATCAAGGACGAGGACGACAAAGTACTGGTAAAGGAAGCGCATATTAAGCGGAGGTGACAGTCTTACTTCCATAAACTCTTGAACGAAAAAGAAGATAAAGACATTGTGCTGAGAGATCTGGAGCAATCTGGTAGGTACAATTTTTTTTTTTGTATTGTGGAAGCATTAATGTTGAGAAGGTTCACGGTGTTGTTCGCAGGATGTGCAGGGGATGAGCGATCGGGCCTGATGAGATCCCCGTTGAATTTTGGAAGAGCGCGGATAGGGCATGTTTGGAGTGGCTGACATAGTTGTTTAACGTCATTTTTAAGATGTCGAGAATGCCCGAAGAATGGAGGTGAAATACAATGATTTCTTTGTACAAGAACAAATGTGATATCCAGAGTTGCAACAACTATATGGTATCAAGCTGCTAAGTCACAGTATGAAAGTTTGGGAAAGAGTCGTGGGGATGAGGGTGAGAAGAGGCGCGTCTATCT
Organism: Przewalskia tangutica; assembly: GCA_029844215.1. NCBI lineage: Eukaryota > Viridiplantae > Streptophyta > Magnoliopsida > Solanales > Solanaceae > Przewalskia > Przewalskia tangutica. The sequence continues at coordinate 123,736,806 of CM056723.1, forward strand.
TCGAGAACCAGTTTGGATTCATGCTGGGGTGTTCGACTACAGAAGTCATTCATCTTATTAGGAGGTTGGTGGAACAGTATCGGGAGAGGAAGAGAGATTTACATATGGTTTTCATTGACCTCGAGAAGGCATATGACAAAGTCCCTAGGGAGGTTCTATGGAGATGTTTGGAGGTTAGAGGCGTACATGTGGCGTACACTAGGGCAATCAATGATATGTATGATGGAGCCAAGACCAGGGTACAGACAGTAGGAGGAGACTCGGAGCACTTCCCAGTGATGATGGGGAAGCACCAGAGATCAACTCTTAGCCCATTCCTATTTGCCTTGGTGATGGATGAACTGACGCGATAAATTCAAGGGGAGGTGTCATGGTGTATGTTATTCACAGATGACATAGTCCTGATTGATAAGACTCGCATCAAAGTGAACGCTAAGCTGGATGTTTGGAGACCGACTCTGGAGTTAAAAGGGTTCAGGCTGAGTATCAGGACCGTGTCCAATTGCTCACGCAAATGTACGTATCGTTCACAAGTAATATAGTTTGTAAGACCGAGTTTATCGTCCACAGAGACTGATTTCTAATTACCAAACATCTATTCTAGATTATCTATTTGACAAACGATATTTGATTTGGATTTTTATCTAATTACTAGAATAATTGCGAGAAGTAATCTAAATTATTGAGGTTAATCAGTTATGAAGGAATTAGGGCTTCCAAAATCTTCGACTATCCACTCTATTCAATCCTTAATGCAACTAGAATGACTTATTCTTCTACGTTAAGATATCGGTTAACTAGACTGTCTTATATTCTGGTTAGGATATATAATTGCTCAACCCCAGTGCAGAACCCTTCTATATTTTTATGATAGGATTTACCACATAGGAGGATTAAGAACAGTAACCTATAATGCTACACAAGTATCAGGGTACTTTCTTCTGCGATTTTAACTTATGTCTATTCAATTACAACATATCCAAATCTCTCCTCTCGGTTCTTGATTTGAAATCATATAGGTTATGATAATTAGTGATCAATTAACTATCAAACATTCATACCAATTATTGAATAAATCTTAATCAAGTGAAGAAGAAATAAAACTAATGCATTAAGTCATGAGATAGAGTTTCAAGCGATTAAAAAAGAAAACTCTAATAAAGTGTTTAGCTCCTAGCCATAAACATGCTAAGAACTAATACAATTTCAAACATAAACTGAATTAAAAAGAAAGAAAGAAAGAAAAGTACTGCGAACTAAAGTCTCCAATTGTAGCTTCCAATACTTGCCCTGTGATGTGTTGTGTGTTAGAATGACCAACTCCCCTCACTAGACTAATCCCTAGGGCTTAAGTATATTGCAATTTTCGTGTCATATGGACCCTTCTGCCCTTGGCCAAATTCACTTCGGATCTGAAATTTCCCGCATTGGCACCGCGGTGCTGAAAGTCCTGCGGGTTCTTTGATCTTCTGGCACCCCGGTCCTGTTGCTGGGCATCGCGGTGCTGCTTGCCATCGTCCGAATCTCCAATTTTTAACTTTTTTCTGCCTCGGGACCCTCCTTTTATGCCCACTTTTCGCTCCTTTTCGCCAATTTGCCTTTTTGAACCTCTGTGGCTCAAAAGAAAGGAAAACGACCCTAACACTACACTTATTTAAACTCAAATGGAAAAAATACTAACTAAAAATGACTCAAAAAGCGTATACAAAATACGCCTAACAAATACCCCAAAACTTAACCTTTACTCGCCCTCGAGCAAATATCAAAACAAAATCAAAGAAACAGAAAGAACAATGACTCAAAAGACTCTAATCAAGCAGCTGCACAAGGTTACTTAGAAAAACATGAATGTCAGTTGGGATAATATGCTGGAACATATATAGCATGAATATATCAATCTAGAATTTCAAGCCAGATATTTCGCAAATTCATTTCAATCACACTCAATGGGAATATGAACATTAACCTATGCATGTCAACTTCTTTTAGTTCTATGAGCCTGTTTACTTGTTATTCTCCACTAATCATAGACATACGTACTAGAGATCTTCAGGACTTTTCAGGGTTGTAATGTAGGCTTAGGCAGAGGTAGGTAAAAGTTGACATTTAAACTCAAATTACGTACCATAAACATTTTTCTCATTCAACCATTTTGTCATTCTTTTTGGTATTCTTTTCAGTTCATACCTATTTTTTTTTTGAGAGCATGAAACAAATTCACATAGGCACCCCCAAACTTATGCTTTTATATTTTTTTATTGGGGTGCATCCATTTTGTTTCCACTCTCTTTTGGTATTTCTTTTTCACTCTTTTTCACTCTTTTTCATCCCTATTTTCACTTACTGCTTATATCACACAAGGAAATCATGGGGTGTCAAAGAAACAACTTATTTTAGGCTTAAGAGGGCTGACTAGGGATACAATTTATTGCAAGGTAGGTAATGAATGGTAAGAAGGGCTAACAAAGAAATGTCTGAATCATCTCCCTAACATGTATATCTTAACTATTTCGCCTCAAATAACACGCAAGCAGACTTCATAGATATTTTTCACAATTGACAACACATAGACTAAACACAAATATCTCAAATAATTAGATTCATGAATTTTTGGCATATCTAACTTAAGCACACAAATTTTAGCTTCTAATTCCATTACATTATCCCACTTAATTCACTAGGCGTTTCAAGCAGCTACAACATGCAAGATCATAAAAAACAATGGACTTATATTGACACAAAAACTCAATCAAAATGACTCAAAAACAGACATAGAGAAAATAAAAATAAACCCCCCAAACTTAAACGACATATTATCCCAAATGTGTAACGACTCAAAAATAATAAAGGGACGACTTACAGACATACAACGGCTCAAAATGGTGGGGATGACGACATATACTGCATTGAGACGATATCTGTGGGAAGGGAGTTGGTGATTTAGGGCTTTTTATTTCTGAAATCGCGCTTCGGCACCGCGGTCCTGCAGAATGGCATCGCGGTGCCTAAAGTATTGTGACCTTTCTGAACATTCGGCACCACGATCCTGCAAAATGGCACCGCGGTGCCAACCAGATTTCGTGTTTTCCACCATTTTCTTCGTGCTTAGTCTCTGATTCCTTCACCTGTCATCATAACACAATAAAAATACCAAAAGTGGGACTGTTCTATTCAAACTAATTGCATAATTTAAACATTGGGTTGTCTCCCAAGTAGCGCTGTCTTTAACGTCTTTTAGCCGGACGCAGGTTCCTTATCAAATCATTAGGGTAAATCAACCCTACAACCTATCCACTTAAAATCATGTTCCTCTTCCTCACTCTATTTTTCTTTTTCACATCATTGAGTTCAGTAAGATTTACCTGTTTGTCAGCTTTCATGTCATCAACTTTTGTTGTAGCTTTCAAACTAGCCTGTGGGTTCACAATTGTAGGAATGATCTCCCTAGTTTTGGTTTGTACTTGTTGAACTGCTGTGTCAGTTGTGCTTACTGCGAAGCACTTGTTGCTGGCCTGTGATTCAATGGTAGATTTGAACACTTTGAATACCATCTCTTCTTCTTGAACCCTGAGTCTCAACTCTCCCTTCTCCACATCAATTAGGGCTCTACCAGTATCTAGGAATGGTCTCCCCAAAATGATGGGTATTTCATCATTTTCCTCCATGTCAAGAATGGGGAAGTCTGCTGGGAAGAAGAACTTTCCCACCTTGACAAACACATCTTCTATTATGCCTCTGGGGTGCACTACTTGCCTACCACCACCGCAGATTAACTGTGGTTGGTTTTGCTTCCCCCAAACCCAATCTCTTGAACACAGACAGAGGCATGAGATTGATACTAGCCCCTAAATCACAAAGTGCCTTATTGCATGTTACTCTGCCAATAGTGCAGGGCAGGGTGAAACTTCCTGGATCTTTCAACTTAGGAGGCAATTTCTTTTGTAAGATGGCGTTGCACTCCTCTGTCAGCGATATTGTCTCATAATCCGACAACCTTATCTTTTTCCCAAGTATCTCCTTCATGAATTTAAAGTATGCGGGCATTTGTTCTAACGCCTCAATGAAGGAGATATTGATGTGAAGCTTCTTAAATACCTCCAAGAATTTGGAGAACTGCTTGTCTATGACCTTCTTTTGGAGCCTCTGCTGGTAAGAGATTCTATCAGTATTCCTCGCGGTGCTTGTGGAGCTTTCAATCAGTAGTGGTCTCGACCACTTCATTTCTTTCTCAATCGCTTTCACCTCTTTCTCATGAACCATCGCGGGTTGGGAGTAACTCGCTCTAATCGCTTCACTCCTTAACAACACCGCTCGACATCGCTTCGATTGATCTCTGTATTGCTTGGGAGAGTACCCTTCGTCCTGTTGGTTACCATCTTCGCCAGTTGTCCAACTGCGTTCCGTGTTCCCTGGAGGACTGGTTTCGCATATGAACCGATTCTGCGACCGTGAGGGTAAGCAATGCAACCTCGCCTTATCGAGCTTCTCCAGGTAGGTGCTCTAAAGCCGGGAAGGTAGCCGATTTTGTCTTCGATTCTCGTAATTACCTTGATATGGTTGCCGCTGGCACAGCCGTTCCTCCACGAAAAGTTAGGGTGATTTCTCCATCCTGGATTGTATGTGTTGGAATTATAAGGCCGCTGAAAGTTCTCAACTGCCTGAACCTGCTCCATTGGCACATTATTAGGTACCACCGCTGTGCATCTGTCAAAGGAGTGCGGTCCACCACAAATCTCACAATTTACCGACATTTGTACTGCATTCACAGACATAGTGTTCTGCTGCAGTTGCTTCGTCAGAAGGGCCACCTGTGCATTCAGGGCAGTGATGGCATCTAATTCATGTATGCCCATAGTCTTCCTGCTACTCGCAGACCTGTCATATGTCCCTTGATGATTATTGGCAGCCATGTCCTCTAGCAACTCATATGCCTCATTGACACTCTTCCTCATGAACGCTCCCCCTGCTGCAACATCAATTATGGTACGAGTAGTACCACTCAACCCATTATAAAAAAATGTGGGCCAACATCCACTTCTCTACGCCATGATGGGGGCATTTTCTCTGTAAATCCTTAAATCGCTCTCATGCATCATACATCGACTCTCCATCTACCTGATAGAAATTGTTCAACTCTCCCCTTAACTTTGCTGCCTTTGAAGGAGGGAAGAACTTTGCGAGAAATTTTTGGGCTAAATCCTGCCAGGTGGTAACGGAGTTGGCAGGTAGTGAGTTTAACCAGCTCTTGGCTCTGTCCCTAAGTGAGAACGGGAAGAGCCTCAATCTAATGGCGGCGTCAGTAACGCCATTGTACTTGAAGGTGGCACACAACTCCATAAAATTGACAATGTGCATGTGGGGGTCTTCAGACGGCAATCCCCCAAACTGTACTGTGTTCTGGACCATGCTCAGGATGGCTGGCTTGATCTCAAAGATGTTTGCCCCTATTCTTTGGAGCTTGATGACGTGCGGCACCGAATCGCGGCGTAACATAATCTACCAAGCTTCTTTCCGGAATACGGATCTGCTCGCATTTTCGTGACCTCATTGTTCGCCCCATTCTGATTTAGTTGGTTTTCCATGGTCACTGAATCAGTCCTTTGTTTCGCCTGTTCTGCTTGCAAGATTTCTCAATCTAAGGGTTAAAAGGAACAAGTGTGTCTGTTCATCTTCTTCTTCGCATGTCACATACACTAAATCCCTGAAATAGACCAAAATCAACAAACAAATCAAGGCAACAGGGTTCTAACAGTAAAAATAAAAATAAAAATAAAGCCAAAGTAGAAATAAAAATAGGTGGTTCGATATTAGAAGTACGTCAGTCCCCGGCAACGGCGCCAAAAACTTGTCAGGACCGTGTCCAATTGCTCACGCAAGTGTACGTATCGTTCACAAGTAATATAGTCTGTAAAACCGAGTTTATCGTCCACAGAGACTGGTTTCTAATTACCGAACATCTATTCTAGATTATCTATTTGGCAAACGATATTTGATTTGGGTTTTATCAAACTACTAGAATAATTGCGAGAAGTAATCTAAATTATTGGGGTTAATCAATTATGAAGGAATTAGGGCTTCCAAAATCCTCGACTATCCACTCTATTCAATCCTTAATGCAACTAGAATGACTTCTTCTTCTACGTTAAGATATCGGTTCTTATATTTCGATTAGGATATATAATCGCTCAACCCCAGTGCAAAACCCTTCTATATTTCTATGATAGGATTTATCACATAGGAGGATTAAGAACAATAACCTATAATGCTACACAAGTATCGGGGTACTTTCGTCCGCGATTTTAACCTATGTCTATTCAATTACAGCATATTCAAATCTCTCCTCTCGATTCTTGATTCGAAATCATATATGTTATGATAATTAGTGATCAATTAACTATCAAACATTCATACCAATTATTGAATAAATCTTAATCAAGTGAAGAAGAAATAAAACTAATGCATTAAGTCATGAGATAGAGTTTCAAGCGATTAAAAAAGAAAGCCCTAATAAAGTGTTTAGCTCCTAGCCATAAACATGCTAAGAACTAATACAATTCCAAGCATAAACTGAATTAAAAAGAAAGAAAGAAAGAAAAGTACTGCGAACTAAAGTCTCCAATTGTAGCTTTCAAACCTTGCCCTGTGATTTGTTGTGTATTAGAATGACCAACTCCCCTCACTAGACTAATCCCTAGGGCTTAAGTATATTGCAATTTTCGTGTCCTATGGACCCTTGTGCCCTTGGCCAAATTCACTTCGGATCTGAAATTCTCCGCATTGGCACCGCGGTCCTGCAGAGTGGCACCGGAGTGCCGAAAGTCCTGCGGGTTCTTTGATCTTCTGGCACCGCGTCCTGCTACTGGGCACCGGGTGCTGTTTTGCCTTCGTCCGAATCTCCAATTTTCAACATTTTCCTGCCTCAGGACCCTCCTTTTATGCCCACTTTTCGCACCTTTTCGTCATTTTGTCTTTTTGAACCGCTGTGATGATGCGCGATATATGCACACACTTTTAAACGCAAGTGCACGTTATCGTATCAAGTAGTATAGTCTTAGATAAGACCGAATATCGTCCTCTAGGATTAGGGTCCAAGTATCAGTTATCTATTTTCTAGTATCTATTTGGTGAATTAATGTTTGATTGTTTGGTTTGTAACTAAGAGTTATGAAATCTAATTAATTATAAAGATTTAATTCAGATGTGATGAGAATAGAGCTTCTATGTATCATCACTATCCGCTTATGCTACTTACTAATGCATTACTTATGGTGTTCTTCTTTTCGAGAAAGCAGTTTACTTAAATCGCTTTATACTCCCGCTAGTGGTTATATAAACACTCAACCCCAGATTGTTCCTTACCTAACTTTCACGATAAGTGGTAACGCTATAGGAGGATTAAGCACAAAAACCTAGTTGACCGTCACGCAAAATGCGCAAAATTAGGGTTGTTAAGCCTCTCATCAACGCTACAAATCTAATTGAGGTATTTTCATCCCCAATTCAAGACCGTCTACCCAACTTACAGCATATTCACAATCCCCCCTTTTCAGAATCTGATTAGAAATCATATAGTGATAACTAGTTGTCAATTAGCTACCAAGAATTCAACTCAATTATTGGATAGATCTCTCAATAAGAATAATCACCACAAGCATGCATTAATTTATAACATAAGGTTCAAGAAATTCAACATAGAAAGCCCTATACGAGAATTAGTTCCTAGCCATGAATATGACAAGAACTAATTCAAAGTTCATCATGCAAAAACTGAATTAAAGAAAAGAAAAAGGAAAGAAATTACTAATGTTTAGGTCTCCAATCTCCTAGCAAGATAATCTTGAGTTGTGCAAGAAAGGGAACTCTTGAAAACTGCCTAGGGTTCTCCTTTTATAGGTTTAAAATGTCTCCCTTCTTTTCCCTGCAGGCCTGGCCCAAAAATCCGTCAAAAGACCTAATTTTTCGCGTCGCCGCTACTGCGCAATGGCGCACACGGAGTTCTGCAATCCTTCGGTGTTTTGGCGCGCGCCCGATATCTGCTGCGAAAGCCGCGCGTCAGAATCTGTAGCTCCTCGGATGTTTAGCGCCGCGCCCCGCATACGCTGTTCGGTAGCCGCGGCGCCGAGTCTTCGTCTCGGAATAGTGGCGCCGCGTTCGATTTAGCGCCGCGCTCGTTCTTCGCACCTTCTTCAATGATAGGCGCCGCGCTCGCTTCGATCGCAGGAGGCGGCGCTGGTCTGGGTTTTCGCCTTGTTCGCCACTTTCTCTGTTTTCAGCTCTGGCATCTCCTCTTTTGCCCTCTTTTTGCTCCTTTTCCGCCATTTGGCCACTTTAACCACTTTGACTCAAAAGAAAGAAAATCTATCCTAATACGACACTTATATGTGCAAAATGGGACAAAAGACTAACTAAAACAGACTCAAAAGGTGTATATAAAATACACCGATCAAATACCCCCAAACTTAACCTTTGCTCGCCCTCGAGCAAAGATAAAAAGAAAGAAATAAAATGACAGACTCAATAAATAAGAAAATAAACAACGAAAATAAACAGACTCCCTGCCATTGATCACTTTTGCTGCATGAATGTTAACTAGAAAAAACATGAAGGTTAGCAGAATAATATGCAGGAACATATAGCATGGAATTTCAACACATTGAGCTAGATATTTCGCAAACTCATACTTATCATGCTTAAATGGAAGTCAATATACTCAAGTATGCATATAAATTCAAAAATTCCTATGGCATGTTTACTTGCTATTCTCCACTAATTCTGGACATACATAAAAGAGATCTTCAGGACTTTAAGGGTTGTAATGTAGGCTTAGGTAGGGGTTGGTAAAGATAGGCATTTAGGCTCATTTTTCTGTACCATAAGCTCTTTGGCTTTTCAATTTTTCCCTTTTTCTTTTGTTGATTCTTTCCTTCACTTCAATTCTATCCTTCCCCTCTTTTGTTTTGGGAGAGTGAATTATACAATAATGACAAGCACCCCCAAACTTAGGCTTTTGCCTATTTTTTATTACTTTTGTATTGGGGTGCAACAGACTTTATTCACTCTTTTTGTTTCCTTTTTAACACAATGTACTCCACTGTTTCATATTTTCACTTATGGCACAATTTGTGGGAAAGTAGGGTGTCAAAGAAAAAATTTCAATTTTTTTTTTTAGGCTCAATGGGGCTAACTAGTGATATTTTTAAAGTACGGGATAGAAAAGAATGGTAAGAATTGGCTATCAAAGAAATGCCTGAGTCATCTCCCTAACATGCATATCCTAACTATTTCGCCTCAAATAGCAAGCAGTCATAACACATAAGCATTTATCATTCAGCATGCATAACTCAAGCAAGAGACTCCAAATAGACATATTTTGTGAGTTTTTGGCATATCTAACCTAAGTGTTTAGATAGTTGCTTCCATTCCTTTACATTATTCCACCTTATTTCACTAGGTGTTTCTAGCAACTACAGCATACATGATCTTTGACAGGCAATTATGACTCAAAAGAAAAAATTTTGGTGACTCAAAATAAACATGAAACAAATAAAAGAAAAAAAAAATAGAACATACATTGACACACAAATAAAACTAAAACACAAAAACACACCCCCAAACTTAAATCACACATTGTCCCCAATGTGTGCAAGACTCAAGGACAATAAAAGAAAATAGGATACTTACAGATTTTGGCTGAAATGGTGGTGGTGGCGGTGGATAATGCATCGACCATTGGTTGAACAAGGCACTCAGCTCGTCGATTTGTTGCCTTGTTTCTTGCTGTCCTTGTACTAATGTTTGCAAGGTCTGCATCATCTCCCTCTGATGTTGGTACAATTGTCCCCTTGTGGGCTCAAGGTTCTCGCTTGTGGTTGGCCGCGGCCGGGTCTCGCCATATCGAGCCCCTATTTCGTGCTCATCTTCATCCATGGTTGCTCGCTGCTGCCGCCGCGGTGCTCTCCGTCTGCCGTCACGGGTCAGTTCGGGAACGAGTGCACTATCCCATGTGACACCGGCTGGTTTCTTTCCGAGTATCTGTGGGTAGTTGTGGGACCACACTTATGTGGCATAGATTGGTAATAAGTGAACCGTGTCCCAATCCACCTGTTGTCACCAACCTGCTTATTTCTTCGATGCTCTGCACTATCTCTTTTCCCACATCAATTGTCAGCCCCCTCATAATTCCATAAATCAACTTAATTCTGTCTTCTGGCACTCTGGTGAAGTGCGTAGATGGAATCATGCGGGCGCTGATGAAGTATAGCCAAGCCTTGGTCGCTTGTTGAATCGCACCGCCGCTCTAGCTCCATTTCTTCCAATCTCAAAAGCCCGGGGTAGCTTATCGTATCAGACCGCGATTTGCATTCCGCTGATGTTGGTGCTCCTAGCCCATGTTCTAAAATGGTTTCAATCACTACTCTCTTCAACATCCACTGTTTTTAGAGTCGCATTTATTGCTTCCGCCGTCACAGCCATATAATTTCCCCTTACAAAGCACCCCCTTTCTGTCCTCTCCGAAAAGTTTGCATAAAATTCTCTCACCATTGTTGTATTCACTGGTGTTATCTTTTCCGGATTGACAAATCTCTTCCACCCCCTTAATTCTATCATAGCCCGGATGGGCTCATAAATGTCCTCCTCCCCATACGATCCCCTTTGGTAATCCATTCCCCTTTCTGGAATTACGGGCCTAGTATCAAGTCTTTTGTATCTTTGGTAGGCCTGGTAACTCACAAACCTATTTTCGTCAGACGGGTCAAAGTGGATGTGGAGCCTCTTCTTTTCCTGGTGGCCATGGTTTTAAACTAGTTTCTGGAGCTTTAAGTTTAGTGGCACAGATGATTCCTACAATCTACAACTAGCAGCGAAAACAACACCCCCAAACTTCAACAATGCCCATAACCTCCTTTTCTACTCTTTTCTCCAACTTCACAACCAACTTTTCAGTACCCAAAAACTTGATGCGCGATATATGCACACACTTTTAAACGCAAGTGCACGTTATCGTATCAAGTAGTATAGTCTTAGATAAGACCGAATATCGTCCTCTAGGATTAGGGTCCAAGTATCAGTTATCTATTTTCTAGTATCTATTTGGTGAATTAATGATTGATTGTTTGGTTTGTAACTAAGAGTTATGAAATCTAATTAATTATAAAGATTTAATTCAGATGTGATGAGAATAGGGCTTCTATGTATCCTCACTATCCGCTTATGCTACTTACTAATGCATTACTTATGGTGTTCTTCTTTTGGAGAAAGCAGGTTTACGAAATCGTTTTATACTCCCGTTAGGGTTATATAAACACTCAACCCCAGATTGTTCCTTACCTAACTTTCACGATAAGGTAACGCTATAGGAGGATTAAGCACAAAACCTAGTTGACCGTCACGCACAATGCGCAAAATTAGGGTTGTTAAGCCTCTCATCAACGCTTACAAATCTAATTGAGGTATTTTCATCCCCAATTCAAGACCGTTTACCCAACTTACAAAGATATTCACAATCCCCTTTTCGTAACTCGATTAGAAATCATATAGTGATAACTAGTTGTCAATTAGCTACCAAGAATTCAACTCAATTATCGATAGATCTCTCAATAAGAATAATCACCACAAGCATGCATTAATTTATAACATAAGGTTCAAGAAATTCAACATAGAAAGCCCTATAAGAGAATTAGTTCCTAGCCATGAATATGACAAGAACTAATTCAAAGTTCATCATGCAAAAACTGAATTAAAGAAAAGAAAAAGGAAAGAAATTACTAATGTTTAGGTCTCCAATCTCCTAGCAAGATAATCTTTAGTTGTGCAAGAAAGGGAACTCTTGAAAACTGCCTAGGGTTCTCCTTTTATAGGTTTAAAATGTCTCCCTTCTTTTCCTCGCAGTTCGCCCAAAAATCCACAAAGACCTAATTTTTCCTCGTCGGCGCCTCGAGACGGGCGCCGCGACGCGGAAGTTCTCGCAATCCTTCGTGTTTTGGCGCCATGCCCGATATTCGCTGTTCGGCGCCGCGCCAGAATCTGTAGCTCTGATGTTTAGCGCCGCCCGTGCATTCGCTGCGAGCGCGCGCTGCCAGTCTTCGTTCTCGGACAGTGGCGCGCGTTCGATGAAGCGCCGCGGCTCGATCTTCGCACCTTCTTCGAATGATAGCGCCGCGCCCGATTTCGACCGGCAGGAGGCCGCGGCGCTCTGGCTTTCGCCTTGTTCGCCACTTTCTCTTTTCACTCGCATCTCTCTTTGCCCTCTTTTTGCTCCTTTTCCGCCATTTGGCCACTTTAACCACTTTGACTCAAAAGAAAGAAAATCTATCCTAATACGACACTTATATGTGCAAAATGGGACAAAAGACTAACTAAAACAGACTCAAAAGGTGTATATAAAATACACCGATCATGTGACTCAAAAGAAAGGAAAACGACCATAACACTACACTTATTTAAACTCAAATGAAAAAAATACTAACATAAAATGACTCAAAAAACGTATACAAAATACACTTAACACTGAGTATGACCAAGACAGAATACTTGGAGTGCAAGTTCAGTAACGGGAGCGATCTTGAGACATGCGTGGATGTGAGGCTTGGTACTCAGGTCATTTCAAAAAAAAAGCTTCAAGTATATCAGATCTATTATCTAAGGGAATTGAGAGATTGATGATGATGTCACACATCGTATTGGACAGGGTGGATGAAATTGAGGCTCGCATATGGAGTCTTGTGCGATAAAAAGGTGCCACAAAAACTTAAAGGCAAGTTGTTTAGGGTGATGGTTAGACCGACTATGTTGTATGGGGCGGAATGTTGGCCGGTCAAGACTTCGCACACCCAAAAGATTAAAGTTGCGGAGATGAGGATGCTAAGATGGATGTGTGGGCATACAAGGAGGGATATAATTAGAAATGATGATATCCGGGACAGATTGAGAGTGGCCTCGGTGGAGGATAAGATGCGAGAAGCGAGGTTGAGATGGTTCGTGCACGTGTAGAGGAGAGACACAAATGTCCCAGTGCGGAGGTGTGAGAGGTTGACTATGAACGGGTACATGAGGGGTAGATGTAGGCCAAAGAAGTATTGTGGAGAGGTGATTAGACGAGATATGACGCAGGTGCAACTCACTAAGGACATGACCTTAGATAGGGGGTTATGAAAGACACATATTAGGGTAAAAGGGTAGTAGTTAGTCCAACGTAGTACTACCTACGCTTACAAACTGATAGTTGTAGTGTTATTATTGTAGACCCGCTTAACCTATCATACTAGTAGACACATTATTGCTTTATAGTCCCCTGTCGTTTGATGTATGTTGCTATGTGTATTCTGTTTGTCTTATTTGCATGCATTAGTTATTGCTTCTTTTAAGAATCCCTATCATGACTTAGTCGCTTTGTTTGTTTTACTTTGCTTGTGTTTTGTCTTGAGCCGACGGTCTCTCGGAAACAATCGCTCTATCTATAATGGTAGAGGTAATGTCTACGTACACTCTACCGTCTCCAGACTTCATGTTGTGAAATTTCACTGAGTATGTTAGTATAAATACAGCTCAATAAGTCTCATTGAAGCTATTTTAGGTAATTAGGTCTATTTGTAAATATGGTAGTGGGAATTGCAAGTCAATCCATAAATTGCTTGTCAATGAATAAAAGTGTTTATGAGAGTGAGGAAAATTGAAAATAGTTAATTTTATCTTATTGATGGTTTATTATAATTATGATTGCAGCAATGAAAATTTGTTCAATCGATATTTGAGTTCTTGCCTCTTCCTTTTGTAGATTATGTTATTATCATGGTCTTCGTTTTGATGAAATTTAGTAATACACGAAGTTAACACATGCATTATATTCTCGATTACATTCTACCAAACGACCTCTAAAAAGATATACAAAATAATAGAAATTACATCTTAAAAAGTTACACCAAACTCTAAAAATAAAATTAAAAATAGCATAAACTATAAACATTAAACCTGTAAATATGATATATATATATCCGTTAATCTAACAAACAGAGTTAGGCGATATTTTGCATAGACTAAATGTTAACTTTTGAAAAGCTTAAAGAACCAAAACTGATTAATGCATATTTCAAGAACTATTTTAAATTTACCCTCAAACTTTAGGGATCATTTTTCATTTAAGGGATCATGGACAAAGCTAACGCATACCCCGCAAATTTTTAGTTTACTTAAAAGGTTAACACATATTTTGATCATAAATTATATATGTACTAATTTTAATAGATAAAATTAAAAATAAATAATTACGCATTACTATTCCTGCATTTTAATCTCCATGTTACTAATTCTTATATTATAATTTTTATATTATTAATCCATATATAGCTTGTTCATAAACCAAACACCACCTTAGCTTAAGTCCTAATCCACTTAAAACCCTCAAGTCTTCTATCTGAATTGGTGGTCAACTTCCCATCGTGTTTCGTAAGCTGGTTGGTTCACATGTTATGCTTTCCTATCTATTTTAAAAGAATATATAAAATGAAAAAAAGGGAGTAATAAAAACACAAAAGTACAAGAGAAAGAACACTCCTTTTCTTTTCAAAAGAAAAAGGCAAAAACATAAGGAATTAGCAGCATGAAAGATCTTCTTGGAGAAAAATGGTTAGATAGTTGTGGGACTCTTTAATCCTTAACTACTAGTGCATATGTCTTCGTTTCGTGCAGTCATTAATTTTTTTAAATATAAATAATTATTGTTATAAATTTTATAATAAAATATTTGAAAGAATATAAGAAGTAATTTCTTGATTATTCTTATTAATGAAATGTATATATATACAAGTTATAAGGAAGATACTCTTCCTATTCTACTCAGAAATCTCTATTCTATTTGAAGACTAACTTTATAATTATGGTAATATTACACTCCTAATTAAGGTACAAACCTAAGTATAATATTTACTAAATACACAAGGAAGGGAGAAGGGCCCCACACGGTACATGAGCCACACAGCTGGACCCATTGTTTAACACACCCTCAGCCATAGCAGCATTTGCCTTCAGACGAGATCGCCTCTAAAATCTTCAAAAGGATCGAGGAAGACCCTTTGTAAAGATTTCTGCAATTTTATTGCTCGAAGGAACATGACAGACGCCAGATTTATCCTTTTGCTACCTTTTCTAACAAAGTGAATATCCATCTCTATGTGTTTAGTACTGGTGTCGAATCGATTACCGTAAAGGTAGATGACACTTATATTATCACAATACACCATGTAGCTTTCAACGGGACAACGAAGCTCTAAAAGAAGATTTCAGAACAACACGATTCGAGACCACATTAGCTACCCTCGATACTCTACCGCACTTGAACGTGAAAGCGTAGATTGACGCCGCGCACTACGCGACCAAGTTGTTACCCAAAAATACAATATCCGCACGCACCGCCTGCGTGTCGTGACAACCACCCCAATCAAGATATGTATGGAGACCAACGTGACGCCGACGGCGATACAAATACAAACCATACTCGTTGTTCCCGAATGTACCTAAGAATGCGCTTTGAGTGCATCCATATGCTCAACTCGATCACGTAAACAAACATACACGTTGTACGCATATATAATGTCCGGTCGCGTGAACGCCGATATCGGGCGGCGCCCGCAAGACTACGATACCGGTCGATCCTCATACGGAGAGCCAATCGCAGACTCCAACTCGGGTTTAGTATCAACCGAGAGTAAGTGGACTTACGCGATGACATCCGAACCCTCTGAATGATCTCTCACGCATACTTTCTCGTGATAAGAACAATCCACTGCATGACGAGTTACAACAATCCCCAAAAGTAACTCGAATGGCCTGTCATTCACGACAAACTCGTAATCGAGCATTGTCATAATAGACTTGCGCAAAGTATCAGAAGATGCAGTCAAGATAATATCATCAACATATAACAGAATATAAGCCATGGAAGATCCTCGACGATATACGAATAATGAATTATCGACTGGCCAGTGAGAAAAACTCATAGTCGAAACAAAATCAGCAAACCTCTTATACCAAGCTCGTGGAGACTGCTTAAGCCTACACAAGGACTTCTTCAATAGACAGACATGATTAGGATATCTAGTATCCCTAAATCTCAAAAGGCTGATGCATATACACTGTCTCCTGAAGATCACCATGTAGGAAAGCATTCTTCACATCTAGCTGATGAATGAGTCATGATTTCGAAAGAGCCAAGATGAGCACAGTACGAATGGTAGCCGACTTGACCACTGGGCTAAATTTCTCACCACAATCTACACCAACCTGCTGAGTCTTACCATCACCTACAAGTCTAGCCTTATGCCTTGCAAATGAACCATCAGAATTTTCTTTATGAACAAAAATCCACATAAACCGAATAATATTAACATCAGATGGACGGGGTACCAACTCCCACGTCTTATTATCAATAAGAGCATTATATTCTTCGGTCATGACAATTTTCCAATTAGGGTCATTTAAAGTAGACACAGAATTACGGGGTAATGGAGATTTAAGAACATTTGAATTTAAATTGAAATGTCTTTTTAGTTTAAAAACACTCATTTAACTACGAGTGACTGGACCATGACTCTGGGTTGGATTGGGTGAATTTTGGAAATTTTCGGAAATATCTGGAAGTACCATCGAAGGCGTCACGCCAGAAGTACTGCAGGGCTCGCAGGAGTTTTGGCGTCGCGACGCTGAGGGCGGATTTTGGGGAACCTGCGTATTTTCTGGCAAACATGAAAAATGTCGGAGAACATATGGGGAGATAGCATCAACCAAAAAATCATAGGAACTAGACACGGATTTTTCTACTTTAGAGAAGGGAAATTGAGATTCATCAAAGAAAACATGACGACTAATGATAATTCGTTTAGAGGACAAATCAAAACATTTATAACCACGGTGATTTGACGAAAAACCCAAAAATACACAAGGAGTAGAACGTGCCTGAAGTTTGTTGATTGTAGTGGATGAAAACAGTGGATAACATAAGCATCTGAAGACCCTAAGATGAGTGTATGACGGAGTCTTATTGTATAACACTTTTAGAGGAGATGAATATGTCAAGCCTTTAGAGGGAAGAATATTTAGGAGATCGGTAGCCATTTGTAGTGCAAGATGCCAAAAGAATGGAGGAACGGAAGAATGAACCAATAAAGTGCGGACAATATTTTTAATGATACGAATTTTTCGCTCAGCTTTCCCATTTTGTGAAGACGTATGAGGACAAGAAAAACGAAAATTTATCCATTTTGAGCACAAAACTTAAATTCTCCATTATCATATTCTTTGTCATTATCACATTGAATGTTTTTTATTTTCCGTTCGAATTGCGTTCTTATGAAGACTCTAAATTTTATGAAGATGAAAAAAACGTGAGATTTTTTCACAATTGGAAACGTCCATAAATATTTAGTATAATCATCTAAGAATAGAACATAATAACGATGACCCATAGAAATGAGAACCGGAGATGTCCATAAATCACTATGAATAATTTCAAATGACATAGAAGTATTCGAATTTGAAGCTACAAATGACAATTTAATAATCTTTCCCAAAACACGTGATTGACAAATTGGAGTACTACGCGTACCCTTACAAAAAATAAATTTATGTCTATCTAAAGAAGATAAACTAGACTACCTCGGATGACCTATACGAGCATGTCACAAGGAAGGAGCAAGAGCTGCAAAGGTGGATGACATAGCTTGACGCGAGACGCATGAACTTGATGTGATTGGATATACGTCCCCCCCACTGTTACACCTCATGAGATGACTCCCCGTCTTGAAATCCTTTACAGAAAATCCAAATTGATCAAAATTAATGAAACTCAGTTATCAGTTGTGAATTTAGGACAAATACTAAATTTTTAATTAATTTTGGGGCATGAAGGGTATTTTTCAGCACAAGTGGTGGATGAGGAGGGGACAAGGTTTTATGACCATAACCCTTAATTGGAATAGAATTGTCATTACCAACAGTTATGCCACGATTAGTGCTCAAATTGGAATAAGATGAGAGAGTGCCTTCATCGGATGTCATGTGGGTAGTGGCGTCGATGTCCATGTACCAGGATGTCTGAGTATGTCCCACTGCATGGTGAGCCTGATGGGGGCGAGACTCAAGTATACTAGATCACTGAGACCGCCATACATCGTCCAACTGCGAGTCCGGATCGGGAGGCTGGCCGAGGCGAGTATCTCCGGCGGATACCGAGCCGCGCGCCAGAAGTGAGCCGCGCGCTGTAAGATTATGCCACGCATCGTGAGGCGCCGGGACCCATCGCCACCGCCCGCGGGCTCGGGCTCCACGATCGCTGTTGCCGTCGCTGTTGTCGCCGGCGATTCTTGCCATTATTCTTCTTATTCTCGCCTTTTTACCACCTCATATTGTGACTTTGGGTCACGTGGCCGGATTGAAAGGAGAAAATTAGGCGCCACCATACCGACATGACTACTCCCAATCGCTGCTTTCTTAACCAAGCCAGTTTCTTCCAATGTAAGCATGGAACGAGCCTGATAGAACTCTGGCAAGGTGCTACTTTGTCGAATAATTGAAGCAACACCATTATAGGCCTCTGACAGGCGTGCAACCATCTGAAGAACCAGACGACTGTTAGAAACAGGAGAACCCACGTTGCGAAGTTGATCCGCCAAGTCCTTGAGGCGTTGGCAATAAGAAGAGACGTTGGGAAAATTTTCCATAGCCACTTGCGAAAATTCCTGCTCAAGAATAACAATTCTAATGATCATCTTGAAATATGTCACGCAAACGGTTCCACGCCGTCATAGCTGTAGAGTTGGGTTCCATAATCGTCTGTAAGAGATCCAAGGAGATAGTGACATAAATCCATTGAAGAACCTTGGAATCAAGCATGTCCCATAATTCTGAGTCTGCTTCTTGAGTGGGCACATTAGATGTAGACGCCTTATCACCCTCCTTTGAATGAGTGATCGGTGTATTTTATATACACCTTTTGAGTCAGTTTAATTAGTCTTTTGTCCCGTTCTGCACATATAAGTGTCGTATTAGGATAGTTTTCCTTTCTTTTGAGTCAAAGTGGTTAAAATGGCCAAATGGCGGAAAATGAGCTAAAAGAGGGCAAAAGAGGAGATGCCAGTCGAAAACAGAAAATGGCGAACGAGGTGAAATCAAACCATGGCGCGGCCTCGCAGCCAGTAGGTCGCGCGCCCACTATTCGTAGAGGTCGCAGAACTCCCAGTACGCGCGCCTCGCATGCCAGATATCGGCCGCGCCAAAACACCCGACGGATTAGAACTCCGGCCGCGCCATTGCTCGCAGTGGCGCGCCGACGAGGAAAAATTAGGTTTTTGGACGAAATTCGCCAGCTCAAGGAAAAGAGGAGGCGGTTTCGGCTATATAAAGGAGAACCCTAGGCGCTTTTAAGGGTTCCCTTCTGCACAACACAAGACTTTTGCTGAGATGGATACCATTAGTTTAGTAATTTCTTTTCCTTTTCTTTACTTTATTTTAGTTTTTGATGATGGACTTTGAATTAGTTCTTGTCATATTTATGGCTAGGAACTAATTCTCTTATAGGTTTTTCATGTTGAATTGCTAGAAACTTATGTTATAAATTAATGCACGCTATGGTTATTTTTCTTATCATGAGATCTATCCAATAATTGAGTTGAATTCTTCGTAATTAATTGACAACTAATTATCACTATATGATTTCTAATCGATTCAAAGGGGATTGTGAATATGCTGTAAGTTGGGTAGACATTCTGGATTGGGGATGAAAATACCTCAATTATTTATGTAGCGTTGATGAGAGGCTTAACAACCCTAATTTTGCGCATTGTGCGTGACGGTCAACTAGGTTTTTGTTCTTAATCCTCCTATAGAGTTATCCTTATCATCGAAAGGTAGGTAAGGTGCGATACTGGGGTTGAGTGTTTATATAACCCTAACGGGAGTATAAAACGATTTCGTAAACCTGCTTTCACCAAAAGAAGAACACCATAAGTTAATGCATTAGTAAGTAGCATAAGCGGATAGTAAGGATACATGGAAGTCCTATTCTCATCATCACTGAAGTAAATCTTTACAGTTAAAATAGCTTTTATAATTCTTAGTTATAAACAACACATTCAATTATCAATTTACCAAATAGATACCAAAAAATAGATAGTTGGTAATTGAACCCTAATCCTTGAGGACGATATTCGGTCTTATCAAGACTATACTACTTGTCACGATAACGCACTTGCGCTTAAAGCAGCGATCTTACCGCGCATCAAGTTTTTAGCGCCGTTGCCGGGGATTAGGCATAGTTCAATATCAAATTTGTCTATTTTTAATTTCTAATTTGGTTTTTATTTTTTTATTTTTTATTTTTACGTTTTTCTTTTTGCAAATTCGAGGTGACGTGATTTGATTTGTCATTCGCTTGTGATCTATTTCGTAAGTCGCTTTATGCGGAGAAGAGGAGCGTACACTCTTGTTCCCTTCAATCCAAAATTGAGAAAACATGCAAATGTAACAGAAAGAATCACGGATTGCAACTTGTTAGAGATGAACGGCTCGTAACAACAACGGATGGGAGAAGGGTTGTGAGAGAATCAACCCCATCCAGAATACCTAGGCAAGCGCCAATAGACGTGGAAGAGAGTCCAAGTCCACCGAAAGAAGTTTGGGAGACTATGTACGCCAAGGGTAAATGGAGCACGACACGCATTAGGCTCCCGCACAGAGCTAACAACTTCGAGATAAACCGCAATTCGAGTACGGTACAACACATAGTAATTCGAGGATCGCCACTGAGGATCACATATGCACATAGCTAATTTCGAGCTATGTGCAACGCTCGATATAACGCGCATCGATGATGCGTCAGATTGAGGCTCTTTCCTTCTCACTTAGGATGTGAGCAAAAGTATGGTTGAATTCCTCCACCGATTCGATTTTTACATGGCAAGAAATTACGTAAATTCCTAGCCAAGTTCTTTCCCCGTAAAGCAAAGAAAATCGAGAGGAGTTGAACAACTTTTACCAAGCGGATGGAGAGTCCTTATATGAAGCTTGGGAAAGGTTCAAAGATCTACAGAAAGTACCCACACCATCGCATTGAGTCAGGAACTTGGTCCACATCTTCTACAACTGACCGAGCAAGACAACCGTAACCATCATATGCAGAAGAAAGTGGAGCATTCATGAGGAAAACAGCCCACGACGCCATGAGTTATTAGAATATATGACCACTAATAACCATGTCACGGAGAGAGGTCGACAAACGGGAGAAGAATAAATGGAGTCCACGAAATAGATGCTATTCACGCTCAATGCCCAGTGGCCCTTCTAGCTAAACAATGCAAGAACATACAAATGTCGCTGAATGCGATGCATGCCTAAAAGTCGCGAGATACGTGGCCCACATACATTTGATAGGTGTCCTTCAATGGATCCCAACAATATACCAATGGAGCAGCAGAGTGTCGTGCCATAGGTAATTATCGAGGCAACAGAACAACCCCTACTCTAACACTTATAATCCGTGATGGAGGAATCACCCAAATTTCTCATGGAAAGGAGACTGCGGGCGCAGAACCGCATCGCGGCGCAGACCGCATCGCGGCGCAGAATCCGCACCACGGGCGCAGAATCCAGATCGTGGGCGCAGACCAGATCGGGCCAAGATTAGAACCGCAGAGCTGTAATCAAGAACCCTTCATTCAAGCCCCACACCTCAACAGCTCAACGACCTGCTCAAAGAAAAGTCGATGAGCTAAAGCAATGGATAAAGACTTGCCAACGCCCGACGCAGCTCATGACGTGTTTAGATCCTCGCTCGTAAACTTGAGACACAGTGGGTCACTAGCAAACAGTAAACAAAGAGCCACGTGGAAATTGCCAAGCAATACAGAGGTAAATCCGGAGCAAAGGTCAAAGCAGGTTGAGAAGTTGGAAGACAATTGAGCAAACATACCTCACCAAGAGTCGAGAAGAAAGCAGAGTTAGAAAAAGAGAGGTGATTGAGCCTAGCCCAACAAAGAGAGAAAACTCCGCAGAAGGAGTATACAGAGAAGATCCCTTTCCCCTGCAGACTACAAAGAAAAGACGGTTGATAAACAATTCTCCAAATTTTTGGAGACATTCGTAAAGTCGATATCAACATACATTTCATGTAAGCATTAGAGCGATGCCCTCCTATTTCAAGTTTATGAAGGATATTTGGGGGAAGAAGAAGTCGCAGACATTTAAATAGTAGCACCGATGTAAGAACGTAGTGCTATCTCGCGTAAAAGTTGTCACCAAAGCTAAAAGATCCAGAGCTTTACACTACCTTGCACAATGCGGTGGTAACTTGCAAATGTAACTTTATGTGATTTAGGGCAAGTATAAATCTAACGCCCCTATCGCATTTAAAAGATCGAGTCATGAAGCCAAACCAACCACGAAGCTCGCAACTAGCCGACAGATGCTGGTTCATCCAAGAGGCAAGATCGAGGACGTGATCGTGAAAGTAGGAAAATTCTTCTTTCCCGCATCTTCTCATTCTTGATATGGAAGAAGACGCGAAATCCCTATCATATCGGGAGGCCACTCCTAGCAACGGGAGAGCTTTGATTGATGCTGAAAGAGGAAAATTAACACTAAGGGCGAGTCTCAAGAAATGATGTTTAAAGTTTTTAAACATGTCATCGAGCCACCAACAATGAGTGGGTGCTTTGCAATCAAGACCATCAAACCCCATGCGAGCCAATACAAGTCAACCAAAGAGCGATGAGCCCAAGAAAGCATGGTTTGTGAAATGCCACTAAAGGAGGTAAGTATTCCCGAACTCCCCATCGACAATGCTAAGAAAAAGAAAAAGAAACGCCAAATGTGGAGGAATGGATAGTTGGGGCTTAATCCACCCCAGGGTTATTAAAGCTAAGGAACTTGCGTCCGGCTAAAAGACGTTAAAGATAGCGCTACTTGGGAGGCAACCCAACGTTTTCAATTATGTTATTTTACTTTCTGTCTTTAGTTTATTTTATTTTGTCTAAGAAACGCCTCACGGCCTTGGGTCTTGTGTTTGTCTTTGTGATTGATGTGCACAGGAAATAAATCAAGAAAAGCCGTAATTTCCGTAAAGCGTAGCCATACGCTGCAGAGCAGGCGGCGCTAAAAGAATCGAACAGACGCTGAAGCGAGCGTCGCGCGCTGCGAGCAGGCCGCGCGAGAATTCCGCAAAGTTGCCGAAGTTTAGCCATGCGCGCTGCGAGCAGGTCGTGGCGCAGAAAGTCCCGGCGAGCGCAGAGCTCAGCCGCGCCCGTATGTGGGCTGCGGCACAAGCCGGGAATCAACTTAAAACGCCTAATCAGATTTTTCCCAAATCCAATTTCAAAACCTAACCCTTCCTCTCCAAAACCCACGAAATTCCACAAATTTGCCCACAAATCCTCCACAAATTACACCCAACCACAACCAAAACTCTTAAATTCCTAAACCCCTTAGCCATCTCAACCCACAACGCTCCATTCCATAGCCTCAAACCCCCATTAGAAACCAGAACAACTTGAAGCTTCTCATAAAAAGGTACTCTTTTCTGTTTCAATCCTTTATCAAGTCACGGAGGTAGTAGTTTGAAGGAGTATTGTAGTTGAAGTAATTGCATCAAAAGTTGATTGTGAAGTTTGGAGAAAAGAGTAGAAACAAGGAGCGTGGATATCGTAGAAAAGTCAAGTTTGGGGGTGTGTTCACGCTAGTTGTTGATTGTGTAGGAAACATTTGTGCCACTAAATTGAAAGCTCTAAACTATTTTAAACCATGGCCACCAGAAGAGAAGAGGCTCCACATCCACCCCAACCCCATATTACGATAATACTAGGTTTGTGAGCTACGGCCTTCCAAAGATACAAAAGCTCGATAATGCACTCATAATACCGAGCGGAACGGACTACCGCAGGAGTCGTATGATGAGGAAGATGTTTATGAGCCCATTCGGCTATGATTGAGTTAAGGGTGGAGGAGATTCAGAATCCGAGAAGATAGCACCAAAGTGAACACAACAACGTGCGTGAATTTTATGCCAACTTTCCGAGAAGGTGGAAAGGGATGCTTTGTTAGGAGCTTATGTGCGTGATGCCAGAGAATGTAAATTCACAATCAAGACGGTTGATGTTGAAGAAAGAAGTGATTGGAATCACTTTAGAACACGGTCTAAGACCGACCACATCGACTGGAATGCCGTTGCAAACACCGTGAGCTACCATGGGGCTGTTTTTGATATTGAAAGAAATGGATCAAGAGCACTGAACAGGTGCCAATTCAACAAAGTGGTCAAAGGTTGGCTATATTTCGTCAGCGCCCGCATAATTCCATCCACGCACTTCACCAGAGTGCCAGAGGATAGGATTAAACTGATATATGGAATTATGAGGGGAATGACGATTGATGTGGGAAAAGAAATAGTGCAGAGCATTGAAGAAATCAGCAGGTTGGTGACAACAGGTGGATTGGGACACAGTTCACTTATTACCAGTCTCTGCCACATGAGTGCGGTCCCAAGACTACCCACTAACACTCATGAGAGAAACCAACTGCCGGTGTCCTGTGGGATAGTGCACTCTTTCCCAGACTCAAGCCCCCCAGCAGCCAGACGAAGAGTACAACCAGCAGCAGCAGCAGAGACCGCCATGGACGAAGATGAGCCCAAATAGGGCTCACATGAGGCAGACCTAGCCACCGCCAACTACGAGAGCAGAACCTCCAACGCCCACAATGGAGCAATTGTATCAAAATCGATGAGGATGATGCAAACTCGACACAAAGAGGCTACAAAGAAGAAACAAGGCAACAAATCAACGAGTTGAGTTCCTTGTTCAACCAATGGTCGATGCATTATCCACCACCACCACCACCATTTTAACCAAAGTTTGTAAGTATCTTATTTCTTTTATTTATCTTTGAGTCGACACACATTGGGGACAATGTGTGATTTAAGTTTGGGGGTGCTTTATTTGTGTTTTGTTCTATTTGTGTCATGTTATGTTTTATTTTAGTCTTTTTGATTGTTTTTATGTTTATTTTTGAGTTACCAAATTTTTTTTCTTTTTGAGTCATAATTGCCTGTCAAAGATCATGAATGCTGTAGTTGCTAGAAACACCTAGTGAAGTAAAGTGGAATAATGTAACTAATCAAGTAACTATCTAAACACCTGTTAGATATGCCAAAACTCACGTAACTGCCTATTGGAGTTTCTTGCTTGAGTTATGCATGCTAAATGATAAATACTTATGTGTTATGATTGCTTGCTATTTGAGGCGAAATAGTTAGGATATGCATGTTAGGGAGATGAATCAGGCATTTCTTTGATAGCCAATTCTTACCATTCTTTTCTATCCTTTACTTTAAAAATATCCCTAGTCAGCCCCATTGAGCCTAAATTTGAAACCTCTTCTTTGACACTCTATATTTCCACAAATTGTACCATAAGTGAAAATGTGAAATAGTGGAATACATTGTGTTAAAAAAAGAGACAAAAAGAGTGAATAAGTCTGTTGCACCCCAATACAAAAGTAATAAGAAATAGGCAAAAGCCTAAGTTTGGGGGTGCTTGTCATCATTATATACTTCACTCTCCCAAAACAAAAGAGGGGAAAGATAGAATCGAAATGAAGAAAAGAAAAAAAAAGGGAAATACTGAAAAACTGAAGAGCTTATGGTACACGAAATGAGCCTACATTGCCTATTTTTACCTACCTATACCTAAGCCTACATTACAACCCTTAAAGTCCTGAAGATCTCTTTTATGCATATTCAGAATTAGTGGAGAATAGCAAGTAAGCATGCCATATGAATTCTTGAATTTATATGCATGATTTAGTATATTGACTTCCATTAAAGCATGATAATGTGAGTTTGCGAAATATCTAGCTTAATGTGCTGAAATGTCATGCTATATGTTCCTGCATATTATTTTGCTAACCTTCATGTTTTTCAAGTTAACACTAATGCAGCAAAAGTAAGCAATGGCAGTGAGTCTTTTATTTTCATTTCTTTGAGTCTTTTATTTTATTTTTTTCTATCTTTGCTCGAGGGCGAGCAAAGGTTATGTTTGAGGGTATTTGATCGGTGTATTTTATATACACCTTTTGAGTCAGTTTAATTAGTCTTTTGTCCCGTTCTGCACATATAAGTGTCGTATTAGGATAGTTTTCCTTTCTTTTGAGTCAAAGTGGTTAAATGGCCAAATGGCGGAAAATGAGCTAAAAGAGGGCAAAAGAGGAGATGACAGAGCTGAAAACAGAGAAAATGGCGAACGAGGGTGAAATCCAGACCAGCCGCGCGCCTCGCAAAAGTGGCCGGGCGCGCCACTATTCAGAGGCTCAGAACTCCCAGCCGCGCCTCGAGCAGCCAGATATCGGGCCGCGCCAAAACACCCGACGGATTGCAGAACTTCCGCCATGCGCTGTCATGCGGCGCCGATGCGAAAAATTAGGTTTTTGACGAAATTTGGCCAGCTCAAGGAAAAGAGGAGGCGGTTTTCACTATAAAAGGAGAACCTAGTGCTTTTAAGGGTTCCCCTTCTTGCACAACACAAGACTTTTGCTTGGAGATTGAATATCATTAGTTTAGTAATTTCTTTTCCCTTTTCTTTACTTTATTTTAGTTTTTGTATGATGGACTTTGAATTAGTTCTTGTCATATTTATGGCTAGGAACTAATTCTCTTATAGGGCTTTCCATGTTGAATTGCTAGAAACTTATGTTATAAATTAATGCATGCTTATTGTTATTTTTCTTATTGTGAGATCTATCCAATAATTGAGTTGAATTCTTGGTAATTAATTGACAACTAATTATCACTATATGATTTCTAATCAGATTCCGAAAGGGGAGGGGGGATTGTAAATATGTTGTAAGTTGGGTAGACATTCTCGATCGGGATGAAAATACCTCAATTATTTATGTAGCGTTGATGCAGAGGCTTAACAACCCTAATTTTGCGCATCGCGCGACGGCCAACTAGGTTTTTGTTCTTAATCCTCCTATAGAGTTATCCTTATCACCAAAGGTAGGTAAGCGCGATCGGGTTGAGTGTTTATGTAACCCTAACGAGAGTATAAAACGATTTCGTAAACCTGCTTTCTCCAAAAGAAGAACACCATAAGTTAATGCATTAGTAAGTAGCATAAACGGATAGTAAGGATACATGGAAGCCATATTCTCTTCATCACTGAAGTAAATCTTTATAGTTAAAATAGTTTTTATAATTCTTAGTTATAAACAACACATTCAATTATCAATTTACCAAATAGATACCAAAAAATAGATAGTCGTAATTGAACCCTAACTCGGAGACGATATTCGGCCTTATCAAGACTATACTACTTGTCACGATAACGCACTTGCGTTTAAAGTAGTGCATCTTACAAACGCATCAAGTTTTTGGCGCCGCTGTCGTGATTAGGCATAGTTCAATATCAAATTTGTCTATTTTTAATTTCTAATTTGGTTTTTATTTTTATTTTTAATTTTTACGCTTTTTCTTTTGAAAATTCGAGTGCCGTGATTTGTTGTCTGCTTGTGATCTATTTCGTGAAGTCACTTTATGAAGGAGAAGAGGAGCGTACACTCTTGTTCCCTTCAATCCGTAAATTGAGAAAACTCGCAAAATGCAATGTAAAGAATCACGATTGCAACCTTGTTAGAGATGAACGGCTCGTAACAACAACGGACGGGAGAAGGGTTGTGAGAGAATCAACCCCATCCAGAATACCTAGGCAAGCGCCAATAGACGTGGAAGAGAGAGTCCAAGTCCACCGGAAAGAAGTGGGTGACTATGTACGCCAAGGGTAAATGGAGCACGACGCATTAGGCTCCCGCACAGAGCTAACAACTTCTAGATAAAACCGCAATTCGAGTACGGTACAAAGACACGCTGCAATTCGAGGATCGCCGCCGAGGATCTCATATACGCACATAGCTAATTTCGAGCTATGTGCAACGCTCGATATAACGCGCATCGATGATGCCGTCAGATTGAGGCTCTTTCCTTCTCACTTAGGGATAGAGCAAAAGTATGGTTGAATTCCCGCTAGCCGATTCGATTTTTACATGGCAAGAAATTGCACGTAAATTCCTAGCCAAGTTCTTTCCCCGTAAAGCAAAGAAAACCGAGAGGAGTTGAACAACTTTACCAAGCGGATGGAGAGTCCTTATACGAAGCTTCGGGAAAGGTTCAAAGATCTACAAAGAAAGTGCCCACACCATCAGATTGAGTCAGGAACTTGGTCCACATCTTCTACAACTGATCGAAAGACAAACCGTAACCATCATAGATGCAGAAAGTGGAGCATTCATGATGAAAACAACCCACGACGCTCATGAGTTATTAGAAGATATGACCACTAACAACCATGTCACGGAGGAGAGGTCGACAAACGGAGAAGAATAAATGGAGTCCACGAAATAGATGCTATTGTGCCTTGCCTGCCCGTGGCTCTTCTAGCGAAACAACAGCGAACATACAAGGTCGATGAATGCGATGCATGCCTAAAAGTCATGAGATACGCGCGACCCACATACATTTGATAGGTGTCCTTCAATGATCCCAACAATATACCAATGGAGCAGTAGAGTGTCGCCATAGGTAATTATCGAGGCAAATGAACAACCCCTACTCTAACACTTATAATCCGGATGACGGAATCACCCAAATTTCAACAGAGCTGTGAATCAGAACCCTTCATTCAAGCCCCACACCTCAGCCAATGCACCTGCTCAGCAAGAAAAGCCGATGAGCGAAGCAACAGGACAAAGACTTACCAACGCCTGCACGCAGCTCATGACAGGTTAGATCCTCGCTCGTAAACTTGAGACACAAGTGGTCACTAGCAAAACAGGCAAACAGAAAAATGTTTACTAAACAAGAGAAGCCTTTTGAGTGTGTGAAAAATTGCTAGAGAAGAAGAAGAACTTAGAAAATCTGAATTTTTTGTGTGTTCTTCAAATGAGTCAAATGCTTCAATTTATAGTGCAAGAAGATGACTTCCCATCTAGCCAAGTAATAGCCTTCAATGGTCATGTAATGACACTTGATATGGGGTTACAATTCAGCCAAATAATGGCTGAATTCATGAGCAAATTCGTGGGGAATCAATGCCCCAAACCAGTCCAAAAGTTAGAAACTTTTCAGCTCCCATCGAACATTCTGCCATCGAAGCGCCGCGGCGCCTGACGACTAGTGAGCTCCAGTGGTTTTCTGCCCAATTAGCGCCACAACCCTTCACTCCGACACCTCAGCTCCGACGGTATTGCGCCGCGACCCTTCACGGCGATTTCTGACTCATTTCATCTTTTACACATCGTACACTTCTTCCTTCACTTACCAACTTGAAACACTTGTCATTTGGCCAATAACCATCTACCATTTCATGTCTCAAACATTTTGTATACGTACAAATATCTCTTTCACTAAGGAAATTTTCGATCCTTGATACTACGTGTGCACATGTGTGGAAACCACGTTTCCGACGTGCGAGACCTCAATTGTTCGAGTCATAAATAATAGGATTAACTTTATTTCACGTTAATAACTTTCCAACAATTTATTAGGTGAATTTAGTAAATTGGATTATCTTAGTATTTTTGTTTGAGACAACTATAGTTTCATAAATATCTATTTCTTAAAAAGTTCCAGCAATTTTAGGTAATTAGTAGATCTATTTTGTTAATATGGCAGTGAGAATTGCAAGTCAATAAATTGCTTGTGAATGAATAAGTGTTTATGAGAGTGAGGAAATTGTAAAAGAGTTAATTGCTTCTCTTATGTTATGGTTAAAAGTGTGATTGCAGCAATGAAACTTTTGTCTCTTCGTTTGTAGATTATGTTATTATTGTGGTCTCTTCGTTTTGATGAAATTTGATGCCTACTTGGGAGTAAAAGGCGAAATCCTCGCACATTGGCCCCCACCCTCCGACTGCAGAGACGTGGAGAAAGAATCACAGATTTCGCCACTAG
Organism: Przewalskia tangutica; assembly: GCA_029844215.1. Classification (NCBI taxonomy): domain Eukaryota; kingdom Viridiplantae; phylum Streptophyta; class Magnoliopsida; order Solanales; family Solanaceae; genus Przewalskia; species Przewalskia tangutica. The sequence goes on from CM056723.1 coordinate 123,766,786, forward strand.
GTGGGAGACAGCTGTCTGGTGCCACACGAGTCATCCTCACAAAGAATAAATGAACTCCCACATCATGTACGCTGCGCTCAAACTCGCTTTCTGAGCAATCACCCCCGAACTAATCAAATACACCCACGCAGAAATTTGATGCCTACTTCATAAGATAAGAGTGGGTTGTAAAAAGGACTGTAGAATTCCATTGAAAAAAGTTGATACATTATTATTTATGCACATGAAGATAAAGTACGCTAGAAAACAGGGATGACAATTTTTACTGCATTACTTGTTGATCACATGAGAAAATCTAATCTCCACATAGAAACTTACCTTATTAATACGCTATGACTCGGGGATATAGTAGGTTTATTGATAGAGATTAGTGTTTATTTCCTTACAAATAATAGTACTTGCCTAGTTTATGAGGAAATTTATTTATAATTTTTATATGGGAGCAAAATGTGAAATAAGAATGCAAATACTTGTAAGAAATCGATTAGTGACTAAACTAAAGCTCAAATAGAGCACAATTTTTTTTATAGCCTACCAAACGACCCCTCAATTCTACTACTCCCCCATTTCAAAAAATAAAAATTGTACATACTTTTCTTTTTAGTCTGTTAAAAAAGAATGTTTTTTCCTTTTTTCGACAATTTTTTCATTCCAACATTTTATATGACATGTTTAAGACTACAAGATTAAATATCATTTTTGTATATTTAATACATATTTAGTTTAAGACCACAAGATTAAAAAAAAAATCTTATTTTTTTAAATTTTATATCAAATCAAAATCAGACAATCTTTTTGAAACGAATGAAATATCTTCTTTCTCCATTATTCGTCTACTCCTACTAGGGCTGTTAGCGGTCCGGATACTCCCGGTAAATCCGGACCGATACTCTGACCGAAACCTTAACGGTCCGGATACGAGTACCAAAAAAATACCCGGATCGATATAGTCGCACGCAGAACCCTGAAAATATCCGATAATACCCCTAACCCCTCCCCAATCCTCCAACACTCTCTAGAAAAAGACTTGAATTGGTAGTGAACTTTCCCTAAGTTGGGTGGTTCACATGTTATTCTCTTCTTATCCCATCCTTATCTCCTATTTGTACTAGTAACTAGTAATATTTGTTGAGTTCCGGGGTTATACTATGAAATAAACAAAAGCAAACAGTAAGTAAAATTGTTTGTATGCTGAAACAGTTTGCAAATGTCGTTAACAATGTCGTTCGTAATCGATTACACTTAGATAAAAACAGAAAAATCTTTGAAGAGTTAAATTGCAGCGGAAATAATAAAGACACAAGTTTAAATTTACATAGGTTATATATTAATATAACCTATGATGGTCAATGACAAAAAATATTACAAGATTTTACAAAAAATATATATATATATATATATACAATTGAATATATTTCTTCTCTTACAAGATTTACAAAATAATACAAAAGAATAAAAATGGTGAAGTCGCAGATGACTTACATGCCTGAAAAATCTAACTAAGTAGATATAGACAACATCTCATTATAATTGTTTCAATAAAGAATTAATCTAAAATCTAGGCAGCAACTATAATGTTGGATAGAATGTCGTCGAAACGCTCAGGCAACACAGTGATCCAGTTTCAGATCATGATCTTTTTAAAAGCTCTCTCTTGTAATTTCTGGATATCGATTCCTTGATGTAGCCTCTCTATTTATAGTAGAAAGTCTTCCTTGAAATGCTCAATTTATCGTTGTGGAAGTTGAGCAAAAGGTGGACAGCTTGACCAGATTTGTTGGAGACGAATGTGGAGCAAAATTCTCCAACCTCTTGGACTTGTTCCCCAAGTTTAGCAACGCCTTTGGACTTGGTCTTCCCACGTGTATAATCAGCTTAACAAGTTTCTTGCCAGGTCACTTTACCATCGTGGTAAAAATCCCACGAGATAAGCTTCAGTCCGTGAAGAAGGGCAAAACTTTTATCAGAATGTTGGTCCGAATGTCAAAGACATTTGTTCTAACATTTTGGTTTTTAACTTAGTACTGAAAATGTTAAGTTAAGAAAAATGTCATAACATAAAATCCAACATTAACATTCTCCCCTTTTTTTGTCTTTTTTCACAAAACAAACATTTATAGTGCAAGTGACCTTTGTCAACTATTAATGATCCCCTTTAACCTGTGATAGCATACACAAAACATATACAAAATAATATTATGTTATTCATACATAGAATTAGATGAACCCAAAAATATACAAAATTATTTTGTCTAGTCATTACAACCTAAAATAAAATAGTCGTTAGATCATCTTTACAACCCAATTCAAAAGTAACCAAATTAAGCATTCATTAGTAGCATAGTATCATCAACAACATTAACAACATTAACAACAATCCATCATCCAACACTAGCATCATAGCAACATGATAACAACAGTCATTCATCATTCACCACCACCAGCAATATTTCCTCTGCAACTTTAGTACTGCATTACTCCCCCTGCATCAGTATTGTCCACGAGCAGCAGCAACATTGCTAGTTTCTCCTTTCTCCTTCTATACATCATCATCTCCCCCTTTTTGGGAAGAAAGCAATAATAAGAAATGGTCTCTAGCTGAAACTAAGGCACTTTTTGCACGATCAACCTCATCAATTTGGGAGTTGATCTTGAAAATCTGTTCGACAAGCCGCTTGATCGATACTCAAATTATCGGACCATCGTTGTCTGAATGTTGATAACATTCTCGCAACATTCTTACTTTCAGGCTCCTTTCTCCGCGAAGATCTATCACTGCTTTGCTCTTAGATCGCTTGCATCGTGATATACCTCTGGTAGTCTTCCTAACCTCTCATTTCTTGAAGGCTCAAAACCTTGATCAACTAATATCTTGTAAATCAGAGATGGATAAGGGAGTACCAAGGTGAATTCTGTCGACACTCAATTTTTTCACTCTCTTCCTATTATTCATCCAAAATTACATTATATTTTTTAACACCACAAAGCAACTTTAATTTTTAATAAATACATACATAAATAAAGAATTTGATATTCTCAAGATAACCGCTTTTATTATTATTAGTATCATTGTTCACGTTTTTACTATCGTGACATTTTTATCACAATAATAATTTTTATTCTAATATTTTTTATAAATGGCATCGCAGTTTATACTAAGCATTAGTATTTTTATCTTTATAATTTATAGTTTTAAATAAATCATTTTTTCATGCCAGAATCCATTAATAAAATAAAATACCTAAAATTCTACCTAAAACTATCTCAATTCCAGCCCACACCCGCAGCCCATTCCCATTTTCCCCCCATTTCGTCCGGCCCACACATATCCGTCCAACCCATCTTTTAATTTTTAAAGGCCTAATTCCTTTTCTCAGTCGCGCATGTCTTCTTCTCCCTTATTTCGGGAATAATGCCAAGTTTCTTTCCATCCTAGACAGAGTTTGCTACTCCATTTTCATGCTAGTGTCACCTCAATCACGTGAAGTTTGAAAAGTTGTTCCAATGTTCGATTTTGGAACTAGTTTCGTTTGACTTTTTTTCAATTTTCTTGAACACAAATCCCGCCCAAATCGTGTAGCCTTGACAACCCTAATTTTGCACTGTATATATCAGCTTATGGAGTCCATTTGGGGGAGCTGGAAGCCGCCGCACCTTCACCTTCACAAAATAAAATTATACTCTCTAGCCGTCGCCTTACTCTCTCTTTTTCACTGGAAGGTATCCTGTTTGTTTGCAGAAAATGGATTAAAATAAGAAAAACTAATATTTGATTTAAGGACTATTTTTCTTTTCAATTTGATCGCTCCTTCCAGTGAATATTACTCCCTGTAATAATAAATATTTGTGATGTCAATATATAATAAATAGTTAGTTCCATCAATTTGTTTTACTTATAGTGAGGGGCTGCGGTGATATTTTATTTACGAATTTAGAATTCGGTTTATTAATGTACGGGAGTTAAAAGATCATTAAGTATATGATTGTGTAAAATTATTATTGCGGTGATACTAATCTTTTTCTTTTTCTTTGCTTTACATGAAACACATTTGGGAGCAACCAAGAGTGTCGCTACGAGACTTATCATATCTACATTCATATTCATGGCATCGTTCGACTTCGGAATTCCAAAACAAAATATGGTAGAATGACATTGTCCTCGTCCTTACTCTCTCAATCCTGTCACCCCTTTTAACTGCTTAGCTTTGTGTAGCTATTGGGATATTTAGAATGATTAGGTTTTTTAAAATTGTTAAATTAAGGGGACAGTCGCCACTACTTCTTAATTTTTGATTCGCCATAAGTGTCTAAAAATGAAAATTTCAAAACAGTCCGTGATCTTTAGTAGGATTACAAAAAAACGTTCCGCTCATTTTATAGTGTCTAGATGCACATTTTCTTATAAATCTTTGATGCCGTCAAAAATGCTTTTTTTTCTCTTCATGTTATTTACAAAACACTCTGTAACATCATTTTACTTGAAATGTTTTCAAAACAACATGCATTTTCACACAATAATTAACCTACGTTGGATCGGACAATCGCAAGTTAGTGGATCCTGAAGGGTGACTAATTCTTTCCCTTTAGGATAATAAAGAATCATTACCCTAGAATCTCATTAAGTTATGCAGACCTTTTAAAAATAGAGTTATTTTTAGCATTTTTGTTAAGTAGATGTCCTAATTCATCTTTAAAATAATTAGGTGGCGACTCCTTAAATATAAATTCAGGAATCACCCATATGTCGTACGCCATTTCGACTCGGGTTAAAATGGTGTGTGACAGATTCTTTTTCTGCAAGATTGACAACTTGATAGAAAATTATACGGCCTAGATCAATTATCAAGCCTTTACCAATCTTACGATTGTTCTGCAGTCACAATTGACTCATTCAAAGAGGGGAGCCAGTTATGGATGATAATCTTGTGCAAAGTTGAAAATAGTGCTGTTAATTTGGAAGCAGGGCATCAAGATGTCCATTTTATGAACACACCTCTCGTGAGGTATTCAATAATCTCGTCCCCGTTCTCACTCACTTTTTTCATATTGTTGCTCCTTGTTTCACACACATTACCCATACAATTATTGATAATCAAAGGATTAAAGCTGTACATTTTGTTATATAGATAGACTTTTTCAAAGTTTTTGGATGAAGTCTTGTCTATTCAGAATTCAAATTCGCATAGAACAACCTTATCACCTCATCAATATATGGTTCATTGTCTGTTACTGATTTTAAGAGCATGCGATCTTTCAGAAATTCTATCAAGCCATACTATGAGCGAGAAGATACATCTACTACCTTTTCAGCTCTAATCATCCTATTCTTATACCTACTCCGTTTATCATGCTTTGATTGAGAGTAAAGCTTATCTAAGAAAGCATTTAGCACATTCTCTAGCTCGGATTCTGTAGATTCTGAAGAGGCTGGGGAGGATATTGCTTTAGTTGTTTTCTGAGATGTTGTAGCTTGGCTGACAACATTTGGGAACATCTCAGCTCTTATACTTTGAGAAAATCCTCTTGGCCAGTACCTCTTTAATGGAGTATCGTCAGTTATTTCTTCATCTGACGACTTTTCAGTAGCCAAAACAAATGGCTCAGAAGTAGATGGAGAGGTTGTGGTTGGTTCAGCTTGATTTTCAGAAGGAGTGTTCTTTTCATCATCTTCGGTTGAGAAATCGAAGTCCGAATCATCCCAGTCACTGCTAGAACACGCAGGGACTTGCTCATTGAGCTTGGGCTTCTTCGTTGCTTGTTGGGCTTCAACATTTCTCTCATAAACTCTTGTCGACCTGCGTGTTGAAAGTTTAGAGGTGCTTTCCCTTTTGCCTAGAACAAACACATGTGGAGTTGCTTCTAGGTCGATTGGATTGTCATTTTCTCCGGGATAGCTTATATCGAGGGTTTCTTGGAAAATGCTTAGTACAATGGCTGTGTTTTGAGGAGGGCTTGTACTCATTGGGGTTGTTTCTGAAATGTTGGACGACATTTGGTTTGACATAGGGGGTCTATCCATGAGAGAGTAGTGTGAAGAAGATGGTGAAGAGTTGGGTTTTTGGAATGTGAAGGGGTTGAGTGCTCCATCGGTAGTAGTAGCCTGAGGTGATATGATCTTTCCAATTTGTTTTTTGATTTTTTGGAACAAACAAAAGATAACAAGAATGAAGAACAAGTGAAAAAAAAATATTTATAACCTTAGCAGAATAACTAATTTCCTGATTTTGGAGTTTGTATTGTATTCCAATACTTGTTTCTAAAATTTAGAAGAGAAAAAAATAGACATCAAAAAAAAAACTAACGACACAAAAATAGGGAAAATAACTGAATTTTCAAAAAACAGTTACAAACAGTATCCCAATAAATATCATTATCTAAGAATATCAACCGTAATGTTGGCAACATTTTGGATGACACGTGTATTATGATCCTACAAGAAGAACTCTTTTGTTTTGGCAATAAATCAAGACACGTTTTATATGTGATTTTATGAGTTTAACCCCCAGATCAATGTAATATTTTTCCATTGTCTTTGATGTAATCATAAACCACATACAAAATTTAATTTTTGTGTCAAAAAAAATAAGAATACTTATTTAACATCCTCATAATTTCTTGTTTAAGCACTTGATACTCATATAGTATAGGAATGATATCATATTCCAAGAGCTTTGATCATTTGCGCAGTTGCCAAATATTTTAGAAAAAGGCTTTGCCTTATTTCGATACTCCTTTTTTATGATATCTAATATCATCACAGAGAACAGTATTACTTTTTGAAACAGGTTCTTATTTCAGGATCAACATGTGTGAATAAAAAATCACAGCCATAAAAAATAGTAAACACAATCAGATTCTGATATTACAGAAACAAATGTCACCCAAAATGTTAGAGACATTTGAGCCGACACTCACCCATCAGTGTCGATTCAGAGATTACAGAGACCAAGAGAGTTCTTCAAACTTGAAAATATCTCATGATCCAAAACTTTTGTAAAAATATCCGCTAGTTGATGAATAGTGTCAACATGTTCAATTTGAACTAGTTGTTTTCAACCAAATCTCTTAAAAAATGATATCTAATATCTATATGTTTTGTACGAGAGTGCTGAACAGGATTTTTGGAAATATTTATTGCACTCAAATTATCACAATACAAAACTAAGATATTATTTAAAAAATCATAGTCGTCTAACTTGTGTCTTAACCATATTAATTGAGAACAACAACTTCCAGCTGCTACATATTCAGATTCAGCTGTTGAAAGTGAGATACAATTTTGTTTGCGACTATACCAAGATACTAGACTATTGTCAAGGTAAAAACATCCTTCACTGCACTCTTCTCATCCACATCACCAAATTCACCGAGTCACTATACCCTATTAGATTAGGATTAGTGTCTTTGAAATACCAAATTCTCAACGCACATATGCCGGCAACATATCAGATGACACGTTTTTAAGGCATTTAAGTGAGATTTTGGGATAGGCTTGGAATCGAGCACAAATACAAACACTAAACATTACATCAGGACGACTAGCAGTGAGATACAAGTGACTACCTATCATAGATCGATACAATGATGGGTCGACATTTTCGCCAATATCGTCTTTGCATATCTTATGTGTTGATCCCATTGGAGTCCTCATCTGTTTAGCATTCTCCAAACCAAACTTCTTAACCAAATTCTTCGCGTACTTACTCTGGGAGATGAAGATTCCATCTTCATTTTGCTTTATCTGCAAGCCTAAGAAAAAAGTTAATTTCCTTATCATGCTCATCTCAAATGTGGAGGACATAGCTTCGACAAATGTATCAAGGTGGGACTGTGAAGTTGAACCAAAGATTATGTCATCTACATAGATTTGATCAATGACCATATCTACTCCGTGATGTTTTATAAATAAAGTACAATCAGCTTCATCACGTTTAAAACCAAATTCAAGAAGAAACTGAGTTAAACGACCATACCATGCTCGATGTGCTTCTTACAATCCATACAAAGGCTTTTTTAGCGTGTATACAAACTGAGGATGGTGAGGATCTTCGAATCCTTTCAGTTATTCAACATAGACTTCTTTTTCAAGGTAGCCATTCAAGAAGGCACCTTTAACATCCATATGATGGAGAGTGATCTTCAGACAGCAAGCTACAACAAGTAATAACCTAATCGGCTCAATTCTAGCAACGGGAGCAAAGGTTTCATCATAGTCGATTCCTTCGACCTGCGTGTATCCTTGAGCAACTAGTCTTGCCTTGTTTCTTACAACAGTTACAAATTCATCTGTCTTGTTTTTAAAGATCCATTTAGTTCCAATAACATTAGTATCATTTGGACGAGGAACCAAATCCCTGACTTCATTTTTCGTGAACTGTTCAAGTTCTTCTTGCATAGCTTGTATCCAACAATTGTCCTTGAGTGCTTCTCCAATATTTTTTGCTTCTAGAGTAGATACATAACAAGAAAGACTTATCTTTTGATACATGGTAGAAATACACACATATCTGACCATATCTCTGTAATTCTGAGGCTATTTCCTTCTTGTTCTTAAACCTTCAAACACTTCTCATATCACTTGACCGGTAGGATGGTTATTTCTAATCCTAGATGAGGGATCCCTGTGTACCGGGTCTTGTAATTTAGCATTTGATTTCTCATCTGCACCTTCTGTGTTCTCGGGTTTAGACTCAGGTGTTGCTTCAGATGTCGTGACATTTGGGGCAACATCTGAATCTTCTGCATTCTGCTCATTCTCCACTGTAATCACAATGTTATTTTCAGGAATTTTTCCTGCAAGATCAGAACAATCATCGAAAAAAATGTTAACAGACTCTTGTACAGTTTTGGTTCTAAGATTATACACACGGTAAGCATGGCTATTTTGTGAATAGCCGACAAAAACTCCTTTCACTTTTATAGTCAAACTTGGCTAGTTGTTCTCTATCATTTAAGATGTAACACACACACCCAAAATACATAAAAGTAACACAGATTTGGTTTCTTTCCATTTAACAACTCGTAGGGTGTCATTTTAGTTCCAGGACTAAGATACACTATATTTGTTATGTGACTTGCAGTATTCAAGGCTTCGGTATTTTGACAATTTTTTAGAACTCAGCATGACTCTAGCCATCTCTTGTAAAGTCCTATTTTTCCTTTCTGCTACACCATTCTGTTGAGAAGTCTTGGGAGCAGAAAATTCATGGAAAATATCCTATTTCTCACAAAATGTTGAGAACATAATATTCTCAAATTCTTTTCCATGATCTGACCTAATTTGAAAAATGGAAGAAAGATACAGATTCCTTATCCTAGAGTGCAACACTTTGAACATGCCAAAAGTTTGAGACTTTTCTTTCAAAAAGAATATCCATGAGTATCTGGAAAAGTCATCTACAATCACATAAGAATACCTCATGCCTCCTAGGCTGTCTACCTCGATTGGACCCATAAGATCCATGTGCAAAAGCTGAAAGCAGTGAGACGTACCTGAGTGTTGTCCGTCATTCTGGGCAACATTATGAGAGACACGGGTTTGCTTACCTTTTAGACAATCTTAACAAACCACTGTTTTATCTTTAGGACTTAATTTAGGGATGCCTCTGTTAGGACCGTGTCCAATTGCTCACGCAAGTGTACGTATCGTTACAAGTAATATAGTCTGGTAAGACTGAATATCGTCCTCAGAGACTGGTTATCAAGTACCGATTATCTAATCTTTAGTTTCTATTTGGTGAACGATAATTTGTTTGTATTTTTATCTAATAACTAAGGCTAAGTAATTGCATAAAATAAACTAATTATGATAATACTTTGGTTTAAATCCGTTATGAAGGAATTATGGCTTCCAATATCCTCAATTATCCTCTCTATTCAATCCTTAATGCAACTAGAATGACTTCTTCTTCTACGTTAAGATAGCAATTAACTAGACTGTCTTATATTCCGGTTAGGATATATAATCGTTCAACCCCAGTGCAGAATCCTTCTATATTTCTATGACATGATTTATCACGTATGAGGATTAAGAACAGTAACCTATAATGCTACACAAGTATCGGGGTACTTTCGTCCGCGATTTTAACTTATGTCTATTCAATTACAGCATATCCAAATATCTCATCTCGGTTCTTGATTCGAAATCATATAGATTATGATAATTAGTGATCAATTAACTATCAAACATTCATACCAATATTGAATAAATCTTAATTAAGTGAAGAAGAAACCAAATAATGCATTAATTCATGAAACGAGGTTCAAACGATTCAAAAGGAAAGCCCTAATTAAGTAATTAGCTCTTAAACATTGTCATGTCATGAAATAAATAAAAGGAAAGAAAACGAAACTGGAACCAAAGTTGTCTCCAATCTTGTGTTGTTGCCTCCTTTCTTGCCTCCCCAAAGTAGAATGTGGAATTATGTACAAGATGATCCCCTTATATCAGGGTTTTAGGGATTATATACTGCAAAAATTGTGTGCCCTGGACCCTTCTGCCCCTGGCCAATTTCGCCTCGAATCTGGAAAACGCGCCTCGGCACCGCGGTCCTGCAGAATGGCACTGTGGTGCCGAAAGTACTGCAGCCTCTCTGAATGTTAGGCACCACGGTCCTGCATTACGGCACCGCGGTTCCGGTGGCTTCCCATTCTGGATTTTCTAATTTTTCATTATTTTCTCGTTCGGACTTCGTCTGATTTCTTCTATACTTTTCGGGACTTCTTAGGCTTCATTTCTTGGCCTTTTATTGTGCAATTCCATCTCAAATAAGCTTATTTCATCTTCTTTTTGACATTTCTCCATTTATGACCGCTGTGACTCAAAAGAAAGAAAAACGACCATAATATTATACTAAACACAAACGAAATGAGTAAAATACTAACTAAAAATGACTCAAAAAGTGTATATAAAATACACCTAACAGCCTCTTACTGCCTCATAAGAAATTAATCTTTCAAGGTTACGGTAGTTGACATGTCCTAATTTTGATGCCACAAGGTTGTGTCATATGTCCTAACACTATTGCATATCTCTTGTTCTCCAACAAGATAGCAATTGTCTCTTGTTCTTGTACCTGCCATTATACATTGGTTAGCTTCATTTGTAACTATATAAACATACTTATTAAACTTTACCTCTAGATCGTCATCACACAATTGACTTATACTGACTAGGTTAGCTATTAATCCATCAACATGTAAGACATTTTCCAAGGCTGGAACACCAGGAACATTTAAGGTTTCTTTTCCTATAAATTTACTTTTGCTTCCACCTCCATAAGTAACATTTCCTCCACTGAGTGACTCGTAGTTCCTTAGGCAGTCCTTTGTCCCTGTCATGTGACGAGAGCACCCACTGTCAAAGTACCATGAACCTGAAATGTTAGTCCTTAAAGCAGTTATAGCAACATTACATCTCACATTCATCATGGGCATCCAAACTTTCTTAAAATATTTTCCTTTTCTGCCGTCAGGAATGTTGCTTCGAGTGTTGTCCGGAATGTTGGACATTTGTCTCGACACCATTCTGCTCCTGTAATTCTGAAGTTTGCGACAATATGGTCTTATGTGCCCAGAGGAGTTACCATAATGGCACACAAACTTCATGTCATTTGACGCGACTGGGAGATTGTCTTTAGATCCTTTCTCTTTTACAAAACCTATTCTCCCATATTTGCTAAATAAATTAGAGCATATTGCATTAAGAGAGTTCTTGTACCCAATACATGCATGTGGTGGTTGACCAACACTCAAAATCTCATCCAATTTGGAGGTACCTATATTGAGCTTATGGAAGGTTGATTCAGCTAGATCAAACTTTGCACTAATCTTACCAAATTCAAAATTCTTTTTGGTAAGTGTAACCTCTAAGCAGGTTATTGTGCCTTTTAAACCTGCATTCTCAAGAGTTAAGGATCTTAACTTTGAGTCAAGTTGCTTGGATTCTAGAATTAAGTCTTTACAAAGTTTTTGTAAATCCTTAATCATGTTGTCCTTGGGATCAACTTGATTGTCAAAGCTAGTCTCACTACAAGAAATAATACTAGTAAAGCAATTAACATCAGGATAGTTAAAATATTCATTCGTTTCAGATGTTTCTGGACCTGCAGATGTCGTCGCAGATGTTGACGCAAATGTAGTGACATTTGGGACAACACTGTCGATGACATTTTCATTGTCTGAGAGAGATTGTTCGTAAACAGTGGTCAGCATTGCTTGTGACTCTATTTCTTGATCTCCTTCCTCTTCTTCTTCATCGTCACTAAGAGAAACCCACAGATTTTTATCAAATTTTCTTATGGTATTTGCACATTCATTTGCATAATGACCCCATTCTGAACAAGCATGACATTGCACAGAATCTCGTTGTTTGAGATCAAATTTGGTTCTGTCTGAGTTGGTTCTCCTTAGTTGATTTCCTTTTTGTACTGTAGGAATGGGGTTAGTGGACTTTTGATTGAAATCTTGGTTTTGATGCTCTTTGGATTTAAATTTATTTTTATCATTGTTGAACTTCCTTACCATCGAATTATATTTTCGAGTAAGGAGGGCAACATTTGCACCATCACCAATTTCTTCAAAATTTTCATCCTCATCATCGACGTGACTCTTTAAGGATTTTGCTTGAAGTGCTATATCTTTGCTTTTATACAATGTCCTTTGATTCTCCATATTCATTTCATAAGTTTTAAGAATACTCATTAAAGTATGAAGGCCCATTGTAGCAAGATTGTGAGTTTCTTCAATCGCACATATCTTTATATTGAACTTTTCAGGAAAAGAACGAAATGCTTTTTCCACAAGTTGATCGTTGGTTAACAGAGAACCAAGAACTTGACATTCATTAGAGATGTCAATCAACTTTTCAAAATATGTTTTAATATCCTCCGTCTCTTCCATCCTTAAATGTTCATATTTACTCATGAGCATACGGAGCTTCGTTTGACGAACACTAGAGCTACTTTCACAATGGGTTTGCAAAGTATCCCAACCACCCTTGCATGTAGAGCAATTTTGTATGAACTTGAACATGTAGAGATCAACCCATGCAAAAATAACATTTAAGGCTTTTTCATTGAAGCTTGCATTGTTGATTTCTTCCACATTCCATTTGAATTCAGGCTTAGCAAAAATGTCGCATTCCTCATCCGGTGGTAACATTGGAACAATATATCCATTGATAATAGATCTTCATGCTCTAATGTCAATGGATTTGATATGAGAACGTAGGCGAATTTTCCAATAGGCATAGTTTGATCCATCTAGAATAGGAATGTTACACCCCGTATTTACAGGACATGTTTTAAGAACGTACGTAAGAACTCTAAAGTGTCAAGATTTGAGACTTGTAAAATTTTTATCGGAATTATGAAATTGTCTGAAACGTAATATTGCGACGAATGGGCGACACGTGTCACCCCCTTAACGATGCTCGCGATTTCTTGCAAGAGCAAGGTCATTGGACTGTTAGCAAGACAAGTCTCAAGTGTGAGCTTGAGAGAATTGACCAAAGTCAAAGGTCCCACAAGCCTTGATATTTAGTAAGAGATCATCCTAGCCCCCCAAGTGTACACATCTTGACCCTCCATGTCCCTTTACTATACTACTAGTAGTGAGACAAGTTCCATACTTAGCCAAATATCACACAAAATTTAAGAACAAGAGTTTGAAGCTCACGGGTTTGGGGTCCAACTAGAAGGAGAAATTTTTGTTTCATGTCCATTAAGCCCCACACTTTAAACCAAGGTTCATGAGTGTTTTGTAAGTAGATCTCAATAGAAAATCCCGGAAAAAAAGAGTTTTCGTATTAGTCGCAAAGTGAAAACCTAGTGGTTTTTCTAGGTTTTGGATTGAAAGTTGAAGGAAAGTTGTTGGTATGGTTCTAAGGGTCTCAAGTAGCGGATTGAAATATCTTGGAGAGTCTCTAAGTTGCTAAGGAACGACTTCGGATTTGAAGATTGGTTTGAGAATCGTTAAGGTATAATCTTGGCCTTTAAGATGTTACAAGATTATATATTTTTTGTTGTTGTTAGTTTTACACGTTGACAACATGAAGTTGGTATGTAGAAGTTTATAAGTATTATGGAGTGCTTGTAGCTAAATTCGAAATGTTATATAAGCCACTTGAAAATTGAATTACTAATTGATCGTTTATTAGAAATCGTCGCATGTTACCTACTTAGAGATTATGGATTGTTATAATCAAATGCGACTTGATTTCATGTTATGCTACCAATTTGGATTGAAATGGAAATTTGATAAGAATGGGTATGGTTGAACTCAAGGTGGCCGAATTTGGACTTTTTAGTTTGTTATTCATTTGTATTGGACTACTTTCTAAATTGTGAGCCAATTGGGGCTGTTTAGTTATTCATTGTATTGGAATACCTTCTATATTGTTGTGAGCCAATTGAGGCTGTTTGGTTATTGTATTCGGCCTTGAAAAGGTGGCAAAGTGAGTAGAAACAAAGGAGGTCTTTCGATTTTCCGTAGAATTTAATGACTTAGCACCTAAAATATTCTACGTTAGAAGTGAAAGGTTAATGGACATATTGTGACCATTATAGGTTGAAGTACTAAGTATAGCGTATCCTACTTGGAGAGTGGAATAGCTATCAAGGTTGGAGTACTTTGGAGCATTTTGCTATTTGTCGACAATCGTCGCGAGGTATGTGAACCTCTTCCTTCCTTTGGCATGATTCTATGTATGGAATACACTTGTGGTATCATTTCATGTTTCCTTCTACTCTTAGAAGTTAAGAGGTAGTTGTGTGATTTACTCTATGTAGAACTTTTCCTATCTTTCGAGCATGACTAGTTGCACGTGAAGTACTAGAGCGACAAGACTATGACATTCTTTACTTGTTTTATGTAATGCCAAGTCGGGTGGGTTAGGAGATTAACTCACTTCTTTGAAAATAGTAAGGATGTCTTAAGTTGATTTTAAAGTTAGGGGACTTGAAGAGTTTTAAAGTATGTGATACTTGCTCCATTTTAAACGTATAAGTCCCTTGGATAGGAAATTGTATTTTGGCTAAGGTATAAAGTAAATACAACGACTTTATGGGGAGTTGGTTATATTTGCTTTATGGAAAGACAAATGACTTGATTTTAAGTGAATAGGCAACTTGTTTTTAAGGCATCAATTGCCTAAGGTTTTATAATAAAAGGAGTCACTTGTTTTCTAAAGGTTAAGAGACAAATGGTATTTTTGAAAGTTAAGAGAATTGATTTGAAAGAATATAATACTTGGTTTCAAAAAGTAAGTCTCTTGATTATAAAAGGAACGTATTGTCTAAACCATAAAGGGTTATAACGGCTTTATGGGAAGTTGGTTATAACGGCTTTATGGCAGGTTAAGAGAATGGTTTTCTAGTAAAGTAATCAAAGGAATAACTTGTGTTAAGGAAGGGCAAATTGTTTTAAAGGTACCAATTGCTTAAGGTTTTTAATAAAGAAGTCACTTGATTTAGAAGCGGTAATCGTATTTCTAAAAGGTATTGTGACTTGTCTCGAAAGGTGGATAGGACTTGATACTACGGTTGTTAGTATCGGGGAAGTTTTATTCGGAAAGGAGTCTTTTGAAAAGAATGGACGTACGTAGTACTTTGGCCTGTTTAATTGAGAATAATTCTATGTGATGCCTTGATTAGTACTTTGGCTTGATTAATTGAGAATTATTCTATTTGTGCCTTGATTAGTACTTTGGCTTGATTAATTGAGAATTATTCTATTTGTGCCTTGATTAGTACTTTGGCTTGATTAATTGAGAATTATTCTATTTGTGCCTTGATTAGTACTTTGGCTTGATTAAATGAAAATTATTCTAAGTATGCCTTAATAAGTACTTTGGCTTGTTAAATGAGAATTATTCTAAGTATGCCTTGATTAGTACTTTGGCTTGATTAAATGAGAATTATTCTATGTGTGCCTTGATAAGTACTTTGGCTTGGTTAACTGAGATTTAGCCTATATGTGCTGGAGATAGCCTTTGAGTGCAAGTATTATGTTTTTTTTTTTACGTTGCCGCGACTCTCGGTTGGAGGGCCGGCTGTCTTGTTATAAGTTACTTGGACGCATCGCAAGCGGTGATGTGGGATTCCACGTATGCATGCTTAGCTATTTGTAGCACTCAGGTTAAATTCCGGATTTTATAAAAGACATGGTAGTGCTTATGTCTTGTTTGATGGTCGTCGAGATAGGGTAAGAGTATAAATGAGGGCAAGCCCAAGACGTTATACCACCTTCTCCAGGTAAGAGTATAAGTGAGGGTAAACCCCAAGACGCTGTACCACCCGCTTTATGTGTTGTTTGACGACCTACGAGATAGGGTAAGAGTATAAATGGCGGCAAGCCCCAAGACGTTATACCACCTTCTCCGTGGTAAGAGTATAAGTGAGGTAGACCCCAAGATGCTATACCACCGCTTACCACCTTCTCCGTGGTAAGAGTATAAGTGAGGTAGACCCAAGACGCTATACCACCGTGGGACTTGGTGTTCATGTATGCTATTGGTGTATTATTATACCGACTGCTTGGCAGTGATGTGGGATTCCAGGCGGGATATATATATGTATTGTGTATGTACGCCCGACAAATGGTGGGATGCCACTGCAGGCGTCACATGGTTATATTTTACACTAATAGCCGGCGGTGATGGGGATTCCACGGGCATGCTTTGATATTAGTGTGACTTGATCGCGTCTCAGTTGGGTAGTAGTATGTGTCCCTCCGTAGTGGGCGGACTATGTTATGAAAGATAAGTAAGTTATATGGTAATGAACTTAATGATTCTTTTCTAAATAATGCACGTAAGAATGTGACTATAACTTTTATCGGGAATGGAAAGGATAATAAGGTACGATTAAGTTCATAAGTGGTAATGACACGCAGATCCGTATGTATTTTTATACTTGTCCTTGTCATTCTTTGTACGATTATGATTTGTTTATCAGACGTTATATTCTGCTCCATATTCTGCACTGTTGTGATCGACTTTCGTGGCCGTTAAATGCCCGCAGTTTAGGTATACGATTGTGGATCCGCGAGCTTAGGATCCCTGGTCAAAGAAGTCGAGATGGCTCGGTGTTTTGAGTTGTCACGTTTATGTTTATTCTGCGGGTACGGGCCTTGTCCCGCCACGCTTGTTATGTCAAAACTCTTGAGGTCCGTAGTCACATATGGTGGGTCATTTGTAAAAGAAAGGAGGCAACCGCTTCGTTGTTTTTATATATGTTCGGGAAGGTAGCCCATCGGCTAACTCGTTGCTTTACTTACGATGTTTTATTTTTAAGTTTCATGTATGTTCACGATTTTCTCCGATGATTACCGAAGGGTGCCCATGTAGGCGCCACGCGCCCCGGTCGTCGTGACAAAAGTGCTCGATAAGAATGTGACTATAACTTTTATCGGGAATGGAAAGGATAATAAGGTACGATTAAGTTCATAAGTGGTAATGACACGGCAGGATCCGTATTATTTTTATACTTGTCCTTGTCATTCTTTTGTACGCTTATGATTTGTTTATCAGACGTTATATTCGCTCCATATTCTGCACTGTTAGATCGACTTCTTCGGGCCGTTACATGCCGCAGTTTAGGTACACATTGTGGATCCGCGAGCTAGGATCCCGTTCAGCAAGTTGAGATAGCTCCAGTGTTTGAGTTGTCACGCTTATGTTTATTCGTGGTACGGGGCCTTGTCCCGCCACGCTTGTTATGTCAAAACTCTGGAGGTCCGTAGTCACATACGCGGGTCATTGTAAAAGAAAGGAGGCAACCGCTGGTTGTTTTTATATATGTTCGGCAAGGTACTCGGCTAACTCGTTGCTTTACTTACGATGTTTTATTTTTAAGTTTCATGTATGTTCGCTGATTTTCTCTCGATGATTACTCGCGGTGCCTGTGTAGGCGCCAGCGATCCCGGTCGGGTCGTGACAAAAGTGGTATCGAGCGCTTAGTCCTCGGAAAGTGTCTACGCACCGTGTCTAGTAGTCTTCATTATCGGTGTGTTGTGCACCACATCTATAATCGTGAGGCTGCAGGACATTTAGGATTGGTTTTCATTCTTCTCACCGAGATCGCGCGATAGAGCCGGTTGTTGTGGTCGCCTCCCTAACGAGTTATGTTGATTGCACTTCGAGAAAGCGCCGACCCGAAGGACTATGTGGATCGCGTATCCGTGCAGGTAATGATTATAGTATAGTTGGTATTGTGACATACATCTATACGGAGTTATGTATGAGGTCGACGCTGTTGCCTAGAATGATTTTAGATTACCAGAATCGGTAAAGACTAACTAGATACCGGAAGGTATGGAATAGTTAATGAATTTTCGCCAAGGTCTTGTGTTTTATTTTGAGATAATTGGGAAAGGATGAGTCATGCGATAGGGTAGTGGACCCCTTAAGCCATATTAAGGAACCTAACGGAATGTCGTGTTAATAGATCAAGTCGTAGTATGCTTAAGAGAATTATACGGATGAGGCACAGATAGAGTAAGTAATGGTTGTTGTGATCGAGACAACATGATTATGGTTTTATGAGAAGTTTTTATACCCGTTATCGGGATTGGTAAGGTAGGCTGGAGCGTGGAAGTTGCGAGCCTAAGAATATTGATAACGCCGAGACCTTAGATGTATAAGGCTTTATCCGCAATAAGATTTTAAGTCGGACAAGGATAAGAGTTAAGTGCGACGCCAGTAGTGGTCGAGGACCTGTACAGGTCTCCCATATCCCGGAATGGAGTGGGATCGTTGGTAGTAGTTCCGCCACGCGACGGTCACGGCGGCGCAAGAGCCCAAGTCTAGTTAATTGTTTTACTGTTCGTGGACGCGTTCCACCGAACCAGTCATGAAAGCGGAAATGACCTTATATTGTTTTATAGTGACTCCAAAGATTAGAGGCCAGAATCGGTATGGAAGTTATATATGTATACTAGTATGAGTTGGGAGTACGGAAAGAGTACGACCAGTAAGAAAGATAGCAACCAAGTGTAAAGGAATAGATCCTGAATCCATAAGAACCTTTCGAGGTAACTACACCCATGAGTGTTTGGAGTGGTAGTTGGGGAATATGAGATTTTCCGGTGATTGATACGTCCGACCTTAGTAGACCGAGTAGAGAGGATTATGACAGGCTTTAAGGTCATTATGAGTATGGACTAGTTGGCTTTATAAGTGCCAAGGTTGACATCTTAGCATAAGTATTGTTATGTGGCCATGTGTGGCATTGTTGTATGTCGGTTGTGAACAGAAGCTATGTCGCTTATTATAAAGATTGACTCCGAAAGAACATTCGGGGACGAATGTTTCTAAGGGGGGAAGAATGTTACACCCCGTATTTACAGGACATGTTTTAAGAACGTACGTAAGAACTCTAAAGTGTCAAGATTTGAGACTTGTAAAAATTTTATCGGAATTATGAAATTGTCGGAAACGTAATATTGCGACGAATGGGAGGCGACACGTGTCACCCCCTTAATGATGCTCGCGATTTCTTGCAAGGGCGAAGGTCATCGATTTTGTTAGCAAGACAAGTCTTGCAAGTGTGAGCTTGAGAGAATTGACCAAAGTCAAAGGTCCCACAAGCCTTGATATTTAGTAAGAGATCATCCTAGCCCCCCAAGTGTACACATCTTGACCCTCCATGTCCCTTTACTATACTACTAGTAGTGAGACAAGTTCCATACTTAGCCAAATATCACACAAAATTTAAGAACAAGAGCTTGAAGCTCACGTGTTTGGGGTCCAACTAGAAGGAGAAATTTTTGTTTCATGTCCATTAAGCCCCACACTTTAAACCAAGGTTCATGAGTGTTTTGTAAGTAGATCTCAATAGAAAATCCCGGAAAAAAGAGAGTTTTCGTATTAGTCGCAAAGTGAAAACCTAGTGGTTTTTCTAGGTTTTGGATTGAAAGTTGAAGGAAAGTTGTTGGTATGGTTCTAAGGGTCTCAAGTAGCGGATTGAAGTATCTTGGAGAGTCTCTAAGTTGCTAAGGAACGACTTCGGATTGGAGTTGGATTAAGAATCGTTAAGGTATAATCTTGGCCTTTAAGATGTTACAAGATTATATATTTTTGTTGTTGTTAGTTTTACACGTTGACAACATGAAGTTGGTATGTAGAAGTTTATAAGTATTATGGAGTGCTTGTAGCTAAATTCGAAATGTTATATAAGCCACTTGAAAATTGAATTACTAATTGGTCGTTTATTAGAAATCGTCGCATGTTACCTACTTAGAGATTATGGATTGTTATAATCAAATGCGACTTGATTTCATGTTATGCTACCAATTTGGATTGAAATGGAAATTTGATAAGAATGGGTATGGTTGAACTCGGTGGCGAATTTGGACTTTTAGTTTGTTATTCATTTGTATTGGACTACTTTCTAAATTGTGAGCCAATTGGGCTGTTTAGTTATTCATTGTATTGGAATACCTTCTATATTGTTGTGAGCCAATCGGGCTGTTTGGTTATTGTATTCGCCTTGAAAAAGGTGGCAAAGTAAGTAGAAACAAAGGAGGTGTCGATTTTCCGTAGAATTTAGCGACTTAGCACCTAAAATATTCTACGTTAGTGAAAGGTTAATGGACATATTGTGACCATTATAGGTTGAAGTACTAAGTATAGCGTATCCTACTTGGAGAGTGGAATAGCTATCAAGGTTGAAGTACTTTGGAGCATTTTGCTATTTGTCGACAATCGTCGCGAGGTATGTGAACCTCTTCCTTCCTTTGGCATGATTCTATGTATGGAATACACTTGTGGTATCATTTCATGTTTCCTTCTACTCTTAGAAGTTAAGAGGTAGTTGTGTGATTTACTCTATGTAGAACTTTTCCTATCTTTTGAGCATGACTAGTTGCACGTATGTAGTACGGTAGACGTACAAGACTATGACATTCTTTACTTGTTTTATGTAATGCCAAGTCGGGTGGGTTAGAGATTAACTCACTTCTTTGAAAATAGTAAGGATGTCTTAAGTTGATTTTAAAGTTAGGGACTTGAAGAGTTTTAAAGTATGTGATACTTGCTCCATTTTAAACGTATAAGTCCTCGGATATGAAATTGTATTTTGGCTAAGGTATAAAGTAAATACAACGACTTTATGGGGAGTTGGTTATATTTGCTTTATGGAAAGACAAATGACTTGATTTTAAGTGAATAGGCAACTTGTTTTTAAGGCATCAATTGCCTAAGGTTTTATAATAAAAGGAGTCACTTGTTTTCTAAAGGTTAAGAGACAAATGGTATTTTTGAAAGTTAAGAGAATTGATTTGAAAGAATATAATACTTGGTTTCAAAAAGTAGAAGTCTCTTGATTATAAAAGAACGTGATTGTCTAAACCATAAAAGGGTTATAACGGCTTTATGGGAAGTTGTTTATAACCGCTTTATGGCAGGTTAAGAGAATGGTTTTCTCTAGTAAAGTAATCAATTGAATAACTCGTGTTAAGGAAGGGCAAATTGTATTAACGGTACCACTTGCTTAAGGTTTTAATAAAGAAGTCACTTGATTTGAAGCGGTAATTGTATTTCTAAAAAGGTATTGTGACTTGTCTCGAAGGTGGATAGGACTTGATACTACCGGTTGTTAGTATCGGGAAGTTTTATTCGGAAAGGAGTCTTTTGAAAAGAATGGACGTACGTAGTACTTTGGCCTGTTTAATTGAGAATAATTCTATGTGATGCCTTGATTAGTACTTTGGCTTGATTAATTGAGAATTATTCTATTTGTGCCTTGATTAGTACTTTGGCTTGATTAATTGAGAATTATTCTATTTGTGCCTTGATTAGTACTTTGGCTTGATTAATTGAGAATTATTCTATTTGTGCCTTGATTAGTACTTTGGCTTGATTAAATGAAAATTATTCTAAGTATGCCTTAATAAGTACTTTGGCTTGTTAAATGAGAATTATTCTAAGTATGCCTTGATTAGTACTTTGGCTTGATTAAATGAGAATTATTCTATGTGTACCTTGATAAGTACTTTGGCTTGGTTAACTGAGATTTAGTCTATATGTGCTGGAGATAGCCTTTGAGTGCAAGTATTATGTTTTTTTACGCTGTCGACTTCTACGAGGTCACTGTCTTGTTATAAGTTACTTGACGCATCGACAGTGATGTGGGATTCCACGTATGCTTCCGTTATTTGTAGCACTGGGTTAAATTCCTGATTTTATAAAAGACATGGTAGTGCTTATGTCTTGTTTGATGGCTCACGAGATAGGTAAGAGTATAAATGGCGGCAAGCCCCAAGACGTTATACCACCTTCTCCAGTAAGAGTATAAGTGAGGGTAAACCCCAAGACGCTGTACCACCCGCTTTATGTGTTGTTTGACGACCTACGAGATAGGGTAAGAGTATAAATGGCGGGCAAGCCCCAAGACGTTATACCACCTTCTCCGGTAAGAGTATAAGTGAGGTAGACCTCAAGATGCTATACCACCGCTTTACCACCTTCTCGTGGTAAGAGTATAAGTGAGGGTAGACCCTCAAGACGCTATACCACCGGTGGGACTTCGTGTTCATGTATGCCTATTGGTGTATTATTATACCGGATCGTCGGCGGTGATGTGGGATTCCACGGCGGGATATATATATATGTATTGTGTATGCGCCGACAATGAGGTGGGATGCCACGGCGCGTCACATGGTTATATTTTACACTAATAGTCCGCCGATGATTGGGGATTCCACGGGCATGCTTTGATATTAGTGTGATTGATCGCGCCCAGTTGGGGGTAGTATACGTGTCCTCCGTAGTGGGCGGACTATGTTATGAAAGATAAGTAAGTTATATGGTAATGAACTTAATGATTCTTTTCTAAATAATGTGCGTAAGAACGTGACTATAACTTTTATTGGGAATGGAAAGGATAATAAGGTACGATTAAGTTCATAGTGGTAATGACACGGCAGATCCGTATGTATTTTTATACTTGTCCTTGTCATTCTTTGCGATTATGATTTGTTTCATCAGACGTTATATTCTGCTCCATATTCTGCACTGTTAGATCGACTTCTTCGGGTCGCGTTCATGCCCGCAGTTTAGGTATTACGGTGGATCCGCGAGCTTAGGATCCGGTTAACAAGTTGAGATGGCTCGGTGTTTGAGTTGTCACGCTTATGTTTATTCGTGGTACAGCGGGCCTTGTCCCGCCACGCTTGTTATGTCAAAACTCTTAGAGGTCCGTAGTCACATACGCGGTCACTTTGTAAAAAGAAAGGAGGCAACCGCTTGGTTGTTTTTATATATGTTCGTGAAGGTAGCCCATCGGCTAACTCATTGTTTTACTTACGATGTTTTATTTTTAAGTTTCATGTATGTTCCGCTGATTTTCTCTGATGATTACCTGAAAGGGTGCCCAGGTAGGGCGCCAGTCGCGGTCCTGGGGTCGGGTCGTGACAAGGAAGTCTACCAATTGTTGGATTAGACGGATCCATAATTTAAATAACAGGACCAACCATTTATTATGTCAAGTGTAGACTCTGATACCACTTGTAATTGGAACTACGTGTGACCTGATTACCTTGTCGGGATACGTAGGCGGTCATACCGGCTTCGGTCCCACTTTTAGAAAAATCTTAATTTCCTTTTGCTTGTAATTAGAACTACTTTTGACCTGATTCCCTTTACGGGATACGTAGATGGCCATATCGGCTTCGGTCTCACCTTTAGAAATTTTAGCTTTACCCAATTTCGCTAGTAATGAACTACGTCATGACCTGATTTACTCGTGGGGATACGTAGACGGCCTAAATCAGCTTCGGTCACACCATTAGAAAACTTTCTCTTCGTTTTGGAAATGACAAAAAATACACATTTTCGGCATGATAGACAAGCAATCTCATTGAGACCCGCTTTAGGCCAAACACCTTTGCATATTCAAAACTAGGACCATTAGTATCTAATTAAGACGGAAATCAGACAGGGGTTGCAGGTCCAAACAGACCAGGCGCGCAAATGTCAATGATCAAAGCTGCAAAGTCAATACGAATCGACCCCCCCCCCCCAAACTCACAAGTTTTCTTTGAACACAGGTTCTTCACATAAAAGAAGCAGAGAAGACAGCATTCGCAGCATTCAGCAAGTCCGCGCAGAGACGACATCAACACTCGCAACATTCAGTAAGCATTCGCAACATTCAGCAAGCATTCACAGCATCCAGCAAGTCCGTGCATAGATTACATCAGCATTCACAACATTCAACAAGTATTCGCGATCCAAAGAAGTCCGCATGAGAGACTACATCGGATTCGCGGCATTCACAAAGATCCAGAAGTCCGCGGCAGAGACTACATCAAGATTCGCGGATTCAAAGAAGCATTCGCAGATCCAAGAAGTCCGCAGAGACTACATCAGTATTCGCAGCATTTACTCATCCAGCAAGTTCGTGCAGAGACTACATCAGTACTCGCAGCATTCGCATCATCCAGCAAGTCCGTGCAGATACTACATCAGCAATCGCAAGACTCAAAGAAGCATTCACAAGACTCAAAGAAGTCCGCAGAGACTACATCAAGACTCGCGGATTCACAAGACTCAGAAGTTCGTGCAGACTACATCAAGACTCATCATTCGAAAGTCCGTGAAGCGGACGACATCGATTCGCAACATCGCGAAGTCCGCAAGGACAAAGATCGCAACATTCATCAAAGTTCGTGCAGGGGCGACATCAGCATCTCAGCGTTCACAACATTCAACAAGTCCGTGCAAGGGTGACGCCAATATTCCCAATCACAATACGTCCGTGCAAGGACGAAATCTCAGCATTTGCAGCATCACATCAACACAACCGCCCTCACATTTTTTACAGGATAACATTTCTACTCACACAATTACATTGCTTATAAATTCATGCGTTATCATTTTTTTGCTTAACAGTTATGCACTAACCGTTTGCTTAAGTTTTAGCATGCAGAAGCACAACGTGGATTTTTTTATTACAGCGAACCGGGGAAATTTATTGGGGAGACAGCCTTCTCAACAAATGGAAGAAGCGGTCTCGAGCGTCGGTCCACTCATCTCACATCACCAATAACCAGTGTCGTCATAACTCGACACTGAGACAAAATTTAAATTTTTATGTCAGCCCATTTGTCCACCGTTTTAATTTTCTGACACCAACAACCCAGTGTCACCATGGTAGCCAGTGTCGTCATAACTCGACACTGGAACAAATTTTGAGTCCGTATCAGCCCGCCTTGGAGTTTGACCATGGTAGCACAGTGTCGTCTAAGTCGACACTGGGATAAATTTTGAGTCAGCGTCAGCCCGTCTTGGTGTTTGATCATGGTAGTCCAGTGTCGTCATAACTCGATACTGGGACAAATTTTGAGTTCGCGTCAGCCCGCCTTGGTGTTTGACCATGGTAGCCCAGTGTCGTCATAACTCGTCACTTGGATAATTTTTGAATTCGCGTCAGCCCGCCTTGGTGTTTGACCATGGTAGCCAGTGTCGTCATAATTCGACACTTGAATAATTTTTGAATTCGCGTCAGCCTTATCTCAATTGCCCAACATTTCTAATTCTGAGGATCGAGGCAAAATTGTCTATAAGTCAATGTATTTGTCCAGAAACTCTTTCATCGTCTTCAGTCAAAGAGGGACAAGTTGTTGACACTCAATTTTGACCCTCTCCTCCGATTATTATTCGTAAAATTAGACAATTTTCCAATTTTTAATTTAAAGCTTACCTAATCATGAACCATAACGATCTTACACCAAAGAATCAGTACAAAATCGCCCCAAATCAGTCCAAAAATCGTACCTAAAACGCAATAAATCAGCCCTAAGAACTTTACCAAACTTAGAACTTAAAATCCTAGTTGTAAATACAGAATCTCTATACATGCAATAGGCAGCGGAAAAACACAACAGTCAAATAGCAATAATCAATTTTCACAGAGTCAAAGATGGAGAAGATGAATCGGTAAGCATGCATCAAACAATCGATGGGAACCGATCCGAATTAATGAAATCGAGAGAAATATAGAGAAGAAGCATCGATGATTAGCAAGTAATAAAATGCGAGAATTAGAAGTCTAGGCTGGCCCTTTCCAAATCGCATCGCAATAATCCTCCGAGTGGATCGACGACTTGATACGCTGCCTCGGTTCGCTTCCCGGAGAAGGTAAATTCATCACCCTTTTCGTCTTAAATTTCATTTGATATTATGCGTGAAATATATGCTTTGCGCGAATGCTTAAGCGCGTGTTAAATTGATGTCGATGACTGATTATGCGTACTAAATTATTGGTAAACTCGCCCCATTCAAATTTGTATGCGATTTACATTTTGTGGACCATATGACTATGATACGTTGTGGTACATTTACTGTCATTTGTGTGCGATTCGGGGTGTATCTGTTTGGTGTCGAACCTGCACAACGATATTAATCGCTATTGGTACTCATAAAATGTGGTTGTTAACGTGTGTAGGCCAATCTTAGCGTCATCGTACGACTTAATGGTGTAGTTATTGCTTGGATTTTTGAGATCGATGGAGTTATGTGTTTCATATGCTATGCTAAAACTGTTATCCATTCAATGCTTGATTACAATATTGTTCAATGAAAATCACATGAGATTATTCAGTTACGCCGTAGGTGTGTTGTTTTTAAAACTGTACCCTACATCAGTGTAATATGGCGTGTTTACTGTCCTCTGTTTCGCATCATGCAATTAATGTTAATTTGAGTAGGACATCATGCCACGCTTTAGCATCTCTTGCTGTCCAGATTTCTTAATATTGTGCAATTATGTTAAACAATGTCAGCCACTCTGAGAGTTCTGTGTGATCTGTCTCTTTTCTCACTTGGGTTATGAAATATATACTTGCAGACCAGATTTCTTATCTCTTCCAGTGTTTCTTATTTGCTTTATGAAACTCTTTGTGTTAGAGTCGGCTGTAGTAATCCCGTAAGCTGATTAAAGTAATTAGGGCTAACGCCGTCATGTATCTGTGTATCAGTTGGAATAGAAATACTTATTTGTCCATATCTTTTCTCCATTTATTTTAGATACACATCAATTTATATTTCTATGTATGCTTATGGTCCATCTATTGTTAGATATGCACCAAGTAGGTGCTATCATATAATGTGCTGTTGAGAAATTGAGACATTCTCTTAATCAGGTCATGTGTTTTACATTCCTTTGTATGTCTAAATGTGCATCACAACATATTAGTTTTGGCCCTTTGACCTGTTCGAGTTTCATTAGCTTTAGGGACTGTTTTGATTAAGCGTTAGCTAAAACATATACATGTTCATTTATATTATTTGGACAATGTCTAATCCTTACCTTTTCTCTATTTTTACATTAAACACAGTGGAGCAAAACATGAAGAGTCTCATACGAGACTCATCAAGAGCTACTTCAAAGGAAGACCGCATCTATGTGCTATCTCCTCTCTGCACCAAAAATTCCAAGCCACAGGCGAAGGACATCGCCATTCTTCGAGTCATTTTATTAATTCCTGCCCCGCCCCTATTCATTTATTGTAAATTAATTGTTTAACACTAACATCACATTAGTAGGACATTTAGTGCATTTAAGCTTTAAGTTGCTAATAACAAGTAGCTTGACATTAGAAGTTGCTCTCTTCTAAGCTAATTATTTTTTGAATTACATCGCTTAAACCATACTAAACCATCTAATAATTTTGCGTAATCACTTAGTTAGCTAAGATATTATTTTTAGCCTGAGAGACCTATCTTATTATAAATGTTTACTAACATTCACCTAAAAATATATTTTATTTTCCCTTGCATAAAAGGTATTTTTAGGTATCCAACTAATCACAATAGGTTTTGCATCATTACATTATATATACCTTATTTAACATGTTATGAGTTCATGTTTTCTTCACAACTAACTTTATAAATTTTAATAAATCTTGCATTTTTAGCTTGCCAGAAAACACATTCTTTACTTACAAACATCTTTTGCTCTTTAAAACACGCATTTAAGCATACATAACTAACCCTAGGTTTGAATGGACAACCGTGAGTTAGCGGATCCTTTAGGGTGCCTAACCCCTTCCCTTTAGGATAATAAAGAACCCTTGCCCAGAATCTCGAATTAGTTTTGTAGACCATTTAAATGGAGTTAGTGTTGACTTGACTTAGTTAACATTTAGGTGTCCTAATTCACCCAAACTAATTAGGTGGCGACTCCGCGAACCTTTTAGCACCTTTTAGCATACTTTTTAGCATTATTTTATTTTCTAACATTTAAGCAGGAGTTGGAATTTGTCGCGGTCGAAAAAGGACGTGACAAAAGAAATAACTTATTTTAGGCTCAAAGGGGCTGACTAGGGATACAATTTATGTTAGGGTAGGTAGTGAATGGTAAGAAGGGCTAACAAAGAAATGCTGAATCATCTCCCTAAACATGTACTCTTAACTATTTCGCCTCAAACAACAAATAAGCAGACTTCATAGACATTTTTCAATCATTCTTTCCACAATTGACAACACATAAGCTAAGCACAAATATCCCAAATAATTAGATTTTCATGAATTTTTGGCATATCTAACTTAAACACACAGATTTTTTATTCTATTTCCATTACATTATCCCACTTTATCCCTTCAATATCTTTAGCAACTACAACATGCTTAGTCCATAAAAAAATTTGACTAAAAAACACACAAAACAATACAAAGACAATAAAAAGACTCAAAAATAGAACAATAAAACAAAATAAGACACCTCCCCCCCCCCCCAAATTTAATCGACACATTGTCCCCAAAGACTAAAAATAGAGACAACTTACTGACACAACACAGCGGTCATAACGGAGGTCTGGGATGAGATTCTTGAAATTGCACAGGTCATCGGGACTCTCTGAAGTTCTGGCGCCGCGGCTCTGCTGGGTGGAGCCGCGGCGCTACTCCCAATAAGCGATGTCTTTAACGTCTTTTAGTCGGACGTAGTTAATCTTTACTAGTGCTTAATGGATCCTTTTGCGAACGGCTTGCAATCCGCACAGTTATTGTTGTGGGTCTCACTTCACCTACAACACTTTTTCCAAACAAGGGCCTCATATCTAAGATTATCCCCCAATTACCCAAGGCAGACTTGTCTTCTAGGCTCTCTATAATGTAGGGATCAGTGAAACTCCCTACATCTCTCAATTTTTGGAGGTGACCTTGAGGGTATGGACTTTCTGGTTGGGGCTCAGCAATGATAGTTGGTGGTGTCTTTTCTGCAACGGGTATAGAAAAAGAAATTCCAAGGAATCCAAAGAGGTGAAAATTTGTATCTCGGTAACCTCTTCTTTCTCTACACCAACTATCTCTCTCAATTCCTCATTATTCTCAACAACTTGTTGTGGTTCAGGTTCCTCACTCTGTTTATCACCCCCCACAACCGTGTCGCTAGGCAGATTTTCTTGCGGTACATTGATCACAATCTATCAGCTGCCATATTTGTGTCTCCATATTTTTGAGGGACACATTTGTCTCAGCCATAAACTGAGTCTGGCACTTGGTGAGCCTGAGTATGGCTGCCTGCAACTCATTTTGATCTTCCTGTGGAACATGTAGGTTAAGTTGTTGTTGCTGATTCCACTGCCCCTGATAGTAATAGTAGTCCATTTTTTTTCAACTTTACCTACAAAATAAGAAAAACAATAAAAAGTGATAAAAAGATGATCGCGGAACAAGTTAGAAACTTATTTCTGGAGCAACAAAAATAGAAATAAAATAACATAACCAAATATATATGCAAACCAAATTAGAAATAAGAATAGATAATTCAATATTAAAAGTACTCCAGTCCCCGGCAACGGCGCCAAAAACTTGTTAGGCAATTTCCAATTGCTCGCGCAAGTGTACGTATCGTTACAAGTAATATAGTCTGGTAATACCGAATATCGTCCTTAGAGACTGATTTCTAATTACCGAACATCTATTCTAGGTTATCTATTTGGCAAATGATAAGTTGATTTGGTTTTTTTATCGAACTACTAGAATAATTGCAAGAAGTAAACTATGATGGGACTGGGCCCCGCCCTACCCCTGAATGTATATAAGCCTACAATACCAGGGTTCGTACCAACATGACAAGCCTCCAAAATAATGGAGTTTTTCCCAAAACTGAGTAGAGATCCTAAGAGCGAGGATCACCAAATCATTACCTAAACCTCGGCATGAAACGCACTCAAGGGCCACGATAACAAGTACTAAGTATGTAAACATAAAGTACAGTAAATAAACCATAACTGGCCAAAAGATGACAGGGACAAGTATGAAAACCTTACCAGCTCCAACCATGCCATATATAATAAAAGCCAATTGTACCTTGTATCATTGTACCACTGTACTTTATATAAACAAATGAGAGTCAACTGAGCCTTTTTAAAAGTAATATCCACCGTGCCATTTCAAATCATGAAATAAATACCATTACAAAATATGAAATCAATCGTACCCCTTTCAAATATGAAATCATTATCATTTCAAAATATGAAAGCCATGTCAGGGTCATCTGCCCTTAGAATCATTATGCAATCTTATTCATGGGAATTGAACCCGCATATCAAAGGGTGCCCGTGGAATTCCTTCATCAATGTCGGCATGCACAAAGTATAATATATATAACATGCCCGTGGAATTCCTGCATCTCAGGAACATGTCATCATGGAGAGCTAGTCCATGGAATAATAATATCACCCGGGGATTGAACCCGCATCATGACCGCACGCCCACAGAATTCCTTCATCGTGAAAGCATGTCCATGGAACAATATAGTGGAAGCATGCCCATGGAATTCCTCCATCATGTAAGCACGTCCAAGTAAATAACACAATAAGATGGTCGGCCCTCCAATGAGGGACGCGGTGGTATAGAAATATAACACTTGCACGAAAGGCTATCATGATCGAACATATGTAAGTTTAAAATATTCTTTGACTCTCATTAAAACATGTGAAATGAACTATCACTTTATAAACTCAAGGCAATTTCATTTCAAGTAATATTAAGGACTTGAACCCCAAAAGTACTATCACTCGTAGTATCAAGGCACTTCCTCGTTTAAAGATTAAGTTACTACACTTTTTAAATTCAACTCAAGACTTTAAAATCAAGTAAACTTGTAACTTCCAAATCAAGTACTATAATGAATCCGATTTGCCAAATTAATCCATTTTATGAGCCTTTAGCATGCTATATATTAATAATGATCTTACATAATCAGCTGTGAACCTAGAAAGTGTAAAACGAACTGGTTATATCTTAGCTTCTATGCAGATGAGAATTCTACTCATTTCAATATAATAGATTGTCGATTCCTTTTTCATTAACGCTGCAGTGGCTTGTTCGATACTTTTTCTCATTAGTGCTATAACTTAGCAAGATCAACTCGACATCAATGCTTCCTAAAAACTTTTACCAACATATTCCATAAGACTTGGTAAGGACTGTTAGGAACAATTTAGACATGTCTTAAGCATAGAATCAACAACATGACTACCCTTAACTTCTAAGAGTAAAATAACTTCCCTTTTTATAAAACTCGAAGTACTATTAATGAAATAGATAGAACCACTATCTTTCTAGACAACCCAACTAGAACCATGTACGTCCGCCGCACATCTTTTTCATTTATAAACCCCAAAGACACTAACACCCATAGTATCAAGACACTTTCCACCTTTACGATCAAGTCAAGTATACTTTTAAACTCAAGTAACTTACTCTTTTAAAACCAAGACACTTCTTTTTATTTTATCAAGTTACTACACCTTTTAAATCAAGTAACCTATTCTTTTCAAATCAAAGAAACACCACAATGAAATCCGAATTCATTTAAAATCCTCATTTGGAAATTCAAGACACTTATAATATCAAGTATTATTTTATAAGGTTCATGCTCAAAGAAGATGGGAAGAGTTCACATACCTTTTCGGTTACTCCACACGCCAAGTAGAACACGCCGTAAGTAGTACTTCAACCTATAACGATAATAATACTTCTATCAACTTTATGATACTAGTATACATTTATACTACTCAATGAATCTCCTTTCTTTTACAAAATATTGGGCACCACTTCTCCCATTTATACGTACTTTTCCACCTTTCAAGAAGGTAAATTTCATCAATAATCAAGGCACCAATGAAGGGCACAACGAAACAGCAACCAAGGTGATTCACACACCTATTTCTCACGTAAAAACAGTCCCTTAATTACGTAAAATAGTACGCTAAAACAGTCCGCCATTAGTACAGTCCACTAATACAACCATTAGTACAGTCCATTTAGTACAGTCCATTAATACAGTTTTATAGTATTCTCAGCCAAGTACTATAACCAAAACTGTTTTCCATAACTTCTTATCATCCACTTATATTCCAATACTTTTATATAAGTTATATCAACTTGTTAACAACAAGATTCCTTCATGTTTTAACATGTAATATCCAATTACTTCAAGAGGAGGAATAATCCTTACCTTAAATATGCCCAAAATAATCCACTTAAAGTCGCTCCATAGTTTAGTCTTAGCTCCTTATTCTTCAAGTTCCAATCACACACATGAATCTACTACAAGCTTGTAACCATCCTTCCTTCTTGTTTTACTTCCAAAAAGTTGAAGAACACACTAGGGTCTCAAGATCACTACACACGGCCCAAATGGTTTTGGAAGGTTTAGAGAGTTTATCTTGGCTCAACACTTGATTAGTGTTCTTAATCTAGGAGAATAATCAACTCTTGTTCTTCCCTTGGCTATTGGTGTTCTCGAAAATAATAGGGAGAAGAGAGGTTTTGGATGATGAAGATTATTATGCCAAGTCTCTAAGTCTTGCTATCACCTCTCTTATATAGATGAAATCTTACAAGTGGAGGGGGACCTAAGTGGTCCACTTGTCTTGATGAAAATATCTCACAAATATCTTTCACACTTGTCCACTTAGATGAAAAATATGTCCCTTTCTAGTCATTCTTGCAATACATGTACATATACATATAATTAGAGATTTGCTACACAAGTGGGGAGGGACACATGTCACCCTCTTATTCGTTCATAATTCTCTTCACAAAATATTAATCCAACACTTAGCCAAAATACTTACAATTTTCGAACCCCCCCCCCCCCAAATTGTGAAATTTTGACGGGTCTCATATTATCAATTCCATTACTTCTTAATCCAATACTAAGCCCATAAATCCATATTAGGGAATCTAACTCTGAGTTAATAAATATTTCGTCTTCACATTTTTTCAAAACTTTTCCATAAGAAAATGTACTCATACTATCCTTCCAATATTCAAACCTTAGTTTCCTAAGTACGTTCTCATATTAATGCCTTGGAAATACGGGGTGTAACACTAAAAATGACTCAAAAAGTATATATAACATATGCCTAACATGATTTTACATAATCGATGGAAATAATACCGTGGTGATCAGCTGTCTAACGGTCTTATGTCTTCGTCAGATATCACGAGATTTATCGTTGTACATAGAACTCCGTTCCCTTCCTAGAGTCGACTGGCTATCGCAGTGGATCATTACAGAAGGTACAGGTTTATCTCAACAAGGGATATCCTCTAAGAAGTCATAAAGTCACTCAGCTTCTTCTCCTGCTTTGTCTAAAGCAATGAACTCCGATTCCATCGTGGATCGGGCGTTGCAAGTTTCCTTAGAGGATTCCAAGACACAGTCCCACCACCAATTATAAATATATACCCACTGATGGACTTAGTGCATGTTTGGATTGACTTTTAGGTACCCAGAAGTGATTCTAGGTACCCACTTTCGTGAAAATCAGAAAATTGACATGTTTGGATTGCCAGAATCAATTTTGCCATTTATTTCAATTTGAATTTTACCCTTTCCTTTATTACCCTTTTAAATTGTTATCAACAACTCTATTTACTCTCTTTAAATATCTAGAAATAATTACTAATTTTTTTTTTCAAATATACAACTTTCATTACCCTCTTTAAATATCTAGAAATAATTACTAAAAAAATTCAAATATACAACTTTCATTACCCTTTTTAAATATCTAGAAATAATTACTAAAAAATCAAATATACTACTCATACTCATGTTCTGCTTTAATTAAAAATATATATCAAATATACTACTAAAGTTGACATTTGTTCATGTGTAATTTCATATTGGAACTTTAAACTCCTCAAACATCCTAACGTTGTCTGATTATACGAGGATTATCCTTCTCTTTTTCCTATTGTCTTCTTTCAAATACTCAGAATATTATTACTATAATATATTATATTTTGAACAAACAAGAAATAAATAACTGAAAAGCATGTTTAAATACACTCAAATACACACGAATTTTCTAAAACTAGCTACAAATGCTAAATAAGAAAAATGTATCTATGGATGGTTAAAGGGAAAAGGGTCATATTTGCCCTCAACGTTTAAGAAAAGGTTTGTATTTGCCCTCCGTTAACGTTTGAGGTCAAATATGCCCTCCGTTAGTTCAAACTTTTCAAATTTACCCATTTTTAATGGATCTGCCACGTGACAGCCACGTTGCAGATACGTGGTTTCCCAGTCACCGGCGCCGCCATCAACGCCGCCAGCAGTTCGCCGGAAACAATGGAGTTTGGGTTAAAGGTTGAATTGAACGTCATGGTTTAGTGTATGTTGTAGATAATGAAGAGACGAACACAACGATGCCACCCACCGTCGTCGACGATACCTGGACTGACCGGAAAACTCAAAAAACCGATGAGAATGAAGAGACGAACACATCGATGCCACCCACCGTCGTCGACAATACCTGGACTGGCCGAAAAACTCAAAAAACTGATCAGTTTTTTTGATTTGGTCGATCGGGGTATAGGGGAAGAATTGAAGGTGGTGGGTGGGTGTATAATGCCGGCGAGAGGATGGATAGTGTAATGGTACCATCCTCGATCGTCGATTGTAGCCCAGTTGGCCGAAAAATCGACGACGACGGCTAGGGTTACAACACGCACTGAGATGGTCGACGGTCGACCAAGGAAGAGTTGAGCGACGGCGTTTGTATGGATATGAGCGCTGAGAGACGGCGATCACAGGGTGTAACCCACCGCCTTCAACTCTTTATCAATCCGTCGGAATTTGCAAAAAAAAAAACGAACGCAGAAGACGAGTGAACAGTGGGTTTTTCGATCTGAAATTACCGGCGTTATGGAAATTGCTTACGTGTCGTCCACGTATCTGCCACGTGGCTGTCACATGGCAGATCCATTAAAAATGGATAAATTTAAAAGGTTTGGACTAAAGGAGGACATATTTGACCTAAAACGTTAACGGAGGGCAAATACAAACCTTTTTCTAAACGTTGAGAGCAAATATGACCCTCTTTCCATGATTAAAAACACCTAAAATATAGTCATTTGTGTAATCCATAGGGCCAAAGGGAACCGAATGGCCTTGGGCCCAAGAAAACTGATAAGC
The DNA here is from genome assembly GCA_029844215.1 of Przewalskia tangutica. Taxonomy (NCBI): domain Eukaryota; kingdom Viridiplantae; phylum Streptophyta; class Magnoliopsida; order Solanales; family Solanaceae; genus Przewalskia; species Przewalskia tangutica. The sequence goes on from CM056723.1 coordinate 123,802,227, forward strand.
CCAACAAACATTTTACTTGGACAATGTGCACAAATGTCTCTCTTTTGGGGTGGTCTTTAATTTTTGTTCCTCAAATTGGAAAGCTTTAACTTTTGTCTTTCGCCTAAAAAATTCTGGGTCCTGGTTTCGAACTCAGCTCAGTCAAAAAAAAATTAAAAAACCGCAACGCATAATTTGGATTCGCAAGACAGAATTTCAAACTCTAGGGGGGGGGGGGGATGAAGCAAAGTAAAATCATCTTTTTGCCTCAGAAATCTTTAGCTTTTTCCTTTGCTTAAAAATATCTCGTGGTTCCGGATTTGAACCTCGCTCAATCAAATTTTTAAAAAAAAAATCTCAAGAGTTTGAATTGACAAGGCATAGTTTGAGACCAAACTCTACCTTATAAGGCAGAGTTTGCCTTATGTCTGAAGGCAAACTCTGCCTTAAGATAAAGTTTGCTACCTTAAGGCATAGTTTACAGGTAAGCTCACTGAGATGGTCGACGGTCGACCAAGGAAGAGTTGAGCGACAGCGTTTGTATGGATATGACCGCTGAGAGATGATGCGCGAAAAGATGCACACACTTTAACGCAAGTGCACGTTATCGTGACAAGTAATATAGTCTTGGTAAGACCGAATATCGTCCACAAGGATTAGGGTTCAAGTACCAACTATCTATCTTTTGGTATCTATTTGGTAATCGATATTTGATTTTGTGGTTTATAACTAACAATTATAAAAGCTAATTAACTATAGGTTTACTTCAGTTGTGATGGGAATAGGGCTTCCATGTCTCCTCAACTATCCGCTTATGTTATTTATTAATGCAATGAATTATGGTCTTCTTCTCTCGGAGCTAGCAGGTTTACGAAATCGTTTTATATTCCCGTTAAGGATATATAAACACTCAACCCCAGTATTGCTCCTTTCTACCTTTCGGTGATAAGGATAACTCTATAGGAGGATTAAGAACAAAAACCTAGTTAACTGTCACGCACCATGCGTAAAATTAGGGTTGTTAAGCCTCTCATTAACGCTACATAAATAATTGAGGTATTTTCATCCCCAATCCAAAATATGTCTACCCAACTTACAACATATTCACAACCTCCTCCTTTCGAAGTTTGATTAGAAATTATATAAATAATGATAATTAGTGATCAATTAATTACCAAGCATTCAAAGCAATTATTGGATAAATCTCAACAAGAAGAAGAATAACCATAGACATGCATTAATTCATAACATAAGTTTTTAGTGAATCAACATGGAAAGTTTATAAAAGAATTAGTTCCTAGCCATTGACATGACAAGAACTAATTCAAAGTTCATCATACAAAACCAAATAAAAGAAAGAAAAGAAAAGAAAATTACTAAGTTTAGGGTCTCCGATCTTCAATCCAAGAAAACATTGTGTTGTCAAGAAAGGAACCCTTAAAACTGCCTAGGGTTCTCCTTTATAGGTAAACCGCCTCCAACTTTTCCTTCGAGCCGGGCCCAATTTCGTCTAAAACTGATTTTCCCACGCCGTGCGCATCGCTACGGCCATGGCGGGTCCGAATCGCAGCCGGGTGATTTAGCGCCGCCCCGATCTCTGTTGTCATGCCGCGCGCTGGAACCTCTGCAGCCTCTCGATGATTAGCGCGCCCCCGCTTCGATTGCAGGAGGCCGCGGCTGGTCGAGTTTACGCCTCGTTCGTCACTTTCTCGTCTTTTAAGCTCTGACTCTCTTTGCCCTCTTTAGCTCATTTTCCGCCATTTGGTCATTTTAACCACTTTGACTCAAAAGAAAGAAAATATATCCTAATACGACACTTATTTGTACAAAAAGGGACAAAAGACTAACTAAAATTACAACAAAAGTGTAAATAAAATACACCCATCAAATACCCCCAAACTTAACCTTTGCTCGCCCTCGAGCAAAGATAGAAAGAAAGAAATAAAGGACTCAAGAAAACGAAAAATAAAAGACTCACTGACATTGATCACTTTTGCTGCATTGATGTTATCTAGAAAAACATGAAGGTTAGCAGAATAATATGCAGGAACATATAGCATGAAATATTTAGCACACTAAACACTTTAAGTTAGATATTTCGCAAACTCATTTTTATCATGCTTAATGGAAGTCAACATACTGAATCATGCTTGTAAAATTCAAAAATCCTATGGCATGTTTACTTGCTATTCTCCACTAATCCTGGATATGCATAAAAGAGATCTTCAGGACTTTAAGGGTTGTAATGTAGGCTTAGGTATAGGTAGGTAAAAATAGGCATTTTAGGCTCATTCTGTGTACCATAAGCTCTTTAGCTTTTCATTGTTTCCCTTTTCTTTTGGTTCTTTCCTTCACTTCAATTCAATCTTTCCCCTCTTTTGTTTTGGGAGAGTGAAGTGTATAATAATGACAAGCACCCCCAAACTTAGGTTTTTGCCTATTTCTTATTACTTTTTATCGTGCATCAAAGTTGTTCACTCTTTTGTCTTTTTTAACACAATTCATTCCACTATTTCACATTTTACTTATGGCACCATTTGTGGGAATATAGGGTGTCAAAGAAGAAGTTTCAATTTTTAGGCTCAATGGGGCTGACTAGGGATACTTTTAAAGTCCGGGATAGAAAAGAGTGGTAAGAATTGGCTATCAAAGAAATGTCTGAGTCATCTCCCTAACATGCATATCCTAACTATTTCGCCTCAAATAGCAAGCAATCATAACACATAGGTTTTCATCATTTAGCATGCATAATTCAAGCAAGAAACTCGAATGAGCGACATGTGAGTTTTTGGCATATCTAACCTAGGTGTTTAGATAGTTGCTTCTAATTCCATTACATTATTCCACCTTACTTCACTAGGTGTTTCTAGTAACTACATCATACATGATCTTTTGACAGACAATTATGACTCAAAATACATAAAAACAACAAAAACACAAATAAAACACAAATAAAACACCCCCCAAACTTAAATCACACATTGTCCCCAATGTGTGTAGACTCAAAGACAATAAAAGAAATAAGACACTTACAGACTTGGCTAAAATGGTGGTGGTGGCGGTGGCATGGGATAGTGCATGGACCACTGACTGAACAAGGAATTCATCTCGTTGATTTGTTGTCTCGTTTCTTGTTGTCCTTGGATCACCGTGTCCAAACTCTGCATCATCCTCATCTGATTCTGAAGCAATTGCTCCATCATGGGCACTGAGGGTTCGACTGCGGGTAGGCTGGTGGCTAGGCTCGCCGCATATTGAGCCTCTATTTCGTGCTCATCTTCGCTCACGACGACCTCTGCTGCCGCTTTGGTGGTGGTGGTTGTGCTCTTCTTCACTGGGGGCTTGGTCTTGGAAAGAGTGCACTATCCCATAGACACAGCGGTTTCTCTCATTAGTATCGATGGTAGGATCGGGACCCCGTTCATGTGGCATAAATCGGTGATAAGTGAGCCATGTCCCAATCCACCTGTTGTCACCAACCTGCTGATTTCCTCAATGCTCTGCACTATCTCTTTCCCCACATCAATCGTCATCCCCCTCATAATTCCATATATCAGTTTGATCCTATCTTCTGGCACTCTGGTGAAGTGCGTGGATGGAATCATGCGGGCGCTGACGAAATATAGCCAACCCTTGGCTGCTTTGTTGAATTGCACCGCCGTTTCTTGACCCATTTCTCGCAATATCAAAGTAGCCCTGGGGTAGCTCACCGTATGCGCGACGGTATTCCGATTGATGTTGCGGTGCTCCTAGACCATGTTCTAAAATGGCTCCAATCACCAATTCCTCCTTCAACATCAACTGTTTTTAGAGTCATATTTATTATTTCTGCCGTCACAGACATATATCTTCCCCTTACAAAGCATTCGTTGTCCACCCTCTCCGGAAAGTTGGCATAGAATTCACGCACCATTGTTGTGTTCATTGGTGCTATCTTCTCCGGATTTACAAATCTCCTCCACCCCATTATCTCAATCATTGCCCTAATGGGCTCATAAACATCCTCTTCCCCAAACGACTCCCTTTGATAGTCCATTTCCCTTTCAGGGATTAAGGGCCTAGTACTAAGCTTTTTGTATCTTTGGAAGACTTGGTAGCTCACAAACCTAGTATCATCGTAATGTGGGGCTGAGGTGGATGTGGAGGCTCTTCTCTTTCTGGCGGACATAGTTAAAACACTTTGTGCAGCTTACAACTTATTGGCACAAATGTTCCCCAACACAATCAACAATTTAGCAGCTAAAACACAAACACCCCCAAACTTTAACTCTACTACCCAATACCCATACCCTCCTTGTCTACTCCTTCTCTAAACTTCACAACCAATTTTTCAGCACCCCAACTACTTCACAATGCAACACTTCTCCAAACTACTACCTTCTTTAACTACTGAAAGCTTTCAAGAAAGGATGAAGATTACCTTTTTATGGTGTTCTTCAAGGTGTTCTTGCTTCTAGTGGTGATTTGAGGCAATGGAATGGGGTTTCGCTAGAGATGGTGAGGTTCTAGGAATTTAAGAGTTATGGTTGTTGTTGGGTTTGATTTGTGGAGGATTTGTGGGTAAATTGTGGATTTTCGGTTTTGTGGAGAAGGGTTAGGTTTTGGTTTTGAAAATCGGGAGAAAATCGATTTCTGGCGTCTTTTAATTTCGATTTCCGCCGCTGCCGCGTTCGCTCGGCACCGCGCGCCAATGTTCGCACTCTTCGAATTTCGCCATACGCTAGACTTGGCAATTTTTCGATTTTCAGCCGTACGCGCTAATCCATTTTTTTGGAAATCTTTGTTGTTCCTCAGTTTTTTGCCTTTCCATTTATCGCTCAGACCACAATCACAATAGAAACACTACCTCCGTGAGACAGATCTTAATAAAAAATACAAAAGTAAAATAAATTAAAATAACTTGTGTTGCCTCAAAAGCAGCGCTGTCTTTAACGTCTTTTTAGGACGCAAGTTCCTTAGTTCAATAAACGTGGGTGGATCAACCCCACAACTAATCCATTTTCTCCACATTTTTCGCTTTCTTTTCTTTCTTCTCCTCTTAGCATTATCGTTAAGGGAAGTTCAGAACACATACCGCTTCGGAGGTTCGGCAAACCATGCCTGCTTTCGTGGGCTCATCTCCCTTTTGTTGACTTGTACGGGCTCACAGAGGGGGTTGATGGTGCTGATTGCAAAGCACCTACTCATGGTTGGTGGCTCAATGATGTGTTTAAAAACTTTAAACACCATTTCTTCCTTCTCCACCCTCAATGTCAACTCTCCTCTTTCTACATCGATCAAGGCTCTCCCCGTCGCTAGGAATGGTCTCCCCAATATGATAGGGATTTCTGCATCCTCTTCCATGTCAAGAATGAGGAAGTCCGCAGGAAAAAAAAAATTTCCTACTTTGACAATCACGTCCTCAATCTTCCCTCTTGGATGAACCACTGTCCTATCGGCCAGCTGCAGGCTTACTGTGGTTGGTTTGGCCTCACCCAACTCCAACCGTTTAAACACCGATAGAGGCATCAGATTTATACTTGCCCCTAAATCGCACAGAGCCCTGTTGCATGTCACCCTGCCCACGCGTGCGTAGTGTAAAGCTCCCTGGGTCTTTTAGTTTTGGTGGCAACTTCTTCTGCAAGATAGCACTACACTCCTCCGTCAGTGCTACTATTTCGTACTCTGCCAGTTTCTTCTTCTTCCCCAAGATCTCCTTCATGAACTTGAAATAGGAGGGCATCTGCTCCAAAGCCTCTATAAAAGGTATGTTGATATGCAGCTTCCTGAATGTCTCCAAGAATTTGGATAATTATTTATCAACCGCCTTCCGCTGTAATCTCTGGGGGAATGAGATCTTTTCTGTATACTCCTTCTCTGGTGTTTTCTCTACTACTGGGCGAGATTCAACCACCTTCTCTTTTCCTATCTCTGCCCTTTGCTCACCATCGGGCCGAGGCGCATCGCTGCTCCAACTGTTTGCCGCTTCTCAATTGTACTGCCTGGCATTGTTCCCTTGGATTCACCTCTGTGTTGCTTGGAAATGTACCATGTGGCCTGCTGTTTGCTTGCTTTGCTAGCTTACCCACTTGTGTTTCCAAGTTCCTGAACGAGGATCTAGCTTCGCTACGAATGGTCTGAAGCGTTGGTGAGTGCAACAAAGCCGCTCTCTGCCTCGCTTTTTCTTGAACCGGCGTTGAATCGCTGACTAGGTGGGGCTGAGTAAAGGGTCACGACTGGTTCTGCTGGTTCGCATCGCCCCTATATTGATTCTCGCTGCCCCGGTCTCTCTCCATGAGAAATTTGGGTGATTCTCCACCGGATTATATGTGTTGGAGTAGGGTTGTTATGTGGCCTCGATAATTACCACTACCGACACTGCTCGCTCCATTGGTATATTATTAGGATCAGCTGAAGGACACCTATCGAATGTATGTGGGCCACCACATATTTCACAGCTTTTAGGCATCTGCACCGCATTCACTGACATTGTATGTTGCTGCAACTGTTTCGCCAAAAGGGCCACTTGGGCATTCAAGGCAGCAATGACATCTATTTCGTGGACTCCCACTGTTCTCCTCCCACTTGTCGACCTCTCTTCTGTGACATGGTTGTTGGTGGCCATATCTTCTAATAACTCGTGAGCGTCGTGGGCTGTTTTCCTCATGAATGCCCCACCTGCTGCTGCATCTATAATAGTTCTAGTTGTACTGCTCAGCCCGTTATAGAAGATGTGGACCAAGTTCCATAACTCAATACAATGGTGTGGGCACTTTCTCTATAAATCTTTGAACCTTTCCCAAGCTTCATATAAGGACTCTTCATCTGCTTGGTAGAAGTTATTCAACTCCCCTCTCAATTTTGCTGCTTTGCATGGGGGAAAGAATTTGGCTAGAAATTTCTGGGCCAGCTCTTGCCATGTAAAAATCGAATCGGCCGGCAGGGAATTCAATCATACTTTTGCCCTATCCCTGAGTGAGAAGGGAAAGAGCCTCAATCTGACGGCATCATCAGTAGCGCCGTTATATCTGAAAGTTGCACATAGCTCCAAGAAATTAGCTATGCGTATACGTGATCCTCCGATGCGATCCTCCAAATTGCACCATGTGATGTACCATGCTCAAAATCGCCGCTTTATCTCAAAGTTGTTCGCTCACATGGCGGGAGCCTAATACATGTCGTGTTCCATTCACTCTAGCGACATAGTCTCCCAAGCTTCTTTCTCGCTGGACTTGAACTCTTTCTCGACATCCATAGGTACTTGCCGAGGTATTCCTGGATTGGGTTGATTTTCACCTAACCCTTCTCTCATCATGTTGTTGTTTTGAACACCGTCCATCTCTATCAAGGCTGCAATCCGCTGATTCTTTCTGTTCTGTTTACAGGTTTTCTCAATCTCTGGATTGAAGGGAACAAGAGTGTCTGCCCCTCTTCTCCTTCGCATAAACTGATTTCCTGAAATAGATCAAAAATGCATAACAAATCACTGCACTCGATTTTTACCCAAAATAAAGAAAAAATGAAAATAAAATAAAATTAAAAACTAAATTAGAAATTAAAAATAGATAAATTTGATATTGAACTATGCCTAATCCCTAACTACGCCAAAAACTTGATGCGCGAAAGACGCACACACTTTAACGCAAGTGCACGTTATCGTGACAAGTAATATAGTCTCGTAAGATCGAATATCGCCCACAAGGATTGTGGTTCAAGTATCAACTATCTATCTTTTGGTATCTATTTGGTAATCGATATTTGATTTTGTGGTTTATAACTAACAATTATAAAAGCTAATTAACTATAGGTTTACTTCAGTTGTGATAAGAATAGGGCTTCCATGTCTCCTCAACTATCCGCTTATGTTATTTATTAATGCAATGAATTATGGTCTTCTTCTCTCGGAGCTAGCAGTTTACTAAATCGTTTTATATTCCCTAAGGATATATAAACACTCAACCCCAGATTGTTCTTTCTACCTTTCTGATAAGGATAACTCTATAGGAGGATTAAGAACAAAACCTAGTTAACCGTCACGCACTACGCGTAAAATTGGGTTGTTAAACCTCTCATTAACGCTTACATAAATAATTGAGGTATTTTCATCCCCAATCCAAAATATGTCTACCCAACTTACATATTCACAACCTCCTCCTTTCAAGTTTGATTAGAAATCATATAAATAATGATAATTAGTGATCAATTAATTACCAAGCATTCAAAGCAATTATTGGATAAATCTCTCAAAGAAGAATAACCATAACATGCATTAATTCATAACATAAGTTTCTAGTGAATCAACATGGAAAGCCCTATAAAAGAATTAGTTCCTAGCCATTGACATGACAAGAACTAATTCAAAGTTCATCATACAAAACTGAAATAAAAGAAAGAAAAGAAAAGAAAATTACTAAGTTTAGGGTCTCCAATCTTCAATCCAAGAAAACCTTGTGTTGTGCAAGAAAGGGAACCCTTAAAATCTGCCTAGGGTTCTCCTTTTATAGGCTGAAAACCGCCTCAAACTTTTCCTTCAGGCCTGGCCCAGAATTTCGTCTAAAAACCTGATTTTCCCGCGTCGGCGCCGCGGCGCCGGAAGTCCTGCGGTACTTCGGGTGATTTGGCGCCGCGGCCCTGATCTCTGCTGTCTGTGGGCGCCGCGGCGCTGGAACCTCTGCAGCCTCTCTGATGATTAGGCGCCGCGCTCGCTTCGATCGCGAGGCCGCGCCTGTCCGAAGCCGCTGCTCACCACTTTCGTCTTTTAAGCTTTGGACCTCTTTTGCCATATTTTAGCTCCTTTTCCGCATTTTGGCAATTTTAACCACTTTGACTAAAAATAAATAAAATCTATCCTAATACGACACTTATTTGTAAAAAACGGGAAAAAAGACTAACTAAAAACGACTCGAAAAATGTATATAAAATACACCGATCAAGAGACGGCGGTCACAGCGGTGTAACCCACCGCCTTCGAATCTTTCTCAATCCGCCGAAATTTGCAAAAAAAACGAATGCAGAAGACGAGTGAACAGTGGGTTTTTCGATCTGAAATTACCGGCGTTATGGAAATTGCTTACGTGTCGTCCACGTATCTGCCACGTGGTTGTCACGTGGCAGATCCATTAAAATAGATAAATTTAAAAAGTTTGGACTAAGGGAGGACATATTTGACCTCAAACGTTAACGGAGGGCAAATACAAATTTTTTTCTAAACGTTGAGAGCAAATATGAGCCTTTTTCCATGATTAAAAACACCTAAAATATAGTCATTTGTGTAACCCATAGGGCCAAAGGGAACCGAATGGCCTTGGGCCCAAGAAAACTGATAAGCCCAACAAACATTTTACTTGGACAATGTGCACAAATGTCTCTCTTTTGGGGTGGTCTTTAATTTTTGTCCCTCAAATTGGAAAGCTTTAACTTTTGTCTTTCGCCTAAAAATTTCTGGGTCCTGGTTTCGAACGCATAATTTGGATTTGCAAGACAGAATTTCAAACTCTACCTTAAGAGAGAGCTTACCTGTAAACTATGCCTTAAGGTAGCAAATTTTATCTTAAGGCAGAGTTTGCCTTCAGACATAAGGCAAACTCTGCCTTATAAGGTAGAGTTTGTCAATTCAAACTCTTGAGATTTTTTTTTAAAATTTTGATTGAGCGAGGTTCAAATCCGGAACCTCGAGATATTTTTAAGCAAAGGAAAAAGCTAAAGATTTCTGAGGCAAAAAGATGATTTTACGTTACTTCATCCCCTTACAAATTTTGATTGGCGAGGTTCAAATCCGAACCTCGAGATATTTTCAAGCAAAGAAAAAGCTAAAGATTTACGAGGCAAAAGATGATTTTACTTTGCTTCATCTCCCCTCCCCTCCCCCTTACAAATTTTGATTGAGCGAGGTTCAAATCCGAACTCGAGATATTTTAAGAAAAGTAAAAAGCTAAAGATTTTTGAGGAAAAAATATGATTTTACTTTGCTTCATCCCCCCCCCCCCCCTTACAAATTTTGATTGAGCGAGGTTCAAATCCGAACCTCGAGATATTTTCAAGCAAAGAAAAAGCTAAAGATTTCGAGGCAAAAATGATTTTACTTTGCTTCATCTCCCCTCCTCCTCCTCCCCTTAAAAATTTTGATTGAGCGAGGTTCAAATCCGGAACCTCGAGATATTTTTAAGCAAAGGAAAAAGCTAAATATTTCTGAGGAAAAAATATGATTTTACTTTACTTCACCCCCCCCCCCCCACCCCAATTTCATCTTCTATTTGCTATTCGACTTATTTTACTTTGACAATTTGATACTTTCAACTACACCAATAAGGATTGTGGTAGACTGACAACTTTTGAGGGTACATAATCATTTTTGTTAGAAAGCGCTCTATCCTGACACGAATTCAAATTTTATTGGGCCCCCAATACAGTTACCGATCAGGTGGGAAACCAACCAAATAAAAGATACTTCCGACTATTAAGTGTCTTTTCTCGAGAATTATCTCTTTTAAAGTATTGTACACAATAATATATTTAGCTCTCTCCAAAAAAAGGAAAAATATGTTTTTTCCAAAAGAAAAAGAAATTGTATCAGGCCTCACTTATAAGCTATAACACAGGTACAGAGAAAGGCAATTCCACCACATTTGTCTTTCTAAGTTAAATATTAATTTTAGCTTTTAAATATATATTTTTAAAAATAATAGAGTTGGCACATCATTAAATAGATAATGAAAATTGTTTTTCCGGTTAAAACGACAAATGAAACTAACTAGACAAAGTTTAATTATCATAAAAGCTAATTAGGCAAAGTTGAATGACTTTTGAAAAACAAAATAAAGTTAAGTAATTTTAGTGGTCAATTGACCAAAGTCGAGTGATCATCTAGACATTCAACTAGATAGATTAAAATATACATTTACAGAGACTTACATGCATATTATATAACAACAACATACTCACTGAAATTTCACAACGTAGAGATTGTACGCAAACCTAACATCTATCTTGATAGATAAAACGACTGTTTTCAAAAGACCTTCGACTCAAGACAAAGCATACATGCATATTATATCTCATCACAAATTCTATTCGAAGTATCGTGTTCATCCCTTTATAGTTTATAGTCATAATGTACAAGAAATAAGGAGGACAAACATATATATAATATATCCATATCCAGCTCATTTTATACTGATTTTATGTTATGTAGTTTTCCTCATTCATATCTGTGTCAACTGTCAAGTAAGTTTTAGGTGTAGCAATTCACTTCCATTTTCAATTATTGTCCTTTATTAGAGGGACCTTAATTCATAAATATTAATAACACCGTATGTACTCCATCTATAAGGTGAGTCTGACCAATCTACTATATATGATCAGCATTGGCAGATCTAGGTTCTATAGGTTGAAAATTTATGATATGCAAACAGGGCAAAAGGTTTATTTTTTGCTTGTTATATAAGAATTAAGAGAAAAATCAGGTAAATTGACAGATTCAAAAGTGCTACTTTCGGCACTACTAGAAAATCACTATGGTGTCTAGTGGGTCGGGTCGGTCCGATCCCGACTCAGCCCGCTACCCACCTCGCCCCTTAAAAAATGGGATGGAAAATGACGGTGTCGGAGATCGAACTCGGGGCGGGACTAGGACTCGTCCCGCCCGTCCCGATCCCGCCTATCCCGCCCCCTCTCTGTCCCCCTTTGCAGAAATAGTCGTTGCACAACGACCCAATTTCAATTTTAGTCGTTGGCAATGGCCATTTTGCCCCCCTCCCAAACCCCATAAACCCCTCGTACCCCCTTAATATTTATTTTTAACCCCTAGATTAGTATATTTACACTTTAATCCTATTTTTCAATTATAAATACTTCATTTTTCTCACAAATCTTCCTACCATCTCTCTAATCTCTTTATCTCTCTCTACAAGTCTACATTGTCTACTAAATATTATATTTTATTTGTTATTTTCTATCAAAGTTCAAAAATTGAGAGTGAAGTTGGCAACTAGCTTGAGGATCATCGAGCAAATTTTTAATTTTCAACCTCGATTACACGTCGGCGTTTGGTACCTTCATTCATTCTTTAAATTATTATTGTTACTTAATTTTAATTATCGTACTTAATTTCATTATCTTTAACTATTTATTTGCATGATTATAATAGAACGAAGTGGATGTTTTTTCTGGTAGAGGTACTAGGGGTAACATGGGTAAGGGTGCATCTTCTAGTAATCCTAATTACGATGATTTCACCCATATATATGAAACTAATTTTTTAATGTTAATATTAATATATCATTAGATCATAAGGTTTATTCTACATCTGAACCAAACTTTAATTTAGAAAATTAATTAGAAAATAATTTAGATAACACACCCACTAGTGCACGTCCATCACAGGCTCAGACTGAGTCTTAACCTGAAACTGGAATGCCTCATATTCCCCTAGTATGAGTCGAGAAAAAAACAACGAAAATTAAAATCACCTGCATGTGATTTTTTTATGGAGACATTGATAATCAACTAGTTATATGTAAAATTTATCGCGTAGTTTATAAATTTAAAAATAGAAAAGGTCAAGGTGAGACGGGAGGTTTAATGAGACGTGTAGACAACTCTCACAAAGTAAGGTATAACCAATACCTGGCTGAAAAATCGGGTGTGCAAATGTCTTCTGAGTCGGGACAATGTTCACATAGTGTCCCCGACCAAGCACATGGTCGAATTAACCCGATGACGAGGGTAATTATAGGTTCTTAATATGATAAACACAGAGATATGGAAAATTTAGCAAAATTAGTTGATGTGAAGTGTTTACTTTTTTCATTTTCTTCCTCTCCTGATTTTATTCATTACATTAGAGAAACATATAATCTTGTTTTTATCGGTTTTTCTTAATCAACTGTTAGAAGAGATATTTTTAATTTGCCTATGAATATGCAGTATGCATTGTATCATTTTAATGGTAAAGTAACTATCACTTCTGATATAGGCCGTAGTACAAACAATAATGATTATTTAACTGTCACATGTCATTGGATAGATCATAATTGGTCTATGCAAAATGTATATTAGAATATAGATATATTGATGAAAGACACAATTAAGCTTTTATTTCAAGAAATATTCATGAAATTTGTGAATATTATGAAATTACTAATAAAATTATGACTATTACATTAGATAATACTTTCTCTAATGATTATGTTGTAAACATTTAAAAACTTGATTTACTATATCTTTTTCCGATATTTTTCATGTTAGATGTACATGTCATATTTATAACTTAGTTGTAAAGAATGACCTAAAACTTTTTAAAAACATCCTTGATAAAGTATAATTTGTTATAAACTTTATTTTCAAAGGTAATAAAATACAAAGACGCAATGAGTATAAAAAAACTTGTCATAATTGTGGATTACCTTATAGAAAATTTTCAGAAGAAGTTTTGATTTGGTGAAATTCTTTGTATGAACAACTACTTGTTGCTCACGAGTATAGAAGACATATAACATTATTATTTAACACCCATAATCAAAATCCAACAGATATGCTTGTAGATGATGATTGAGATAAAATTTTGAAACTTATCACATTTTTAGAGAATTTTTTTCTAGCTACTAAAGATTTTTCTGGAATATATTATCATACTATTTCATTTGTGTTATTTTATATAGCTCTAATATTTTGTTACTTAATGAATATATGCAAAAATCAACTTACGCTCCAGCTATTAAAAATATTTATAAAATTAAGAAAATATTTTTTTTCTATTTCCACTATTTATTTTATTGGTGTTGTATTAAATCCTACTATTAAAATAAACGGTTGTAAAACACTTGTTGAAACGATATATGAAAGCTTAGAAATACTTCCAACATACCCAACCGAAGAACCAACTGACGAACCAACTAAAGAAGAAATTATGTATAGCATACACACTGAATGCAAATATATATATTACCAAGAGTTGTATTAAATCCTACTATTAAAGTAGACGGTTGTAAAACACTTGTTGAAACGATTTATGAAAGATTAGAAATACTTCCAACAAATCCAACTGAAGAACCAATAACGAACCAACTAAAGAAGAAGTTATGTCTAGCATACGCACTGAATGCAAAGTGCAAATAATCAACCTGCTTTTGTACCATTTTTCTCTACTTCATTGCAACCTAATAAAAGACATGTTGTTTTTGTCTAGTAGTCAAGGCCTAGAAATAGAATGTATAGTGATTCAAGTTCTTCACAAATTAGCGAGTTTGATGTTTATGTTTTGCAGAATGTTGTACTGTACGGATCAATTGTCAATAAAGATGGACGTGAAGACTTGCTGAAATACTGGAGGGAGAATGAGAAGACATTTCCGACACTATCAAAGATGGTCTGAGATGTGTTGAATATTCAAGCGTCATCAACAACTTCTGAAAGCGCATTTTCTGCTGGAAGGTTTCAAATAAGAGAGCACAGACACTCATTGGCGGGAGACAGCTTGGAGATTGCAGTTTTATTCAAAGATTGGATTAGAGCGGAGTGTAGAAGGTCCGGTCAACCAGGGATCAACGAAGAAGACGACTACAACTACAACGAAATCTTATCCGAGGGAGCAGGAAGCGTCGAAAAATTTGACCAACAACTTCCAATTCCAATAGAAGATCCTCAAGAGATTGTGAGGAAATTAGAAAGAGTATGGTTGACTATGTAATTTTTTAATGACAATTTTACTATATGATTTGTAACTTTTGAACTACGAAACAAGGTTGCAATTTTAAAATTGTATTACAAAATAAATCATATTTCTATTAAATAATATAAGAGTCACAAAAACAACATTTGGATGTTTTTATTCACTATCTTGTTCACTATCTAAAAAAAAATTAAAATCCCCCTACTTGACCCGTCCCGTCCCCCCAAATCTCGTCCGCTCTTCCGGTGGGATGTGGGACGGGACCTCTTCCCGTCCTGCATATCCCAGCCCGCCAAGACCCGATCCCGACCCCCACCCCGTCCCCCAAAATTTCATCCCGTCTCGCCCCGACCCGGCCCACTGGCCACCCCTATTTCTGATGAATGTCGTTCCGTCCGAATTTGACTCGTCAGCAAGGGATTTATGACGAATAATGTATTGATCGAAACATAATCGACGAGCCAATTCTGACGGATTCGAAATTAGTGATTTTCTGATAGTGTGAATCCCTTGTATACATTTTTCGTTGTCACTCAAAAATTGTACCTAATTAGATGTGTTATATAGGACAAGAAAGATACTTTCATGTCTCATTTTATGTGATCCACTTTTTATTTTAGTTAGTCTAAAAAAATGATATCTTTTAATTTACGCTTAATGTTACAACTTTATACTAATCACAAAAATGCTTATGATAAAAATTTTTAAAAAATTTCATTTATTTCTTTCTTAAACTCTATGCTTATAAAGTCACATAAAATGAAACCAAGAGAGTATAACATTGGTTAGTAATCATTAAGAGGTCTTTTTTGGTTTCCCACCCATGTTACACCCATGTTACGTATATAATTTGAGATCTAAATTAATTTAAATTCGCACCGAAGTAATAACCATTAAAGGAGCTCCCACATTTTACGAGGATTTTCTTCATTCTCGAAACTCTCAACTTAAACTTCTAATTAAATACATTGCATTAATTCTGACCATTCTATCACAACCTTCAATGGTTCAAGGGTTAATAGCATTAATCATGATGGGAAAGGCTATAGATGAGCAGTTACTTCGTAAAATATTACTACTACTACTATAGTTAGTTATATTTTCCTCTCATAGGGTTTTATCTTTTTTTAACCAAGGAACTCGCAGCCGCTACTCTTTCGAGTGCGCATAGAGTAAACTCCGGGCTGACGCAATAGTCTGCAAACCACGTCAGCCGATTAACCACATTTGGTAAGCTATGTGTGACAGGCTCAATCAAAAAGATTTATGCAGGGGATCGAACTCGTGACTGTTAAATTTAAGAATCAAATGTAGATTTGGATAGAAAAAGAGAAGGAAAATGAATAACGTGGGAAAGAAGAGAGGGAGGAGAGAGAGATATTTTTGGGGCTCAAAAATGAGCTTATGGATTTATTTTCATATGGAAATACAAATACAATGCCACATTTATAGTGAAACTAGCTAAAGTAAAACTAGTCTATCAACTAATTAACAACTAACTAACCACCCACATATATATACAATGTATATATGCGGTATATACTTGGTGTATCTCAACACCCCCCCTCAAGCTAGGCACTGAAAACAACGGAGATTCAGTCCTAGCTTGGAGACATGAGTCACAGGACTAGCAACATCAGTCGAGAGCCATGGTCCAATCCACAGCCAACAACACCAGCAGTAGTCGCAACGATTTCCACAATATCTGCAAGTTCAGCACCATCAATCAAGACCAGTAGTAGGTCAAGCAGCAGGCAAAGTGACAGAAGCAGTTGTCTCCTCCATATCAAGGTCTGATATGCAAGTCGCGTCTCCTGAGCTTGAAATTCCAGCATTACCAGGTGCACAGAAAATAGTATCAAAAGACGACAGCAAGAACCTCTCGTTCTCTAATCACACTCGGACTAGAAAATCCCTCGATTCTCCCATATCAATGTTTGTGCCTGCAGTTTTCTCCAAACTCTGGTTTTTTTTATCAAGAACATTGTTGTTCTCCTTCATCCTCATTTCATCTTTGTCAATTTGTAGGGAGTTGCCTCACAGAAGTCCTCAACTCTCTTCATCATTTACTTCTCTTCATTTCAGAATAATATGAAAAACAAAATACTAGTAATTCTCTTAAACCAGTTTTCCACCATCTAATAAGTCATGCCTGAATCCGCATAATGAACAGAAAAAAAAAAAGGGCTTGCTTTGCTTCCAAAGTTTTCCCTGTTTCCTGTCTTTTCTTTTATCTCGCCCTGGAAGGGCAGAGAGGTTGCTTCTTTGGTAGCACTGCTGGAATTTGAAAAACATTTTCCACCTATCCAACTGGTCATGGAGAAGATATAGTAAAGAAAATTCCACCTGGATTTCTCCACAAAACAGTAGTTGTAATAGCAGCAACTGCATCATATTCCAGTTTTCCAGCAGCCACACACTAGCAGCATTGAGTAACCACAACAGCTGCACCATCCATATCTGCATTATCTCCTGCCCACTTTCATCACTATCTGAGTAGACACATCAGCTGCTCGATTATTATGAACACTAAGCTGTTGTATGACCCTAGCAAGAAGAGAGGATTGTTTCTGCCAGTGCTCCCTCTTACGATTCACATTATGGTCTTCCAGGAGTAGCTCTTCAATCTTAACTCTACTTTGCGCACTAACAGAAATGTACAACTTATTAAGCATATCTTCTCTAACACAGCACGAACCACATCATTAGAAGAAACTGTACAACATTCTTGTCATAATGCTCCTTCGGAAGACCAGTTTTAGTCCTGCACTAAGCATTCTCTTCACATGATGTGGCAAATACCTCTATCGCAACAAAGAATAAGACGATCCATAATCGCACCCAACGATCCACATTAGCGAATAGCAAATTTCAAGAATATCGTGGCGTAAATCAGTTCCACTGATCCGAGCAATAACAGTAGGCAACAAACAAAAGCAGTCCAGTCCTGCACCAGCAGGAACATTGCACCAGCAGGAACATCAGCTGCTGGAAACAAGTAGGAGCTTTAACTCCCATATCAATAGATGAAGAACCCCTCGTTCTCTAGTCTCATCCGGACTAGAGAATCTCTCGATTCTCATCACGCAATCTCTCATAATAAGCTCGGATATGCAGCGGAGTCTCCCTCAATTTCTAGTCCATTTTCGGCTAGAAACTCCCCGATTCTCCTATCCTGAGCTACACATAAAAAACAGCCAATCTAACACTTGATCAACTGTGAATGACTCTTTGAATCCTTGAATTGGTTTTCAACTCAATCCATATCGTCTCCGACGAAGTATCCCTCAGTTCTTAGTCTATTTTCGCTAAGAACTCCTCGATCCTCCTATCGATAGACATTTCCTACTCTTATGATCTACTCAACCATAGACCTCCTCCATTAATATCCCTATCATGAGTTGCAATAGCAACACTTACACCAAATGCTCACTCTGAAACTACTGCACATCATTTTCCACCAACAGCAACAACTAAAAAATCCATTATTTGCTTCACAATCATTGCTACTTCAATACTAGAAACATCGGAACAATACCAACACGTACATGAATAGAAACTAACAACCACAGTAAAAACAGCAACAACCAGCCAACACAAGCAACGAACGACACACGGTCTATAATCCTAATGTAAGATAACAACAACGCATTTAACTCGGCAATTTTCTTCCAATTTCGTCAACACAATTTGGTAATTCGATATTTTCACAGCTTTTCTATTATATGTTCTCTGTTTCTAGATAGAGATTCAGCAGTAAGAAACGACGAAATGATGCAGATTCATCTTACCGCCACAAAATTGATTCACCAACACATAACCAATACAAAATGAAATTGAATTTCCATTAATTCGACTAATATACCTCAGACGCACACACATCCTCAGCGATCTACGACGTCGCAACGATAGCCAAAGGCGGAGTGTATCCGCATAAAACGATAATATCTCCATTCGACTAAATCGACAAATCCGATAATCGAAAAATAAGTAAAATAGAATGAATCGACTTTGATTCTCTATCGATTCTGTCACCGCAACAAAAATCGATCGATATACTATAGAGATTACCTCGATTTTCGATTCTCGGTTTTCCAGGACGCGATTTCGTTCTTCAATTTTGAGTTTCTGCTATTTCTCTGTTCTCCTGATTTTCCAGAAGAAATTGCTTATCGATTTCTGATCGATGCAATTGTAATTAGCGATCGATTCTAATTTTCAGAAGAGAATCGCGATTTCGGCGATTCTGATTTTCTCGATCGATTTTGATTTTATCTTTTCAGTTTCTTCAAACTCATCTCTTGGATCTATCCGGACAGCTCAGAAGTTCGAATCCAAAGTTTCGATCTTCAATTCTGATTTTCGAAAATCCCGATTTAAATCACATCGTGATTTCAATTTTCTTCGCCTTCGCTTCTATATTTTCAAATTTTCTTCGATTCTCTTCTCTAGATAATCAGCCCACAAAGAATTTTGATTTCTATCGAGAATAATTTCAGTTGCGATTTTTCTGCATTTTCTTTTCAGTTTCAAAATTTTGATTCTGCATTTTAGATCGATTGATCGAAGAGAAGATAGTCACCAGATCTAATAGGATCTAGGCTTTGATACCATGTTAAATTTAAGAATCAAATGTAGATTTGGATAGAAAAAGAGAAGGAAAATGAATAACGTGGGAAAGAAGAGAGGGAGGAGAGAGAGATATTTTTGGGGCTAAAAAATGAGCTTATGGATTTATTTTCTGTTAAGTGGAAATACAAATACAATGCCACATTTATAGTGAAACTAGCTAAAGTAAAACTAGTCTATCAACTAATTAACAACTAACTAACCACCCACATATATATACAATATATATATGCGGTATATACTTGGTGTATCTCAACAGTGACCTTGCGATCCCGCGCTCTACTGCTACACCAACTTGACTACCCTTGCGGGTTCTCATAGGGTCTTCTCAAACCATCTGGCTGTAGCTTTTTGTAGGCCAGCAAATATCTACCACTTCTTTGGGTGTCTACACTACATTTCTTCTTTAGGGCTTATGCCCTTCCTTGTTTAAGTATAATAAATTACTACTAGCCAACGAACCCCTACCCCTCAAACAGTAAATTCCAATTAAATAGTGGTCCTTGATATGGACACAACGTACGCACATACCAAATACTTATAAGTTGTTAAAATTCATTTACAAACATATTTTTGGCTTATATATGCTTAAATTGTTTTTGGTTTCTGGTTATCCGGTGATCGATATCTGCATTTGAGCTCGATTAAATTCGGAATCACGCCAGAAAATTCTACATTAAAGTAAAGTCGAGTGCTTATGATAAAACATTAAAAATGCTTATACGTCAAGTGTTTAAGGAAGTTTGGATAAGTTTATAAATTGTTCAAACTAACTTATTGTAATTATTGAATTTGTTGAAAAGAAGATGAAATAATTATACCTCCTCTAAATGACAATTTTGTAAAAATCATTGGAAGGATAGCAATGATATTTAGACTTTTTTTAACAGTTTAATTATTCAGACCTATATTAAGTGATTGTAATATTGGAAAAAAGTGCGCACTTAATGATTATATATGAATAATTAGGATTTAAAACCTAAAAATTGAACACATTTAATTACTAAAATCGTAATTATTAAGATTTACTTTGATTAAAGCTGCATATGTTTTTTTTAACATTAAAATGTCTGAATCTGAATACACATCTGAATATTAAAACTTTATTTGTAGATCTGAACACTAAAGGATTAAAACGGTTTATTTTTCATCATCTGAATGTATAATTTTATTTATTTTAAAATTAATAAACATAATTAAAAGAGGAAAAATATAAAATCAACTTTCAACCCTAGTCTCGGACAGTGGCATATAGTAATCTCCCTGTTGCTGTTGCTATTGCTACGTACATCCATCAACAAAACTGAACTTTCAGATCTAGTTCATTGTATAAGAATTTCACATTATATAACTATATATATTATATATTAACGAGAAACGCTCTCTAAACAAGATTAATAATTATGATAAGCCAAAACCTTCCGCGGGCACAGTGCACATAGCACCAAAGCTGCCCCTATTCTTTCTGCTTTTGCAGCAACGTGCAGAGTGACCTATTCCCCTATTCCTTTTTATCTTTTTCTGAATGGAATCCGTGGATGGAGTCACGAATTTACAATGCATTCCCCAATTTAATTTGAGTCGAACCTTTGTCACATTGACTCATCGTCAGTCCGATAATGCATGGTATGTAGATACGAGCGTTATATCTTACCTCACCAATAATTGTGGTAATCTCTCAACTGCGAAATTTAAATACTCCACAATTTATTATAGTTGGAAGTGGTCATCGCATTCCAATTCAGAAATTTGGCCACACACTAACCCTACCACATCATCCTCAGTTCTCCCTAAATAACGTCCTCTATGTCCCAAATATTATTAAAAATTTAATCTCCGTTAGAAAATTTGCCACCGATAACTCTGTTTTAATTAACTTTGACCCGTTTGGATTTTCTGTAACAGACCTACGTACCGAAAAACTACTTAGGAGATGCAATAGTGAAGGGGACCTATATCTTTTTCTATCCACACCCGCTGCTAGTGTCTCTCCCCCTATTGCTCTAGCAACAATCTCTTATTCAACCTGACACAATAGACTTGGACACACAGGAGCTCCTGTTTTTAATTTTCTTAGAAACAATAATTTAATTCGGTGTCATAATGGAAAATCTGCCCACCATTGTCTTTCTTGTCCGTTAGGCAAACATGTCCGTCTTCCGTTTCAGTCTTCTTCAAGTGTTACGTATTCTCCATTTGACATTGTTCATGCAGATTTATGGACATCTCTCAAAAATACAGAGACAATGGTGATCTAGAGAGGTACAAGGCGAGACTTGTAGCTAATGGCACTAATCAGCATGAGGGTATTGATTATGGTGAGATGTTTAGTTCGGTTGTTAAACCGGCTACCATTCGTACAATTTTGAGCATTTCTATGGGTAAAAAGTGGTCAATTCATCACCTTGATGTCAAAAATGCATTTTTACATGGTGATCTGAAAGAAATTGTTTATATGCATCAGTCGCCTGGTTTTGTCCATCATGTAGCTCCTCAGTATGTATGTCGCTTCGTAAGTCACTTTATGGTTTGAAACAGGCTGAGTGTGGTATGATCGTTTTGCACAGTACATTATTCAGATTAGGTTCGTATGCAGCAAGTGTGATACTTCTCTATTTATTTTTCACCGAGGCAATAACATTGCTTATTTGTTGTTATATGTGGATGATATTGTTCTTACTGCCTCCTCTGATGTTATAAAAAATGATATTATTACACTGCTCAAAATCGTATTTGCTATGACTGATTTAGGAAAATTGAGCTATTTTTTGGGGATTTCAGTGACTAGATCTGCAGATACTATGTTTCTTTGTCAGCTTAAGTATGCAGAAGAGATGTGTACAGGTCTAAAATGACAAATTGCAAGATCATGTCTACTACAGTTGACTCTAAATCAAAGCTGAGTGCTTTGGATGGTGATCCCGTGTCAAATCTCACTCTCTACCAGAGTCTTGCAGGTGCACTACAATACCTCACTTTTACCAGACCTGATATTGCTTATGTTATTCAGCAGGTATGCTTATTCATGCATGCCCCTAGGGAGCCTCATTTTACTGCCCTTAAACGTATCATTCGATATGTTAAGGGCACACTTGATTATGGTTTACATTTATACCCCTCAACACCGACCATATTATTATCCTATACGAATGCTGATTGGGCAGGTTGTCCGGATACGCGACGTTCCACCTCAGGCTACTGTGTGTTCTTAGGGTATAATCTTATTTCTTGGTCTGCCAAGAGACAAGCCAATTTATCCCGGTCGAGTGCAGAAGCAGAATACAGAGGCGTTGCTAATGTTGTTGCTGAGATATGTTGGCTCTGAAACCTTCTTGTGGAGCTTCAGTGTCCATTACGTAAGGTGTCTTTGGTTTATTATGATAACATATCTGTCATATATCTATCTCATAATCTGGTTCAGCATCAGCGAACCAAGCACATTGAGATGGACATACACTTCGTTCGTGATAAGGTAGCCATTGGACATGTTAAAGTGTTGCATGTGCCTTCGTCGTATCAGTATGCAGATATATTCACAAAGGGCTTTCCTAGACAGTTTTTTTTCGACTTCAGATTCAGTCTTAGCATCCGCTCTCCTCCCGCTCCGACTGAGGGGGTGTATTAGACCGTGTACACAATTATGTCCATCTTATATTTTGTCATATTTAGTCTAATGTAATTATGGTAGAATTAAGATCCTTATTGTTTAAGGATTTCACATTGTACATCTATATATATTTTGTATTAATGAGAAAGGCTCCCCAAGGGAGATTAATACAATCTTACTTGAACCATTCATATTTAGACCTCCATTATGACTAATATTTTTAAATATTGAATAATGTTTCCGTAAAGAATTTAAATCTAAAAGGTCCCGACAGTAAGTCTGAAAACAGAGAAATTGTCTTTTTTTTTAGGTTATCCTCTACTCCGTAGAGGTCAATTCAAAATTTAAATTTTATGAGTTCAATATTTAAGGTTCTTAGCTTGAACACATTATATCTTTATAGTTATATGTTCATATCTATTATTTATTATAATTTTCTTAAATTTTTATATATAAAATTTATATTGTATATCAAAAATACTGAGTGCAAAACTGCAAATTAACCCAATATCAATATGCTACATCCGCCATTGGATTATTCCTCAACCATTAGGCACTTATGGCTGCCTGACTAATTTCAGAAAATTGCAGCAGTGTTCTCTATTGATTATTTTAATTCGAATTAACTTCCACCTGGTTCAGCACAGAGCCAATTCTAGTCATTCACGTATAATGAAATATATGCTCGTATAGGTTCGAGCTTAAATGGACGGTGATGAATATTCATATAGGTGGTGCTATACATGACTCCAATTTATTTAAGACTGAGATTAATTATTATTATTCCTCTGGAAAAGACGAATTTATTTTTGGCTTTACTTATTAATTCTTGTCATTGCTAAAATTATTCATTCTATTACTAACACTTTTACTAAGTGTTTATGCAGGTACCCGGAGATCATCTTGTGCAGAAGGCCTAAAAAGGGCTAAAAGATGTTTCGAAATTTTATTCGATTGTAGCTTTATTATTATGTATTGCATTCCATTGTAATTGTAAATTATAAAAGTTGCTTAGAATATGTAGAATAAAAAAGGCAATAAATAATTAACCTAGGTTTGAACGGATAACCGCAAGTTAGCGGATCTTAAAGGATGCCTAACCCCTTCTCTTTAGGATAATAAAGAACCCTGATCCAGAATCGCATTAATTTCGCAGATCATTAAATGGAGATTAATTACAGTATTTTTATTGCAATAAATCAAGTGTCCTAATTCACTTAAATAATTAGGTGCCGACTCCTCAAAATCATCATTATTGCTCCATCCAGGGAACCGCGCCAAAAAATAATGTTGCGGATATCGTTCAAACCCGAGGTCAAAAACGGGCGCGACATGCAGTTATGGCTGCCTAACTAATTTCAGAAAATTGCAGCAGTGTTCTCTATTGATTATTTTAATTCGAATTAACTTTCACCTGGTTCCGCACAGAGCCAATTCTAGTCATTCACGTATAATGAAATATATGCTCGTATAGGTTCGAGCTTAAATGGACGGTGATGAATATTCATATAGGTGCTATACATGACTCCGATTTATTTAAGACTGAGATTAATTATTATTATTATTATTATTATTATTATTATTATTATTATTTGGTTTTTCATTCGGTATCCGGTGATCGTATTGGAGCCCGACTATATTCGGGTTCGCACCGCGTAGGGCCCATTCAGGGGAAGCTCTCTCTACCACGGATTTTTTCCTACCCATTGTTCGAACTCAAAATCTCTGGTTAATGGAGGAGCAGCCATACCAGTTGTGCCACATTCTTTGGTAGTAATTATTACTATTATTATTGTTACGGTGCATCCTCGTCCTATCACAATCAAACTATATTATAACTATATTATATTGTACCAGCATAGTTACTATTAAAAAAATCTCTATTTCCATTGAATCAGTGGCTATTTCTAACTAAATGTCGGTAGAAAAAACCTAAAAAATAACATTTTCATACAGAAAATTAGGAAATTTCCCAGTATTTTAATAAAAATTTGTTTTCCACCAAACGTTTTTCAGTGAGCAGGTCGATGAGAAAAACTCTATTTTTAGTAGTGAGTTGTGTCAACTAATTTATTTCACATACATGAACAACATACATTCTCCCTTGTAACAATACAATTAGACAAATTAACTACTAATGGAAAAAGGAAAACAACATGCATGCAAAGCAAAGAACACACTAAAATTAATTAACTAAATTCATGAATTGAATAAAGATTAGAGCTTGATAACATCTGGAATATCAACAGGGTATCTATCAATGCAATCAGCCCATGGATTATGATCATCTACTGGAGTCTTAATTGTTCTATTACACTTCCAAACCGCACTGTTACACTTGAATCCACTCCCAAATGCAATTTGCCAAATCCTGTCACCTGTCGATAATATATAACATAATATAGTAATAATTAAGTACTAATTGAAACCATACGTTTTTTTGTAACAGTTTAAATTTTAAAATATTGTGGTCATGTAATACGACGTTACCTTTCTTCATTCTCCCCTTTGCCTCAATGTAACTCATCTCATACCATAGTGATGATGAGGATGTGTTCCCGAACCGGTAAAGCGTCTGCCTCGAGGCCTCCACATGCTCAGCCGAGAGCACCAGGTTGTTCTGCAGCTCATCTATCACCGCCCTGTTCGACAAATAAAATAGATTCATTCCAAGAATATGAATTTACTTAGTTCATGTATTACAAGCCGGCATTGAAACTATAATTAAGAAAATATTTTTTTTTTTTAGTATTTTAAACTTTTAAATGAGATGACAATACACTTAAATATGATATCAGAGCAGACAATAAGATCCTAAGCTCGAGTACTCATTCTTACCACCACCAATATAAAAAAATCGCGTGCTTAGCTCATCAAGTAGAATCAAGCTTACTTGGGAGGGAATATTGAAGATATAATCAAGTAAATAAAGTGTGCTTCCTGCTTAAACTTCTCGATGAAATGGTCACATACGTACTAGACTAGGTACATTACTTAGGTACTATGCCAATTTGTGTAAACCAAATTCGAAGAAATATAATACTTTCTTGACGTATCACCAACAAAATTTGAGTGATTCGAAGAAGTAAAGAATAATACCTTCCTCCGGCGTGTATGCAAAAATGCTCGAATGCTAATTTAAAGTCCGGAATATACGGTTTCAACTTGGACTTAAACAATTTCCGGCAAATGAGTGTAACAAGAAATAGAAGTTGTTCCGAAGCAGGTAGAACAAGTGGTCCAATTGTTGTAATATTAGATTTCAATGCTTCTCCTGCAACTTGCATTAGATCTATACACAAATTTATACCAACTTTTCCTTCTGGATCTTCTTGTTGTTGTACACATCTAAAAGATTTATCATCACCTCCTTTGTGAGTTCTAACAATGTGTAAGAGCCGGTATTTGGCTCTGGTCCGGTCCGATTTTCTGTTAGACAAAAGTATGGCTGCTCCTCCCATTCTGAACAGGCAATTTGTTAGCAACATTGATCTCTCTTTACCTAAATTGAAAGACAATAATAGGTGAACAGACGTTCAATCAGCTCTACATCGATATTTCAGAATATGTCATTAATATAGTTTAAAAAGCGATTCAGGCGAAAAAATAATAGTAGCTTCGTAATGATCAACACACCTATGTAGAGGCGTTGGTCTATTCCCTTTCCACTCTTTGTATTTTTCTATTTTGTAATGCATGTACCATGTCCTAGAGGCAAATTAAAATTTTAAATTTATGAATTCGGGATGTCACTGAATTCACTGATCATTTTGAGTTGATGGACTCGAAGTATAATATTTATACCTTATTTAACATATGTATATATGGCCTGAGCCAAATTAAACTTCTCGATTTGACGAATCCTTAACGTCTATGTACTGTGCATCCGCACATTTGTCTTATGTGTCATTATTTTTTCTTATTAGTTCGTATCGAATTAAATTTTGGCTTAAGTTAAATAATGTCCGCTATAATTCGATCTCTCTATAACAATCATTCTCTAAAACAACATTTTCACTATAATGACCAAGTGTTTTTGGAACCGATATGTTATATGTTATATATAACAGCATTCGCTATCAAAAATATTGGAACAAATGACGTTGTTATAGAAAAGTTTGTCTGTACATAAATATAGAATGAGGACTGAGTAAAAGTTGACTTTTATTTACAAGAAAATCTTTCTTACCTAAATAAGAATTCGGGGAGAGAATCTCTGTGCTAATAACCACAGCATTTGAATTAGGATATTGTTGAAGAATATCACGAGCTAAATCAACGGATATTACTCCAGCACTGCATCCCATTCCAGATAAATTAAAACTCTTTATATCACTCCTCAAGTTATACTTGTTTATCACCATAGCCGTAAGTGAAGGAATTGGTGAAAAGAGGCTACAATTTAAAACAAGAACATCAATGTCTTTAGGTTTTAGCCCTGTTTTCTCAAGTAACGAATCCATGGCCGAAAAAATAACAAGCTCGGCTTCTTCTCTAGCTAAAACCATAGTAGGGGTTGGTGGAATATAATGCATGGCGGGTGGTAACGCGGTTTCTTCTCCTAGACCTGAACGTTCAAGGATTTTCATCTGAAAATGCGTGCTTTTAGGCTCGGTGCCTAAGATGAGGTGTGAGTGTTCCATAAAAGCTGCGAATGGGATGCGACATGTGATAGGAGGGCGAAAACATGCGTAATCCACTAAGTATATGGTTCTTGAACGTGACATGATGTAACAAGTTGGTACATAACTTATGAGGAACAATGAACAAATGATGTGAATTGAAGTGGGGGAAAGAGAGTTGTACAAATTGAGGAGTTCATTTGGGCTTGATTGAAGAATTTGAATAAGAATTATAAGCATAATTGGTACTAACAAGAATGTTAAAATGTTGTTCACTAGGTATTGGTACCCTAATTTGACATACTTTAGTTTCACTGAATGAGAATAATCTGGGGATTTTTCAGGCATTTTTGGGATTAATTGTAAACTAGAATTCTTTTTTATGTTTTTGGGAAAATGGAAGAAATAGTGGATATGTTTCACTTCAAATAGATATATAAGAGGAATATATAGAGTGGAGAATTGAATGATATGGCAATTGGCAGATGCCATGATTTAATGATAGCCAATTTTTTGGTGGTATACCTGGCAAGTGATCAGTGAGTAGTTCCCTCATCTACCAATTTGTTTTTCATTTATGACTGCAGTGTTTGGATCAGTTTGTGTGCACTTTAATTAATTTTACAAAGATTTACAAAATTATTTCATGGAGATAAATCCCACTTAGACCTCTATCATCCTAGTTCGAGAAGCACGCTACTAACGATCCTCAAATCATGAATAAAATTCGGAGAAAAGAATCAATGAAATAAATAGAATTGTACCAGTAATATTTTTCAATAAAATATTTTATTTGTTTATCTTTTGTTTGTTGTTGTAGTTGTTTTCACATATTCAAAATTTATTGTAACAGTGGTATCAGTTTTAAAGTTCTTATAGACACATAAATAATAACATATTTAAATCATAAATATTAAAAGTATATTGTTCTATTTTTAAGATCCATGCTGAATTGTAAGGGAGAGAGAGCAAAACTTTACACATTAATTTATTATTTAACCATGAAAATTAAAGTAATTTGGTATAAATACTGAGAATGGATAATTATTTTGGAGGTGTATATACTATATATCAGGTAAGCTATGTATCGATAATGAAACAAATCAAAGAATTCATTGTCACTGGCCAACACAATTAGAACAAACGCTTATAACTGGTGAAATGGTGATATTTTCAGCCATGGATTCTCTATTCAAGAAAACAGGAGTAAACCCTAAAGACATTGGCGTTCTTATAGTGAACTTCAGCCTCTTTTCGCCGTCGCCATCTTTATCAGCCATGGTGATTAATAAGTACAAAATGAGAGGCAACATTAAAAGCTTCAATCTTCATGAATGGGGTGCATCGCAGGTAAGGGTGTCAAATGAACGGGTTGTCAAGATTTAGACTGATCAAAATGAACTAAGTTAATAAATAACCCGTTCAGAAGTTACTTGGGTTGAAATGACCTGAGCTAAAATGGGCTAAAAACAGGTCATAACCAACCCGTCTAATTTGTATTAAGCTTTAATTTTGTTGTTTGTTTGTTCTTTTACTTTTTTTTCCGGTAACAAATGTGAAATATTACCATACCAAACAAAGAGAAATTACACCTAAAGAGCACTCCACATCTGGACCACCTTCCATGAAGGGTATCCAGAAAACGAAGACTCAATAACAAAGCTAATTACAAATGTTTTTGGATAAACTCTACATCTCCCATATTTTCTATACCCTTGACATACTCCTACCCTTTCTCTAATCTCATGTTGTACTTGTATCATTATCTGCTCTCTATTTACAATTTGATTCCTGTAAATTTTTCAATTTCATTGTGAAAAAGAAGATCTACTAAATTCCCATGTATGGTAGACTAAACTCCCTATTGCAGCAGCCATGATTTACTTCATCTTCCTCCAATGCTTCCTTTGGATCATTGTGAAGCATTCCAGTAAGCTCCTGAGTTGTAGTTTCTGCCCCAGCCATGTGGTGATGCTCTCCCATAGTTCAGTACACCAACGACATTGGACAAACAAATGCTGAGCAGTCTCAAGTACACCTCCTATCACAAAGACAACAATTAGTACAGTTCAGCCCCATTTTATCCGTCCCGTCTTCAGTCCTTTTACAACTTTAAGTACCTAATAAAATAACTTTTTTCTTTATTATGAATATATATAACATATCAAATAAAAAAATTATAAATATCTTGACAAGGTTTCTATGGGTCAATCTGGGCTACATATTAGCCCAATTTTTAGATGAGCTGAAATGGACGTGTCAAACTTGAGCGGGTTGAGCAGGTCATATTTTCATGAGAATCTCCATTGATTTAGCTTGTGATCTTCTCCAAGTTCATCCCAAATCGACCGCGGTGGTTGTCAGCACAGAAATCATCACGCCGAATTACTAGAGGCAAAGATAGATCAATGTTCCCCCCAAATTATCTCTTCCGAATGGATGGCGCCGCCATACTTCTATCAAACAGGTGGTGGGCGGATCAATGGCGAGCCAAATACAAACTGCTACATGTGGTGAGAACCCACAAAGGAGCAGACGACAAATCTTACCGTTGCGTGTTTGAAACCGAAGATTCAGAAGGGAAAACAGGGATTTCTTTGTCAAAAGACCTAATGGCTATAGCAGGGGAGGCATTGAAATCTAATATAACAACAATTGGACCACTTGTTCTTCCTCCATTAGAACAACTTCTCTTTCTCTTCTCACTCATTGGCCGAAAAGTCTTCAACCCGAGACTAAAACCGTATTTTCCAGATTTCAAACAAGCATTCAAACATTTCTGCATTCATGCTGGTAGCAGAGCAGTGATCGATGAACTACAGAAGAACTTGCAGCAGTCTGGAGAACACGTTGAGGCACCGAGAATGACTTTGCATCGATTTGGGAACACGTCGTCTTCGTCGTTGTGGCATGAATTGAGTTATATTGAAGCCAAGGGAAGGATGAAGGAAGGTGACAGAGTTTGGCAGATTGCATTTGGGAGTGGATTCAAGTGTAACAGTGCTGTTTGGAAATGTAATAGAACAATTAAAACTCCAAGTGGACCTTGGTCTGATTGTATCCACAAGTACCCTGTTTACATCCCTGAAGTAGCAGAGCTCTAGGAGATCAATAGCAGAGAAGAAAAACACTGGTTTTATTTTTGTCTAATCTGTTTGCTAGACTACTAGCTCCGTCCCAATTTATGTGAATGTGTTTGACTGAGCACAAAGTTTAAGAATGAAAGGTTGACTTTTGAAATTTCTAGTCTAAAGCAAGCAGTAATAGATATTTATTCAACTATAAATCATCTCATTGGGAGGAAATGAGAAGTTTAAAGTTAAATTGTTATTAAATATATAAAAATGTGTCATTCTTTTCAAGACCGACTAAAAAGGAACTGATACCAATGCAACTCATAGAGTCCATGCATATGAAAATCTCTAGGCAATGCGACGACACTACTACAGTAACTCATTAGCTTATAATTGAATAGAAAGATGTGAATCGTATGAAAACAACCACATTCTTCATATATTATAAAAGATTTGTTTTCAAGCCCAAGGTCCAACCGGAAAATCTTGGTTTCAAACCGTATTTGGTACATAAAGGTTACGACTTACATTTCTAAATAGGGAGAAAACCTCACATTACATTTCTCTTGAAATGCTGTAACATTATATATAGGACTCTAACGTCTGGGAGGACCGCGATTGTCATAGGAACCCCAACTACCGCCACTGTACGGATCACCATATCCACTGCCGGGATATCTCATCTCAGGGCTTCCATTCATCATGCCATAAACTCCCGCACCTAAATGAAATAGATAAAACATAAAACTAAGTAGGCATTTGGCCATAGATTCCAAATATTTTTCACTTTATTTAAAAAAATTGTTGGAGTTGTGTTTGGTTATGAAGAGTTGGAAAACATGTAATAAGTTGTTTTCAATTTTGAAATCCAACATCAAGTTGGATTTGAAATTTTCATGGCCAAACACGAATTTTGAAATAAAGTGAAAAATAATTTCGGAAAAAAGTGAATAATTCTCATGGCAAAACAGATCCTAAATTGTTTCCATGGGTTAAAATTTACATCAGCAAAGCAGATAAAAAAGGAGATGGAAAACTTACCAAGGCCCCGTCCAACTTTCTCTGCTCGCAACTTTTCTATTTCACGAGCCATCGAAATGAGATTCTTCTCCATAGATTGATTTTGCTCCACCAGTTCTGTATTTGCTTTCTTCTCATATTCAAATTGTCTCCTATAATTTCATCATCAAATTGAATAGTCAGCGAGAAGTTATGACAAGTTAGCCATCACATATGTTCTTAATTGTAAATAGGGGTGGCAAAATTAACCCCTGAAAACATGACCCGTTCAACCCGTTCAAGGTTGGGCGGGTTAATAACCCACCCATGTATTAGCTCAGCCCATTTTAGCCCAACCCATTTCACTCCATCTAAAAATTGGACTAATATGTCGCCAAAATTGACCCATAAAAATCTTGTCAAAACATTTTCAAAAAAGACACTTTTTTATTGATATATTATATATAACCATAATAAAGAACAAACAAAGAAATTAAACTTAGTAAGAGTTGGGTAGGTTAGGTTATGACCCGCTTTTTAGCCCTACCTATTTCAACCCAAATAACTTTTGGGCGGGTTATTATCCATCCTAACTCACCCATTTGACACCCCTAATTGTAAAGAATGAGGGTCTTGACACCAGAGGACCATAATAACAACGTATTGCATGTTTATTCATTTTTTCTTAGGGGAATTTTTTTTAACTCAATACCTTGCTTCCGCCAATTCTTTGTGCATTCCATCAATATCCGTCTTCATAGCTGATAGTTGCTTATTCTCAGTTTGTAGTCGATTAGTATCCTTAGTAAGAGTTTGAGCTTGGGCAGATAATTCTTTCTGTAAACCACTTAGCTTCTGAGCTTCAGCTCTCAATTGGATTACCTCTAACCTTAGAGGCTCAGTAGATCGAAGATCAGCTTCTAACTTCATTCCTCTGTCGATATACTCTCTTACTTGTGCCTCGTTATCAGCACGCATTTTGGGAATGACCTGACTTAATCTATGCATTTCATCTTTTACAGCAGATAATTCCCTTTCAAGCATCACATTCTCATCAATCACGTGTCTGTTTTCAGCAAGAAATCGCTGCATGTCCCTATGTTGGAGTTCCAGTTCCTCTTCAAGGGCTGATGGATGAGGAGGGAGGGGTCCTGGTCCTCGCTGCATAATAACCCGTGGTGGTGGCCCATCACGGAATCCCCGAACGTTATCAGGTTGACGGGGCATACGATTTCTACCAGCCATAACTATGAAGAATCAATAAAGAAAATAAATAAAGCTCAGCCCTTTATATTAAAAAGTTGACAAGAAAAAAACACCCAGAAGAGCGATAAAGCAGACTTAGGAACCCTACAAGATGACATAAAACCAATTTAGTTTTTTTTTTATAAGTAAAACCAATTTAGATTTATGCCTTGTAAATCTACATCAGAGGCCATATATTTTGCTAAAAAGAATGATGAAAAGTTGTAGGGAGATAAAGAAGTTCTATACATAATATTTATTGATCCAGAGAGCGTACAATAGTGTCAAGAAAAGTCTTTTTGTGCACGATACATCAGAAAGGAATTTATATCAAATATATGAATGTCATAAAGTATATGCACGAAGCAGTCGTCACAAGTATGAGAACGGTAATGGGGAATACAAACTGAGTTTCTCATAACCGTCAGTCCAAATCGAGTACTTTATTGAGCCCATACCTGTTTACCCTAGAAGGAAATGAATGAGATACCAAACAATACAAGATGAGGTCTCGCGGTGTATGTTATTTACAATCGATATTGTGTTAATCCACAAAATTAGCGAGTGTGTCAACAAAAACCTTGAACTATGGGGAAAAAATGTAGAAAATAATGGTTTTATGATACATAGAAGTGAACAGAATATACGTAGTGCAAGTCTAACTAGAATAAGAAGAGCGAAATTGAGGAGAGATTAGAAAGATTTAAGTGCTTAAATGCAGTCAATTCAAATATCTAGACACAATGTTTCAGGAGGATAGCATTAGAGATAAAGATGCACCACGTCAATAAAACAAAAATGGTTGAAATGCAGAAGTACTACCGGAATGATGCGGGATAGAAAACGGCTATCTAATTGATTGGCAAGTTCTATAGAACGGGTGCAAGACCAATGTTATATAGTAATGAACATGGAGCCAGGTCTAGCATATCCACAACACAAGTGTCGCACATACACATGTTAAGATGGATCAGCATTCATGCAATATTAGAAATGATCATATCCGGAAGAAGGTACAACCGGCACACACACACAAAAGAAAATGAGTGTAGGAAGCCTGTGATTCATAGCGTGTCCTATGTAGACCCTTGAAGGTACCGGTCAGTAGGTGGGGAACCACAATGATTAAAGAGGGGCTAAAAAGGGATGAGGTAAAATTAAAATCATATGAAAGCAAATTGTTTTGAAACACTACAATCACTTGAAATCCACACTGGAAGAAAAAGATCCATGCAGTCCATACTAATTACTTGAGATTAAAGCTGAGTGATGTTGGTAGCTTATAGTAGGGCTAATGCTTACTAGGAGTATCTTTTATCTAGTTAGAGATTTGTATGTCAGCAGAAGATTCAATCAAGAATTGAAAAGAGGCTTAAGAAAACCATTGTCTAGAAAATGTTGTACGATGACCCAAAAAAAGCGTTATGCAAACTGAAAGAGTGCACATAGAAGGAATAGGTTTAGAATGAGAGCCAATACGGCAAACATAGCTCAATCAGTTTCTGAGTGCAAACTCAACACTAGGAATGGGCTCATATATACAAAGTAATAAAGCATACTTCGGTACTATGCCACATTTGGAATGGGCTCATATATATTGGAATCATGGAACCTAAGTAGAAGATATATATGATAAAATCGGAAGCCAAACTTCATAAAAATTGTCTTCTCATTGTGGTTAAATGTACTTAATTAGAGTAAAAATACAATGCTGCTTAAATTTTTTGATAAATCTATGAGTGAAATGCACAATTGGGGAGAGGCGATCATATAGGATATGGCAAGCCTTCAGCTTACCGAGGACATGACCCTAGATGGTTGGGTGCAGAGGTCGAGGATTAGGGTAGAAGGCTAGTAGTAGGATTAGTATTATTTTCCTTTCTTGTTCGATCAAATATTATTTCTGTCATTTTTTGTAATTCAATTTTACTATTCACATATTTCTTATCCTTAGTTTTCTATTACTACTTGTTGTCTTTTCTACTTTAATTTTCTTGCTATCCTGATGTTGTTTCTGCTTTACTAGAGCCAAGGGTCTATCGGAAACAACCTCTCTACCTGCCAAGGTAGGAGTAAGGTCTGTGTACACACTATCCTTCCCATACCCCACTCGTGGGACGACACTGTGTGTTGTTGTTATGAGTGAAATGCACAATGCTTGACCTCCTAAAACTCAGACGATTGATGAGTATGATAACTTTTTCAAGTGAAATGTAATGAAAGGCTTATCAGTCATCACTCACAATAAAATTTCTAGAAAACCTTTGTAAGGCAGACCAGCATATTTTTGACAGGGACACTGAAAATTAGCATCTCAAACAGCCTTGCATATTTGGCAAGTGCTGCATATTAAGGTAGTTCACCTATCAACTCTAGGAGCCTCGAGGTATTGTGACATGGAGTAGAATCAAGGTCCTTTTATAAAAGACAGACATTCTTTTACTAGAATGTCAACAAACACTTTATTATTTGTCGTTACACAAACGGACACACATGAATCCTAAGAAATGCCAGAATTTCCAAAGACATCATTGGAGAACTAATTATAGAATCATAAACATTGACATTTGCTCAAGAAGTAAGGCAAAGACCAACATTACAGCCTTTCTGACAAAACTACAAGATGTCTTACAATTAAAGAGAACTCACTGAACTACTACCTAGAATCCTCATTTCTAGTATCAATTATTCATCCACTAAAATCTACCACCGTTCACTATACTATTGTTCTTTCTCGCTGACCCTAGCACGGGCACGTGCAGAGAGAGAGTTACATGCATTTATATTTCGATGAACCTGGACAACTTTTGAAGCTCATCACTATTTCTACCTCAAATAGAAGTCAACAATTAATTAAATAGAAAACAACAACATACCCAGTGTAATCCGACAAGTCGGGTCTAGAAAAAGAGAGCTAAATTTTGTATATTCTGATACTTGAAGATTTGGATAGAACCTTAACTAGTATTCGCTAATCAGTGGGAATTACACACATCCACAACCCTAGACAACAATTTTGCATGCAATATGTTTGTGAACACTAAATTTAACTCTATTTGTGGCTTTTTAGAGCAGCAATATTTTACACTCCAAACATGTAATTACTACGAGTAATACTCGATATAAATGGTCATTCCAACCAAGGGAATGAGCTAATATGCAAGTTGCAGCTCAAGTCTACACAAAGAAATAAGAGAACTTTCCCACCCCTTATTTCTACTTTGCATAACACAATAAAGCAGTGTTGTCAAATGTGCGCTTTCCCTGAAGTGTCGCGCAAAACATGTTAAGTGATTCACCTTAATTAGCAGGCGCTTCAGTGTCGTTATTAAAGCTCTAAGGCATAGTTTTCCTTGCCAACGAGCATAATCCTAAAGATGCGACACTAAACAATTGATATTTCACCTTATAATAATCTTTTCTCAATATCTTTATCTATTCATTTGTTATTCACGCTTATAATTATTAGTCTTGGACTACACATATATAAAAAGGGGCAGCCCGGTGCACTAAGCTCCCGCTATGTGCGGGGTCCGTAAAAGGGACGGGGTCTATTATACGCAACCTTACCTTGTTTCCACAGCTTGAACCCGTGACCTCCTGATACAAAATATATTTTGTATTTTTTTCTCCCTTTGTGCCTTTCTTCATTATAAAGCGATTTGTGCTTAAAGCCCTAACAGACAATAGAGCTTAGACACTAATTAAGTTCCTTAGACAGCTAATTATGCAACCAAAACCTAAAATTACAAGCCAAATTTGGCACTCTATTAATTGAACATGTTAATTTCAAATATCCACACGTAACAAAACAAATTCAAAACACATATATTCGTAAATATCTGAATATATGCAAATTATGAAAATAGATTTAGATTTAAATTAAATAAGTAATACCTGAGAGATACAAGTAGCTTCGACGAGGATGAAGCTCGGTGGAGTAGAAAAACCAGCTAAAACGCCACTATGGGCCATAAATGAGAAGAAGCAAAAGCCCATTCAGTTTTGGACTTTGTCAATGGGCCGAATGAGTAATTATTGGCAAAGATAGTCATTTTTGGGATCCTTATTTAATACATAGCCACAATTTATAATTTTGATTAGTTTAACTACTTCAGACTCAACTTCCGGCACGCGTGATTAAAATTGCAAAACTTAGCGTCCGAAGTTATAAATTTTATCTGAAAGGTTGGCGTATTGCTTGTGTAAGTAAACTTCAATCATTTTGGTCTGAAGTTCAAATATACGCGATTAAAATTTAGATTATTGAAATTTGAAACAATTTTGAAAATTTTAAACTATTTCAAGTTTTTGTCTGAATATTTGGAGTAGAAAGGAAGACACTCTACATGTCCAAATATAATTTTTAAACTATATCTATGTAAAATTAAAGATTTTATGTCTTTTAAGAATTATACACTATAGTCTATAAATAACAAGTATGAAAAAATGAACATACATCTCTTATTAGAAATGGGTTTTAGGTCACTAGTTTTATTGAGACACTCTTGGTTGTCGTTGTTTCATATAACAATAGAGGTTAGAGCGGTAAAAATAATGTGATATCAATATAATCTTGAAACAGTGTTTGGAATAAGAACTCTCAATTGATCCCTGTCCAACAGGAGACAATCTCAAAGATAATTATACACAATAAAAGGTATTTAGAATGAGATTTTAAGGTGATTTCAATTATCTCCAACATGTCTTAGCGGTTGTCTCTGATTTGATGCTTGTATTTTTCCAGATCCGACAATGTGGTAAATTTGAATAACTAATCCGTCTAAATCTGATTTTATTAGAACGATTATGTGTCCTAATTATAGAAAAATGAAGCCTTAACAAAGGCACTCCAAGATGCCCAAAGCTCAACGATTAGTCTCTCAGAGAGGCTTTGAGCCATGTGGACAGGTCATCACGCACAACTCTAGTCCTAAAATGTATAAGCAGTCGCGGCAAATATAATCCGATCTAAAAGTCCGTAGTAAAATCCATAAAGAAGTTGGAATAATATTCTGAATTATAACGATTAAGATTTCTCTTTAAACTACTTAACTAACTAACTAATAAATAAATAAATAAATAAATAAATAAAGAAATAAATAAATAGAAGTAAAAAGTATCAACCAAAAAAGGAAGAACTCACTATGTTATTTATAGTTTCGATGATCTATTCTCTACGAATTTGAGCACTCAAGTTACCGTAAGTATCTCTCGATCAATCACGATAATTTACTAGACGTATTCTTTCGAACTACTCTAGCTAGCAATTTCACACCGCTCACTATGACCACGTCAAAGTTTCGTTATCTCTATTCCCGATTTTAACATGTCGTATTGATCTCTCATATACATAAGATGTGACGTTGTTCAATAACTACCTAAATATGCATTCTCACTCACGCAACACATAATAAATAGGTACAACTAATTCATGATATTCAATCAACTGAAATAAGCACGTAGTTGAACAAAAATTCATCCTACAAAAGGTTTCATCAAAACTCTAGAAAACAAATCCAGTTACTCATAATATTATTTAAGAATATAGCATAGAATTCCATCAGAGCAAGTAAAAGAATGGAAGAAAGTGAAACACTAAGGTGAATTTATGTTGCTTGCGCTACTAGCGTGTTCTAGTTCCCAAAGTCGTCTCCAAGATACTGCCTCCCCCAAAAGACGTTTTTTGGAATTTAAATATAACCTAGTGAGTGTAGAAGGTCTCCCTTGCCAAGCCCAATTCGAAATAGAAAAATTGATCGGGCTGACGAGGATGTTGACGAGGATGTTGACGAGCCTTAGGCATATTTTGGCCTGGCGAGGATGTTGACGAGCACTCTCAGTCATGTTTTTGGCCTAGCTCGTCAACTTCCTTGTCATTCCTTCACTTCGTTGTTTTGCACATGGTTGGTTCTCTTGGCTCGTGTAGGATGCTCGCTAGGGGAGCATGTAAAACGAACTTTACTTCTTCGATTTTTTATTTTCTTTACTTGACTTGCACTAAATTATTCCTTTTCAGTCTGTTTTTCGTCCAAACACTTCCTACATATATAAAACATGTAATGAGCTCGAAACAATCAATGTAAATCATAAAGATATGAGGCAATAATATATTAGAAATATAGAATTTTAGTTGAATATCATCAGGTTCATGGTTTTTTGTGAATGGATTGAGCCCCTAGCTCGAAGGGTGGTGATCGAGCTACTGATTGACAGTTTCCCAGCAGTAAAGAATATTTTAAGAAGAGACTGAAAATTCACTAATTTTATAAATATTGAGGACTATTAGTGCTCCATTTGAAAGAATAGGAATAACTTTAAATTCAAATTCAAAATGAGGGATGATTTTGGGTCTTTTCTCGAAACGTCACACAAATAATATTATTAACAAAGATATGATTACATGAAGAAATATAAGAGTAAATGTAAAAAATTGATCTTGGGTCTAACTCAACACCAAAAACTAGCTTGTAGAGTGAGAATCTCTTAACAATAAAGTTAGCATCAACTAATTTTTGAACCTACATAATATATCGTAAAACCCTTCCAAATGATACATTTTTGCTAAAGCTATATAATCAAATCATATAAAATTTAAGGGAGGTAAAAAAGAAAATAAAACCTTGCAACAGTCAACAATGAAAACAAAAAGAAAATTTAACAACTCATGTAGGAACCCATGGTCCCAATAGTGTAAGGTCTATCCCTTCAATTATTAGTTGTTCCCCTAAGTTTTAGATAATTTGGTATGATTTACCTAGCAATTGTGTACGTACACAATGTTCCTTATAAGATAAACTTTTATTTATTCTATATGTAAAAAAGTTTTAAAAACTCTCAATTATGTTTTCACTGACTCCTTTTTATTTCTTTATTGATCATAAAAAAAAAATGGTAACTAAACTAAGTTTTATTTACCAAGTGAACGTGACTGTACAAAGATCTCAAAATTGTATAGCAAACAGTTGGATATATATACAATATAATTAATCCCTTGATTATTCTTATTGATGAATGACATATATATATAAGTTACATAGATTTTTTTTTTCTATTCTACATCTAAATTCCTATTTTATAAGGAGACTAACTATACAATTATGGTAATATTACAATGTTAATTAAGGTATAAAACTACTATACAAAGTAATATATAATTATGAAATTATGTGGGACCTACACGGACTGGATCCTACTGTTTAACACACCCCCGCAGTCATAGCGGGCGGTCTTCGTACGCTGAGACTGTCTTTAAAATGTTCAAAAAGGATCGAGGGAAGACTCTTTGTAAAGATGTCTGCAATTTGATATCTGGAAGGGACATGTCAAACCCTGTTCAGCTACCTTCTCTCTAACAAAGTGAATATTCATCTCTATGTGTTTAGTCCGCTAGTGCTGAACATGATTACCAGAAAGGTAGATGACACTTATATTATCACAATACGCCAAGGTAGCCTGCTCAATAGGACAATGAAACTCTAAAAGTAGATTTCGTAACCAACATGACTCGAAAACCACATTGGCTACCCCTCGATATTCGGCCTCTGCACTTGAATGTGAAAGTGTAGATTGACGCTTGGCAGACCATGAGACCAAGTTATTTTCCAAAAACATACAATATCCATACGTAGACCGTCTGGTGTCAGGACAACCACCCCAATCAGCATCTGTATAGGAGACAAGTGTAGACGTCGACGAAGGGTACAAATGCAAACCATAACAAATGTTCCCTGTGTACCTAAGGATGCGTTTGAGCACATTCATATGTTCAACTCTGGGATCATGCATAAACAAACACACTTGTTGGACTGCATATGTAATGTCTGGTCGCGTGAACGTAAGATATTGAAGGGCGTCTGCAAGACTACGATAGCGGATCGGATCCTCATACTGGAGTATCAACTGGAGTAGAAGTAGACTTACAGGATGAAATCCCAGCCCTCTCAATGGTCTTTGCTGCATACTTCCTATGTGTTAAGAAAAATCCACCTGCATGACGGGTGACTGCAATTCCAAAAAAATAGCTCAAGGGCCCCAAGCCATTCATGACAAACTCAGAACTGAGCATTGTCATAATAGACTTTCTCAAAGCATCAGAAGAGGAATTCAAGATAATATCATCCACATATATCAATATATAAGTCATGGAAGAACCCCGATGATGTATGAACAATGAATTATCAGACCTGCTGTGAGAAAAACTCATAGTCGAAACAAAATCAGCAAACCTCGTATACCAAGCCCGTGGATACTGCTTAAGCCCATACAAGGACTTATTCAATAGACAAACATGATTAGGATATCTAGTATCCCTAAACCCCAGAGGTTGATGCATATACACTGTCTCATTAAGGTCAACATATAGAAAACATTCTTCACATCTAGTTGAGGAATGAATCATGATTTTGAAAGAGCCAAACTGAGCACAGTGCGAATGGTAGCCGGCTTGACCACTGGGCTAAATGTCTCACCACAATCCATACCAACCTACTGAGTATTACCATCACCTACAAGTCTAGTCTTATGTTTTGCAAACGAACAATCATAATTTTCCTTATGAACAAAAACCCACATAAACCGAATAATATTAACACCAGATGGACGGGGTACCAACTCCCACGTCTTATTATCAATAAGAGCATTATATTCCTCAATCATGTCAATTTTTCAATTAGGGTCATTTAAGACAGACACATGATTACTGGGTAAGAGGGATTTAAGAATATTAGAATTCAAATTAAAATGTCATTTTGGTTTAAAAATACCCCGTTGACTGCGAGTGACTGGACCTTGACTCTAGGCTGGATTGGGGAAATTTTGGGAATTTTGAGAAATTTCGAAAATTACCGTCGGAAGAGTCGCGACGCTGGAAGAACTGCAAAGCTCTCTGAAGTTTTGGCATTGCGGCGCTTCCCTAGAGGGTCACGACGCTAATGACGGTATTGAAACTGTTTGGACACTGGTTGGCAGGCGTCATGGCGCCTCCCCTAAGGGTCGCGACGCTGATGTCATTTTTTATGAAGAATCTGAAAAATGACGGAGAACGTAGGGGGATACATCCTCATCCAAAAAATCATAAGAACTAGGCACGAGTTTTTCTACTTTAGAAAAGGAAAATTGGGATTCATCAAAGAGAACATGACGACTAATGATAATTCGTTTAGAGGATAAATCAAAGCATTTATAACCATGGTATTTGACGAAAAACCCAAAAATACACAAGGAGTAGAACGTGCCTGAAATTTGTTGATCGTAGTGGATGGAAACAGTGGATAACATAAGCATCCGAAGACCCTAAGATGAGAATATGACGGAGTCTTATTGTATAACACTTTGAGAGTGGATGAATATGTCAAATCTTTAGAGGGAAGAATATTTAGTAGATCAGTAGCCATTTGTAGCGCATGATGCCAAAATAATGGAGGAACGGAAGAATGAACCAATAAAGTGCGGACAATATTATTAATGGTACGAATTTTTCGCTCAACTTTCTCATTTTGTGAAGACGTATGAGGACAAGAAAAACGAAAATTTATCTCATTTTGAACACAAAACTTCCTAAATTCCCCATTGTCATACTCTTTGCCATTATCACATTGAATGTTTTTTATTTCCCGTTCGAATTGTGTTCTTATGAAAGCTCTAAATTTTATGAAAATGGAAAAAAAACTTGAAATTTTTTCGCAATTGGAAACGTCCATAAATATTTAGAATAGTCATCTAAGAATAAAATATAATAACAATGACCCATAGAACTGAGAATCGGAGATGTCCATAAATCACTATGAATAATATCAAATGACATTGAAGTATTAGAATTTGACGCTACAAATGGTAACTTAATAATTTTTCACAAAACACATGATTGACAAAGTGGAGTACTACGCAGACCCTTATAAGAAATAAACTTATGTCTATCTAAAGAAGATAAAATATACGACTCCGGATGACCTAGACGAGCATGCCACAACGAATGAGGAAGAGCTGCAAAAGTGGATGACATAGCTTGACGCGAGATGCTGAGACTGGGTGTGATTGGATAAAGATCCCTTAGTGTCACACCTCATGAGATGACTTCCCGTCTTGAAATATTTCACAAAAACCCCAAATGGATCAAAATTAATAGAAACTCAATTATCAGTGGTGAATTTACGGACATACACCAAAATTTTAATCAATTTTGAGGCATGAAGGGTATGTTTCAGGACAAGTGATGGATGAGGAGGGGACAAAGTTTTATTACCATAACCCTTAATTGGAATAGAATTTTCATTAACAATATTTATACCGCGATTAGTGCTCAAATTGGAATAAGACGAGAGAGTACCTTGGTCGGATGTCATGTGGGTAGTGACGCCGGTATCCATGTACCAATTAGGTTCTGATTGAATCAAGCCAAGCGTGTGCATCGCTGCTTCAATATCGGTCTGAGTGGATCCCACTGCGTGGTGAACCTGATAAGGGTGCGGCCCAAGTATACTGGACTACTACTGCTTCTCATACGCCGTCCAACTCGAGTCCGACCTGACGGTTCGGCCGCGCGCGTGTTACGCCGTCTTGAGGTGTCGCAGCGCTATAAGGATGAGTTGCGGC
This sequence comes from Przewalskia tangutica, assembly GCA_029844215.1. NCBI lineage: Eukaryota > Viridiplantae > Streptophyta > Magnoliopsida > Solanales > Solanaceae > Przewalskia > Przewalskia tangutica. The sequence goes on from CM056723.1 coordinate 123,845,622, forward strand.
GCTGTAGGCCGCGTGTCGCGGCTCGCGAGGCGCCAGAACCCATCATTGTCGTGGACCACCGTGTGAGAATCGCTGCTTGCCGACGTTTCCCGTTGTTGTCGCCATGATTCTTGCCATTATTCTTCCAATTTTGGCCCTTCTTACCACCCCCGTTGTTGTGATTTTGGGTCACATTGGCTGGATTGAAAGGAGAAAAATTGGAAGTAGTCATCATGACGACATGACTGGCCCCAATCGCTACTTTCTTAGCCAATCCGGCTTCTTCCAAAATAAGCGTAGAACGGACTTGATAAAATCCTGGCAGTGGGTTACTATGATGAATAACCGAAACAACACCGCTATAGGCCTTTGACAGGCCTGCAAACATCTGAAGAACTAGACGACTATTAGAAACAGAAGAACCCACGTTGCTGAGTTGGTCTGTCAAGTCCTTGAGGTGTTTTCAATATGAAGAAACGTTTTGAAAACTCGTCATAGACACATGTGAGAATTCCTGCTCAAGGATAACAATTCGAGAATGATTGTTATCTTGGAATAGTCTCGCAATCGATCCCACGTCGCCATAGCTGTGGAGTTGGGTTCCATAATCGTCTGTAAAAGATCCAAGGAGATAGTGACATAAATCCATTGAAGAACCTTGACATCAAGCATAACTCATAATTCTAGATCTGCTTCTTTAGTGGGCGAAACGATCGTAGAAGTAGACGCTCTATCACCCTCATTTGGAGGAGTTGGAGGAATGATGTGGTGGAGGACTTTATGTGCCAAAGCATGAATCTTAAATAATTCTGCCCACGCCCCATATTGAACGTTTTCTAGGTCAAGAACGATAGGGACGACACTCTTGATGTTAGAAACTGTGAGGGCATGATGAAAATTGTTCTTATCAGCCATAGGGAATAGAACAACAAGATTCAGTGAAGGGAATTTGGGAGATAGATTTTCTGGAGAGAAGAGCCGCAACTTTTGGAAGAAATCCGAGAAGAGGGTGCGGCGCTAGGGCTAGAAAATCGAGAAAAGGAAAAATTTGAGGAGCAGAAGCAGGGTAAAGAGAACCTAGACTCTTGATACCATGAAAGAATTAACCTCTTAATTATTCTTATTGATGAATGACATATATATACAAGTTACATAGGAAAATCCTTTTCCTATTCTACATCTAAATTCCTATTATATAAGGAGACTAACTATACAATTGTGGTAATATTACAATTCTAATTAAGGTATAACACTACTATACAAAGTAATATACAATTATGAAATTGTGTGGGACCTACACGGACTGGACCCTAATGTTTAACACATACTCCACGTTGTGAGATTATCACTGTTATTTTTTTTTTTGTTGACGAAGGAACCCGCAGCCGCTACTCTTTCGAGTGCGCACTGTTATTGTTATGCTATATGTTTGATGTACATTTATTGTTCCTTCAGTAATACAATGTACTAATCATTTAGAAATATAATTGTATAAAAGTAAGATATAATAAAAACAGAGGAATTTCATTAAAACCTAGCACACATGCAATAAAAAATATGAACAATAATTAATTATCATAATCGTTAATGTTACAAATTCAAAAATTGTGTAAAATAGTTTTGTCTACTTGGGTAAATCTTCTGATGTGGTCCAATGGGTCTTTGATTGTATGATCAGAATAAGAGAATATACTTTGGGCTTCGATCCAAAAACTGTATGGGCTTATTGGAATTAACTGACTTGCGATATATGGGCAGATGTACTTTTTAAGTCATCCAGATAACTTACAAAGCCCATCATGTGCATCATAAGAATAAGACTGATAAATGGTCCCAAGGAGGACCACATTTTTCTAGGATTTTCCTAAATGGGCCCACATTGTCTAGGCTTGTTTCCAGCATGGGTAAGTAGCCCAATAATGTAACATGAGTTATTGGCTTTTATAATTAAAAACAATTATTAATAGTACTTTCGGTCCCTCAATTATTAGTACATTCTAATCTCTTTGATATTTGACTACGCATATTACACCATCTATTAATTGAATTGTGTGTTTTCCCTCCACTTACTTGTGAATACTCCCAAATTTACAATAAATATTAACAGTTTCATCACTTAATTACTCATGTGTAATGTTAAGTTGTAATGTTACTCTATATTTGAAAGTAATATATTTTATAAATATTCAGATACAACATATTTTCTACATAAAGGGACCAAAAATATATATTTTAATTAATTGAAGGTTAAATGTTTTGAATCATACATCAATAGAACCGAAAATAAAATTTCTACTATAATTAGGGACCAAAAATGTAATTATCTCAAAAATTAAATATTGTAAAAGAAAAAATAAATATCCATGATGTTAACTTATCAGTTGCACTTTTCAGGGGGGCTCCTTGGTCTATAACTTTGTGTTTCCTAAAAGTAAGATATTATACTGTGAGAGTTGTACTTTTTTTTTTTTTTTTTTTTTGTTGTGAAGGCACGTATCCATTGTTTTTTTTTGAGTCAGCAGTAGCGGGTAAACTGATAAGCGCAAATCACGTCAGTAGCTTAACCACACTGCAATGGCCAGGGTGTGAGCTCACCAAGAGGCGAGCATCGGGAGTTATCCCAGGGTTTCAATTTGTGGCCTCTCATGTGGCGATGAGGATCATACTGCGCAAGCCAACTGTGAGAGTTGTACTTGTTCTTACCTTCTATAGATATTTGTGAAGAAAATTTAAACTATTGAAGCTCTAAATATCATAAACTGCAAATATCGGCTACAATTTTAGGCATTTAAAAAACATTTTTTTCTGATATTACTGCTCGGATAAGAGATATTCCTCAGCTTCAAAAAGTATGACATTGTTATTGGTCTGAAAGTATTAAATATTTTTACTAACATTTTAGTATTTAAATATTAAAATTACGTGTGTCAATTTATTTGAGTTTTAGATAAATATAAAGTTGTACAAATAAAATTATAGTTGACGCGTATAAGGAGGGCGGTTGGATGCGGGGCGGGGCAGGCGGATATGAGGCGGGTAACTGTAAATCCACCACCTACTCATATCCGCCTACTACCCGCCAAAGTTATACTCATACTTGTCCTAATTAAGACGAATACAGTGCGGAATTCGCAAATTGTACCCACCTGCCATCCCTATTGGTGACAGCTTTTAGAGGATATCCTCTGCAACTATACTTACATCATATGTGGAAGCCAACCGTTTAAGGTTGAGTCCCCTAACTATGGTTTGTTGCGTGCATCGGATTTAGGTAATGTAATTTTCCTGAGTCATGGTTTTGGAGGAAAGGTTTTCTTATTTCCATTGAACGAGTCTTTAATCTTATCCCATTATCTATTCATGAGAACATTTTGTAATCCAATTAATTTGTCCAACTTTTTGACTTTGATCATAGGCATTGCATGTTGCCATGTCCATTTTTAAGTTTGACTAGTAATCCATGCGAGTAGGGATGTCAATGGGGCGGTGCGGGGGCGGGAAAAGGGTATCCCATACCCGTACCCACCACCTAAAACACATCCACACCCCCGCCCCACCACCCATCACGGGTAGTAATTCTTCCACCCGCCCCCGCCCCACTTACTTCACGCGGATACCCACTTACCCGGCGGGTATTCATTTATAAAATGCTCAAATAATGTCCAGCAATTGTTTTAGTCACCAAAATGAAAGTTATATAAGAAAAAAGAAAAAAAAAGAATCTTTCCACTATGGTGTATCGAATATCAATTCTAAAATCTTGCCAAAATATTATGAATATTAAAAAACAGTAAAGATGAAAATATTTAACAAAAAAAAAGGAGAACAAAGAGAATAAGAAAAAGAAACGTGGTGCATTACGGTGCGGGTTAGCTCAAGTCACATTTTAAATCAAGAAAGAGCCAAATAAATTCGTAAATAGCCTAATTAAACTAATAAATGATACGGATATGGGCGGTGCGGGTACGGTCAGTGTGGGTACGGTGCGGATAGCGGGGCGGGACAGGTGCGGGGCGGGTCTTATATGAAATCCACCCCCACCCCACTACCCACGGCGGGTAGCACTTTTGATACCCATACCCGCCCCACCACCCACCAAACCATCCCCATACCCGCCCCAATTGAAGCGGGTGCGGGGCGATACCCGCATTTACCCGCCCCACTGACATCCCTACATGCGAGGATATACTTCTGCAAGTAGTAAGATTTATAACTAATATACATATAGAGGGTGAAGAAGACACAACAGATAAATGTGAATTTAGCACGACGGAAGTTATTTTTTCATGATTTTTTAACTATTATAGAAGAGTGGGTTTGAGGCTTGGATCGACATGTGTGGTATTTGTCTATAAAGTTCAAGTAGTGGATATTTCTGTCAATGCAAACTTGTTCTATACGTGTCACCAGCAACTTTATCTTTAGTTTTCAAAGAGATTAGAACTCATTTTTGTTCTCTTTATTTAAGCATAAATAAAATAATAAAATTTTAAGGTAAGCTTTATTTGGTGTTTCATTAAGGAAGTTTTCAGAGGTTAAGGTATAATAATTTTACCTGCACATTAAGATTAATAGAAGGGAAAAGGGTCAAATGTGTCCTCCAACTATGTTTTATGGAACATATTTGCCCTTCGTTAAACTTTGAAATCAAATATATCCTCACCGTTTGCAAACTTGTTAAATTTACCCTCATTTGGATGGAAAGTTGACGTGTACACCACTTTGGATCCACATGGACGCCACGTTGGATCCACGTGGTGGACAATCAAACACATGGCATGTGGGCCCCACACCAAACAACCATCGCTCCACCGTTGTTGCGATATTTCTAGATGCTTACGCAAGTGTACGTATCGTTCAAGTAATAAAGATCTGTAAGACGATTATCAAGTACCGAATATCTAATCTATGGTATCTATTTGGTTAACGTTCTTTTGTTTGGTGTATGAACTAAGAATTAAGATTAAACAAAGTGAAAGAATTTAAATTAAAGATGATAATACTTTGGTTTAAAACAGTTATGAAGGAAATATGGCTTCCAATCTCCTCAACTATCCACTCTTTCATGTGTTAATGGAATGCTAATGATTCTTCTTCTTATTAAGATAGCAGGTTAACTAATCTGTCTTATATTTCGGTTAGGACATATAAAAACTCAACCTTATGCAGAAACCTTCTATATTTCTATGATAGATTTTACCACACAGGAGAATTAAGAACAACAACCTTAAATACTACACAAGTATCGGGGTACTTTCGTCCACGATTTTAACCTATGTCTAAACAACTACAACATATTCAAATCTCCCCTCTCGGATCTAGATTCGAAATCATGTAAGTGATGACAATTAGTGATCAGTTAATTATCAAGCAATCAAAATAATATTGAGTAGATCCTAATATGGCTGAAGAAGAAATCAATAACTATGCATTAACTATATGAGAGAGTTTCAAGCGATTCGGCGGAAAAACCTAATAAAGTAATCAGCTCCTAGACATTGTCATGCTAAGAACTAAATTAATATCCAACATAGACTGAAATAAAAACAAAGGAAAGATCCAATTCTTGCCTCTCCAAAGTATGATATGAATAATGAAAGGGTTTAGGGTTTTTACACTTATGAAAAATTGCGTTTCAGACCCTTTTAACCCTGTCAAAAATTCGGCCCAGAACTGAAAAATCCTGCATCGGCGCCGTGGCCCTGCTGGCTGGCGCCACGGCGCCGGCAACGTTAGAAATAATCAGAGCTCGCAGGAGTTTGGGCGTCACGGCGCCGGTGGCGTGATTTTCTGATTTTCTTCGTTTTCTCGTCCGGACTTCGTCAGATTTCTTTCATGCTTTCCGGAATTTCTTAAGCTTCATTTCTTGGGCTTTCTTGTGCAATTTCATCTCAATTAAGGTCATTTCATCCTCAATTTTGTACTTCCTCCTTTATAATCACTGTGACTCAAAAGAAAGAAAAACAAACCTAATATTATACTAAACACAAAAGAAACGAGTAAAATACTAACTAAAAAGAACTCAAAAAGTGTGTCTAGAATAGACTCAACAACCGCCATCGTCGACGAGCCGCCGCCCTTCACCCAACTACCCAAACCACCATTACCACACCACATTTCCACACATCTCCACCAAATGACCCCTGTACCATCACAACCACCAACAAACACTCCTCCAGCAACCACAATTGCACCACCACTCCGACCTCCAACAACCAACACCGACCACCCAATTGTGTACGCCACTACCACTATAACAACACAACCACACCATAAACTAAACAACATCACAACGACTAAGAAACACTCGGGTGAACCCCATCAAACTCCAGCCAGATCTATGAGTGGGGCCATCTCGTCACCATCATCTCTGGTGAATCACAACAATGACAGCATCATGACTCCCCACATCCATCACTGTTTCGCAATCACTGACAAATACTAGGTCTTCCACGAACCAACAACCGAACAACCCATTCAACGTCAAACCGGCCAACCACCACCACCACAATGATTGCGACGCCGGACCACTAACTCTGTCACCACCCACCAACGACAAACAGCCAAACCACCATTCCGTCACTTGTCTCCCTCTTCCTCGTCACTGCTCCGACGAGCTTCACACCACCACCGCACCGCTGCTCGCCACTCTTCTCCTTCCCTTTCTTTTATTTAGCCACGTCTTTCTTCTACCACCATCTTTCTTCTACCACCATCTTTCTTTTTCAGATTTGCCACCACCGCCACACCACCTTCTTTGCCAGAAAAATGGAGGATTCTGAGCTATATGAAGTTACTAAGAAACTGAATTTTTTTAATTCGAACCCAGAAGCTAAGGTCAAAATCAAGAGTAAGAAAGAAATAACATGAGATATGTAAGAAAGTTAAACAAATAAGAAGAGAAGCTTGTAATTTCTCCTTATTTGGATATAGAAATTCATAGCTTGTGGAGAATGTTGTTTTTAGGTTGTGTTCCAAGGTGGTGATGACGGCGGTGATGTAGCGATTGGATGGTGGGCGGTGGGGGTTGGTTAGGTAAGGTTAAGGTTATGTTTAATATTTGTCCACGTGGATCCAACGTGGTGTACACGTAAATTTTCCTTCCAAATGAGGGCAAATTTAACAAATTTGCAAACGGTGAGGGTATATTTGATCTCAAAGTTTAACGGAGGGTAAATGTGTTCCATAAATATAGTTGGAGGGCAAATATGACCCTTAATAAAAATGTGTTGATAAATATTTAAAAGTCTTTTTATATCTATTAATAAAAAAAATTAAAAGTGTATAAAATTATTACTAATAGTTTTGGATATCTTATTAAATAAGTTGTACATGGTTCAAAAATGTATACTCTATTTTAATCAAATGCGTGAATACAGATCGTCAAATTTAGAGCTCAATCCGATAGTCTATTCCTGAAACTATAGGACTATAAGTTATAACAATGCTATTTGAATTGATTAAATGTAATTATATTTATGTAATAAAAATTTCATAATTTTATACACTTAATTAACTCAATTTTTGTGTTGGACCCGTGTTTGCACGGGCTTGCCATCATCTAGTTTTTATATACAACCCAACAAAGTATTAAGTGTATAACATGTCGTCACCTGCAAGGTCTAAATTCTTCTATGATTTTCAATTGTAATTCTTGTTGAGAATTGAAAGAATTAATCCCTTAATTATTTTTATTGATGAAAGACATATATATACAAGTTACAATAGGAGAATAATATTCCTACTTTATATCTAAATCTCTATTCTATAAGGAGACTAATTATACAATTATGATAATATTACAATCCTAATTAAGGTACAAGACTAATTTTAATATATACCAAATATACAATTCACGGAACACTGTTCACGGACTGGGCCGCGATGCTGGGCTTCTTTTAACACACGCCCACAGTCATAGCGGGCGGTCTTCGTACACTAAGACTGTCTCTAAAATCTTCAAAAAGGACCGAGGGAAGACCCTTTGTAAAGATGTCTGCAATTTGATATCTGGAAGGGACATGACAGACGAGTACTTGTCCTTTAGCTACCTTCTCTCGAACAAAGTGAATATTCATCTCTATATGTTTAGTGCGATGGCGCTGAACTGGATTACCAGAAAGGTAGATAACACTTATATTATCATAATATACAAAGGTAGCCTTATGAAAATAGGACAATGAAGCTCTAAAAGTAGATTTCGTAACCAACATGACTCAGAAACCACATTGGCTACCCCTCGATACTCGTGCAGATCCGGCGTGGCGTGAAGATTGACGCTTGGCAGACCATGATACCAAGTTATTACCTAAAAACATACAATAGCCAGACGTAGACCGTCTGGTGTCAGGACAACCACCCCAATCAACATTTGTATAGAAGACTAGTGTAGACGTCGACGAAGGATACAAATGCAAGCCATAATCAAGTGTTTCCTGAATGTACCTAAGAATGCGTTTGAGCGCATTCATATGTTCAACTATGGGATCATGCATAAACAAACACACCTGTTGGACGACATATGTAATGTCTGGTCGCGTGAACGTAAGATACTGAAGGGAGTCTGCAAGACTACGATAGCGGGTCGGATCCTCATAAAGAGAGCCATCTGCAGCACCCAACTTGGGTTTATTATCAACTAGAGTAGAATTGGACTTACAGGATGACATCCCAACCCTCTCAATGATCTCTGCTGCATACTTTATCTGTGAAAAGAACAATCCACTTGGATGACGAGTAACAACAATCCCCAAAAAATAACTCAATGGGCCCAAGTCCTTCATGACAAACTCAGAACTGAGCATTGTCATAATAGACTTTCGCACAACATCAGAAGAGGCAGTCAAGATAATATCATCGACATATAATAGGATATAAGCCATGGAAGAACCACGATGATATATGAATAATTAATTATCTGACCTGCTGTGAGAGAAACCCATAGTCAAAACATAGTCAGCAAACCTCTTATACCAAGCCCGTAGAGACTGCTTAAGCCCATACAAAGACTTCTTCAACAAACAGACATGATTAGGATATCTAGTATTCCTAAACCCCAAGGGCTGATGCATATACACTGTCTCCTTGAGATCACCATGTAGGAACGCATTCTTCACATCTAGCTGATAATGTGCCATGATTTAGAAATAGCCAAGCTGAGCACAGTGCGAATGGTAGTCGTCTTGACAACCGGGCTAAATGTCTCACAAAAATCCACACCAACCTGCTGAGTCTTACCATCACCTACAAGACGAGCCTTATGCCTTGCAAACGAACCGTCCGAATTTTTCTTATGAACGAAAATTCACATAGACAGAATAATATTAACACCAGATGGACGAAGCAACAACTCCAACGTCTTATTATCAATAAGATCATTATATTAATCGGTCATGACAATTTTCCAATTGGGGCCATTTAAGGCAGACACCAGATTACAGGGTAAATGTGATCTAAGAACATTAGAATTTAAATTAAAATATCTTTTTTTGTTTAAAAATACCCCTTTGACTGCGAGTAATTGGACCAAGACTCGGGGCTGGATTGGGTGAATTTTGAGAATTTTCGGGAGACGGTATGCACTGGCCAGCAGGCAGTGGGCCTGTTGGCTCATTTTCAGAAAATCCCGTCGAAGGCGCCGTGACGCCTTCATTCCAGTGGCTACTGGAGCTTAAGCGCCGCGGTGCATTCCCAAAGGGTCGCGGTGCTGACGACGATAACAAAACATCTTGGCTACTGGAAGTTTGGCCCCGCGGCGCCTCCTTTAAGGGCCGCGGCGCTGGAGACGGAGTTTGAGACAGATTTGAAAAATGACGGAGAATATAGGGGGAGATATCATCATCCAAAAAATCATAGAAACTAGGAACGAGTTTTTCTACTTTAGATAAAGAAAATTGTGACTCATCAAAGATAACATGACGACTAATGATGATTCGTTTGGAAGATAAATTAAAGCATTTATAACCACGGTGATTTGACGGGTAACCCAATAACACACAAGGGGTAGAACGTGCCTGAAGTTTGTTGATTGTGGTGGATGGAAATAGCGGATAACATAAGCATCCAAAGACCCTAAAATGAGAATACGAATGAGTCTTATTGTATAAAACTTGAAGAGGTGATGAATATGTCAAACCTTTAGAGGAAAAAATATTAAGTAGATCTGTAGCTATTTGTAGCGCATGATGTCAAAACAATGGATGGACGGAAGAATGAACCAATAAGGTGCGATAATGTTAATTGGTACAAATTTTTCGTTCAACTTTTCCATTTTGTGATGATGTACGAGGACATGAAAAATAAAAATTTATCCCATTTTGACCAAAAAACTCCCTAAACTCCCCATTGTCATACTCTTTATCATTATCACATTGAATGTTCTTTATTTCCCGTTCGAATTGAGTTCTTATAAAAACTTTAAATTTTATGAAAATGAAAAAAACTTGGGATTTTTTCGCAATTTGAAACGTTCATAAAAAATTAGAATAATCATCCAAGAATAAGACATAATATCGATGACCCATAGAACTGAAAACGGGAGATGTCCATAAATCGCTATGAGTAATGTCAAATGACATTGAAGTATGAGAATTCGAAGCTACAAACAACAACTTAATAATTTTTCTAAAGAACAAGATTGACAATTTGGAGTACTACGTGTACCCTTACAGGAAATAAACTTTTTTTTAATCTAAAACAGATAGAATAGACGACCCCGAATGACCTAGACGAGCATGCCACAAGGAAGGAGCAAGAGCTGCAAAAGTGGATGACATGGCTTGACGCGAGAGGCTGAGACTTGGTGTGATTGAATATAGATCCTTCATACTGTCACACCTCATGAGAGGACACTCTATCTTGAAATCCTTCATAGAAAATTCAAACGGATCAAAATTAATAAAAACCCAATTATCAGTGATGAATTTATGGACATATACCAAATTTTTAATTACTTTGGGGGCATGAAAGGTATTTTTCAAGACAAGTGGTGGATGAGGAGAGGACAAAGTTTTATGACCATAACCCTTAATTGGAATTGAATTGCCATCACCAACAATTATACCATGATTACTGCTCAAATTGGAATAAGATGAGAGAGTACCTTGGTCGGATGTCATATGGGTAGTTGCGCCTGTATCCATGTACCAATTAGGGTCCGGTTGAGTCAAGCCAAACGTGTTCATCGCGGCCTCAATGTCGGTTTGTGTGGGGCCTGTTGCGTGATGAGCCTGGGGGGGCTGAGGCCCGAGTATTCCGGACTGCTTCCCTGGCCCATAAGCTGGTCTGAAACCTGAAGCATGATCCGAGAAATATCTCGAAAAGAAGTGGGGTCGCGGCGCTGTTAGACCTATTTCTACGTGCTCATGCAAGTGTACATATCATCACAAGTAATATAGTCTTGTAAGACCGAATATCGTCCTCAGAGACTAGTTTCTAATTACTAAACATCTATTCTAGGTTATCTATTTGGCAAACGATAATTTGATTTGGTTGTTATCTAACATTGGTAGAGTAATTGCAAGAATTAAACTAAATTATTGAGGTTTAATCAGTTATGAAGGAATTAGGGCTTCCAATATCCTCAACTATCCACCTTTTCAATCCTTAATGCAACTAGAATGACTTTTTCTTCTACGTTAAGATAGCCGTTAACTAGATTGTCTTATATTCCGGTTAGGATATATAATCGCTCAATCTCAGTGCAAAAACCTTCTATATTTCTATGATAGGTTTACCACATAGGAGGATTAAGAACAATAACCTATAATGCTACACAAGTATCGGGGTACTTTTGTCCGCGATTTTAACATATGTCTATTCAATTACAGCATATCCAAATCTCTCCTCTCGGTTCTTGATTCGAAATCATACATATTATGATAATTAGTGATCAATTAACTATCAAACATTCATACCAATATTGAATAAATCTTAATCAAGTGAAGAAGAAATCAAACTAATGCATTAATTCATGAAAGAGAGTTTCAAGCGATTCAATAGGAAAACCCTAATAAAGTGTTTAGCTCCTAGCCACAGACATGCTAAGAACTAATACAAAATCCAACATCCAACATGAACTGAATTGAAAATTAAAAAAAGAAAAGAAAATACTTAGAACTAGGTCTCCAATCTTGTAGCCTCCAAGAGTTGTGTTGTGTTCTGAGAGATGGTGTGTGATAGAAACACCCTAAAATTTGTCCCAAGGATTTATAAATGTTATCAAAAACGTGTGCCTTGGACCCTTTTGCCCCTTGTCAATTCTATTTCGGATTGGAAATTCCCGCATCGGCACCGCGGGCCTGCAGAATGGCACCGTGGTGCCGAAAGCATCGCGCTTCTCGATTGTGGCACCGCGATCCCGCGTTCCGGCTCGTGCCGCAGCTTTTGTCCCGACCGCCTACTTTCGTCCTTTTTGCTTCGGGAGCTCATTTTCTGCCTTTTCTGCCCACTTTTAGCTTCTTTTTGTCATTTTGCCATTTAGAACCGTTACGACTCAAAAGAAAGAAAAACAACCCTAAACTATACTAAACACAAACGAAATGAGTAAAATACTAACTAAAAATGACTCAAAAAGTGTATACAAAATATGCCTAACAAATACCCCAAACTTAATCTTTGCTCGCCCTCGAGCAAAGATCAAAACAAAATCAAAGAAACAAAAAGAAAACTGACTCAAAAGACTCTAATCAAACAGTTGCACAAGGTTACTTAGAAAAGCATGAATGTCAGTTGGGATAATATGTTGAAACATACATAACATGAATTTAGCAATCTAGAATTTCAAGTTAGATATTTCACAAATTCATTTCAATCATAATCAATGAAAGCATGAACACCTACCATATGCATGTCAATTTTATTTCATTTTTCCCAAAGACCTATGGGCATGTTTACTTGCTATTCTCCACTAATCATAGACATACAATTTAGAGATCTTCAGGACTTTTCAGGGTTGTAATGTAGACTTTTGCAGGGGTAGATAAGAGTAGACATTTCGGCTCAATTTACGTACCATAAGCGTTTTTCTCATTCAACCATTTTGTCATTCTTTTTGGTATTATTTTCAGTTCATACCTATCATTCTCCTCTTCTCTTTTTGAGAGCATGAAACAATTCACATGCGCACCCCCAAACTTAAGCTTTTACATCTTTCTCATTGGGGTGCATCAATTTTTCACTCTCTTTTCGTATTTCTTTTTCACACTTTTTCATCCCAAATTTTCAATTACTGCTTATGGCACACAAGAGAATCATAGGGTGTCAAAGAAATAACTTATTTTAGGCTCAACGGGTTTGACTAGGGATACAATTTATTGCAAGGTAGATAATGAATGGTAAGAAGGGCTAACAAAGAAATGCATGAATCATCTCCCTAAACATGTACATCTTAACTATTTCGCCTCAAATAACAAGCAACCAGACTTCATAGACATTTTTCAATCATTCTTTCCATAATTGACAACACATATGCTAAGCACAAATATCTCAAATAATTAGATTTTCATAAATTTTTGGTATATCTAACGTAAGCACACAGATTATTTTGCTTTTAATTCCATTACATTATCCCACTTAATTCACCAGACGTTTCAAGTATTACATCATGCATGATCATAAAAAAAAATTGACTCATATAGACACAATAAAATAATCAAAAAGACTTAAAAATAGACACACAAAATTAAAATAAGAACCCCCAAAACTTAAACGACACATTGTCCTCAATGTGTGAAGACTAAAAATAAATGGACAACTTATAAACACAATACATCGGTCATAACGGAGGTCTGAGATGAGATTCTGGAAATTGCACATCTTTTGGGCTTTCTGAAGTTTCAGCGTCGTGGCCTCGATTTTTAGCGCCACTACAGGCTCGATCTTTGCACTTTTCCAAAGATTTTTATCCTTTTTCACTCGTGTGGTCGACTCTAGTCCACCTGCCATCAAAACATAAGACAAAACTCAAGACCGTGAGACTGTTCAAGATAAAATAAAATAACTAAAACAAGAATTGAAATAACATAATTAAAAATATTGGGTTGCCTCCCAAGTAGCGCTACACAATTAATCCTTACTAGTGCCCAGTGGATCCTTCTGCGAACTGCTTGCAATCCGCATAGTTATTGTTGCAGGTCTCACTCCTCCTACAACACTTTTTTCAAACAAGAGACTCATATTTAAGATTTTCCCCCATTTACACAAGGTAGACTTGTCTTCAAGGCTCTATATAATGTAGGGATCAGTGAAACTCCCTACATCTCTCAACTCTAGGCCCTTGAGGGTATGAACTTTCTGGTTGGGGCTCAGCAAAGATAGTTGTGGTGTCTTTTCTGCAACGGGTATAGGAAAAAAAATTCTAAGGAATCCAAAATGGTGAATAATTGGATCTCAGTAACCTCTTCTTTCTCTACACCAACTATCTCTCCAAATTCCTCAACAGCTTGTTGTGGTTCAGGTTCCACAATCTTCTTATCCCTCCCCACAACTGTGTCGCTAGGCAGATTTTCTTGCGGTACATTGATCACCATATCCATCAGCTGCCCTATTTGTGTCTCCAAATTTTTTAGGGACACCTTTGTCTCAGCCCTAAACTGAGTCTGACACTTGGTGATCATGAGTATGGCTGCCTGCAACTCATCTAGATCTTCCTCTGGAACCTGTGGGTTAGGCTGCTGTTGTTGATTCCACTGCCCCTGATAGTAGTAGTAGTCCATGTCCTTTTTTTTTTAATTTTTTTTTTATACACGAACTTTACCTACAAAATAGAAAAAATAAAAAAACTGATAAAAAAATGCTCCATGAACAAGTTTCAACCAAATTAGAATAAGAGTAGATAATTCGATATTGAAAGTACGCTAGTCCCCGGCAACGGCGCCAAAAATCTATCAGCCTGATTTCTACGTGCTCACGCAAGTGTACGTATCGTCACAAGTAATATAGTCTTGTAAGATTGAATATCATCCTCAGAGACTGGTTTCTAATTATCGAACATCTATTCTAGGTTATCTATTTGGCAAACGATAAGTTGATTTGGTTGTTATCTAACACTGATAGAGTAATTGCAAGAATTAAACTAAATTATTGAGGTTTAATCAGTTATGAAGGAATTAGGGCTTTCAATATCCTCAACTATCCACTCTTTTCAATCCTTAATGTAACTAGAATGACTTCTTCTTCTACGTTAAGATAGCGGTTAACTAGACTGTCTTATATTCCGATTAGGATATATAATCGCTCAACCCCAGTGCAGAAACCTTATATATTCCTATGATAGGTTTTACCACATAGAAGGATTAAGAACAATAACCTATAATGCTACACAAGTATCGGGGTACTTTTGTCCGCAATTTTAATATATGTCTATTCAATTACAGCATATCCAAATCTCTCCTCTCGGTTCTTGATTCGAAATCATATAGATTATGATAATTAGTGATCAATTAACTATCAAACATTCATACCAATATTGAATAAATCTTAATCAAGTGAAGAAGAAATCAAACTAATGCATTAATTCATGAAAGAGAGTTTCAAGCGATTCAATAGGAAAGCCCTAATAAAGTGTTTAACTCCTAGCCATAGACATGCTAAGAACTAATACAAAATCCAACATGAACTGAATTGAAAATAAAGAAAAGAAAAGAAAATAGTTAGAACTAGGTCTCCAATCTTGTAGCCTCCAAGAGTTGTGTTGTGTTCTGAGAGATGATATGTGATATAAACCTCCCTAAATCCGTCCCAAGGGTTTATATATGTTGTCAAAAACGTGTGTCTTGGACCCTTTTGCCCCTTGCCAATTCTATTTCGGATTGAAAATTCGCGACGGCACCATGGGCTGCGAGAATGCACCGTGGTCTGAAAATCTGCGACTTCTCGAATTGTGGCACCGATCCTCTGATCTTTCATCCTGATCTGCCAACTTTCGTCCTTTTTGCTTCGGGAGCTCCTTTTCTGCCAACTTTTAGCTTCTTTTTGCCACTTTGCCATTTAGAATCGCTGAGACTCAAAAGAAAGAAAAACAACCCTAACACTATACTAAACACAAACGAAATGAGTAAAATACTACTAAAAATGACTCAAAAAGTGTATACAAAATATGCCTAACAGGCGCTGGCCTGGGCTGAGACGGCGGCGCCGCGGCGCTGACCTCTGTTGGGACCCACTGCCACCATCCAGGGGTCCACTCTGGGCCACATACCTGCTGTTGCTGACTGCCCGCGGTGGCTGACCCGCCACTGTTCTGGTTGCCTCCGTTGTTGCTTTCGCGATTTTTGCCATTATATTTTCGATTTTGGTCCTTCTTACCACCACCGTTGTTGTGATTTTGGGTCCCGTTGGTGTGATTGGAAGGGGAAAATTTTGAAGCACTCATGACGACGGGGCTAACTTTGATAGACGCCTTTTTAGCCAAATCCACTTCTTTCAAAGTGAGCATGGAGCGGACTTGATAGAACTCCGGCAGGGGTTACTTTGACGAATAACCGAAGCAACCCCTGTATAGGCCTCGGAACCACTGGAATATTACAGAATGATCTAAAGAGGGTCATAGCTTATTCAACTTGCAGTCAATTAGGCTATATGATCTTTGCTTGCGGCATCTCTAACTATTCGGTTAGTGTCTTTCACTTAATGAATCACACCTTTTTCAAAGCATTACTATTCCTGAGTGCAGGTTCGGTGATTCATGCCATGTCGGATGAGCAAGATATGCGGAAGATGGAGGGGCTTGCCTCCTCGTTCCCTTTTACCTATGCCACGATGCTCATGGGCAGCTTATCTCTAATTGAATTTCCTTTTCTAACTGGATTTTATATTGCGAAGTTGATCTGCCAAGTCCTTGAGGCGTTTGCAATAAGAAGAAACGTTAGGAAAATTCTCCATAGCAACTTGAGAAAATTCATGCTCAAGGATAACAATGCAAGAATGACTGTTATCTTGGAAGATATCACACAATCGATTCCACGCCGCCATAGCTGTGGAGTTGAGTTCCATAATCGTCTGTAAAAGGTCCAAGAAGAAAGTGGCATAAATCCACTGGAGAACCTTTGCATCAAGCATGACCCATAAGTTTGGATCGACTGCTTTGGTGGGCACAACCATTGTAGTCGTCGTATCACCTTCCGTAGGAGGAGGTGGAGGGATGATGTGGTGAAGAACTTGATGTGCTATGGCATGAATTTTGAATAATTCTGTCCACGTCCCATATTGGACGTTCTCTAGATCAAGAATAATAGAAAGAACGCTCTTGATGTTAGAAACTGTGAGGGCAGAATGAAACATGTTTTTATCAGTCATGGTGAATAAAACACGAAGATTCAGAGAAGAAAATTTGTTTTTGGAAGAAGAGAGGCTCGGATTTGAGGAATTCCCGAGGGGAGGGGGGAGGGATAGTCACGGTTTTTCAAGGTTTTGTCAAGAACAAAAGTGAGAAGCGGAAGCAAGGAAAAGAACCTAGACTCTTGATACCATAAAAGAATTAATCCCTTGATTATTCTTATTGATGAAAGACATATATATACAAGTTGGAATAGGAGAATCTTATTCCTACTTTACATCTAAATCTCTATTCTATAAGGAAATTAATTATACAATTATGGTAATATTACAATAGTAATTAAGATACAAGACTAATTCTAATATATATCAAATATACAATTCACGGAACACTGTTCACGGACTGGGCCGCGACGCTGGGCTTCTTTTAACAAGAATCAATCCAAATCTCCATTAATGACTTTCAATTTTGTAACATCGTCCTTAGATATTTCCAACAATCCTATACAATAGACACTACAAATTTCTTACGAAAATTTGATTCAGAATTCAAACTCACTTTTTCACGCTTGTTCAACCTCGATAATATTTTTTTCTAATATGATTTTAATCTCATCAATCAAATCTTACAAAACTAATACTCTACCTACGATTTGAGTTCCAAACAGTATGAAAAAAATCGTGTGAGTCAACTAATAATAAAGAAACGATTGAGTTAAAAAAAAGAAAATAGAGAAAGTGACATAACTTTCAAATGATATACAATATGGTTCAATCCAAATAAAAATCAACTACCATAGTGAGATATAGAAGAAGACATAACATTCAATTCACTACCATCTTTATCCTGCTAGGATAATTTATACTAGCACCTTTCTTGGTTGTAAATTATTACTACTATTTCCTCCGTCTCAAAAAAAGAGTGTCTTACTTTTTTTATTCAGAGATAAATCCAGAATTTTCACTTAGGAGATTAAAAAAAGTTAAAACATAAAAAATAATGTTGTCAGTTAGAATTTAATCTAGGATGTTGGAGACAATTTTGAACACCCTGAGTCACTTGAGCTAACATTTTTCATTTGTTTAGGGTGTTCAAAAGTTAGTATATAATTATATATACATAAATACAGATAAACTATTATATATATACAATATAATTTTTTACGGAACACTCTCACCACAACCTAAACCTGCCCCTGTCCTTATTAGTCTGTGCCAAAAAAATTGACACATTTTTATATTTTGAAACAATTTAATTTTACGAGATAATTTACAATCACATAAATATCTAAAACTTGTTTTGGATCACACAATTTAAAGTCTTTTTTTATTTCTTAAATTTTGTGTGAAATCAAAGTAAGATAATCTTTTGGAACCGAGGGAGTATCTTTTATCCTGTTATGTTAACCTAAACTATACGGTGTTTCATTTTTATTCTGCATTTATATTGTTTGTCGCATTTCCATTTTGTCCATTTTAAATTGGTTGTCTTTATGGACTTGCTTCCTCCAAGCTTTAATTTGCGAATCGTGGCGTGTTTTTGTCAGTAGGCATGAAACAAAAATAAGAATTTTAATTTTTATCTACTACTGATTTGACGAACTCCAATGATGAATAACCTCTTTTTCAGATAATGATTCATATTTTGAGTGTATTCATAACTATAATTATATTTTAAGTAGTCCAATAACGTAAAAGAAAAAGTTTACAGTTTCAATAATGTAAACCAAAAAAGTAATTAACAATTACAAGCTTCCGGGGTTATATTTCCATGTTAACTAAGCATAAACTTTACCCCCGAGTTTAGTTCATATATCCCGCAATGGTGCAAATAATTTTTATATTATCATCCCTTTTAAATGTATTCTCTTATTCGTTTTTTAACCTTTTAAAATCGTCCTAGTTGATGTTAGATAGGATGTTGTGACAACATCTGGAAAAGCTCAGAATAACATCTTCAGGATGTTGTCTGCGATGTTGTGACAACATCTCTGTAACGATTTTGCCTATTCTTCCGGCCAAAACATGACGTGTTATTGTGAGTAAAAAATGACCTAGACAAGCTTACAATGTTGATGTGTTTAAAACGTGGTAAAAGAAACAGTCAAAGACTTGGAGAAGAAGCAGCGTGAAGACCAAGTCTAAGACGCTGCGATTTTTCAGGAGAAAGAATCGGTCCAAGCAGCTACCTTCTTTTACTCAACATCCGCAACCAATCAGTGAGGATTTCAAGGGAAGCTCTACACTATAAATAGATGAGAGCTTCAGAGTATCGATGTCCAGATTTGAACGAGAAGAATTTCCAAGAGAGCTCTCGGATTTTACCTTAGAAACTGGATCAACACACCTAGCCTAAAGTAGTATAACAACATCTAGTCCCACATTACAATTGCTATCTTTATTCTAGATTAAGCTTAATGTTCAAGCGATTGTAATGAAGATGTTGTATTTGTTTTTTTAGATCTTTTAACTTTAGGCAAAGTCATCTGCGACTTCATTTTTATTTGTAATTTCTTTTTTGCATTTTTGCTCAATCTTGTAAAAAGAAATTCATTTGTAATTGTATATAATTTATACAATTCTTTTGGTCATCGACTATCAAGGGATATATTAATATATACCCTTGAAAATATAAACCTTATGTCTCTTTACTTTTTCGCTGCATTTGCTCTACAAAAGTTTATACTGTTTTATCACAATGTTACCTCAGATGTTGACACAACATTGAAGGCAACATCTAGAGACTGTTTTTGTTGTCCTAGTTTTTGTGATTTTAATCTTACACCTTTTTACTTATCCGTAGCCCCGAGACCCAACAAGTGGTATCAAAGCCAACACTTGATACAATAAGTGTTTGATTCTGAATATTACGGTTATCAACTCAGCTATACAAAATGTTGGTAGACTTTCAATTCTTGACGGAACTAACTATGCCTATTGGAAAATTCGACTACGTTCGCACATCAAATTTATTGATGTTCGAGCATGGAGATCACTTTCCGAAAGCTATGTGATCCCCAAGTACCCAGCAGACGAGGATGGTGATGTACTCAATAAATCCGAGTCTGAATGGACCCAGGAAGAGATCAACAGTGCAAGCTTTAATGAAAATGCTCTAAATGTGATATTTGGATGGGTAGATCTCTATATGTTCAAGATTATCCAGAATTTTACAACGGCCAAGGATGCTTGAGAGACCTTACAAACTCATTATGAAGGTACCTCAAGTGTTCGACGTACAAAGATTCGAATGATCTTGAGTCAATACGAACGCTTAAGGATGGAAGAATCTGATGACATAAAAGCCTATTTTGAAAAGTTGATTGACATTGTTAATCAGTGTCAAGTGCTTGGGTCTCCTTTAACCAACACACAACTTGTGGATAAAACTCTCAGATATCTTCCTGAAAGATTCAATACTAAGATTTGTGCTATTAAAGAGGCTCATAATCTTGCTACTATGGATCTTCATGCCTTGATGAGCATCTTTCAAATATATGAGATGAACATAAAGAGCCAAAGAGATATGTACAAAGACAAGACTTTGACACTCCAAGGACAAAAATGTTCTTCATGTAGAAGGTTGATGATGATCTCGAGGTGAAATTCAACAAGCTTTGATGCAATGTTACAAATTATGCAAATAAGTGTGTCATGTTAGGAATCCGAACCGGAGATAATTGTTATCTAGTAGGCAGACAAGAGTTTTGTAACTCCGCAAAGGTAGGTGACTTGACTCTTTGGCACCAGAAGTTGGGACATGTCAACTACGCCACCTTAGAGAAACTGATATCATTTGAAGCCATTAGAGGCATTCCCAGACTGGATCCAAAAGATAAAACATTGTGTGAAGATTGTTTGAAGGGAAAGCAGACCCGAGTCTCTCATAATGTTGTCGATATAATGCATACATTCTGTACATCTCATTGTTTCCAATTATTGCATATGGATCTTATGGGTCCAATTGAGGTAGATAGCCTAGGAGAGATGAGATATTCTTATGTGATTGTTGACGATTTTTCCAGATTCACATGAATATATTTTTAAAGGAAAAATCACAAACCTTTGAGATGTTTAGAACTCTTTACTCTAGAATTAGGAATATGTTATTTTCTTCGATTTTCAGAATTAGATCTGATCATGAAAAGGAATTTGAAAATCAAACCTTTGCAAAATTTTGTGAAAAGAAAGGCATATTCCATTAATTTTCGACACCAGAAACACCACAACAAAATGGAGTTGCCGAGAGAAAGAACAGGACTTTACAAGAAATTGCAAGAGTGCTGTTGAGTTCTAAGCAATTGTCAAAGAGGTTTTGGGCAGAAGCCTTGAACACATCATGTCACATATCTAATAGAGTCTATCTAAGGCCAGGGACCAAGATGACGCCATATGAACTGTTAAATGGAAAGAAACCTACAGTGAGGTACTTCCATGTCTTTGGGTGTGTGCGCTATATTCTTAATGACAGGGATAAACTGACTAAATTTGACTCTAAGAGTGACAATGGGATATTTGTTGGCTACTCTCAGAATAGCCATGCTTACCGAATATACAATCTTCGGACAAAGACCATACAAGAGTCTGTTAATGTTATTTTTTATGACCTGCTGGATATATCTGGTAGATCTTCAGAAAATAACATTGTGGTTGCAGTCGAAGAGCAGCAATCCACTTAAGCAACAAATGTTGTCCTAATATCAGAAGACACATCTGAACCTCAAAGAGAGAACACAGAGGACGAAGCCGAGGAGGAGTCTACTACTGAACTAAATGATCAAGTGAGAAGAGGCCCTGCATCGAGGATTAGAAGGAACCATCCACCCGACCAGGTGTTAGGGGGAGTGTTTGAGCAGAGGCGCACAAGAGAGAAAGAGTCAGTGAACTACCGAGAGATGGTAATGTATGTGTGTATGTCCACCATTTACCAACATATTAGTCTTTCTTGTCTTACATCTACTTTGGAACCTAAAAATATTGGGGAAGCATTGAAAGATAATTTTTGGATTCAAGCCATGCAAGAAGAGCTTGAACAATTTACCCGAAATGAGGTTTGTGATTTGGTACCATGACCCAACAACACAAACGTTATTGGGACCAAATGGATATTCAAAAACAAATTAGATGAGTTAGGGAAAATTGTTAGGAACAAAGCTCGACTTGTTGCTCAAGGATATACACAAGTAGAAGGTATCGACTATGAAGAGACCTTTGCACCTGTGGCTAGACTTGAGTCAATAAGATTGCTTCTTGCTATTAAATTGCTTCTTGAAAATTACCTTGCACCAAATGGACGTTAAATGTGTCTTTTTCAATGGATACTTAGACAAAGAAGTATATGTTGAACAACCAAAGGAATTTGAGGATCATTGTTAGTGATATTCGACTGCTCACGCAAGCGTACACATCGTTCACAAGTAATATAGTCTGATAAGACCGAATATCGTCCTCAGAGACTGGTTTCTAAGTACCGTTTATCTATTTTATGTTATCTATTTGGCAATCGATATTTAAGTTGGGTTTTTGTTTAACTACTAGAATAATTGCAAGAATTAACTAACTATTTAAGTTGTGATCAGTTATGAAGGAATTAGGGCTTCCAAAATCCTCGACTATCCACTCTATTCAATCCTTAATGCAACTAGAATGACTTCTTCTTCTACGTTAAAATAGCGGTTAACTAAACTGTCTTATATTACGTTTAGGACATATAATCACTCAACCTCAGTGCAGAACCCTTCTATATTTCTATGATAGGATTTACCATATAGGAGGATTAAGAACAGTAACCTATAATGCTACACAAGTATCGGGGTACTGTCGTCCGCGTTTTTAACCTATGTCTAGTCAATTATAGCATATCCAAATCTTTCCTCTCGGTTCTTGATTCAAAATCATATATATTATGATAATTAGTGATCAATTAATTATCAAGCATTCATATCAATTATTGACTATATCTTAATCAAGTGAAGAAGAAATCAAACTACTGCATTAATTCATGAATAAAAGTTCAAGCGATTCATAAGGAAATTCCTAATAAAGTGTTTAGCTCCTAGCCATAGTCACGCTAAGAACTAACACAAAATTCATACATAAACTGAATTAAAAACGAAAGAAAGAAAATTACGTAGAACAACGTCTCCAATTGTAGCTCTAAATCCGCCTTGTGTTGTGTTGTGTTGTGTTGTATAATGACCAACCTTCTCATAGCATAAATCCCTAGGGATTAAATATCCTCTAATTTTTGTGCCCTATGGACCAATCTGTCCTTAGCCAATTTGCCTTCGGAACTGAAATTTTCCGCGTCGACGCTGATTCTACATCACAAACCGCGGTCACGAAACTCTTCGACTCGGTGATTGGCACCAGATCGCTGATGGAACTATGGTGCTGAAAGTTCTTTGGCTCTGCGGTAAATATGGCACCGCAGTTCTGCATAATTGCACTGCGATGCTGCCTTCTTTCGCTCTAAGTTGTCAACTTTCGTCCTTTTTGCCTCGGGATCACCTTTTCTGCCCAATTCTCGCTCCTTTTAGCCATTTTACCTTTTGAAACCGCTTTGACTCAAAAGAAAGAAAAACAAACTAACACGACACTTATTTGAACGAAAATGGGAAAATACTAACTAAAAATGACTCAAATGGCGTATACAAAATACGCCTAACAAACACCCCAAACTTAACCTTTGCTCGCCCTCGAGCAAAGATCAAAACACAAAAAACAAAGAAAAAAATCAATGAGACTCAAAGACTCAAATTAAGCAGCTGCACAAGGTTACTCAGAAACACATGAACGTTAGTTGTGATAATATGTAGGAACAGATATAACATGAATTCAGCAATCTAGAATTTCAAGTCAGATATTTCGCAAATTTATTTCAGTCATAATCAATGGAAGCATGAATACCTAACCTATGCATATCAATTTCATTTAGTTCTATGGACCTTTTTACTTACTATTATCCACTAATCATAGACATACATTCTAGAGATCATCAGGACTTTTCAGGGTTGTAATGTAGGCTTAGGCAGGGGTAGGTAAGATTAGGCTAGGCTCAATTTACGTACCATAAGCATTTTTCTTACTCAACCATTTTGTCCATCTTTTTGGTATTCTTTTCAGTTCATACCTATATCCCATTTATCTTTTTGAGAGCATGAAACAATTCACATAGACACCCCCAAACTTAAGCTTTTACATTTTTTTCATTGGGGTGCATAACTTTTTCTTTCTCTTTTTGTATTCTTTTTTCACTCTTTTTCATCACAATTTTTCAATTACCGCTTATGGCACACGAGAGAATCATGGGGTGTCAAAGAAAACCACTTATTTTAGACTCAAATGGCTGACTAGGGATACAATTTATTGCAAGGTAGGTAATGAATGGTAAGAAGAGCTAACAAAGAAATGCCTGAATTATCTCCCTAACATGTACATCTTAACTATTTCGCCTCAAATAACAAGCAAGCAGACTTCACAGATATTTTTCAATTGACAGCACATAGGCTAAGCACCAAATATTTCAAATAATTAAATTTTCATGAATTTTTGGCATATCTAACTTAAGCACACAGATTTGAGCTTCTCATTCCACTACATTATCCCACTTAGTTCACTAGACGTTCCAAATAAGCACATCATGCATGATCATAAAAAAAATTGACTCACATAAAACACAAAAACAAACACAAGACTAAAAAAAAAAGACTCAAAAAAAGACTAAAAAATAGACACAAATATAAAATAAATAAGAAACTCCCCCCAAAACTTAAACTACACATTGTCCCAAATGTGTAAAAGACTCAAAAATTAAAGAGGGACGACTTACAGACATACAACGGCTCAAAATGGTGGTGGTGGCGGCGGATATTGCACTGAGACGGTATCTGTGAGAGGAGATTTGGCGATTCAGGGCCTTTTTATTATTCGAAAATCGCTAATCGACACCACGATTCTGCATAGTGGCGCGCCTAAAATCGGGCCTCTCTGAACATTCAAAGACCGCGATCCTGATACGCGCCGTGCTGCTCATTCCGTGTTTTCCACCCTTTTCTTCGTGCTTAGTCCAATTCCTTCACCTGGCATCACAACATAACAAAAATACCAAAAGTGAGACTGTTTGTCGTAGTTCATATTCATATTCAGGAAAACTTCTTTATCTAAACTAAATTGCATAATTTAAACATTGGGTTGCCTCCCAAGTAGGGTTATCTTTAACGTCTTGTAGCCGGACGTAGGTTTTTATCAAATCATTGGGGGTAAATTAACCCCACAACCTATCCACTTAAAAATCATTCTCCTCTTCCTCACTCTATTTTTCTTCTTCACTGTAGTAGGTTCAGTAGGATTTACCTGTTTGTCAGCTTTCATGTCATCTACTTTTGTTGCAGCTTTCAAACTAGCCTGTGGGTTCATAGCTATAGGGATGATCTCCCTAGTTTTGGTCTGAGCCTGCTGAACTGCTGTGTCAGTTGTGCTTACTGCGAAGCACTTGTTGTTGGCCTGTGACTCAATGGTGGATTTAAACACCTTGAATACCATTTCTTCTTCCTGAATCCTTATCCTCAATTCTCCATTCTCCACATCGATTAGGGCTCTACCAGTAGCTAGGAACGGTCTCTCTAAAATTATGGGCATTTCATCATCTTCCTCCATGTCAAGAATGAGGAAGTCTGCTAGGAAGAAGAACTTTCCCACCCTGACAAACACATCTTCCACTATGCCTTTGTGGTGCACCACGGTTCGGTCAACCAGCTGTAGATTAACTGTGGTTGGTTTGACTTCCCCCAAACTCAATCTCTTGAATACAGACAAAGGCATGAGATTGATACTAGCCCCTAAGTCACACAGCGCCCGGTTGCATGTTACGTTGCCAATAGTGCAGGGCAGGGTGAAGCTTCCTGGATCTTTCAACTTAGGAGGCCGTTTCTTTTATAGGATGGCGCTCTACTCCTCTGTCAGTGCAACTGTCTCATAATCCGCCAACCTTCTTTTCTTCCCAAGTATCTCCTTCATGAATTTGAAGTATGCGGGCATTTGTTCTAACGCCTCAATGAAGGGGATATTAATATGCATCTTCTTAAATACCTCAAAGAACTTAGAGAACTGCTTGTCTATGGCCTTCTTCTGGAGCCTCTGAGGGTAAGGTATTCTATCAGTGTATTCCCTCAAGAGTGCGGGTGAAGCTTTCTCAACTGTAGGGTGGTCCTCAGTGACCCCCTCATTTTCCTCCTCAACTGTTTCTCGCCCTTTTTCTAATGAACCACTGCGGGTTGGGGAGCAACCTGCTCTAACTGTTTTCCACTCCTTAACAACACTGCCTGACACTGCTCTCTTGGATTGACCTCTGTATTGCTTGGGAGTGTACCCTGCGGCCTGTTGGTTACCATATTTGCTAGTTGCCCAACATGCATTTCCAGGTTCCTGAGAGATGACCTGGTTTCAGACATAAACTAATTCTGCGAATTAGAGTGTAAGAAATGCAGCCCTCAGCACATCAGACTTCTCCTACTGTGTAGGTGGTCTAAACTGTTGGGATGAGGTAGCCTGATTCTGTCCTAGCTGGTTCTGGTAACTACCTTGATATGGTTGCTGCTGGGCCTGGTCGTTCCTCCACGAAAAGTTAGGGTGATTTCTCCACCCTTGATTGTATGTGTTGGAATTATAAAGCCGCTGAAAGTTCCCAACTGCCTGAAGCTGCTCCATTGGCACAAATTATTAGGTTCCACCGCTGTATCAAAGGAGTGCGGTCCACTATAAATCTCACAATTTACTGGCATCTGGACTGCATTCACAGACATAGTGTTCTGCTGCGATTCTTGTAGAAGGGCTACCGCATTCGAGCGATGTGACATCTAATTCATGTATACCCATAGTCTTCCTGCTATTCACAGACCTGTCATCTTGATAGTGATTTATCCACACGCTTAACGCAAGTGTACGTATCGTTACAAGTAATATAGTCTAGGTAAGACCGAATATCGTCCACAGAGACTGGTTCTCAAGTACCGATTATCTACGCTTTAGTTTCTATTTGGTGAACGTTAATTTGTTGGATTTTTAGACTAATAATTAAAAATAAAGTAGGAAATAAACTAAAGATGAAAATACTTTGATTTAAATCAGTTATGATGGAGAATTAGGGCTTCCAAGATCCTCAACTATCCACTCGCCTTAATCTTTAATGCAATAATAAAAGTTCTTCTTCTATGTTGAGATAACAGGTTAACTAGGCCGTTTTATATTCTGGTTAGGATATATAAACACTCAACCCCGATGCAGAACCCTTCTATCTTTCGATGATAGGATTTACCACAAAGGAGGATTAAGAACAATAACCTATTAAACTACACAAGTATCGGGGTACTTTCGTCCACGATTTTAACCTACGTTTATTCAACTATAGCATATTCAGAAGTTCCCCTTTCAGATTTCTATTCGAAATCATATATGTGATGATAACTAGTGATCAGTTAATTACCAAGCAATCAAAATAATTATTGAATAAATCTCACCTATATAAAGAAGAAACCAAAACCATGCATTAAATCATAAAAACGAGGTTCAAGTGATTCGAATGGAAAGCCCTAATTAAAGTAATTAGCTCCTAGACATAGTCACACTAAGAACTAATACAATCTCCGACATGAACTAAAATAAAACAAAGAAAAAGAAAAAGAAAATACTTGAACTAGGTCTCAAAGCCTTCTAGCCTCCAAGAGTTGTGTTGTGGAGTATTTACAAGATGGAAGATGTTAGAATGGTGGTATGGAGAATTAATAGAAGCAATAGGGTTTAGGGATTATATAGGTAGGAAAATTTGTCCATTTCGGACCCTAAAAACGTGTCAAATTCGGCCCAGAATCGGAAAAATCCCACGTCGGCGCGCCTGCAGTCGGCGCTACGGCCAAAATATCGCAACGTTGATTTTGGCCGCGTTCTTCGCCCTTTTTCATCCGGACTTAAATGCGAGTTTTTATACTTTCCGGAACTTCTTAGGCTTCATATCTTGGCCCATTTAGTGTGCAATTCCACTTCAATTAAGCTCATTTCATATTCTTTTTGTCATTTCTCCCTTTATGACCGCTGTGACTCAAAAGAAAAAAAACGACCCTAAAACTATACTAAACATCAACAAAATGAGTAAAGTACTAACTAAAAATGACTCTAAAAGTATATATAAAATACACCGATCACATCTTCCCCTTGGTGATTATTGGCAGCCATGTCTTCCAGTAACTCATGTGCCTCATTGACACTCTTTCTCATGAAGGCTCCCCCTGCTGCAGCATCAATGATGGTACGAGTAGTACCACTCAGCCCATTATAAAAATTGTGGACTAACATCCACTTCTCTATACCATGATGTGGGCATTTGCTTTGCAGATCCTTAAATCTCTCCCAAGCATCATAGAGTGACTCACCATCCACCTGGTAAAAATTGTTTAACTCTCCCCTTAACTTTGCCGCTTTTGAAGGTGGGAAGAACTTTGCAAGAAACTTTTAGGCTAGGTCCTGCCAGGTAGTGATGGAGTTGGCAGGTAGTGAGTTCAACTAGCTCTTGGCTCTGTCCCTAAGTGAGAACGGGAAGAGCCTCAGTCTAATGGCATCGTCAGTAACGCCATTATACTTGAAAGTGGCACACAACTCCAGAAAGTTGGCAATGTGCATGTGGGGTCTTGGATGGCAATCCCCAACAGTATCGTGTTCGACCATGCTCGGGATGGTGGCTTGATCTCAAAGTTGTTCGCCTATTCTTTGGGAGCACGATGCATGTCATGCACCATGGCAGTGGGTAGAACATAATCTCCCAAGCTTCTTTCTAGAGGTGGTGGGACTTGTCCCATGTCAGCCGGTACCTCATTATTCAACACCTCTTCAGGTACCCCTTTGTTGTTCTGTTGATTTTCCATGGATAGTAAATTAGCAATTCTTTTCTCACGCCTGTTTTGCTTGCACAATTTTTCGATTTCAGGGTTGAAGGTAACAAGTGTATCTGCTCCTCTTCTTCTTCGCATACACTAGATCCCTGAAATAGACCAAAACCAACAAACAAATTAAGGCAACAATGTTCTAACACTAAAAAATAAAAAAAATAAAGCCAAAGTAGAAGTAAAAATAGATGGTTCGATATTAGATGTACGTCAGTCCCCGGCAACGGCGTCAAAAACTTGTTAGCGATATTTCGACTGCTCATGCAAGCGTACGCATCGTTCACAAGTAATATAGTCCGATAAGACCGAATATCGTCCTCAGAGACTGGTTTCTAAGTACCGTTCATCTATTTTATGTTATCTATTTGGCAATCAATATTTAAGTTGAGTTTTTGTTTAACTACTAGAATAATTGCAAGAATTAACTAACTATTTAAGTTTTGATCAGTTATGAAGGAATTAGGGCTTCCAAAATCTTCGACTATCCACTCTATTCAATCCTTAATGCAACTAGAATGACTTCTTCTTCTACGTTAAGATAACTGTTAACTAAACTGTATTATATTCCGGTTAGGACACATAATCACTCAACCCCAGTGCAGAACTCTTCGATATTTCTATAATAGGATTTACCACATATGAGGATTAAGAACAGTAACCTATAATGCTACATAAGTATCGAGGTACTGTCGTCCGCGATTTTAACCTATGTCTAGTCAATTACAGCATATCCAAATCTCTCGTCTCGATTCTTGATTCAAAATCATATATATTATGATAATTAGTGATCAAGCATTCATATCAATTATTGACTAAATCTTAATCAAGTGAAGAAGAAATCAAACTATTGCATTAATTCATGAATAGAAGTTCAAGCGATTTATAAGGAAAGCCCTAATAAAGTGTTTAGCTCATAGTCATAGTCACGCTAAGAACTAACACAAAATTCATACATAAACTGAATTAAAAACGAAAAAAGAAAATTACGTAGAATAACGTCTCCAATTGTAGCTCCAAATCCGCATTGTGTTGTGTTGTGTTGTGTTGTAGAATGACCAACCTTCTCATAGCATCAATCCCTAGGACTTAACTATCCTCTAATTTTCGTGCCCTATGGACCAATCTGCCCTTAGCCAATTTGCCTTGGGCCCGAAATTTTGCGTCGGCCTTGCAAGCAAACTCTGCGACTTCAAAGACCGCATTGGCGCAAGATCGCTGATGGCATCGCGATCGCTGATGGAATCGCAGTGCTGAAATTTATGTGGCTCAGTAAATATATGCACCGCTTCTGCGTAATAAGCCGTGCTGCACGCTTTCTTTCGCTCTGAGTTGCCAACTTTTGTCCTTTTTGCCTCGGGAGCACCTTTTCTGTCGAATTCTCGCTCCTTTTCGCCATTTTCCCTTTTGGAACTGCTTTGACTTAAAAGAAAGAAAACAAACTAACACAACACTTATTTGAACGAAAATGGGAAAATACTAACTAAAAATGGCTCAAAAGGCGTATACAAAATACGCCTAACAATCCTCACCATCCACATCATGTGTACAAGCTCAAGAAAGATTTATATGGTCTAAAATAGGCACCACGTGCATGGTATAGTCGTTTAACTAACTTCCTAGTTGAGTTTGGTTTTATCCGTGGAGAAGCTGACTGAACTTTATTCATTAAAAGACACGGTGTAGATGTAATAATTGCTCAAATCTATGTGGCAGCCGGAAGTTGTTGTGCTCAACTGATTTGGTTACGACACATGCTTGATGACTATGGTATTTTTAACAACTCCATAATTTTGTACTGTGATAATCTGAGTGTTATTAATATTTCCAAAAATCATGTTCAGCATTCACATACAAAACACATAGACATAAGACATCATTTTTAAGTGACTTAGTGGAAAAAACAACTAGGTCACATCGAACATGTTGATACTCTTTCTCAACTAGCTGACACTTTTACCAAACCCCTAAATCATGAGAGATTTTCTAGCTTGAAAAAATCTTTGGTCTCTGTTTTCTTTGAAAATAAGACAGGCTAGATAGATGTTGTCCGAAATGTTGTCCTAATATTCTGGGTAACATTTACTGTTTGAGTCAATATACAAGATATGTGTTGTAGTGATGTTGCACTTTGTTTCAAAAGAATCAAGCATGACTTCACAAGGACAAAGTTTGAATGCAAAATCGTTCTATGCGATGATATATATATATATATATATATACATCAATTATGTATATCATAAAAAGGGAGTATCATAAGAAGGCAAAACCTCTACTAAAGATTTGGTTGTATACAAAAAGAGCAAAGCTCTAAGATTGTTATCGTTCCTATTCTATAGGAGTACCATGTGCTTCAAGAAGATTGAAAATTCCTTAATATTTTTTTTATCTGTATATGTTCAACTAAGTTGATTAAGGACAATGGTAAAATGTCACATTAGTCCAGCGATCAGTCTCATAGGGAACATATACAAAATAATCATTTGTCAAATCAGAAAGTCCTTGGAGTCTCATAATGCTTGTTGAACTTTGAAATGTTGTCAATATCATTCACAACATCGTGTTCCAGTACATTGATCAATCTTGTTTTTCTTATTTTATTTTGGGTTGTGGTATGTAACACGTCTCTATAAATAACGAAAATCTAAAATTCTGGAGGACCGTTTCTTTTTAAAATTTTAATGATGTTTTGTGCTATGTAAAACCCTTTGTTTTAGGTATGTGAAGAGTTCCAATTATTCTGTACTACCTAAATTTAAGGGAAAAAGTTTGAGTGTAATAAAATGTTGCCATGATGAAAACCCCCAATTGTGTCTTGGACTTGTCACATCAGTCAACCGTCTATCAATCTATCAAATGGAAGCCCAAACACCGTCATTTTTCCAAAGCCAAAGCATCTCCAACACACCAAACTCATCAAGACCCTCTCCCATATCCATATCCCAAAATTCACAAACACAAAAGAGTATTCCTCAATGTCAACAAGTCCACCAAATAGCAACAAGATGTACAAGCACTATGTACCCATCAATGAACTGAAAACTGTTGAGGAAGACGCCACTGTAGCGATGATTATGCTTAGTTCAGATGAGCCATTACAGGTTTTCTATCCAGGTGACTCGGAAAACCCAAACGATGTTGATTCAACATTTGATTTCTCCAATATTGCACCGAGAGAGTCAAAATCAATAATGCCGACTAGAAGGTCCAAAAGGGTTTTTGAAAGCTAGTTCGGTGAAGGTCAAACTACTAAAAGGTCTAGGGCAGAGTCGACTTTCCCTGTTGAAGAATCGACTCTTCCTGTTGACACCTCCATAAGCAGGAGCACTGGCACTGATTTTGGTGTGCAAAGTCCTCCCAACTCTCCCTTAACATCCACTCCATCAGATGAAGCCGAAAAGGAAGAATAAGAGGAAATGTTAGACGACATTCCCCTAAGGAACTTCATTCCAATGGGGGTCCGGAGAACCTTCTGGAATTCTACACCAAATGTTGCCTCAACATCAAGGGCAACATATGATGCAAAGGACCCTGACTATGTTGCCCCAATATTCGAGGCAACACCAACACCCGTCTCATCAGAACAGGAGAATACAAAAACTGAAACAGATTCTGAGGTAATTCTTTACTCCCATATATTCCAAAATAAATCATGCTCTGGTAGGTGGAATTGGTTTAAGAACAGATGAGTTAGATGAGAAAAAGTGGTAGACCTGTCTTCATTTTCTGAATATGGTTTAATTGATGTTTTGAGCAGCCGTAAGGTTCTAAGTTCTGTTTCTGGAAAGAATCCCTATTGTGAGAAGGTTATTAGGGTATTGTATGCTAACTTGACACATCCTGTACAAGACACTACCTCAAAGAAATTTGGGAAAATGTATCTATATAGCAAGGTGTACAACTTTACCCCTGAAACCAGTAATTCTACTCTCGTGATAATAATTAGTGATAGAACCTCTGAATCCACTCCCACTGTGGAGGAACTTAATGTAATGATCAAGTACCTAACAAGAAATTTGATCACTACTTGGGCTCCTCACAGTTCAGTTTCAAAGCTCACTGCCATGTTTACCACCTTGCACAAACTTACCATATACAACTGGTTACCCTCACTGAATGAAACTGTAGTGACTTTTGATCAAGCAACATTACTCTATAAGATTGGAAGGAATCAAAGAGTTGATTTAGGAACTATAATATTCAACCATGTTACCAACCTGGCTGAACGACAATCCAACTCTGCCCTTCCATACCCCTCACTGATTTTTCAAATCTTGCTCAACCAAGGCTTTAAAACTCCAAAAGGAGAAAATCTGAGTAAAACCTTAGAAGTTTATTCAGTAGAAAGAGCAATTGTGAACAGCAGGGACATGATCGTTGATCTGCCCTGGAAGAAAGAGGTTTGGGACTCTGAAACATCGAAGGATGTTACCAACATTCCTGACAACATTCAGAGTAACGTCCATATGTCCAAAGACTGACTTCGAAAACACATTGCAGAGCTAGATAGACAAATCCAAGAACTTGTACGAGCCAAAAGCTATTACGAGGACATACTTTCTTCACAAAAAAAGGGAGATAGTGATACTGCTGCTAATGTTACTGAGGGAAACAAACAGACAGGGGAGATGAAATTGCTGGGTCAAGCAAGAAGCCATGATGCAGGGGGAGAAGAGATGATGACTGCTAGTATTATGGAAATGAAGATGGTGATGGTGCTGCGTAAGGATTGATCGATCACAGAAAGCGGCTGGAAGCTACTGTGACTCGATCAATCTAGTCAAGAAATCAGGCTGCAGAATGAAGTGTTGTTCATGATTATTGATGCTGTTTTAGATGATGAAAAATTGTGGAGTTGGTGATTTGTTAAACTGACATTTGGATTTTATTTTTTTTGGTTTGTAATATTCTACGATGGGATATTTTGGTTCGTTCTGAAATGTATACTCCTCTTACCTTATATATAACTAATAAATATTACCGTATGAGTATAGAAATTTTATGCCTCTAGAAAACATTTTCCTCGTTCATAAATGGCAAGAATGTTTTGGGGTTGAGTTAGGCCCAAGATCCATTCTTTACATGGTATCAGAGTCAGACTCATTTCAATTCTTTGTTCACCAATATTGGGGTCCCAAAATATATTGTACACACTCCAGTTAACGAAATCTGGGCGTGCGGGGGGAGTGTTAAGAATCTTGAAAGAAATAATCCCCTTGATTATTCTTATTGATGAAAGGCATATATATACAAGTTACAATAGGAGAATCTTATTTCCACACTACTACATTTCAAGGCTAATGTGACGACTCAAAATCATCACATTAGGACCCTTTCGCCATTGCATTAGACCTAATGCAACGACGAGGAGTCGTTGCATCCTCTGGCGTTGCATTAGATTTAATGCAACGGCGAAACGGACCTAATGCGATGGACTTGTACAACCGTTGCTTTAGGTGCATATCTAATGCGACACGGTACAGCGCCGTCGCGATGGGTGAATATCTAATCGCAATGATCGACTAACGCGACGGCACGATACCGCCGCGTTAGATATGCACCTGATTTGAAGAAGCCTAGAGTCACCTAATGCAACGGCTATAGACCTAATGCGACAGTTTGAAGAAGGTGATGCAACGATATTAGGAAAACGTTGCATTAGCTATTCGATATCTTATGCGACGACTGTATGAGATAATGTTATAGAAAATAAATAATAAAAAGAGAAAGATAATAATAAAAAAGGATTGTCATTGACATAAAAAGTATAATATTACAATATTAGACCCCATATGACATATTACAAAATAATTATTCACAAAAGTATCTCCATATATATAACAAATTTAGCATAAGTTAACATAAATGTCCTCTGGCAATAACCGGAACCTGCACAACTGATCTGCAGTTCATTTTCATGAGATGGATCAAATGTGACCACAGATGTCGATCCATCTGCAATTTCACCTGCATTTAAAGGTCTACATCTACAAAAGACCCTGATATTTCCTTTGAGCTCGATCACTTCATTGTATAGCCGTTTTCTTTCAGTGCACTCCTCCAGATACTTCTTCTTAAGTAGTTCACACTCTTCATCATACTTCTTTTTTAGAAGTTCATTTTGAACATCTGAAATAGCCAAAGAGACCACAAATAGATCAGAATCAATAGCATACAACTTATAAAAAGACCAGATATGAGATGTTGTTCATACATTCCTCCATATACTTCTCCTTCAGTAGTTCACACTCTTCATCGTACTTCTTTTTTAGAAGTTCATGTTGAACACCTGAGATAGACGGAGCACCAGAAATATATCAAAATTGTTAGCATACAATTGTATAAATAACTGGATATGAGAATTTGTTCATTCTCAAATGCTGAAGAGTGTTAGAATCTTCAGAACCAGGAAAAGAGTCCACACTCGTGCCCTTGACTTCATTAGATAACGCTGCCTGTTCTTTCGTTAAGTCCTAAAAAGAAGGGATATTCATGAATAATCACTCATTTGATAACATACATTTTAGCAGCAGGTGGTTAACATCTTACGAGCACTTTGTTGTTATCTTCAATCTTTTCTAGAATTAGAAGAGTCTGCTCTTGATATGATGAACATACTTCTGCGGTACAACGTGAAGCATTACTCTCATCCATCAATCGAAGTTCACAACTTTAATCAACGATTCAAAAGACAACAAATCTAACATAGATTATTTATGTAAGTATCAATTCCAAGGCTGTTAATCCACAACCGGAAGCATCTTTCTTCTCGAGATGTTTCAACATCATCCTCCATCATCTCAACAAGGATGAAAAGTGTTTTTATCAGTCATATTGAATAAAACACAAAGATTCAGAGAAGAAAATTTGTGAGGGAGAATATTTGGAAGAAAAAAGAGGCTCGGATTTCGTTGGGAAAACCGAGGTAGGGCACGATTTTCAAGACCAAGTTTGAGAAGCGGAAGCAAGGAGAAAAACCTAAGCGCTGATACCATGAAAAGAATAATCCATTTGATTATTCTTATTGATGAAAGACATATATATACAAGTTACAATAGGAGAATCCTATTCCTACTTTACATCTAAATCCCTATTCTATATGAAGAATAACTATACACTTATGGTAATATTATAATTCTAATTATGGTACAAATTTAATACTAAATATTAATAAATCTACTGTATTGTATACAGACAAGGGCCACGGCGCTGCTTCATTTAACAAATCTCACATCGGAAATGGAATGAGAACATGAACTCCTTATATGAACTTGTAGAATCTTTATCCTACAAGCTAGCTTTTGGGGTTAAGTTACACCCATGATCCATTCGTTTACAAGAAAAGATAATATTAGGAGAGTAGCATATCAAGACATGAAGTATGCTTAAGTTTGTTCATTAACAACTAGTGAGTTTGTTATCATTCACAATTCTTTCTCACACATAGCGTGTGTTTGGTATCGAGGAAACATTTTTCAATTTTTTCATTGATCAAAATAACTTCTTTCAAATTAATTAGGAAAATAAAACTTCCCTACAAGGAATAGAAAAAATAAGTTCCATACATGACATTTCACGTTGATCATCTCATCCCTACCCCTATCATTCCTCCCCACCCCCATTACCTCCCCGCCAAACCCCACCCCAACCCTCACATTTCATTTCATTGTGTTTATCTAAACTATATAAATGTCTTGAAAATGTGATTTTCTGCCTTATTTATCGAACACGAAAAATAAATAAAATATCACTTTATTTTTCAAAAAATATTTTCCTTCGTATCCACTCCCTTAATTTGTTTTGTCTACTAGAGGTAGTAAAATGCATAAAGATTTTCAAGTGAAATGGAAATACTGAACAGTTATCCGGGCCGCGGGGGCCCAAGGAAGAGCAGATAAGGTATTGGGATAGGAAATGTGTGAAGCATATATGGTTAGGAAATTAAAAGTACAGAAATTCCATTAGCCTGCAAAAATTGGATGAGAGAAAATGGCTACTACTCCATCCATATCTCACTCCTTCCTGGTAATTAATCCTAAATCACCTCTTTTACCCCCTAAAAATCCATCAATTCAAATTTCACCCACTAGAAAGTTCAACCATCACATAATTCACGTCCCACATCTACCAATTTCATCAAAAACTATCCGAAATCGAAGAATTTCAGCAATTTCAGAGAATTTAGATGAAACAACTGATCAAATTGTTACTTCCACGGGTGACAGTGGAGTGTCTACCATCATACAAACGTTATTGTTCGTCGCGTTTGTCGGATTATCCATTCTAACGATAGGGGTAATTTATATAGCCGTTACGGATTTCTTGCAGAAGAGGGAAAAGGAGAAATTTGAAAAAGAAGAGGCGGCTAAGAAGAAGAAGAGCGGTCGTAAGGGGAAAATTGTTGCGAGAGCTAGAGGTGGACCTAGAGGGTTCGGACAAAAGGTGGAGGAAATTGAGGATGATTAGGGATGACAATGGAGTAGGACGGGAGTGAATAGTTATTTATTGTTAACGTGTAATTTGTGTTATTTTCACTTATTACATTTTACACAATTGAGTAATATTTATTGGTGGAATAAAAAAGGAGGAAAAGTTACTAGTGTGTTTACTTTTGATTACTACATACAGATTACAGAGTAAATGTACAATCTTTGGGTTGATAATATTCATGTGCATTTCTATTTAGTTCATCAGAAAAGAGAGTATAAAGAGAAAGACTTTTCAAGTTATAATGTCGAATAATAATATACTACTGCTATATAACTTCTTTCATTTTAATTTAAGTAGCGGAGTTTAATTTAGGATTTCAACTTTAAATACGTATTATGTTTGTTCCCTACAAGTTATAATTCAAAGAATCAAATCATTTTTTTTCAAAAAGCTATTACAACATGAAAAGTTAGTTTATAGTCCTTTTGGTTTAAAAAAATCAAAATCCGAGGGTCAAACTTTTAGTCGTTCTACATTTCGACATTGGGTCGAAAGAACTAGATCCAATGGGACATGATCGTAGCTTCGAGTTCACGTGTCGTACTGAGGCCGGACCGGTAAGGAGGGGGATAGCGAACCTCCTGCCAAGAGTCCAAGGTTGCTTGCTAACTCTACGCTTTTCAATGAAGAAAAAGAGGCTGGAAAAAAAGCTGCAGGAAGGCCAAAACTAAGAAAAGCATCAAATTGGTTTCTTAATATTTCAGAAATATTTTTTACTTAATTGAAACTAGATAAAAGGTACTACAATATATATTATATTTTTAAATATACTTACGAGTATTTTAAAACGTATGGACAATTACAATAAAAGAATAAATTATTTGACCCCTCAAAAATTAATAGTCATAGAAAGTGGAACAAGCAAGTAGTAACTCTTTTTAGTTACGATTTGTAAATTTCAAAATACATTTTACTTATGAAAACTTATAAAATTCACCATTAATACTCTCATAATCTCTAAAGTTACGTAATATAAAATCTACATAACTCCCTTCGATCCTACGTTTCTGAAAATTCGGTCCTCGATCCGATCTTTCTGAAATTTCGGTCCTCGGTCCGATCCGGAGGGTTTTAGAATAGACATGGACACTAGGATAGAGAAATTGAATCAAATTTTCAGACTAATTCTCATCCTCAACATAAGTGGGACCCTTTGAAATCCCTTAGATTACAGCTTCAACCAATCAGAAACAAGAATCAAGGATGAACTTTAACAACTTAGCCAATTAAAATACAGATAAGGCCTTATTGTGGGACCAAAAGTACAGTCTCCCATTCCCTGTAGAAAACTCCCAAAAAAAAAAAAGAAAACCGAAAGTATGTCCCCAAAATATTATTTATAGAACAAAAAGAGAACTTTAATTTGCTGTAAAAGTGCATTTTGTGGGTTCCTAAAATAATTGCACTTTTTGGGTTCCTCTAGAGCTTTTTTCAACAATTATACATAAAGATCTATCTCAACATATCTCCCGTACTTTTCCTCTTCTACCTACTCCTCAAATGAACAGAAAAAATCAAAGACTGAAATAGCACACATATTTTCTTGATATTTCTAGCTTTATTTAAACATAGATTTATCTATGGTTTGGGAGAGAAAATTGGCAAGTGCAATGGGTGGAAAAACATCAAGGGCATGTGACAATTGTATTAGAAAAAGGGCACGTTGGTATTGTCCGGCCGACGATGCATTTTTATGTCAAAATTGTGATGCTTCCGTTCATTCGGCGAACCCTTTGGCTCATAGGCACGAAAGGGTCCGTCTTAAAACATCATCATTGAAAGAACCTTCATCTGATGACTACTTTCCCGATTTGGAAAGTCCAGTCTCAGTGTCAGTGTCAATCCCATCGTGGCATCGTGGATTTACTAGGAAGGCGCGAACTCCTAGGCAAGGGAAAAAGATTAGTAAATCCTCAGGGAAGGAAGAAGTTATTCTCAAGAACCCTATTCATCTCGTCCCCGAGATATTAAGTGATGAGAATTCGCTTGATGAGAACGAGGAAGAGCGACTACTATATCGAGTGCCCATATTCGATCCCTTCGTGGCTGAGCGCTGCAGCTCGACCACCAAAAATCAGGAGATGGTGAAGAATAACGTGATAACAGTGGCAGAGACAAATCCAGAATTTAAATTTGAATCTAATGAGACGACGTTGCAACATGATATATGTAACGCCGGTCTGAATAGGTTTCACGGAATATTACCATCGGAGATGGAGCTAGCGGAATTCACAGCCGATGTTGAGAGTTTACTAGGGAAAGGACTTGATGATCAGTCATTTGATATGGAAGGATTAGGTCTTTTGGGGGTTTGGGATAATAAAGAGGGAAATTCAATGGAGTGTTCTATGGTTAGTCATGAGAAAGTCAAAATTGAAGATAGAGAAATGGAAGTTACGAAAACAACTTCTGCTAATACTCATGATCACCAACTTGATCATAGTTCTCATGATATTGATATTAATGGAGACACCTTTGATATCAAATTTGATTACGATTCGCCGATGAATATTACCGGAGAAGATGAAGTTTGTGATGAAGTAGCTACGAAGAATCTAAGTGAGGATAATTGTGTTGTAATTGGTGATGGAAATGAGAATAATAAGAAGAATTTATTGAATCTCGATTATGAAGGTGTATTAACAGCATGGGCTGATCAAAGGTCTCCTTGGACTAATGGTGAAAGGCCAGAATTCGATTCAAATGGCTGTTGGCCAAACTGCATGGTATGTTTTAAATTTCATTATCTCATATTATAAGTTTGCATTAATTGAAATTGATTGACATAAAAAAAAGTATAATCTATGATTTGTTGATTGCATAGTAAGGTCCCATTTCTAGTTACGCTCACGTGGAAACTAATTAATTTTGAAAGTGAACGTGCACGTGATTCTTGTTAAGAGTCTCACATCGGAAATGAAATGAGAATATGAACCCCATATATGAACTTCGGCAATCCTCACCCTATAAGCTAGCTTTTGGGGTTGAGTTAAACCCAAAATTCATTCTTTACATGCTATCAGAATACTCATTCCAATTCTTTATTATCTGCGCGTGCGAGGAAGTGTTAAGAGTCCCACCTCGAAAATGGAATGAAAATATGGACTTGGACAATCCTCACCCTACAAGCTAGTTTTTGGGGTTGAGTTAAGTCCAATATTAATTCTTTACCATTCTTTATTCTAGAAATGGATTTCTAGGCATATAATAGTTAATGCTATTATATCTATATCAAGGATTTTAGGTGAAAATCGTACATTTTTAGCTTTCATGTTTAGTTTGGAAAAAAAAGAAAAGAAAGAGAGAAT
The DNA here is from genome assembly GCA_029844215.1 of Przewalskia tangutica. Taxonomy (NCBI): domain Eukaryota; kingdom Viridiplantae; phylum Streptophyta; class Magnoliopsida; order Solanales; family Solanaceae; genus Przewalskia; species Przewalskia tangutica. The sequence goes on from CM056723.1 coordinate 123,886,606, forward strand.
ACATGCAGGCGGAGTAAGCGGGTGTATTCATTCGATTTCTCTTAATCGAATATAATGTATATACAAGGTTAAAATTATTTTTGTGTATAGGAGTATATAGCCGTAGATGCTACAATTCCTTGGCTTCTTTGATTGCCTATTTATATTTTTAATTTTCTTAAGAAAAGTCTTGGCTCCGGTGAATACATGTCTACCTTTATTCATTAATAAAGCTATATTTTTTTCTTGCAGTATATTGGGCGTCGAATATTAGTTAGTTGAGCAAAATATCTTAGATATTCTCTTCATTTCGAAGTGGTCGACTTTGAAATTTTAACATTATATGGTGCAAAATACTAAAATAACAAAGTAGAACTAACACTTACGTGAAAAACAAAATGATTTGCATGCTTTCTTCTACATTAGCAGTCGCTAAGTGATATTATCATTTTAAACACTACGAAGGATAAACATTCATGCAATTTTGGAGAGTACGTCAATTAACATTTAATTTGTCTATTATTTAACATACATATAAAACATCTCCATATTATCTATTAGTATAACTTAACTTGTTATATCATGTTAGATAAATAGTTATTCCACTATGGATAGTTAAAAAATCTTCAATACGGTCAATATATATAAGTTAGAATCGAATATTAATTACTGGTTGATAAAGTGGCCATTTTTGTAGGGAAATTACATGGGAATAATGAACGAAAATGCAACAATAGTGGACAGAGGAAGAGAAGCGAGAGTATCAAGGTACAGAGAGAAGCGGCGAACGAGGTTGTTTTCCAAGAAAATCAGATACGAGGTTAGAAAATTGAATGCTGAAAAGAGGCCAAGAATGAAAGGAAGGTTCGTTAAAAGAGTCAATTTTTGCAACAACTCCTAGTTACCCTTTGGTTAAATAATTAATGTTAGTTTAATTTATTTTTTAAAACACCAAGTTTTACGTAGTACTGTTTTTACTAGGTGTAAATAGTACTTGTAAACTTGGAGAGCTTTTTTTTTCTTGTTATGTATGTATATAGTCCATAATAAATTAGTGCCTATGCTAGCTATAACAATTTTGTCACTTTGAATTAGGACTTTTTGGATGTATCATACTCTCCGAAGTGTTCTTATTTTTTTGACAAAGCAGAAGAATAAAAATTCTAGAAATTGAAGTTGTTTACTTCTTAATTATTCTCTTATAATGTTCTTGTTCCTTAATCTTTCCATTATCAAGTTTCATCTTCCTTAAGGCGATATGGTAAAAGACTAACAACCTTGGCTTTTTATTTGAAAAAAAAAACTTCCAAACAAAAACAAAGCATGTTCTTTCGTTGAAAAGTTATTAGGTTCGGCCAAAATTATATCTGAGGGAGTGTTAAGAGTCTCACATCGATAATAAAATGAAAACATAGACTTATACAATCCTCACTCTACAAGCTAGCTTTTGGAATTGAGTTAGACCCAAGTCTCATTCTTTACCGACACTTTAATCATACACCTAACTCTTCAATAGCGATTTGTTAAACTCTCTTTATTAGAATGACTAACATGTCCATTGGCTATTTTGGCAGTAAATTCACAAAGCGATCTCTAATATTTACATACAGAAGCGAATTTACAATATCGATTGTGAATTCAGTCATTTTTGCTAGGCCTTATTTATATTTAGAAAATTATTAAATATTTATAATTTTTTTATTGTAAACTCAGTTATTAATGTATAGTAGTATTAATTTGAAATCGTTATAAAAATTCATAAATTTTCAAATCCTGGATCATTTTATACTCTTAAGTTATTTGGTAGGTGGGATAAGGGCAATAGTTCCAGGACAAAATGTGGGATTATTTTATCATTTGGTATGGCTATTAATTAATTAGTCTTAGGAATTATTTCATCCCACCATTTTGTACTAGAATAATGAGATTAAGTTTAACTATCCAATATAGAAAGTGGATAGTTAATCTCATGAAATATTCCGACCATAAGATATCCTTATCTATCTCATTCCATCAATCAAATCAAACGATTCCTACATGTCACTTTGTTCATATATATGATATCTTCAATATCTAGAATACTTCTAGTACGGTCATTGATCTCTAAGACACTGACTACAAGATAGCGTTTAGATAATCATAACCCTATGTGCAATTAACATAAAAAGTGAGTTTTAATCTAAACGTTGGTTTATTAGAGAAGATTGAATCTAGGAGATTGAAGTTGACGGGCAGAATTATTAAGAGTGGACCTGTAAGTATTAAATATAGAGCTTGGCATTTTCTCATAGGTTTACGTGGTTTACATGCTTAATGGACCATTCATCTTTTTCATTTCTTTCTATCTGAGGAGAGGAAAAACTCTAGCAAAGTTTATAAATTTCTACAACAATCTCAAATTAATATTATAATAATAATTAAATATTCTTAAAAATATATATATTAGATGGTGTTTGGCTAAGAACTGGAAGTGTTTACATTTACCAAAGCTTCTTTTAACACCCTATTTTCAAAAGTAAACACTCTTTCAGAAACCAAAAGTGTTTACAGATGGAAGAAAGCAGCTTACGATTTGGTCTTACGGAGAAGTCTTCTGAAACCCTTTTTGCTCATTCATTGAATTTTTTTGGACCTATTATCATTTTCTTTTCACAAAATTCATTTTAATCTCATATAATATCCCCATATAAAATAGAAATTTGGAATAGGGGTAGGTGGAGGTAGGGGGTAGGGCGGGGTAAGAAAAAAATTCATTTTTTTTTATAAAAATAATAAAAAATATGAAATAGAAATTTGAGGATGGGTAGGGCAAATGGGGTGGGGTGGGGTAGGGGTGGGGTGGGAGGGTAGAGGCGGGGTAAGAAAAATTCATATTTTTTAATATTTTTTTTTATAAAAGTAACTAAAAATATGAAATAGAAATTTGAGGGTGGGTAGGGCAATGGGGTGGGGTGGGGTAGAGTGGGGAGGGGGTAAGAAAAATTCATATTTTTAATAATTTTTTTATAAAAGTTAAAAAAAATATGAAATAGAAATTTGAGGATGAGGGAGGGCAATGGGGTGGAGGTCGGGGTAGGGGTAACAAAAAAATTCATATTTTAAATAATTTTTTATAAAAGTAACAAAAAATATGAAATAGAAATTTGAGAATGGGGTAGGGCAATGGGTGGGGTTGGGGTAGGGCGGGGGGGGGGGGGCGGGGAGGTAAGGGGGAAGAAAAAAATTCATATTTTTTATAAAAGTAAAAAAAATATGACATAGAAATTTGAGGATGTGGCGGGGTAGGTGTGGGTAGGACGGGGGTAGGTTTGGACATATTTGAGTCATTGACTATCATATTGTCGTTACATTTCTTATGTACAATATAATATTTTTTTTTATTAAATGTTGCAATTAAATAATTTTTTTTAATTAAATTGTAAAGATATATTAATTTTTAGAAACATATGATAGAAAATAATATTTTAAATAGTTTCAAATTTATTAAAAAGAATATTCTAGTAAATTTGCATAAATGTTGACCAAACAGGAAACTGTTTTTGTTTCTCAGAAGCACTTCTATAATTATAAGTCAAACACCCTAACTGATTCTGCAGAAACAATTTCTGCAGAACTACTTCTGAGAAACAGAAACACCTTTTGAGAAGCTTAGCCAAACATACCCTTAATCCGAACAAAAGCTATACTAAAATTTCATGAACATGTATATAAGCCTCTAAATCAGCCCCGAAGAAATAGAAAACTCATCACATCATCGTGATACCTTTTATCGGGAGGGTCAACTTTAGATAAATAAAGTATAATTCGCCTAAATTAATGGCATATACTAATAGTAATAACTTGTTTGGTATTGATGAATGATTGATGAGTAATACAAATGCGCACACACTTTTTACATTAAGCTGACTTTTCGATATTCGTTCTATTACTATCAAATGTACATCAATGGGACTGAAGTGTTAAATGAACGCCCATAGCGCCGCGGCCCAAGTCTCACACCGCCGCGATCCAGTCCCGAGCACTATTTACGGAACAGTGTTATACTTGATGTATATTTGATATATATTAGAATTAATCTTGTACCTTAATTACTATTGTAATATTACCATAATCGTATAGTTAGTCTCCTTATAGAATATGGTTTTAGATGTAAAGTAGGAATAGGATTCTCCTATTGTAGCTTGTATATATATGTCTTTCATCAATAAAAATAATCAAGGGCGGAAGCAAGGTAAAGAGAACCTAGACTCTTGTAGCTTGTATATATATGTCTTTCATCAATAAAAATAATCAAGGGATTAATTCTTTCATGTATCAAGAGTCTAGGTTCTCTTTACCTTGCTTCCGCTCCTCAAAACTCTCTCTCTCCCTCTCGGATTTTTCTACAGCCGCGACCCTCCTTCTCGGATTTTTGCCCAAAGACGCGACCCTTCTCTTCCAAAAATCCTCTCTCACAAATTCCCTTCTCTGAAGCTTCGTGTTTTATTCACCATGACTGATAAAAATACGTTTCATCCTGCCCTCACAGTTTCCAACATCAAGAGCGTTCTTCCTATTGTTCTTTATCTAGAAAACGTCCAATATGAGACGTGGGCGGAATTGTTTAAGATTCATTCTATGGCACATCAAGTTCTTCACCACATCATCCCTTCCGCTGCTCCTAAGGAGGGTGATATGACGTCTGCGTCTACAACGATTGTGTCCACCAAAGCAGTCGATCCAAACTTATGGGTCATGTTTGATGCAAAAGTTCTACAATGGATTTATGCCACCATTTCCTTGGACATTTTAAAGACAATTATGGAACCCAACTCCACAGCTATGGCGGTTTGGAATAGATTGCGTGATATCTTCCAAGATAACAATCATTCTTGCATTGTTATCCTTGAGCAGGAATTTTCTAAAGTTGCTATGGAAATTTTTTCTAACGTTTCTTCTTATTGTTAGAAACTCAAGGAATTGGCAGATCAGCTTCGCAATGTGGGTGCTCCTGTGAGCAATAGCCGTCTTGTTCTTCAGATGGTTGCAGGCCTGTCAGAGGCTTATAACGGTCTTGCTTCGGTTATTCATCAGAGTAACCCCTGTCGGAATTTTATCAGCCCCGATCCATGCTTACATTATAGGAAGTCAGATTGGCTAAGAAGGTAGCTATTGGGGCTAGTCATGTCGTCATGACAATTGAGTCCAATTTTCCTCCTTCCGGTTCCACTAACTCGAGCCACAATCGCAACAACGGTGGTGGTAAAAAGGGCCAAAATTGAAAAATAATGGCAAAAATCACGGCGGCAACAACGGGGGCAACCGTCAGCAACAACAGTAGTTCTGGAGCCCACAGTGGGCCTGCAGGCGATGGCGATGGGACCCGGCGCGCGGCACAACATTACTGCGCGCGGGCGCGATATCAACCCATGCTGGCGTCGCGGCCCGAACTTCCTGAGTCGGACTCGAGGTTCGGACCGAACATGGGTAGCCCAACGATCCGGTATTCTTGGCCGCCCGCCGAGCCCATCATGCAATGGGACCCATGCAGACCGACATTGAAGCAGCAATACACACGCTTGGGATGACTCAACCAGATCCGAATTGGCACATGGACACTGGCGCCACTACCCACATGACATCCGATTAAGGTACTCTCTCGTCTTATTCCAATTTGAACACTAATCATGGTATAATTGTTGATAATGGTAATTATATTCCAATTCAGGGTTATGGTCATAAAACTCTATCTCTTCCTCATCTACCACTTGTCCTGAAAAATACCCTTCATGCCCCAAAATTGATTAAAAATAGTCTGTCCGTAAATTCACCACTGATAATTGGGTTTCTATTAATTTTGATCCTTTTGGGTTTTCTGTGAAGGATTTCAAGACGGGGAGTCCTCTCATGAGGTGTGACAGTATGGGGGATCTTTATCCAATCACACCAAGTCTCAGTGTCTCGCGTCAAGCCATGTTATCCACTTTTGCAACTCTTGCTCCTTCCTTGTGGCATGCTCGTCTAGGTCATCCGGGATCGTCTATTTTGTCTGTTTTAGATAAAAATAAGTCTATTTCCTGTAAGGGTACATATAGTACTCCAAATTGTCAATCTTGTTCTTTAGAAAAAAATATTAAGTTGTCGTTTGTAGCTTCGAATTCTCATACTTCAATGTCATTTGATATTATTCATAGCGATTTATAGACATCTCCCATTCTTAGTTCTATGGGTCATCGATATTATGTATTATTCTTGGATGATTATTCTAAACTTATATGGACGTTTCCAATTGCGAAAAAATCTCAAGTTTTTTCCATCTTCGTAAAATTTAGAGCTTTCATAAAAATTCAATTCGAACGGGAAATAAAGAACATTCAATGTGATAATGGTAAAGAGTATGCCAATGGGGAGTTTAGGGAGTTTTGTGCTCAATATGAGATAAATTTTCATTTTTCTTATCCTCATACGTCTTCACAAAATGGGAAAGCTGAACAAAAAATTCATACTATTAACAACAGTATCCGCACCTTATTGGTTCATTCTTCCGTCCCTCCGTTGTTTTGGCATCATGCGCTACAAATGACTACAAATCTACTTAATATTATTCCCTCTAAAAGGTTTGGCATATTCTTTCCCTCTTCAAGTATTATACAATAAGACCCCTTCATATTCTCATCTTAGGGTCTTCAGATGCGTATTTTGTATACGCCTTTTGAGTCATTTTTAGTTGGTGTTTTACTCGTTTTTGTTGTGTTTAGTATAGTAGTAGGTTTGTTTTTTCTTTCTTTTGAGTCACAGCGGTGCAAAAAGGCAAAAATGGCAAAAAGGAACGAGAAATGGGCAGAAAAGGTGCTCCCGAGGCGAAAAGGACGAAAGTTGGCAACTCGAGGCGAAAGAAAGCGACCGCGGTCTGCTATCTGAAGCAGCGTTGCCATATTTACCGAGGAACCACAGGACTTTCAGCACCACAGTGCCATCAGGCAGTACCGCGGTGTCATTTGTGCTGAGAAGCTGCAGGAGTTTCGGCAACTCGGTGCCGGTATGCAGAACTGCGGTGCCGACGCGGGAAATTTCAGTTCCGAAGACAAATTGGCTAAGGGCAGATTGGTCCATAGGACACGATAATTAGAGTATATTTAAGCCATAGGGATTAGTGTTATGAAGAAATGGTTGGTCATTCTACAACACAACACAACACAGACGGATTTGGAGCTACAATTGAAGACTTTGTTCTACGTAATTTTCTTTCTTTCGTTTTTAATTCAGTTTATGTATGGATATTGTGTTAGCTCTTAGCGTGACTATGGCTAGGAGCTAAACACTCTATTAGGGCTTTCCTTATTAATCTCTTGAAACATTTATTCATGAATTAATGCAGTAGTTTGATTTCTTCTTCGCTTGGTTAAGATTTAGTCAATATTTGGTATGAATGTTTAATAATTAATTGATCACTAATTATCATAACCTATATGATTTCGAATCAAAAACCGAGAGGAGAGATTTGGATATGCTGTAATTGACTAGACATAGGTTAAAATCGCGGATGAAAGTACCCCGATACTTGTGTACCATTATAGGTTATTGTTCTTAATCCTCCTATGTGGTAAATCCTATCATAGAAATATAGAAGGGTTCTGCACTGGGGTTGATTGATTATATGTCCTAACTGGAATATAAGACAGTCTAGTTAACCGCTATCTTAACAAAGAAGAAGAATCATTCTAGTCGCATTAAGGATTGAATAAAGTGGATAGTTGAGGATTTTGGAAGCTCTAATTCATTTATAACTGATTACAAATTTATTAGTTTAAATCTTACAATTATTCTAGTAGTTAAATAAATACCCCAATCAAATATCGATTGCCAAATAGATAACATAAAATAGTGAACGGTACTTAAAAACCAGTCTCTGTGGATGATATTCAGTCTTACAGACTATATTACTTGTGAACGATGCGTACACTTGCGTGAGCAGTCGAAATATTGCTAACAAGTTTTTGGCGCCGTTGCCGGGGACTGGCGTACATCTAATATCGAATCATTTGTTTTTATTTCTACTTTGGCGTTATTTTTTATTTTTATTTTAATTTTAATTTTTACTGTCAGAACCGTGTGCCTTGATTTGTTTGTTGATTTTGATCTGTTTCGTGAATCTAGTGTATACGAAGAAGGAGAGGAGCAGATACACGTGTTCCCTTAAATCCTGAAATTGAAAAAACCTACAAATAAAACAGGCGCAACAAAAGTATATCTGAGTCAGTGACCATGAACAACGAACCAAATCAGAATGGGGCGGACAATGAGGTTCCTGAGAATGCAGGGGAGCCAATACAGGTCCTAGCAAAGAGAAGTTTGGGGGACTATGTTCTTCCCATGATCATAGGTGCACAGAATTACATCAGGCTCCCAGCTATAGGGGCCAACAACTTTGAGATCAAGCCAATCATCCTGAGTATGGTCCAGAACACAGTACAATTTGGGGGACTGCCATCTGAAGATCCCCACATGCATATTGCAAACTTTCTGGAGCTGTGTGCCACTTTCAAATATAATGACGTTACTAACGAAACCATTAGGTTGAGGCTCTTCCCGTTCTCACTGAGGGATAGAGCCAAAAGCTGATTGAACTCACTGCCTGCCAACTCCGTCATTACCTGGTAGGACCTGACCCAAAAGTTTCTAGCAAAGTTTTTCCCTCCTTCCAAGGCTGCAAAGTTAAGGGAAGAGCTGAACAATTACTACCAGGTGGATGGTGAGTCGCTCTATGATGCATGAGAGCGATTCAAGGATTTGCAAAGGAAGTGCCCACATCATGGCATAGAGAAGTGGATGCTGGTCCACATTTTTTATAATGGATTGAGTGGTACTACTCGTACCATTATTGATCTTTGCAACAATTGGGCGTTAAGCGAGAAAGAGTGCCAATGAGGCACATGACATACTAGAAGACATGGCTGCCAACAATCATCAAGGGACAGATGACAGGTCAATGAATATCAGAAAGACTATGGGCATACATGAAATAGACGCCATCACTGCCTTGAATGCACATGTGGTCCTTCTGACGAAGCAACTGTAGCAGAACACCATGTCTTTGAATGCAGTCCAGATGCCAGTGAATTGCGAGATTTATGGTGGACCACATTCCTTTGACAGATGCACAGCGGTGGACCCTAATAATATGCCAATGGAGTAGGTACAGGAGGTTGGGAACTTTCAGAGGCCTTATAATTCCAACACATACAACCCAGGGTGGAGAAATCACCCTAACTTTTCGTGGATGAACGATCAGCCTCAGCAACAACCATATCAAGGTGGTTATCAGAACCAACATGTGCACAATCAGGCCACTTCATTCCAGCAGTTTAGACCACCTATACAACAGAAGCTTTGATGGCCGAGGCTGCATTCGAGACTCACCAATTCGTAGAATCAGTTCATATCTGCAACCAGGTCCGCTCTCAGGAACCTGGAAACGCAGGTTGGACAACTGGCAAACATGACAACCAACAGGCCGCATGGCACTCTCCCAAGCAATACAGGGGTAAATCCTAGAGAGCAGTCAAGCATTGTTGTTGAGGAGTGGAAAGCAGTTGGAGCAGGTTGCTCCCCAGGCCGCAGTGGTAAGTGAGAAAGAGTGTGAGAAAACAGATGAGGTAGAGAATGAGGGGGTCACTGAGGACCACCCTCCAGTTGAGAAAGCTCCACCAGCATCTTTGAGGGAATACGTTGATAGAATCCCTTACCCTCAGAGGTTACAAAAGAAGGCAATTGACAACCAGTTCTCCAAGTTCTTGGAGGTGTTTAAGAAGCTTCACATAAATATCCCCTTCATTAAAGCACTAGAACAGATGCCAGCATACTTTAAATTCATGAAGGAGATACTTGGAAAAAAGAGAAGGCTAGCGGATTATGAGACATTATCTTTGATAGAGGAGTGCAGTGCCATCCTGCAAAAAAATACTGTCTCCTAAGCTGAAGGATCCAGGAAGCTTCACCTTGCCCTGCACTATTGGTAAGGTGACATGCAACAAGGCGCTGTGTGATCTAGGGGCCAGTATCAATCTCATGCCTCTGTCTGTCTTCAAGTGATTGAGTTTGGGTGAAGCTAAATCAACCACAGTCAATTTGCAGTTGGCCGACAGAACCGTGGTGCACCCCAGAGGCATAATAGAAGATGTGATTGTCAAGGTGGGAAAGTTCTTCTTCCCAGCAGACTTCCTCATTTTTGATATGGAGGAAGATGATGAAATACCCATCATTTTGGGGAGTCCATTCCTTGCAACTGGGAGAGCCCTGATTGATGTAGAAAAGGAAGAACTGAGACTAAGGGTTCAGGAGGAAGAGATGGTGTTCAAAGTATTCAATTCCACCATTGAATCCCAAGCCATCAATAAGAGTTTAGCGATCGGCCGGTGACATGATTCGGCCAGCCAAAGACAAAAACTAGGAAGATCATTCATACGGTGAACCAGTCGTGCAAGAATCTTTGAAAAAATGAATGTCATGGAAGCCGTCGAACATGTAAGTCTTACTGAACCCCCTCATGTGAAAAAGAAAAACACAGTGAGAAAGAAGAGGATGATTTTGAAATGGATAGGTAGTGGGGTTAAAATACCCCAATGATTTAATGAGTAACCTGCGTCCGGCTACAAGACGTTAAAGACAACGCTACTTGGGAGGCAACCCAATATTTTTTTTAAATTATGCAATTAAGTTTAATTAGAACAGTCTCACTTTTGGTATTTTGTTGTGTGGTGATGCAGGTGAAGGAATGGGAGCAAGAAAACAACGCTGGAAAACACTGAATCAGGAATTTCAGCACCGCGGTGTCATCATGCAATACCGCGGTGCCGAAAGATCAGAGCAGCCTCAGTAGTTTAGGCACCGCGGTGCCCGAACAATTTTCCAGAAAATAAAAAGCACTAAAATGGACAATGCAGTATCCGCCGTCACCACCAGCATTTTGAGCCGTTGTATGTCTGTAAGTCATCCCATTTGAATTTTTGAGTCTTTTACACATTTGGGACAATGTGTAGTTTAAGTTTAGGGGGCAGTTTTCATTTTATTTTATTTTTGTGAGTCTTTTGTTGTTTTTTTGTTTTATGTGTGAGTCTTTTGTTGTTTTTGTGTTTTATGTGAGTCAATTTTTTTTATCATGCATGTTGTGCTTATTTGGAATGTTTAGTGAACTAAGTGGGATAATGTAATGGAATGAGAAGCTAAAATCTGTGTGCTTAAGTTAGATATGCCAAAAATTCATAAAAATTTGATTATTTGGAATATTTGATGCTTAGCCTATGTGTTGTCAAGTGAAAAATATCTGTGAAGTCTGCTTACTTGTTTTTTGAGGCGAAATAGTTAAGATGTACATGTTTGGGAGATGATTCATGCATTTCTTTGATAGCCCTTCTTACTCTTCATTACCTATCCTGACAATAAATTGTATCCCTAGTCTGCCCCGTTGAGCCTAAATAAGTTGTTTTCTTTGACACCCCATGATTCCCTCGTGTGCCATAAGCAGTAATTGAATAAAGAGATGAAAAAAGAGTAAAAAAGGAATACACAAAGAGAGTGAAAAAATGATGCACCCCAATTAAAAAAAAGTAAAAGCTTAAGTTTGGGGGTGCCTATATGAATTGATTCATGCTCTCAAAAAGAGAAAATGGGAACGATAGGTATGAACTAAAAAGAATACCAAAAAGAAGGTCAAAACGGTTGAATGAGAAAAACGCTTATGGTACGTAAATTGAGCCTAAATGTCTACTTTTGTTTATCCCTCCCTAAGCCTACATTACAACCCCGAAAAGTCCTGAGGATCTCTACAATGTGTGTCTATGATTAGTGGAGAATAGCAAGTAAACAGGCCCGCAGAACTAAATGAAATTGACATGCATATGTTAGGTATTCATGTTTCCATTACTTGTGATTGAAATGAATTTGCGAAATATCTTACTTGAAATTCTAGATTGCTAAATTCATGCTATATCTGTTCCTACATATTATCCCAACTGACGTTCATGTGTTTCTAAGTACTTGTACAACTGCTTGATTTGAGTCTTTGAGTCTTTTGTTTTTGTGTCTTTGTTTTATTTTGATCTTTGCTCGAGGGCGAGCAAATGTTAAGTTTGAGGGTGTTTGTTAGGCATATTTTGTATACGACTTTTGAGTAATTTTTAGTTGGTATTTTACTCGTTTTTGTTGTGTTTAGTATAGTAGTAGGTTTGTTTTTCTTTCTTTTGAGTCACAGCAGTGCAAAAAGGCAAAAAGGAACGAGAAATGGGCCGAAAAGGTGCTCACGAGGCGAAAATGACGAAAGTTGGCAACTCAGAGCGAAAGAAGGCAGCACCGCAGTGCCACTATGCAGAACCGCTGTGCCATATTTATCGAGGAGCCACAGGACTTTCAGCACCGCGGTGCCATTTGTCTTTGAAGGCTGCGGGAGTTTGCATGATCTTGACGCGGGAAATTTTAGTTCCGAAGGCAAATTGGCAAAGGGCAGATTGGTCCATAGGGCACGAAAATTAGAGGATATTTAAGCCCTAGGGATTAATGCTATGAATAAAAGGTTGGCCATTCTACAACACAACACAACACAGGAGGATTTGGAGCTACAATTGAAGACTTTGTTCTACGTAATTTTCTTTCTTTCATTTCTAATTCAATTTATGTATGGATATTGTGTTAGTTCTTAGCGTGACTATGGCTAGGAGCTAAACACTCTATTAGGGCTTTCCTTATGAATCACTTGAAACTTTTATTCATGAATTAATGCAGTAGTTTGATTTCTTCTTCGCTTGATTAAGATTTAGTCAATATTTGGTATGAATGTTTGATAATTAATTGATCACTAATTATCATAACGTATATTATTTCAAATCAAAAATTGAGAGGAGAGATTTGGATATGCTGTAATTGACTAGACATAGGTTAAAATCGCGGACGAAAGTACCCCGATACTTGTGTAGCATTATAGGTTACTGTTCTTAATCCTCCTATGTGGTAAATCCTATCATAGAAATATAGAAGGGTTCTGCACTGGAGTTGAGTGATTATATGTCCTAACCGGAATATAAAACAGTCTAGTTAACCGCTATTTTAACAAAGAAGAAGAATCATTCTAGTCGCATTAAGGATTGAATAAAGTGGATAGTCGAGTGTCGCGCCCTTTTCCGACCGCGACATTATGAATAAACTCCTGCTTAATAAAAAGTGTTAGAAAATAAAAATAAAAGTGCTAAAATGTTTAAAAAGATTAAAGTGTTGAAAAGAGTGCTAAAATATTAATTTTAAATAAAGGATGCTAAAGTGCAACAAATGCTAAAAGGTGCTAAAAGTACAAAGGTTTAAAAAGGGGTTGCTAGAATGCTAAGGGTTCGCTTAAAAGTGCTAAATGCTAAAGGTAGTGCTGGAGTCGCCACCTAATTAGTTTGGGTGAATTAGGACACCTAAATGTCAACTAGGTTAAAGTCAACACTAACTCCATTTTATATGGTCTACTAAACTTAATGAGATTCTGGGTAAGGGTTCTTTATTAATCTAGAGGGAAGGGGTTAGGCACCCTCTAAGATCCGCTAACTTGCGGTTGGCCTGCCAAACCTAAGGTTAATTATTATGTTTAAGAAAAAAAAAATATAAAAAAGAAATGCTTCAAAAATATTTTACGAGAGAAGGCATGTTGAATAAAGTTGTAAGACTAAGGTCAAAATGTAGATGATGCAAAGGTTATTTATGAATTAATTATGTGTGCATGCAAAAGTTATTTAGGGACTAATTATAGGTACTGCTAGCTAAATTAGTCTTGCTTAACCTGCGTAAAAAAGTGCTTAAGATGATTTTTGAGAGTTTAGGAAAGAATTTGTTTATGGATTTAACAAACTGTTGGTTTTATGATGCAAGTTAGATTATTTTTGGGCAAAAATTAGACATGCATGACAATCCTAAAAGGCAAGTAAGTTAAGCGATGAACTTTAAATTACCTTCCCCACTTATATATTTAAAGGCTAATTATTCTAGACATCCTATTAATTACAAAATTAAGTAATAAAATTGCAACAAACAAATAAGGCGTAAAATGAGGCAATCGAATTTAAAGAGTAGGAGGAATTGAGACGGATGACAACGTCGTCTTGTCCTATTTTTTTGTTTAAGGACTTCTGAAGCGGGAATGCGGATGCGGATGTATATAGACGCGGGTTGCCATTTGAAGTAGCTCATGATGAGTCTCGCCGGGAGACTCTTCATTTTTTGCTCCGGTGCGTGCCATGTAAAAAGAAAATGATAAGGATTAGTATATGCTTTATATCGACATCATATAACGAGCGAATGGGCATTAAATGCGAACATATAAATTTCTTTGGCAAATTAACAAAACCAAGAAGAAGCGGTGCAAAAGGCTTGGCGGACATAAACCGCGGACCAACATGGCGATGTGAGGCATACATATAACTACATGAAGGCAATGTGAAAATTATATAATATGGCCTAGCCCAGTAGGCATGCGCAGGGCCCAGATGTAACTTTCTGCAGAGATGTGCCCAACATATGATGAGCCCATTGAAACACAAATTTACAGAGGCAAATACCAAGGTATTCAGAATGAACATGCTAAAGATTCCAAGGCAGACTAATACAAGTTCTTTAATTATCAAAGAGCAAACAGAGGACTAACCTACGCGAGATTCTGTTTAATTTTACAACTGGGCTGATGTAGTTCAAAGTACTATGAGCATTGACGATTGTCCTAACCATAACTTATCTTTTAAACAGGTTCAAGTGTTAAGGGAAAGGGATATATACATGCTGAAGATATACCATTGATGAAGTACAATCCTAAATTAAGATGTTTTAACTCCAGATCCAACTCCACTTGGAGGATAGATTCAACTGCATTTTTTGCTTTAATTGTGTAAAATAGTTCTTCTAAATGAGGCAGTATTTGCATTAGAACTCATAATACAGCCCTTCAATGCTCCTTTAATGTTTTGTACTAAATTAGCTTAGTGTTGGTTCTTAGTTATATAAAGTCTTATCTTTTAAAGAAAAGGTGTAGACAAACTCGAATTATGCAGGCATTCACATGAGCCTTGAAATTAATTCATCAAGCTAGCATGCTGGAGAATTATCCTAACTTGCACACAATGATATGATGTATACAGGGAGGCTCAGTTTCAGATTTGGACAGTAACCAGATATCTACCCTTAGAGACAGGAAATAAGTTACTAATCCAGTTACAGACATGTTTCGATTCATTTTAGCTTCAAGTTAATGTTAGAGGCTGCAAGAATGTAAACAAAAGTATAGATTATCTAAACCCAATCTATAAGGAATCTTCATATGCTTTCTATAAACTAAAAAACATGCTAACGATAATCACGAGCGGATCGGTTTGGCAAATGAAGGACCATAAGTGCGAAAGGTCATTGTAGAAACCATCGAATGCAAAGTTTAACCCGAAAGCGAGTATTGGCTTAATACGTCCAAACAAATATCAACTCTCGATTAAACATGTTCGACTTTCGATTTATTGAACCAACTTAATTATGTCACCTATTAATCTAACAGGTTCAGCCAGTCAATTCAGCGCACACAAATAGCCATTAACCTTGCTTAACACATACTTAATCAGTCATAAAAAACACAAACAGTGAATAGAATCCAAGACAGAAAGGGCGATGGGTTTACCTTCTCCGGGCAGCGACCCGGGGCAGCGTATCAAGTCGTCGGTCCACTCGACGGGTTTTGGGTTTGCGATCACGAATGAAAGGGTAAAGGCATCTGGATTTTTGGCTAAAATTGAGAGAAGGGATTCGGATTACCTATTCTTGAGATGCTAGTGGCCTAGGTACTGAGTCCCCTAATTCCCGATGCCTGTCGATTCTCCCCGACTGAGCTCTGCCCTCCTCTGCTCACAGGTCTGTGCTCGACCGATCCTCTGGACTCCCCGTCTCTGCTCTGCTCTGTGTCTGATGGCCTGAATCGATGCTATGAGTCTCCTCCCTTTTTCCGCTCTACTCTCTGTCCCCTCTACATATGCCTATTGCATGTGCTTATATAGCCCTGGTTTGGGTTCCCTATTAGGTAAACAATTAGGGCTGAGATTCTTATGCTTGATTCGATGAGATTTGTGGTGATTTTAGTGCGAGATTTCGTATTGATTTGTTACTGATTCGTCGAAGGTTCTTACCATAAAAGGGCGATTTTTGTGTGATTCGAATCCTACTGGTAGGGAAAGGAACCCGGATTTCTAGGCGAGAATCGTGGGTAAAGGTGGAGGAGCCTGCGGCGATTGATTTTCAGGTTTAGGGTTAGGGCTGCGTTTTGTATTGGAGCTTTTGTCGACGGGGAAGGTGATACGGGCTAAGAGGGTAGTAGGGCTTTAAGTGATTAGGTTAGTGTTATAATTATTAGTTTTAGGCCTTTAATTAGTGATAAATTAATTTAATAAATTGTGCTAAAATTATTTAGGTGTTCTATTAGCCTAAGTTTAAATTTAAATTATTATAATAATAAATGCGGGTGTGCTATTTAGTTAATGCTTGATATTTTAGAATGCGGCGCTATTATTTAAATCTTATTATTGTGCATTATTGCGAAGTTAAATTAAAATTGAATTGCGTTTATATTAAATTATTTAAATGCTAAATGCAAGTATGATATTTAAGAATTGTTTAAAGCTTTTATAAACGTGACGCTATTACATGCATGTATTAGATTAAAATTGATTTTAAATTACAAATGATTATGGAATTCTCTTGCGTATTAATAAATGCGGCTATGCTGTTTGACACGACGTCATTGCTAAATTATTTATTTTTATTTATTTATTAATTATTGAGAAATGACAGGGCTTGAAATCAATTAATGCGGGCGCGGGACACTGGGCCATTATTAAATTGCTTATTTATGCCTGTATTTATGTTTTATCGCTGCATTTTATTATAAAAAATCATAAAAAAATATTTTACAAAATTAGTGTAATTTTATAGTTAATGACTGGACGGGAGGGTCAAAATTGGGTGTCAACAACTGTCTCTCTTTGTATGGAGATGATGGAAGAATCTTCGGACAAAGACGTTGACTCATAGCCAATTTTGTCTCGATCTTCAGTGCGAAATCTTTGGGCGGTAGACAAGGTGACCACGAAAAATCAAAAATCTGTCGATGTCGAGTTATGGCGACCTTTGGGCTACCATGGTCAAAACACCGGGCGGGCTACGCGGACTCAAAGTGTCGATGTCGAGTTATGGCGACAACTGAGCTACCGTGGTCAAAACACCAAGGCGGGCTAACGCGGACTCAAAGTTGTCGATGTCGAGTTATGGCGACCTTTGAGGTCGTAATGTAAGAATAAAATAAAGTAAGCGGGCTTGAACACAGGGTGTCTGCGCTATGGCTTATGGTCTTTGGGTTCTATGGTGATGTGGAAGCGAGTGGGCCAAGCGGCAGGCGCTTACGCCGTTCGTTGGGAAGGTTGGCCCCAACAAATTGCCGGTTATTTGTAAGAAAATCCACGTTGTGCTCCTGCTCCTGCGTGCTAAGACTTAAACAAGCGGTTAGTGCATAGCTATTAAGGCAAAATGATGATGCATAATTTTAAAACAATGTAGCGTAGTAGGAAAGGTTATCCTGCAAAAATGTGGCCTTTCTTTGTGTTGATGCAATGTTGTGAATCTTTGTGATTTTCGTCCACCGCAGGCGTATTGCGATAGTGAATGCGGGTATGTCGTCGCTGCTGCAAGCCACTTGTAGACTAAAGCTCGAAAGAGTTAGTGCATGCTTGCTAAGGCGAATAATAAAGCATGCGTAAGAAATGCAATTTCGGGAGTATAGAAATCGTCCCTGCGTGGATGTGATATGCTGATGATGGCGTCGTTTGTGGGCGTGTTGTCTTTGATAAGCGTCATTTGCTTGGGCGATGTTCTTTCTTGGCGTCGTTGCGTGAACTTCTTTGTCTTGATAACGTCATTGCACTGGGCGTATTCTTCTGGCGTCGTTGCGTGGACTTCTTGATCGCGTCGTTATGCGGGCGTGTTCTTGATGGCGTCGTTGCGTGGACTTCTTGATCACGTCATTATGCGGGCGATGTTCTTTGTCGTTGCGTGGACTTCTTTGTCTTG
Organism: Przewalskia tangutica; assembly: GCA_029844215.1. Lineage (NCBI taxonomy): Eukaryota > Viridiplantae > Streptophyta > Magnoliopsida > Solanales > Solanaceae > Przewalskia > Przewalskia tangutica. The sequence goes on from CM056723.1 coordinate 123,904,684, forward strand.
ATCGCGTCGTTATGCGGGCGTATTCTTCTTGGCGTCGTTTCGTGGACTTCTTGATCGCGTCGTTATGCGGGCGTGTTGTTCTTGGCGTCGTTGCGTGGACTTGTTGTGCTGATCACGTCATTGCCTGGACGTTTAGCTGCTGGTGTCGTTGCGTGGACTTGTTGTGCTGATAATGTCGTTATGCGGGCGTATTCTTTCTTTGGCGTCGTTGCGTGGACTTCGATCACGTCGTTATGCGGGCGATATTCTTCTTTGGCGTCGTTGCGTGGACTTCTTTGTCTTGATCGCGTCGTTATGCGGACATGTTCTTCTTTGGCGTCGTTGCATGGACTTGCGATTACGTCGTCGTTATGCGGGCGATGTTCTTCTTTGGCGTCGTTGCGTGGACTTCTTTGTCTTGATAACGTCGTTATGCGGGCGTGTTCTTCTTTGGCGTCGTTGCGTGGACTTCTTTGTCTTGATAACGTCATTGCACGGGCGTATTCTTTCTTGGCGTCGTTGCGTGGACTTGCGATCGCGTCGTTATGCGGGCGATGTTCTTCTTTGGCGTCGTTTCGGACTTCTTTGTCTTGATAACGTCGTTATGCGGGCGTATTCTTCTTTGGCGTCGTTGCGTGGACTTGCCGATCACGTCGTTATGCGGGCGTATTGCTGCTTTGCTCACTGTAGAATAAATGCTCGCAAGCTAAAGCGAGGAAAAAGCGTTAGTGTATACTGTTTAGAAATGATAAATACATATGAAGTGCAATTTTATGGGTAGAGATATCGTCACGATATGCGAGATAGTGCGAGTGTTGTCGCTTGCGGACGTGCTAGGCTGCAAATGATGAATTGCCATGATGCCTTTGTGGTGTGCGATGCGTGGGTTGCCAATTTGACTTGATGTCAGGAGTTGATCGCTAGGTTTTGTTGCGGAACTCGAACTTTGGTATTGATTGTTGATGCCGCTTTTCTGCTGCTGCTTTTTTTTGCGGACTTTGGATTGTTGTCATCCTCTGCCTTTCACCTTTCTTTATACGCTATCTGAAGAAACCTTTCGCGTATTTTACGCCGATTATTGCGCTTTACATTAATATGAAAAGACCTGCGCTCAAAGAAAAATTTGTGAGTTTTGGGGGGGGGGTCGATTCGTATCTGACTTCGCCGCCTTGTTCCTTGACATCTGCGTGCCTGGCCTGTTTGGACTTGCAACCCCTGTCTGGTTTCCTACATGGTCCCAGTTTTGAAAAAAGGGTGTCTGGCCTAAAATGGATCTTAATGTAATTGCTTGTATGCTATGTGTATTCTTGTCATTTTCAGAACGGGGGGAAAGTTTCCTAATGGTGTGACCGAAGCCGATTTAGGCCGCCTACGTATCCCCATGAGGGAATCAGGTCGAACGTAGTTCATTACAAGCGAATATTGGGTAAAAATTAAAATTCCTAGATGTGGGACCGAAGCCGAGACGGCCGCCTACGTATCCACCAAGGGAATCAGGTCAAACGTAGTTCGTTACATAAAAACTTAAGCGAAACATTAAATATGAGTCTTCAATTATTCTGCTAAACTAAATTGTTCTTTCTTATCTGGGCTTTAGGCGGACCAGAACAAGGGTGCAAATCCAACCAATACGCTTTCTTGCTCTGCATCATGGTTGGCTGGGTCTTCGTGCTCTGCTGTCAGTATCTCCTTCTTTTGGCTTCTGCGTGGTGCCTGCTTAGATGAATGACTGATTCAGGCGGAGCGGGCTCTGGCCAGGGAACGCCTCTCTTCCTTTGGGGTTCATTGTACTCATTGGGGTAAGCATCCTCCACCTGAATGACTCCTCGCGATCGGCTCCCTTACTTTGTCTCTGAGTGTGTAACACCTTCCCGTATCGTGTCCGATGGCTTCGAGAATGGTATGCAACTTTTGTTCCCATCATGAGCTTTGGACTTGGGATTGGGCACATTCTGGAATTGGTGGAGTATCCTGCAAACCTCAACCTCTCGTTACAAGCTGCGACAAAGGCTCGGCAAAATGGGTGTATATTTTGGTGGCCTTTACGTGGTATTTAGGCGGGAGTGCGAAGATGTTTGGTGGGCGGGCTTTAGCGATGGCGTATACACGTGGAGTATCATGAGGTTGCCATATGCATTGCGAAAATGGGTTTGTGGTGGCCTTTGGTTTGTGTTTAGTAGATCGTTAGGCATTCGGTTTTGTGTGGAATATATGGGTGCATTGTATATTGGTGAATAGGATATGTAGTAGCGGTGTCGTGATAATTTGGAGGTTTTGGTGTTTTGGTTATTTGCGTGTGAGTGCTCTGGTGAGGTTCTTGAGCCTTTTGATTTGGCTGCGAGGTTGCCATTCTTTGTGGTAATTGTGCGAGCTGCTCGACCAGGATCTATCTTTGCCTTTCTCTTACGAGACCACTCTGCTTATAGGAACGAGACATGTTCGCCTCGTTTATTCGGATGCCCTTGAATTGGTCATGTCATTTGGACCGTGCCTTTGATCTTGTGAAGTATTGATGCTCTGTCATTGCTTAGTCAAATACAAATCGACCTTTGGGAGGATGATAAATCTTTCTAAAATGCAACAAGCGGTGTTAGCATAAAACACATAATTTGCGGTATGTAGCGGATATATTGCACATAGCACATTCAAACGTTTCCTAACATGCGGGGACCTCTTTATGCCGAGTAAGCCTAAGCGTCAACTTATGCGAGATTATGACGGATTTGTCCAAGTCGTCCAACTATAATGCCTTTGTTGGAAATGGCGACCAAATGACGGTGCACTTTTTCCAATTTCGACTTGTCATGATTGGCTTGGATTTGTGCATCATTGTCACGCTACACATAATATCTTTGGTTGGTCGTTGGGTTGAGAAACCGTCGACAAGTTTGGTGTCTTCTAATTGTGGTGTCGATGCAGGACCGACCACCTAAGGTAAATGCATGCCTAAATAAAGGGTGGTATAGCTCTATCTTAAGTTTCTAAGATTTGGCTTTTCTAGGCCTTGAGTTCCGTCGGACAACTCGAGTGAGAAGGCTACGCGGCCACGGTTAGGCAAGACACTCCACGTATATTACCAACTCTCCTAAATTTGGATTTTGAAGAAAGAATTTTCTTTGGTGCACCAGTAGCACCTCGCATGTAGTGTGTGATTGTGTGAATTTTCCAGAGTGGAAGAAATATGAGCGGAATGCCAGTTTTAAGGAAAGCAGTAAAACAAGTAGCAATTAAAAACAAAATACAACACACAAAAATTAAATGCAAAAATAATTGCCAAATAATAACCCTAGGTCTGTTGTGGTTAAGAACCTAAAATCCCCAGCGAAGTCGTCATTTCTGTCGCGCCCTTTTCCGACCGCGACATTATGAATAAACTCCTGCTTAATAAAAAGTGTTAGAAAATAAAAATAAAAGTGCTAAAATGTTTAAAAAGATTAAAGTGTTGAAAAGAGTGCTAAAATATTAATTTTAAATAAAGGATGCTAAAGTGCAACAAATGCTAAAAGGTGCTAAAAGTACAAAGGTTTAAAAAGGGGTTGCTAGAATGCTAAGGGTTCGCTTAAAAGTGCTAAATGCTAAAGGTAGTGCTGGAGTCGCCACCTAATTAGTTTGGGTGAATTAGGACACCTAAATGTCAACTAGGTTAAAGTCAACACTAACTCCATTTTATATGGTCTACTAAACTTAATGAGATTCTGGGTAAGGGTTCTTTATTAATCTAGAGGGAAGGGGTTAGGCACCCTCTAAGATCCGCTAACTTGCGGTTGGCCTGCCAAACCTAAGGTTAATTATTATGTTTAAGAAAAAAAAAATATAAAAAAGAAATGCTTCAAAAATATTTTACGAGAGAAGGCATGTTGAATAAAGTTGTAAGACTAAGGTCAAAATGTAGATGATGCAAAGGTTATTTATGAATTAATTATGTGTGCATGCAAAAGTTATTTAGGGACTAATTATAGGTACTGCTAGCTAAATTAGTCTTGCTTAACCTGCGTAAAAAAGTGCTTAAGATGATTTTTGAGAGTTTAGGAAAGAATTTGTTTATGGATTTAACAAATCTTGGTTTTATGATGCAAGTTAGATTATTTTTGGGCAAAAATTAGACATGCATGACAATCCTAAAAGGCAAGTAAGTTAAGCGATGAACTTTAAATTACCTTCCCCACTTATATATTTAAAGGCTAATTATTCTAGACATCCTATTAATTACAAAATTAAGTAATAAAATTGCAACAAACAAATAAGGCGTAAAATGAGGCAATCGAATTTAAAGAGTAGGAGGAATTGAGACGGATGACAACGTCGTCTTGTCCTATTTTTTTGTTTAAGGACTTCTGAAGCGGGAATGCGGATGCGGATGTATATAGACGCGGGTTGCCATTTGAAGTAGCTCATGATGAGTCTCGCCGGGAGACTCTTCATTTTTTGCTCCGGTGCGTGCCATGTAAAAAGAAAATGATAAGGATTAGTATATGCTTTATATCAGCTTATCATATAACGAACGAATGGGCATTAAATCTGAACATATAAATTTGCTGGCAAATTAACAAAACCAAGAAGAAGCAGGCAAAAGGCTTGGCCCAGACATAAACTTCGCAGGCCCAACATGGCAGACAGAGGCATACATATAACTACATGAAGGCAATGTGAAAATTATATAATATGGCCTAGCCCAGTAGGCATGCGCAGGGCCCAGATGTAACTTTCTGCAGAGATGTGCCCAACTTATGATGAGCCCATTGAAACACAAATTCACAGAGGCAAATACCAAGGTATTCAGAATGAACATGCTAAAGATTCCAAGGCAGACTAATACAAGTTCTTTAATTATCAAAGAGCAAACAGAGGACTAGCCTACGCGAGATTCTGTTTAATTTTACAACTGGGCTGATGTAGTTCAAAGTACTATGAGCATTGACGATTGTCCTAACCATAACTTATCTTTTAAACAGGTTCAAGTGTTAAGGGAAAGGGATATATACATCTTTGAAGATATACCATTGATGAAGTACAATCCTAAATTAAGATGTTTTAACTCCAGATCCAACTCCACTTGGAGGATAGATTCAACTGCATTTTTTGCTTTAATTGTGTAAAATAGTTCTTCTAAATGAGGCAGTATTTGCATTAGAACTCATAATACAGCCCTTCAATGCTCCTTTAATGTTTTGTACCAAATTAGCTTAGTGTTGGTTCTTAATTATATAAAGTCTTATCTTTTAAAGAAAAGGTGTAGACAAACTCGAATTATGCAGGCATTCACATGAGCCTTGAAATTAATTCATCAAGCTAGCATGTTGGAGAATTATCCTAACTTGCACACAATGATATGATGTATACAGGGAGGCTCAGTTTCAGATTTGGACAGTCACCAGATATCTACCCTTAGAGACAGGAAATAAGTTACTAATCCGATTCTGAGACATGTTTCGATTCATTTTAGCTTCAAGTTAATGTTAGAGGCTGCAAGAATGTAAAAAAAAGTATAGATTATCTAAACCCAATCTATAAGGAATCTTCATATGCTTTCTATAAACTAAACAACATGCTAACGATAATCACATGAGCAGATCCAGTTTTGGCAAATGAAGGACCATAAGGTACGAAAGGTCATTGTAGAAACCATCGAATGCAAAGTTTAACCCAGCAAAGCAGAGTATTGGCTTAATACGTCCAAACAAATATCAACTCTCGATTAAACATGTTCGACTTTCGATTTATTGAACCAACTTAATTATGTCACCTATTAATCTAACAGGTTCAGCCAGTCAATTCAGCGCACACAAATAGCCATTAACCTTGCTTAACACATACTTAATCAGTCATAAAAAAACACAAACAGTGAATAGAATCCAAGACAGAAAGGGCGATGGGTTTACCTTCTCCGGGCAGCGACCCGGGGCAGCGTATCAAGTCGTCGGTCCACTCGACGGGTTTTGGGTTTGCGATGCGAATGAAAGGGGTAAAGCTGTCTGCGGATTTTTGGCTAAAATTGAGAGAAGGGATTCGGATTACCTATTCTTGAGATGCTAGTGGCCTAGGTACTGAGTCCCCTAATTCCCGATGCCTGTCGATTCTCCGTGATCAACTCGCCTCTCTGCTCCGCAGTGCTCGACCCATGCTCTGGACTCCCCGTCTCTGCTCTGCTCTGTGTCTGATGGCCTGAACCGATGCTATGAGTCTCCTCCCTTTTTCTGCTCTACTCTCTGTCCGTCCTTAACATATGCCTATTGCATGTGCTTATATAGCCCTGGTTTGGGTTCCCTATTAGGTAAACAATTAGGGCTGAGATTCTTATGCTTGATTCGATGAGATTTGTGCTGATTTTAGTGCGAGATTTCGTATTGATTTGTTACTGATTCGTCGAAGGTTCTTACCATAAAAGGACGATTTTTGTGTGATTCGAATCCTACTGGTAGGGAAAGGAACCCGAATTTCTAGGCGAGAATCGTGGGTAAAGGTGGAGGAGCCTGCGGCGATTGATTTTCAGGTTTAGGGTTAGGGCTGCGTTTTGTATTGGAGCTTTTGTCGACGGGGAAGGTGATACGGGCTAAGAGGGTAGTAGGGCTTTAAGTGATTAGGTTAGTGTTATAATTATTAGTTTTAGGCCTTTAATTAGTGATAAATTAATTTAATAAATTGTGCTTAAATTATTTAGGTGTTCTATTAGACTAAGTTTAAATTTAAATTATTATAATAATAAATGCGGGTGTGCTATTTAGTTAATGCTTGATATTTTAGAATGCGGCGCTATTATTTAAATCTTATTATTGTGCATTATTGCGAAGTTAAATTAAAATTGAATTGCGTTTATATTAAATTATTTAAATGCTAAATGCAAGTATGATATTTAAGAATTGTTTAAAGCTTTTATAAATGCGACGCTATTACATGCATGTATTAGATTAAAATTGATTTTAAATTACAAATGATTATGGAATTCTCTTGCGTATTAATAAATGCGGCTATGCTGTTTGACACGACGTCATTGCTAAATTATTTATTTTTATGTATTTATTAATTATTGAGAATTACAGGGCTTGAAATCAATTAATGCGGGCGCGGGACTCTAAGTGCTTAATACTCTACGTAAGACGCGGTGCCATTATTAAATTGCTTATTTATGCCTGTATTTATGTTTTATCGCTGCATTTTATTATATAAAATCATAAAAAATTATTTTACTAAATTAGTGTAATTTTATAGTTAATGACTGGACGGGAGGGTCAAAATTGGGTGTCAACATCGAGGATTTTGGAAGTCCTAAGTCATTCATAATTGATTACAACTTTATTAGTCTAAATCTTGCAATTATTCTAGTAGTTAAATAAATACCCCAATCAAATATCGATTGCCAAATAGATAACATAAAATAGATGAACGGTAATTAGAAACCAGTCTCTGTGGACGATATTCGGTCTTACAGACTATATTACTGGTGAACGATGCGTACGCTTGCGTGAGCAGTTGAAATATCGCTAACAGATTCTTATGTTATCCACTATTTCCATCCACCACAATCAACAAACTTCAGGCACGTTCTACTCCTTGTGTGTTTTTGGGTTATCCGTCAAATCATTAGTCGTCATGTTCTCTTTGATGAATCCCAATTTCCATTTTCTAAAGTAGAAAAACCCATGCCTAGTTCTTATGATTTTTTGTATGATGATATCTCCCCCTATGTTCTTCGTCATTTTTCAGATTTTTCAGAAAATACGTCGTCAGCGCCGCGGCGCCTGCCTTCCAGTGAATAGTCAAATTCAATCCCGTTGTCAGCGCCGCGGGCCTGCGGGAAGGCCTCGAGGCGCCAAAATTCCAGAGAATACTATTCATCAGGCGCCGCGACCTTAGACCTCGGCTCTGCGACGCCTTCGACGAAAATTTCCAAAAATTTCCAAAATTCACCCAATTCAGCATAGAGTCATAGTCCAATCACTCACAGTCACCAGGGTATTTTAAACCAAAAATACATTTTAATTTGAATTCTAATGTTCTTAAATCACCCTTACCCTGTAATCCTATGTCTGCCTTAAATGACCCTAATTGGAAAATTGTCATAACCGATGAATATATTGCTCTTATTGATAATAAGACGTGGGAGTTGGTACTCGTCTTGTAGGTGATGGTAAGACTCAGCAAGTTGGTGTGGATTGTGGTGACACATTTATCCCAGTGATCAAGCCAGCTACCATTCACACTATGCTCAGCTTGACTCTTTCGAAATCATGGCAATTCATCAGCTAGATATGAAAAATGCTTTCCTACTTGGTGATCTTAAGAAAACAGTGTATATGCATCAATCCTTTGGGTTTAGGGATACTAGATACCATAATCATGCTTATTTGTTGAAGAAGTCCTTGTATGGGCTTAAGCAGTCTCCACGAGCTTGGTATAAGAGGTTTGCTGATTATGTTTCGACTATGGATTTTTCTCACATCAGGTCTGATAATTCATTATTCATATATCGTTGCGGTTCTTCGATGGCTTATATACTATTGTATGTGGATGATATTATCTTGACTTCCTCTTCTGATGCTTTGCGAAAGTCTATCATGACAATGCTCAGTTCTAAGTTTGCTATGAAGGACTTGGGTCCATTGAGTTATTTCTTGGGAGTTGCTACTACTCATCATGCAGGTGGATTGTTCTTATCACAGAGGAAGTATGCAACAGAGATCATTGAGAGGGCTGAGATATCATTCTGTAAGTCCACTTCTACTCCGGTTGATACTAAACCCAAGTTGGGTGCTGCAGCTGGCTCTTCCTATAAGGATCCGACCCGCTATCGTAGTCTTGAAGGTGCCCTTCAGTATCTTACGTTCACGCGACCTGATATTACATATGTCGTATAACATGTGTGTTTGTTTATGCAAGATCACAAAGTTGAACATATGAATGAGCTAAAACGCATCTTCAGGTACATTCAGGGAACACTTGAGTATGGTTTGCATTTGTATCCTTCGTCGACGTCTACACTTGTCTCCTATACAGATGCTGATTGAGGTGGTTGTCCTGACATCAGACAGTCTACGTTTGGTTATTGCATGTTTTTAGGTAATAACTTGGTCTCATGGTCTGTCAAGCGTCAAGCCACGCTTTCACGTTCAAGTGCAGATGCCAAGTATCAAGGGGTAGCCAATGTGGTTTCCGAGTCATATTGGTTACGAAATCTACTTTTAGAGCTTCATTGTCCTATTGAGAAAGCTACCTTAGTTTATTGTGATAATATAAGTGTCATCTCCCTTTCTGGTAATTCAGTTCTGCACAAGCGTACTAAACACATAGAGATGGATATTCACTTTGTTCGAGAGAAGGTAGCTAAAGGACAAGTACACGTCTGTTATGTCCCTTCCAAAAATCAAATTGCAGACATCTTTATGTTAACAAATTTTGCTTATGCTTTACGCAAGTGTACGTATTTCTCAAGTAATATAGTCTTGGTAAGACCGAATATCGTCCCCAGGGACTGGTTTTCAATTACCAAACATCTATCCTAAGTTATCTATTTTACTATCGATATTTTGTTTTGGTTTTATCTATAAACTACTGAAGTAATTGCAGATATTAACTTACTTTATTTGAATCAGTTATGGTGGAAATAGGGTTTCCAATCTCCTTGACTATCCACTCGCTTTAATCCTTAATACAGCAATACGGTTCTTCTTCTATTTTAAGATAGCAGGTTAGCTAGACTGTTTTATATTCCGGTTAGGATATATAAACGCTCAACCCCAGTGCAAAAATCTTCTATATTTCTATGATAGATTTTACCACATAGGAGGATTAAGAACAATAACCTATGAAGCTACATAAGTATCGGGGTACTTTCGTCCATGATTTTAACTTATGTTTATTCAACTACAACATATCCAAATCTCCCCTCTCGGTTCTTGATTCGAAATCATATACGTGATGATAACTAGTGATCAATTAATTATCAAACAATCAAACCAAATATTGAATAAATATTAACTATATGAAGAAGAAACCAAAATACTGCATTAATTCATAAAGACGAGTTTCAAGCGAGTCGAAAGGAAAACCCTAATTAAAAGTTTAGCTCCTAGCCATAGACATGCTAAGAACCAAATTAATATCTAACATGAACTAAATTAAAATAAAGCAAAGAAAAGAAAATACTTTGGAAAAGTATCCAATCTTGTAGCCTCCAAGAAAACTATGTTGTGTTGTGAAGAAAGATTGAGTCACATTTAAAAAATATGTCCAAAGGGCCTTTTATAAGCTCCAAAAATGTGTAACCTTTTCCTCCTCGCCCTTGGCTAATTCCCTTTTCCGCGGCCCAGGTGACTGGTGCCCCGGCGCCTTAACTCCTGTAGCCTCTCAGATCTTTGGGCGCCGTGGCCCTGCATTCCTGCACCACGGCGCTGCTTCGCCTTTGTCCGTATTGCCAGCTTTCGTCAATTTTTGGCTCGGGAACTTCCTTTTCTGTCCAATTATTTCTCTTTTTCGCCACTTTACCTTTTTAAACCACTGTGACTCAAAAGAAAGAAAAATACCCTAACACGACACATATTTGAACAAAGTGGGCAAAATACTAACTAAAAATAACTCTAAAAATGCATAAAATATGTCTAACAAACACCCCCAAACTTAACCTTTGCTCGCCCTCGAGTAAAGATCAAAACAGAATTAAAGACACAAAAGAAAATAAAAGACTCAAAGACTCTGATCAACTTGCTGCACAAATGTCACTAGAAAAATATGAATGTAAGTTGGGATAATATACAGAAACATATATAGCATGTATTTTTAGCAATCTAGAATTTCAAGTCAGATATTTCACAAATTCATTTCAATCATGCTCAATGAATGTACGAATACCTAACCTATGCATGTCAATTTCAAAATTATATGGCCTGTTCACTTGCTATTCTACACTAATCATAGACATAAATACTAGAGATCTTCAGGACTTTTCAGGGTTGTAATGTAGGCTTAGGCAGGGGTAGGTAAAAATAGACATTTAGGCTCAAATTACGTACCATAAGCTATTTTCATTCAATTCTTTCTTCCTTCTTTTTGACGTTCTTTTTTAGTCTCATACCTATCTTCTCCCCTCATTTCTTTTGAGAGAATGAGATACATTATAACAAGCACCCCTAAACTTAGACTTTTGCATATTCTTCATTCATTGAGGTGCATCAAAATTTTCATTTCTCTTTTCGTTTCTTTTTCAACACTTTTCATCCCAAGAGTTTTCAATTATCACTTATGGCACAAACATGAAATCATAGGGTGTCAAAGAAAGATCTTATTTAGGCTCAAAGGGGCTGACTAGAGATACAATTTATTGTCAGGGATAAACAGTGAATGGTAAGAAGGGATAACAAAAAAAAATGCCTGATTTATCTCCCTAACATGTACATCCTAACTATTTCGCCTCAAATAACAAGCGAGCAGACACATATACCTTATCATTAACAACGCATAAATTAAGCACATGTACCCCAAATAATTCGATTTCATGAATTCTTGACATATTTAACTTAATCATTCAGATTTTTGCTTCTAATTCTATTACATTATCCCACTTACGTCACTAGGCGTTTCAAGAAACTACATCATGCATGAAAAAAAATTGGCTCATATAAAACATAAACAAGACAATCAAATAGACACAAAAACACAAAATAGACTAAGAACCCCCCAAACTTAAATGACACATTGTCCCTAATGTGTACAAGACTAAAAATAAAAAGACGGGACGACTTACAGACTTTATGGTTTAAAATAGTGGTGGTGGCGTTGGAGGGTAATGCATGGTAGACACTTTCAGATAGGCGTTGCGGCCCTGATTTTTGGTGTCGCGGCGCTGCAACTCCTGCAGGTTCTCTGGACTTTCAGAGCCGTAACCCTACTATCTGGCGCAGCGGTGCCATTTTTCCTGCGGCTCTCATTCTTTACCCTTCTGCTTCTAGTCCATGATCTGCCTGTGATTACAAGATTGTGAGTCTGTTCATGAGAAAAATTAACAAAATTTCTAAGTGTTGGATTGCCTCCCAACTAGCGATGTATTTAACGTCTTGTAGCCGGACGCAGGCTCCACTTTACATTGGCTTGAGATGGATCACAGAGCTCACATGTTCCATGTCATTTATCAAGTAAGGTTTCAATCTCTGTCCGTTCACTTTGAATGGGGCTCCCTCTCTTCCTCTTACTTCAACTGCACCATAGGGGAATACTCTTTAAACAGTGAAAAGGCCTGACTATCGAGATTTAAGCTTTCCTGGAAAGAGTCGCAACCTTGAGTTGAATAAGAGCACTTGTTGTCCTGATTGGATGTCTTTTGGGATCAAGTTCTTATCATGCCATGTCTTGGTTCTTTCCTTGTAGATCTTTGCATTCTCATAGGCGTTGTATCTAAATTCATCTAACTCACTCAGCTGTAGCAGCCTCTTCTGCCCTGCTGACTTGGCATCCATGTTCAGCTTCTTCATTGCCCAATAAGCCATGTGTTCCAACTCCACTGGTAGATGACAGGCTTTCCCAAAGACTAACCAGTATGGTGACATTCCAATGAGAGTTTTGAATGCCGTTCTATACGCCCAGAGTGCGTCATCTAATTTGATAGACCAATTCTTCCTTGAGCCATCCACTTTCTTTTCCAATATGTTTTTCACTTCCCTGTTAGAAATTTCGGCTTGCCCATTTACTTGAGGGTGATACGGCAATATGGTACGGTGGTATACTCCATAGCGGGAAATTAGTGTGTCAAGCTGTTTGTTGCAAAAGTGGCTTCCTTCATCGATGATGATGACTCTGGAGTACTAAACCTTGTGAATATGTTTTTCTGGAGGAATTTTTGGACAGTCCTACTATCATTTTCTTTGGTAGCCACTTCTTCTACCCATTTGAACACATAATACACTGCAAGAAGGATGTATTGATTCCCAAGGGACGACGGAAATGGGCCCATGAAGTCGATCCCCCAAACATCAAACAACTCCACTTCCAAGATCCCATTCAAGGGCATTTCATTTCGCCTTGATATGTTCCCAGTTCGTTGACAATGATCACATCCCTTCACAAAGGTGTTGGCATCTTTGAATGGGGATGACCAGTAAACCCACTTTTCAGTACTTTGGCAGCTATTCGTGATGCTCCAAAATGCCCACCACATTGTAAGGTGTGACAATGTGTGAGAATCTGGCACATCTCATCTTCTAGTATACAACGCCTAATGACTTGGTTGGCGCAGTGCTCGTAGTGAATCGACTCCTCCCAGTAGTAGTGTTTTACTTCTGAATAGAACCTTTTCACCTTCTGTTTTGTCAATCCTGGGGGTACTACCTTGGCTGCAAGAAAATTAGCAAAATCAGCGTACCATGGTAAATTAAAACCAGTGCTTACCTGAAATAATTACTCATCTGGGAAGAGATCATTTATCTGCACATCCTTGGTGTTCTGGCTCTCCTTTTTTTTAGCCTTGATAGGTGGTCAGCAACCAAGTTCTCTGTTCCCTTCTTATCACAGATTTACATGTCAAACGTTTGTAACAATGCACCCATCGGATAAAATAGGGGTTTTCATCCTTCTTTGTCATCAAGTACTTTATAGTAGAGTGGTCGGTGTACACTATCACCTTATTCCCAATTAGTATGGCCTGAACTTCTCAAATGTGTATACTATCGCTAGCAGCTCTTTCTCTGTTGTGGCATAATTCAATTGTGCATCATTAAGAGTTTTGCTAGCGTAGTAGACAGATCTGAATACCTTATCAACCCTCTGCCCAAAAACTGATCCCACTGCATAATCACTTGCATCACACATTAGTTCAAATGGGAGCTTCCAGTTCGACGCAATGACTATAGGTGCTGAAATCAACCTCTCCTTGAGTGTCTGCAATGCAGTCATGCATTTCTCATTGAATTCAAAAGCGACTTCGTTCATCAGCAAGGTAGAAAGGGGTTTCTAAATTTTTGAGAAGTCTTTGATGAATCTTCTATAGCAACCAGCATGCCCAAGAAAACTTCTAACCCCTTTTACTGACACTGGGGGTGGCAGATTTTCAATCACTGAAATCTTTGCTCTGTCCACCTCAATGCCTTGGCTGGATATTTTGTGGCCAAGGACAATACCCTCATTTACCATAAATGACACTTCTCCCAGTTCAGCACAAAGTTGGACTCTTCACACCGTTGCAACACTGCTTCCAAATTCTTCAAACACTCATCAAAAGAACACCTAAAGACAGAAATGTCGTCCATGAAAATATCTATGGTCCTCTCCACCATGTCAGAGAAGATTGCCATCATGCACCGCTGAAAGGTAGCAGGTGCATTGCAGAGCCCGAATAACATTCTTCTGAAAGCGAACGTACCAAATGGGCAGGTGAATGTCGTCTTTTCCTGATCTTTTGGTGATATGGCAATCTGGTGATACCCTGAGTAACCATCTAGGAAGCAATAATAGTTGTGTCCTGCGAGCTTGTCCAGCATCTGATCTAGAAAGGGCAATGGGAAGTAGTCTTTTCTGGTTGCCTTGTTCAACTTGCGGTAGTAAATGCAAATCCTCCATCATGTAACAGTTCTAGATGGAATGAGCTCGTTCTTTTTATTGGTCACCACAGTCATACCACCTTTCTTGGGCACCACTTGTACAGGACTCACCCATGCACTATCAGAAATAGGATAAATCACCCCAGCATCAAGCCATTTCATGATTTCTTTCTTCACCACCTCCTTCATGTTTGGATTCAGTCTCCTCTGTGCCTCAATGGAGGATCTGCTCTAATCTTCTAGACGGATCTTATGCATCACCGTTGAAGGACTTATCCCTCTTATGTCTGCCAATGTCCACCCAATAGCACGTTTATGGGTCCGCAACACTGTCAACAATTTTTCATTCTCTACTTTAGATAGTTGAGCAGAAACAATTACCGATAATGTATTATTTTCACCTAGATACTGGTAGTGCAAGTGATCAGGTAGCGTCTTCAACTTTAACTCTGGAGATTTTTCGATGGATGGTACTGATCTTTCTGGCATCTGCCCTAGCCCTTCATATATCTTCTTATAACATGGCTAATAAGAATCCATCCAATCCACATACTCCATTAACTCTGCATCATCACTTATGTCCTGGTCACATTGTGTTATCACCCACTCAAGAGCATCCACATTCCTAAGATTGTTCTTTGAAACTACCGTTTCCATCACATCAATAGCATAACAGTTGTCGCTTTCTCTTGGAAAGGTTGATGCCCGAAATACATTGAAAATCACCTCTTCTTCCTGAACACGAAGTCTCAGCTCACCTTTTTGAACATCAATGAGTGCATGTCCTGTGTCTAGGAATGGCCTGCCAAGGATAATGGGAATCAGTTCATCATCTTCCATCTCTAAGATGATGAAATCAGCGGGAAAGATAAACTTGTCCACCTTAACCAACACATCCTCGATGATTTCTCTAGGATGGACGATGGAGCGATCGGCTAGCTGTAAGGTGATGGTTGTAGGTCGTGCTTCCCCTACTCCAAGTTTGCAAAACACCAAATAGGGCATCAGATTTATACCTGTCCCCAAATCACACAAGGCCTTCTGACATTCAAACTTCCCTATAGTGCAAGGATGGTGAAGCTCCCCGGATCTTTCAACTTCTGAGGTAACTTCCTCTCAGAGGATGACATCGCATTCTTCACCAACACCACTGCTTTCATACTCCTCCCACCTTTTTTTATTGAGGATCTCCTTCATGAACTTTACATAACTCGGATTCGCTTCAGAGCCTCAAAGAAATGGAATGTTGATTTGCAGTTCTTTGAAGATTTTCAGAAATTTAGAAAACTGTTTGTCAAGAGAACTTGTCTTTAGCTTCTAGGATATGGTATCTTCACCTGGGGTACGTCAACAAGCTGGTAATGTTCTTTATTTCGGATGAAGGTATCCAGCAACCACTACGTTGTATGATACATCGGCGCCGCGACCCTGCTCAGTGGAGCCGCGGCGCTGGAAATCCTAAGAGCCTTCTAAGTCCTCCTTCTCCGAACACGGTGGTGGTGAGCTAGCTTCCACTAGTTCGTCATTTTTTAGATCAATCGCCTAACACTACTCTTTCAGATTCACCCCAATATTGTCAGGGTGGTTCCTTTGTATTCTGTTGCCCAGCATGCTAGCGAATTTTCATATTTATATCTCCAATTTTTTAGAGACACTCTTGTATCATCCATGAACAGAGTCTGGCGCTTAGTGAGCATGAGTATGGCTGCCTGCAACCCATTTTGATCTTTCTGTGGGACATGAAGGTTGCATTGTTGTTGATAGTTCTGTAGCCCGTGATAGTGGTGGTCCATGTTCGCTAGGTCCCTGAGATGGATCAAAACCAACAAACAAATCATGGCGCACGGTTTCACAAATAAAAGAAATTAATAAAAAGAAAATAAAATCCAAATTAGAAATTAAGAATAGATAGTTTGATATTGAAACTACGCCAGTCCCCGGCAACGGCGCCAAAAACTTGTTAGCAAATTTTGCTTATGCTTTACGCAAGTGTACGTATCGCTCAAGTAATATAGTTTTGGTAAGACCGAATATCGTCCTCAGGGATTTGTTTTCAATTACCAAACATCTATCCTAAGTTATCTATTTGACTATCGATATTTTGTTTTGGTTTTATCTATAAACTACTGAAGTAATTGCAGAAATTAACTAAAATACTTTATTTGAATCAGTAATGGTGGAAATAGGGTTTCCAATGTCCACTCACTTTAATCCTTAATGCAGCAATAAGGTTATTCTTCTATTTTAAGATAGCAAGTTAACTAGACTGTTTTATATTCCGATTAGGATATATAAACGCTCAACCCCAGTGCAAAAATCTTCTATATTTCTATGATAGATTTTATCACATAGGAGGATTAAGAACAATAACTTATGAAGCTACACAAGTATCGGGGTACTTTCGTCCACGATTTTAACTTATGTTTATTCAACTACAGCATATCCAAATCTTCCCTCTCGGTTCTTGATTCGAAATCATATACGTGATGATAACTAGTGATCAATTAATTATCAAACAATCAAATCAAATATTGAATAAATCTTAACTATATGAAGAAGAAACCAAAATACTGCATTAATTCATAAAGACGAGTTTCAAGCGAGTCGAAAGGAAAACCCTAATTAAAAGTTTAGCTCCTAGCCATAGACATGCTAAGAACCAAATTAATATCTAACATGAACTAAATTAAAATAAAGCAAAGCAAAGAAAATACTTTGGAACAAGTCTCCAATCTTGTAGCCTCCAAGAAAACTATGTTGTGTTGTGAAGAAAGGTTGAGTTACCCTTAAAAAATCTGCCCAAAGAGTCTTTTATAAGCTCAAAAATGTGTACCCTTTTCCTCATCGCCCTTGGCCAATTCCCTTTCGGATCTGGACAATTTTCCGCCTCGGCGTCGCGGCCCTGCTGACTGGCGCCGCGACGCCTTAACCCATGTAGCCTCTCAGATGTTTGGGCGCCGTGGCCCTGCATTCCTGCACCACGGCGCTGCTTCGCCTTTGTCTGGATTGCCAGCTTTCGTCAATTTTTGGCTCGGGAACTTCCTTTTCTACTCAATTATTTCTCTTTTTCGCCACTTTACCTTTTTAAACCACTGTGACTCAAAAGAAAGAAAAATACCCTAACACGACACATATTTGAACAAAAATGGGCAAAATACTAACTAAAAATGGCTCTAAAAGTACATATAAAATATGTCTAACACTTTACAAAGGGTCTTCCCTAGGTCATTTTTGAAGATTTTAGAGACAGTCTCAGCGTACGAAGACCGCCTGCTATGATTGCGGGGGTATATTAAATGAAGCCCACAGTGCCGCGGCCCATTCCCTAGCACTGTTCACGGAACAATGTTATCTTGATGTATATTTGGTATATATTAGAATTAGTCTTGTACCTTAATTACTATTATAATATTACCATAATTGTATAGTTAGTCTCCTTATAGAATAAAGTTTTAGATGTAAAGTAGGAATATGATTCTCCTATTGTAACTTGTATATGTCTTTCATCAATAAGAATAATCAAGAGATTAATTCTTTCATAAAGATTTAGAGAAATTTAACAAAAGTAAAAATTATGAAAGGAAAAGAGAAGGAGTTTTATAGGGGCGTTGTCATCATTATGATACGCTTTGGTTCAAAAACCGAAGTGACGGTTCAATCACAGAGTGACACATGTCCGGATTGGCTGAGTGATATGACATGAGTAAGATTTTGGAGAATTGGAAGCGTTTCGTTTTTCCGCCTATTCCGCAGTGATTTGAAAAGAAGCTCGCAAGAGAAGACATCGAAGGAATCATTTTCACTTCCTATCACTTTGGTAAACTTTGATCCGAGAAGTGTGGAGACTATCTGTATACGGTGAGAAAATCGGCACGACACGTGGCAATGTTTTGGTGTGGAGTTCGAAGGAAGCGACAGAGTTTCGTGTCGGTTGGAGTGACATCGAGACGAGTCAAGGTATCAGGCAAGACCCAGTAAAGGCTGTACCAATTGGCACCGAGTGCAGAATCGGAGGAGCTCAAGGCTTAGTCGTTCCGGATACGGCATCTGTCATTACTCTTTGTTCATTAAATGGTTGTTATTCTCATTTAATTACATTGAGAAATGATTCTCGGGAATAAATGTCTTGTATTGATAGCTATAAAAGGAGTTCAGCCTTTCATGTTGGAAGGGAATCTCATTCTCATTATTCATACATGCAATGACGGATCTTACAAGGGGCGGGAGGGGGCCACGACCCCCCTCAATTTTTTTTTATATATATCTCAAAATACACTATTTTATATAACTCAATTTTTTTGTTCTCAATCACAAATCCTAGCCTCCTTCTTCACTTTCTATGTGGTTCATACTTCAACTCCAAATCTTCTTCTTTATATCAATGTAAGTTGATACATAACTGATTTTTTTTTGTAGATTGATTAAACTCATTTTTCATTGTACTCTTCTTGGGATATTTTTGTTTTTTTATTTTTAGTTCAAATTTTATAGTTTTCATGACCTTATATCAATGTAAGTTCCTTCTTGTTTAGACTTCTCGCCGGAGCTAGGTTGCTACTAGTGCTGGTATCGCCGACGGTAGCTGTGACTGTCATTGATTCTTGAAATTTCAACCAAATTAAGTAAGGGTCAAATTTCCCAAAAAAAAAAGAACCAAAATATCAAATGGGTAATTCAAGATTTGTGGGAGAAAAAAGGCAAAATATGAAAAGGGTCGTTCAAGATTTGCGAAAAAGGGAAAGTAAAGACCAAAACAATCAATAGGGTTAGTTCAAAGTAAGCCTTAATAATGTGTTTTTAGGAGAAACTTGAAAAAATTGATTCAATTCGTTGGCTCACGTTTCAAGCTTGTGCTTTTAGAGACCTTGACGAATCACTGAGATAAAAAAAATAGAGGTAACTTTCTTAAAATTATCAAACTCTTATTATTTTGGACAAGATCCGCCACCGCCCCCTTAATATTTTGGAAAAGATCCGCCACTGCATACATGTATACTTTATTTATAGCAATTACAACTCTTAGTTCTCATTATTGGTTCTGACTCGAAGCAAATCAGCTAAGGATCAGACCAAATTATTCAATGGATAAGTTCAATCAAGATCACCACACTTCAGGTTAATCTTATTGCTTGTATTTTCATTTGTTTACTTATTGTAAATTGTGTTTTATTCTTTGTTGCAAATCAATTCCGCGCGCCGTCGCGCCGCGCACGTTACGTGACCGATGGTGTCGCGCGTAGACGTAATGCTGATGACGTCGTTGCGTGGACGAAATGCTGATGATGTCGTTGCGTGGACGAAATGTTGATGACGTCGTTGCCTGAACGTGTTATTGCTGGCGTCGTTGCGTAGACGTAATGCTGATGACGTTGCGCGACGGCGCCGATGACGCCGTTGCCAGACGATCACGACGCCGCGTTGCCTGGACGTGTTGTTGATGCTCCTGTAGAATAAATGCTCCTGCAGGCTAAGCTTGAAAAAAATTAGTGTATAACTGTTAAAACAAAATGATAAATATATGAGAAATGCAATTCTGTGGGTAGGAATGTCGTCTCTGTATGTGGGATGTCGTGAATGCTGAGATGTTGTCCTTGGGCGGACATGTTAAATGTTGCAATTGCTGAGATGTCATTGCTTATTGTGTTTGTGATCCGTGCGTTTGTGCACCGCATGGATTGCAATTTGACTCTATACCCGAGCTGATGCGCTAGAATTTGTTGTGGAATTTGTTGATGTCATTTTCTGTCTCTGTTGCTTCTTTCTGCTTCTGCTAATATGGAGGACATTCGCTCAAAGAAAACTTGTGAGTTTGGGGGGAGGGGGGTGGTCGATTCATATTTGACTTCGCAGCTTTGTTTCTTGACATATGCGCGTCTGGCCTGTTTGGACCTGCAACCCCTGTCTGATTTCCTGTCTTAGTCAGTTGTTAATGGTCCTAGTTTTGTATATGCAGAGGCGTTTGGCCTAAAGCAAGTCTCCACGGGATTGCTTGTCTATCATGCCGAAAATGTGTATTTGTTATTTTCAAAACGAAGGGAAAGTTTCCTAATGGTGTGACTGAAGCCGATTTAGGCAGCCTACATATCCCTACGAGGGAATCAGGTCATGACGTAGTTCATTACAAGCGAAATTTGGTAAAGCTAAAATTTCTAAAGGTGGGACCGAAGCCGATATGGCCGCCTACGTATCCGCCAAGGAAATCAGGTCGAACGTAGTTCCAAATACATGAAAACTTAAGCAAAACATTATTAAAACTTAAATATGAGTCTTAAATTATTCTGCTAAACTAAATTGCTCTTCTTATCTAGAATCTAGGCGGACCATAACAAGGGTGCAAATCAAATCTACCAATATGCCTCATTGCTCTGCATCATGGCTGGCTGGGTCTTCATGCTCTGCTATCAGTATCTCCTTCTTTTGACTTCTGCGTGGTGCACGCTTGGATAAATGACCGATTCAGGCAGAGCGGGTTCTGGCCAGGGAACATCTCTCTTCCTTTGGGGTTCATTGTACTCATTGGGGGAGGCCTCCTCCACCTGAATGATTCCCTCTTTGATCAGCTCTCTTACTTTGTCTCTGAGTGTATAACACCTTCCCATGTCGTTTCCGATGGCTCCAGAATGGTATGCACAACTTTTGTTCTCATCATGAGCTTTGGACTTGGGATTGGGAAGATTCTTTGGAATTGGCTGGAGTATCCCTGCAACTCTCAACCTCTCGTACAACTGCGACAAAGGCTCGACTATGTGGGTGTATATTTTGGCTGGCCTTTCTGTGGCATTTAGGTGGGGTGTGAAGATGTTTAGTGGATGGGCTTTTGGCTGTGGCGTATACACGGGTGGGTATCGCAAGGGGTTGTCGTATGTATTGCGAAAATAGGTTTGTGGTGGCCTTTTATCTTGATTTGTGTTTGGCTGGGGTAGGGTAGGCATTTAGTTTTATGTGGGATATATGGGTGCATTTTATATTGGCTGAGTGTGGTAAATGGGATATGTAGTAAGAGGGTACCAGTAATAATTTGGAGGATTTTGACTGTTTTGGTTATTTGCCGTGACGAGTGCTTTAGTGAGGTTTCTGAGCCTTTTAATTTCGGTCTGCAGGGTTGCCACTTGCTGCGGTAATTGGGCGAGGTGTTCGATCGGATCTACGCTGCTTTTCTTTTCTGATACCTATGCTTTGTCTATAGGAACCAAGACGGGTTCCGACTCGTTCTGCTCAAATGCCCTTGAATCAGTCATGTCGCTGGATCGTGCCTTTGATCTTGTGAAATATCGATGTTCTGTCATTGCTTAGTCAAATACAAATCGACCTTTGGGGAAGATGATAAATCCTTTTAGACAAAATATAGCAAACTGCGTTAGTGTAAAGCACGTGATTTTGCAAAAGTGTAAATAACATTTAGCAAGTATATGTTGCACATAAATTGTCACATTGCAAGCGAGTCCTAACATGCATGGGGACCCCTTTATGCCAGAGGTAGGCCTAAACGTCACATATGCGAGACTATAATAGATTTGTGCAAGCCGTCCAACTGTAATGCTTTTGTTGAAAATGGCGACCAAATGACGGTGCACTTTTTTCCCAATTTGGCATGTCATGATTACGTTTGGATTTGTCTATCATTGTCACGCTACACATAATATGTTGGTTGGTCGTTGGGTTGAGAAACCCGTCGACAAGTTTGGTGTTTTTTTCTAATTGTGGTGTCGATACCAAGGACTGACCCACCTAAGGTAAATGCATGCATTCCTTAAAATAAAGGGTGGTATAGCTCTATCCTGAGTTTCTAAGATTTGGCTTTACTAGACGCAAGGTTCCCGAGCGGACAACTCGAGTGAGAAGGCTACGCGGCCACCGGTTAGACCGGGCACTCCACGTATATTATCAACTCTCCTAAATTTGGGTTTTGAAGAAAGAATTTTGCTGATGCACCAAACGCACCTCGCGTGTAGTGTGATTTTCCAGAGTGGAAAAAATATGAGCGGAATGCCAGTTTAAGGAAAGCAGTAAAACAAATAGTAATTAAAACAAATAAAACAAAATACAGTACATAAAAATTAAATGCAAAAATAATGTCAAATAATAACCCTAGATCTGTTATGGTTAAGAACCTTAATTCCCCAGTGGAGTCGTCATTTCTGTCACGCCCTTTTTCGACCGCGACAAATTATAACTCCTGCTTAAGAGAAATGTTAGAAAATAAAATGCTAAAAGTGCTAAAAGATGCTAAAATGCTAAAAGGTTAAAGATGATGCTAGGGTGCTAGAAGGGCTTAAAAGGGGGTGCTAAAAGGTTGTCAAATGCTAAAGGGTGTTGATGTGCTAAAAGGGTTAAATGGTGCTAAGAGTAGTGCTAGGGTTCGCGGATTCGCCACCTAATTAGTTTGGGTGAATTAGGACACCTAAATGTCAACTAGGTTAAAGTCAACATTAACTCCATTTTTTATGGTCTGCGAAACTAGTGTGAGATTCTGGGTAAGGGTTCTTTATTAATCCAGATGAAAGGGATTAGGCGTCCTCTAAGATCCGCTAACTTGCGGTTGTCCTGCCAAACCTAGGGTAATTATTATTGACGAGAAATGCATGTTGAAAAAGCATTAAAAGTTTTGTAAGAGAAATTGTAAAATTTATTTATAAAGATAAAGTTAGGCTTAGATGAAAGAAAGGCATCCTTATGAAATTATTATTATTATTTTTTTCTTTTTTTCTTTTTTTAATAAAGTATACATGTTATGTAGTAGGATACTCCCCAAAGTCAGTTGTAAATTATGATGCATTACTAACATAAAAGTATGATTTTAAAATAATGAATGCAAGTAGTAGATTTTATAAGAGAAATGAATTCCTTGTATTAAATAATAAATAATATTCTAGCTATATGCATTGTTATGCAAATGAAATTATTAAATATAACTAAGTACGGTGAGCCTAAAATAATTAACTTAAAGGGAATACTCCTTAAGGGCGAGTCAAAGCTTAAAGGGATTAAATATCCTACTAATGTAATGTTAGATAGTTAATTACAATAAATGAATGGGGCGGGATAGGAAAACCATAAAGACAACTCGAAGGATGGCGATGTAATTTCGCATGCGGCTTGGAATTTCTGGAGCAAAGATAAATGCACATAGATGTGGGTCTTCCTGCTTGCCACGATGAGTCTCGCCACGAGACTCTTTGTTGCTCCGATACGTTTCATGTAAAATAAGAGAAGATAAGGATTAGGATATATTCAACAACAAAAAAAATAAAAAAAAAATAAACTTATCAAAGAGCAAACAAAACATTAATAATAAAATTCATGCACATACAATTCATCGCTCATGAAGAGCCCAAAGATGTTAATTTTAAAAATCGCACTTGGGTGAGACAGGCATCATCAAACTCACGAAACAGGCCCAAACAAAGAGATTTTCAGATTTTAAGGGGGAAGAATAGAGGCAGCTCCCAAGATATAGTTTTGGTACGCAGATAAACAAAGGACGCACTAAAAGAAACAGTTCATACAACATGTTGATTATATGTCTCAGGCCTAAATACATTATACATATCCAACTTAGGCAATAGGTACAAACATTTATAGTCCAGAACAAGAATATGGCCACTTGACTAATTTTATCAAAATTAAACCAACATATCGAATGCAAATAAACAAGGTTTAATGGGTAAGGTGACGCAACTGATTTGATACCAAAACAGAGTGTTAACATACATATTCTCAGTAAATCGGTAATTGTAATAAGACGATAAGAGAATATCATATCATATAATGAAGACAATCGACACCTAAGTAAGGACAAACACCTAATCAACTTGGGGGCAAACACATATCAGCACAGGCAAAGGGGTGCATTTTCATACTTCAATGCATTTAATAGATAATGACACATGCACTACGACTCAAAACCAGTAAAGAGGGCCATCAGACAAAGTTAACTGACTTATAGGGATAATACTTCGGGTATGCAAGACTACAGATATCAACTCAACTATTATAGTATACTTAACATGATAATGTCTAAGGAGGAAGCAAAAGACCCAGATCCTGAGATGTTTCAGTACTCAAGCGGGTATGAACTAACACACTCAATTCCAGGCTTAAGAGATACTCAAGACCTACAAAGTGGGAGCAAATAGCCATTTGAAGGCACTGTTTTGAAATCATGAGGGCAATTAACCTTAAGCTGGACTTACGGGATCTTAGTCTGGTCATTCATTAGACATGAGAATACTTTTAACAAATACAGTCAGGCAAAGAAACGATTTGTTTACGCTTCTCGATTTTACGATCGCCACATATCAGACACACAAAATCTAATCAACAATTTAAAGTAAGACTATACCCACATTAATCAAAGCAAACCATTCAACATCATATTCATGCATTTAACGAACACAACCACGCGAATGAACTAACACAGGTTTAACACACGAAACAAAATACAGTAATACAGGAATGCGACGAAATAGATAGGAAGCTGATTTTACCTTCTCCGGGCAGCGAATCGGGGCAGCGTATCAAGTCATCGATCCACTCGGAGGTTTTATGCTATGCGATTGAAAGCGATGTTGTTTGTAGTCGATTCTAGGCTATTATTGAAAAGAAAGGTTTCAGATTTGTGCTTAATTGTTGGATTCCTGATTTCGCTGGTAAGAAACCCTCACTGCTGGTTTTCGATCTGCTTCTCTAGTGTTTTTCCTTCCATCCCCCGTCGATGCCATTGCATGTATAGATTGGTTCCTTTTATAGCTTTCTTTTGGGTTCTAATTTTGGGTAAGCTTTAATGCGATTTGGGTTGCTGGTTTTGTAAGATTCTGTTATCGTTTGATGTTTATTGGTAAAGATTGGCAATGATTTGTTACCATTTTGATTCGGTTCTAACAAGGCAAGATCTTGGTATAGTTCTACGCGATTTGGTTAAGGAAACGCCGGATTCTCCGGCGAGAATCTCGGCTAGGACGATGGGGTGCGAGGTGCTGACGGCGGAATTTCTTAGGTTTTAGGTTAGGGGGGGTTTCGTTTTTTTAGGGTTGGTTCTTTAGGTTTAAGGGAGAGGGACGATGGAAGTCTTTAAAGGCTGAGGGGAATTTGGGCTGCGGGTGTGGGCTGCGCGTTTGGGCCTTACGGGTTTGAAGGTGTGGGCTAAAGGTTGGACTGGTAGTTATTAGGTATTAGTTTTAATTTGGGCAGTGTGCTATTAGTTTTAGGTGTATTATTTAATTAGTGGTAAATTAAAAAATTTAAATTGTGATTAAATTATTTAGGTGTTTTATTAGTCTAAGTTTGAGTTTAAATTATTATAAAAAATAAAGACGGGCGTGCTATTTAATTAATGCTTAATATTTTATAATGTGATGCCGTTAAAATCTTATTTATTATGCGTATTTTGCGATGTTAAATTAAAATTGAATGGAGTTTAGATTAAATTATTTAAATGCTAAATGCAGATATGATATTTAAGGATTGCTTAAATGCTTTTATAAATGCGACGCTATTATTTAAAATCTTATTTCATTATTTAAGCTAAAATTAAATTATCTTAATACGACTTTAGGTGCTACAATAATTATGAAATTGCTTTGCGTATTAATAAATGCGACTATGTTGTTTGACACGACGTCATTGCTAAATTATTTATTTATTTACGTATTTATTATTATTAATTATCATTAAGAATTGTGTGGGTTTTAATTAATGGGAAATAGGGCTTATGAATAATATTCATGAAATTGTTGTTATTAAAAAGACGAATGCGGATGTGAGACTCAAGGTGTGCACGTAAAATGCGGTGTCATTATTAAATTGTTTATTTATGCATGTATTAATATTTTATTGTTGCATTTTATTATTATAAAATTGTTAAAATTATTTCTGAAAAAAATTAGTGTAATTTTATAGTTAATGACTGGACGGGAGGGTCAAAATTAGGTGTCAACAGTGGACAACAAAAGTGTGTCATCCCATGTCCTGGAATTTCAAATGATTCTTCATCACCTAGACTTGGAAGGATTGAAGCCCAACGAGCAATTTTTGGTTAGGGCGTTAATCGAGAAGCTTTCTCCCTCGTGGACCGAGTTCATGAATTACTTGAAACTAAAAACGAAGGAGATGGCATTAGACGAACTTATTGTCAAACTCTAGATTCAGGAGGATAATAAGAAGGCCTTTCCAAAGGGGAAACAACCCACTGAGGCTAAGGCGAACCCGACGGAAGTCAAAGGGAACTCAAGCAAAAAGCGAAAGTTCCAGAAGGTAGGCAAGACCCAAACAACTGAATAGTTCAAGGGAAATTGCAACCACTGTGGTATAGTTGGTCACCTGGCCAAAGACTGCCGCAAGCTCAAACGCGAGAATAAAGAGAAGGCCAAAGGCAAGGTCAAGGCTAACATCGTCGAAGACACGTTCGTAGACGATATGATCGAGGAATTCTCAGCGGTGGTTCTTGAAGCAAACCTCATTGAGAATCCGATGTAGTGGTGGTTGGACACGGGTGCTACCCGCCATATATGTTCCAATAAAGAAGCCTTCTCCACTTATACACCAGTCACAGACAAGAAGTTGTTCATGCGAAACAATTCTTCTTCAGAGGTGCTAGGGGTAGGAAAGGTGATCCTAAAGATGATGTCCGGGAAGGAGCAGACTCTCAAGGAAGTGTTATAAACAAGAATATCCTTCCCGCAGCTCCGCATAGGCCAATCTCATCGGCCCGCATGAGGTATTCCCCGCATCGAGGGTAGCTACTCCCGATCGCCCCGACTTTCGAGTCCGCACGCCACAGCGACCGCATGCCCATAAAGGACGATACTAACCTCGAACTCGTGAGTTCGCGATAGGCCCCGTGACCCGCACGAGGTATTCTCGAATCACGGTCCTGCATCACCGAGTCTACCCCCAGACGGAGGGCGCTTAACCGGAATCATCTCAAGAGATGAATGCCACAATACTATCATAACGACTGATAGTTAATAAGCACAATCAAGGGAAACCCCCTTACACAAACTTCACAAGATACTAACACACGTAGCATCCTAACACGTTTACTTATCAAGGCAACAAGAAAGTACTACAAGGCTATCACAAACCAATACAATCAAGTTATTCACACAAGATACTTTCTACTAACAAGTTCGGGTATCTATCCCCAAAGTACTTCACACATTAAAATCTAAAAAAAAGATCTGCTTTTTCACATAAGTCACACAATACCCGTAGTATAAAATAGAGTGATCCCTTTTAAGAAAACTAAAACTCTTACCTTTGTAAAATCAAGTAACAACATTATTTTCCAAACGCCCAAGTTTGCCTAATTTCAAATGTTCACGCTTTATTTTAGAAAGGTTTAAGAGTTCATAGCTTTATTCATTTAAGAATATAATTCTCTTTTAAACAATCTGAGAAACATAAGCCTTATATGTGAGTAGGATATTCTTGTTTATAACAATCTTATTACAATGACCATGATCTAGGAAATATCATTTTGTCTCATCTTAGCTTCTATGCAGATGGAAGTTTCTACCGGTTTTAATAATACTTAATTATTCAAAACATTTCCTTTTATTAACGCTCGCAGTTGGTTTGTCGATACACATTCCGATTCAAATCAAGAAAGCATTCTTAAGCCGTTATACCTAACTTCCCATAAAGCTAGTATAACTCTTAAGTTTTCAAACACCAAGTATTACTTCCTTTCAAAATGATTCAAAAATCTTTTGAAATACTTCAAGTTCTTTCTTATCATATAACAAGCCGCTTATAGTTCAAATCGCCATCTTTAAAAACCACATGTATTTTCTTACTAACATAAAGTCGTTATAACCAACTTCCCATAAAGCCGTTATAACACTTTATGTTTTAAACCACTCAAACACATTTAGCACACGTGACGCTCACCGTACTACATAGTTTCACACATATCATGCTAGAAGAGATAGGAAGAGGTTCACATACCTCGCGACGAGTATCGACTCATAGCAAAACGCCCAAGTACTTCCAAACGCTTCTACCCCTTAAGCCACGTAGATCGCGCCACACGTAGTACATCAACCTATAAGGCCACAAGGCGCTTATTAACATTTAGATCTCATCGTAGAACATTCTACCAAAATTCGAAGACTCTCTCGCAACAAACAGAAACCTCCTCCACTAACGAGGCCGCCACTACCAAGCCAACCAGTGGGGTTATACGCCTAATCCGACGCGCACAATTCTACCTCACAGAAAGCTACACAAGTCTCATCAGAATACACCCTATGTAATTACAACAAGATTTTCTTCGAAAAGGTTTCTTATTATACGTGCTTAAGTCCAAGGACATTGCCACAACATTAAGTTCAAGACTATATATATAGTATACTTCAACTATATATTCCTACAACATGTAATATCCAATTACAATAGGGACAAGATAATTACCTCGATAAGCCCATAATTATCCAAGTATAAATGTCGATCCTTAGCAACGCTTAGCTCCAACTCCGAGCGCCCAACCCGCTCTAAACCACCCTTAGAAGTTCTAACCAACTTCTACACAATACTCCAACTGACTATGGAGATTTTCCTAGTGGTTTCGGTTTGTGGATCGACGGAAGTATAATAGTATTTCTGGCTTTTCAGATAGGTATAACCTTAGAATACTACAAGGTATACTACTAAGGTATTTGGGCATTATAACAATACTGAGAGTATTTCTATACCACAGTGGGTATTATACAAAAGCAACTAGGCAGTGGGTACCCCACTACTAGCACCTCAAAGGAGTGGGTGTCCACCTCGCCTACCCCACTGTGGGGAACTCTCGCCAAGGGGGAGAGAGGGCTCTCGCCAAGGCACTACACTAAGGGAAGGAAGAAGCTTTCAAGACTTAGGCAATTTTGTGAATGAATTAGTCTTCAGCGTGGTATTTATAGTCAAGTGAAAGCCAACCAACGGCCAAGATTACACCAAGTGTTAGGCAAGTGTAGGCCAAGATTCACCCATGTGTACCTAGCCAACTTGCACACAAAATATCTACCAAAAATATCTCCCACTTGCCTTCCCAAATCGCCCGTCACGCCCACCTGCTTCCACCAACGGCAGGGTGCCGTTGTCGCCTCTCTCGCTGGTCCAAAATGTTCGCCTCTAAAAATCCGCAAAAATACTAAATGACATAGCCGTAATTTACCCTTCGTAGTTAGGTAGAACGCTTTAAAAACGACTTCTAACCTGGTCAGCGCACAAACATATTTCGCCCGGGTGCCATTGGTGACACGTGTCGCCCCGATTCGCCCAAAATATTTCGCCTTCCAAAATATCTATAACGCCAAAATCTCAAAATCAAAGCTGCCCACAAAACCAGAATTTCTCCCGTGGGCCCCACGTGACCATTTCCAAAATAAAATTCCATAATTCTAATATAATCTAAGAAGTCCAAAAACCAAATATGGGAATCCAATTCCCATTAACGAACCTTTTTCCTTCACAAAAACCGGAAACTTTTCCGTGGAAAATTCACCTCTTTCTTCCTTTCCAATCTTTCTGTCGTATTCTCGTACGTACGTCCTCGCATACATACCCTGGAACTACGGGGTATAACATTCTTCCCCCCTTAGAAACATTCGTCCCGAATGTTCCTTCTAAGTCTCAAAACAAACGTGCGCCAGTATAGTCTTCACTACTATACTTACGAAACAATCCTGCCATACCTGGCCACAGAAATACCTGCGCAACATACTTATATCCAAGTCTACGAGGAAACACCTCTAACATCACCACAAATAATACCACTTTTGTCACTTTGCCTGAGATACCACTTTGTCACTTTGCCGCGAGCCTTGCTCCAACGACCCAACAAATGGTACCGGGCTGCATGCGATCACCGTTCGCCGTGACACTAACCCTTACCACATTTCGACATCGCTTAGTTTCCAAAACTCACACTCGACCGGTGGTACTTTCAAGAAGACCGACCACAACTCAACTCTGCTGCCGCCGATTATCCGCACGATTCCTCTTACCGCCGTAACTTCTTCTAGACAAGCTTCACTATCCACAAATACCGGAACAAGCTCAACTAACTATTCAACCCCGCCAACATCGAACCAATCGACCGCAACTTGCATTTCGCTTCAAGCGCGCCACAAGACGACATCCGAACACCGAAATGGTAGCTTAAACACTTCAACCGAGACAACGATCTCACAATACCTCGAAATCAAAACATCGCCCGAGGCGAACGCGATACGAGACTCACCCGAAGTTCCTAGCCCCGCTCGTACAAACTCCCAGAAGAGAAACAATGCACCACTGGCTCCACTCGTCATAAGGCGGCGTAAGGTAGGCACCGTGCAACCTCACAACCTTTTCGATAACATCAACACCGCCGAGGAACGACTTCGATCAAGAACACGATAGGTCGCCCCATCGCCCGACCACCGGTCGAACGATCCACGAACTTGCACGGCTAACTAAACACGGGCCTAACACCCTCACGACTTAACCCAAAGAGGACCACCACAACCGACCTCACCACTAAACCTACCGCGGTTGACCCAAGACGTAGCCTCAACCCGACCCTGCAAGCGCGCAGAATACCATCTCCCAAGGAACAATCTTACTAAACATGTTACGAAACCTAGCGGTCTTCTTAGCTCAACTACCCTTTCATTTCATACTACTTAGGACTTATCCCAAACACACCACGGCACTATGCACTCCTATAAGGGTCAAACATAAACATACGTCTCTACCCGAGACGGCCTTACCTCTAAGCCCTCACAGATAACACTCTAAGGCTCACACCTTCTCTATTCCCCAAAATCTTACTCGGCTAACCCACCATGATTTCTAATCACAACTAACACACGCTATCGTAACATAACACTTAAGGTATACTCACCTTGAAAGTTACCGCGACCTTGCCGCTCGCCCTCTTCTCGCCCTTGGTTAACCCACAATCTCTACGCTGCCACGCGCATAAGCCCGCATACGTGCCATGCTCAAGCCCAATCAAGAATTACTCTTGCACAACCCTTTTCTGTAGTCATCAAGACCCGGTACATCGGTATAATCTCTGGTAGCCAAATCTATAGCTAGTAATGTGGTCGCCTTTGCAATCCATATTCACTGCTCGGCCGTGGAACTGGCGTTCAAATATCGTGGACGCAGTAGAATCGCCGCCACTGCTAAACTCTTTGGGGCTAGTGACGCCGCAGAAATCCCCGAACGAAGCACTACCCTAGGTAATGATTGGGCCTGTGCCTCGCAACCTTCTCAACTCAACTCGCAGCCTCCTACCGCTCGCCTCCCGGCCCGTTGCCCTACGCGAGGCATAACGATAAGTGGAATGAATTTCGCCGAGGGTCCAACTTACAACACGCCTCTAAGGCACGATCTCAGAGTGAGAAGAATAGAAACCAATCCTAAATATCCTATAGCCTCCTCGATTATTGATGTGGTGCACAACACACCGATAATCAAGACTTCATCGATACGGCTCAGACACTTTCCGAGGATTAATCGCTCGATACCACTTTTGTCACGACCAAATCGCCCGTGGATCGTGCCTTACCCCGCACCCTAGTGACACAACATCGAGTAATCACGGAACATAAAACAACAAATACGAGATAAATGTAAATATAAAACAATAATCAGGAAACTTGCCTTTCTGCATAAATATAACCATCAACTTTTTACAAATGAGCCTTAATCCTTTTTACCAACCCCGCCACAACAAGATTACATGCACTTCTAAGAATGATACGACACAACGCGGACAGGCCCCGCCAAACCCCCGAATGTAAACACTTACTACGACAGGACTATACCATCGATTAGCCTCCGAGAAACGGAGCTTCCCAAACGCCGAATCAGGACTCGAGAGCTAGGATCAACGATCGATGTACCTCAACTCGCAGATGAACGCAGCTTCAAGCGAGGTCGCATAACAGTACCGAGTATGTGAAACTAAAAATAAATCAGAAATGAAATCATAGTAGTCTATACAAAGCAGAGACATGTATGATAACCAAACTACGCTTCACCATAAATAAGTTAGCCATGTCAAGTCGTGACTCACACCTCAAGTCATCACTCAATTTAACAATGGGTCTCACGCCCACAACATCAATCGTGCGTGGAATACCTTCCTCACCGGCAGCTTATGATATACAAGCACCAAGGAATACATATGAACACCGTGTCCCACCGTGTCCTAATAAAACTGCATGCAGGTAAGTACGAAGGCATAGCCGACTACTAACACCTACGCATCAACAAGGTCATAAATCAGATTATAAGATCTGCCTGCATCCCACATGATCAAAGCCGCCACTTGCCCGCAGATCTAATGCGCGTCTAGTCCTCGAACTTCCCGCACCGCGATAAAGCCAATCTCATCGCCCGCATGAGGTATTCCCGCATCGGAGGTAGCTACTCCCGCATCGCCCCGACTTTCGAGTCCGCACGGCCACGCGACCGCATGCCCATAAAGGACGATACTAACCTCGAACTCTCGTAGCTCGCATAGGCCCTCAGACCCGCATGAGGTATTCTCGAATCACGGTCCTGCATCACCGAAGTCTACCCCGCACGGAGGCGCTTAACCCTAATCATCTCAAGAGATGAATGCCACAATACTATCATAACGATCGATAGTTAATAAGCACAATCAAGGAAACCCCTTACACAAACTTCACAAGATACTAACACACGTAGCATCCTAACACGCTTACTTATCAAGGCAACAAGAAAGTACTACAAGGCTATCACAAACCAATACAATCAAGTTATTCACACAAGATACTTTCTACTAACAAGTTCGCATCTATCCCCAAAGTACTTCACACATTAAAATCTAAAAAAGATCTGCTTCTTTCACATAAGTCACACAATACCCGTAGTATAAAATAGAGTGATCGCTTTTAAGAAAACTAAAACTCTTACCTTTGTAAAATCAAGTAACAACATTATTTTCCAAACGCCCAAGTTTGCCTAATTTCAAATGTTCACGCTTTATTTTAGAAAGGTTTCGTAGTTCATAGCTTTATTCATTTAAGAATATAATTCTTTTAAACAATCGGAGAAACATAAGCCTTATATGTGAGTAGGATATTCTTGTTTATAACAATCTTATTACAGCAGACATGATCTAGGAAATATCATTTTGTCTCATCTTAGCTTCTATGCAGATGGAAGTTTCTACAGGATTTAATAATACTTAATTATTCAAAACATTTCATTTTATTAACTCTGCAGTTGGTTTGTCGATACACATTCCGATTTCCAAATCAAGAAAGCATTCTTAAGCCTTTATACCTAACTTCCTATAAAGCTATTATAACTATTAAGTTTTCAAAATCCATTTATTAATTCTCCTTTTATTATGATTCAAAAATCTTTTGATTTTATTCAAGTTCTTTCTTATCATATAACAAGCCAGTTATAGTTCAAATCACTTCTTTAAAAACCACATGTATTTTCTTACTAACATAAAGTCATATAACCAACTTCCCATAAAGCCGTTATAACACTTTATGTTTTAAACCACTCAAACACATTTAGCACATGTGACGCTCACCGCACTACATAGTTTCACACATATCATGCTAGAAGAGATAGGAAGAGGTTCACATACCTCGCGACGAGTATCGACTACAGCAAAACGCCCAAGTACTTCCAAACGCCGGCTACCCTTAAGCCACGTAGATCGCGCCACACGTAGTACATCAACCTATAAGGCCACGCGCGCTTTATTAACATTTAGATCTCATCGTAGAACATTCTACCGAAGAAGACTCTCCCCGCAATGCAGAAACCTCCTCCACTAACGAGGCCGCCACCAAGCCAACCAGGGGGTTATACGTCTAATCCGACGTGCACAATTCTACCTCACAGAAAGCTACACAAGTCTATCAGAATACACCCATGTAATTACATTCAAGACTTTCTTCAAAATGTTTCTTATTATACGTGCTTAAGTCCAAGGACATTGCCACAACATTAAGTTCAAGACTATATATATAGTATACTTCAACTATATATTCCTACAACATGTAATATCCAATTACACAGGGACAAGATAATTACCTCGATAAGCCCATAATTATCCAAGTATAAATGTCGATCCTTAGCAACGCTTAGCTCCAACTCCGAGCGCTCAACCCGCTTCTAAACCACCCTTAGAAGTTCTAACCAACTTCTACACAATACTCCAACTGACTATGGAGATTTTCCTGTGGTTTTGCCAGGATCGACGGAAGTATAATAGTATTTCGGCTTTTCAGATGTGTATAACCTTAGAATACTACAAGGTATACTTAAGGTATTTGGGCATTATAACAATACTGAGAGTATTTCTATACCACAGCGGGGTATTATACAAAAGCAACTAGCAGTGGGTACCCCACTACTAGCACCTCAGGAGTGGTGTCCACCCTACTACCCCACTGTGGGGAACTCTCGGCCGGGGAGAGAGGGCTCTCGCCAAGGCACTACACTGTGGGAAGGAAGAAGCTTTCAAGACTTAGGCAATTTTGTGAATGAATTAGTCTTCAGTGGTATTTATAGGTCAGTGAAAGCCAACCAACGGCCAAGATTACACCAAGTGTTAGGCAAGTGTAGGCCAAGATTCACCCATGTGTACCTAGCCAACTTGCACACAAAATATCTACCAAAAATATCTCCCACTTGCCTTTCCCAAATCGCCAGTCACGCCACCTTGCCACCAAACGCAGGTGCCAAGTGTCGCCTCTCGTTGGTCCAAAATGTTCCGCCTCTCGGAAAAATCCGCAAAAATACTAAATGACATAGCCGTAATTTACCCTTCGTAAGTTAGGTAACGCTTCGTCGAAAAACGACTCTAACCGCAGGCAAGACAAACATATTTCGCCTGGTGCCACATGGGGTGACACGTGTCGCCTCGATTCGCCCAAAATATTTCGTCTTCCAAAATATCTATAACGCCAAAATCTCAAAATCAAAACGGGTTCTACAAAACAGAATTTCTCCCGTGGGCCCCACGTGACCATTTCCGAAAATAAAATTCCATAATTCTAATATAATCTAAGAAGTCCAAAAACCAAATATGGGAATCCAATTCCCATTAACGAACCTTTTTCCTTCACAAAAACCGGAAACTTTTCCGTGGAAAATTCA
This sequence comes from Przewalskia tangutica, assembly GCA_029844215.1. Lineage (NCBI taxonomy): Eukaryota > Viridiplantae > Streptophyta > Magnoliopsida > Solanales > Solanaceae > Przewalskia > Przewalskia tangutica. The sequence goes on from CM056723.1 coordinate 123,940,314, forward strand.
CCTCTTTCTTCCTTTCCAATCTTTCTGTCGTATTCTCGTACGTACGTCCTCGCATACATACCCTGGAACTACGGGGTATAACAGGAAAGAAACCCACCAACAAATATTTGAAGGTGTGTGTTTGTCTGGCCAAGGTAGAAGTACCTTAGCCAAAACATGTCAAGATTGGGCCTAAAACGGTGGATTGCATATTCATTGGATATGCCAATAATAGTAGTGCTTATCGCTTTCTAGTGCATAAGTCGGATGTACCGTACATTAATGTAGGTACCATCATGGAATTAATGAATGCTAGGTTCTTTGGAGACACGTGTCCTAGAAAGGAAAGAAACATAACCTCTCACAAACGAAGTTATGACCAAACCTCTAAGGATCCTGGAGTCGTTGATTGTCTGGATCTAAACGGTTCAGATCTAGTGGATTCTGAAGTAGCTGACTATCCGGAATCCAGCATTCCAGATTCTCAGGACTTAGAAGATTCAGAGATGGAATCAAGACGAAGTAAAAGGGCCCGAAAAGAAAAATCATTCGGTCCAGACTTTGTAGCTTATATGGTTCAGGACGAGCCACGGACAATCGCCAAAGCATTGTCAACTCCAGAAGCACCGCTCTGGAAAGAAGCTATAGAGAGTGATATAGTGTCCATACTGCATAACCACACCTGGGAGTTGGTTGATCTTCCTCCGGGACACAAACCTTTGGGTTGTAAGTGGATCCTCAAACAGAATTTAAAGGCAGGTGGATCTATCGAAAAATACAAGGTTAGCTTAGTAGTCAAGGGCTATCGCCAAAAGGAGGGCCTTGACTATTTTGATACCTACTCTCCGGTGTCTAGAATGACATATATACGTATGTTCATAGCCATCGCTGCTTTGCGGGATCTTGAAATACACCAAATGGACGTCAAGACAGTCTTCCTTAATGGTGATTTGGAAGAAGAAATATATATGGACCAACCCGACGGGTATGTGGTTCCAGGACAAGAGACAAAAGTTTGTCGGCTTGTCAAATCTCTGTATGGGCTGAAACAAGCCCCAAAACAATGGCATAAGAAATTTGATAATACCCTCATGTCGAAATGGTTCGCCATTAACGAGTGTGACAAATGTGTTTACATAAAAGGAAATGTCGATTCATTCGTCATGATATGTCTTTATGTAGACGACATGTTAATCACTGAGAGCAGTCCTAGGATAATCCTAGCGACTAAGAACATGTTAAAATAATGTTTTGACAAGAAAGATATGGGTATCGCAGATGTTATCTTAGGGATCAAGATCTCTACGACATTTGACAGACTGATCTTGTCTCAATCTCATTACATCGAGGATGTGCTGAAGAATTTGGGATGTACGCACCACTAACGACACCACTTGATGCAAATCTAAAGATTGATATGCATCATGGTGCGCCCATTCGCCAGGAGCCGTATGCACAGGTGATTGGCAGTTTAATGTACATCACAAACTGCACTCGACCTGATATCGCTTATACAGTCAATTTGTTGGCTAGGTTCACCCGTAATCCGAGTGACAACCACTGGATAGCGTTGACTCGGGTATTACGATACCTAAAATACATGTAAAATTACAGGTTGCATTATTCGAGGTATCCAGCTGTACTAGAGAGGTACAGTGATGCAAACTGAATATTTACATAGATGACATCAAATCCAACAGTGAATATATTTTTATAATTGGTGGTGAAGCTGTGTCTTGGAAATCCTCTAGGCAAACTCTTATTGCCCGATCCACGATGGAGTCGGAGTTTATCGCTTTAGACAAAGCAGGAGAAGGTGGCCGCTTCATGATTTCTTAGAGGATGTCCCATGTTGGGACAAACCCGCCTTCAGAATGGTCCACCGCGATACACCACGGAGGCGGCATGAAGTTCTATGTACAACGGCATGTCTCGTCATATTCGACGGAGACATGCGTCCGTTAGGCAGCTGATCACTACGGGTATAATTTCCATTGATTACGTAAAATCTAAGGAAAACATCACGCATCCTCGACGGCGGTATACCCAGAGATCGATGTTCTCGCATGCAGGGAATTGGCTTAAAACTCAATCAATAAGAACCGATACTGTGGACACCCAATCTTACAGACGGGAGATCCCAGGAATAAGGTTCAATGGAAAAATTAAATCGTAAAGGTTCGATTGAGCGCTTCGGTGGAAGAAAGAGCACTTTGGATAATGATTTCTTCTTATAAACATAAATCTGAGGTCATTCCCGCGATAGACATAAAGTGCTACCTGCATAAATTTCCAAACCTTTTATGATCCTCAATGATTAAGGTTAGGTTGGGGAAATTTATAATGGTGCCTAACACTTGTGTAGTGGGGTATTGCAGATACCTCAGGTGACCACCTATTTAAGTGCGAGGACAATCCGCCTCAAATGAACGCACTTAAGAATCCAAGTGTCCACGCTACCACGACGGACAAAACATAAAGAAGGATTGAGTAGGAAAGATGTTGTGTCGGTATCATTGTCTTGGCTTATACTAAACACTGACGGTTCAAGACATCGCGTTCACCGCGCAGTAAATAAATCCGATGGTATTCCACTATGGAAGGTTCAAAGCTACGACTACCTTTCCAGATGCAACATCGATCTGCCGGACGATTGTTAGAAAGACACCATGTGCGTGCGCCAAAATCTCTTCCAAGAGGGGATTGTTGGAAATTTATTAAACGTGAAATAAAATTAATCCTATTAATTATGACTCGAATAATTGGGGCCCCGCACGTCGGAAACTTCGTTTCCACACACGTGCATACGTTGTACCAATGATTATAAATTTCCTAAATGAAAGAGATATTGGTATGTATACAAAATGTTTGAGACGTAAGTTAATAGACGGTTATTGGCCAAATGACAATGGTTTCACATTGGTAAATGATTGAAGAAGTGTACAATGTGTTAAAAGATGAAATGAGTCATGAAATCGCCATGAGCCTCGAGGTCCCGACGCCTCCTCCCTGAGCCGCGGCGTCGACTAAGCCAAAACCTCTTTGAAGTTTTGGCGCAGCGGCACCGACTCTCTGAAGTTTTGGCGCCGCGGCGCTAACGCTCCAGAAGCTGCGACGGTAGACGAAAAGACATGACTCTTGTGTTGATTTTGAGACATTAAGTCTCCATTACTTCCCAAATGAATTCAGCCATTATTTGGATGAATTAAACCTCCATAATCAAGGCCATTACACGGTCATTCAAGGCCATTACTTAGGCAATTGAAGGGTCATCTTCTCAACACTATAAAATGAGGCCTTAGGCTCATTTGCAAGAACACACTCAATAATTCAGAAAATTGTCTTCGTCTCTTGCAATCTCCACACACTCAAAGATCTTTCTTTCCTAGCGAACACTTGAGTCTCCTTTGCTCACTTGTTTGATTGTTGTTTTATCTTGGGAGATAAGTTGTCATTCTACCGTTAAAGGATAATACGGGGCAATATTATCTTAAGGAAAGATTGAATATCAATCGACTCAGCAAGCCATCTTATTTGTTTATTTCCAAATTGTTAATCTCTTTGTTGTTGTTGTACAAATTCGCATCTCCTTGTTACCACACATTTGTCTCACAATATATTGTCGTGTCATTTCCAATCACTTCAAATGATAAATCGAGTCAAGTCCAGTCTGCAAATTAAGATTGATCTACTTACATGTTTAGACAAAAATAGAAGTTTCTGTCAAATTAATTTGAGTTTACAGTAGTTATCACTTATGAACATCCAGAGTTGTAACAAATTATATCGACTTAATTTGAGTTTACAGCAATACCGATAAGAATCTTTCATACAATATATGTGAGTTCAAAAATTATTGTGTCGTGTTCCAATTTGTTGCGTCTATGATTTTTCTTTACACCTTCGCCTCTATGGTTCAGACCCTACCCGTGGGATTATAGTGAATATATTATTGTTATTCTATGACCAAGAATTTTCAGGAGCGAAACTTATCAGTAGCCAAATTAGGCTACTAAATGCCAATAAGAGGAAGTTGGGTTAAAAGGTGCCATTTATTGGGCTGAATGGCCATGCAACGCTACTCTCTTATTACATTGATATTGATGTATAAAGCCCATATTTGTGTTCCCTCTTATGGGCTTTAGAATATAAATCAGTCAAGAAACTCAGTTTCCAAAACCACCTCGGATTAATTGGACAATAGGCCCCATCATACCATATAGCATATGTCCAGTAATAATCTCTAAACAAGATAAACTTCTACTTTGTGAAATTGCATTCCATGCATAAAGCCCATATTTGTGTTCCTATTCTACTTGTCAAGAAAGTTAGTTCCTATAACCAATTTGCTTCATTAATTTGACCAATAGTCCCATTGTACCACGGCATATAAAGGAACTCTCGAGCATTTGTATAGCATATAAAGAGATTTTACAAGTCGGGTTTGAGTCGGATAGAAGTTTTTTTGGTTAAAATGAGTTGGTTTTGATGTTGTTTTTTTTTTAGCTTAAAATCCAGGTGTCATGTCATTAAAAAGTGACTGGATATATCACTTTCCGACTTGGGTGACCTTTTGGTTTTTGAAGTGCAAATAGTTTTCTAATAAATGTTGTTTAAATAAGCCAATAAACTGATTTATATATGAGTGTCACTAAGGCATCTATTGACCTTAATATAAGCGGTAGGAAATAGACTAAAATAACCATATGCTATTAATTGGATTTTGCAAATTATTACACATTGTTTATCCGAAATTAGTGTTTATAATTAAGTGAATCTATGATGCAATACTGTTTTATTTTTGTTATTTTAATATTTGACTTTAAGTACCTTAAAACCTTTTTGAAAATTGTTAACTTTGCTTCTAATAATTAGACAAAAATTGGATAAGAAAATCTAAAGTCTGCTCCAAGTAAGGTTGTGAGGGTTGACCAAAACATATTTAATTATATATTGTTGGATTAATTTTGATTAGGATATGTCTATTTTCTTAAATTAGTAAATAACATAAAATATAAAATAAAATAATCTCTTTTTGCATGATTGTCTACGCCATCACATTGTTGGAAAGTGTTATTTACCTACTTCCTAAATTATTACTATTATATGTTCAATAATATTATATTGTTTTCTAGTAACCCTCCTCAATGATTGTCCAAAAAATATGTATATAAAAAAAGTAACTCTTTATGCTGTGAAGAATCAACACTGCTCATAGTCCTTTTTTTCCTTTCCCTAAAGGTGCTTAATAATTAAACAAGTCCTTATCAAGATCGTATTAAAGCACTAATCACATTTTATCATAATATGGCTATCACAAATTAAATATCTAATGACTAATTAGGGTTGAAATGTCAAATCCATATTATTATAATCTAATTATGCGGAGAAACTTCATCGTTGCTAATCTCTTTTCAATTCAAAAAATTATTATATTGCTTGATTAGTTTTAATCAGAAACCTAATAAGATACTTTACGTCTTCAATTACCAATTAAAAACTTACCTGGCTTTTCAATCAGTGATTAAAAGTGGCCTTGATGCAAAGGATCTCTGATTCTCTTGATTAAATATTGAAAAATCAGAAGATGTAATTGGTTTAGGAATAATAGCAGTTTTGGTCCCTAATTATTGGTAATTTTTTCTTTTGGTCCTATGATATATGACTCATCATTTCATATTCAATTTATAAGAAATGTGTTTTTGGTCATAGAAAATATGTTAAATTTGATTATGTATAGAACTATATTATCGTCAAATATAAAGTAACAATACAAACTTAACATAATAAATGAGTAATTAATGTAGGTGTTTACGTCGGGTTCGTACACACAGCGGAATTTGAAAATTTATGATTCAAACCCGACGACGGTCGAACTATAGTATGATAAGTAATGAAAATACAAAGTACATAATTAATGTAAAACTTCGACAGAAGACTTACATTCAAGCGAGAATCACCAATCGATTAAATCATACTTTGTGTAGTCCGAGGGTGCACACGCAAACGTCTCTCGATTTGTAAGTTCAGAGAATTGTGATGTAATTTGCTAAGTCAGGAATGCTAGAGATTCTGACAGAGCTTTAGAAGAGATTTACCTCTCTTAGATTTAGTATATTTTGGAATGGGAGGTAAGCCCGCTATTTATAATTGCAAAATAGAGGCTTAGGGTTTCCGTGGGCTGGGCCCAGCAGAAAATCAAACTGGCAAAATTCGATCGCCGAATCCGCATACGCACCGCGTTCCATCGAAGAGGCACCGCGTGCTACCCGATGTTCTCGCACCGCGATCGCCCTATTTTTCAAGATTTTCCATTTTAATGTTCCGGCCATCGAACATATATGTATAATCTCCTTCTAATTACATCCTTCAATCGATTTTAACATTTGACTTAGTGTTACCGCTTCGCATTTACATATCGTCACTAATTACATTAGGATCTTCACTAACTCCTAGATCGCTACCAAGACGAACCCAATATGTAAAGTTTAGCAGACACAAAATATGTGAACTGAACCTATATGTGAGAAGATAAAATCTTTTCATTCTTGACACACTCAATCAAGCTTAGGATCTGTCAAGTGTCTATCCAAATGTCTTGATTATTATAACTCATCTATATTAGTTGACAACCGGACCATATCACGTATATGTCCAATGACGCCAATGACTTAGTCAACCTAATACCATATGAGTACCTGAGTGTTCACTCGAATATAAATTCAAGGAATGAATCATTTCTTGGCTCACATACCACATTTAATCTACTTCGTAATGCACCCAAAACAAACAGCGTCTCAACCTATAAGGCATTTGAGCTTAGGACAGGATCAAAATATATTACTCCGTAAACAAGATGATATTGACCTCAAGTCTAAGGATTTTTATCTCCCACACACCGATGACATTATAGACATATAACAAAACAATACATCAGCAGGGCGTACCAATACTTCAACAAGTATCCATGTGTCCATCACGAGTTGTCATAACTCGTAGCAAGTGAGACATACTACATCCCCTAAGGATATGATGCAGACCACATGACGACGTATCGCATATCATCGATATCCCAATTTCGATGATCATTAGTCGATGTAATTTAAGAGTTACGTTATAGCATTAATTCTCACATCATTAATAAACACGTAACCTCTAGGGATGCATTTATAGAAAATTATAAATAATTAACTAATAATTCAACAAATGCAAATTGTCATAATATTAATCATCATTAATATAAATACGAATGTGTATAAATTATATTGTGTCCTAATACAGATTGTCTCTAGGACATACGTATATTTTCAATTAAATGGTGAAATAATTAATAATTATGGTAAATCTGTATATACTCCAAGCAAAGAACGTTGCAACTAGATTGCATAGGTCCAATAATCCTCCTAACAGGTAACCAAAGATGGGAGAGGATCAATTAGATAGCTAATGAAGTTGATGTTGAAGTAGAAAGAAGGCTAATAATCTAGGATTCAATTAGTGCTTACTTTAGGGGAGAGAATTCACCCCAAAGCGGATTTTGCTCGCTCTTCCTCTGACACTTTAGAAATTTGATTTTGTAGAGCTAGGAGCCTTCTTAGCTAGTCTCGTAGAAGGTGCTCTTGGGGCAATTGAATACTTCTTGTTCCTTTTCTAGATAAAAAGATGAGAACTTTTCAAGATATTCAGTTAGATCTTGATCAAAATTAAAGTACACAATTCAATTATTTGAAGATTTAATATGTTTAATCCGATATCATAAGAATTAAAATAAAAATAAATTGATAAGTGTGGGATTAAAAGTGTTATTAATTCATTGATTTAATTAACTATTTCCTTGAGGAATTGGATGTCCAAATTGGGAATCACGTCTTGCACGTCATATTCAGCAAATGGGATTTAAATAATTCCTTTAACACATAGCCTTTTGTTTAAAAAAATATAACTTGCAATGTTATATTTGAAAAATATTATTATATTATTAATAGGTAGAAAAGTAAGAGTTTTCTTGTTTATTTTTTAACGAATATAATCCATGGTGGAATATTAGGCAGATTCAAGTATATACTATATACCATTATTTCCATCAGTGGAATCCATCGGCATTGCTGCGTCTGATGACTTTGACAGATAGTTTTAATTTTTAAATAAATGAGGAAACTCTTTAGTTGACCTTAGAATAAAATCTTTATTATATATATTTGATTAAAAAAATAGTTAAGCTAATCAAACGGAATAATTTTAATAATTTGAACATAGGTTGTGATCCAATAATAAGACAGCCGTGTGTATGATATAAACTGTAGATTAACTTTTATTTTATACATTCTTTTTTATTCCTAATTTATAAATTATACTTTATGTGGCAATTTGTTCATGTTCTACCTGTTCTGTGAAAAACAGCCCACGCACGACTCCCTATATTGACCATAATGTTGATTAAAGTATATTAACCCTCCATGATGTATGAGTACTAAGACTGATGTGTTTTTGTTACATATAATTTTTTTATTTTTAACTTTAGGCATTTGGAATTCGAAATACATGGCCTTAATTACTTGGGGTAAAAGGCGAAATCTTTCGCCCACAGGATCCCATCCTCCGGCTCGACAGAGATTGGTGGATGAGGTAAATCATGATGATTCAGCGGCCCACTAGGTGAAAAGCACAATGCCTGATGTCCACAAAGAGTCATCCCTCACAAAGAAAGAATGAAACTCCACACTGCGGCTGCCAGAACTAGAACTTGCCTACTTGGAGGCAATCTATCACTCTGAAATCAATTGAGCTATAGCTAATTTGAATATAGGTTCATTAATGGAGTAAGATACTTTAATTCTAGTAGGTGCTTTTTCCTTCACAATGCTTCAACTGTGATTCTCAAGATAGAGAATGTGTTGACGACAAGTTTTTGAAGAAGAGTAATACATGACTCCTTAGGCAAATTCCCATCGTACCCTAGATCAGTTGGTCAAGGAAGCTAAGGATATCTTTATTGGGCGGTGTGGGAGGCAGGCCTGAGTCGAAACCTCGAGTAACGCCCGCCCTTCGCCTCTTGAGGAGCTCACACCCTGGGCTGCTGCGCTTAATCCTACTGACGTGTTTGCAGGTTATGTGTCAGTCCGAGTTTACCCAAAGCGCACTTTCGAATAGGAGTTGCGGGTTCCCTTTGTCAAGGAAGAACTTAAGAGAAGATCATATGGTACGAACACATTAATAAATCTATAAATTCTACAACAAGTGATATAAGTTATAAAAGTAAATACAGGAATACCATTGAGTCTATTAAATCACTGTCATAGAAGTAGCAAGGTCAAGACTTGAAATTGATATTTTACAATAGAATTATTAGGTAATATTTAATAACCTGCCAAAGCAAACCTTATTAGAAAAAGAAGACTTACATTAGTTGAAAATTAAATTAGGAAATAGCTTGATGGATTATATAGTTTGTGTTAAAACTAAACAAACAAGTTTATTTGGCAAATTGCGATAAATTAATGGAAATTGACAAATTGCCACTGTTTGTGAGCCTAATTAAGCTTTAGCTACCGTTTAAAAAATATTTAGAGTTTAACCCCCTTTTTAATGAAAAAATAAAATTTGAATAAAAGTACGTCTAACTAAACATGAAATGCTACAAGAAATTTTACTGGAGTTTAAACATTAATCAGTAGACAATGTCATAACCGATGTCTTGAGTCGTAAGGCCAAGCTTGCTACGATTACTTGATGTCGTGACATTTGTGAGGCTATAAAGGAGGGCATGCGGTATAGTCGAACTGCTTTGGATCCGCGAGGTGTCTTTATCAACACAGACCCCAAAAATAAAAAAATTTAGATCCCTTTTTTTATTTTTTATTAAGTAGTATTAGTCAGAATTTACTATAAAGACTCATAATTCTCAGGTCTTAGCCCAATTAAGAATTCACTTTTACGAATTATAACAGGACCACAAATATTTGAAACGGCTCTGAATATAGTCCTGTAGCCAAGCAACTTATGGAGTTAGCCACTGGAGTTTGAGATTTGCTAATTTGACTGCACATTTGAAATTTTAGTATTTTTTGAAACTTTAGTATATTGTGTTGGAGTTTCACTTGCCAAAGCTTAACTCTAGCACCTGTTCCTAATTGTTTTACTTTTATAAGATCGATATATTTTAATAATTAATTTTAAATATATTTCAAATAGTGGCTAATATTAACACGCAATGCTTGTACTCCAATATCTTTCTGCTAATCATGTAAACACAAATTAGTTAATCAGTTCAGAAAGTAGGCGTTAGTTAAAGCTTTGAATTAATGAAGCAGTTAAATCATTAAACTCCTCCCACATGATGCATTTCAATTTGGGTCTAGTTTGGTCAATTTTGGATTTTTGAGAACTGGCGATATGATTTGTATGGATAGGTTAAATTGGACTTTGGATTTGAAATTTCGTGTTGGGCACGGATTTCCATACGGTGCGAGGTGGCAGGGATCTGTGGGGTGATCCCTAATGACGTCATTATACTAACCTGTCACGTAACCAGACTTACACTAAAGACAATATAAAATCTGGCAGCATAACGCTGCAATCATATCATACGTCCGATTAGGCAAGCCGGCAAGACTGCCTTTACCCATAAATATCCTGTCTCCTGAGGAGTCACGTAATCAAGTATATGAAATAGGCGAGCCGACCAGGCTGCCACTATATACGGGAACATCCCAAAACAGAGTACAACCATACGTATACAAAAAAATACGTTTACCACCCACAACTGTCTACAGACCTCTAAGAGTACAACAATGACATGACGGGACAGGGCCCCTTCGTGCTCCTAAATATACATAAGTCAACAAAAGTAGGGTTCTGTACCAAAATGACAAAGATTTGAAGCAAAGGAGCTTCTCCAAACAGCTGAAGGGGAATCCTAGACTGGAGGATCACCAAACTGAAAATCTGTACCTGCGGGCATGAAACGCAGCCCCCCGAGGAAAGGGGGTCAGTATGGCGATGGGGTTCTCCTCATAAGACAACTCATCTGTCACCTGTACATCTTCTACTAGGAAGACTCTGGAAGGATCATCAATACACTTACGTAGCATCGATACCTGGAAGACTGGGTGTACTGCTTCCAAATTATATGATAGATCCAACTCATAGGCAACCTTGTCTATCCTACGAATGATCTGGTAAGGCCCAATATACCTTGGGCTAAGCTTCCCTTTCCTGCTAAACCTCATCACACCCTTCATGGGTGATACCTTCAAGAATACCCAATCACCAACCTGAAACTCTAAGTGTCGACGTCGATTATCAGCATATGACTTTTGTCGACTCTGGGCTGCTAATAATCTCTCCTGAATAAGCTTCACCTTATCAACAACTTTCTGAACCATGTCTGGGCCGATCAACTTAGTCTCACCTACCTCAAACCAACCAATAGGTGATCTGCACTCCTTCCCATATAAAGCCTCATACGGAGCCATTTGTATACTAGAATGGTAGTTGTTGTTATAGGCAAACTCAATGAGCGGTAAATGATCTTTCTAGCTTCCTCTAAAGTCAATAATACAGGCTCTCAGCATATCCTCTAGTGTCTGGATAGTACGCTCTGCCTGTCCATCCGTCTGAGGATGAAAAGTTGTGCTGAGACTCACCTGTGTACCCAATCTCTTCTGGAATGATCTCCAAAAGTTAGTTGTAAACCGAGCTCCTCTGTCCGATATAATAGATGTGGGACCCCGTGCAGTCTCACTATCTCCCTGATGTATAGCCTATCATAGTCCTCATCTGAATTAGTAGTCCTGACTGGAAGGAAATGGGCTGATTTCGTCAGCCTGTCCACAATGACCCATATGGAGTCACACTTATGCTGAGTGAGGTAAGCCTGTAATGAAGTCCATATTAATCACTTCCCACTTCCAAGTCGGGATCTTTATCTCCTGCAATAATTCACCAGACTTCTGATACTCGACCTTAACCTGCTGATAATTTGGGCACTGGGCAACAAACTCTTTGAGCTTGTTCATCTTGCCCATTAGTTCATATATATATGTACCTCTCTTATCTGTTTTCCATCCTTCTATTACTGTCTATAGAAATTCATGGTCCAACCTTCACCTATTAAATTATATGAACCCGTACTAAATCTATATGCCTCCTTCTCACCTAATTATCCTAAGAGGATGATCATATAGGCCTGATTTCATGAAATGCACTTTGAAGTATGTAGATTATCACCCTATTCTTGATTAGTAAATACTGCTATACACCATTTTTAACATACTACATTTTTCACCATAATCTGTTATATATTGCTTAAAATCCCTTATCTTAGTCATAATAACCGGACATTTCACCCTTTTATCTCTCTTTAATACACAGTTGAAATCACTCATTATTGCATATGGTCTTTGTACCTGACCATGTAACCTTCCAATATCTATCCACATTTCCCTTTTAAGAGCCACATCATTGAACGCATACACCAAAGTCATATGGAAACTTTTCTTTATACCCCTATGTGTCACCCCACAGTGTTCCAATTATTCTGTACAGTTTTTAATATCTACATCATAGAGATGAGGCTTCCACAATAACCATATTCTTCCATTTGGATGTTCAGTAAGATTAGTACTAAAAGATCATTCACTACACAAGTTAAGAGAGACATTATGAGCTTCTTCCCTTTTAACCTTTGGTTCCAAGAGACCAAATAACTTCATCTTAGCATTCTGCGAGAACCAATGCATTGAAATGTGCATGAATGCATACCTCGGTTACCAATCCTTCAAATAACTTTTTAACTGAAAGTATGAACTCCAGAGGTTCGCTGCACGTCCTTGCTTTGCTTTTTCAATTTTTGTGCGCTGAACACTACTTTCTACGACATTTTAAATGCTTGACACATAATCCCTATGGTGCACAACATACCCATACACAACTCTACTAGACACGGTCTGTAGACATTCCGAGAACTAACTGCTCTGATACCACTTTTGTCACGACCCGACCCGACCCGACGGGCCGCAACTAAGCGCCCTAATGACGCCATTATACTAACATGTCACGTAACTAGACTGAAACTAAAGACAATATAAAATCTGGCAGCATAACGCTGCAATCATAACATACGTTCGATTAGGCAAGCCGACAAAACTGCCTTTATCCATAAATATCCTGTCTCCTAAAGAGTCACATCTAAATCAAGTATATGAAATGAGCGAGCTGACCAGGCTGCAACTATATACGGGAACATTCCAAAACAGAGTAAAAAACCATACGTATACAAAAAAAATATGTTTACCACCCACAACTGTCTACAGACCTCTAGGAGTACAACAATGACATATGATGGGACATGGCCTCGTGGTGCCCCTAAATATACATAAGTCAACAAAAGTAGGGTTATGTACCAAAATGACAAAGCTCTGAATCAAAGGAGCTTCTCCAAACAGCTGAACGGGAATCCTAGACTTAAGGATCACTAAACTGAGAACATGTACCTGCGGGCATGAAACATAGCCCCCCGAGGAAAGGGGGTCAGTACGAAATAATGTATTGAGTATGTAAAACATGAAGTACTATAAGATAGTTCAAAATTGGCCAAAGATATCATGGAATAAGTATAATAATCAAAATACCCCTTCACTGTGTCATAGACAAATGAGAGTCAACTGTACCTTATAAAAATGAGAGTCATATCAAAATCATGGATGTTTGTCCTTAGAATCATCATATCTATATACATTGCCGGCCCTGTAGTGAGGGACTAGGTGGAACTATCATATCTATATACATTGACAGCCCTATAGTGAGGGACTCGGTGGAATCATCATAAACTGTCATGGGTATCTGTACCCGCATCATGGATACATGTCCACAGAATCATCATATATATAAACATTGTCGACCCTCTAGTGAGGGACTCAGTGAACAAATGTAAGGATCTGCGCACGAATATAAGCCGGCCCGGGACTCAGAGAAGTGGAATAGTAACACTTTGCACGAATAGATATCATGAGCAACCATATGCAATTTAAATCATCATTGATTCTCCATAAAATCATTAAAATAAACTTTTACTATAAACATCAAAGGCACTACTCATAACTCATATTATTAGGAATTAGACTGTATAGAAATCATGTACGTCCTCCGTACGTTCATTTCTTATAAATCATGCCAAAGAAAGAAAGAAGAGTTTCACATATCTTATTGACGAACTAACCAACTCAACAATCTAGATAAGCCTTGACTAGCACTTCAACCTATAATAGTAGTAACATATCAATTAACCTTATGATTACTAGCAATCATTATAATTGAATGATAACTCGCTTTCTTTTCTATAAAAAATTGGGTAGCACTTCCCCTATTTATATGCAAATCCACAACTTTCAAACACAATCAATAATACCAATAAGAAGATACAACTTCAAGCTATAACCAATATAATACCAAATATTCCATATACTTGGTACACCTTCCTTATATATTCTTCCTCTTTATATTTATGGAGTACAACCAAAACAACAACCAAGGTGATTAATACATTATTTCTTATGTTAATCCAACCCTTAATCCATATTAAAACAACCTTTTAAAACGGACCATCAACTCTAGCAACAACAACAAGAGTTCAAGTCCTATGACTTGCAACATAATACCTCTTTTATATTTTAATTTCTTTAAGACATGTATTAGTAATCACCACAATGTATATATGTGTTCATAACGTATATTTTAAGCATTGAAAACTCCACAAAACAGCCCCTAATCTTGACATGACAATATCTAACAATTTTTGGGAAGGTCTCGGCCATAACATAATAATTCCATATAATTAATTACAACTTCAAATCTCAATGTTCCTTCAATTTCAACATGCAATTAGTGACACGATAATAATAACAACACTTTAAATCTAATGTAGCCAAATAGTCCCTAAAATCGGCTATAACAACATCAATAACAATCTCATGCATTCTCTTATTTTCAATTCCTCTTAATCACCGATTCATTTCTTAACTTACAACAACATGCAATTTCAATTACACCATAAAAAGAAGAATTTCATACCTTAATTTGATGCACAAAACAGTCCCAATTATTTTACACCATTTCTTCGAACTCCAAAAGTCATGCATGTATTCCCCAATTAATCCATTATTCCTTACACGTTTTTCTTCCAAAATTTCGTCCAAAATAAACTGGAAAAACTGGGCAGAATTTCGGCCATCAATTCACGTTTTTGCCACTGTTTTTTTGTATTTCTTGGCTTCTAATTGTAGAAGAACTAACCTAGGATGAAAATCTCTAATTTTGTTAAGAAATTGGGGTTTGATTCGACTGGGGGGGGGGGGGGGGATAAGAGAGGAGGAGAGGAGTACTTTTATGAAAATGTGTTTGAGATTAGAAGATGGAGAGTGAATATGTTTAAGTGAAATCTTAAATAAATTTAATTGCAAGTTGGTCCACATCTCACAATTAATCAATATTATGTCCCATTCCTTTTAAATCTTGAAAATTTCATAAGACCTCGTATCCTCGTCGTCGTAACTTATATAATACGTTACTAATCCATAACGGGAATATACAACTATCATTTTCAATTTCCCTTGTCACACTCGTTGTAACCATAATTTTCTCCGGAATCACATCCTTCGTATACTAACTTCCGGATTAGCGTATATAAATATACTTTATATCCAAAATTCAAATTTTAACTCTTAATGACGTTCTTAATTATCTCCTTAAACTTACGAGACGTAACAGGTGGGACTGTTGGGTGTCGGGTTAGCTGGTAGGGTCGTGCTCGGTAACTGTGCATGGTCGATATGATGGACTGTCGGTGGAGGTGAGGCATTAGAATAGATACAATGCAGAGAGTATGACTGGTGGTGGTGGGTGACACGAGTTGGGTGGGGTAAGAAGTTGGCTTGGCGTAGATGTGTCGACCACCAATGCTTTGTGGTTGCGCTCGTCTTGTTTCGTATATCGTGTTTCTTCCAATAGAAATTGCGACGGAACCTTGTTAAAACTGGGTAGAGGGTCAGCATGTTGTATCATTGTGGCAAGAGTGTTATATTCATCATTTGGTAGGCCTGCAATCAATTGTAAAACCATTTTGTTTCAGAAACAGACGTTCCGACGTTTGACAATTGGTCTGCCACGAGTTTTAACTGTTTGCAATATTCAGACATAGTGAATTTTTTTTCCAGACGGGTGTTGTTGAATTGTTCTTACAAGTACACTACGCGGGTGTTCTTGTTGTCTTGAAAAATTTATTCCAATCTTGTCCATAGATCACGGACGGAAGCCCCCGTTTTCATGATCGTGAATAGGAGATCTTTGGATATAGTGTCATATATCCATTGTTTAACCATGGCATCGAGACAAGCCATGTAGTGTCATCAATTTTGGGAGGGCGGAGGATGGAGTTGTCGATGTGATCACGCACATGGTAGACACATGTATGGATTTTAAACAGTTCAACCCACGACCAATATTGGCTATCTTCCTGATAAGAATTAGAGGCATAAAGTTCTTGATGTTAGTAACGACTAGAGCCGGATGGAAAGTTGGTAAGGATGGGGTTGTTTGCATGACGATTTGGTTAGAAGCAGAAGCGTCATAAGACGTGGTAGTACCCAAAGGAGCATTTCGAGTAGTAAAGATTAGAAAATAGAAAAATAGGGAAACAAAGCCAGGAAAATTGAAGGGGGGGGGGGGGGGGGGTTGCCGACGACCAACGGAAAAGAAGGTAGGGTTGGGGTCATGGCGGCGGCGGCTTGGTGTTTCTAGGTTTGTAGGATTTTGACTCTTGATATCATGTCAGGAGGGTCGGCAGTTGAACGCTGCAGATTTTTTAGGATGACGGGTGATTAGGTACTGACTGCCGCCGAAACAGTGGTAGCATGTCGGAGTGCCTGTTGGACAAGCGGTGATGGGTCCGAATCTTTGAGGAATTGGTAAGCAGTGACTCTAAATTTTTTGATGTTGTCAAACGAGAAGACATATTCAACAAAGGTGACGTGACGAGAAATTATATTTTTGTCAGTGGAGAGCTCATAGCACAAGTATTTACTATGGTTTGACGGGAAACCTAGGAAGGCACACGCAGTATACCGGGGTGCCAATTTGTGAGGTGTCATGGATGTCATATTTGGGTAACACAGACAACCAAAAATTCTAAGGTGGTCATAGGTGGGGATCCGACGGTAGAGAATTTCGGTGGGTGTCTTTTTTTGAATCGCACGGATAGCTAGAATGTTGAGAATGTTCTTCCATTTTTAATGCATATACCCAAAAATTAGGGGGGAGACACATGAAAAAAGAGTGTAAGAATCATATTATTAATTCGGAGAATTCTTTCAGCTTTTCCATTTTGAAGGGAGGTATGGGGGCATGAGAAGTGAAAAATCATGCCATTAGCCGCACAAAAATTATGAAAAAAGAAATTATTAAACTCATGATCATTATCACATTGAAACAATTTTATGTCTTTTTCAAATTGCGTTTTAACCTTGTACAAAACTCAACAAATTTGGAGAACGCGTGAGATTTGAGTGGATAGACCCAAAGAAAGTGAGAGAAATCATCCAAAAATACAAGAAAATATTTGTGGCCTAAGTTGTTGGTGATGGGAGATGTCCATACATCAGCGTGAATAATATCAAATGGAGAGAAAGTAGTACTCATAGAAGTCAAATATGGTAGTCTAACGTGTTTACCTCACTGACACGAACATAAACTATGAGAAAGATTTCCTTTATTGCATTGGATTAGATTTTGATTTTCAAGAGAATAAAAAATGTGAGACCTCGGATGACCAAGTCTACTATGCCACGTAGAGGCGATATGGTTGTTAAAACGGTAGGAGGAGTGACACTAGCAATAGATGTGGGTTGGAATGGATATAGGTCACCATCACTATTACATCGCGTAAGGAGTTGGAGTTTTCCGGTCGGAGGTCCGTTACAGAAAATCCAAACTGGTCAAAATTGATTGAGACTGAATTATCAGTGACAAATTTTCTGACAGAACATAGATTTTTGATGATGTTTGGGGCATAAAACACATTTTGAAGAGAAAAGTGTGGATGCGGTGGTGGGGTAAGGGTGTGGCCAAATCATTGAATTGGAATGCGATGACCACAACCGACCATAATAGATTGTGAAGTTGGTAACTGGCGCAATTGAGGAAGATTACCTGAATTGTTGGTGAGATGAGATGTGTCGCCCGTATTCATATACCACGCATTATCTGCTGGCGGATCAAGGAAGCCAATTACTTGTGTTCGCGGGTAAATGACAAATTTGAATTATTTTTGGGTAAGGGAGAAAAGCAGACATGACGACTTCTGACAATTTTAATAAAGAGCAGAAAAATCACTGTGACTGACCTGTTTGTAGCTCTGACACGCAGTGATGCGTGAAACAAATGAAGAAAAGGGAAGGAAAACAAATTGTTCTCGGGAAGCAAAAGAAAAGAAATGAGACTTGTGTGCTTCGGGAATAGAAACTAAGGACAGAAAAAGTAAGTAGTGTTGAGCTTGTCTTTGCGTAAAGGAATATAAAGCAGAAACCGAGGTAGAAAATGTAATATGTGGTAGAAAAAGTAGCCGCCGGTTGTTGCAGAAACCGAGGGAGTCTGCGGGTGAAAATAATAGGGTTTAGATTTTGTGCTCTGATACCATGTAAGATTGTATTAATCTTCATTGGGGCCCTTTCTCATTAATATGAAATATATATATGTGTATGTAAGATGTGGAGATGTCAGTGGATCCTAGACCCGGTCCGGATCCAGTGGATCCAGATCCATTTTATAGGATATGGATCTTCAAAATTTGGACCCGACGGATCGGATCTGGATCTAGATCTTGTTTTTGAGATCCGTATCCGGTCCAGATCTAACTCGTAAATCCAATTTTTATTAAATATATTCATAACCTAGAATGTAATTTTATAAGTATTTTCTTTAAAATTTTCATAGTTTCTATATTTTATATTCATATTTGGACTTTATTTTTCCATTGTAATTTCTGGTTATATTTCTTTTCTTTTTTTGTCAAAAACGTTATATGTTTATTACAATGAATTTTTCCCTCCTGCAGGTGGATACTCCTGCCAACATCAATGATACATGATTTGCATCTTATTGGATCTGTGGTGTAACACTAATACTTGGAGTGTATCACTGAATGTAGCATGTTTCAAATAAAATAGGAGGGATGGATGTCATCGTTTGGTCCACGCCGTATATATGTACGATAATATAGATGTAAATTGGCCTATTCTGGATGAGTACAACTGTTTTTTTTTTATAATTTTATGTTTTAAATGAATCCTCTATAATCTTTGATAGAAATTGTTACAGTTCCTTGACCAAGTCTTCTTTTGGGGATCCAGTAGCATTACACGTTCACTTTTTAACACAGACCTCAATTTTGAGTAACGTTGAATGTGTATAATGATTAATCATTTTCTAGGTGCCATTCTATAATGTTTAGTTATATGGTTTGTTATCATATAATAGTCTTCCTAGCATTATAGGCACTAGATTTGAGGTATTCATTTATCTTATCAAAAGTTTTTTAATGCTTACGCTCCTTTTTTACCTTGAATAATATTCCAATCTTTTTGTATGCAGATTATTCTTCTTTTTAAGCTTTATTGGGTTTCATTTTGTCAAACAAGTTTCAACATGTGGAAATATTATTCAAGGCAAAATTTTTAGATGTGGATCCAGATCCGATCCGTGGACCCGGTGAATCCGATGGATCCGGATTTGGATCTGATTTTTATGGATCCGGATCTGGATCCAGGTATGAAAAACGGATCTGGATCTAGTAGGATTCGGTCCAGATCCGATCCGTTGCCATCCCTAGTAAGATGTTATTAATCTCCCTTGAGGAGTCTTTCTCATTAATATCAATATATATAGTGTACAATATGCATCCCTTATACAATAAGAAACCTAGTCCTAATTACAATAGGAATCCTAGTTTACTATAATTATATATCACTAAATATTTACACAATATATGGAATATATTATAATTATTGATAGGGATTGTTTTTGTTGGACACTACACGTTTACACACCCCCTCAGTTGGAGCGGGAGGAAGTCGGACGCTGAGACTGGATCTGAAGTCAAGAAATAACTGTTGGGGAAGTCCTTTGGTAAATATGTATGTGTACTGATATGTGAGGTGATCGGTGTATTTTATATAAACATTTTGAGTCATTTATAATTAGTATTTTACTCATTTCATTTATGTTTAGTATAGTATTAGGGTCGTTTTCCTTTCTTTTGTGTCACAGCGGTCAGAAATGGAGAAATGGCGAAAAGGAGATGAAATGAGCATAAATGAGATGAAATTGCACACTAAAAGGGCCAAGAAACGGCTTCAAGGTCCGAAATATAAAAGAAATCGACGAAGACGGACGAACAAAGGGCGAAGAAACGAAAAATCCAGAAGAAGGTCGTCACCGGCGCCACGGCGCAAAGCAGCCGACCATCAAGTCGTCCAAAGCTCTCGATTTTGCGTCGTGGCGCCCGATCGCAGTGCCGCGCCGACGCGATTTCGAGTTTTGGGCGAATATGACACGCCGTGAGTCCAAAAGGGATAACTTTTCCTACCTAAATATTCCTTAAACCATTTACCTAAAGGATTCCATAACTTTTTCTAAACCCTTTACCTAAAAGGATTCCATAACATTTCCTACCTACATAATCCCTAACCCTTTACCTAAAGGATTCTTGGGCTATAAATAGTCTCTACATCATTAGAAGAACCCATCCTTCATACCATTCTACAATCCATCACCCATTCCATTCTCCATCCACCATTCCATCTTGTAAATATTCCACAACACAATCCTTGGATGCTAGAAGGCTTGGAGACTTGTTCTTGAGTATTTTTCTTTTCTTTCTTTTGTTTTGTTTATTTCAGTTCATGTTTGGAGATTATATTAGTTCTTAGCGTGACTATGGCTAGGAGCTAATTACTTTGTTAGGGATTTTCTTGTGATTCACTTGAAACTATATTCATGAATTAATATATTAGTTTGGTTTATTCTTCACTTATTTAAGATTTATTCAATAATTGTCTTGAATGTTTGGTAATTAATTGATCACTAATTATCATAATCTATATGATTTCTAATCGAAATCCGAAAGGGGAGATTGTGAATATGCTATAGTTGAATAAACATAGGTTTAAATCGTGGACGAAAGTACCCCGATACTTGTGTAGCTTAATAGGTTATTGCTCTTAATCCTCCTTTGTAGTCAATCTTGTCACCGAAAGGTAGAGGGGTTCTCCATTGGGGTTGAGTGTTTATATTACCTTAACAGGAGTATAAAACGATCTAGTTAACCTGCTATCTTAACGTAGAAGAAGAAGTTAGTCTAATTGTATTTAGGGTTGAATAAAGTGGATAGTTGATGATCTTGGAAGCCCTAATTCTCCATCATAACTGATTTAAATCAAAGTATTTTCATAATTACTTTATTTCATGCATTATTAGTTTAGAAGTCCAACTCATTTAACGTTAACCAAATAGAAACTAAAGCATAGATAATCGGTACTTGAAAACCAGTCCTTGAGGACGATATTCGGTCTTACCTAGAATATATTACTTATCACGAAACGTGCACTTGCGTTTAGTGTGTGCATAAATCGCACATCAAGTTTTTGGCGTCGTTGCCGGGGATTGACGTACTTTCAATATCGATTTATCTATTCTTATTTCTAATTTGATTGCTCCAAGAACACGTTTCTAACTTGTTCTGCGAGCATATTTTTATCGCCTTTTGTTGTTTTTCTTATTTTACAGGTTAAATTTGAAAAAAAAAACGAAAAAAGAAATACAGGTCCATGGACTACTACTTATTGTGGGCGTGGAGTCATCAACAAATTTAACCAGCGGGTTCCAGAGGAAGATCTAGATGAGTTGCAGGCAGGCATACTCAGGCTCACCAAGTGCCAAGCTCAGTTTATGGATGAGACAAGAGTGTCCCTCAGAAATTTGGAGACACAAATAGGGCAACTAATGGATAGGATGAGCAGTACACTTCAAGAAAGTCTGTCTAGCGACACCGTTGTGGAAAGTGATAAGCAAATTGAGGAACCTGAACCACACCCAGCTGTTGAGGAATCTGGCTGGATAGTTGGTATAGAGAAGGAAAAGATTACTGAGATCCAATTATTCACCTTCTTGGATTCTTTGGAAATTCTTTTTCCTGTACCTATTGCAAAAGAAATACCACCAGCGGTCACTGTTGATCCCCAAATAGGAAGTCCATACCATCAAGGGCACCCCCTAGAGTTGAGATGTGTTGGGAATCTCACTGATCCCTACATTAGAGAGAGCCTAAAAGACAAGCATGTCTTGTGTACTTGGGGGATAATCCTAGATCTGAGGCTCTTGTTCAACAAATGTGTTGTAGGAAAAGTGAGACCTGCAACAATAACTTTGCGGATTGCAAGCAGTTCACAGAAGGATCCAATGAGCACTCGTAAAGGTTAACTGCGTCCGGCTAAAAGACGTTAAAGACAGCGCATGTTGGGAGGCAACCCAATGTTTTTTTTAATTATGTTATTTTAAATTTTTGTTTTAGTTGTTTTATTTTGTCTTGAACAGTCTCACGGTCTTGGGTTCTTGTTTTGTGTTGTGGATGACAGGTGGACTAGGAACAGACCCCGAACAGAAAAAGGAGAAAAAAAAAAGGAAAAATCGTCGTGCATTGGCTGGGCGTAATCAGTATACGAACTTCGTAAAGCCATATTCTGCAAATTCGAATTTTTCCTCCTGCACTCGTTATAACCGTTGTGTTGTGTCAGTAAGTTGTCCCTATTTTCTTGCACACATTGGGGACAATGTGTGATTTACGTTTGGGGGGATGTTTTATTGTTTTTGTGTCTTTTTGATTTGTTTTGGTATTTTTGAGTTTTTTTTTTTTTTAGTAATAATTTTTTTTTAAAGATCATGCATGCTGTAGTTACTTGAAAGTTGAAACGCCTAGTGAAGTAGAGTAGAATAATGTAATGGAATTAGAAGCAACCATCTGAACACTTAGGTTAGATATGCCAAAAATTCATGAAATCGAACTATTTGGGGTATCTTTCTTGATTTGTGCATTGTTAATGATTAAATCTATGTGTCTGCTTGCTTACTATTTGAGGCGAAATAGTTAGGATATGCATGTTAGGGAGATGACTCAGACATTTCTTTGTTAGCCCTTTCTTACCATTTTTTTTGCCTATCCCGGACATTCAAATTATATCCCTAGTCAGTCCATTTGAGCCTAAAAATAAAACCTTTCTTTGACACCATACAATTCCATATTTGTGTCATAAGTGAAAATAAAATTGAGATATTGGAATACAAAGTGTTGAAAAAGAGAAAAAAGAGAGTGAATAAATTTTTGATGCACCCCAATGAAAAAGTAATAATAAATAGGCAAAAGCCTAAAATTGGGGGTGCTTACTATTCATCAGACACCTCATTCTCTCAAAACAAAAGAGAGGAAGATAGGTATGAGGTTAAAAAGAGAATCAAAAGAAAAGGAAAGAATTTAAAGCAAAAGAGCTTATGGTACGTAAATTGAGCCTAAATGTCTATTTTTACCTACCCCTGCCTAAGCCTACATTACAACCCTGAAAAGCCCTGAAGATCTCTAATATGTGTATCCATGATTAGTGGAGAATATCAAGTAAACATGCCATAGGATTTTGAAATTGACATGCATAGTTAGATATTCTTACCTCCATTGAGCATGATTAAATTGAATTTGCGAAATATCTGACTTGAGCGTTTAAAATGCTAAAAATCCATGCTATATGTTCCTACATATTATCCTACTAACCTTCATGCTTTTCTAAGTGACAATTGTGCAGCAAAATGATCAGTGTCTTTGAGTCATTTCATTTTCCTTTCTTTCGTGTCTTTGTTTATATTTTCGATCTTTGCTCGAGGGCGAGCAAAGGTTAAGTTTGGGGGTGTTTGATCGGTGTATTTTATATACACCTTTTGAGTCATTTTTAGTTAGTATTTTACTCATTTCATTTATGTTTAGTATAGTATTAAGGTCGTTTTCCTTTCTTTTTGTGTCACAATGGTCGAAATGGAGAAATGACGAAAAGAGATGAAATGAGCATAAATGAGATGGAATTGCACACTAAAAGGGCCAAGAAACGCCTAAGAAGGTCCGAAATATAGAAGAAATCGACGAAGACCGACGAACAAAGGGCGAAGAAACGAAAAATCCGAAGAATGTCGTCACACGGCGCGCGCTTAGCAAGAGTACGGGCGCCGATCGCAGGGCGGCGCCGACGCGGAATTTATGAGTTTTGGGCCGAATTTGACACGTTTTCAGAGTCCAAAAGGGATAACTTTTCCTACCTAAATATTCCTTAAACCCTTTACCTAAAGGATTCCATAACTTTTCCTAAACCCTTTACCTAAAAGGATTCCATAACCTTTCCTACCTACATAATCCATAACCCTTTACCTAAAGGATTCTTGGGCTATAAATAGTCTCTACATCATTAGAAGAACCCATCCTTCATACCATTCTACAATCCATCACCCATTCCATTCTCCATCCACCATTCCATCTTGTAAATATTCCACAACACAATCCTTGGATGCTAGAAGGCTTGGAGACTTGTTCTTGAGTATTTTTCTCTTCTTTCTTTTGCTTTGTTTATTTCAGTTCATGTTTGGAGATTATATTAGTTCTTAGCGTGACTATGACTAGGAGCTAATTACTTTGTTAGGGATTTCCTTGTGATTCACTTGAAACTCTATTCATGAATTAATATATTAGTTTGGTTTATTCTTCACTTATTTAAGATTTATTCAATAATTGTCTTGAATGTTTGGTAATTAATTGATCACTAATTATCATAATCTATATGATTTCTAATCGAAAGCCGAAATGGGAGATTGTGAATATGTTATAGTTGAATAAACATAGGTTTAAATCGTGGACGAAAGTACCCCGATACTTGTGTAGCTTAATAGGTTATTGCTCTTAATCCTCCTTTGTAGTCAATCTTGTCACCGAAAGGTAGAAGGGTTCTCCATTGGGGTTGAGTGTTTATATTACCTTAACAGGAGTATAAAACGGTCTAGTTAACCTGCTATCTTAACGTAGAAGAAGAAGTTAGTCTAATTGTATTAAGGATTGAATAGAGTGGATAGTTGATGATCTTGGAAGCCCTAATTCTCCATCATAACTGATTTAAATCAAAGTATTTTCATAATTACTTTATTTCCTGTATTATTAGTTTAGAAGTCCAACTCATTTAACGTTAACCAAATAGAAACTAAAGCATAGATAATCGGTACTTGAAAACCGATTGAGGGCGATATTCTGGTCTTACCTGACTATATTACTTGTCACGATACGTGCACTTGCGTTTAGTGTGTGCATAAATCGCACATCATGATGGCACATGTAACACTCTGACCTGTCCTAGTGCAACTTTCTCACAAATGAAATGTATGTCTATCTCAATGTGCTTGGTTCGCTGATGTTGAACCGGGTTGAGAAAGATAAATCGCAGATATGTTATCACAATACACAATAGATGCCTGACGCAAATGACACTGGAGCTCTAACAGTAAATTTCTGAGCCAACAAATCTCAGCTACCACATTTGCAACGCCTCTGTACTCTGCCTCAGTACTAGAACGGGATAGGGTGGTTTGTCGTTTGGCAGACCATGAGATCTGTTTATCCCCTAAAAAACACAATAGCCGGAGGTGAAGCGTCGCGTGTTCGGACACCCTGCACAATCTGCATCCGTATAAGAGAGCAACCTGTTTGGTGCAGAGGGGTATAGGTGCAAACCATAATCAAATGTGCCATTAATGTATCAGATGATATGCTTAAGAGTAGTGAAATGAGACTCACTGGGGCATGCATAAATAATCATACCTACTGAACAACATAAACAATATCTGACCTGGTAAATGTGAGATACTGAAGTGCACCTTCAAGGCTCCTGTAACGAGTAGGATCAGAGACAGGAGTACCATCCATAGCACTGAGCTTGAATTTTGAATTAAACGGAGTGGGCATGATTTTGCGATTTGTCATCTTAACCCTGCACACAATCTCTTCTGCATACTTACGCTGACTCAAGAATATGTAATTGACAGACCTGATCACTGATATCCCCAAGAAGTAACTCAACTTGCCCAAATCAGTCATTGCAAATTCGATCTTAAGTAAAGTAATAATCTCATTTTTCAACCCATCAGATGAGGCAGTAAGGACAATAACGTCCACATATAGTAGTAAGTAAGAAATGCTACTACCTCGATGAAAAATAAAAAGTGAAGTATCACTCCTGTTGCATACAAACTCAGTCTGCAAAATATACCTGACAAAGCGATCATACCACGTATGGGGGCCTGTTTCAGGCCATATAGTGACTTACGGAGACAATACACATAGTGAGAGACTGTTGGATGGGTGAACTCAGGCGGCTGATGCATGTAGACTGTCTCTTTCAGGACCCCATGTAAAAATGTATTTTTCACAACAAGTTGATGTATCGGTCAATGTTTGCCCATGGCTATGCTCAGAACGGTGAGAATGGTAGCCGGTTTGACAACCGGGATGAACGTCTCACCACAATCAATGCCCTCCTGCTGGTTTGTTCCATTAGCCACAAGTCAAGCCTTATACCTCTCTAAATCTCCACTGTCTCTGAATTTGTGGCGAAAAACCACATACAACGAATCACATTCACCCCCTCCGGTCTAGCTACTAGATCCCACATGTGCTGCTTAGTTAAAACGTTGAATTCCTCATACATAGTTGCATTCCAATTAGGGTCTTGTTTAGCCAATTTGGGATTCTTGGGAATTGGAGAGATGGTTTGGAAAGACAAGTTAAATTGGATTTTGGGTTTAAAAATCTCATGTTTGGCACGAGTTTCCATTTGGTGAGTGGGGACAGTGGGTGACTGCAGTGGCTAAGTGGTAGGATCTGAGACTGATGGTAAGGTCCGATACGGGGAGAGTGGAGAAGTTTCCGTCGAGGGCGTCGCGACGCCGCGATCAAGGGCCGCGGCGCTTGAGGTCCAGTGGCTACTGGAGCTGAGGCACCGCGGTGCCTCATCGATGGGTCGCGGCTCTGAGACAATGTGAAGGAAATTTGTTCACTAGAGCTTAGGCGCCGCAGCGCCTCATCGATGGGTTGTGGCGCTGACGACGGTATGAAATCAGTTTGGTCATTGGAAGGGTGGTTCTGCGGCGCCTCCATGATGGGCCGCGATAATGATGACTGAGAATGATGGGAGAGATGACAGGCTCGTCAAGAAAGGAGTAATCCTATTTTTAAAATTTCTGAAGATTCGAAAACGGGAATGTGGTCTCGTTGAATGTGATGTGACGAAAAATATGGATTTGACGAGTGAACAAGTCATATCAAATATAGCCACTATGGTTCGGCGGGAAGCCTAGGTAGACATATGGAGTGGTCTGGGGAGCTAGTTTGTGAGGGGCGATAGAGGTAATGTTAGGATAACATAGACAGCCGATTATCAGTAAATAATCATAAGAGGGGACTCTGCGATAGAGGATTTCAGTAGGGGTCATATTGTTAAGGGTGTTAGTTGGGAGAATATTTAGAATGTATTCTGATATATTAGCAACATATACCCATAATGACGGAGGGAGGGAGACATGGATCAATAGAGTGTGAATCATATTCTGAATGGTGCGAATGATTCGTTCAGTTTTACCATTTTGTGGGGAAGTGTAAGGACAAGAGAAATGAAAAACCATGTCATTATTTGCACAAAAGCTGTGAAACATAGAGTTATTGAATTCACGACCATTATCGCACTGAAATGATTTTATACCTTTTTCAAATTGTGTTTGAATAAACATGTGAAACTCAAGAAACTTGGCAAATACTTCCGATTTAAATTTGAGAGAATATAACCAAATATAGTAGGAAAAATCATCTAATAAGACAAGATAATATTTATGACCGAAGAAACTAGCAATAGGGGAAGTCCATAAATCGACATATATAATATCAAATAGTGCAAAGGTAACACTAGTAGATGATTTAATGGAAGACGAGTATGTTTGCCTAAAGAACAAGAAACACAGTGATGGACAAGCTTCCCATTATTACAAGTAATGAAATTATTATCTCTAAGAAAATTAAAAACTGGATCGCCTGGATGACCAAGCCTATTATGCCACGTGGATGGAGAGATAGCCGCTAGAGAGACGGGAGAGCGAGATCCGGAAGCGGAGCTGCATGGGAATGGATAGAGATCCCCCGTGATATTGCATCTCGTAAGAGGTGTCCCCGTATGAAGATCCTTCACAGTGAAACCAAAAGGGTCAAAGTCAACATAGGCAGAGTTATTACGTGTAAATTTGCGGACAAAAATTAGGTTCTTAATGATGTTTGAGACATATAGGACATTCTTAAGGGAGAAGGGTGGATGATGAGGTTGTGTGTAGGATGTACCATAGTCCTTTATTAGAATGCAGTGTCCATTTCCAACTATAATAAATTGAGGATGCTTTAAACAGAACAATTTAGGAATATTACATGCAGACCGGGTGATGTGAGATGTGGCGCCGGAGTCCATGTACCAATTATTGTCCGATTATTGCAGATTGAGGCTGAAAGCGACCAATCGGTGGGGCCATACCAATGCGGTGATGGGCGGACTTGCGTAGGCGGGCTTCGATACCGGATCTTGGGCTGCGAGGCCGAAGTTGGCCCAACCCGTGTTGAGCATACTGGTTGAAGAAATTGCTGATGCTGAAATTAATCGCCGCGTCGCCGATCTTGCTGGCGCGCGCCAGTCTGTGGCTTGTGTTGTGGTTCTTCCGCCGTTTACTCTCGCGACCACGTCCTCTCAGCGCCGAGGACCTTGCCACCCCTGCCGCGGTTGAGAATTTTTCGACGGTGTTTTGTCTTGGGGTTGCGTTTCGACAGCTAACGTCTTCTTATTGTGCTCATCTTGCTTAGCACGACAGGTTTCTTCGAGCAAGAATTGAGAGCGAGCTTTGTTAAAACTGGGTAACGGATCCGTCTGTTGAATCATGGTGTCCAAAGTATCATATTCGCCTTTGGGAAGACCTGCAATCAATTGTAACACCATTTTAGTTTCCGAGACAGGCGTGCCGACGTTGGAGAGTTGATCCGCCACAAGTTTTAGTTGTGTGCAGTACTCAGTCATGTTGGATAAGTTTTCAAGACGTGTATTATTAAACTGGTCCTCCAAATACACAGCACGAGTGGGCTTGTTATCCTGAAAAATTTCCTCCAAACGAATCCACAATTCACGGGCTGAGGCATCGAATTTCATGATAGTAAGAAGTAAATCCTGAAAAATACTACTATATATCCACTGTTTGACGACTGCGTCGAGACGAAACCATGTAGAATCATCAACCTCCGGGAGGCTAGGAATAGTGTTATCGATATGGTCAAGCACGTTATAGACACATGCATGAATGCGAAACAATTCAACCCATGGAGAATACTGACCGTTTTCCTGATCAAGAAGTATGAGAAGACAGTTCTTGATGTTGGTAACAGTTAGGACTGGGTGAAAAGATTGTTTCATTGTTTCGGGAGTGATAACGGTGGATGAGGAGGCTGTAGGAGTTGTAGGATGAGTCATGATAGTGGATGAGAGAAGGAAAGAACCCTAAATTTGGGAAGGTGGCGTCGCGGCTGAGGAAGCCGAGAGAGAGGGGGGCGGCGTCGGTAGGTTTTAGAAGAAAAATAGGGTTTTGGCTCTTGATACCATGTAAGAAGATATTAATCTCCCTTGAGGAGTCTTTCTCATTAATATCAATATATATAGTGTACAATAAACATCTCTTATACAATAGGAATCATAGTCCTAATTATAAGAAAAATCTTAGTTTACCATAATTATATATCACTAAATATTTACACAATATATGAGATATATTCTAATTATGGGTAGAGATTGTTTTGTTGGACACTACACGTTTACAGTGTACAATGTGAAATCTCTATACAACAGAGATCATAGTTCTACCATAATTACATAACACTAAATATGATAAATATAATTACAATGTACACCTGCTAATACTTCTTTTGTTATTTTCTTTTGACTATGGACATAATTAAAAAATAAAGAGCTACCATTTATAATCTTGTAAAGTTGATTGTGTCCAAAAACCAGCAACAGCAAGACAGTGATATTAGTGACATCTTACAATAAAATTATGAGGCGACCTGCCAAAGCAAACATTAGAAAAATTAAGAAGGTTTACTATTAATTATAAAATTGGATTAGCAAATCATGGCTCTACATGTTTGCATAATAGAAACTTGAAACTCTCGACTTCAGCTTGTTATAAAATAATCTAATCCTCTAATTAAGAATTAATTTTAATATATTGATAAATTACTTCCATGCCAATTTCGTCATCCGTGCTGTCATCTTAGAATTTTTATAAAAGGCGTGTGCCTGGCACATGCCTTTTTTTCAACCATAAAAACTGCAAGTTGCTGACTTGCTGGTAGAGATTAGAAGATGATAGGCACTAATCTTTACTTGAAAATTAATTTTAAATTAAGGACTTAGGGTGTGTTTGATATAAAGGAAAACATTTTTCTATGAAAAAATAAGTGGTTTGTTGCTTATTTTCTCTAGTTTAATAAGCGCGTAAAAAGAATTGTCTAAACGCAATAGCGGAGCCAGTCATAATATAAAGAAATAGACATATGAAGAAGTCAAGAAAATTCAACATCTACTATATATACATAAAAATTAATTTTAATTTTGTAGTACTGTATAATTTTTTGACGAACAACGTTCGGATGAACCTCCCTTCCGTCCTCTAGCTTCACTCATGCCCAATGACATTAATTATATGTCATTCGGAAAAATATTATGGGTGGGGTCAGGTGGCGTGAGGTGGGGGTGATCAAGTAGTGGGGTGTTGGGAGTGCCCAATGACATTTTTTCCCTCTTTCTTAATTGAGAAGCTTCCAAAGATTTGTGTTTGAAAACATTCACAAATTGTTGGTTCGTAAATAGGGTCCCAATTAAAACTCTAGTCTAACTCATAGAAATAATATAATGGAGTACAAATACATAAGCTATTGTTGCTATGTGATGTAAGCTAAGTATATAATTGGATTTGTTACGTTAACTTTAGTCAACAACTACTTTTTTTCTTACATCATACCACACGTACCATGTTTTTTTTTATCATCCCTTAATTAATTTGATAAAACCATTTTAAACTTGCATTACAATTTGAGGAAATTTTATGTTATATCTTATGATTTATATTTAATTAAGCTATACACGTTAATGATATGCTAATTTTATATTATTAGTGTATAAAATTTGATGGTGTTTTATGCTGCAATGCATGAAATATATAAAAGTGTTGTGTAATATTTTTTTTTTTAGAATATACTAAAAAGAGTGCCATATAAATTGAGATGAAGGGATGAGAATGCGCATACTTATGAATTTAACTTATCTCTTGCCCAACTCAAACAACAAAATTACATGATCATACTAAAGAATGGATGTCATTTCATTCTCATTTTGTCTATAATGAGTAATTTTTATAATCACATCAATGTTATGGCATATTTAAGGTAACAAACAAGCTAATGACGTAAGGGATTTATATATTCGCACTTTCTTTGTCGAAAAATTACACTATATATATAAGATCAAAATTATTTACTATTATTATGTTGTTGTTGTTGTTGTTGTGTATATAGTAAAGATGTTTGTATAATATTGTAGTTTTCCTTGTTTGGAGTCTTCTCATTAATTCAATATATATATGTATTTACAATTGTAATCCTAATTATATGAGAATATATATACACTCAAATAATAATTACAGAATATCTGGAGAATATTTATGTATTCTCTATCACACCCCCTCAGTTGGACGGGAGGAGGCCGGACCCTCATATTGGATATGAAGTCAAGGAACAACTATCGAGGAAGCCCCTTGGTGAATATATTTGCGTATTGTTAGGATGAAGGAATATGTAACACCCGAACATGTCACATGAACACCTTATCACGAACAAAATGAATATTCATCTCAATATGTTTGGTCCACTGATGTTGGACTGGGTTATGAGACAAGTAAACATCAGATATGTTATCACAGTAGACAATAGATGTCTTACGTAAGGGACAATGAAGCTTTAGAAGAAGGTTTATGAGTCAACAGATCTCGGCAACAATGTTCGCAATACCTCTATATTCTGCTTCTGCACTTGAACTGGAAAGTGTGGCTTGTCGTTTGGCAGACCATGAAAAGAGATTATCACCCAAAATACATAGTAGCTGGAAGTATATCAACATGTGTCCGGACAACCGCTCTAATCGGTATTTGTATACGATATCAGTTTGGTCGGTGCAGATGGATAAAGATATAATATGTAGTCAAGAGTACACTTAACGTACTGAATGATACATTTAAGAGCGGTAAAGTGAGACTCCCTAGGAGCATGCATGAACAAACATACCTACTGAACGACATAGGCAATATCGAGCCTAGTGAAGGCAAGATACTGAAGTGCACCAGCAAGACTCATGTAAAGAGAAGGATCGAGCACCGGATTCCCGTCATCAACATTGAGTTTTGACTTTGAGTCGATTGGAGTGGGAATGATCTTGGAGTTTGTCATTTTAGCCATGTAAACGGTTACATCCCATAATTCCAAGGCAATAGATTGAGAACGTAAGTAAGGAAATAAGATTTGAATGCTGGAAGGAAACTATATTTATATTTTTCTATATGGAATAATTTTGAATACAACAAATGTGACGACGAATTAATATTAGTGGTTGAATTCTTTCCAAATGGATATGGACTTAGGATTGTATTATTAAGTCTTGGCATTGATAATATGGGGGCCATCGAAAATTTCACAATTTTGGGGGAGGTCCATCGAAAAATATCAAGAATTGGCTAAGTGTGGAGATATTTTTTTTGTGAAGTGAAGACAAGTGGACAAGTGGTCCACATGGGTCCCCATCCACTTGATATATTCAAGTCTTGCAAGACATAGGCCCATAATATCTTCTTCATCCAAACCTCTCTTATCTCTTCCTTCTCCATCTAGTTCTCGAAAATCCTTGGCCAAGTGAAGATCAAAGACAACTTTATTTCCAAGATTAAGCCCTCTACCTAAGTTCTATGCCAAGTTAACTCTCCAAGAACTTTAAACCACGATTTGGCCGAAAAGTATCTTGAAACCCTAGGCTTAAAAATGAACTTTTTGGAAGGAAAACAAGAAAGTAAGATGATTAAAAGCTTGTAGAGGGTATGTGTGTGTTGTTGTAATGAAAAGAAGTGGTACAAAAGGAAGTGGTGGTGGCCGAGAACTTGGGACTGTTTTGGCTAAGATTAAGGTAAGATTTCTTCTTCCTCTTGAAGTAGTTGGAGGTTACATGATGTTATAATTAAGAGATGAACTTGTGTTAAGTAAAATGGAGGATAAGAAGTGCATGTCACAGTTTTGGCATGTTAGCCGAATTGTGGACTGTTTTGTTATTATGAATTCGTTGGTTATTGTTATTATTATCGTCACTAAGTGCATGTTAGATTGAAGGAAATCTTGTTATTGAAAGTTGAAATGGTTTATATTATAGTGTTGAAACTTGAATTGGATTATAAGGCATTATGAAAAGGGCTTTGGATTGTTGTTGTTGGCCGAAACTATCTTAAAACTGTTGGATATTGTCGTGCTATTTTAGGGGCTGTTTTATGCGTGTATATGTTGGAAATTTAGTCACTGTTTATGCATGTTTAGATGTGGTAATTGCTAATGTATGTCCTAAAGCAACGAGGGCGTAGAAAGGTGTAGAAAAGCTTCATATCTTACCCTCATTGTTGTTGGAATATGAACTATTTTCGTGGACTATTTTAGTAAGGATTAAGGGGTTGTTTTACGTAAGAAATAGGTGTGTGAATCACCTTGGTTGTTGTTTTGGTTGTGCCCTTAATCGGTGCTTGGTTATTGATGTTATTGACCCCGTTTGGAAGTTGTGGATGAGAGTATATGTAGGGGAAGTGCTGCCCGAATTTTTATATGAAAAGAAGACCATTATGTGGTATATGACTTAAACTAGTATTCATGAAGTTGATAGAAGTGTTATTATTTTTTATAGGTTGAAGTACCTATTTGAGACGTATTCTACTATCGTGTTGGTATAACCGATAAGGTATGTGAACTATCTCTCCTTCTTTTGACATGTTCTACGTATGAAATATACCTGTGGTATTGTTTCATAATTCATTATATTCTTAGAAGTTAAGGGGTATTCATGTTATTCATTCTATGCTAAAAACATGTTAAGTTGTTCCTAAGTCCTTATTAAGGTATATGAGGAGAGATGTTAATATTCATAAGAGTTCTTAGTAAGAGTCGGAGTCGGTTCGACCTTGCTAATTTAACGTAACTGATAAGTATCAAGCGCTGAGACTGTTTTAATAATAATTGAGTATGTTCTAATAGACGTGTTGAAATAATCCATTGCAGCGTTAAATGAAAAATGTATCGACAAGCGATTATATCAAAATGATTAGCACGCCATCTGTATAAAAACTAAGATATAACCAATTTGTTTTACATTTTCTAGTTCACAACTGATTAGATAAGGTTTCATCATATAATTACTCACGACCCATATAATTATTAATTAGGTAAATTCGGATCCGTTATAACCAATCAAATACATGATTATTGGAAATATTCGAGGTATGTGAAACTATCATTTCTTCTTCTAGCATGATTCTTTTTATAAAATGAAGGTACGGTGAACGTACATAGTACTTTTGGGTTCAAGTCCCTAATGATACATGATATGATAGTGCCTTTGAGTTTTCAAAAGATGATTTCAAAGTGATGTATGATATGATAGTACTTTGGTTTTTCTAAAATGGAAGTTCATTATATATGATTAGTACATGATATGTTGGTACCTTGGTTTTTCTAAAATGAGAGTTCATTATATATGATTGGTACATGATATGTTGGTACCTTGGTTTTATTCCATGGACTTGCTATCCGTGATGCGAGTATAGATAGTCATGCGGGTATAAAGACCCATGCGAGTTTGATTCCCACGAATAGTATATGTATATGACTCCACAGACAAGATCCGTGATGCGAGTACGAGATATTCAGGCTAGGTATATGATTCCATGGACCGACCTCCGTGATGCGAGTACGAGATACTCAGGCTAGGTATATGATTCCATGGACATGCATCCATGATGCAGGTATAGATACCCAGGCTAGTATATATATGTATTATGATTTCATGGACATACATCCGTGATGCGAGTATAGATACTTATGCGGGTATAAAGACTCATGCGGGTTCGATTCCCATAAATAGGATATGCATAATGATTCTATGGGCAGGTGTCCCTTATTTTGACATGACTTTCATATTTTGAAAAGATATAGTTTATTTTATATTTTTAAAAGGCACAGTTGACTCTTTTTTTTATAAAGTACAGTGGTACAATGATACAGTGGTACACGGTACAGTTGGCTCTTATTTTACATGGCACGGTTGGATCTGGTATTTAATTTTCATATTTGTCTCTGTCATCTTTTGGCCAGTTATGATCTTATTTAGTGTACTTTATGTTTGCATACTTGGTACCTTATTGTACTGACCCCCTTCGAGGGGCTGCGTTCATGCCCGCAGGTATAGGTACACAGTTTGGTGATCCTCGAGCTTAGGATCCTTGCTCAGCGTTTTGGGATAGCTCCATTATTCCGGAGCTTAGTCATTTTGGTACAGGTCTTCCATTATGACTTATGTATATTCAGGGGTACGACGGGGCTTTGTTCCGTCTTATTTACTGTATACTCTTAGAGATCTGTAGTCATGTGTGGTTTGGACATGTACAGTTGTAGTTCGTTTGGACTATTCTATGTAAAGTGGCGGCCTTGTCGGCTTGCCTGTTTTATTATACATGTTTGGTATGTCATTATGAGTTTTCATTAGCTTCCGCTGGTCATATGTGGTGTGTGGGTATAAGGGTGCCCGGGTAGGGCACCAGTCGCGGCCCGTCGGCTCGGGTCGTGACATAAACAATTTCTTCGGTATACTGACATTGACACAAGAACATTGCATTTTTAAATCTGGTCACTGAAATCTTCAAAAAATAACTCAATTGGCTCAAGTCTTTCATAACAAATTCAGATTTGAGAAGGGTAATGATCTCGTGTTTCAGTACATTAGATGAGTCACTAAGAACAATATCATCCACATAGAGCAAAATGTTTGCAATGTCATTACCTCGCTAAAAAATAAATTATCACTTTTGTTGCACACGAACCCGATCTGCATGATGTAAGTGGAAAAACACTCATACCAAGCCCTGGGAGCAAGTTTCAAGCCATAAAGTGACTTTCGAAGGCAACAAACATACTAAGGAGCCTCTAGATGCACAAAGTCAGGCGGTTGATGCATATATACGATTTCTTTCAAATATTCATGTAAGAACACATTTTCATATCAACTTGATAACCAGCCAGTTCTTTCCCATAATTATCCTCAAAACAATATGAATGGTGTTTGGTTTAACCACTGGACTGAAGGTCTCACCACAATCAACTCCCTCTTGTTGCCCCGTGCCATTTGCCATAAGTCTCGCCTTATAGCGTTCAAGGTCACCATTATCTCTGAATTTGTGACGATATAGCCACATGCAACGAATGACATTCACCCCATCTGGTCTCGGGACAAGATCTCAAATGTGTTGTGTAGTGAGCGCATTAAATTCCTCACATATAGTCGCATTCTAATTCGGGTCAAGCTTGGATAATTTTAGATTTTTAGATATAGATGAGATAGTCTGAGTGGATAGGTTAAAGTATACTTTTGGTTTGAAAATCGTATGCTAGGCACATATTTCCATATGGTGGGTCGGAATTAGGGACTGTTTGGGTCACGGTCAGTGGGGTGGTTTGGGATACGGTATTTTCCATCATGGGAATAATGGTAGGGGGTGGGGCAGTGGGCTTGGTGAGATGGGATTTTCCATCATGGGAACAGTGGCATGGGTGGGGCTGAGCACGTCGACGAGAATGATGAGGCCGAGACGGGAGTAATGGGTTAGATGGTGGTCGACGGGATAGGGGGTAATCGATGAGGATATTAGGCGTATTTTGTATATGCCTTTTGAGTCATTTTTAGTTAGTCTTTTACTCATTTTTGTTGTGTTTAGTATAGTATTAGGTTTGTTTTTCTTTCTTTTGAGTCACAGCGGTTCAAAAAGGTAAAATGGCGAAAAAGAACGAAAAATGGGCATAAAAGGAGGAATCTGAGGCCGAAAAGGACAGAAATTGAAGACCCAGACGAAAGTCAGGCAGCGCCGAACAACAGGATCGCGGCGCCGGAATATCAGAGAAGCCACAGAACTTTGGGCGCCACGGAGCCAGTCTGCAGGGTCGCGGCGCCGGTATGGAAATCGAGAATCCGAAGTTAATTTGGTCAGGGGCAGAAGGGTCCATAGGGCACGAAAATTGCAACATACTAAAAGCCCTAGGGATTATTCTATGAGAGGGGAGTGTGTCATTCTAACACACAATACATCACAGGGCAAGGATTGAAAGCTACAATTGGAGACTTTAGTTCGCAGTACTTTTCTTTCTTTCTTTTTAATTCAGTTTATGTTTGAAATTGTATTAGTTCTTAGCGTAACTATGGCTAGGAGCTAAACACTTTATTAGGGATTTTCTTTTGAATCGCTTGAAACTCTATTCCATAACTTAATGCATTAGTTGAATTCTTTTTCACTTGATTAAGATTTATTCAATAATTGGTATGAATGTTTGATAGTTAATTGATCACTAAATTATCATAATCTATATGATTTCGAATCAAGAATCGAGAGGAGAGATTTGGATATGTTGTAATTGAATTAACATAGGTTAAAAATCACGGACGAAAGTACTCCGATACTTGTGTAGCATTATATGTTACTGTTCTTAATCCTCATATGTGGTAAATCCTATCATAGAAATATAGAAGGGTTCTGCACTGGGGTTGAGCGATTATATATCCTAACCGGAATATAAGACAGTCTAGTTAACTGCTATCTTAACGTAGAAGAAGAAGTCATTCTAGTTGCATTAATGATTGAATATAGTGGATAGTCGAGGATTTTGGAAGCCCTAATTCCTTCATAACTGATTACAACTTCAATAGTTTAGTTAATTCTTGCAATTAGTCTAGTAGTTAGATCAAAAAACCAAATCAAACTATCGTTAGCCAAATAGATAATATAGAGTAGATGTACGGTAATTAGAAACCAGTCTCTGAGGACGATATTCGGTCTTATCAGACTATACTACTTGTGAACGATACGTACACTTGCGTGAGCACGTGAAAATAATCATCCTGAAAAGTTTTTGGCGCCGTTGCCGGGGACTGACGTACTTCTAATATCGAACCATCTATTTTTATTTTTACTTTGGCTTTATTTTTACTGTTAGAACCATGTTGCCTTGATTTGTTTATTGATTTTGGTCTATTTCAGAGATTTAGTGTATGCGAAAAAAAAGAGGAGCAGATACACTTGTTCCCTCCAACCCTGCAATTGAGAAAACGTGCAAGAAAAACAAGCGAAATAAAAAGATAGTTGATTCAGTGACCATGGACAACCAACCACCGAATCAGAATGGGGCAAACAACGAGGTTCCTGAACAGGTAGATGAGCCAATACCGGTCCCAACAGAAAGAAGCCTGGGAGATTATGTTCTGCCCACGGTTACTGGTGCACAGAAATGCATCAGGCTCCCAGCAATAGAGGCAAATAACTTTTAGATCAAGCCAACCATCCTGAGCATGGTCCAGAACACATTACAGTTTGAGGGATTGCCATCTGAAGACCTCCACATGCATATTGCCAACTTTCTGGAGTTGTGTGCCACTTTCAAGTACAATGGCGTTACTGACGATACCATTAGACTGGGGCTCTTCCCGTTCTCACTTAGGGACAGAGCCAAAAGATGGTTGAACTCACTACCTGCCAACTCCATCACCACCTGGCAGAACCTAGCCCAAAAATTTCTTGCAAAGTTCTTCCCTCCTTCAGAAGCGGCAAAGTTAAGGGGAGAGTTAAAAAATTATGACCAGGTGGATGGTGAGTCACTCTAATACGCATGGGAGCGGTTTAAGGATCTGCAAAGGAAATGCCTACATCATGGCATAGAGAAGTGGATGTTAGTCCACATTTTTTATAATAGGATGAGTGGTACTACTCGTACCATCATTGATGCTGCAGCAGGAGGAGCGTTCATGAGAAAGAGTGTCAATGAGGCACATGAGTTACTGGAAGACATGGCTGCCAACAATCATCAAGGGGCAGATGACAGGTCAGTGAATAGCAGGAAGACTATGGGCATACATGAATTAGATGACATCACTTCCCTGAATGCACAGGTGGCCCTTCTGACGAAGCAACTACAACAGAACACTATATCTGTGAATGTCGTCCAGATGTCGGTAGATTGTGAGATTTGTGGTGAACCGCACTCCTTTGATAGATGCACAGCGGTGGACCCTAATAATGTGCCAATGGAGCAGGTTCAGGCAGTTGGGAACTTTCAGCGGCCTTATAATTCCAACTCATACAATCCAGGGTGGAGAAATCACCCTAACTTTTTATGGAGGAACGACCAGGCCCAGCAGCAACCATATCAAGGTAATTACCAGAACCAACAAGCACAGAATCAGGATACCTCATCCCAGCAGTT
Organism: Przewalskia tangutica; assembly: GCA_029844215.1. NCBI lineage: Eukaryota > Viridiplantae > Streptophyta > Magnoliopsida > Solanales > Solanaceae > Przewalskia > Przewalskia tangutica. Next base: position 123,980,095 of record CM056723.1, read on the forward strand.
TAGACCACCTACACAACAGAGAAGCTTTGATGAGTGAGGTCGATTGCTTACACTCACCAATTCGCAGAATCAGTTCATGTCTGAAACCAGGTCCTCTCTCAGGAACCTGGAAACGCAGGTTGGGCAATTAGCGAAGATGGTAACCAACAGGCCACAGAGTACTCTCCCAAGCAATACAGAGGTCAATCTAAGAGAGCAGTGTCAGACAGTGTTGTTAAGGAGTGGAAATCAGTTGGAGCAAGTTACTCCCTAACCCGCAGTGGTTCATGAGAAGGAGGGTGAGAAAGCAGTTGAGGAAGGAAAGGACAGGGTCACTGAGGCCACCCTACAGTTGAGAAAGCTCCACCAGCACCTTTGAAGGAATACAATGATAGAATCTCTTACCCTCAGAGGCTCCAAAATAAGGCCATAGACAAGCAGTTCTCCAAGTTCTTCGAGGTATTTAAGAAGCTTCACATCAATATCCCATTTATTTAGGCGTTAGAACAAATGCCCGCATACTTTAAATTCATAAAGGAGATACTGGGGAAAAAAAGAAGGTTGGCGGATTATGAGACAGTAGCGCTGACAGAGGAGTGCAGCGCCATTTTACAAAAGAAACTGCCTCCTAAGTTGAAAGATCCAGGAAGCTTCACCCTGCCCTGCACTATTGGCAAAGTAACATGCAACAGGGTACTTTGTGACTTAGGGGCTAGTATCAATCTCATGCCTCTGTCTGTGTTCAAGAGATTGGGTTTGGGGGAAGCCAAACCAACCACAGTTAATTTGCAGCTGGCTGACCGAACTGTGGTGCACCCCAGAGGCATAGTGGAAGATGTGCTTGTCAAGGTGGGAAAGTTCTTCTTCCCAGTAGACTTCCTCATTTTTTACATGGAGGAATATGATGAAATACCCATCATTTTGGGGAGACCATTCCTTGCAACGGGTAGAGCCCTAATCGATGTGGATAAAAGAGAATTGAGACTACGGGTTCAGGAAGAAGAGATGATATTCAAGGTGTTCAAATCCACCATTAAGTCCCAGGCCAGCAACAAGTGCTTTGCAGTAAGCACAACTGACATAGTAGTTCAGCAAGCACAAACCAAAATGAGGGAGATCATTCCTACAACTGTGAACCCACATGCTAGTTTGAAAGCTGCAACAAAAGTACATGATATGAAAGCTGACAAACAGGTAAATCTTACTGAACCCAATGATGTGAAAAAGAAAAATAGAGTGAGGAAGAGGAAAATTATTTTTAAGTGGATAGGTTGTGGGGTTGATTTACCCTAATGATTTGATAAGGAACATGTGTCCGTCTAAAAGACGTTAAAGACAGCGCTACTTGGGGGGCAACCCAAGGTTTAAATTATGCAATTTAATTTTTTTAGAACATTCTCACTTTTGGTATTTTGGTTGTGTTGTGATGACAGGTGAAAGAATGGGACATGAAGGACGGAAAAACGCTGGAAACAGGAAATCGGTGCAACGCCGCAGCGCCAGAATACAGGGTCGTGGCACCGAATGTTCAGAGAGGTGCAGGAGTTTTGGCGCCACGGCGCCGAACAGCAGGACCGCGGCGCCGGGATGGGAATTCACACAATAAAATGCCCTCATCCCCCACATCCCTTCCCACATAAACCCAAACCTTTCCACTCTCTAAAAACTCCGAAAATCCTCTCTCTCACACAAAATATCTTCCACAAACTTCTCCAAATTCTTCCAAAAATCCCTACACACCACCCCCATTAAAAACCCTCATAGCTTTCACCATCACTATTCTTTCACTTGGGTCAAGAAATTTATGAAGAAAAACTCTCCAAAAAGATAATCTTTATCAATTCTATTGAAAATTTCTTGGTTAGTGGTGAAAGTAGCTTCAAGAATTGGGTAGTGTACGGGCTATTTTGGTATTGTGTGATGTGTGATTGGGGGTTGCGTGGTGTGTGCGGTATGTTGTTGTTGTTGTTCAGTGTGTGTGGACTGTGTGTATTGTGGTGTAATTGTTGGTGGATTGCTGTTGTGTTTGAATTGTGGTTGGTTATTGTTGCGGTGTGGAGTGAAAGTTGTTGGGAAACCTCAAAGAAACAAAAGAAACGCTGCTGAAATTTTCCCAACAACCTTCATAATGACTTCAAGAAAACGAACGGTCCGAACCACCTCATCTTCATCTGTCCCTGGTCATGATGTGACCCGGTTCACCAACAGGGATGCAGAGGATAGGTACAACAGGATAAGTGGTAGGGCAGTAATACAAGAGCGAGGAATGGACTATCAGGCCGACCCACTCGATGATGATGACGTTTATGAGCCCATTAGAGCCGCGATTGAAGCCAATGGTTGGGAGAAGTTCATCGATCATGAGGCTATTCCACAACAAAATGTCAGCCTTATGAGAGAATTCTACGCCAACTACCTAGAATAAAGGAATGGGAGAAGCTTTGTATGAGGGCGTTATGTATCCGTTAGTGATGAAGCAGTGAATGCTATTTTTGGGACAACTGATGTTGAGGACCAGGGCCACCATACAAACCATTTCAGAACCTGGTCAAGGAATGTTAACCACATACCATGGGATGTAATTGATGAGGCCCTATGCTACCCAGGAGCGCAGTTTCGTTATTCCCGCAGCAGGGGCAGAAGACTTGCCCGGTGCCAATACAACAGAGTAGCCAATGCTTGGCTATATTTCGTGAGTGCTCTCTTGATTCTGACAACACATTTCACAAATGTACCAGTAGACAGAATCAAGCTCATCTATGGCATCGTGAGGGGCCTGACTATTGATATTGGAATGGAGATAGTGCAGAGTATTAGGGAAACCAACAGATTGACTACTACTAGTGGTTTGGGACATGGTTCATTTATCACTGCATTATGTTCTAGGCACATAGTCCCAACATTCGCCACAGACATTCTTGAGAAGACTCTGCCACCTATAACATACTGTCACGACCCGACCCCGGGGCCGCATCGTACCTACCGGTACCTGTCAGTGTACATCGAGAATAGCAATGAACATACATAACACATAACTTATAAAAAGGTGAACATCACCGCCACCGATAAGGTCGCTTCCATAAACGATTTAATCAAAAGTATAGCAGTACAACTTGCTCTTACAGCCCAAAACACATACGTGACCACAGACCTCTAAGGATAAAAATTGTGGCGGGACAGGGCCCCGCCATACCCCTGAATATACACAATGCCTATAACATCAGGGAAAAACGGTACCAACAAAACAAGCTTCCGGAGGAATGGAGCTTCTGACACCGGAACAGTGAACCTAAGAACGAGAATCCACCACCTGTTTACCCTTACCTGCGGCATGAACACAGCCCCCGAGGAAGGGGGTCAGTACACAATATGTACCAAGTATGTAAAACTGGAAAATACTGTAATAATGATATCATAAGTCTGAAAAATAAGCTGGAGTCATGGAAGAAAATCAAAATACAGTACACTGTGCCTTACAAACAATGAGAGTAACAAGTATATACTTTACTGCATAAAAATAGGAGGCTTGTGATCAAAACAGGGTCCTCGCCCGTAGTATCAATAAGCAATCCTACTCCTGGGACTATTTCACCCGCATGAGTCTTGTGGACCCGCATGAGGTATTCCTCGCATAGTCATACCGCGCATGAGACTATTTCACCCGCATAAGCCCATAGGACTCGCATGAGGTATTCCTCGCATCGTGGGTAACAAATCCACGGAACAGGTGGTATAGCGATCTTGGGGATTTACCCCTCATCTATACTCTTACCCTGAAGCAGGTGGTATAACGATCTTGGGGATTTACCCCTCATTTATACTCTTACCCTGAAGAAGGTGGTATGACGATCTTGGGGCTTGCCCCTCATTCATACTCTTACCCTGGAGAAGGTGGTATAACGATCTTGGGGATTTACCCCTCATTTATACTCTTACCCTGAAGAAGGTGGTATGACGATCTTGGGGCTTGCCCCTCATTCATACTCTTACCCTAGAGAAGGTGGTTTAACGATCTTGGGGCTTGCCCCTCATTTATACTCTTACCCTAGCTCAATCTGTCATCATATCATAATCATATATACAAGTTACGAAAGCTCATACTTCTTATTAGTCTTGTTCATATACCCTCTCATTTTAGTTTACTCAAGGCACTAACATATTTAATAAAAGAAAATCCGGGAATTTAACCCAAAGTACCACATACTTATATTCTTTAGAAATGACTCTTTTTCATATAAAACCTTTGGGCAATTGATGCCTTAAAATCAATTTGCCTTTCATAAATCAAGTCACTTGTCCATACTTATCTTACTTAGAGTAAATCTCTTCTTATTATCCTTTCATAAAGCTAACAAACCAACTTCCCGTAAAGTTGTTATATTGACCCTATACTTTAGTAAAAATTATACTTTTCCCATAACCAAGGGACTTATACTTTTTAAGACGAAACAAGTCTTTATATACTTAAAACAAGTAAGAATACCAAATCTTGTACGTCTACCGTACTACATAGATACAACTACTCATGCTCAAGAGATAGGAAAGCTCCACATACCTCTTCGGTCAATCCACTTGCTAATTCCAAAATACCGTACGTAGTATGTCAACCTATAATAACCATGATACGTTTATTAACCTCTAATTTCAATGTAGAATAATCCAAGTTCAAAGTTACTAATTTCTATGGAAAATTGGGCAGCATTTCCTTTGTTTCTACATACTTTGCCACCTTTTTCAAGGCCGAATTCAACATCCAAACGCCACATCTTAGGCCCAACAATCCAAACATTTCAAAGGGGATTACACACCTAAACTTGGGTGTGTAAAATTCTGCCCCATAAGGTACAACAATTCACTTAACAATTCTAAAGTAGTTTGTAGGCTACAACATGCTCATAATATCTTCTTAACCATTATTTTCTTATCCAAACCACATTTCTTACATGCAATGAATCTAAGAGCATTATTTACTACTACAAGTTCCTTCTTCTTCACATGCAACACAAATAACTAGCTACAAGAGAAGAATTGTTACCTTAAAGCTTTAGCCAAAATTATTCCAACAACTTTGCTAACCTCCTTTCCAAGAACACCGCCACAATAACTCCTACAAGCTAGCCACAAGCTTCCTTCTTGTTCTTAACTTTTCAGATTTTCCTTAGGCTTTGAATTCCTCTTGGAATTTTAGAGAGAAGTGAGAGCTTTAGCTTAGAGAGAGGGAGGGATTTGAAAGATGACCAAGTCTTCAAGACTTGGTCAATATAAGACATGCAAGAATTCAGATGGGGGGGGACACTTGTCACCCACCCATGACCTCTTTTAAAACAAAACAGTGCAGAAATCCCCACTCAACTTCGCAGAACCCGCCTCGGCGCTGAAACTTCTGCCGCCTCTCAGGACTTTCCGGCGCCGCGGCCCTGCTTCCCGGCGCCGTGGCGCTGCAACTTCAGCGACCCCTCAGAATATCCGGCGCCGCGACCCTGCATCCGGCGCCGCGGTCCTGTCGCTTTTGTCCGAAACACATTTCTGTCCGTCTGCGCACTGAACTTGTAACTCCCATAACTTCCTACTCCGATGTCCTATCGACGAACGGTTGGTTGTGTTGGAAACTAGCCTCAACGAACTACGCACTAGGCCCTTGAACCACCTAGGAATTCTCAATGTACCGGGTCATATCCCGCCCCAAAGTTGACTAAAACCCGTCCGAAACAATCCGTCAACTTATCTTTCGAAAATTTTAAGTCTTACTCCCTTTCGTACGCTCTCACACGTAAGGCCGGAACTACGGGGTATAACATTCTCCCCCCCTTAGAAACATTCGTCCCGAATGTTCCTTCTAGGCTTACTCAAATCACGATATCGACATAGACCCTCTTAACTATTCTTTTTGTAATTAAAGACGCTCCATGAGCCACAACATTACTCAAGCATAATTGCCAAATAAAAACTAACAAGCAAGAAAGTAGGTTACCTGGAGGTATAGGAAATAAGTGAGGATACTTCTTCATCATGTTATCCTCTGCTTCCCACGTCATCTTCTCCCTGTTCTCATTCCGCCATAATACTTTGACGGAAGCCACGTCCTTCGTCCGAAGTCGCCTAACCTGACGATCTAGTATCGCTATGGGACTCTCCTCATACGATAACTCCTCTGTCACCTGGACATCATGAATCGGGTGCACTCTAGATGGGTCTCCAATACATTTCCGCAACATAGATACGTGAAAGACTGGATGCACTGCCTCCAGATCGGACGGCAGATCTAACTCATAGGCAACTTTGCCTACCCTACGGACAATCTGATACGGCCCAATGTACCTTGGGCTAAGTTTTCCCTTCTTTCCAAATCTCATCACGCCCTTCATGGGTGATACCTTTAGGAAAACCCAATCATCTATCTCAAATTCCAAGTGTCGACGCCGATGATCTGCATACGACTTCTGTCGACTCTGAGCTGCCAACAACCGCTCCCGGATAAGCTTCACCTTATCCACTGCCTGCTGAACCAAGTCTGGCCCGACTAACTGTACTTCTTCCAACTCGAACCAGCCTATCGGTGACATGCACTTCCTCCCATATAAGGCCTCATAAGGCGCCATCTGAATACTAGAGTGGTAGCTGATGTTATAAGCAAACTCCACAAGAGGTAAATGATCCTCCCAGTTACCCCTGAAATCAATAACAAAAGCCCGCAGCATATCCTCAAGTGTCTGGATAGTGCGCTCGGCTTGTCCGTCGGTCTGAGGATGAAACACCGTACTGAGACTCACCTGGGTCCCTAATCCCTTCTGGAAATACCTCCAGAAATTAGCCGTGAATTGGGCTCCTCTGTCTGAAATAATCGATACAGGCACCCCGTGCAGTCTCACAATCTCCCTGATATACAGTCTAGCATAATCCTCGGCCGAAAAAGTCGTCCTGACTGGAAGAAAATGGGCTGATGGTAACCCAAATGGAATCATGCTTCCTCTGAGTGGAAGGTAACCCTGTAATAAAATCCATATTTACCACCTCCCACTTCCAAGTCGGAATGTCAATAGCTGCAATGCCACCGGCTTCGTGCTCAACTTTGACTCACGACACCGCACTGCGCTACGAATTCCGCAACGTCCCTCTTCAGGCCATCCCACCAATACACGCATCTTAGGTCATGATACATCTTACTTGACCCCGGATGAATAGAATAACGAGCATTGTGCCTCCCGAGACCGACGAAGTCCCGCATCGGAAACACACAACCGCCTCAAATCTTAGCACCCATCCCGCTACCTCAAATAGACTCTTCTTTCTGAAAAGCGGCATCCCGATACCGTACCATAATCGGATCCTCATATTGTCGCCTCTTCACCTCCTCGACGATGGAAGACTCGCAACCTCTCGAACCCGAATTCCATCACTATCAGAATCAACCAAACGAACCCCAAGGCTCGCTACCGATGTAACTCTCGACCATATCCCTTTCTCTGGTATACATCGCACGGACTACCCATCGATCTGTGACTAAGGGCATCCGCAACTACATCGCCTTCCCGTGGTATAGAATATCTACATCGTAATCCTTAAGCGGCTCAACCACCGCTCGCCGCAAGTTCACTCCTCCGTGAAGATATACCGAGACTCTTGTGTCCGTGTAAATATCCACATGAACTCCATATAAATAATGTCTCCATCTTCAAGGCATGAATCATCGCGCTAACTCCAAGTCATGTGTGGGATAGTTTTCTCATGCTTCCTAAGCCGTCGAGATCGTAAGTTATAACCTTGCCGCGGCCGCATCGGACGCACTCCAAGCCCGACACCGACGCTGGCCACAATAAACCACATATCCATCTAAGCCCTCTGGAAGAGTAAGAACTGGGGCGGTCGTCAACTTCTCCTTTAACAACTGGAAACTTTCCTCACAAGTATCCGTCCACCGGAACATAGCTGCCTTCTGAGTCAGCTTAGTCAAAGGTGCTGATATGGAAGCAAACTTCTCCACAAACCTCCGATAATAACCCGCAAGGCCCAAAGTTGCGCCAACCTCCGCTTGTAGTGGCTGGGCCAAGTCTTGATCGCTCAATCTTGTATCAACCCGAATACCATCGCCCGGATAACATTCCCTAAGAAAGCCATCGGCTAACCAAAACTCGCGATTTCGAGAACTTGGCATACAATCGCCGGTCCTGAGGACTCCGATACCGTCCTCAAATGATGCAGATGCTCTGCTGCATGGCGAATACACCAAGATATCATCAATAAAAACTATCACGAACATATCCAAGAATGGCCTGAACACCCTATTCATCAAATCCATGAATACCGCTGGAGCGTTGGTCAATCCGAAAGACATCACCCTGAACTCATAGTGCCCATACCGGGTCCTGAATGCAGTCTTTGGGATATCTGTCTCTCTAACTCGCACCTGATGATAACCAGACCGCATGTCTATCTTGGAAAAAAAACCTTGCACCCTGCAACTGGTCAAACAAATCGTCAATCACGGGAGGGATATCGATTTCTTGATAGTTACCTTGTTCAGCTGCCTGTAATCAATACACATACGCAGCGTCCCATCCTTCTTCTTTACAAATAACACTGGCGCTCCCCAGAGAGAAACACTTGGCCTGATAAAGCCCTTCTCTAGCAAGTCCTTCAGCTGGTCTTTCAATTCCTTCAACTCGGCAGGTGCCATCCTGTATGGCGGAATAGATATCGGTCGAGTATCTGGCGCCAAATCAATGCAAAACTCAACCTCCCTCTCAGGAGGGATACCCGGAAGCTCGTCTGGGAACACGTCTGGAAACTCTCTAACGACCGGAACTGACTGAAGGTCCGGTACCTCAGCCTCAGTATCGAATACTCAAACCATATGGTAGATATACCCTTTCCGCACCATCTTCCTAGCCTTGAGGTAAGAAATAAACTTACCCTCGATGCAAGATTCCCTTCCACTGAGCAACCGGCTCACCAGGAAATTGGAACCGAACTAATCTCTCTCTACAGTCTACGTTGGCATAGCAAGAGGCTAGCCAATCCATACCCATAATCACATCAAAGTCCGTCATATCCAACTCTATCAAGTTGGCTAGAGTCTGACGACTGTCAACAGTCACTGGGCAAGCTCTATATATCCGCTCGGCTACCACCGAATCACCTACTGGCGTAGCCACCTCAAAAGGTCTTATGGACTCGGGCTCTATCCATATTCTACCAGCAATATGAGGAGATATATAGGACAAGGTAGAACCTGGATCTATCAAAGCATATACACCACAGCAAGAAAACAACAATGTACCTGTGACGACATCTGGTGACGCCTCCTGGTCCTGACGTCTGGACATAGCATAGATGCAGTTCTGAGGACCGCTAGAACTGGGACCCCTACCACGACCTGCCGCGGCTGCCCGTGAACACCCGCCCGGCGTCGACCATCGAAGATGAAGATCCGGAATCGACCGCTTACCGAACCATAACTCCCGCCGTCTGGGCGACGGCAATCCTTCGGATGGCCTGCGCCATAAGAGTAACACGCTCGCGAACCCACACGGCACTCGTCCGGATGAGACCTACCGCATCGAACGCACCGAGATGTGGGTGGTCTCGACAGACGGCCGCCTCCTCGAAACCTCAAGTCCTGGAGCCCGACTGCTCGCGAATAACGGTGATCGGACCTCCCGCGATCGAGAAGCGAGTACTGCGTCCGGGCCGAAATGTGGACCTAGTTCGCTGCCGAGGCCGCCTAAAATCGCCACGAGACCTCGTCACAGCCTCTGGCCGGCCTAAATCTAGCCGATCCCGCTTTCTGCTCTCAATCCTCGCGCATACGCTGCATCTCCGAAATATCCATCTCGGTGAAGAGCCATCCCCAAGCATGCAGTAATCATATGACGGTCTAACCCCATCACATATCGATGAACCACGCTCGCCATGTCGCCATACAATGGTGTGCGCATACCTGGCCAAAGAGTCAAACTCCAGGCTATACTCCCTGATAGTCCTCCCGTCCTGCCTCAAGGTCAAGAATCTATCTACGTGGGCTCTCCTCACCTCAGGAGGTAAGAAGTGATCCAGGAAAGCCTCTGTGAACTCCTCCCAAACAGCTGGAAGAGCATCCTCACCTCTCGACAACACCCATGACTCAAACCAGTTCAACGCAATATCGCAGAACCGGTAAAGCTAGCATAAGACTCGATCCGAGGCCCTAAGCACTGCATGGTCCAGAATCGCCGAACAAACTCCTACGGATCCTCGCCGAATCTCGAACCGTAGAACTTCGGGTGGATGACAACCTAGGAAATCCGAATCAAGAACCATCGGCTCGGGTTGGCTTCTCGCTCTGTCGCTTGCCGCTCGCCACTATACCGGTCAATAAGCGATTTGTTCCTCGTAATCTCTATACTCGGCGGCGTGGGATCGAGGCTCCGCATCGCGTCTCGATGGCCGCCGCTGCCTCGAACTCACCGAGGCCGGGCGTCGTGGAACTCGCCGCCAAACATCATCTCGTAAAGGCGGGCTCGTGCCTCGTGACCTCCGCGTCCACTAGCGACTCTCACCGCCTTGCCTTCTCGGGCGCGGTTGCCTTGCGTGGAGGCATAACTGATACATAAGGGGAAAACATCTGAGGAGGTTCAACCTATAACACAGCTCTATTGCACGATCTAGAGTGAAAGAATGGAAACCAATCCTAAATATCCTGCGACCTCGATTATAGATGTGGTGCACAACACACCGATAATCAAGACTTACTAGATACGGTCGTAGACACTTTCCGAGGACTAATCGCTGATGCCACTTTTGTCACGACCGACCGGGCGCATCGTACCTCACCGGGTACCCCGTCAGTGTACATCGAGAATAGCGGTGAACATACATAACACATAACTTATAAAAGGTGAACATCATCGCCACCGATAAGGTTGCCTTTCCATAAACGTTTAATCAAAAGTATAGCAAGACAACTTGCTCTTACCCAAAACACATACGTGACCACGCACTTAAGGATAACAATCGCGGTGGACGGGCCCGCCATACCACGAATATACACAATGCCTATAACATCGTGGAAAACTGCACCAACAAAACAAGCTTCCGAGGAATGGAGCTTCGACACCGAATGAACCTAAGAACGAGGATCCACCACCGCTACCCTTACCGCAGATTTAACGCAGCCGAGGAAGGGGGTTACAATATGTACCAAGTATGTAAAGCGAAAATACGTAATAATGATATCATAAGTCCAAAAATAAGTGAGTCATGGAAGAAAATCAAAATACAGTACATTGTGCCTTACTAACAATGAGAGTAACAAGTATATACTTTACTGCATAAAAATAGGAGGCTTGTGATCAAAACAGGGTCCCTCGCCCGTAGTATCAATAAGCTATCCTATTCCTGGGACTATTTCACCCGCATGGGTCTTGTGGACCCGCATGAGGTATTCCTCGCATAGGTTGTACCCGCCCGCATGGGACTATTTCACCCGCATAAGCCCATAGGACTCGCATGAGGTATTCCTCGCATCGTGGGTAGCAAATCCACGGAACAGGTGGTATAGCGATCTTGGGGATTTACCCCTCATCTATACTCTTACCCTGAAGCAGGTGGTATAACGATCTTGGGGATTTACCCCTCATTTATACTCTTACCCTGAAGAAGGTGGTATGACGATCTTGGGGCTTTCCCCTCATTCATACCCTTACCCTGGAGAAGGTGGTATAACGATCTTGGGGATTTACCCCTCATTTATACTCTTACCCTGAAGAAGGTGGTATGACGATCTTGGGGCCTGCCCCTCATTCATACTCTTACCCTGGAGAAGGTGGTATAACGATCTTGGGGCTTGCCCCTCATTTATACTCTTACCCTAGCTCAATCTGTCATCATATCATAATCATATATACAAGTTACGAAAGCTCATACTTCTTATTAGTCTTGTTCATATACCCTCTCATTTTAGTTTACTGAAGGCACTAACATATTTAATAAAAGAAAATCCGGGAATTTAACCCAAAGTACCACATACTTATATTCTTTAAAAATGACTCTTTTTCATATAAAACCTTTGGGCAATTGATGCCTTAAAATCAATTTGTCTTTCATAAATCAAGTCACTTGTTCTTACTTATCTTACTTAGAGTAGATCTCTTCTTATTATCCTTTCATAAAGCAAACAAACCAACTTCCCATAAAGTTGTTATATTGACCCTATACTTTAGTAAAAATTATACTTTTCCCATAACCAAGGGACTTATACTTTTTAAGACGAAACAAGTCTTTATATACTTAAAACAAGTAAGAATACCAAATCTTGTACGTCTACCGTACTACATAGATACAACTACTCATGCTCAAGAGATAGGAAAGCTCCACATACCTCTTCGGTCAATCCACTTGCTAATTCCGAAATACCGTACGTAGTATGTCAACCTATAATAACCATGATACGTTTATTAACCTCTAATTTCAATGTAGAATAATCCAAGTTCAAAGTTACTAATTTCTATGGAAAATTGGACAGCATTTCCTTTGTTTCTACATACTTTGCCACCTTTTTCAAGGCCGAATTCAACATCCAAACGCCACATCTTAGGCCCAACAATCCAAACATTTCAAAGGGGATTACACACCTAAACTTGGGTGTGTAAAATTCTACCCCATAAGGTACAACAATTCACTTAACAATTCTAAAGTAGTTTGTAGGCTACAACATGCTCATAATATCTTCTTAACCAATCTTTTCTTATCCAAACCACATTTCTTACATGCAATGAATCTAAGAGCATTATTTACTACTACAAGTTCCTTCTTCTTCACATGCAACACAAATAACTAGCTACAAGAGAAGAATTGTTACCTTAAAGCTTTAGCCAAAATTATTTCAACAACTTTCTAGCCTCCTTTCCAAGAACACCACCACAATAACTCCTACAAGCTAGCCACAAGCTTCCTTCTTGTTCTTAACTTTTGATTTTCCTTAGGCTTTGAATTCCTCTTGGAATTTTAGAGAGAAGTGAGAGCTTTAGCTTAGAGAGAGAGAGGGATTTGAAAGATGACCAAGTCTTCAAGACTTGGTCAATATAAGACATGCAAGAATTCAGATGGGGGGGGGGACACTTGTCACCCACCCATGACCTCTTTAAAACAAAACAGTGCAGAAATCCCCACTCAACTTCGCAGAACCCGCTTCAGGCGCTAAACTTCGCCGCTCAGACTTTCCGGCGCCCTGCTTCATGGCCACTGCAACTTCAGCGACTCAGAATATTCGGCGCCGCATCCGCGCCGCCTGCCGCTTTGTCCAAACACATTCGTCCGTCACGACCGAACTTGTAACTCCCATAACTTTCTACTCCGATGTCCTATCGACGAACGGTTGGTTGCGTTGGAAACTAGCCTCAATGAACTACGCACTAGGCCCTTGAACCACCTAGGAATTCTCAATGCCGGGTCATATCCCGCCCCAAAGTTGACTAAAACCCGTCCGAAACAATCCGTCAACTTATCTTTCAAAAATTTTAAGTCTTACTCCCTTTCGTACGCTCTCACACGTAAGGCCGGAACTACGGGGTATAACACATAAAGTCTGTTCCATTCATACCCTGACCCTGCAAACCCAGCGTATAGGAGACGAGGTCAAGAAGAAGGCAGAGCAGGCGCAGTCGCAATAGAGCAAGAGGAACCAGAGGCAGCCATACAGCATGAGCCCGGCGAAAGCAACCACCAGCATCCCTTAGCTTTGGAGCCTTCAGTGCCAATCATGGAGCAGATGCTCCTAAATCAACAACAGATGATGCGAAACCATGAACATATGCTTTTAAATCAGCAACAGATGATGCAAGGGCATCAAGACCTAAGCCACAAGCGTCGATGATTGAGCACCGAGTTCAACCAGCCGTCAACGCAGATCCACGCCACCACCACCATTTTGAACCGCTATTGTCTGTAAGTCGTCCCTTTTATTTTTGAGTCTTACACATTTGGGACATTGTGTCGTTTAAGTTTGGGGGGAGTTCTTATTTTATTTTATTTTATTTTTGTGTGTCAATCTTTGAGTTTTTTTTTTTTTGTTCTATATGAGTCAATTTTTTTTATGATCATGCATGTTGTGTTTACTTGGAGCGCCTAATGAATTAAGTGGGATAATATAAGGGAATGAGAAGCTAAAATCTGTGTGCTTAAGTTAGATATGCCAAAGATTCATGAAACTTGATTATTTGGAGTATTCTGTGCTTAGCCTATGTATTTTCAATTGTGAAAAACATCTGTGATGTCTACTGCTTGTTATTCGAGGCGAAATAGTTACGATGTACATGTTAGGGAATGATTCAGGCATTTCTTTGTTAACCCTTCTTACCCTTCATTTCCTACCATGACAATAAATTATATCCCTAGTCAGCCCCTTTGAGCCAAAAACAGAAGTTATTTCTTTGACACCCCATGTCCCCTTGTGTACCATAAGCAGTAATTGAAGAGAGGGATGAAAAGAGTAAAAAAAATATGAAAATAGAGTGAAAAATTGATGCACCCTAATAAAAAAAAATATAAAAGTTTAAGTTTGGGGGTGCCTATATGAATGTGTTTCATGCTCTCAAAAAGAGAAGAGAGAAATGATAGGTATGGACGAAAAAGAATACCAAAAAGAAGGACAAAATGGTTGAATGAGAAAAACGCTTATGGTACGTAATTTGAGCTTAAATGCCAACTTTTATCTACCCCTGCCTAAGCCTACATTACAACCCTAAAAAGTTCTGAAAATCTCTAGTATGTACGTCCATGATTAGTGGAGAATAACAAGTAAACAGACCCATGAAACTTTGAGAGAAAAATGAAAATAAAATTGACATGCATAGTTGTGTATTCATGCTTCCATTGATTGTGACTGAAATAAATTTGCGAAATATCTGACTTGAAATTCTAGATTGCTAAATTCATGCTACATCTGTTCCTACATATTATCACAACTGACGTTCATGTGTTTCTAAGTAATCATGTGCAGCTGCGTGATTTCAATCTTTGAGTTTTTGTTTTTGTTCTTTGTTTTTGCTTTGATCTTTGCTCGAGGGCGAGCAAATGTTAAGTTTGGGGGTATTGTTAGGCGTATATTGTATACTCCTTTGAGTCATTTTTAGTTAGTCTTTTACTCGTTTTGGTTGTGTTTAGTATAGTATTAGATTTTTTTCTTTCTTTTGAGTCACAGCGGTTCAAAAAGGCAAAATGGTGAAAAGGAACGAAAAATGGGCATAAAAAGAGGAATCTGAGGCCGAAAAGGACATAAATTAAAGACCCGGACGAAAGCCAGGTAGCGCCGTGGAGCTGAACAGTAGGACCGCGACGCCAAAACATCAGAGAAGCCACAAAACTTTGGGCGTCACGACGCTATTCTGCAGGGCCGCGGCGCCGGTTCAGAAATCGAGAATCCGAAGTTAATTTGGCCAGGAGCAGAAGGATCCATAGGGCACGAAAATTGCAACATACTAAAAGCCCTATGGATTATTCTATGAGAGGGGAGTGTGTCATTCTAACACACAACATATCACAGGGCAAGGATTGGAAGCTACAATTGGAGACTTTAGTTCGCAGTACTTTTCTTTCTTTCTTTTTAATTCAGTTTATGTTTGAAATTGTATTAGTTCTTAGCGTGACTATGGCTAGGAGCTAAACACTTTATTAGGGCTTTCCTTTTGAATCGCTTGAAACTCTATTTCATGACTTAATGCATTAGTTGAATTCATCTTCACTTGATTAAGATTTATTCAATAATTGGTATGAATATTTGATAGTTAATTGATCACTAATTATCATAATCTATATGATTTCGAATCAAGAACCGAGAGGAGAGATTTGGATATGCTGTAATTGAATAGACATATGTTAAAATCGCGGAAGAAAGTACCCCGATACTTGTGTAGCATTATAGGTTACTGTTCTTAATCCTCCTATGTGGTAAATCCTATCATAGAAATATAGAAGGGTTCTTCACTGGGGTTGAGCGATTATATATCCTATCCGGAATATAAGATAGTCTAGTTAACCGTTATCTTAACGTAGAAGAAAAAGTCATTCTAGTTGCATTAAGGATTGAATAGAGTGGATAGTCGAAGATTTTGGAAGCCCTAATTCCTTCATAACTGATTACAACTTCAATAGTTTAGTTAATTCTTGCAATTATTCTAGTAGTTAGATAAAAAAAACCAAATCAAACTATCGTTAGCCAAATAGATAACATAGAGTAGATGTACGGTAATTAGAAATCAGTCTCTGATGACGATATTCGGTCTTATCAGACTATACTACTTGTGAACGATACGCACTTGCGTGAGCATGTTGAAATAATCGTCCTAACATGGGGCTGGGTAAGTGATGGATGTCATGATGTATTGCGTCTCTAATGAGGGGGAAAGTGTCTGGATCATCAAGAAAGTCGTAATCAGTGACTTGAAAATTTTGGACATTTGCAAATGGAAAAATGTTCTCCTCGAATGTGACATGGCGAGAGACTAGAATTTTATTTGTGGACAAATCATAGCATAAGTACTCCCTATGATTTGACGGAAAACCTAAGAAAATATAAGGGATAGTTCTAGGTGTTAATTTGTGAGGGGTCATGGAGGCGAGATTCGGGTAGCATAGATAACCAAAACTCCGAAGGTGATCATAAGAGAGTATCTGACGGAAGAAAGTTTCAGTTGGAGTTTTATTTTGAAGAGTTTATGTTGGTAATATATTAAGGAGGTATGCCGCCATGTGTAAGGCGTATACCAAAAAAGAATGAGGGATGGAAGCATGAAAGAGCATAGTGTAAATTTTATTGTTGATGGTGTGTAGGATTCTTTCGGCTTTACCATTTTGAGGTGAGGTATGGGGGAAAGAAAATCAAAACATCATGTCGTGGTCCACACAAAATTTATGAAAGGGAAGGTTGTCAAACTCACGATTGTTATCACATTAAAACATTTTGATGGTCTTTTTAAATTGGGTTTTCACATATGCTTGAAATTCAAGAAATATTGTGTAGACTTGAGACTTATATTTTAGAGGATACACCCAAAGAAAGTGAGAGAAATCATCCAAAAAGACCAAATAATATTTGTGACCTAGTTTGTTAGTAATGAGAAATGCCCATAAATCTGCATGAATAATATCAAATGGAGAAAACGTTACACTTAATGAAGATTGAAATGGAAGTCTAACATATTTTCCTAAATGACAAGAGTAGCAAGTGAGGGTAAACTTCCTGTTATTGCATTGAATGAAATTTTGACTTCTAAGAAAATTAAAAATTGGTGCTCTCGGGTGCCCGAGTCTACTATGCCAAATGGATGGAGAGATTGTAGCTAGAGAGGTTGATGGATTGACACTTGCAGTGGAATTGGATGAGAAAGGATATAGGTCCCCCACACTGTTGCATCTCGTAAGAGTTATCCCCGTACGCAGGTCCTTCACAGAAAAACCAAAAAGGTCAAACTCAATAGATACAGAATTGTCACTAGCAAACTTCCTAGCAGAGATTAAGTTTTTAATAATGTTATGAGCATATAGGAAATTTTTTAGGGTAAAGGGTGGGTGAGGAGGTTATGTTTGAGCGGTACTATAACCTTGAATTTAAATGTGATTGTCATTGTCGACCAAAATAAATTGAGGATTGTTCAAATTAAATAGGTGAGGGAGATTATCAGAGTCACGAGTGAGGTGGGATGTGGCCCCTATATCCATGTACCATACATTGTCGGGCTACTGTTGGGACGTGGAGAATTGGGCCTGGTGGTGCAGGCCCGTGTGGCGTGGGATTGGAAGTGGGCCCAGGATGCTCGACTGTTGGGCCAGAAGTCTGGGATACGGGAATGGTGGCAAGGCGTAGTTGTCGGAGCTGTGGGTTACGACCATGGGACATGGTACGGGGTCAGCCCACTAAGATGGGTATTGGGTCGGCTATGTCTGTCCACCGACGTTGGATTTTCTGCCACGACCTTTGCTCTAGCTGCCACCTCAATTTCTGCGATCGCGTCCCCTTCCGCCTCCTCAGAAACTACGGTAAGGTTGGTGGTCCATGGATTGCAGAGGACCGGCGGGTGTATTGGTGGTTGGCGTTACGTCAATCACCAATGCATGTTGAGTGTGCTCGTCCTGTTTGGCTCGTTTAGTCTCATTCAACAGCAATTGTGACTGAGCCTTTTTGAAGCTTGAGAGGGGTCAGCTTGTTGGATCATCGTCGCAAGTGTATCATACTCACCATTCGGAAAATCTTTAATAAGTTGTAAAACCATCTTTGTTTCGAAAATTAGGGTGTCAATATTAGAAAATTGATCGGCAACCAATTTTAGTTGTTTACAATAGTCTGACATATTGGCAAAGTGCTCAAGACGAGTGTTGTTGAATTGTTCCTCCAAATAGACGACACATGTATGTTTGTTATCTTGAAAGATTTCCTCTAGTAGTGTCCATAATTCGTGAGTCGAGGCACATGTCTTCATAATAGCATGAAGTAGGTCCTTGGATATGGTGTCATATATCCATTGCTTGACGATTGCATCAAAACGTTTCCACGTTGTGTTGTCGACGTCGGGCGGACGGGGTGTGGTGTCTTCGATGTGATCAAGAACGTTGTAGGCACAAGCATGTATTTGAAATAACTCAACCCACGAAGAGTATTGTCCATCCTCCTGATCAAGAATCAAAGGAATAAAAAAATTATGTTCGTCACGGCAAACGCCGGATAAAAGGTTTTGGGAGAGGAGGAGAATGTGTGACGTCTTGTGTGGAGGAGGTGGAATTAGGAGAAGCCATGTTGCCGCCGGAAGTAAGAAAAAAGAGGGTTGGTGCGGCAGAATTAGTTGTAGGGTTTGCTAGGGTTCCGCCATTATCGAGTAACAAGAGAGGGGGGGCGGGGGTCGGCGGCCAACTGGAGTTAGGGTAGATTAGAGTTTTGGCTTATGATACCATGTGGAATAGTGTAATTATCATTGTTTGGAGTCTTCTCATTAATTCAATATATATAGGTGTTTACAATTGTAATCCTAATTGTATGAGAATATCTACTTTACAAAATTACACTAAAATAATAATTACAAAATATATGAAGAATATTTACGTATTCTCTATCAATGTTGAATCCCCTTACCTTTTTTCGTGCGTTTACTTTCTTATATGTTGAATATTCTTAGTGAAAACCCTTAACTCTGTCACTACTTGCACAAAGTTTCAAAAGTCTTATAGTCATAAATTGCTACGGCATGTTTAAGACGATATATTTTAAAGTCTTCATTTTATTGTTAAATTTCATACTAATTCAAAATATCTCACATAAATTAAAACGAAACAATAATATATATGTTCTATTAATTGCAGAAAAGCCCCTAGATTCTTGGGAACCTGTCCTCCAGCTAGCCTAGCAAGTTCCTCATGCCTATGATCCATAAATAAGGCAAAAGTATTCCTGAAACTTTTCTGAAAAACTTGGCAAACTCCAAATTTCACGAGCCATTGCATGTACATCATTTGTCGAAAAAATTTCCTCCATGCATTCCCACGTGCTCCCTTTTATCTTCTCACCAATCCATTTTAACGATACAATTTTCTTCTGCCACTGCAAAATCTTTTGAATTTAATGTCTTGAACACAACAACTACTGCTATTTCTTCGGAAACAATAAACAAAAGAGAAGAAAACATATTGAATAAATCCAAAACTATAAAAATATAAAGCTAGCTATAGTTCAATAGGAGTGCAATATCTTGAAATCAAATGGACTACTAGTTTTGGTTTAGTATAATCTAACTCTAATATGTCTTATTCTTTCTAATTTTGCAAGAGGAATGTCATTTTCTAAATTTAATAACTCTTTACTTTCCAACATATTTCATAACATGTTTAAAATCTAATGATCCGAAAATATTTTGATGTATATTATAGATATTTTTAATTTAAAATCATAAAATTAAAAGACTCCATTGCTAATTTTCTTCAAATCTGTACCCAGATATATTAAGATACATAAAGTGAAGCTTTCTTAAACATAATATTCTTAGTTAAACTAAAACACATAAAATAAATATTAAATATACATACAATATACACATGATATACATGTATATTGTATGTATATTGAATATATTGGGCCAGCTAAATTCGAGAAGGACTCGTCCAGCCCAGCCCAAGTAGAGTCACGGCCAGTAGGCAGATTTGGCATAAATCCCTAGTGTATATTTGATATATATTAGACTTAATCTTGTACATTAATTAATAGTGTAATATTACGATAATTGTATAGTTAGTCTCCATATAGAATAATTTTATATATATGTCTTTCATCAATACAAATAAACTTCAAGATCAAATTAAAACATAAACATAGAAATGAAGCAGAAGAATTACTATTAGTCACTTTGTCACAAAACTCTTATGACAATTTCATTCTTAGATTCATCAACACATCTACATAATTACACTTCTTTTTATCTCTTATCTATGCGTATATGCGCCTCCAAATTAAGAAAGGAAACAAAAAGAACTCTAGAGAAACAAAAAACTAAAACAAAAGACGACTAAAAGGAAACTAGCCGATACAGTAGAAGCAGCCAAAATGGTTTCTTCAACATATTTCTTACACATAATAGCTATGCTTAACTCATTAACCCAAGAGTGAGTTCTAATCCTACATCACCATCTTCTTCCAATTTCACAGGCAAACCCGGTTCAACCTGGTTCATCAGCAAGGACGGTTCAACAGTTTCAACCGAGAACGAGTCATGACTAGACGCACGTTTCAACTCATCTTCCATCTCATCAACGTGGTCCCACCCGGTTATACTAAACTTCGAAGGTGGCTCGTTCATCAAGTACCCTGATGCATCAGCAAGAACATCAACATTAGTGGCCTTACGCTTGAACCGCCCATTCCTGGTTTTGACATGTTGTTGACCAGAACTTGACGAGTTCTTTGAAATGTGTCGAATATCACAACCTTTTAAAGGCTCGATGATTTGATGAGCCTCTTGATCATGATCTATACTACTATTGTAATCGTTGTTGATTGGGACTTGCATGATTGTTGAGCCTTTGAGGACTGATTCAACAGCTTCTTGACAACGTTGCCAATTACCCGAACACATCAACCCTACTGAACCGTTTACCGGGTTAATTATTCGGCCACAAGCCTCATATAACAGAGACCTAAATATGGCTGCACAAGGAGAAAAAGAATCAATGGAAAATCCATTTCAAGATTTCGATCTGTATGCAAATGAGTAAAGGTTGATCCGAAAAGAATTAGAACTTTATGTGATAAAGTTAAGAATTCTATTAGGAGTATTACACACTCTATCCTCCTAGACTTTATTTAGTGGTTATGTTATTATATATTTATGTAGTGAAAAGTTCCACACTTGCACAGAATTCGAGTTCGAGTCAAAGTTATTGAATTCCAAGGAATTCAAAACTAAGACTACATCCATCTGATACAAGTATATACAACTATATACTAGTACCTCATTCCATTTTACTTCCTCTGTTGCACACTATGTGAGATGATTCGAAGCACAAAGATCAAATAATATATTTTTCAAAGTTTAACGTTAAAAAAATTCAAAATATACAAACTTACAAAGGTGTGCGTCGTATAAAATGAAACATAGGAAGTAAGTAATATATACCGGGGCGGAGATGATCGGGACCAGCATTGATAAGGTTGATAAGGCCAGCACGACCGTAAAATTTAGCAAGAAAAACAGTAGCGTTAGCTTGAGAGTCAGGGGATTTAATCCATTGAAGACATGGCCTTAAACTACAATTCTCACTACAACCTTTTCGAAGTACTCTACACCCATTGCAGCTCATTCTCATACTTCAAATTAATAAACACAAATAAAATATGAGAGAGGAAAAATGTTTATAATGAAGGCGGAGAAATGGAGAAAGGGGATATTTATTAATGGAGAGTTGAAGGAGGGGGGGGGGGGGGGGTGATTTTTTATGTCATGTTTGGGTGACCAAGCAATACATGAAAACCAAAAACCAGAAATTGTTTTCTCTGTATTTTATGTTTTATAAAACCATAGTTCAGGTTTGTGCTTTAAATAATTATTTGGGCCTCTTTTTGGTTCGTGTGGCATGCTTTTTATGTGAAAATCAAAATTTCTAATTTGTTTATTATATACTCAATAAATACTTTTAAGAAATAACACTCCTAAGTAGTTTAATTCGATAAATTAAACATAAAAAAGAAGATTTTTTAAAATTTTGAACAATTCATACATTTGTGATACTATAAAACTTTTTAAAGGGTGTAGTCTTAACATGACATCGTATTTTTGTAGCTATAAAAGCTTTTTATTAAGAAATTTTTTTTTAGTTAATTTCAAATATATAGATATATTTCTTTTAATAGATAAAGTTATTCGATATCTGTTTATATAAAGTTTTCAATTTATACACTACACCTTAGCCTACAAGAGTAATATGTTGATCAAATTTCTTTATACTCGATATTGGTATGTCCGAATATAAATGTAATTTTCTGATTTAAGCTTTTGCCAATCACATTTGGAAGTTTCACTATTCACTTTAACCTTCATTTCATTTTATATGAAGTGTTAATTCGACATGAAATATAAAAATAATGAAATTCGTTTAAATATACTAAAAATATCCAAATTTAAAAGTAATTAAATAAAAAATACTATAATTTTTAAAATGGATAAAAAACGAAGGGCACTATCGGGCGGAGCTAGGTAGGCTTGAGCAGATCATCCGAATCATCTTCGATGAAAAATTATATTTCATGTATATATAGTAGATGTTGAATTCTCTTAATTTTTTATATATTTACTTCTTCATATAGTAGAAAGAGACCCTAAGGAGGATTCAATACAAGGCAAAAAATAAAATCAGACTTGTTCTTCCATTACCAGAATATATTTAAAATATTATTTGACTTTATCAAATTAAAAAGAAAAGAGAATAATAACCCAAAGTGAAGGGTTTTACTGAGGTGTCAATACGTTGCAAAAACAAAAAAAATCCCATTTCCAAGAAAAAAAAAGCGCGTGAAAAGCACATGAACATGAAAGGAACACCGTGCGGTTCGCCACATAATGTCACGTAAAACACACACCCCCTCCCTCACGGCCTTGGCCCCACCCCTATTTCTCCCGGTTTTCAGGAACTTTTGTTCCCACAAAACCGGACTTAAATTAAACCGGGTTTAGGAATTCCGAAGATGACGTTTTTAAAAGTGTCTAATCTTGAATTTTTAATTTTTTTTCGATTATCAAAATCTTTAAAATGATTTTAACTTAAAAAAATTAGTTGTCTATCACGCATAAGTGAGCAGGTTCATTGGTTTAAAATAACCCTGAACTTATGCAGTATACGCAAAATACTTCATATTCATAACTTATGTCTGATAGGTAATAAAAGTTTTGGCGTAGCTAATTTTCTTAAACAAATTCTATTTTTTTAAATGATTAAGCAGCAGCCAAAAATTTAAAAATTATTTGGTACACAAATTAAATTATTCCAGAAATATAATTTTGAGATTAATTTATTCAATATGGGAGGTGGAATAAAGTAATTTTAAATTTGATGGGATAAGGTGAAATAATTCAAA
The DNA here is from genome assembly GCA_029844215.1 of Przewalskia tangutica. Taxonomy (NCBI): domain Eukaryota; kingdom Viridiplantae; phylum Streptophyta; class Magnoliopsida; order Solanales; family Solanaceae; genus Przewalskia; species Przewalskia tangutica. The sequence continues at coordinate 124,003,655 of CM056723.1, forward strand.
ATTAAGGACTTTATTTTATACTTTATTTGAGAAATTATATAAATTAATCCTAAAAAAATTATACCATTTATTAAATAAAATTTCTATAAGTACTAAATTGTAGATTACAAGGAGTGTGGTTGCTTTTCCTATGGTCGCAAGTGGAAATAGCTTCAGCGATTTCTGGTTTATCTATGATAATCTTGATAAATATTTGATACCACACGTTGTCTATTTATTTTCATACCTTTGTGTTTATTTTTTATATGTAGCCGTAGGATTCAACACAAGGCAAAAAATAAAATCAGACTTGTTCTTCCATTACCAGAATATATTTAAAATATTATTTGACTTTATCAAATTAAAAAGAAAAGAGAATAATAACCCAAAGTGAAGGGTTTTACTGAGGTGTCAATACGTTACAAAAACAAAAAAAATCCCATTTCCAAGAAAAAAAAAGCGCGTGAAAAGCACATGAACATGAAAGGAACACCGTGCGGTTCGCCACATAATGTCACGTAAAACACACACCCCCTCCCTCACGGCCTTGGCCCCACCCCTATTTCTCCCGGTTTTCAGGAACTTTTGTTCCCACAAAACCGGACTTAAATTAAACCGGGTTTAGGAATTCCGAAGATGACGTTTTTAAAAGTGTCTAATCTTGAATTTTTAATTTTTTTTCGATTATCAAAATCTTTAAAATGATTTTAACTTAAAAAAATTAGTTGTCTATCACGCATAAGTGAGCAGGTTCATTGGTTTAAAATAACCCTGAACTTATGCATTATACGCAAAATTACTTCATATTCATAACTTATGTCTGATAGGTAATAAAAGTTTTGACGTAGCTAATTTTCTTAAACAAAAATAAGTATCGATAAAGGAAAAAACTTCATTCTATTGTGGTTGAGAACCAGTATTTTTTTATGTCAAGCTTGACTTCACTTTTTCCCACCTTATCACCTGTCATCAAGCCTCCTACCTCTTATTTTTTGAGTAAATTTGGAATAGACTCATCTTTAGGCTTGACATCTTCTCATGCCTCCGCTTATGGCTGTCATACCCATATTTAACAAACTAAACTCAAAAATGTTTTCCTCGAGATACCAAACACACCCTAAGGGTCCTCTTCCCTTGTTTGCCATACTTGTAGTGTGAATGCACTATCATAAACTGAAGAACAATCCATTTGCATGATAATGTCAAATTAATCACTCGTGTGATTAATGTACTTATGCATACCAAGTGACAAATATATGACTAACGTTCATATACTATATAGCTATTTAATGCTGGATTCGTGTGCAAAATATTTGGAAATAAGACTTGAGTTTTTATTATATAAAAGGACTTTATAACTATATATCCACATTGAAAAGCAACAATTGAAAGCTCAACTTAAATTCTAACGCACGAATGGAAAAGTTCCATTACTTCTTCGGAGTAAATTGAGAAACTTTGCAAGAAAAGGGCAAAAGAATTATAAAGGGTTAAAGTATATAATTGTTCTCTTTCTTGGTTGAGAATAATTCTCTCGAAAGAGCATCTAATTTAATTACCACGAAAATAACTTTTTATATGTGTTTTTCGGTGAAAATGATTCTAACAAAAAATTCAGTTAGGAATTTGTATTCACGTGTTTAAAGACAAGTAGATTCTATCTGATCCGGAGACACTCTTGAACGAGTCCGGAGCTACTAATTAGGTTACTGATGTGCAAGATAAAAGAGTAAATAGACATGAAAATAAGCAAGTAAAATAAATGAATAAGCTAGATCTAACATGAACGATGAACAATGTAAGAACAAGAGTTAAGAATGATGTATTTGCTTGAGAGAGATCTCGGTTACAAGGATAGGCTTAGAGAGAATACAATGTATGTTCCTTCTCTTCTAAGTCTTGTATATATAAAACAAAACTAGACTATTATGCCTCCCTAAAGTTATGACGATGTGAGCGTAATGACATCACCGTACCCACACGCACCGCGATACTCTGATCTAGGAAGGTTGATGTGATAGGAGTTGTTGGGAGTGGAAGACAACTATGAAAAGGCTCCGAAACTATTAGGCTTCTTAAGTACGTTAATACTTCCGGAGGCGTTTCTACCCAATACAGATAGTCCCCTACTTTTTGAGACCTTTGAACTTATGGGACCGGGAAGTGGAAGAGTCCTTCAACCATCATTTTTTTCTTTTAACACATCGTCTCTTGGAATTGGTGTGCTAATTCAGCCGGCTATCATCCTTTCGCACGCCATCTCTTCGCATTAAATGCTCTGCTATCCTTGTAACACTCACTTTACACGTGTCACACATCTATCGACATCTTTCCTCGAGAGAAAATGTTGTAATGATAGCTTGATTTCCTTTTCTTTAAACCAAATATTACCCCTTTTCTGACCTTTCTATGTACCATCTCTCATATAAGGATTCTCTTTCATTTCCTATGATCTTCAGAGGCTTCATATTTTTAAATTTTTCAAAAAAGATGTTATCCCTTTCTCTTCCTTAGCTAAATATTCTCACCATGTCTTCGAATTCTTCAATTGTTGGTGGCTCCACCACTCGGGCTCGGAGCCTAGCCTACAGTGATTTAGACGCCGCTATTCACAAGGTTCCCATCATAGACTCCCTGTCATCGACCAGCAGGACGTCGAAGAAGAAGAAGTCAACAACTTCTTCTTCCAATCATCAGGTTAACGTTTTTTGTTGACTTTATAGACCCACTTGTAGCCAATGGCTTCTTTCCCTAGAGGAAGATATACTCAATCCCAAGTATCAAACCATTCTAGTACTACGATCTTTTTCTGCATAGAACGTCTGCCTTCTCAGCAACTTGTCTTATTTAAAAGATCTCACAAAGCGCAGTCTCCATGATTCAAAGTGATCCCGACTGGCCAGTACGTACAAATCTTCTGTTAGATCTCGTTATTTGAGTCGGGTACAATTGGGTTGTGTCTGGACCAATATAAAAGTGTTCATCCCTAGAGAAAGGAGAATATTACTTCCTATCGACAGGGATACTTCTTTGTGTACACATACCCTTTCCTTACGGTTGGGTAAACTTATTGATCCGGTGATTTTGGAATTTTGCCGGAGATATAAACTGTCAGGCCCAAATCAGCCTGGCCTTTTGGAGGACGGTTGCATGTCTCCGATAACTTTCCTCTCAGGTGGGGGAGGACTTTACCCTCATTAACTTAATTCGCCTTTATTCTTACAAAATTTTCAAAGAAAGGGTTATTCAGCTATCACGTAGTGGCCAAAATGTGTTGATTTCTAGCATTGATGATGACTCCGACCATGGGTGGACAAAGAGATATATTGTTATAGCGACAAGGGATATAGTCAATCCACCAAAGGCACCTATCTCGGAGTGATGGAATTTTGAACGTAAGTAATTTGTTCAGACCTGCCCTTATTATTTTGTCTTCCTCGATTCTTAATGATGTCTATGACTTTCATTCTTCTCTTTTGTCAGCCATAGCCTGGACACCTGAACTAGTGTCGGGTTTGGCCCGATAAGTCTAAAAAAATTGGATTACACATCTTTTTCCCTCTAGACGTGGGAGGAGATTGCACCAAAATATAACTAGAAGGGGAAGAATCATGGTATTCCGAAGGGAGCATCAGTCCGGTCGTACGTGGAAATTCCTAAAGATTCGAATGTGGCCCTTCAGCAAATTGAGCAAATTATATCTCAACTGGGCTGAAACACAGAAGTTATGAACTCTGTCGGGTCCAAAAGGTCGTTGTCTCTTTCTTCCCCTCCCCCGGCCAAAAAATCCAGACTGAGTATTATGGGGTGAGATAGTTAGGGGCCAACCCCAGCAACTTCTCCAAAAGACTGAAAAGTCTGACGCCGTAGTTACTGGTCTTTTTATGGAGAGTTTATTGGATAAGATGAACTCCTGCACTTTTTTTCTCTTACTCCCGCCTGAGTTGGAGGTGTGACCCTGGGCCCTGCTACCATTCCTTGTGTTCCATCATCATTATGGGTTGCCCCTACTCCAGTTCCTCAAAGACGATCCCCTACCCCTGAAGGTCATGTGCCTAGGGGGAAAACTGAGGATCCCAATACTAGCGCATATATTGAGGGCCCGCAGAACTCCCATGGATCATAGCTAGTAGATACTTATCTTTCCCCAGTCTGTAATCCCACTATTCATTGGTAGGTTACCTTCTTCGTCCCTCAAGAATGCAACCTTCTTTTGCGGTCGGTACGGGTGACCAACTATTTGCGGCCCTTGGCGAGTGAGAGGGATAAAGAGAAAATGGAGAGGGTTTCTAGCAATTGTTTGTGTCACGACCCAAATCGTAGGGCCGCGACAGGCACCCGAATCCCACCTGTCGGGTACCACCAATCGTAAAGTCAACACCTATTAATAATTAAATACGGACTAAGCCGAAAAAGAACTATGTGAAATCTTAATAAAAAAATCAACATATATATATGTATACACCCCCAAGGCCAACAAGACCGCATAATACTACTACACACAGGACACCAATCTACAAGTCTCTAAACGAGTATACGACATCAAAAAGATCGGGATAGGGCCCCGCCATACCCATATATACACGCAAAATTATCGTACCAAGATAGATCGACACTCCGAAACAAGGAGAGTGATCCAAAAATCCGTTGAGTCAGCAAACTACTAACGTGGATCGTCGTCCTGTCTACATGCACCTACGAGCATGAAACGCAGTGTCCCCCGACAAAAGGGACACCAGTACGACTGATGTACTGAGTATGTCAGGCATGAATAATAACATAATAGGGATATAACAATAACTGAAACAGAAATAGCTGACCAGTAGTAAATGCTTATGAGGGCCCTGATACATATGCCTAAATGTTATGCACAATGCAAATGCGGTATACATATAAATATTGGCCACACAAGGGCATCTTCCTGTCCATAATAGCCTTTGTGGGCACCATTTCATTATCATATTGGCCACACAAGGGCATCAATATTGGCCTCTTCGGGCTCTTTGGTGATAGTATGTACCAGCTGCAGGTGGTGTGCGTATATAACGCCTTTCCCTTTTTCCCCATCCCCTACATATATATAATATTTACCATATAGTAGTGTGTATAGCACAAGTGGGTCCAGGGTAATATATGAATATAATGCAAATGAAAATGCATGAATGACAATAAAATATCCCGAGGAACATAATATCCTTGTACCTTCGGCTAACACTGTGAATATCAACATTTTTTCCGTATGCCTCAATAAGGATTTAGGGACATATTTAGACATGCTTTAAACATAGGAATCAATAACATAATTATTCTTAACTACTAAGAGTAAAATAATTTATGTAACAGTATTACGGTTACGTTTCATACGCAGAACATGTCAAAAGAAAGAAATAATTTACCTTAACATACACCGATTCCACTTAAAACTTAATCACGACCAATTAGAAAGGAGCAAACTTTATTTTCTTTTCTTTTTTGTACTGGGACGAAAGATGAACAATTCGGTATGTTTCTTGAAATATAAAGGTACTGGAATCTTTTGTTGCTTTATGTTCTTAAGAGTAAGAACTTATGTTGCTGCCTACAATCCCTACTTTTGTTTCCATTTCGTACAAAAAGGGGTTGGAGGAGTTCTTTAGCAATGAATCACGATTTGTACTCACTTCCCCTATGTTACTATTAATGACCCCACTACTAATTGATCTCACAAACTGCCATACTTCAGCTAAAATAACTTAGTCAATAGGTAGTCCCTTTTGAGACTTACATGTAATGTCCCCCACTCAACTTTGTCCCCTCCACTAAGATTAATCCCACAATTAATCAATTACACACACAATTAATTCTTGATTCCAATTCACGTAAATCTTAATAACTTATAAGACCTTCATATACTCAATGTCGTAATTTTATAATATGACGTTAGTCCATAACCTCTTTATGCACGCACCAAATTTATTTCTGATTCTCGTCGTCATACTTGTTACGTCAAAATTATTTCAGGACTGCATTCTTTTATAAACTAATCTCTTTATTAGCATATGTAAATATAACATAAATTACCCGAGGTATGGGTCTACTTGCCTACGTTTAGATGCTCAAACTATTGCTTAATATTACGGGATGTTACATCCTTCCCCACTTAGACACATACGTCCTCGAATGTTGGGGTGATATATCTAATCTTGTCGCGTATCCAGCGAATACAACTACTTTTTTCACGGCCGCATTACCCTTCCATTCAAGAATTGTCTTGCCTTAGAACTGAAATTTAACAATATTTGTTCGACAATCAACATTAGTGTAGCGTGATGCTAGCTAATTCATACCCATAATAACATCAAAATCAACCATCTCTAATTCTACCAAATCTGCTAGGGTCTGATGACTACAAACTAATATTGCACAATTTTGATAGACCGATCTAGCAACTACTGACTCATCAACTGGTGTAGATAGCACAAATAGATCTCTTATCAACTCAGCTCTACTGCACGATTTAGAAGATGAAAAAATGGAAAACATCCCTAAATGTCAGATAGCCTCATGTTTATAAGTATGATGCATAACATACCCATAAACAAGACTCTACTAGACACAATATGTAGACTCCATAGGACAGACATGCTCAGATACCAATTTTGTCACGACCCAAATCGGAGGGCCGCGACGGGCACCCGAATCCCACCCGTCGGGTACCACCAATCATATAGTCAACACCTATTCATAATTAAATACGGACTAAGCCAAAAAAAGACTATGTGAAATATTATCAGAAAACAAACTTATATATATATATACACCCTCAAGGCCGGCAAGGCCATATAAGACTACTACACACAGGACACCTATCTACAAGCCTCTAAAAGAGTATACGACATCAAAAAGGTCGGGATAAGGTCCCGCCATGTCCATATATACACGCATATCAAGATAGACCGGTACTCCGAAACAAGGGGAGTGCTCAAAAAATATGATGAGTCAGCAATCTACTAACTTGGATCGTCGTCCTGCCTACGTGAACCTGCGGGCATGAAACGCAGCATCCCCCGACAAAAGGGACGTCAGTACGACTAATGTACTGAGTATATCAAGCATGAATAATAGCATAACAGGGATATACCAATAACTGAAATAGTTGACCAGCAGTAAATGACTCTGAGGGCCCTAATACATATGTCTAAATATTATGCACAATGCAAATGCGGTATACATATAAATATTGGCCACACAAGGGTATTTTCTGTCCATAATAGCCTCTGTGGGCATCATTTCATTATCATATTGTCCACACAAGGGCATCAATATTGACCTCTTCGGAATCTTTTGTGATAGTCTGTACCAGCTAACGCCTTTCCCTTTTTCCCCATCCCCTACATATATATATATATATAATATTTACCATATAATAGTGTGCATAACACAAAGTGGGTCCAGAGTAATAAATGAATATAATGCAAATGCAAATGAAAATGCATGAATGACAATAAAATATCCTGAGGGACATAATATCCTTGTACACTCGGCTAACACTGTGAATATCAATATTTTTTCGTATGCCTCAATAATGATTTAGGGACATATTTAGACATGCTTTCAACAAAGGAATCAATACCATGAGTATCCTTATCTACTAAGAGTAGAATAAATTATGGAACAATATCATGGTTACGTTTCATACGTAGAACATGCCAAAAGAAAGAAATAATTTACCTTAACATACCTCTATTCCACTTAAAAGTTAATCACAACCAATTAGAAAGGAGCAACATTTTTTTTTTTTTTTGTACTGGGATGAAAGATGAACAATTCGGTATGTTTCTTGAAATATAAAGGTACTAGAATTGTTTGTTGCTTTATGTTCTTAAGAGTAAGAACTTATGTTGTTGCCTACAATCCCTACTATTGCAAAGACATGTATAAGTTTTAAGATGAAAGGTTTTGTTTCCATTTCGTACAAAAAGGGGTTGGAGGAGTTTTTTAGCAATGAATCACGATTTGTACTCCCCCCCCCCCCCCCAAATGTTAATATTAATGACCTCACTACTAATTGATCTCACAAACTGCCACACTTTAGCTAAAATATCTTAGTCATTAGGTAGTTCCTTTTGAGACTTACACGTAATGTCCTCCACTCAACTTTGTCCCCTCCACTAAGATTAATCTCATAATTAATCAATTACACACACAATTAATTTTTTATCTCAATTCACGTAAATCTTGATAACTTATAGACCTTCATATACTCAATGTCGTAATTTTGTAACATGACGCTAGTCCATAACCTCTTTATACACGCAGCAAATTTATTTCTAATTCCCGTCGTCACACTTGTTACGTCAAAATTATTTCGAGACTGCATCCTTTTATATACTAATATCTTTATTAGCATACATAAATCTAACATAAATTCTCCTAGATCCGGGTCTACTTGCCTACTTTTAGGTGCTCAAACTATTGTCTAATAATACGGGATATTACAGTTTGCTTAATGTTGGTGCTCATGCTGTCGTGCAAGTATGCTTTCTTTTTTCTTCTTGGTCTGCTCTTTAAGTTTGTTTTCACATCATGACATTTGGGGTTTTGAATTTCTCTTCTCCTTAGGCGAGCCTTCTCACCATGGAAGATTTTCAATGAAAGTTTGTCGAAAAGAGAGAAAGGATACTGGAGTACCAAAAGCTGCAAGAGAGACTCCCGGTTCAAGAGAGCTAACTAATTTCAGTAGAGGACCTAGAGGCCAAGTTGGCCCAGTCAGAACAGGATATAAAAATTTACAAAAGGAGGGCTGCTAAATTTCATAATGAGCTCCTCAATCTTCAGATGAAGTGAGCCGAACATCAAGAGCATTTTGCCAAGATGGTTCAAAGAGAAACGAACACGGTTGAACGACTTGGGGTTATTGTTAGACATATTTTGTATACACTTTTTGAGTCATTTTTAGTTGGTCTTTTTCCCATTTTTGTTGAAATAAGTGTCGTGTTAGGGTCGTTTTTTTTTTAGTCACAACGAAAGTGAGTAGATCCGGACGAAAGCATGCAGGGCCGCGACGCCGAACAGCAGGACCGCGACGCCATAATTCCTGAGAAGTTGCAGAACATTCAGAGCCGCGACGCCGTAATGCAGACCCGCGTCGCCAACGCGGGAAAATCCAATCTGAGATAGAATTGACAAGGGGCAAAAGGGTCCGAAGCACACATTTTAGACAACATATATAAGCCCTTGGGACAGATTTTAGGGTTATCTCTGAAAATCTATCACACACAACTTTGGAGGCTACAGGATTGAAGACCTAGTTCAAGTTATTTTCTTTTCTCTTTTCTTTGTTCTTATTTCAGTTCATGTTGGATATTTAATTAGTTCTTAGCATGTCTATGGCTAGGAGCTAAACTCTTAATTAGAGCTTTTCAATTGAATCGCTTGAAACTCGTTTTATGAATTAATGCATTAGTTTGGTTCTTCTTCATCTTGTTAAGATTTATTCAATATTGGTTTGAATGTTTGATACTTAACTGATCACTAATTATCATAATTTATATGATTTCGAATCGAGATCCAAGAGGGGAGATTTGAATATGTTGTAATTGAATAGACATAGGTTAAAATCGCGGACGAAAGTACCCCGATACTTGTGTAGCATTTTAGGTTATTGTTCTTAATCCTCTTATGTGGTAAAATCTATCATAGAAATATATAAGTTTTCTACACTGGGGTTGAGCTTATATATCCGCCGAATATAAGACATACTAGTTAACCTCGCCATCGTCGTTGTTATTTCATTAAAGATTAAAAAGAGGCATAGTGAGGATATTTGGAAATACTATTTCCCACCATCGTGGTTACTAAAAGATATCCAACACGAAACCAAAATAAATAAAAAGAAAAAGGAACAAACTTGTCAATCTTGTCCTCACAGTGCCTCAGTGGCATTTTCGGAAAATCATGCTTTCGACTTCTTTGCTCAAAATCGCCCGTAAAATCGCAATCCGCCCGCCGCGTTCTGGACGCGCCCACGACGCAAAATCCGACAACATCGGGAGCGCGCAGTTAATAGCTACAGGGCGCTGTGGTGTCCGCCTTCTCGATTTTGCGATTTTCGTGTCCTTTTTCGCATTTAGGACCGCCGTGACTGAAAAGAAGAAAGATCTCTAACACGACTTCAAGGGTTGCAATGCAGCTTAGCGAAGTACATTAGATATCTTCAAATAACTACAACACGCTGATCGTAAAAAAAACTTCACGATTTATTTCCACATGAAAACAAAAAAAACTGAAAACACACAAACACACAACAAAACTCATATGGTCCGAGATGATATTCTCGAAATCGCATAAGTCATCTGGACTTTCAACTGGATTTTGATTTTCAATCCATATGATTATTGTTGTAGGTCTCATTTTAAACAAGTGTTCAAGATTAAGATTGTCCCCCCATTTACAGGCGTGCATTTATCTTCTACGCCTCTATAACGTGAGGACTGAAATTCACACTCTCTTCAACTAGCGACTTCGGGTATGGACTTTCCTCTCATTATTCTCAATGCCACGGGTGGTTGTTCCACATCTTTATCCTCCTCATTACCTGTCGCCGATGATTACGTACATTGATAAAATGCTCATGAGCAAGTTAGAAACTTGTTCAATAGATAATTTGATATTGAAAGTCACGCGACGCAAGAGAATTCGAAAAACTTGTTAGCGATTTTCAAATGCTCACATGAGTATACGTATGTCAAGTAATATAGTTTGTCGCCCACAGAGGACCGGTTTTCACCACGAACATCTAATCTATTTTATCTATTTGTCTAACGATAGTCTGTTTTGGGTTTTATCGAATTAAACTAAATATTTTCAATCCAAAATGACTTCTTCTTCTACGTTAAGATAACAGGTTAACTAGTCTGTCTTATATTCCGGTTAGGATATATAAAAGCTCAACCCCAGTGTAAAAACCTTATATATTTCTATGATAGATTTTACCACATAGGATAATTAAGAACAATAACCTAAAATGCTACACAAGTATCCGGATACTTTCGTCCGCGATTTTAACCTATGTCTATTCAATTACAGCATATCCAAATCTCCCATCTCGGATCTTGATTCGAAATCATATAAATTATTATAATTAGTGATCAATTAACTATCAAATATTCAAACCAATATTGAATAAATCTTAACAAGATGAAGAAGAAACCAAACTAATGAATTAATTCATAAAGACGAGTTTCAAGTGATTCAATGGAAAGCCCTAATTAAAAGTTTAGCTCCTAGCCATAGACATGCTAAGAACTAATTCAATATCCAACATGAACTGAAATAAATAAAAGAGAAAAGGAAAGAACTTGAATAAAGTTGTCTCCAATCTTGTCGCTTGTGGCCTCCTTTTCCTCTCCAAAGTAGAATGTAGAATTATGTACAAAATCTAAGATGCCTCAATAAGGTTAGGGTTTAGGGATTATATAGTTGAGAAAAATTGCGTTTCGGACCCTTTTGCCCTTTGAAAATCGGCCTAGAAAATCAGAAATCCCGCCTCGGCGTCGCGGCCCTGCATGATGGCGCCACGATTCCGAAAATACTGCGACAAAATCAAAGCGTGCAGGTTAATTAGCGCCGCGGCACCTGTGACGTCTTCTGCCAGATTTTGCGATTCTGTGTCCTTTTTTCGTCCGGACTTCGTCAGATTTCTTCTATGCTTCCCAGAACTTCTTAGACTTTTTTTCTTGTTCCTTTTCTTATGCAATTACATCTCAATTAAGTTCATTTCATCTTCTTTTTGCCATTTCTCCATTTAGGACCGCTGTGACTCAAAATAAAGAAAAACGACCCTAACACGACACTAATTTCAAAGAAAATAAGAAAAATACTAACTAAAAATGACTCAAAAAATGTATATAAAATATGCCTAACAGTTATGGAGATTGAGCTCGAGGCTTGCCAGAGAGGCAAGGTTACGGAAAGGGCTTTTAATGAACTAGATGAGAGGTACAAGAGCATGTCAACTCATTATGACAGACACGTCAAGCACAACCAGGACCTGATTAAGAGCAACACTTCCCTTCATGCAACTATGTAGAAAATGGATATGTCCAATGCGGATGCCCGATTTCAGCAGTTGAAATTGAACTTTATCCTTGATAAAACCCATATGGTGTATCAAGCTCATCGATAAGTTCTCTAAGAGGTTCGGGAATACTCGATAAATGTTGAAGCAATCTTGGCCGATTCTTTGAGGGTAGAGGATACAGACCATAATACTTTTCTCGTGCGTGTCCATCCATGTACCTTGTTTAGTCCTCTAATAATGAAAGTTGGTCTCATGTGGGTTAAGGGGAAACTCCGACTGGATATAAGGAGCACTTCTCAGAGATTCCCACGGCTGAAAGTGGAAGCGGGAAATGTAACGAGGAGGAGACCCATCCCCGAGACCCCTCCGTAGCTCCAGAGTCGATAGGAGATCATGTGGAAGCGACCCTCCTAAAGGATCCACCGACTACCTTGACCCTGGAGAAGCACGCCCATCTTGGAACATCTGAGGCCCTGATCACTGATGCTTGATTTTCGCACTCCCTGCGTGGAATTTTAAATGTTTTAGATATGTTTGTTTCTTTTTACGAAGACATTTTATTTTGCTTTGCTAGTATTTCCCATGTTTTCGGGCTTTTTTGTTGCATGCCTTCTTATTACTGCGTATTTGTTCATCTCTGAATTGTTGAATTTTTATACTAAATTGCTTAAGTCCCGCGTGGGAGGCGTTTAGCCATTACTTGTTACTCTGGTTATGTTGGTATGCTTTGTGGCCGAATGTAGGAATTACCTGGTCCTTTGAAGTGGAGAAGTTTAACCATAGGGATCCTTCCACCCAAGGACCCCCTCATCGAGACTATGCTCTATGGTGAATTCGAGCGCTTGTCTTTAAGTTCCACGATTTAATTTTTTATTTTATCGCAGTGTGTGTGAGATTTCGAGTAATCACTTCTCTAAATCCGGGAATGTTACTCCCGGACGCATATTTTATGATTGAAAATTTAAATCATCCATTTCATAATAAAAAAGGCCCTCTTTTGTTTAGTGCCGATGAGAAGGACGTCTCGACCTCATTTTATATTGACATAAGGTTATGTTTCCTTCATACTCTGAGGCCTATAGGCCATGTCGTGTGTTCGAGGTGGATATTATTAGGTCCGGGAGTACGCGTTCATACCAACAACTTTAGAGTGTAGGAAGCTTAAAGCAAGCTTGTTTTTATTTATTGCATTCGGTATGGAGATCCGAGTACATGTATGTTTTTGAAGAAACTAAAAAGTCAAAAAATGTGAAGGCCCTCGACCCTTTTAACTAGGAGAATATCTCCCTTGTGTTTGTATTTTCATGGGGAGTCCTTTTGAGTAATACGATTTACAATTGTTGCCCTCGTTAAAAACCCCGTTGACAAAACCCACTTGAGAAAAAAGTTGGTCAAGGAAAAGAGTGCAACACGTATTTTTTGATATTCACTTTGATGTTCTCTACGCTCAGAATCGGTATATCCAGTTCTAGTCTTGATGCCCGTCCTAGTTCTGTGATTAAAAAAAGTTACGAAAAACAAAAAAGGGAAAAAAATGACGAACTCATACCTTGCAATTCTCAGGGTCATATTATAGGGGAAAATCGACCACAAACTCGGGCAGACTTGGCATTCATATCATTGGTTGATATGTCAAATACTCATCTTGACTGACCATTTTGATTGTCGACTCATAAGATTCTCCCCTTGCAATAGGGTCTGTAGTGGGGCATATATGACTATTACCGAATGGCATTCGAAGTAGGGTCGTAGCTTTCGCGTGGTCGTTATGAGAGCCAGAGCTAGTTTTCTACGTTCGGATACAGCGACTCGCCCCCAATTAGCAACTTTCACTACTACATTTCTGACCTAATGCGACGCCCCAGGTAGGTCTAATGCGACGGGCATTGTAGTGTTGTCGCATTAGATGTGGCTAATGCAATGGGTACACGTTATAATTCGTGGCGGTTGCATTAGATAGGCTAATGCAACGACGCATATGATCTAATGCAACGTCTCAACATGGCCGTCGCATTAGCCTATCTAATGCAACGGCTGTCCAAGGCTAATGCGACGGCTCATTTGTCCAAGGCTAATGCAACGACTCATAAAATGCTCTTGCAACGACCTTAAGAGGCTAATGCGACGGGCAACAATTTAAAATCTTAAATCCTTGTTTTATATTTTCATTTACCCTCCACTTCTAAACCCTTCAAAAATTTTTGCCTTCCACCACTGCTAGCCGTCGCACCCCCTTCCCCCACTGTCGCCATCGCCATACCCTTCCCCCAATGTCGCCGTCGCCATCCCCTTCCCCACCGCCGCCGCCTCCATCCCCTTCCCCAATGTCGCCGCCGCACTTCTTCCCCATCGCCATCGCATTCGCCATCCCCTTCCCCCACTGTCGCCGTTGCCATCCCCTTCCACCACTGTTGCCATCGCCATCCCCCACTATCGCCGTCGCACCCCCTTCCCCTACTGCTCATCGCCTTCGCCATCCCCTTCCCCCACTGCTCGTCGTTGCCGTTTTCCACTCGTCGTCGCATCCACTTCGTCGAACTGCTCTTCCCTATTCTCCAAGGTTAGATTACGTTTTACCTTCTCCTTTCATGTTTTGTAGTTGTTAATTCAAGGTTAGATTAATGTATGTGTATAGATTTGCTCAGATTTTACCATCGTTGCTTCGTCGATTATAATTCCTACACTTATTATTAGAATATTGTAAGTACTTTAATCTTGTCAAACGTCAATGGTGTCTTGTACAGAAAAAGAAACTAAAGGTGAACTAAGTCCTTAAGGGACTGTACAATGGAAGTTCCTGGACCAAGGAAAACTGGAAAGTTTAAGAAATAATAATAGGAAGCATATTTTGAAAACTGAAAAGTTTTAACTTTTGGTGGTTGTTTGTTTCACAAAGTGTTTAAAATTTGTAGTTGAGTTCTGCTTTGGACATAAAACAAAACTCTTTAGTACTCTGAACCGACATATTTTGAGTGATTTTGGAGAAAGATTGAATCTTGCTTTTGTTTTCAAAATCTTTGGTTTTTAATGTAGTGGAATGTAATTGCTGTAAGTATTTTGGAGCTGAATTGTTGTGGATGCAAATTGTAGAATAAAAGGAAGTAATTTACTCATAAATGATGTATGCAGATTTTGATACAACTATAATGAATGATGTTAAGTTTTAGACTTCAGTTAGCCCTACAGTCTGCTCCTCCAAGAAATGTGACATCTCCTCCTCTAGCATTATCACCATTGTCACAATCCCCCATCCCCCGACGAATATAACACACACCATCACACACCTCTCTGTTGGTGTGTGTTAAAATGCAGTTAAATGTTTTGTTTCACTTGTTAACTGATATTATGTGGCCAGGCAAAAACATTTGTATATCTAGTCAGTTGATTGTCTCGTAAAAATGTACAATGTTAGAATGAATCCGAGAGGGATGTCTAAGCCAATGAACATATATTATTGAGTTTGGTTCTCTAGCTTTTGTGAGATAACAATGGCCTGAAAGCACCTGAGTTAAATAATTCATCAAGTTCTTGTTGTTTCATTTTTATGTCCTATAGACCAGCGGAAGTAACTTTTGTTGCATATTCTGTTATAATTTGTTTGATTTTATAGGCGTGATATCTGAATTTTAGCTGAAAGTTTATAGTTTTGGTCCTTATTTTCAGGGACAAAAGAAAGTGAGTCTTGTGTTGTCTACATTTGAGCTGAAATGAAGTTTGGGATTGATTTTGAGATCTTAATGGTTTCTTGACATTCTCTGTTATGGATTTCTTGGATCATATTCTTTGTGATTTGGATGCGATCAGTGTTGTACAAGACATGAGGATAAAAGAACATCTTAACAGTAGATACTTTGTGAACAATTATTTTATAATATGTCCTATGAGGTCTAATATTGTACATTTGTGAACAATTAGTAATACAATCCTTTTTTATTATTATTTTTCTCTTTTTATTATTTATTTTTTCATTTTGCAATATTGTGAGCTAATCCTTTTGTAATATTGTACATTTTGTAATTTGTGAACAATCTAGCAATCAAACAGTGCACATCTAATGCGACGGCTACCCTTGGCCGTCGCATTAGGTGTCAAAATAGGCCTCTCAGAAGTCACATATCTAATGTGACGGCTGCCCTTCGCCGTCGCATTAGGTGGTAGTGGCCGTCGCATTAGATATGCAGCTAATGCGACGGCTAAGGGGCAGCCGTCGCATAGGTGCACATCTAATGTGACGGCAGTAACAACCGTCACTTTAGTTCCTTCTGGCCGTTGCATTAGACCTAATGCAACGGCAACAGATGCAACGTCTTCTAGCCGTCGCATTAGGTCTAATGCAACGGCCAGAAGGCCCTAATGCGACGATTTTGAGGCGTCGCATTAGCCTAGAAATGTAGTAGCGTTTCTTGCGTAATAAATGGGGAGTTGTGCTTCTCCTTATTTCCGCACTAAAGCGATGCTAATTGAAGCAGCCGCCGAGACAGTCACATAGGTGAGTAGTCTTTTTTTCATGGTTTAGCCATTACATGAGGGCTTGCCATGTAAGCCTTGAGATCATGCAGGCTTTGGCTGCACTCCTGCGTCCATTTGAAATGATGATCCCTTTTCATGAGTTTGAAAAAATTATGGCACCATTGATCGCGATATGAATCTTCCCAAGTCCGTAACTTTTCCTGTTAATCCTTGTACTAACTTGGCGTTATTCAGTACATCTGGCATCTCCTAGATAGTCTTTACTTTGTCGGGGTTTATCTCGATGCCGCAACCGAAGATGAGAAAACCCAAGAACGTTCCAAACCTGACCCCAAAGGCATATTTTTTTTAATTTAACTCCATACCATAGCGATGTAAGACGTCAAAGGTTTCAGCCAAGGAGGCCAGGTGGATCTCAGTTGAGATTTGACCAACATATCATCGATGTAAGACGGCAAGCTCTATATATGTGTTTTTGCAGTTAACAAATTAATTAAGTATGGTGAAAATATTAGCATTCCTTGGTTACCTTCAACAAAAAGTGAGGATATTAAAAAGTTGTTTAAACACGGGAATAAAATATAAACATCGGCTAAGAAAAGAGACGCCCGATAAAATTTTGGGGTTTTAACAAATTTGGCCGAAGTAATTACAAATGTTACTCAAATATAAAAAGAATACACTAATAATATATAAATATTTATATTATATATATTATCCATTAAACATAAAAAAAAAAGTTGCCTGCTAATATATTGTCATAGTATAAAAATTCCTAAAAATTTCTGAAGTAAAAGAGAGGAACTTTGGGCCTCAAAACTACAGCCCACTGCCCTCACTCTTCCTAGTCCAGGAATCACTAATGAACTCCATCCGTTTAAAAGGAGTCCATTTCAAATTATTGGATTTGTGGCCAATTACTCTTGGACAAAATTCACAAAATAGCCATTTTTTAGTCCATGTAATAGAATAATAACCATTGTCATAGAGTTTCAAATTCTACAGATAAAATATTCAGGACATTATCTTCGAATTACACCTGTAGAATATAAACCTCCATGACGATATCTATTTTTCAATTAATCACTATTGATACGCTAAAGTTGACCCAAGGATAAATTTAACTTACAAGCCCAAGAAACAAAATGGATTTTCTTGAGATATTACTTGAGTCCATTAATATGACAATCGAGAATAATGAAGATTTAGGGGAATGGATGAGAAGATGCAAAATAGTTTAAGTTCGCCAAAAAAATTCACTAGTTATTCATTTTTGGGATAGTTTAATAAATGATCTTTTTTATTTTTCTTGCAGTTTATGAATTTTTTAGATTACAGTCTAAATATCCCTTTCGAGAAAATTAAAAATCTTATGAGAAATGTTACGGACTAAAATTTTGAAAGTTATAGCAAACGTTAGACTATAGTGTAATGATATGTCTGTAAGGTTGAAAGATATATCAACAAACATTAGACTCGAGCCTAACAGTGTTTGAAGGGGTGATTTTCTAAAGGTTATATTTATATAACTTTTTAAATTAAAGAAAAAAAATCAAAATGTGGGCCTAAAATGGAGCAATGCTTAAATTAACCTATGTTCTCAATAGATGTGGTCCAAGCCCAATAATCAGGTGAAGGACCAAAACTTTAACTGGGCCTATTAGTCCAAAGCTAGCTCAAATAGGGACTAAACCAGAGCGGCTGAGCACCCATTCCATGAAAATTTTACATGGCATAACTAACTATTATTACATATTTACATTTAGTAGCTATAGTTTAAATTAATTACATTATATAGCTAAGAATAATATGTTAAATACAATTAATAGCTACTAAATAAATACACGGTACATTATTTTTCTTCAGATGTGTTTTTCTCAACGTGGTGCTCTGTCGTGCTCAACATGGTGCTTCTTCTCTTCGCCTCCGTCGGTCACAACGAACCGCCGTCATGACCCACCGTCGTGGTTTAACTACTTCAGATCTCTGTCGCCGTCATTGCTATCAGATCTAGTTTAGGTCTGAGATCTCTGTATGAATCTGGTTTAGGACTGAGCTCTCAATAGCTGTCGTTGCTATCAGATCTGAGCTCTTCGCCGTCGTCGTGACCCACAAATTCATTGTTATCAGATGTGAGCTCTCTGCCGTCGTCGGCGCAATGGACTGAGAAGTGCGGCAGAGGGATTGTTCAGATCTGAGCTTCTTCCGGTCACGTTCCGATGACAAGTGCGGAGGCGGAGGGATTGTATTCAATTTGTTATTTTTTATTCAGATTTTGAATGTATTTGTTAAATTGTTAGTGTATCTATTTTTTTTTGTATTTAGTATTTTAGTGTATCTATTACAGTTGAATGTATTTTTTATATTTATGTTATTCGAATAAAATCAAATTTAAAATACAATGGTTTTTTTGTATTTATGTTGTTTGAATACAACTGATTTTTAAATACAATAAATTTAATACAATGTAAAAGTAGCTACAAATGAATACAACTGAGTTGAATACATCTGACTTGAATACAACGAAAAGAATTTTGAATATATTTTTACTCTTTGTATTCATAAATACATCGAGGTCGTTTATGAATACAACGAGTCATTTTATGAATACGACGAGTAAAAAGTAGCTACGCTCTGTAAATATTAAAACTATAATTATGACAAATTTTAAACCCCCAAACTATAGTCACTTGTGTGAATTTCACTTTAAATTGTATGCACAGATCTATAAAAGATATTTACACAATCAGTTCACTTATAATAAAATTAATAATAACTTTATTTGATAACATCGATCGGTAACTTATAATAAATTGTTAGTAACCTATTATAATAAGTTAAATTACATTAATAATATATAAAAAAATTATCACACTATCAATATATAAAATTTATTTCACTATTATACTTAAAGATATACATATGTCATTACAAATTCTTAAGATCTGACTATCAATTGATATCTAGCAATCCAGCCAATTTTCTAGGGGACAAGTTTAATTAACTTAAAACATACATCTCCTTAGTTATCCTTTATTACGATAGTTTGACCGAATACAAAATTTAAGATAACTTAATTTCTATAGTACGTTTATGATAAATTTTTGTACCATAGATTTTCAAATTAATTATTAAACACCTATATTTATGTTTATTTGATTGGGTAAGGGGTGGTGGGAAGGGCTAGGTAGGAGGGTGATTTAGTAGAGTCAACTGGCCTGTGATCTGCAAGAGGCATAGAGACAGTATCTCAGTTAAGCAGTGAAATCTAAATTAAAAAATTATATAAAAGTTTGGATTTAGGCTTTGTAAAGCTGCAGCACTGGCTCTATCCTCGATTTAAACATCTCCAAATTAATTTAATGTTTAAAATATAACAAGAATCATGCATCAAAACAATGAATGTACATCCGAAGTCCTACCACCGATTCGCGCAGAGTGATCTCATCGCCGGTGGTGAGAACTGATCACAAGTTCGAAACCCCGTAACGCCGACCGCCTTCGCTGAAACACACTTGGCCATAAGTGTGATTTAATGGATGACGCGGTTTTGGCGCTATCATACACCGCATTTCGAAGACTCGAAAGAGAATACCATGATTCCTTCGTCAACAAAAAAAATGAATGTACCAAGTTCCCTTTCATATATCCATGCGATGCAATTGCTCTACTAATTAAATCTCACATCATTGTATCCAATAAACTAATCTTAATTAGATTCTTGAACAAACTGCTCTAGTTTAGCTGACTCTCCATGTAATAAAGATTCTTGAACAAATTATTAAATGTTTATAGAAAATTCTTATATTATTACTTGTGCTTGATGTCCTAAAAAGATTAACTACTTGCTCAAAGAAAATATAAAACTATGCCGACATTAAACGGGATAAAGCTATAGTTAACGAAAGGTGGTCAGTCGAACATTCTTCATTGAAATCAGTTCGAGAACTTGTGACTTCCATATATAGATTCGGATTAATTCAATTGTTTTTGCTTAGACCATGAATTTATATTAGAAAATTCATTATATGTGTATAAATATTTCAAACGATTAATCATGCAAATAGTAGAGGGTAAATAATAGAATAATAAGAAGAAGTACGCATCGAAGAACAAAAACAAAGGTGTAATGAGTGGACTTAAGATGAGTCTTATAATAAAGACAGAATCAAAGAGTCAATTTGATTCCATTACAAATACTATCAAACAAAAATCCAACCTCAGCCTCACAATACGTGACATTTTTCCAGACATCGATTTCTCTGCACACTTAAACCGTAAAATTTTCAGTTTCTGTAATTTTCTTTTTCAAAAAGTTTGTAAGCCAAAGAGGCAAAGATTGTTGAAAAATACGAGCTTTCAATTTAAAATCTTAAAGCGATGGATAAAGTAATCAAGATAAAATAAACTACCCGCATGAGGCGTGTTTTACAGAAGAAGAAATAGCGACCGCAAGGCCACGAGTTCGATCCTGCATAAACCTTCTTGGTTGAGTCACACACACGATTGTGGTTAATCGTACGACGTGGTTTGCGCGGTATCACACCAAGCACTTCGCAAGACTGAAAGAAAGAATGCGTGGCTTCTTCACAAAAAAAAAAGAAGATAAAATAAACTCGTTGAAAAAAAGTCTTACAAAAGTAACGAGAGATAAATGTATTTTCTAATGGGTAAAGTAACAAGTGAATTGGATTTTTTTAGTTACAAATAAAGGAGAAGACCCAAAAGGAGCAAGTATAAAGTAGGAGGAGTCGGATTAGGCTCAACATGGCTAATGAGTGAGCTTAAATCAATTTACTTAATGGCTCGCTTCACTAAATTGAGAGATAGAGAGGGAGTAACTTATTGGCTAGGAATGTGTTAGCTTGATTGACAAAATTGAGAAATAAAGATAGAAGTCAAGTGCAACTTCATGAATTGTGTTGAGAGAGCCTTGACCAATAAAACATGAATGGAGACATTTAAGTGTGTGGTATAGTGATCAATGAAGAGAGTTAAAAATTATGAGGTCTCACATTTAATTTTCGGTCGAGGCAAAAACATTGTTATTTCTTTCTATATGTTCAAGGTCTTGATTGATAGAGTTATTCGGTATTTGTGCTGGTAAGAGATAACAGATGAGCCATAGAATAAGTTACGCTACATGCTATTCTCGCCCCGAATTCTGCCTTCTACAGTTGTATCAGCTGATCGAATTGGGAGACAAATTGATTCCTTAACTCAAGCAATTCGGGCCGGAAACAGAACTCTAATTTCCAGTAATGGGTTCCCCAACTACTCCAGAAAGCGTTAGGACGGTGATACTAGTGAACTAAGAGGTAATAAAGCATGAATACATATGAGTACAGTAAAGATAAAGGGATAAAGTAAGGATAAAAGATAAATATAGATAAATTTTGCTTTGTTTGATTGATTGTGTCTATAATATGTACAAATAATGAGTATTTATTGTACAAAAAAACTATACAATTGTGCCCCCCCATGTCTGTCATAATTAACCCACTAAGTCCAATGGTCGACCATGGGGGAGATGGTGCCGATTTTCTCGCCCTCTACTCTTCTTGCTCGAATAATGACCCTTCCATTTAGCTGTTGTTGACCGTTACCACTTTTGGGGGTTTGAAAACTCTTTGACTCGGGTCGCTGAGGCGCTCGTCCGAGTGGGTCCCGCCGCATTCTCTAACCAACGACTTCGGCTAAGATGCCTTAGTAGCCGATGAAGTTCCTTGTCGTCGAGTGTTAGGAGTAAATTCGGCTCCTGAATAGTTCGACTGTCAGTGAATTCAGCTAAACACTTGAATTATTTTTTAGTGTTAACAATTGCCCCTACATTAACTCGAGTGTGACTATTGAGTTAATGTATTAGAAAGAAGTCATCGCTTCAGTCTGACAGTCGCGCATGCCACTTCAATCGTTTAATCTCCAGTGCGTGCAATTATGATTTCTTCTGAATTGGGTTTTCCCTTCAACCGAGGTGTATTTATGACCACTAATCGGTCCCAATGTATTCAAATCATGTATTAGAAAAGTTATCCCCAATTCCTGCCGCGCATCGAAATTCATTTAAGGAGAGATCTCTTTTCTGAGAAATTTTTGACTCGCTATTAAGATCATCTCCAATTTCTTTCCTTCTGCAAAAAGAAAAAAAACCCTAATCTCAATCCTTTTCTCATTCGGATACCATGGCTTCTTCTTCCTCTTCTCAGAAGGTATACAGGACCACTTTAGCCGATAAAGACCTAACTGATACCCTGATCCTTGTTGATGAACAATTAGTCTGGCTCCATATGGTAGGCCGGAATAAGGCGACATTATTTTATCTCAACACCTCAGTCCGGTGACCTATGTTCTTCCCATCTACGACTGGTTTACTATCGACTGTTGTCCAGCTAACCTTCACACTTGGCCAACCAAGGTAGCCAACTATTATGCCTGGGTGGACCGGGTCGGGTTGGCCAAATGAGTTGAGTAGAAGTGTATGGGTATTTACGACGCCATTACATTATCGGGGTCTGATATCTCCTGTAATATCAGCCTCATATATGCATTTCTTGGTTATTGGTCGACTACCGCAAATGTCTTTGTCTTTCCCTAGGGGATGATGAGATAGAGAAGCTTGAAAGCCAACATGTTGTTTGGGTGTTAGACCTGAGGATGGGTAATGAACAACTGGCTCAATTAGAAAATGAATGTGCTGAATAGAGGGCCAAACTTGCTTATGTAAAGTCGTTATTCCTTGTCGATCTTTCCAAAGAGCATCACTCTTCGGCTACGACAACTTATTTGCCAATTGATCCTACCGTCCAAGTTCCAGATAATATTCTTATAGTATTGCAAGATGCATCAGCCCGATCGGAAGAACAACCAGAAAACACTCCAGCAGTCGGTACACAAGTTTTTACCGGGATCCAATCTCCTGGTATGGCTGAGATCGTACAGAGAGTGCAAATCCCTAAAGAGTTTGAGGTGGTGGACATTGATGCGACAGATGAGGAAGAGCAAACTGCATCAATTAGGGAAGACCAAACAGTCGTTGAGTCGGTTGATGATGTAGTGCAGTCTTAGATGAGTTCAAGGCCGACTAATTCGACTTTTATTTGTATCGACCCCAAATCGAATGGTCTATTTTTGTGACCATGCAGTCGGTCTGTGGTTGTTGCTTGCCCGTTCCTTTCCCCAAATCGAAGGGAAATTAACTTCTTTTGTGATCAAGCAGCCGGTCTATGGCTGTCGATTATTGCCCAAAGAGTGATGGGTACTATTTCTTCAAATATGTCCACCCTTTTATCTTTCTTTACATGCATAATTATCGCTTGATTCGTATTACCGATAACCCGTGGGTTCGCTACGAAGTGTCCGAATTTATAATCTTTCGTCCTATTCGGCAAGACGATTTTCCAAACGAAGTCTCCTTCGGCAAACCTCTTAGGCTTGACATGTTTGTTGTATGCTTTAGCCATTTTACGTTTACCGATTTTGAATCTTTCTATGGCTGTCAGTTGATTTTTATCCAACTGACTCAACTCCATTAGTATAGCCGGTTGATATTCTTCTAAATTTAGAAGCTTTGGTTTGGCCATCCTTAATGATATTAACTCTCGAGGACAACACTACATCTTGGTCATAGATTTAACTGATAGGTTGTCGTCCCCGTAGTTGCATTTTTTGGAGTTTTCTACTTGCCCACTTTATTTAAGACTTGTCTTGTAAAATGAGTTTATTGAAACTTTGCACAAAATATACATAACATGGGATATTGAATATAACTCGAGTTTTGTACAAGCGTAAAACAAAGACAAATAAAGTTAGGCGTAAAATTCTATCGCGTACTTCAAAATGTTGTCCGCCGATCCGGCTTCATTGGTTCTCTATATGCGATGCCTCGGCTATCCTTGCCTCAAAACTTAAGGCGGTCAGCCGATGCCACATGTCACGTATGGTTAGGGTTTCCTCAACCATTTAAATCCTCCAAAGTAAGTCGTGGTTCAACTAATTGTTTTATTTCAAACCCTCGAGAGGTAAGATTATAGGATTCCCAAGACCCTTCTTCATATTGCCCCGTGACGGCTATGAAAGCTACATATGGTGAGTAGAGGACAACCTCTAAGTTCTGAACCCCTGGCTTGAACGGGTTATCATCCGATGGGATGATTTATATCCTGTCTCCTTCCCAAAAGATGAGTTTTTGATGCATGGTAGAAAGAAGGCATCAGCTGGTGTGAATCCAGTCCCTGCCCAACAGAATGGTATAGAAGGGCTTACCATCTATCACAAAGAAGGCAAACCTAATCGTCTTAGGGCCCACATTGATTTCTGCTACTAGGATCCCTAATATTTCATAGGCTTTGTCACGACCCGACCCGACGGCCGCGACCTGGTGCCCTAATTGGACACCCTTATCCTGACCGTCACATATAATCTGAATGATACCAAACAATATAAAAATCTCGTGAAAATAAGCTGCTGACTCATAACATCATTTATATATCAAAATAAACATGTCTCCTGAGGAGTCGCAGCCAATCAACGTAACAAAGTAGGCAAGACGACAAGGCCACCTTTATACATGTAATTATCTAAGGTAAACAACAATCGACACATGTCTTACGTCACGCATACACAACCCACAACTGTCTACAGACCTCTAAGAGTATGATAACAAAATATGACGGGACAGGGCCCCGTCGTGCCCCTAAATATGCATAAGTCAACAATAAGGTTCTGTGCCAAAATGACTAAGCTCCGGATCAATGGAGCTCTCCAAACAGCTGAACAAGAATCCTAAGCTGGAGGATCACCAGACTGAATATCTGTACATGCGGGCATGAAACGCAGCCCCCCGAGGAAAGGGGGGTCAGTACGAAATAATGTACTGAGTATGTAAAACATGAAGTACTGTAAAGAAGATCATAACTGGCCAAAGGATAGCAGGAGACATGTATAGTAATCAAATCCCAATACAAATGTGCCATATAAAAATGAGAGTCAACTGTGCCTTTTAAAAATGAGAGTCATATCAAAATCAGGGATGCCTGTCTATATATATATATATATATATATATATATATATACTATCATGGGTTACTTGTACCCGCATCATGGATACATGTCCATGGAATCATCATATACTATCATGTGTATCTGTACCCGCATCATGGATACATGTCAATGGAATCATCATATATATAAACATTGCTGGCCTTCTAGTGAGGGGCTCGGTGAACAAATGCAAGGATCTGCGCACGAACATTACCGGCCCGGGACTCGGTGAGGTGGAATAATAAAACTTTGCACGAGTAACCATCATGATCAACCATATGCAATTTAAATCATCATTTGACTCTCAATAAAATCATTAAAATGAACTTTTTCCTGAAAAATCAAAGGTATTTCTCATAACACATATCATTAGGAGTTAGACTGTATAGAAATCATGTTCGTCCGCCGTACGTTCATTTTATATAAATAATGCCAAAAATAAAGAAGGAAGAGTTTCACAAACCTTATTGTCGAACTAACCAACTCTATAATTAATACTCGTCTCGACTAGCACCTCAACCTATAGCAATAGTAATTCGTTGTCAATTTTATGGTTTCTAGCGTAAGTTATATCGAATGATGACTCTCTTTCTATAGAAATTTGGGCAGCACTTCCCCTATTTATACACACATCCATAATCCACAAACAAGGCCAACAACACCAATAACCAAAACAGTCTTATATACTTGGTATACACCTTCATTATACATTCTTTCTCTTTATTTTTATGGAGTCCAACCAAAACAACAACCAAGGTGAGTAATACACCAATTTCTCATGTCAATCTAACTCCTCTAATCATGTTAAAACATCCCTAAAAAAAGCCCATACTTCAACAACAATTAAAAGTGCAAAGTAACACCTTTCTATACCTTAATTCTTTTAGGACATATATTAGCAGTTACCAAATTGAACATGCATAATTTTAACTAATTTTCCAGCACTATAACACCACCAAAACAGCCCCTAAAATACAACACAACATTTCCAAAAATGTCATACAAGTCTCAGCCAACAAGGCTTAATTGCCAAAGTTCTTTTCTTAACTTCTTAAAATCCAACTCATGTTTCAACACTTCCATATAAACAATTATAACTTAAACATCAAGGTTTTCTTTAAAGTTTTAACATGCAATTGGTGACAAGGATAACAACAACAACACTTAAATCCAACTTATACAAAAACAGTCCCACTTTCGGCTATAACACCCAACAATCACATGCATTGTCTTAAATTCCAAGTTTCTCCTAACACAAGTTCATTTCTTAAACTACAACAACATGCAACTCCATTATACCATAAGAAGAAGAATTTTACCTTAATTTTGCCAAAACAGTCCCTAAATTTCTCGGTCCAACTGCTCCAATATTTGCACCATTTTCACCATCTCTTCAACTTAAATAACATGCATGCATTCTACAAGTTTAAATCCATCTTTCTTACATGATTTTATTCCAAAATGTTCATCCTTAACCCATAATTTCTAGGACAGAAATCGGTCCAGCTCACTGCCGAAACCCACTGTTTTGGAGTATTGCCTTGGCGTAGAACTTGTAGAAAAATTTAATCTTGGAAGAGGGAGTAAAAATCTTCAATTTTGTTGCTATGGAAATGGAGAAAATCGATTGAGAGAAGAGAGGGAATGAGGGAGAGTGAAGGGAAGTTTGAATTAAAGTGTATTGGAAAATGACGGGAATGAGTATAAGGCTAATATTTCTTTTGCACAAGTGCTGAAAATTAATGCATGCTGGCCACGTTTTTCAACGGTGCAAGTCCCACAATTTGCCCACTTATTATTAATCCCACAATTAATTAATCTCCCACATACTCATCCTTATATAAAATCTAAAAATTTCATGTCTTAATATATTATATACCTAGAACTAAGTCCATATCACATGTGTTGCATCCAAAAAAAATTCGGGATCACACCCTTTGTATGCTAATTTCCGATTTAGCATATATAAATATACTTTATATCAAATATTCTAATCTTATTTTCTTAATTACGTTCTCTAATTATCGTCCTAGAATTACGGGGTGTAACATCCTTCCCCCCTTAGAAACATTCGTCCTCGAATGTTCATCACAGGTCTCATGCTATAAAAATTTCGGCAGAGTCTCCTCTATAACTCTACCTACCAACCTATATTCAGCAAACCCAAAGATGCCTCACAGGGCCACAATATATCACGTATAATATTTATCAATCAACAAGGTCAAGTAAGGGATTTCACTAACTTGAACTAATTCTAGGCAACTAATGTAACCTCAACTTACAGTACCTAAGCTTTGTAATATTGCAATACTAGGTAGTCTTCTACAATGCTATTGTCACACTAATTCATCTGAACGGGAGATCGATTCTCATGGATTAACCCAGGTTATTATCTAGAACTGAAAGCACATATCAATCTATGTTTACTTAATATATTCAAGTTCATGCCAATTACATGTACAATTCTACATACAAAATACACACATAGTGACACCTTTTAAATTCTATTATTCAGTAATCTAGTGTGAAGTTGTCATTAATTAGTCAACTGCTTAAACAGGAAGTTAATAGGTTAATGAGTTCTCACCTAAGTATGTAGTATACTATAAGCACAACAGTCAAATTGCACAGTAGGCAGTAGTCAGGTAGCAGCAAAGTGACACAGCAAATAACAACATACAAGTAACATACTTATCCCCAAAGTGTGACATATTGAAAAACTCCCAGGTGCAGCAACTGACTTAGTGACACAACTTCAAGTTCTCAATTTTTTTATTCATTTAAACAGAAATACCATAACTTCATGACTTTCTACCCTAGCACAAATATTCTCAATGATAATTACATTATGAATATTAGATTAATGGTAACACTGATTCTATTACTTTTAATGCTAGTAAATAGAGATAGGACAGTACTAAGAGGGATAACGAGAACGAAGAAAATAATTAGTATGTTGTTCAATATGCCATCCCTGATATGAAAGGAATAATAAAAAAATTGTTCTTATTATAAGAGGTATGATCATACAAAGAAGGGGTGCTATAAGCCAGTTGGATATTCATCTCCCTTCAGATTTATTAAATAAGAAAAGGCCATATGGAGATGGACAAGCAAATGAAGGTATCACAGAAGGAGGAAACATCATATAAACTATTGGAAATATCCTCAAAGCATCACAGTAGCAGTACCCTCATATTATTCCAATCAGAGAACCAGTTACCAGAACTCAATTTTTAGATGCAAATAATAGGTTGACATATGATACTAAATGCTAGATTCCAACACATACCATTTTCTGGGCGAACAACACACACAAGAAAATATTTAAATCTAGACAAACAGAAACACATGACAAGACACTTAACCTAAACATCATGTTGTCATAGATATTTCACTTTGTCATGTTATTTGAATCTGGTTTAACAGGTCTTATATAACCTGAGGAAATACTTAAAGTAGTCTAAGGGTCATGCACATTTATTAACATCACGTCCAAGGATTCAAATCACATCCTAGTTAGCCAAGTATCATTTCATAAGCTCTTGGATAGTTATTGGAACTTAGTCAAGTCATACACCACTAGAAATAGGTATAGGAGTAAATATTTGGATTCCTACATAATTCACACACCTCATATATGACTTAAATAAAATGAAGTGTTAATAGCTACGGTACAACAATCTTCAAACCTCAAAACTGTCTTAAGACATCTAACTTATTTCAACTTAAAACGCAGCCACTATTTACATCATAGTACATTAGATTAGCAGCCTTTTCAGCACAACATGACAATATTTTGAGAGCCGCACAAGTCCTAACAAAGGCTATAAATAACTAAGAGGGCACAACATATTTGAAAACAAGACAGTTGAGACTGAAGAAAATGGGAAGCAACATCTGTCACCAACTGAGGAAGCAACATATATTTGAAGTGTAACAGGGACAGTAGTGTCACGACCCGAACCGACGGGTCCGCGACTGGTGCCCGACCTGGTCACCCTTCTACCCACACATCACATATCTTAAGCGAAAGTTAAGGAACAACTCAAAATCATATAACAAAGGGATCATGTCCCCTAAACTGAAATGGTAAACTCTTATAATAAGACAGGCAAGCCGACAAGGCCGCCACTGTATACAGAATGTACAAAACGAGTACAACTCACATATGTTCAAATATATAAACAACCCACACCTGTCTACAAGACCTCTAAGGGTTTGATAATGACATGTGACGGGACAAGGCCCCGCTATACCCCTGAATAAACATAAGTCTAATATCAAAGACTGTACTAAAATGACAAGCTCCGAAATAGTGTAGCTATCTCAAAAAGCTGGGCAGGGATCCTAAGCTCGAGGATCTCCAAACTGAGTACCTATACCTGCGGGCATGAACGCAGCCCCCCGAAGGGGGTCAGTACAACAGGTACCAAGTATGTAAACATAAAGTACAGTGGATAAGATCATAACCGTACAAAAGATGACACAAGTATGGAAATCAAATACCA
This sequence comes from Przewalskia tangutica, assembly GCA_029844215.1. Taxonomy (NCBI): domain Eukaryota; kingdom Viridiplantae; phylum Streptophyta; class Magnoliopsida; order Solanales; family Solanaceae; genus Przewalskia; species Przewalskia tangutica. The sequence goes on from CM056723.1 coordinate 124,033,715, forward strand.
GATCCAACCGTGCCATATAAAATAGAGTCAACTGTACCTTGTATCACTGTACCACTGTACCTTATAAAAAGTGAGAGAGTCATCTCAAAATCATAGATGCATGTACATATAATGTATCCCGGACCATTCTGGGACTCGGTCCATATAACTGTCATCACTGTATGTATAACATATCTCGGCCCTTTAGAGAGGGAATCTCAACCCTTTACTGAGGGACTCGATGATATATAACGTATCTCGGCCCATCAAGGGACTCGATGAAATCATATATAACGTATCACAGCCCATCAAGGGACTCGAGGAACTCACATATAATGTATCTCGGCCCATCAAGGGACTCGATGAACTGACTATAACGTATCTCAGTCCATCAAGGGACTCGATGAAGTCACATATATCGTATCCCGGCCCATCAAGGGACTCGGTCCATATAATAATACTTGCACGAATAGCCATCGTGAGCAACCTTGTGAAATTTACATCATCTTTTGACTCTCAATAAAAACCTTTAAAACAAACTTTCATTTGAAGCACCAAGGCATTATCATATCATGTATCACTTAAAATCCAAGACACTATCACATCTTTCATTTTAGAAAACCAAGGCGCTATCACATCTTTCCTTTTAGAAACATATCATGTACCAAACACATATAAAATCAAGACACCTTCACTTTTAAAGTCAAGACACTTACACTTTCAAAATCAAGTCACTTACCTCATGTACCACAAGAAATCTGGACTCCTTTAAATTACGTACGTCCACCGTACACTTATTTTATAAAGATCGTGTCAAAAGAAGAAATGATAGTTTCACGTACCGCTTGTCACCTGTACCAACTCGATAATCTAAATTCGTCTCGCTCGTCTCGCTCCTCTGGCTAACATTATGGAAATATTTGCATGGTGATAACCGATCCGAATTTCCAAATTAATTCATTTTATGGGCCGTTAGTAGGTTATATTTTTATAATGATCTTATCTAATCAGCTGTGAACTATAAAATGTAAAACGAACTGGTTATATCTTAGTTTCTATGCAGATGGAATTCTAATCATTTCAATAAAATTGATTGTCGATACCTTTTTCATTTAACGCTGCAATGACTTGTTTTAATACGCTGCAATGACTTGTTTTAACACGTTTACCGAAATTAGTCTCAACGCTTAATACTTATTAGTGCTGTAACATAGCAAGATCAACTCGACTCCAATGCTAACTAAAAACTCTAACCAACATCTCCCATAAGACTTGGTAAGGACTTAGGAATAATTTAGACATGTCTTTGGCATAGAATCAATAACATGACTACCATTTAACTTATAAGAGTAGAATGAATTATGAAACAACACCATAGGTATATTTCATACGTAGAACATACCAAAGAAATAAGGAAGAGTTCACATACCTTATCGGCGATACCACACGATGAGTAGAGTACGTCTCAAATAGGTACTTCAACGTATAACAACAACAACCCGTCTATCAACTTCACGAATACTCGTATACGCTATACCACATAATGACTCTCCTTTCATAGAGGAATTTGGGCAGCACTTCCCCTATAAATGCTCCCATCCAGAACTTACAAATAAGGCCAAATCCACCCATATCCTAGCATCAATTAAGGGCACAACTAAACAGTTAACCAAGGTGATTCACACACCTATTTCTCACGTAAAATAGCCCATTAATCCTTACTAAAACAGTTCATATTCCAACAATTATATACAATCTCGGCCAACAAGACCTAATACCATTTCCCTTTTCATAAATTCCTTATAATCTAATTCAAGTCTCAACACTTTTGTTACACCCAGAATTCCAAAGAGGATGATGAGAACGTGCAAAAAAAGAAATAATGATTGAAAAAAAAAAAAATAAAAAAAAAGTTTTTTTTTTTTTTTTTGGCAGTTTTTGCTCAACTGAAGAGCAACATAATAACTTAGTTGTTTCGTTTTTTAGGTGTTTACATATATAATATTTCGTTTTTTGAACCTAAACAAAAACACATTAGTCAAGATCTAGGAACAAAGGAGTAGAAAGTCATGGACGCACAAGATCACAGAGACGGTATCAGCAGCGGTCGCGCGACACGGCCGCGCGCCTGCGGCAATGGCGAAAAATGCAGTCCGCGATCCGCTGCCAGGCCAAAGGCCCAGGATGAGTGATGGTAAAAATGGAAATGAATTGGTAAAAATAGAAGATATTTGTATGGTGACCTCAGGGTGGGTGAAAAGTCCAAGTGTTGTTATACAACCCAAACAAGATAGCAGATTGAAGCTATACGCTCACTTTTTTACATTTTCTTCTCTCAAATTTTTAACTTTTTTCTCTCAAATGAAAAACCTCAGACCAAATCAAGATTTTGGAAAAGAAGGGCAAAAATTTGATTATGTTGCAGGCAAATGAGAGAAGGAGAGCGAAGATGATTAGAGGAAAAGTGATGACAAAAAAACGCAATGCAAGTTTTTTTAATTTTTAATTTGAAATAATTACTCAATTTTGTAAACTTTGTATAATCTGATCTTATACTTTTGTAATTGAAGATTGATCATATTATACTTTATAAATGATCATGATAAGCTCATATTTATTTGGAAAGAAAACAAAAAATAAATTGCTTTATGCCAATTGAATAAGAAAATTATTTGATGTTAGCTCTTAATTAAATCGTAAGAGTAAATAATTAATTTACCTACTCATTATTGTTATAGTTTATAAATTTGCATAGACCTACTTGAATATTATTTGCAACGTATTTTGCTAATTGGAAATTGATTTGCATTGGTTGGCCCTGAACACGTGAATAGAGGGGGTATTTATCCGACTTTTTATCAATTGTTTGGCCCCCATTTTGAATGTCATGTTGTCCATGTGATCCCGACATGTGTTGGGTATTTGGATTGAGCCTTAAATGGGCGCCCAGTGAATTGAACCAAAGTATGAGCGCGTATGGTCATAAACAAATGAATTTTTAATTGAATTTGAAAAGTATAACGATTGGAAAACTTGAATAATGGGACGTTAGTGTTTTACAGTAATGACGACACTGAAATTATAGAAGACTTCAGTTATGGATTAAACCGGTTAGCATGTGGATTAAACTCGGCGAGATCTGGCGTTGTTTAACAATAAATAAGTGTGATTAACAATTATTTGATAGTGATTCAGTTGTGAATTTGATTGACTTACTAGTTAATTTGTATGCCTTGGTTGTTTTACTTTCTTTTGACAATCTAGTCTATTTTAATTTTAAGGCTTATTTAAGGTAGAGTTAATCTTGTTGATTCAATTAAGTATTTCACTTGTTTAACTAAAGAGTTATCTTGGTTTTTTTAAGTTTGAATTAGTTTAAAGAGTGCAAAGTTCTATTACTTAAGCCAGAGTTTAAAACTAAAAGAGTTTTAAAGTTAATGAGGTTATTGGGCTTTACGAGTAGGTTTTTTATGTAAAATTAGATGCTAATACTTTTTTTTTAGAAATTGTATTGAGTCAAGTTTAATAAAAGTTTGTGGATGAATTATTGACAATTTTTAGGGAAAGGCATGAGTGACTTGGTTGTCAAATTGTATTGGTAAGATTTTAGACTTAGGCTTGACTTTATATAGTTTAAAGTATTAAATGTTTATTTGTAAAAGCAAGGTTGATTTTATTAGTAAACTAATGGAATTTTTCGAAGTAAATTTAATAAACGAGTGTATTAAAAGAATGTAAGACGTATTATGTTTTACTTTTATTTATTTTTATTTTGGTTTATTATATCCTTGAAATGTACTTTGGGTTAAACTAATGTGGATTTCTAAAATGTGGAAGTTTTATACTATTTTAAAAGTGCGCTGATGCTAAAGTATCTGGTTGATATGTGATGTGGGGATTTTTAATGATGATATATTATGGATTATGGTCAAAAATTGATTGTGATATTGCATAGTTCGATTTTATACTAGTGATATATTATTTGCCACATGCGAGCAGTCTCATTATTGGTGTCCTAAATAGTCCCACGCGGCGTCCTAAATTTAGGAATACCATGGTTCAGCGCGTGCTTCCTTATTGGCTTACCCGTGAAATAAAGTCGTGAAATAGTCATATAATACGATCCGCCATACGATCTAGCGCGTGAAATAGAATGCAGAACGCGATCGCGAACTTTACCTCCGGTAATAGGATCTGACTTTCGGCTCCGAATTGTGGGCGAATACGTACTCGCTAATCGTTATGGCTCTCATTCGTGTCGTTCACCAGTATCGTTAATCGTTATCATAATTATAATATCATTTATTATAGGACTTATAATTTCATTCTATTATAATTTTCGCTCATCTATTATCAGACTATGCATTTATTACCGTGATTTCGCTGTCCCATTTCGGTCGCCGCTGAGAACGATTTATTCGCGAAGAAGCTCACTTATTCCGAGGCTTATCCTCGGCTGTGTCACGGATTCCATTCACTATTGCGTTGTTGCCTTGATGCTTGTACCACATCGCTATAGAAAGCGTGCTAGATGTAGAGGCATCGTCAGAAAATTGGTATTTAGATAACAATATATTTTATTGGGTTGCTTTTAACTTTAATATAATCATTTCAACTTTCCATAACAAGATTTCCTTTATTTTAACAGGCAGCTAGCGACGCTAATAACAACAATAACCAACGATTTCCAATTTACTAAAAACAGTCCAAAATTGGCTAATGTGCCAAACCTGCTCTACGATTTCTTATTCTCCATTTTACTTAGCACAAATTCATCTCTAAATCATAACATCATGTATCTTCCATAAATATTAAAGAGGAAGAAGAAATCTTACCTTAATCTTAGCCAAAAAAGTCCACAAGTCTCGGCTACAACTGCTTCACTTTCACACCACTTCTTCACGTTACAATATATCCCACGTAACCTCTACAAGCTTGTAACCATCTTACTTTCTCATTTCTCTTACAAAAAGTTCATTCCAAGCTTAGGGTTTCAAGACAGTTTTCGGTCCAAAACTGTGATCACTGTTTTTGGAGAGTTAACTAGGCTTAGAACTTAGTTAAGGGACTTAATCTTGGAAAATAACTTAACTTGTTCTTCACTTTTGCCAAGGATTTTCGTGACTTGTGAGCTAAGTTAGGGAGAAGAGAGGTTTGAAGGTGAAGATGTTTGTGAGTTTAAGTCTTGCAAGCTTGTATCTCTAAGGTGTACATAGCACAAGTGGAGGGGGGCCCCAAGTGGACACACTTGTCCACTTGTCATAAAATATCTCCGGATTGGAAAATTCCTGCGTTGGCACCGCGGTGCCAAAAGTTCTGAGGCTCTCTGATGTTATGGCACCGCGGTGCTGATGTTAGGCACCGCGGTGCTACACCCTTTTTGTCCTGATTTTTGCCAACTTTCGTCCTTTGCCTCGGGAACTCCTTTTCTGCTTTTTCTGCCTATACTCTATTGAGAAGAATTCCATTACTAGTAATACTTCTCGTCGTCACATTGTTACATCCAAAAAAATTTCCATACTCGAAAATGTAAACATACTTTCCTTCCAACATTCAATCTTATATCCTAACTTACGTTCTCATTTCATTGCCCTGGAATTACGGTGTGTAACATTCTTGCCCCCTTAGAAATATCCGTCCCCGAATGTTCATAATAGGTTTCAACTACTAACATTTCAGCATAGTCTCCCTTAACAATACTTACTAACCTACACTTAGCAATACCAAGATGGCTCACGTGGCCACAATATTACACATAGAATATTTCACTCAAGAGGGCCTTCTAAGGTCTCAACGATTATCCAGTATTTTAAGATTCTCAAACATTCCAAGTCCCAAGCTTACATCGTTTCTCCCCGCATACGGGTAAGGTAGCTTCTCACAATCTCAAAATCATTTTGCCCTTCTGGCATATCAACAGTCGGGCATAACTCGCTATACCTTCCAAACAATTACTAAAACTTAACAACTCATGATACCCCATAATCACTTCCGGAAACACACACACATCCGTAAATAAACATGTTCGTATAGATGTACATCATCATCACACCAACTACACAACAATTTTACCAACATGTATACAAAGTCCATATTTTTCCCTTTCGGGCCGCTGTCGCTTTCTCATAGCTGCAACCACAATAATACGTTAGGAATGGACTACCCTAACAATATTGTTATATAGCACGATCTTAGAGTAAGAAGTATAGAAACCAATCATAAATATATTGTAGCCTCATGTTTATGGGTGTGGTACACAACACACCGATAACCAAGACTCTACTGCACACGGTCTGTAGACATTCCGAGGACTAACTGCTTTGATACCACTCTGTCACGACCCAAACCGATGGGTCCACGACTGGTGCCCTACCTGGGCACCCTTCTACCCACACATCACATATCTTAAGCGGAAGCTAAGGAACAACTCAAAATCATATAACAAAGGGATCCTGTCCCCTAAACTGAAATGGTAAACTCTTATAATAAGACAGGCAAGCCGACAAAGCCCCACTGTATACAGAATGTACAAAATGAGTACAACTCACACCTGTCTGCAAGACCTCTAAGGGTTTGATAATGACATGTGACAGGACAAGGCTCCGCCATACCCCTGAATAAACATAAGTCTAATATCAAAGACTGTATCAAAATGACAAGCTCCGGAATAGTGGAGCTATCTCAAAAAGCTGGGCAGGGATCCTAAGCTCGAGGATCTCCAAACTGAATACCTATATTTGCGGGCATGAACGTAGCCCCCCGAAGGGGGTCAGTACAATAGGTACCAAATATGTAAACAAAAAGTACAGTGGATAAGATCATAACCATACAAAAGATGACAGGGACAAGTATGAAAATCAAATATCAGATCCAACCGTGCCATATAAAATAGAGCCAAATATACCTTATATCACTGTACCACTTTACCTTATAAGAAGTGAGAGAGTCATCTCAAAATCATAGATGCATGTCCATAAAACGTATCCTACCATTCGGGACTCGACCAAATAATCACATGATCAGTATGTATAACATATCTCAGACCTTTAGTGAGGGACTCGATGAGCTGACTATAACGTATCTCATCCTATCAAGAGACTCGATGAAATCACATATAATGTATCTCGGCCCATCAAGGGACTCGATGTACTCACATATAACGTATCTCGGCCCATCAAGGGACTCGATGAACTGACTATAACGTATCTCGGCCCATCAAAGGACTCCATGAAGTCACATATCGTATCCCGGTCCATCAAGGGACTCAGTCCATATAATAACACTTGCACGAATAGCCATCGTGAGCAACATTGTGTAATTTACATCATCTTTTGACTCTCAATAAAAACCTTTAAAACAAACTTAAATTTGAAGCACCAAGGCACTAGCATATCATGTATCACTTAAAAGCCAAGGCACTGTCACATCATTCATTTTAGAAAACCAAGGCACTATCACATCGTTCCTTTTAGAAATGCCAAGGTACCAACATATCATGTACCAAACACATATAAAATCAAGACACCTTCACTTTTAAAGTCAAGACACTTATACTTTCAAAATCAAGTCACTTACCTCATGTACCACAAGAAATCTGGACTCCTTTAAATTAAGTATGTCCACCGTACACTTATTTATAAAGATCGTGCCAAAAGAAGAAAGCATAGTTTCACGTACCGCTTGTCGCCTGTACCAACTCGATAATCTAAATTCGTCTCGCTCCTCTGGCTAACATTATGGAAACATTTGTATGGTGATAACCGATCCGACCTACCAAATTAATTCATTTTATGGGCCGTTAGTAGGTTATATTTTTATAATGATCTTATCTAATCAGCTGTGAACTATAAAATGTAAAACGAACTGGTTATATCTTAGTTTCTATGCAGATGGAATTCTAATCATTTTAATATAATTGATTGTCGATACCTTTTTCATTTAACGCTGCAATGACTTGTTTTAATACGCTGCAATGGCTTGTTTTAACATGTTTACCGAAATCAGTCTCAACTATTAATACTTATTAGTGCTATAACTTAACAAGATCAACTCGACTCCAATTCTTAATAAAAACTCTTACCAACATCTCCCATAAGACTTGGTAAGGACTTAGGAATAATTTAGACATGCCTTTAGCATAGAATCAATAACATGACTACCCCTTAACTTCTAATAATAGAATGAATTATGAAACAATACCATAGATATATTTCATACGTAGAACATACCAAAGAAATAAGGAAGAGTTCACATACCTTATCGACGATACCACACGATGAGTAGAGTACGTCTCAAATAGGTACTTCAACCTATAACAACAACAACCCGTCTATCAACTTCATGAATACTCGTATACGCTATACCACATAATGACTCTCCTTTCATATAAGAATTTGGACAGCACTTCCCCTATAAATGCTCTCATCCAGAACTTACAAATAAGGCCAAATACACCCATATCCTAGCACCAATTATGGGCACAACTAAACATTTAACCAAGGTGATTCACACACCTATTTCTCACGTAAAACAACCCCTTAATCCTTACTAAAACAGTCCATGAAAATAGTCCATATACCAACAGTTTTATACAATCTCGGCCAACAAGACCTAATACCATTTCCCTTTTCATAATTCCTTATAATCCAATTCAAGTCTCAACACTTTAATATAATTATTTCAACTTTCCATAACAAGATTTCCTTTATTTTAACAGGCAGCTAGCGACGATAATAACAACAATAACCAACGATTTCCAATTTACTAAAAACAGTCCAAAATCGGCTAACAGGCCAAAACTGTCTCATGCATTTCTTATTCTCCATTTTACTTAGCACAAGTTCATCTCTAAATCATAACATCATGTATCTTCCATAAATATTAAAGAGGAAGAAGAAATCTTACCTTAATCTTAGCCAAAACAGTCCATAAGTCTCGGCTACAACTGCTTCACTTTCACACCACTTCTTCACGTTACAATATCGCCCACGTAACCTCTACAAGCTTGTAACCATCTTACTTTATCGTTTCTCTTCCAAAAAGTTCATTCCAAGCTTAGGGTTTCAAGACAGTTTTCGGTCCAAAACCGTGACCACTATTTTTGGAGAGTTAACTAGGCTTAGAACTTAGTTAAGGGACTTAATTTTGCAGAATAACTTAACTTGTTCTTCACTTTTGCCAAGGATTTTCGTGACTTTTGAGATAAGGTAGGGAGAAGAGAGGTTTGAAGGTGAATATGTTTGTGAGTTTGTCTTGCAAACTTGTACTCTAAGGTGTACATAGCACAAGTGGAGGGGGACCCCAATTGGACCCACTTGTCCACTTGTCACAAAATATCTTCGGATTGGAAAATTTCCACGTTGGCACCGCGGTGCCGAAAGTTCTGAGGCTCTCTGATGTTATGGCACCACGGTGCTGAAGTTAGGCACTGCGGTGCTACACCCTTTTTGTCCTGATTTTTGCCAACTTTCGTCCTTTGCCTCGGGAGCTCCTTTTCTGCCTTTTCTGCCCACACTCTATTGGGAAGAATTCCATTACTAGTACTACTTCTCGTCGTCACATTGTTGCATCCAAAAAAATTTCCATACTCGAAAATGTAAACATACTTTCCTTCCAACATTCAATCTTATATCCTAAATTACGTTCTCATTTCATTGCCCTGGAATTACGGGGTGTAACAAGTAGTAGCAACTATAAAAACAATAGCTAACCAATACAACAGTTGACATCAAATAACAGCCATAATAACAGCAAGTGTGATAGCTAAATACCTTAGATCTTAATTTCAAGATGAACATTAGATCATATATAAGATGGTCCTTAGGCAAGTATTTGGACTAAATGAAAGAACTAGGATGTAAATAATGGGGAAAACATAGAAATAAGTAACTAAATACAACCCACTTTGGTTAGGTACTCTATTAAATTTTATCTAAATATGTATACAGAAACAAAGCTTGACCATGTTAAGTTGTTCTAGACATGGTTTCTACAAACTAACCTTTAAAATAGCATGCTATCAAATACCAGACATGTATCTCTCAACATGCCCACAGAGAGCAGAAAAACAACACATCTTGGGCAAATACACTATGAACTAAACAACATTTGTACATTTCCCTACCTCTAATATGTGTTTAATTAGGAATCTAATAAGAGGGGTCATGTTTTTAAAACTGAAGGGTTGAGATTCATCTTGGAGATCAAAACCCACATTCTTGGCATCATGATATTAAAAGCACCACATCTAACCACATTCATACTTGAACCCAATTTAAAAAGACCCTCATTTAAACTTAGTCGTATTATGCATATCTCCAAATAGGTACATATGCACTTATGGCCAAGGGAAGGTAGAGAAGGGTAGCACACAAACTTATATACTCATATGTCAAAACTGAAAATAGTATAAAAATATCATTTATATTTCTATTTGATCTAGGTTAAGCAATACAAACATTGCAAGCTATATTATGGATCGACAAACACCAAACATGTAATATCTTGTATAAATCTGGTACAAAACACTCTTGTTAGGAATCTAGTCAATCACACCAATAGAGAATATGCATCTCTGGATTCAACCTGCCTATTTTCCTTTACAACCTTAAAGGAAACAAGTAATAACCTTTCAGGCTCAAGATTTTAACTACACTTATTCTATTTAGATTAATAAATACGAGATAACTTAGCTTCTACCTAGGTATATGCATATTAGAGTACTGAGCACAACCTTTTAATATGTATCTTGTTCTTTCAACTTAGAAGGGGAGCAATTCAAACATGTACCATCCGGGAACTGATTATACAACCCTCCGACCTTAAACTTTATCCAACAAGGCATTAAATCAAGTGATTCAGGCTTCAAGTTAACATTTCCATATTCAATATATGTAAGTATGTAGGAATGGTATTCAACTTAACATTTTTGCATAACTGGACACCATCCTGAGTTTCTAAAAGACTTAATGTTTATTTTTGCCTAGCTAGCTATACATACAAAATAAATTTGAAGTCATTTCATGACTTAACTAAAACTACATACTAATCACACACTTCATAATCCCAATAAACATGTTCATATAGATGCATATCATTTAACCAAATACACAACCAAACAGACTTATGAAGCTTATCCAACAGACCTCTCAAATCAACACAGAGATCACATGTGTCAAACTAACAAAACAGTAAAGGAAAGCTGCATTATCCTCTTGCAGGTTTGCACAAAGATATGTACAAAGGACTAACTCAAAATAACGTAACACCTTAACAAGATATCAAAATAGAACAAGACAGTGCAACACAGCAAGGTCAGGGTAATTCCATACTCAATCTGCTTTCACAAAATAAATTATATAGAAGATAACACATACCTATATTCTTAAGCATCACAACACCCTATAGACAATATATAGTATCAACTCTAGACCTTACCTAATGTGTCGGGGTATAACTAAGATATTCCAGCACCCTGGTAAACATTTAGAACCCAAAACACTTACCATATTATACATTTAATAGCAACAGAGTAAAATACCGAATTCATGAAGGCCTAGTGATTTCTCAGATCATATACACATAAGACACACCAAGGAATAATCACAACTAATATACTTCATACCACCTTTAGATCATATAAAAAATATATTCATATCTCTATAACATTAAGCCATATAACAATCTTGTCATTTCATATACCCAGTCCATTTATTTCTTGAGTACTCTAATATGTAATCATGTAGCAAATACCAAATCCCATGAGCTCCCAATACATCCATAAATCAGTAAAACCAATTCAAAATAGTTTTTAAGAAGAAGAATTTAGATGCTATTTTATAACTCACAATCATCACATATATCATATACTTCAACCAAGCTCCAACGTCAAATATCATATCCAAGAAGGTCTTATCTAAGGTCTCAACGGTTGTCTAACGTTCTAATATTCTCAAATATTATGCTTTTCAAGCTTACATTATCTCCCAAACAATTATTAAAGCTTAAACAACCCATGATAACCCATAATCACTTCAGTCAACACACATATGACCCTAATAAATATATTCGTATAAATGCACATCATCATCACGCCAACTATACAACAATCTTACCAGCCTATATCCAAAGTCCATATATTCCCTTCTGGGTCGCAGTCGCTTTCTTTGAAGGCATAACTGTAACACATTAATTCGTTAGAGAGGGATTATCCTAATAACATAGCTCTATCGCACGATCTTAGAGTAACAAGAATTGAAACCAATCTTAAATGTTCGGTAGCCTCTTGCATATAAGTATGGTGCACAACATACCCATAGACAACACTCTACTAAACACGATCTGTAGATATTTCGAGGATGAACCTGACTCTGATACCACTAAATGTCACGACCCGACCCGACGGGCCGTGACCTGGTGCCCTAATTGGGCACCCTTATCCTGACCTGTCACATATAATCTGACTGATACCAAACAATATAAAAATCTCGTGAAAATTAGCTGCTGACTCATAACATCATTTATATATCAAAATAAACCTATCTCATGAGGTGTCACAGCCAATCAACGTAACAAAGTAGGCAAGCCGACAAGACCGCCTTTATACATGAGATTATCTAAGGTAAACAACAATCGACACATGTCGTCACACATACACAATCCATAACTGTCTACAGACCTCTAAGAGTATGATAACGAAATATGACGGGACAGGGCCCCGTCGTGCCCCTAAATATGCATAAGTCAACAATAAGGTTCTGTGCCAAAATGACTAAGCTCCGGATCAATGGAGCTCTCCAAACAGCTGAACAGGAATCCTAAGCTGGAGGATCACCAGCCTGAATATATGTACCTGCGGGCATGAAACGTATCCCCCCGAAGAAAGGGGAGTCAGTACGAAATAATGTACTGAGTATGTAAAATATGAAGAACTGTAAAGAATATCATAACTGGCCAAAGTATAGCAGGATACATGTATAGTAATCAAATCCCAATACAACTGTGTCATATAAAAATGAGAGTCGACTGTGTCTTATAAAAATAAGGGTCAACTGTGCCTTATAAAAATGAGAGTCATATCAAAATCATGGATGCATGTCCATATAATCATATATATATATATATACACTATCATGAGTACTTGTACCCGCATCATGGATACATGTCCATGGAAATATCATATACTATCATGGGTATATGTACCCGCATCATGGATACATGTCCATGGAATCATCATATATATAAATATTGTAGGCCCTCTAGTGAGGGACTCGGTGAACAAATGCAAGGATCTGCGTACGAACATTGTCGGCCCGGGACTCGGTGAGGTGGAATAATAACACTTTTCATGATCAACCATATACAATTTAAATCATCATTTGACTCTCAATAAAATCATTAAAATGAATTTTTTCCTGAAAAATCAAAGGTACTTCTCATAACACATATCATTAGGAGTTAGACTGTGTAGAAATCATGTACGTCCGCCGTACGTTCATTTTATATAAATCATGCCAAAAAGAAAGAAGAAATAGTTTCACATACCTTTTTGTCGAACTAACCAACTCTATAATTAATACTCGTCTCGACTAGCACCTCATCCTATAGCAATATAAATTCGTTGTAAATTCTATGATTTCTAGCGTAAGTTATATCGAATGACGACTTTATTTTCTATAGAAATTTGGGCAGCACTTCCCCTATTTATACACGCATCCATAATCCACAAACAAGGTCAACAACACCAATAACCAAGTCACAACTTACGAATATAACCAAAACAATCCCATATTCTTGGTATACACCTTCATTATTCATTCTTTCTCTTTATTTTTATGGAGTACAACCAAAACAACAACCAAGGTGAGTAATACATCAATTTCTCATGTCAATCTAACTACTATAATCATGTTAAAACAACCCTCAAAACAGCCCATACTTTAACAACAATTAAAAGTGCAAAGTAACACCTTTCTATACCTTAATTATTTTAGGACATATATTAGCAATTACCATATTGAACATGCATAATTGTAACTAATTTTCCAGCACTATAACACCACCAAAACAACCCCTAAAATACAACACAACATGTCCAAAAATGCCATACAAGTCTCGGCCAACAAGGCTTAATTGCCAAAGTTCTTTTCTTAACTCCTTAAAATCCAACTCATGTTTCAACACTTCCATCTAACCAATTGTAACTTAAACATCAAGGTTTTCTTTAAAGTTTTAACATGCAATTGGTGACAAGGATAACAACAACAACAACACTTAAATCCAACTTATACAAAAACAGTCCCAATTTCGGCTATAACACCCAACAATCACATGCATTGTCTTAAATTCCAAGTTTATCCTAGCACAATTTCATTTCTTAAACTACAACAACATGCAACTTCAATTATACCATAAGAAGAATAATTTTTACCTTAATTTTGCCAAAACAGTCCCTAAAGTTCTCAGTCCAACTGCTCCAATTTTTGCATCGTTTTCACCATCTCTTCAACTTAAATTATATGCATGCATTCTACAAGTTTAAATACATCTTTCTTACATGATTTTCTTCCAAAATGTTCATCCTTAACCCACAATTTCTTGGACAGAAATCGGTCCAGCTCACTGCCGAAACCCACTGTTTTGGAGTGTTTCCTTGGCTTAGAACTTGTAGAATATTTTAATCTTGGAAGAGGGAGTAAAAATCTTCAATTTTGTTGCTATGGAAATGGAGAAAATCAATTGAGAGAAGAGAGGGAATGAGGGAGAGTGAAGGGAAGTTTGAATTAAAGTGTATTGGAAAATGACGGGAATGAGTATAAGGCTAATATTTCTTTTGCACAAGTGCTGAAAATTAATGCATGCTGGCCACGTTTTTCAACGGTGCAAGTCCCACAATTTGTCCACTTATTATTAATCCCACAATTAATTAATCTCCCACATACTCATCCTTATATAAAATCTGAAAATTTCATGTCCTAATATAATATATACCTAGCACTAAGTCCATATCACATGTGTTGCATCCAAAAAATTCCCGGGATCACACCCTTTGTATGCTAATTTCCGGTTTCGCATATATAAATATACTTTATATCAAATATTCTAATCTTATTTTCTTAATTACGTTCTCTAATTATCATCCTAGAATTATGGGGTGTAACAGGCTTCTCCCATAAAGCTAGCCATTTTCATGTTAGTTGGGATGAGGTCCTCCTTTGTTTTGTTAAGATCCTTCAAGGTGAGAAGCGGCATCATATTCAGCACAACATATTATCGACAAACACCCAACTGATCATCTTGCCATTAATGTAAGCCTTGACGTAAAGGGGTTTGATATGTTTAACCATATCTTCGGTAGACGCGCCAAATAAGTGCTTAAAGTGTCGCTAGCCGGGGTATCTGCTATTGTTGCCCACTCTGCATCTTCCACGCAAACATCGCCTTCTAGGCTACCCAGCAAGGAGCGGCTGGCCCATAACTCACATGGGATTAGGCTGACCATTTCAATGTCTGCTCATATCTATTCAACCAGGTCATGGACGAATAAATCAAGGATGGTATCTTCCCATTTGTTCAATTCAGCTGGCCAGAAGCTCATATATTTCATTTCCTTGAGACAAATGGGGATCGACTGAGTATTCCTGATTGAAACCCCTGTATTGTCTGCGAGATTACCTCAGTTAGAGGTCCAGGACCACATTCTCTTATCGGGGTTCCTCTGTCGGGTTGTCGAAAGGTTGTTCATCCAATTTTGGTTGACCCGATGTCTATCCTTCAGGTGTAATTACCCATAAATCAAATGAGCTGAAACCCCACTCGATAGCCTCGACTACGACAGACTCAGGAATATCTTGATTTTCGGCTCCCTTGGTTTTAGAAATTAGATGCAATGTTTGTTGTATCTTACGCAAGGCTTTGGCACATTGAATTCTTCTTTTTTGGGTTCTGGATGTGACTCTAAGTGGTGCCTCTTTATTTTCGGAAGTCTGATTGATGGACTACTTCCCTTCCTCAGTGTTGGCGGTGATCGGTGTATTTTATATACACCTTTTGAGTCATTTTTTGTTAGTCTTTTGCCTATTTTTGTACAAATATGTGTCGTTTTAGGATAGATTTTCTTTATTTTGAGTCACAATGGTTTAAGTGGCACATTGGTGAGAAGGAGCGAAAAGAGAGCAGAAATAGAGGTTCCAGAGCTCAAAAAGCTAAAAAGTTGGCAACGGGCGAAAGCAGGCGCCAACCAACCAAAGAAGCAGAGCCACGGCGCCCGAAGCAGAGTCGCGAAGTTTGGCGCGGCTGATTCTGCAGCGTGCCGACGCGGAAAAATTGACAAATCCGAATAGGATTGGGCCAAGGCCAAGAAAGAAAAGGTTTTGCACGTTTTGGGTGATATAAAAGGACCTTTTAGGTCAGATTTGAAGAGTTTCATACCTTACCATTCATCACAACTTGAGATCAAGATTGAAGACTTATTTTTGAGTAATTTCTTGTTCTTTACTTTATTTCTTTTTAGTATATATTGGATATTATTTTAGTTCTTGGCATGTCTATGGCTAGGAACTAACTTAATTTAGGGCTTTCCATGTCGAATCACTTGAACCTCGTTCTTGTGAATTAATGCATGTTTTGGTTTCTTCTTATTATTGTTGAGATTTATTCAATAATTGTTTTGATTGCTTGGTAATTAATTGATCACTAATTATCATAACTTATATGATTTCTAATCGAAAGCCGAAATGGGAGATTGTGAATATGCTATAGTTGAATAAACATAGGTTTAAATCGTGGACGAAAGTACCCCGATACTTGTGCAGCTTAATAGGTTATTGCTCTTAATCCTCCTTTGTAGTCAATCTTGTCATCGAAAGATAGAAGGGTTCTACATTGGGTTTGAGTGTTTATATTACCTTAACAGGAGTATAAAACGACTTAGTTAGCCTGCTATCTCAAAATAGAAGAAAAACCTTAATTATTTGCATTAACGAGTAAAGCGAGCGGATAGTCGAGGAGATTTGGAAGCCCTATTTCCACCATATATGAAGTAAAGTAAAGTAATTTAGTTAGCATCTATAATCATAGCTATAAACAAATCATCAATTTATCGGTTACCAAATAGATACTACAGAATAGAAGTTGGTAATTGGACACTAATCCCTGAGGACGATAACTCGGTCTTCTAGACTATATTACTTGTCACGATACGTGCACTTGCGTTTAGCGTGTGTATAAGTCGCGCATCAGGCGGCTGGTTTAACCATTCTTTAGAGTCTCGTCTGATCCTAATTTCTTGCTATGATACGTAAGGATGAGACACCCTCGTTTATGTTAAACTTGACTACCATCTATTTGGTTTTATGGAGTGGTTTTTCATCTTTTCTAGGCATGCTCGGCTGCCAATTGGTTGGCATCTGTACTTGCTCTCCAGGCATACGCCTAATGTTAATAGGGACCCTTGAACCTCATGGTTTGATCTTGAAGTTCTCACTTGAAGTCCCTCGCGTTTCTAGGGCGTTCATGAAAACTAATCCTAGTCGGCTGCCTGTTCTCGCAAATATTATGTAGGTTCCCTAACCTGCTCAATACGGAAGTCCTTGTGACCTTCTCCCCTTCAGCAGGTTTCTTAGAGACCCATGCCCTTTTTATCAATTGTTTCCCTTTGGTGTTCGCAAATTCATTGGGGTTAGCAAAAGACACCATATATATATTGGTATCGTAGGAAAGCGGTCAGTATCAATAGACATTTCAGCCATGCCCTTATCGGCTAGAAGTAGATTTTGGATCGCCTTCCTGAAGACCACACAGTTAGAAGTAGAGTGACAATATGAATTATGCTACTTACATTACTTCTTGTCTTTGAGTTCCTCGACAGGCAGGATTATGTGGCCATCGAGCAGCCGAATTTGCTTATATGTTAGATTGTGATATCAAACAAGTAACCGACCCTATCATCGGCTGAACTTGTTTGCTTGCCTTTGAAGGATTTCAAGACTAGGCAAGAGTAGACCTTACCCCTAATAATCTCGGCCATCATTGCGTCTGATGTTCAATCGGATGACTCTGAGTCAGACTCATTTAGTTCAATGATCGATACCAAGTGGGAGCCTCGATTTCGGCTGGCTCTTCTACTCTCATTCTCCTGGACGTACTACACTATTTAGTTAGCCTTTTCGACTAACTGGATCAGGTCAAAGCAAGACTGTCCCACCAACTTCTCTTTTAACTGATGATGCATGTTGTTGATTATCATGGGCACACTCAGATTCAGGGAAGTGTACAATGCATTTCCCAACCTTATTTCTGAACCTCTTGATAAAATCAGCGGATGATTCATCGATCTATTGCTTGAGATTCGTTTGATCAGTCACAGTAACCTAAGGTTAGGGCCAATAAAACCTATCATGGAAGCAACCCTCCATGTCGGCCCAGCTTTGCACAGAATCAGGAGCCAAAGAAGAGTATCATGCGAAGATTATTCCCGTTAGAGAGATATAGAAGGAATAATTGCAACTTGTGATACTCATTCTGGCCAGCTTCACCGCATTGGGCAGTAAATCTACCGATGTGCTCGCTAGTAGATTTTCCATCATCGCCAAAAAATACGACATATTCTGGTATTTTGAAACCTCTCTGCAAAGGTGCTATCTGATCTACCCAATCGGGGCAGGGCTTCTTATAGACAGGCATGTCCAAGGGTTTCAGTTGGATGTCGAAGTACCTCCGCATGGTATTAGCAATAATCTCTGGGTTCATCATGTTACACTTCGTAAGTTTAAGGCGATAATTAAAAACGTCATTACGGAAGTAACATTCAAATATTGGATATAAAGTATACTTACATATGTTAATACAGAAATTAGTATACAAAAGAATGTGATTCCGGAATTTTTTTTGTTACAACGGGTGTGACGTTGGAAACTTATTATGATAGTTGTATATTCCCGTAATGGACTATTGTCGTATTATGAGACTTGTGACATTGAGAATACGAGGCCTTATGAAATTTTCGGGAATTAAAGTAAGCGGGATTTAAGATTTAATTATTACTTGAGGGGTTAATTTAAGTAGACAATTAGGGACCAAAGTGCAATAAGTTAATTTTTAGAATTTTATTTCCTTAAAACCTATTAACCCCATCTTCCCCACTTAGAAATTCAAAACATTTCCTCTCTTCCTCTTAGCCGATCCCCTCCCCCATTTTCATAAGCAAATTGAAGATTTTTACTCATTTCTTCCTAGATTAATCCTTCTATCAATTCTAAGCAAATTATAAACTCCAAAAACAGTGGGCAAACACCACTGCTGGCCGAGAGCTTTAGCCCAGAAATTTCAAATTTTGAGATAAGTTTTTGGAAGAAAAATGTGTAAGGATGATGGATTAAACTTATGGAATGCATGCATGTCATTTTGGAGTTGAAGAAGTGACCAAAACTGGGCAAGAAAAACTGGGCAGTGGACCGAAAATAAAGGGACTATTTTGGGCAACATTAAGGTAAGAATTCTTCTTCTTATGGTATAATTGGAGTTGCATGTTGTTGTAGTTTAAGAATTAAACTTGTGTAAAGGGTTTAACTTAGATTAAGAGGAAATGGGAGTGAGACAATGCATGTGGTTGATTGAAATGTGTTGTTGCCGATCCTTGGGACTGATTTTACAAATTTCGGAGTTGTTGT
Source organism: Przewalskia tangutica (assembly GCA_029844215.1). Classification (NCBI taxonomy): domain Eukaryota; kingdom Viridiplantae; phylum Streptophyta; class Magnoliopsida; order Solanales; family Solanaceae; genus Przewalskia; species Przewalskia tangutica. The sequence goes on from CM056723.1 coordinate 124,053,361, forward strand.
GTTCGATTGTTGTGTTGTTAATTTCGTCACTAATTACATGTTATAAGTGAAGGAAATCTTGATGTTTAAGTTGAAATTGTTATATGGAATTGTTGAAACATGAATTTGATTATAAGAAGTTAAGGAAAGAGCTTTGGTAATGTGGATGCTGGCTGAAAACTTGCATGATATTATTGGAAATTGTTGTGATGTATTAGGAGCTGTTTTTGTTAAGTTATAATGATGGAAATATAAGTCATGAACTTACATATGCGACATGGTAAATACTATTACATGTATTAAATGAATTAAAACATAAGAATGTGTTACATTACACTCTCGATGTTGTTAAAGTGTGGGTTGTTTTAATGGACTATTTAAACATGATTAGAGGAGTTGGATTAACATGATAAATAGGTGTATTTCATGAAACCAGGCCTATATGAATATTTTCTTGGGTTAATTAGGTGGGAAGTAGGCATAAAGACTCAATAAAGGTTCAGATACTTTAATGTGTGAAGGTCAAATCCTGAATTTCTACAGACAACGATAGAAGGGTGGAAAACATATAAGAGAGGTACAAAGATATATGAACTAATGAGCAAAATGAACAAGCTCAAAGAGGTTTCTACACCAGTGGGAGATTCTGTCATAGCTAAGCGAGTATATAGAAAGTGTTCGGTGGTTGCACATATATGGCATACCGCAATAGATTTGATAGGATTAGACATGACCGAATTTGATGTTATTATGAGTATGGACTGGTTGACTTCAGTAGCATTCTTGGGGAATATTATTGGAGCTAATGGTATTCGGGTAGATACAGAGAAGATTGAGGCAGTGAAAACTTGGCTCAGACCTACGACACCTACTGAGGTATGCAGTTTTCCTGGGGCTAGCAGGGTTATAGCTTATGCTTCCCGACAGCTCAGAAAGCATGAAAAGAATTATACCACTCATGATTTGGAGTTAGCAGCGGTGATTCATGCCTTGAAAATCTGAAGACATTACTTATATGGTGTTCATATTGGTATTTATACGGATCACAAGAGTCTCCAATATATCTTTAGGCAGAAAGAGTTGAATCTACGACAACGACGGTTGCTAGAGTACTAAAGGACTATGATGTTGATATCTTGTACCATCCCAGGAAGGCAAATATTGTAGCAAATGCTCTTAGTCGTAGATCTATGGGTAGCTTGACGGATGTGCAGCTATCCGAGAGGATAAGACTCTATTTGAGGTTGCACCCGATGGTGTGATAAGGTATGAAGGTAGGCTATGTGTACCGGATGTTGCTGGACTACGACAGCAGGTTATGGGTGAGGCACACAATGCCCGTTATTCTATTCATCCGGGGTCAACGATGATGTACCATGACCTTAGATGCCTGTTGGTGGGATGGCAAGAAAAGAGACATAGCAGAGTTTATTGCCCAGTGCCCGAATTGTCAGCAGGTTAAGGTCGAGCATCAGAAGCCTGGTGGATTATTGCAGGAGATATAGATCCCGACTTGGAAGTTGGAAGTGATCAACATGGATTTCATTACAGGCTTACCTCGCACCTAGCGGGAGAGTGACTCCATATGGGTTATTGTGAATAGCCTGACGAAATCAGCCCATTTTCTTCCAGTCAGGACTACTTACTTAGCTGAGGACTATGCTAGGTTATACATCAGGGAGATAGTGAGACTGCACGGGGTTCCCACATCTATTATATCAGACCAAGGAGCTCAGTTTACAGATAACTTTTGGAGATCGTTCCAGAAGGGATTGGGGACATAGGTGAATCACAACACATCATTTCATCCCCAGACGGATGGGCAGGCAGAGCATACTATTCAGACACTAGATGATATGTTGAGAGCATGTATTATTGACTTTAGATGTATCTGGGATGATCATTTACCACTTATTGAGTTTTCCTATAACAACAACTACTATTCTAGTATCCAAATGGCACCATACGAGGCCATATATGGGAGAAAGTGCAGGTCACCGATTGGTTGGTTTGATGTATGTGAGATTATGTTGATCGGCCCAGACATGATTCAGCAAGCTATTGATAAGGTGAATCTCATTCAGGAGAGATTATTAGCAGCCCAGAGTCAACAGAAGTCATATGTTGATAATCGACGTCGACACTTAGAGTTCCAGGTTAGTGATTAGGTGTTCTTGAAGGTATCACCCAGGAAGGGTGTGATGAGGTTTGGTAAGAAAGAGAAGCTTAGCCCGAGATATATTGGGCCTTACCAGATTATTCGTAGCATAGGAAAGGTTGCCTATGAGATGGATCTACCATCTGATTTGGAAGCGGTACATCCAGTCTTCCATGTATCTATGATACGTAAGTGTATTGGTGATCCTTCTAGAGTCTTCCCAGTGGAGGATTCCAGGTGACAGATGAGTTGTCTTATGAGGAGAACCCCATAGCCATACTCGATCGCCAGGTCAGGAGATTACGGACAAAAAATATGTCTTCCGTCAAGGTATTGTGGCGGAACAACAATAGCGAGGAAATGACTTGGGAGGCAGAAGAGAAAATTAAGACGAAGATCCTCACTTGTGCCCTGTGCCTCCAGGTAAATCAACTCGATCCCTTATTTGATTATAGTGATTGATGAATTATATATGTGTTATATTGTGGCCCTGTGAGGCATCTTTGGGTTGCTGAATATAGGTGGATGGGTGTATTAATAAAGGAGACTCTGACGAAACTTTTCTAGCATGAGACCTATGATGAACATTCGAGGACGAATGTTTCTAAGGGGGAAATGATGTTACACCTCGTAAGTTTAAGGCGATAATTAATAACGTCATTAAGGAAGTAAGATTCGAATATTGGATATAAAGTATACTTACATATGTTAATACGAAAATTAGTATACAAAAGGATGTGATTCCGGAATTTTTTTTGCTACAACGAGTGTGACGTTGGAAACTTATTATGATAGTTGTATATTCCCGTAATTGACTAGTGTCGTATTATAAGACTTGTGACATTGAGAATACGAGGCCTTATGAAATTTTCGGGAATTAAAAAAAGAGGGATTTAAGATTTAATTATTACTTGAGGGATTAATTTAAGTAGACAATTAGGGACCAAAGTGCAATAAGTTAATTTTCAGATTTTTATTTCCTTAAAACCTATTAACCCCATCTTCCCCACTTAAAAATTCAAAAACTTCCTCTCTTCCTCACTCCCTCTTAGCCGATCCCCTCCTCCTTTTTCATAAGCAAATTGAAGATTTTTACTCCTTTCTTCCTAGATTAATCCTTCTATCAATTCTAAGCAAATTATAAACTCCAAAAACAGTGGTCAACACCACTGCTGGCCAAGGGCTTTAGCCTAGCAATTTCAGATTTTGAGATAACTTTTTGGAAGAAAAACGTGTAATGATGATGGATTAAACTTATGGAATGCATGTATGTCATTTTGGAGTTGAAGAACTGACCAAAAATGGGCAAGAAAAACTGAGTAGTGGACCGAAAATAAAGGGACTATTTTGGGCAACATTAAGGTAAGAATTCTTCTTCTTATGGTATAATTGGAGTTTCATGTTGTTGTAGTTTATGAATTGAACTTGTGTTAAGGGTTGATCTTAGGTTAAGAGGAAATGGGAGTGAGATAATGCATGTGGTTGATTGAAATGTGTTGTTGCCGATCCTTGTGACTGATTTTACAAATTTATGAGTTGTTGTGTTCGATTGTTGTGTTGTTAATTTCGTCACTAATTACATGTTATAAATGAAGGAAATCTTGATGTTTAAGTTGAAATTGTTATAAGGAATTGTTAAAACATGAATTGGATTATAAGGAGTTAAGGAAAGAGCTTTGGTAATGTGGATGTTGGCCGTTGCAAGATATTATTGGACATTGTTGCGATGTATTAGGGGCTATTTTTGTTAAGTTATAATGATGGAAATATAAGTCATGAACTTATATATGCGATATGGTAAATACTATTACATGTCTTAAATGAATTAAAGCATAAGAATGTGTTACATTGCACTCTCGATGTTGTTAAATTGTGGGTTGTTTAAATATGATTAGAGGAGTTGGATTAACATGATAAATAGGTGTATTAATCACCTTGGTTACTGTTTTAGTTATAATCCATGAATGAAAGGAGAAAGAATGTATAATGGTAATATATGTTGAGTATATGGGACTATTTTAGTATACCCTTGATTTGTGACTTGTTAATTGGTATTGTTGGCATTTGTTGGAAGTTGTGGAAGCGCGTATAAATAGGGGAAATACTGCCCAAATTTCTATAGAAAAAAAAGTCGTCATTCGATATAACTTACACTAGAAATCATAGAAGTTAATAGACATGTTACTATTGTTATAAGTTGAAGTACTAGACGAGACGTATTCAAATATTGAGTTGGTTAATTCGACTAAAAGGTATGTGAAACTCTTCCTTCTTTCTTTTTGACATTATTTTCATAAATGATTGTACGGCGGACGTACATAGTTCTAATGAATCCTAATTCCTAACGATAATTTAAAATGATACATGATATATAGTGCCTTGAGTTCCAAATGATGATTTTAAATGATACATGACATGATAGTGTTCTTAATGATTTTATTGAGAGTCAAATGATGGTTTAAATCGCATATGGTTGCTCATGATAGCTATTCGTGCAAAATGTTATTATTCCACCTCACCGAGTCCCTCACTAAAGGGCCGGTAATGTATATAGATATGATGATTCCACCGAGTCCATCACTAAATAGCCGGCAATGTATACAGATATGATGATTCCACCGAGTCCCTCACTAAAGGGTCGACAATGTTCGTGCGCAGATCCTTGCATTTGCTCACCGAGTCCCTCACTTAAGAGCCGACAATGTTTATATATATATATATATATATTATAATTCCATGGACATGTTTCCATGATACGGGTACAGTTACCCATCCATGATTTTGATATGACTCTCATTTTTATAAGGCACATATGACTCTCTATTTTATATGGCACAGTTGGATTTGGTTGGTAATCGTACATGTCTCCTATTATCTATTGGCCAGTTATGAACTGTTTTACAGTACTACATGTTTTACATACTCAGTACATTATTTCGTACTGACTCCCTTTCCTCGGGGGGCTGTGTTCATGCCCGCAACTACAGGTGCTCAGTTTGGTGATCCTCCAATCTAGGATTCCCGTTCAGATGTTTGGAGTGCTCCATTGATCCGAAGTTTTTTCATTTGGTACAGAACCTCATTTTAGACTTATGTATATTTAGGGGCACGACGAGGCCCTGTCCCGTCATATTTCGTTATCCTTCTCATAGAGGTCTGTAGACAGTTGTGGGTTGTTCGTGTCGAATTGTATCATGTTTTGGTCAGCTGTATTGTTGTACTTCACTTTATTTTTGTAGGGATGTTCCCGTATATAGTGGCAACCTTGTCGGCTTGCCTAGTTGATATATTGACTAGTTGTGACTCCCTCGGAAGACAGGTTCATTCGCGTAAAAAAGCAGTCTTGCCGACTTGCCTATTCTGACATGTGTTAGTATTGCAGCATTATGCTGCCGAATTTTATATTGTCCTTAGTGTCAGTCTTATTACACGTGGCAGGTTAGTATAATGACGTCCAATTAGGGCGCCATGTTCACAGCCCGTCGGGTCAGGTCGTGACAAAAGTGGTATCAGAGCAGTTAGTCCTCGGAATGTCTGCAGACCGTGTCTAGTAGAGTCTTGTGTATGGGTATGTTGTGCACCATACTTATACGCATGGAGCTGCCAGACATTTAGGATTGGTTTCTATTCTTTCATCTCATAGATCGTGCAATAAAGCTATGTCATTAGGATAATCCCCCCCCCCCCCCTCCTTAACGAATTATTGTGGTTGTAGCTATGCCTCCAAAGAAAGTGACAGTGGCACGGAAGGGCAAATCAGAGTTATTTGGACTTGACGTAATGCATCAAGCCATAAAGGAAGTGGAAGAATTTGAATAGAATCATGATGACCAGGTTTTGAGGTAGTAGGTCAACGTCAGGTAAGGTAACTCTTCAGAATCTTCTACGTACCAAATAAAAGAATAAGTTAACGATTCATCACTTAAGGGATGGTATCGTCAGGGATTGGAACCATGAGCAATGTCCGAGATTACCTATGTATACTAGAATATGTTGGAATTATGAAAAGTATGTCAAGTAAGAAATGAGTGAACAAGTGTTAAAAGAAATGAAGTTGTTTATAATTACGAATAGTGAGAAGGAAAAAAAAGACCCATCTCAGACCATGAATGAGGTGTCAACTTGTGAAATGTATTGCGGAATTCTCTATCTTACGAATTGGTACTCCACTATGCCACGTTATCTGCTCTATAGTTACAGAGACTGAACTTTTCCTCCCAAAGGTAGAACAAATGAAACTTATCTACTCTTTTCTCCTCCATACCTCTAATTAAATTTTGAGCTCTAAGTGTTAGAATCTATGACCATTTTATGGTATATCATGTCGCTGGACTATGTGAAGGTAGGAAACTGCAAGAGAATATTGTTTCCCTGTAAGAATAAAAATGGGCTATTACTTCTTGAATGATAAGGTTGATATAAAAGAATGAAAGCGTTTTTCTTACTTTGGATACTGGGAAGTATTGGACATATAGATTATTTGAGTTCTTACTCAAATAACTTAGAACTTGGGAATGATGAGCACCCCATTAGTGTATAGTTGTGTCAAGTATTTAAAATATCGTAAAGAGTAGTGTTCAGCGCACAAAAAAAAATTGAAAAAGCAAAGCAAGGACGTGCAGCGAACCTCTGGAATTCATATTTTCAGTTAAGGAGTTATTTGAAGAATTGGTAACCGAGGTATGTATTCGTGCACAGTTTCAATGCATTAGTTCACGCAGAATGCTAAGATGGGTTATTTGGTCTCTTGGAACCAAAGGTTAAATGGGAAGAAGCTCATAATGCCTCTCCTAACTTGTGTAGTGGGTGATCTTTTAGTATTAATCTTACTGAGCATCCAAATAGAGGAATATGGTTATTGTGGAAGCCTCATCTCTATGAGGTGGGTATTAAAAACTGTACAGAATAATTGATACACTGTGGGGTAACTCATAGGGTACAAAGAAATGTTTCCATATGGCATTGGTGTGTGCATTCAATGATGTGGCTCTTAAAAGAAAACTGTGGATAGATATTAGAAGGTTACGTGGCCAGGTACAAGGTCCATAGGCAATAATGAGTGATTTCAACTGGGTATTAAAGAGAAATGAAAGAGTGAAGTGTCATGTTGCTATGACTAGGATAAGGATTTTAAACTGTATATATAGTAGAATATGATTTGACAAAACTAAGATTATCAGGGCATACTATACATGGTAGTGTGCTAAAAAGGGTTTATAGTAGTACTTACTACTCAGAAATGGGTTGATAATATACATGTTTCTAAAGTGCGTTTCATGAAACCATGCCTATATGGACATTCTCTTGGGTTAATTAGGTGGGAAGTACGCATAAAGACCCAGTACAGGTTCAGATACTTTAATTTGTGAAGGTTGGATCCTGAATTTCTACAAACAGTAATAGAAAGGTGGAAAGCAGATAAGAGAGGTACAAAGATATATGAACTAATGGGCAAAATGAACAAGCTCAAAGAGGTTGCTACACCGGTGGGAGATTCTGTCATATCTAAGCGAGTATATAAAAAGTGTTCGGTGGTTGCACATAGTCGGCATACCGCAGCAGATTTGATAGGATTAGACATGACCGAATTTGATGTTATTATGAGTATGGACTGGTTGACTTCAGTAGCATTATTGGGGCATATTATTGGAGCTGATGGTATTCGGGTAGATACATAGAAGATTGAGGCAGTGAAAACTTGGCCCATACCTACGACACCTACTGAGGTACGCAAAGTTTTCCTGGGGCTAACCGGGTTATAGCTTATGCCTCCCGACAGCTCAGAAAGTATGAAAAGAATTATCTCACTCATGATTTGGAGTTAGCAGCGGTGATTCATGCCTTGAAAATCTGGATACATTACTTATATGGTGTTCATATTGATATTTATACGAATCACAAGAGTCTCCAATATATCTTTAGGCAGAAAGAGTTGAATCTACAACAGCGATGGTGGCTAGAGTACTAAAGGACTATGATGTTGATATCTTGTACCATCCCGGGAAGAAAAATGTTGTAGCAAATGCTCTTAGCCGTAGATCTATAGGTAGCTTGACGGATGTGCAGCTCTCCGAAAGGAGAAGACTCTATTTGAGGTTACACCCGATGGTGTGGTAAGGTATGAAGGTAGGTTATGTGTACCGAATATTGCAGGACTACGACAGCATGTTATGGGTAAGGCACACAATTCCCGTTATTCTATTCATCTGGAGTCAACGAAGATGTACCATGACCTTAGATGCTTGTATTGATGGGATGACATGAAAAAAGAGATAGCAGAGTTTGTTGCCCAGTGCCCGAATTGTCAGCAGGTTAAGGTCGAGCATCAGAAGCCGGGTGGATTATTGCAGGAGATAGAGATCCCGACTTGGAAGTGGGAAGTGATCAACATGAATTTCATTACAGACTTACCTCGCACCCAGCAAAAGTGTGACTCCATATGGGTTATTGTGGATAGGATGACGAAATCAGCCCATTTTCTTCCAGTCATGACTACTTACTCAGCTGAGGACTATGCTAGGCTATATATCAGGGAGATGGTGAAACTGAACGAGGTTCCCACATATATAATATCGGACCAATGAGCTCAGTTTACATCTAACTTTTGGAGATCGTTCCATAAGGGATTGGGGACACAGGTGAGTCTCAACACAATATTTCATCCCCAGACGGATGGGTAGGCAGAGCGTACTATTCAGACACTAGAGGATATGCTGAGAGCCTGTATTATTGACTTCAGAGGTAGCTGGGATGATTGTTTACCACTTATTGAGTTTGCCTATAACAACAGCTACCATACTAGTATCCATATGGCACCATACGAGGCCTTATATGGGAGGAAGTGCAGGTCACCGATTGGTTGATTTGATGTATATGTGAGACTATGTTGATCGGCCCAGACATGGTTCAGAAAGCTGTGATAAGGTGAAGCTCATTCAGGAGAGATTATTAGCAGCCCAGAATCGACAGAAGTCATATGCTGATAATCGACGTCGGCACTTAGAGTTCCAGGTTAGTGATTAGGTGTTCTTGAAGGTATCTCCCATGAAGGGTGTGATGAGGTTTGGTAAGAAAGGGAAGCTTAGCTCGAGATACATTTGGCCTTACCAGATTATTCGTAGCATAAGCAAAGTTGTCTATGAGTTGGATCTACCATCAGATTTGGAAGCGGTACATCCATTCTTCCATGTATCTATGCAGCGGAAGTGTATTGGTGATCCTTCTACAGTCTTCCCAGTGGAGGATGTCCAGGTGACAGAGGAGTTGTCTTATGAGGAGAAACCCATAGCCATACTCGATTGCCAAGTCAGGAGATTACGGACAAAAGATGTGGCTTCCGATAAGGTATTGTGGCGGAACAACAATAGGGAGGAAATGACTTGGGCGGCAGAAGAGGAAATGAAGACGAAGATCCTCAGTTGTTCCCTGTGCCTCCATGTAAATCAACTCGACCCCTTATTTGATTTTAGTGATTGATGAATTGTATATGTATTATATTGTGGCCCTGTGAGACATCTTTGGGTTGCTGAATATAGGTGGATGGGTGTATTTATAAAGGAGACTCTGTCGAAATTTTTCTAGCATGAGACCTATGATGAACATTCGAGGATGAATGTTTTTAAGGGGGGAAGGATGTTACACCTCGTAAGTTTAAGGCGATAATTAAGAACGTCATTAAGGAAGTAAGATTCGAATATTGGATATAAAGTATACTTACATATGTTAATACGGAAATTAGTATACAAAAGGATGTGATTCCGGAATTTTTTTTGTTACAACGAGTGTGACGTTGGAAACTTATTATGATAGTTGTATATTTCCGTAATGGACTAGTGTCGTATTATGAGACTTGTGACATTGAGAATACGAGGCCTTATGAAATTTTCGGGAATTAAAGTAAGCGGGATTTAAGATTTAATTATTACTTGAGGGATTAATTTAAGTAGATAATTAGGGACCAAAGTGCAATAAGTTAATTTTCAGATTTTTATTTCCTTAAAACCTATTAACCCCATCTTCCCCACTTAGAAATTCAAAACACTTCCTCTCTCCCTCTTAGCCGATCCCCTCCCCAATTTTCATAAGCAAATTGAAGATTTTTACTCCTTTCTTCCTAGATTAATCCTTCTTACAATTTTAAGCAAATTATAATCTCCAAAAATAGTGGGAAAACATCACTGCTGGCCGATATCTTTAGCCCATAAATTTCAGATTTTGAGACAAGTTTTTGGAAGGAAAACGTGTAAGGATGATGGATTAAATTTATGGAATGCATGCATGTCATTTTGGAGTTGAAGAAGTGACCAAAAATGGGCAAGAAAAACTGGGCAGTGGACCGAAAATAAAGGGATTGTTTTGGGTAACATTAAGGTAAGAATTCTTCTTCTTTTGGTTTAATTGGAGTTGCATGTTGTTGTAGTTTAATTATTGAACTTGTGTTAAGGGTTTAACATAGGTTAAGAGGAAATGGGAGTGAGACAATACATGTGGTTGATTTAAATGTGTTGTTGTCGATCCTTGGGACTGATTTTACAAATTTTGGAGTTGTTGTGTTCGATTGTTGTGTTGTTAATTTCGTCACTAATTACATGTTATAAATGAAGGAAATCTTGATGTTTAAGTTGAAATTGTTATATGGAATTGATGAAACATTAATTGGATTATAATGAGTTAAGGAAAGAGCTTTGGTAATGTGGATATTGGCCGAAAACTTGCATGATATTATTGGACATTGTTGCGATGTATTAGGGGCTGTTTTTATTAAGTTATAATGATGGAAATATAAGTCATGAACTTATATATGCGATATGGTAAATACTATTACATGTCTTAAAGGAATTAAAGTATAAGAAGGTGTTACATTGCACTCTCGATGTTGTTAAAGTGTGGGTTGTTTAAACATGATTAGAGGAGTTGGATTAATATGATAAATAGGTTCATTAATCACCTTGGTTACTGTTTTGGTTATAATCCATGAATGAAAGGAGAAAGAATGTATAATGGTGATATATGTCGAGTATATGAAACTATTTTAGTATACCCTTGATTTGTTGGAAGTTATGGAAGCGCGTATAAATAGGGGAAATGCTGCCCAAATTTCTATAGAAAAGAAAGTTGTCATTCGATATAACTTACACTAGAAATCATAGAAGTTAATAGATATGTTACTATTGTTATAGGCTGAAGTACTAGACGAGATATATTCAATTATTGAGTTGGTTAATTCGACTAAAAGGTATGTGAAACTCTTCCTTATTTCTTTTTGGCATGATTTTCATAAATGAGTGTACGGCGGACGTACATATATCTAATGAATCTTAATCCTAACGATAATTTAAAATGATACATGATATATAGTGTCTTGAGTTTCAAATGATGATTTTAAATGATACATGACCTGATAGTGTTTTTTAATGATTTTATTGAGAGTCAAATGATGGTTTAAATCGCATATGGTTGCTCATGATAGCTATTCGTGCAAAGTGTTATTATTCCACCTCACTGAGTCCTTCACTAAAGGGCTGACAATGTATATAGATATGTTGATTCCACCGAGTCCCTCACTAAAGGGCCGGCAATGTATACATATATGATGATTCCACCGAGTCCCTCACTAAATGGTCGGCAATGTTCGTGCGCAGATCCTTGCATTTGTTCACCGAGTCCCTCACTAGTGGGCCGACAATGTTTATATATATATGATAATTCTATGGACATATTTCCATGATACGGGTACAGTTACCCATGGCAATATATGATGATTCCATGGACATATATCCATGATGCGGGTACAAGTACCCATGATAGTATATACAGATATATGATTATATGGACAAACATCCATTGATTTTGATATGACTTTCATTTTTACAAGGCACAACTGACTCTCTATTTTATATGGCACAGTTGGATTTGGTTGGTAATCATACATGTCTCATGTTATCTATTGGCCAGTTATGAATTGCTTTACAGTACTACATGTTTTACATACTCAGTACATTATTTCGTACTGACCCTATTTTCTCGGAGGGTTGCGTTCATGTCCGCAGGTACATGTGCTCAGTTTGGTGATCCTCCAATCTAGGATTCATGTTCAGCTGTTTGGAGAGCTACATTGATTCGGAGTTTTGTCATTTGGTACAGAACCTCATTTTAGACTTATGTATATTTAGGGGCACGACGGGGCCCTTGTCACGCCCCGAACCCCGGGCCCGCGACTGGTGCCCTACCTGGACACCCTTCTATTTATACAACACAATAAACCGCGGAAGATAAATAACACTCTTTTTTTTTGCTTAAAACAAAGGCAAAGCCGATAAGGCTGCCATAATATAAATCACCCGAAAAGTCTCTGCTCAACAATGTAAATACAACTCTGAGCCGGCCAGCATATGAATACGGACCTCAAGAGTTTGGACAATTACTATGACGGACAAGGCCGTCGTACCACTGAATATACCTAGCCATAGCCATAATGACAAGCTCCGAACATTGGATCCGTCTCAAAATCTTTGAATCGGCATGCTAAGCTCGCGGATCCACAATCGTGTGTACCTAGGCGTGCGGACATGAGCGGCCCCGAAGGAGGTCGTATAACGGTACCAAGTATGGAGCGGAAATGCGATCTGAAACAAGATCATAATTGTACAAAAGAATGGCGAGGCAAGTATGAAAACCAAATACGAGATCCTACCGTGTCATATAACAATCGAGCCAATTGTACCTTGTATCAGACTACTCTTATAACACCGCACCACTTTCACATATGAAAGTCATGTCAAAATCGGGACACACGCCTCGATATAATATCACGAAGCGTGCTCGTGGAATATAACATCAACGTCGATGTACAAGTATAATATACCACCATCATCGGATAAGCATGCGGTGGAATTCCAACATCACCGTCGGCGTGTAAAAGTACAATACTCAAATATCGATCTGTGCCTTTTTAAAAAGTAGAGTAAACTTTACCGCTTTAAACTAGGAAGCTTATGATCAATCTAGGGCCGCGTGGTAGTATCATTATGCAATCCTACTCGCAGGACTATTTCACCCGCGTAGGTCTTGTGGACCCGCGTGAGGTAATTTCCTCGTAGGACTATTTCACCGCGTAGATCACGTGGACCCGCGTGAGGTAATTTTATCGCATAGGACTATTTCACCCGCGTGAGCCCTACGGACTCACGAGGTAGTTTCTCGCATCGTGGGGAGCAAATCCACGGAATATGTATAATGTCTTGGGGTTTACCCGCAATCATACTCGAGGATGTATAATGTCTTGAGGTTTACCCATGATTATACTCGGGGATGTATAATGTCTTGGGGTTTACCCATGATTATACTCATAACACTAGCACCAATGGCTATCATGAACAACTTATGCAAGTTAAGTAATCTTTAACTCTCATTAGACAAAATGAAGGCACCATCTTTTTGAACAACCAAGGTAATACCATGCCTTCCTTTTAAAACAAACAAGACAATACCACGTCTTCCTTCCTAAAATAACCAAGACAATACCATGTCTTCCTTTTCTAAAACAAACAAGACACTAACAAGTCTTTCATTTTATAACACCAAGGCACTATCACACTTGCATCACTAAGGATTAAAGTCCATTACAACAATGGCGTGGTAGTATATTCACTTTATAAACTAAATTTCCATTTTTAGAAAAGCCCAAGTACTACATGTATCACTAGGAAGTAGAATCCAATACATGTATCATTTTGAAACCATCATCAAGACACTTATCATACCAAGTATCTTTCTAAGACATGGTTTGGCAAATCAGGGTAATAGACATCACGTATTACTTTAAAACATCTTTGAAAATCAAAGTGCCACTTATCATGTACTATATTAAGGACTTAACCATGGACATTCTCACATGATTTCCTTACAACATTTTCAACCATCTCTTGATTTTTCACAAACCTTGTTATAACAAACTTCCCATAAAGCCGTTATAACACTTTCATTTTAGAAAACTAAAGCACTACCATATCATGTACGGAATTTGAACCCAAAGTACTATGTACGTCTATTCTTTACAAAAGAATCGTTTCATGAAATATTTAGGGAGTTGAACCCAAAAGCACTTTCACTATTAAAACCAAGTTACTTACCCTTTTAAACTCAAGTAACTTACACTTTTAAAACCAAGTAACTTATGCCTTTAAATCAAGTTACTTCTACTCTTTAAATTAAGTAACATATACTTTTCAAATCAAGTTACTTATTCTCTTTGAATCAAGTAACATATACTTTTCAAATTAAGTTACTTATTCTCTTTGAATCAAGTAACATATACTTTTCAAATCGAGTTACTACACCTTTTTCAAAACTCAAGTCATTTATACTTTCGAAATCCAAGTCTCGTGTACTTTCAAAATTAATACTTTTATGAGTTGTGAATAGGTTATACTCGTTTATAACGATCTTGTTAAAGCAACCATAATCTAGAAAATGTAATACAATTTTGTCTTATCTTAGTTTCTATGCAGATGGAGAATTCTTCTCATTTCAATATAATTGATTGTCGATACATTTTTATTAACGCTGATGTGGCTTGTTCGACACCTATTCTCATTAGTGTAGTAAATTAGCAAGGTCAACTCGACTCCAATACTCCCTAACGACTCTTACCAACATCCCCCATAAGACTTTGGTAAGAACTTAGGAATATTTTAGACATGTTTTTTGCATAAAATCAATAACATGAATACTTCCTAATGACAAGGTAAGTACTTCAAGAAAACAAGTCACGTATACTCCAAAACAAGGCAAGTACACTTCAAGCATAGTCATGTCGATAGAAGGAAGAAGTTCACATACCTCGTTGGCGGCTAACCCAAACGACAAGTAGCAATACGCTCCAATGTACTTCAACCTTATTGGCTATTCCACAAGCCAAGTAGAATGTGCTACACGTAGTACTTCAACCTAAAATGACAATAGCACTTCTATCAACTACAAGCTATCAAGTGTAGGACTTATACCAAATAATGGCCCTCTAATTCTACGGAAAATTGGGCAACACTTCCTTTGTTTCTACGTACTTTTCCACCTTTTCCAAGACCCGTATTCATCAACCAACAAGCCACATTTAAGGAACAATCAAATCAGCAACCAAAGGGGATCACACACCTAACTTACGTGCAAAATTCGGTCCCTTAACTTATATAAAACAATCCATAATTCAGCCCATAAAAACAGTCCACAATCCAAATATAACGAGGGTAAAATGTGAGGTCTTTTAACGCCTTTCAACACCCTTATTCCCTTAGGACTTTCATTAGCAACTACTACACTTAAACATGCATAACAACAACTAAATTTCCAGCATTTAATACTTCAAAACAGTCCACTAAACGACACAACAACGTCTAACAGTTTTGGGCAGTTTCTTGGCCACAACAACTACAACCCGATAACTCGTTCCTTAATCCATTTTATTCCAATTCAAGTTCCAAAACTTCTACATAAGTTATAACAACTTATTAACAACAATATTAATCCATTATAACATGCAATAGGTGAAGATAACAATGACAATAACCAACGAATTCTATTTGCACCAAATCTGTCCCAAATCGGTTTTAGCCCCAAAAATGGCTCAAACGCTTTTTATTATTCATTATTTTTAACACAAGTTCATCCATACATAATAACAATAAGTAATATCCAATTACTTTAAAAGAAGAATGACTTTTACCTCATTTTTGTGCCCAAAAATGCCCCAAAACAGTCCGGTATTTATTGGTCCGCAGTTTTCGTTTCGCTCTACTTCTTCAAGTTCCAATCACATATATGTGCCCCCTACAACCTTAGGAACAACTTCTTTTTGAATCTAACTTCCAAAAAGCCGACGGAACCCCTAGTGTTTTGGCATCAACTTTCGGCCAAGACAAGTAAAAACGTGTATAATATTAATCTAGGCTTAGCACTTGGTTTAAGGGCTTAATCTTGGAGAAATAAATTGATCAAAAATGGTTGTTCTTAGCCAACGGGCTCTCGAAATTATGGAGCTAAAGGGGAGAAGATGAGAGCTTATTTTTTGGTCTAAGTGTATAATGAATCCAAGTCTTCAAGACTTGGATATATATCAACCTATAATGCCAAGTGGAGTGGGCCCCACATGCCCACTTGGCCTCAAAATATCATAGAGACTTGTCATCTTGCAAGACCAAGTGGAGGGGTGACACGTGTCGCCCCTCCGATTGGTCCAAAATACTATAATTTTTTGAAGGTCCCCGCGAAATTGTGAAATTCTCAGCGGACTCCATATTATTAATCCCGCGTCTTCACAATAGTATTCTACGCTCGTATCTCAAATTTGGAACGAAACCAACCCCTCGTGAAGAAATTATGGCGTCACGTTCGTTGTGACCAAATTTGCTCTAAATCGAAAATGTAACTACACTTTCTTTCCAACATTCCAATCTTATTACCTCACGTACGTTCTCATCTCATTCTCTTGGAAATACGGGGTGTAACAACCCTGTCCCATCATATTTCGTTATCCTTCTCATAGAGGTCTGTAGACAATTGTGGGTTGTTCGTGTAGGGATTGTATCATGTTTTGGTCAACTGTATTGTTGTACTTCACTTTATTTTTATAGGGATGTTCCCGTATATAGTGGCAGACTTGTCGGCTCGCCTAGTTGATATATTGACTAGTTGTGACTCCCTCGGGAGACAGGTTCATTCGCATACAAAAGCAGTCTTGTCGGCTTGCCTATTTTGACATGTGTTATTATTGCAGCGTTATGCTGCCGAATTTCATATTGTCCTTAGTGTCAGTCTGATTACACGTGGCAGGTTAGTATAATAGCGTCCAATTAGGGCGCCATGTTCACGGCCCGTCGGGTCGTGTTGTGACACATCAGTTGCGACGTCCACTACCGATTCTCAACTAGATTCGGCTGGTAGGCATTTTTCACTGGTGGACTCTACTTTGTCCTTTGTTGGACAGGGTTTTGAAGGTTGTAGGTGCCTGATGTCCATTACCAATAGGTAGGGAGATGCCCTATTGCTGCTGTTGGGAATGGCCACCAAAGCCCACAACCTGAGCTCTTGGAACGGTTGACGGAGCCTGAGGATAAGGTGGAAAAGTGTTCCATGGCTGCTCTCCTCTAGCGTCGGTCGTTCTAAGAAAGTTTACGCTTCCTGAAAGGTATGGATTGGGTATCGGCAATGACTGTTGGAATGGTAATCCACTGTAAACAGCATCACCAGATAGCCGAGTTAAGTCACAGCCAGGGGCCATCGGCTGGCCATCATTGTTCGTCTGCATCGTAGAGCCGTTCGTAGAAATAGATTGAATAATGGGAGGCAATCCAAAGTGAGACTGAACTGGTCTCCAGGCCGTATTGATCTGCCCATACTGCAGACTCGCTTGGTTAGGCGGAAAACTATGCCCCCCAAGATTCGGCAGCGACCATACAGTGTGTTGGTTGCTAGGCGATTGGGCTTATGTTCGTGGGTATGTTATCGGCTGCATCTGAGTAGGCACACTGATGCATATATGACTGAGGAACAACATCGGGAGTCATGGTATCATGCTGAACAACACTGCTTGTCAGAGGGATGTCAGAACTAGCCGAACATTTTCCTAGGTGCATTCGGTTGATTTCCATCTCTCTCGCTTGTTGAACCTCATTATGTACCAGTGGCTTCACAATGTCAGCCAATTGTTTAGAAACTTGGTACATAATATCGTGGATCCCTAAGTCAATCTGTTGTCTAATGAAAGACGTGGTCATTATGGTTGGACCTTCAGATTGACCCGAGTTTTCCACCGCTTGGGTTGATAGAGGAAGTGGAGGGGTATCAACCGATATATGCATACCTGAAGAGGATGTTGGTTCATTGTTCCTTCTGGGAGGATTTTGTTTAGGATGTGGACTGGACTCAAGGTTCATTTTCTTACCGGACCTTAGGCGCATACGCCAAGAATGATCCTGACCAGGATAATCAAATTTCTCTATTAATTCACCTATGGTCCCACTGGGCGTGCCAAATTTATTCTCCCCCCAAATTCTGCTTTCTGTCGTTGTATCGGCTAATAGAATTGGGAGACAAATTGATTCCTTAACTAAAGCGATTCGGTTTGAAACAGAACTCTAATTTCCAGCAATGGGTTCCCCATTTACTCCAGAAAGCGTTAAGACGGTGGTACTAGTGAACTAAGAGGTAAGAAAGCATGAATACAACTGAGTATAGTAAAGATAAAGGGATAAAGTAAGGATAAAAGATAAAGATAGATAAATTTTGATTTGTTTGATTAATTGTGTTTATAATATGTACAAAGAATGAGTATTTATAGTACAAAAAAGAAGAAGAAACTGCACAAAATGTGCCCCCACCCCCAAGTCAGCCATAATTAACCCACTAAGTCCAATGACCGACCATGGGGGAGGTGGTGTCGATTTTCTCGCCATCTACTCCTCTTGCTCGGATAATGGCCCTTCCATTTAGCTGTTGTTGGCCGTTACCGCTTTTGGGGGTCTAAAACCCCTTTTGACTTGGTCGTTGAAGCACCTACATTTGAGTGGGTCCCGATCGTACCGCTAACTAACGACTTTGGCTAAGATGCCTTAGTAGCCGATGAAATTCTTTGTCGTCGAGGGCTAGGAGTAAATTCGGCTCCTGAATAGTTCGGTTGTTAGTGAATTCGGTTAAACACTTGAATTATTTTTTAGTGTTAACACACGCAAGTTGATCCGGACACCATAATTATATAAAAAATTTGAAGAGAGAAAGTGTTTGTACAAACGAACTTACATAAATTGAGAGTGAATTTGGGATTTGAATAATGCCTAGAACAATTTTGAGTAACTATTATGATAATAATTAAATTTATAATTAAATACTTAATAAATATTTTTAATATATATAGACAAGGTATAAACAACAGCTATTTGTTTACGTAAATCGTAACTATGTTGGAAATATTTATTAAACGTGAAATAAGTTAATCATATTTAATTACGAATCGAACAATTAGGGGCCCCACACGTCGGAAATGTTTTTTCCACAGACGTATACATACAATGTCAAGGATAATAATTTTCTTAAATGGAAGAGATATTGGTACGTATACAAATTGTTTGAGACGTAAGGTAATAGACGGTTATTGGCCAAATGACGTTGGTTTCACGTTGGTAAATGAAGGAAGAAATGTACAAAGTGTGAATATCGAAACTAGTCGGAAAAAGGACCGCGACGCCGGAAAATCATCTCGGCGCCGCGGCGCCATCTCCTCAGCGCCGCGGCGCCGGTGACGCCCGGAACTCTCTGAAGTTCTGGCGCCACGGCGCCAACCTGCAGGGCCGCGGCGCTGCGACAGTTTCAGTCCGTTGGAGAAGAATAAAAACTGACGTTTGAGCTGACTTTGGAGGATTAACTCTTCATTATTTTGCTCTTGAATTCAGCCATTACTTGGCTGAATTGTAACTCCATACTAATGGTCATTACTTGGTCATTCAAATCCATAAATTAGCTAGTTGGGGGGTCTTCTTCTCAACACTATAAAATGAGGCATTTGGCTCATTTGCAAAACACACTTGACACAATATATTTCTGAAAGTATTCTTCCTCTCTTGCAATCACAAAAACACTCAAAGATCTTTCTTTCCAAGCGGACACTTGAGTTCTCTTTGCTCATTTGTTTGATTGCTATTTTGTCTTGGAAAATAAGTTGTCATTACAACCGTTGAAAGGATATACGGGGTAATATTATCTTAAGGATAGATCAAGAATTTGGTCGACTCAGCAAGCCCTCATATTTGATCATTTTCCAGATTTCTAACAAATAGTTGTTGTTGTTATTTTCCCGTTTTACACATTATCACCCACAAGCTTAAGATAATATTGGCTATTTCAACAACAACAACATGACTACTAAAGATCAATTCAACGTTTTGAACAACGCCAATGCTCAAGGCAATCCCGCTGCCTTCAATCCCACCACTCAAGGCAATGAGACTGTCTACTCTCCCACTAATCCAGGCATTCCAAATGCTTTCCAACCTGGTTCGTTTGGCACAACTAGTTCCCCCACTGCTCCTCAAGGTGTTCACCATGCCTATGCGCATGCTCAAGGTATTTACAATGTCTTTGCTACTGGTCAAGGGAGCACTCCTGCTCCAACTCCTGCTGGTTTCCACCATGAACGTCCCGAGAAGTTTATGGGTGCACATTTCAAGTGATGGTAGCAAAGATGCTATTTTTCCTGACGGTTATGGGACTAAAACGTTTCCTAACCGAAGACCCTCCACAAATTGGGGAAGACACGGACTCTCAGCCAAATGATTTGGCGAGAGAGGGTCGAGGTAACCATGTTGATGACGACATGAGGGTGGTTCACGAAGCATGGAAAAACAGTGATTTCATGTGCATGAACTACATTCTAAACAGTTTTTCTGATCCTATCTACACGGTATATTGTATCGTTGAAACTGCCAAGAAGTTGTAGGACAAACTACAAAAGAAGTACGACACCCAAGATGCGGGTAGCAAGAAGTTCATCATTGGGAAATTTTTGAAATTTCAAATGGTGGACAACAAAAGTATGTCATCCCAAGTCCAAGAATTTCAAATGATTCTACATCACCTAGACTTGGAAGGATTGAAGTCCAACGAGCAATTCTTGGTTGGGGCATTAATCGAGAAGTTGCCTCCCTCGTGGAATGAGTTCATGAATTACTTGAAACTCAAAATGAAGGATATGACTTTAGACGAACTTATTGTCAAACTCCAGATTCAAGAGGACAATAAGAAGGTCATGTCAAAGGGGAAACAACCCGCTGAGGCTAAGGCAAATCTGACGGAAGTCAAAGGGAATCCAAGTAAAAAATGGAAGTTCCAGAAGGATGGACATTCCCAAAAAACTAAAAAGTTTAAGGGAACATGCCACTATTGTTGTAAAGTTGGTCATATGGCCAAAGACTGCCGCAAGCAAAAACATGATAAAGGCAAGGATAAGGTAAACATCGTCGAAGACACGCTCCTAGATGATATGATTGAATAATTCTCAGCAGTGGTGCTAGAAGTAAACCTTGTTGAGAATCCGACGCAATGGTGGTTGGACACGGGTACTACCCGTCACATTTGTTCCAATAAAGATGCTTTCTCCACGTATACACCAGTCACAGAAAAGAAGTTGTTCATGGGCAACAACTCTTCTTCAGAGGTGCTGGGGGTAGGAAAGGTAATCCTTAATATGACGTCCGGAAATGAGCTGATTCTAAAAGAAGTGATGCATGTCCCAGAAATTCGACGAAATCTAATTTCTGAAAATTTATTAGTGAATGTTGGTTTTAGACTAGTGCTAGAGACTAATAAGTTTGTAATCACTAAAAACGGAACATTTGTAGGAAGGGGCTTCGCATGTGAAGACCTTCTTAAGGTTAATGCTACATCTATAATGTCTTCTACTTAGAAAGGGGCTTCGCGTGTGAAGGCCTCTTTAAGGCAAATACTGTACTTGTACTGCCTTCTATTATCAATAAAACTGAGCCTTCCTTTTACCTGTTTGTGTCTTCTAATTTATGGCACCATAGATTAGACGAGTTAACTATCAATCTATATTAAGGTTGGTAAAGTTGGAATCATTGTTGTCTATCGTCATAAACTCTCAACATAAGTGTGAGGTGTGCAATGAGACAAAACTTTCCAAAAGTCCCTTTAGATCCGTCGAAAGAGAAACCACTCCTCTAGAACTTATACACACTGATATATGTGATTTGAAGTTCGCTCAAGAGGGGGCAACAAGTACTTTGTGACTTTCATAGATGATGTCACAAGGTTTTGTTACATTACTAGTAAAGATGAATCCTTTGAAGCATTCAAACGCTACAAAGCAGAAGTTGAGAACCAACAATGTCAATGGGTCTATAGACGAGTACAAACCTAAGACATCCATACATATGTTCACAACTATCGCCGCCTTGCGGGATCTTGAAATACATCAAATGAATGTCAAGATGGTCTTCCTAAATGATGATTTGGAAGGAGAAATATACATAGACCAACTAGAGGGGTATGTGGTTCCAGAATAAGAGACAATGGTCTGTCTGCTTGTCAAATCATTGTACAGGCTGAAACAGGCCCTAAACAATGACACGAGAAATTTAATAGTACCCTACTATCGAAAGGGGTCTCTACTAACAAGTAAGACGAGTGTGTTTGCATGAAGAGAAAATGACCGACTCATTAGGCATAAGTAATGACCGATTCATTAGGCATTACATTCCTCTATGTAAACGACTTGTTATTCACTGGGTGCAGTCCTAGGGTAATCCTAGAGACTAAAAAAGTGTTAAAGACAATGTTTTAACATGAAAGATATAGGAGTCATAGATGTTATCTTAGGGATCAAGATCTCTAAGACAACTAACGAATTGGTCTCGTCTCAATCTCACTACATCAAGGATGTGCTGAAGAAATTTGAGATGTTCGACAGTTCACCGGTAACGACACCATTGGATAGAAGTCAAAAGATTGACAAACATCTTGGTGTGTTCGTACGCCAGGAGCGATACACATGAGATTGGGAGTCTGATGTATATCACAAACTGCACTCGACCTGCTATCGTGTATGCAGTCAATAAATTGGCAAGACTCATCCGTAAGTTGAATGGCTTCATGGTTGAAGATGCTCCATGTTGGGATAAAACCGTGTCTTCTGTAATGATCCACTGCGATAGTCAGTCGGTTCTAGGAAGAGCACGAAGTTAGATATACAACGTCAAGTCTCGTCATATCTGACGGAAAACATGAGTCAGTTAGGCAACTGATCACCTCGGGTGTGATTTCCATTGATTACATAAAATCTAAGGAAAACGTAGCAGATCCCTTAACGAAGGGAATACCCAGAGATCAGATGAACTTCCTATCTAGGGGAATGGGCTTAAAACCCAATCAATAAGAATCAATATAGTGGACATCCAGGGATAAGGTTCAATGGAAAAACTAAACTGTAAAGGTTCAGTTGAGCGCTTCGGTAGAAGCAAGAGCACTTCGGATAATGATTTCTTCTCAAGAAACATAATCCAAGGTCATTCCTGTGATAGACAAAAAGTGTTACCTGTAAGAGGGGTAAATGATAAGTTTCCAAACCTTTAATGATCCTCAATACTTGAGGTGAGGTTGGAAAACTTTTAATGGTTCCTAACGCTTTTATAGCTGGGTATTGCAGGATACCTTGTAGGAGACCACCTATTTAAGTGCGAGGACAGACCGCCTCAAATGAACGCACTTAAGAATCCAAGTGTGTCCACGACCCACAACGGACAAAAACATAAGAAAGATTGAGTAGGAAAGGTGTTGTGTTGATACCATTGTCTTGGCATATACTAAACACTGACGTTTCAAGACATCACGTTCACCGCGCAGTAAATATGTCCGATGATATTCTATTATGGAAAGTTCAAAGCTCCGTCTACCTCTCCAGATGCAACATCGTTCCGCCAAGTGATTTCTAGAACGGCACCATACGCGTGCACCAAAATTTCTTCTGAGAGGGGATTGTTGAAAATATTTATTAAACGTGAATAAAGTTAATCCTATTTAATAACGAATCGAACAATTAGGGGCCCCACACGTCAGAAACTCCACACACGTGTACATGCAATGCCAAAGATCATAATTTCTTTAAATGGAAGAGATATTGGTACATATACAAATGGTTTGAGACGTAAGGTAACAGACGGTTATTGGCCAAATGATGTTGGTTTCACGTTGGTAAATGAAGTAAGATGTACAAAGTGTGAATATCGAAACTAGTCGGAAAAAGGACCGCGACGCCGGAAAATCATTTCGGCGCTACGCCATCTCCTCGCAAGCACCGGTGGCGCCGGAACTCTGAAGTTACGGCGCCGGCGCTAACTGCGAGTCGCGTGACAGCGATTCGATCCGTTGGAGAAGAATAAAAACTGACGTTTGAGCTGACTTTGGAGGATTAACTCTTCATTATTTTGCTCTTGAATTCAGCCATTACTTGGCTGAATTGTAATTCCATACTAATGGCCATTACTTGGTCATTCGAAGCCATAAATTGGCTAGTTGGAGGGTCTTCTTCTCAACACTATAAAATGAGGTCTTTGGTTCATTTGCAAAACACACTTGACACAATATATTTCTGAAAGTATTCTTCCTCTCTTGCAATCACAAAAACACTCAAAGATCTTTCTTTCCAAGCGAACACTTGAGTTCCCTTTGCTCATTTGTTTGATTGATGTTTTATCTTGGGAGATAAGTTGTCATTACAACCGTTGAAAGGATATACGGGGCAATATTATCTTAAGGATAGATCAAGAATTTGGTCGACTCAGCAAGCCCTCATATTTGATCATTTTTCAGATTTCTAACAAATAGTTGTTGTTGTTATTTTCCCGTTTTACACATTACCACCCACAAACTAAGCCTCTAAATCCGGCCCCACTTTATATGATGTGAAAGAGTTTGAGCATTATCAAATTCAAAAGTTAAGGCAGTAGATGAAGTGGTGTTTGAACTATGAATCCCGTTATAAATTTGTAGACCATTGATGAGGGACAAATGTATTTCTAACAAACTATAACGTCTCTAAACAACATAAGATTAATATAACAGTATTAAGATGATTGTGAACTGTGATACATGGGCATGCATTAACTGACGATATACGCCTGACACGTGAATTTCTCACTTGCTGATAAATTTCATGTCTTTTGTCGTCGTCCATGTTTATTTTTTTCCTTTTTTGTGTAAGTTTGTATATGGGGTAAACGTTATTTTATGGTGTTTTCCATTAAGACAAAAGTTGTTTTAACTGTTCTGTGGAATCACTGTCCCTTTACTTTTAATGATCAATCTTCTCCACGTAACTGTAGCAATCAAATTTCTATTCACGGCTTAGTTCAGGTGACAAAGATTAAGGGATTTGTGATTAGGTTGGAATTATATATGAGCCAAACAAAGTAATATTACTCGTATTTAGGTAGAGAAGAATAGAAGAACGCACTTATTTTTCCTGAGTTTTAAAGGCTACAACTGATTCAAAGGGTTCACTCTAAATGAATTTCTCCATTGTAAAAAAAAAAATTAGTTACCTAGAATTTGATACAAAAATAAGAAAAAGAAACAAAAGAGGAGGGGGGTGAAGTATTTTCAAGTAACCATATCAAGAAATGTGATTGAAGTCCTCCGGGGCATAGTCCAGTGGTAAAGTCTGGGCGCTGGGCGCTATAAGACGCTTTTTTTTTTAGTAAATAAATATTATATTACTAAAATCAGGAAAGTACAATCGATCAT
This sequence comes from Przewalskia tangutica, assembly GCA_029844215.1. Lineage (NCBI taxonomy): Eukaryota > Viridiplantae > Streptophyta > Magnoliopsida > Solanales > Solanaceae > Przewalskia > Przewalskia tangutica. The sequence continues at coordinate 124,078,802 of CM056723.1, forward strand.
TGAGGGTTCTCAAGCCTCAACGTAAAACAATGCATTACAAGGAAATAAACTACAAGAAAATAAACTCAACAGGAAAATCTTCATTTGACAGTCCAATTCATAGCTTTTTTCTTCCCAGAAGACCTTTGTATGTTCTTTCCTGAGGTAACCTCGTGCCATTCTTCATCCGCAGTGTTAGTAGCTAAGGTGGTTGAGTCCCCAATGCTTTGCGCATCTTGCACAACACGTGCATGAGGCGCACCCCTCATCCCTACTACCGAAGTTCCTCCAAAGTTCAACAAACCACCAAAAGCAGCCGGAATCAAAGGCCCACCATGCATCCATTTAGTCGTCACACCCGCGGCTCCTCCAAGGTTCAATGGTCTATCAACAGGTACCGGAACAAAAAGGGGGTTAGTTTGGAAAGGGCGGGAAGCACCCACCATTCCCAGAACTTCTCCCATAGTTGATACAACCATCGGCTCAGGTGTATTCGTAGTCCCCATAGGCATCACTTGTTTCTCCAACTTCTTACACTTAAAATGGTTATGCCCAAAAGTTTCGCAATGATAGCAAAAATCGGGGTAATTCTCATACTCCACTTTTTGAACATACCTAATATTGCTCGGTAATTTTACTCCAAATTCCGCGACCGGCTTTTTGCTAACATCCACTTCAATTAAAGCTCTTGCGTAATTTATTTTGGACCTCTCGTTTGTGAATTGGTCCGTGTAAAGTGGCTTCCCCACACGTGAGGCAATCTTGCTCAAACCGGATACACTCCAAACCGATAGAGGAACATCGCAGAACACCACCCAAACTGGAATATTCGTGAAAAAATCATCCGAAAGCATAACTCCCTTGTCAACCAATTTTAACATTAAAGTCTTTCCAAAAGTCATATAGGGACCACCGTGGAACACCTTAATACGGTCCTCCTCCGTCATGAAACGGAAGACAGTCCATCTTCGGCCATAAGGAATAATTCGGCACTGCACACCCCATCTCTTAACAATAGAATTGAGTGCTACTCGGCCCGGAAAAGGTCCCGTGAAACAACCAATAAGGAAATAGCCTCAAGTTTCAACAAACGGTACTTCATCACTTGTATCCAATTGTACATCATCACCTTCTTGTTCCACATATTGTAATTTCATTCCTTTTGCTTCTAAACGAGAATCCGCAAAAATTCCCGCGTAAGTCTTCTTGGATGAATTAGGATCCTTGTGTTGGTGCGGCTCCCGAGGGCTCTGGCATGGACAGCGTGGGTTCGATTTCCCGCAAGCACAAGGAAACACTCTTAAGTACTCTGTTTGTTGGGGGATTTGACCTTGTCTCATTAATCAGTTGTACGCTTCCAGAAACTGGTCACTGGAGCACATTCCGCGATTTACCTGGTGATGGTGTTGAAGGACCGGTGCCATTACCTCGAGGACGTCTGGATAATACCAGTGAAGTAGTCAGGCGCAAGCCTGAAAACCTCGATTATAAAAAATAAAAAAATAAAATAAATGTGATTGGATGGATATGACCCTCAACCTATACGATCGGTTTAAGCCCACTTAATAGAGAAATAGTATGGAGTGCTTCCCTCATAAATGAATCTTACGCGATATATATATAAATTAGTTGTGTAAAGAATGGATCTTGAGTTTAACTCAACCTAAAAGCTAGCTTGTAGGGTGAGGATTATCCAAGTTCATATAAGGAGTCCATGTTTCCATTCCATTTTCGATGTGGGATTCTTAACATTCCCCCGTACGCCCAGACCTCGTTAACTGGAGCGTGGACAATATAATTTGGGGGCCTAACATCAGTGAACAAACATTGAAATGGGCATGACTCTGATACCATGTAAAGAATGAATTTTGGGTCTAACTCAACCCCAAAAACTAGCTTGTAGAGTGAGGATTGTCCAAGTTCATATAAGGAGTTCATGTTTTCATTCCATTTCCGATGTGGAACTCTTAATAAGTTGGATTTACTAGGCACTACATACCAGATGTAATACAAAATATTTGTTTTTGTTGAGATTTTGAATTTTGATCCCAATGTATTTACCCACATTCATTAATTGTTAGCCATTAGGTGAAAATTTGAACTTATTAGCTCTTCATAAACAAATTCTTATGGGGTATTTTGTCAGTTTAATACAAACCACGCAATATTATTGTTACCCCATAGTAAAATCCCACATGGATGTTTTTGGGTCTATTTTCTAGCTCACACACTAAAAAGAGAGTGAGGCAAGTATCGGTGGGTTTTTAGATACTAAATGTCAAGAGTTTAGATGATAATAACAACACTCCATAGTTGAAGTATTAAACTGACAAAACATTAATAGTTTAGGGTGGTTTTGAGGTATTAACTCAATAATTTATGGCTCTCTGGTAGAAGCTCTATAATGAAAAATACAATCAATAAATATCTCTATAATATTATTCTTTATAATAATATTTCACTATAATAATCGAGTTTGTATGTAACTCATTTTTATGTTAGATTATATTATATGTTCTCTATAGTAATATTTTATTATAATAATTAAAAGAAATCGAACAAACGACATCGTTATCGTAGAGGTTAACAGTAAAATATTTTACAAATTATTCTGATTGAGATAACCGGCGCTGGCAAATATATATCCAGTTATTGATATTTTACAATCGTAGTCACTATCTCCCTTGACCTCTTACAGACGATTATGGAACCCAACTCTTCAGCTATGACTACTTGGAATAAATTGTGTGATATATTCCACGATAACAGTCATTCCCTCATTGTCACCCTTAAACAGGAATTTTCTCAAGTCGCTATGGAGAATTTTCCAAACGTTTCAGCCTATTGCAAACGACTCAAGGAATTGGCGGACGAATTTCGCAACGTGGGTGCTCCTGTTAGCAATAGTCGTCTAGTTATTGTCACGACCCGTTCCGGGGCCCGTGACTGGTGCCTTACCGGGGCACCCAAGTAGTCATACATCAGAGTAATCAGCGGAAATATAAAGCAAGACATGAAACAGTTTATAAATTAAGACACAGTTTATGTGAGAAAACATCGCCTTTCTGCATACATATATAAACATGGTTTAGCAGTTACATCCAACATCGCATAACATGACTACTGCACTTCTAAGGAAATATACAACTATGGCGACGGGGCCCGCCATACCACTGGCACAAAACTATCTACAACAGGAGATCATACCAAAAGTAGAGCCTCCAAGAGATGGAGCTCCCGACACCGTAGAGATCCTAAGGATGCGGATCTAGCACTTGCCCTTACTGCGGCATGAACGCAGCCCCGAGGAGAACGCAGCCAGTACTAAGTATGCGGCGTAAAGTACTTAAATGAAAACATATCATTTTTAAAACGGTTTACAAATATGTGTGAAACAACCAAGAAACCGCACGTAGTGCCACATCACAAACAAGAGCAACAATAGTAATCGTAATAGGTCTTATCTAGGCTGCGAATGATCGAAACAGGCCACTCGCCCATATCATCATTCGCAAGCCTAATCTCGACTCCGAGTCCGCATAGGCCACTCACGTGGGCCCGCATGAGGTATAACCCGCATCGAGGTAGCTACTCCTCGGCATCACCGACTCGTTGTCGCATGGCCACATGATCGCGTGAGGTATAACCCGCATACTAACACGGAACTCTCGTAGCTCGCATAGGCCCCTGGACCCGCATGAGGTATTCTCGAATCACGGTCCTGCATCACGCGAGTCTACCCGCGTCGGAGGCGGCTTAACCCCGTATCATCTCAAGAGGTGAGTGATAGTATACTAACATAATGACTATCTTTAAACAACATAATCACAACAAGAATACTCTTTTCACAAACGTTACAAGACACTAACACACATAGCATCATATCATGTCTACTTATCAAACCATCTTATTATTCTTTTCACAATTCAATATAAGTCCGTTATAAACACATAGGCAAACAAGCTTCTTTTATCAATCTTAAGTGGTTATACTTAACCTCCCATAAGGTTAGTATAACTCTTAAGCTTCGCTTAAAAACCAATTAGTCTTCTTCTCAAAAAAGATTCGAGATTCTTTAAAAATGCTTTCAGATCTTTATTATTCAGCTTAAGCGTGAGGCATTGCAGTAAGTGTTATTCGGCTTAAGCCAGGCATTGCCGTAAGTATTATTCGTGCTTAAGTCAAAGACATTGCGTAGTTATATTTTAGTTAACACGTACGCTTCTACCGTACTATATATATATTGTAAAATATCATGCTTTAGGAAGAATCACATACCTTCCGTGAAAACCACCGCCAAGTTCAATATGTCGCAGAGAGTCAGCCTATAATAGTCACAGATATCTATCAAAGACTACTCAAGGTCATTCTAAGCAGGGTCATAATTCTACAGTAAGTCGGGCAAAGACTTCCCTGCGGTGAGCTATATAAGTTCATCAGAAAACAGTCTATGTAAATACAGTTTGATTATTCTTCTTTAAACCCTTCAAGTGATTAATACTTATTCTTATACTTCTACGATGCATTCTCTAATACAAAGAGGGTTAGGATTATTACCTCGGTAAGCCCAATAATATCCTAGAAAAGTCGCGCTGAGCAAGGTTTTGCTCTAAGTTGTATGCTCCAGAACCTTAGAAGTTCTTCACAACTTCTACTAAGTACTAAGGTATTTGGGCTAGGTATTTTGGGCATTATAACGATACAAGAAGGTAACTTTTCTACCAAGGAGGGGGTAGATTTTTGGCTAGGCTAGGGGTATTCGCCAAGGGCCACTTAGGCTAGAGGGGAAGAGGGCTTGGGACGAAATGGCTAACAAAGGGAGAAGGGAGGATTTTCAAGACTTGGAAAGTAATTTGTGGATGAAGAACTCTTCATCTTAAGGGGGTATTTATAGGTCAAGAAGTGGCCAACCAATGGCCAAGATTTAGACAAGTGCAAGGCAAGTGTAGGGTGAGGATTAACTATACACAAATATCCTACCAACTCCTTGACTTGTGCACAAGGCACAAAAAACGTGTTCCTCTTAGCCCAAATCGTCCAAATGGACGATTTCAAGTCCATCAATTGGAGGGTGACAAGTGTCGCCCTCGCTGGTCCAAAATGTTTCGCCTCTGAAAAATCCGCAAAATTAGAAATGGCATAGCCGGAATTTACCCTACGAAGCCGTAAGCGTTTTGTCGGAAAACTATTCGCTTTGTGAGTTGTGCCTAAAAAAACGCTTTGCCTAAACTTTAAGGCTAGACTTTTGTATGTATTCCTCACGCACATACTGGAAATACGGTATAACATTCTCCCCCTTAGAAACATTCGTCCCGAATGTTCCTTCCCAAACGATTAACGATAAGATTCTTCATAACTTAGACGATTTGCAAATGCCACACGCCACTTAGTAACACTTGCGTAAACGATCGAAATTTGCAAATAGGAAAGTGAATTACCCGAGGTGTGGGGAATAGGTGAGATACTTACGCCTCATGTCCTCCCGGCTTCCCACGCCATTCATCCCGACTTCCGCCACAAGACTTTGTGGAAGCCACGCCCTTCGTCCGCAGACGCCTAACTCGACGATCGACTATCGCTATGGGAATCTCCTCATACGATAACCCCTGGTCACACGGACATCGTCAATCGGGTGTACCCTAGATGGATCCGATACATCTCCTCAAAGATAGATACGTGAAAAACCGGATCTGTTGCCTCCGGATCGGACGGCAGATCCAACTCATAGTAACCACCGCCTACCTCATGACAATCAAACGCCCAATGTACCTGGTGAAGTTTCTTCTTCTCGAATCTCATCACACCCTTCATGGGTGACACCTCAGAAAACCCAATCATCAATCGCGAACTCGGATGTCGACGACGATGATCTGCATACGACTTCGCGACTCGGAGTCAATAGCCGCTCTCGGATAAGCTTCACCTTATCCATCGCTGCACCAAATCTGGTCCCACTAGCCGCACGCCCACATCGAACCAACCTATAGGCGATCTGCACTTCCTCATACAAGGCCTCATAAGGCGCCATCCCGAATCTTGGGTGGTAGCTATTATTATCGCGAACTCAACTAGAGGCAAATGATCCTCCCAACTACCATCGAAGTCAATAACACGGGCTCGCGCGATATCCTCGCAGTGCGGATAGTGCGCTCTGCTGTCGTCTGCGTGGATGAAATGCAGACTCGTGCTCACTGCGTCCCTAAACCCTCTGGAAGGACCTCGGAAGTTAGCGTGGCGGGCTCTCATGCGATATGATCGGTAGGGACTCCATGCGATCGACGATCTCTGGATGTAAAGTCGGCATAATCCTCACCAAAAGTCGTCTGACGGAAGAAAGTGGGCTGATTTCACACCGCCGACGATAACCCATAGAATCATGTCTCTCCGAGTGCGAGGTAATCGTGATGAAGTCCATGTTGATTACCTCCCACTTCCGGTCGGGATCTCAATCGCGTAATAAACCACCAGCCTCGTGCTCTACCTTCACTGCGACAACACGGGCGAGCTACGAACTCGCAACGTCTCTTCAAGCCATCCCACCAATACACGGATCTAAGGTCGTGGTACATCTTGGTCGACCGGATGGATAGAGTAACGCTACCGTGTGCTTCCCAGAACTCGCCAAGTCCCGAAACATCCGGAACACATGCGCCCTCAAACCTTAGCACCCATCGTGCTACCTCAGGACCGCGCCTCACGTAAGAGTCGTATCACGATATCGAATCAAAGCCGATCCTCGAATCGTTGCCTCTTCACCTCGCCGGCGATGGAAGACTCGGCAACCTCACGAACTCTAACCCCATCGCTATCGTAATCAATCAAACGGACACCAAGGCTCGCTAATCGATGCAAATCACGAACCATGTCCCTCCTCTCTAGCGCACATCCGATAGGCTCCCATCGACCTACGACTAAGAGCATCCGCCTGACATTGGCCTTCCGGGTGGTACAGATATCAACATCGTAATCCTTAAGCAACTCTAACCACCGTCTCGCCGTAAGTTCAGCTCCTTCGCGAAGATATACTTTGGAGGCTCTTGTGGTGCGTATAAATATCCACGTGAACCCATACAAATAGTGCCTCGGATCTTGGCGTGAATCACGCGCGACTCCAAATCATGGGTGGGGTAGTTCCTCTCGTGTTTCCTCGCTGTCGGGATCATATGCTATAACCCGCCATCTTTGCATCAACACACATCCCAACCCGATGCCCGACGCATCACAATACACGACATAACCATCCGACCTGCGGAAGAGTAAGAACGAGGCGGTCGTCAATCTCTCTTTCAAGAATCGAAACCCCGCCACAAGCATCACCATCGAACTTGGCTGCCTTCCGAGTCACCTAGTCAATGGTGCGTAGATAGAAGCAAACTTCTCCACGAACCGATAATAACTCGCAAGGCCCGTAAAATCGCGAACCTCGCCGGAGTAGTAGGTCTAGGCCAAGTCTTCGCCTCGATCTTGGCGTATCCACTCGAATGCCATCGGCCCGACAATATGCCCAAACGCCATCAAGTCAACCAAAACTCACATTTGGAAAACTTGGCGACAATCGCTGATCTGGAGAATCACAAGACTGATCCTCAAATGCTCGCATGCTCCTTCTCCGAGCGAGAATAAACCAAGATATCATCAATGAACACTATCACAACGTGTCCAAAAATGGTTTGAACACTCGGTTAATCAAATCCATGAATACCGCGGAGCATTGGTCAACCCAAAAGACATGACCACTGAACTCATAATGCGTCTGGGTCCGAATGCGATCTAGGGACATCCACCTCTCGACACGAACTCGATGATAGCGACGCAGATCAATCTTGGAGAAACATCTCGCGCCTCGCAACGTCGAACAAATCATCAATCTCGGGAAGGGTATCATTCTTAATGGTCACCTTGTTGTTCACCGTAATCAACACACGTGCGCTGGCCCCGCCCTTCTTCTTCACGAACAATCTGGCGCCCCGGGAAAACACGGGCCTAATGAAGCCCTTCTCCGGAAATCCTCGGTGGTCCTTTCTCTCAACTCGGCGGTGCCATTCGTATGGCGGAATGGAAATAGGCGAAGTATCGCAATATGTCAATACAAAACTCGATCTCCTCTCGGGAGGATACCGGAGGTCATCCGAAACACGCCCGGGAACTTCACGACTCTGGGCGATCAAAATCTGGTACCGCAGCCTTCGATTATCAAACACCGAACGAGATGGTAGATATACCCTTCTCGCACCATCTTCCTAGCCGAGGTAGAAATAAACCTACCCTCCAGCGTCTGGTGCTCCTCCCACTCAACAACCGGCTCGCCGTGAAACGGAACGTACTACTCTCTCTGCGATCCACATTGGCGTAGCAAGCCAGCCAATCCATCCCCATAATCACGTCGGTCAATCATCTCCAACTCTATCAAGTCGGCTGGTCGACGGCGTAAATGGTCACAGACAAGCTCTATATACCGTCGAGCTACCACCGAATCACCATGGCGTAGCTACCTCGAAAGGGTCTATGGACTCGTGCTCTATCCCTATCCTACTAGCAACAAGGGGAGATATAGACAGTAGAACCCGATCTATCAAAGCATACACATCAAACCGAGCGATAAGGTACCGTGACGACATCGTGAGGCCTCACGATCTGTCGCTGGACAAAGCATAAATGCGGTTCGAGGATCGCTAGGCGACCCGAGCCACGACCTCTGCGCGACTGCGACCCGTGAGCACCTCGCCCTCGGGCGAGTAGCGGTAGGAGATGATGGCGGCAGCGTAACTCGAAGGTGAGCCTACCACTGTGCCACGGTCGGGACGATCCGCAAAGTGACCTGCGGCCAATCGTAATAAGCTCCAAAAGTAGTACCACACTTCGTAATGGGATCCACCGTCGACGCCACACGGGGTGGTCGACGGCGACCTCGCTACTCGGGCGTGAAGCCCGGGCCGATGCGCCCTCGAAAACTCGCCAGGTCGAGGGCGGTGCGAAGTGCTCAGGGCCGTGGTGCGATCTAGATTCGAGGCCGCCACCACGATAACCACGAAGACCCTCGCCCCGGCCTTCTTCTTCTGTCGCCCACTCGCCGACCTCTGCGCTCGCCGCATCGAGGCGTGAGCTGCGTGCGGGTAATGTCCATACGGTGGAGAGAAACCCCGCACATGACTCGGCCGTATAGTCGTTTAGCCGGTGACATAGCGGTGCACCACATCCTCATATCTGCTACAATCTTTGGGACATATCGAGCCAATGAATCAAACTCGACATTGTACTCCCGACGGTCGTCCTCTGCCTCGGCAGAAAAATCTATCGGCCGCGCCCTCGCCGTCTGTGGAGGCAAGAAGTGAGCGAGAAGCCTCGAGAACTCATCCCAGTAGACCGGGACGCGTGCTCTCCGGGATAACTCCCGTGAATCAAACCAATCGGATGCGGTATCACGCAGCCTATGTGAACCAAAGATCACGGACTCGGTCTCGGCCTCGATCACTCTCAAAATCCTCTGGCCGACGGATGAACTCCTGCGGATCATCCTCCCTCGACCCATAAAACTCCGGCGCTACAACTCGAAGTCTCGTAGCCTCAAACTCTGCCTCGGGTGAACAACGGGTACGACCGAGTGGAGCTGAATCGAATCGATCCAGCCTCTCCTCAGACGGGCCTGACTTTAGCCAAAAGCTGGCCGTCTCTCAGCCTAACTCCTCCGCCCCAGGCTGTGGGACAGGAGGTGTGGGTACTGTGGTCTCTGCTGGGACTGGCGGCGTCATAGAACTCGCCGTCTCTGGTATAGACTGGGCCTGAGCCCTCGTGACTCTGGGTGTCCTGCTAGCAGCTCCCTCGACTGCCTTGCCCTTCTGGGCCCGGGTTGCCTTTCGTGGAGGCATAATCACATGGTGAAAGGAATACGTTAGAGGTCCAACCTATAACACACTCTAAAGCACGATCTCGAATGAGAAGAATGAAACCAATCCTAAATATCCTATAGCCTCACGATTATTGGTGTGGTGCATAACACACCGATAATCAAGACTCTACTAGATGCGGTCGTAGACACTTTCAGGATTAATCGCTCGATACTACTTTTGTCACGACTGCCCGTTCGCGTATTTCGTGCCTACGGCACCAAGTAGTCATACATCGAGTAATCCGGAAATATAAAGCAAGACATGAAACGCTTTATAAAATAAGACACGCTTTATGTGAGAAAACATCGCCTTTCGGCATATATATATATAAACATGGTTTAGCGATTACATCCGACAGTACAACATGACTACTGCACTTAAGGAAATATACAACTATGGCGGACAGGCCCGCCATACCTGGCATACAAAACTATCTACAACAGGAGATCATACCAAAAGTAGAGCCTCGGGAAGAGATGGAGCTCACACCAACGTAGAGATCCTAAGGACGCGGATCTAGCACTGCTTGCCACCTGCGGCATGAACGCAGCGGCCCAAGGAGGTCGATACAACAGTACTAAGTATGCGAAATCAGAAAGTACTTAAATGAAAACATATCATTTTAAAACCGGTTTACAAATATGTGAAACAACCAAGGAAACCGCACGTAGTGCCACATCACAAACAAGAGCAACAATAGGTAATCGTAATAGGTCTTGTCTAGGCCGCGAATGATCGAAACAGGCCACTCGCCCGTATCATCATTCCGCAAGCCTAATCTCGACTCGAGTCCGCATAGGCCACTCACGGGCCCGCATGAGGTATAACCCGCATCGGGTAGCTACTCCTCGGCGTCGCCCCGACTCGTTGTCGCGCACGCCACATGCACGCATGAGGTATAACCCCGCATACTAACCGGAACTCTCGTAGCTCGCATAGGCCCCCGGACCCGCATGAGGTATTCTCGAATCACGGTCCCTGCATCGCTCGAGTCTACCCGCGTCGGGCGCTTAACCCCGGTGTCATCTCAAGAGGTGAGTGATAGTATACTAACATAATGCTTATCTTTAAACAACATAATCACAACAAGAATACTTTTTCACAAACGTTACAAGACACTAACACACATAGCATCATATCATGTCTACTTATCAAACCATCTTATTATTCTTTTCACAATTCAATATAAGTCTGTTATAAACACATAGGCAAACTGTTTCTTTTATCAATCTTAAGTGGTTATACTTAACCTCCATAAGGTTAGTATAACTCTTAAGCTTCGCTTAAAAACCAATTAGTCTTCTTCATAAAAAAGATTCAGATTCTTTAAAAATGCTTTGGATCTTTATTATTCTTAAGCCGTGAGGCATTCAGTAAGTGTTATTCGTGCTTAAGCGTGAGGCATCGCTGTAAGTATTATTCAGCTTAAGTCAAAGACATTGCGTAGTTATATTTTAGTTAACACGACGTCTACCGTACTATATATATTGTAAAATATCATGCTTTAGGAAGAATCACATACCTTCTCAGCGAAAACCACCTGCCAAGTTGAATATGTCGCGCGCAGAGAGTCAGCCTATAATAGTCACATATATCTATCAAAGACTACTCAAGGTCATTCTAAACAGGTCATAATTCTACTGTAAGTCGGGCAAAGACACCACTGCGGTGAGCTATATATAAGTTCATGTGAAAACAAATCTATGTAAATAGATTTGATTATTCTTCTTTAAACCCTTCTAAGTGATTAATACTTATTCTTATACTTCTACAAGATGCATTCTCTAATACAAAAGAGGGTTAGGATTATTACCTCGGTAAGCCCAATAATATCCTAGAAAAGTCGCTGAGCAAGGTTTTGCTCCTAAGTTGTATGCTCCAGAACCTTAGAAGTTCTTCACAACTTCTACTAAGTACTAAGGTATTTGGGCTAGGGTATTTTGGGCATTATAACGATACAAGAAGGTAACTTTTCTACCAAGGGAGGGTAGATTTTTGGCTAGGCTAGGGGGTATTCTACCAAGGGCCACTTAGGCTAGAGGGAAGAGGGCTTGACGAAATGGCTAACAAGGGAGAAGGAGGATTTTCAAGACTTGAAAGTAATTTGTGGATGAAGAACTCTTCATCTTAAGGGGTATTTATAGGTCAGTGGCCAACCAATGGCCAAGATTTAGACAAGTGCAAGGCAAGTGTAGGGTGAGGATTAACTATACACAAATATCCTACCAACTCCTCGACTTGTGCACAAGGCACAAAAACGTGTTCCTTCACAGCCCAAATCGTCCAAACGGACGATTTCAAGTCCATCAATTGGAGGGTGACAAGTGTCGCCCTCCCGTTGGTCCAAAATGTTTCGTCTCTCGGAAAAATCCGCAAAAATTAGAAATGGCATAGCCGGAATTTACCCTACGAAAGCTGTGGAAGCGTTTTGTCGGAAAACTATTCGTTTTGTGAGTTGTGCCTAAAAAAAACGTTTTGCCTAAACTTTAAGGCTAGACTTTTTGTACGTATTCCCTTACGTACATACTCTGGAAATACGGGGTATAACAGTTATATAGATGGTTGCAGGCCTGTCTGAGGCCTATAACGGCATTGCTTCAATTCTTCGTCAAAGTAACCCTCTACGTAAGTTTTATCAAGCCCGCTCAATGCTCACATTGGAAGAAGTCGGTTTAGCTAAAAAGGTGGCTACTGGCGCTAACTCCGCCATGATGGCCACGTCCAATGGTTCTTCGATATTTTATGACAATTCAAACCAAAATCGTAACAACGGAGGCGTCAAGAAAGGTTAAAATCGCAAGAATAAAAATAAAGGTAGTGGACGTGGTGGAAATAACGGCGGCGGCGGACAAGCCACTGGCTCACGGCCAGCTGGACCACCGACGAACTCGCCCTAGGACCATTGGTCGTGGGCCAACTGCTAAAGGCCCACTACAATTCAAGCGTTGGACAGGGGAGTTGGGCCAGGCAGCAATTCTAGCCCAGGCCACAAGTCCAGCAGTATGGAAACAACCCAGCCCAACTCGGACAACAGCAGTCTCGGCAAGTGGGGCCTTGGCCAGGCCTATGTTGTCACGATTCGACCCAGCGGGCCGTGACTAAACGCCCTAATGACGCTATTATACTAACCTGTCGCACATAATCCAACTAACATGTAAGGAAAATGTGAAATTCGGCAGCATAACGCTGCAACAATAACATATGCCAGAATAGGCTAGCCAATAATGTACATGCCTCCTAGGAGTCATAACTAGCCAACATAATATAACAGGCAAGCCGACAAGGTTGCCGCCAAATAGCATCACGTATAACGGGAACATCCCAACACATAGTACAACAACATGGCTGACCAAAACAGATTTATAACTTTACATAAGTACAACCCACAACTGTCTACAGACCTCTATAAGAAGGATAACAACATATGACGGGATAGGGCCCCGTCGTGCCCCTAAATATACAAAAGTCAACATAATAGGGTTCTGTACCAAAATGACAAAGCTCTGAATCAAAGGAGCTTTCCAACCAGCTGAGCAGGAACCTAGACCGGAGGATCACCAAACTGAGCATCTGTACCTGCGGGCATGAACGCAACCCCCTAAGGAAAGGCGGTCAGTACGAAATAATGTACTGAGTATGTAAAACATGAAGTACTGTAAATGAGATCATAACTGGCCAATAGATAACATGAGACATGTAAGATTATCAAATACCAATCTAACTGTGCCATAGAAAATAGAGAATCATATCAGTAATCATGAATACTTTTCCATATAATCATCCTATATATATCTACTGTCATGGGTATCTATACCCGCATCATGGATGCATGTCCATGGAATCATATCTACTGTCATGGGTATCTATACTCGCATCATGGATGAATGTCCATGGAATCATATCTATTGTCATGGGTATCTATACTCGCATCATGGATGCATGTCCATGGAATCATATCTACTGTCATGGGTATCTATACTCGCATCATGGATGCATGTCCATGGAATCATATCTATTGTCATAGGTATCTATACCCGCATCATGGATACATATTCATGGAATCATCATACATACACTATCATGGGTATCTATACCTGCATCATGGATACATATCCATGGAATAATCAATATAACGTGTCCCGACCCATTATGGAACTCGGTGAATTCATATAATCATATCCAGCACGAATAGAGTATCATGAGTAACTATACAATTTAAATCATCATTTTGACTCTTAATGAAATCATTATAATAAACTCTTTACTGAAAATCATAGGCATTTCTCATGACTAACATCTTTAGAAAATAGACTGTGTAGAAATCATGTACGTCCGCCGTACTTTCAATAAATAATGCCAAAAAGAAAGAAGGAAGAGTTTTACATACCTCGTCGTCTAAATCAACTCGATAATCTAATAATCGCCTCGACTAACACCTTGACCTATAATAATAACAATATGTCCGTTAACTCTATGATTTCTAACGTAAGTTATATTAAAAGACGGTTCTCTTATTCTATAAAAATTCGGGCAGCACTTCCCCTGTTTATATGTACCTCCACAATTTACAACCAATGCCAATCAAACCAATAACCAGTCATAACTTAAAGATATAACCAAAACATTCTCAAATACTCCACAAACGCCATCATAATACATTCATTTCCTTTTCGTTCATGGAAGATAACTACTGCAACAATCAAGGTGATTACTACACCTATTTCTCATGTTAATCCATATTAGAACAACCTTAAATCAGTCTATCAACTCTACCAATAACAACAAGAGTTCAGTCCTATAATTTACAACATAACACCTTTTTTACACTTTAATTTTCTTAAGACATGTATTAGTAATTAATCACAACATATATACATGTTTATAATAAAATTTCCAACATTTTAACTCCACAAAATCAGCCCTTAATACCTCACAACAATGTCCAATATTTTCATGTAAGTTTCGGCCAACAACCACATAATTTCATATTCTTTTCTTAACTTCTTAAAATTCAATTCATGTTCCAATAGTTCCTTATGAACAACTATAACTTAAATATCAAGATTTTCTTCCAATTTCAACATGCAAAGAAGCGACGAACTTCACAACACAATAATCGAATACGACAATTCCAATATTAGTAAAATTAGTCATAATATCGGCTACAACATCCAAAATATTCACATGCAATGTCTTAATTCCAATTTTTCCTTAACACAAATTCATTTCCTTAATTCTAACAACATGCACTCCAATTATATCATAGAAAGAAGAATTTTATACCTTAAAATGAAGTCAAAACAATCCCTATGAACCAGTCATTGTGCCCTCGATTTTTGCTTCAATTTCACACTTCTTCAACTCCAAATTGACATGCATACATTCTACAATGTTAATACCTCCTTCATACATGTTTTTCTTCCCAAAAACTTGTTCAAAATCCGAAATATCTTGCTCAAATTCGGCCCAGCAGTCCCGATTTTCTGCCCACAGTTTTCTCAAATTTTTGGCTTCTAATTTAGGTGAACATTCTTAATCTAGGAGGGGAATTGAAAGATTAATAAATTTTAGCTATGGGAATGAGGGGGGAGAGAGGTCTCGGCTAGGGGGAGAGAGGGGAGGGAGATGGAGAAACTTTGGTTTGAATTTAGAATGAAAGAGATGAAGGGTATAGGTTTAATAAAAATCTTGAAATTCTTTTATTACACATTGGTCCCAAGTCTCCCAATTAATAATTTTTAAACCCACTTCTTTTAAATTTTAACTCCCACTTCCTTTAATTCCCGAGAATTTCATAAAGCCTCGTATTCTTAATGTCATAATTCTTATTATACGTTACCAACCCATAACGGGAATATTGTTTGGCATATTTTATATACACTTTTTGAGTCATTTTTAGTTAGTATTTTTCTCATTTTCTTTGTGTTTAATATAGTATTAGGGTCGTTTTTCTTTCTTTTGAGTCACAGCGGTCCTAAATGGAGAAATGACAAAAAGAATATAAAATGAGCTTAATTGAGGTGTAATTGCACAAGAAAAGACCAAGAAATGAAGTCTAAGAAGTCCAGGGAAGTATAGAAGAAATCAGACGAAGTCCGGACGAGAAAATGACACAGAAACAGAAAACTGGCCAAAGAACGTCACTGTAGTGTTGCGGCGCTAATTGTCCTGTGGAGTCTGATTTTTTCGCAGTATTTTCGGCGCCGTGGCACCATCCAGCAGGGTCGTGGCGCCGAGGCGAGATTTCTTATTTTTGGGCCGAATTTCAGAGGATTAAAAGGGTCCGAAGCGCAAGTTTTCTCAAATATAAAACCCTGCTCATTATTTGACATCTTGTACATAAGCTTTTATCATACTTTGGGGAGGCAAGAAAGGAGGCTACAACACAAGATTGGAGACAACTTTGGTTCAAGTTCTTTTTCTTTCCTTTTATTTATTTCAGTTTATGTTGCTTTGTATTAGTTCTTGACATGACAATGTTTAGGAGCTAAACACTTTATTAGGGCTTTCCTATTGAATCGCTTGAAACTCTATTTCATGAATTAATGTATTAGTTTGATTTCTTCTTCATTTGATTAAGATTTATTCAATATTGGTATGGATGTTTGATAGTTAACTGGCCATTAATTATCATAATCTATATGATTTCGAATCAAGAACCGAAAAGAGAGATTTGGATATGCTGTAATTGAATAGACATAGGTTAAAATCGCGGACGAAAGTACCCTGATACTTGTGTAGCATTATAGGTTATTGTTTTTAATCCTTCTATGTGGTAAAACATATCATAGAAATATAGAAGATTTCTGCACTGGGGTTGAGTGATTATATATCCTAACCGGAATATAAGACAGTCTAGTTAACATGTTATCTTAACGTAGAAGAAGAAGTCATTCTTCTTGCATTAAGGATTGAAAAGAGTGGATAGTCGAGGATATTAGAAGCCCTATTTCCATCATAACTGATTTAAACCAAAGTATTATCATAATTAATTTATTTTCTGCAATTACTTAGTCTTAGTTATTAGATAAAAATACAAACAAATTAATATTCACCAAATAGAAACTAAAACTTAGATAATCGGTACTTGATAACCAGTCTCTGTGGACGATATTCGGTCTTACAGACTATGTTACTTGTAACGATACGTACACTTGCGTGAGCAATTGGAAATCGCTAACAAATATACAATTATTACTATAAGTTTCCAACGGCACACTCATTGTGACCAACATCTTTCCGGAATCACATCCTCTTGTATACTAATTTCCGATATTCGAATCCTATTTCCTTAATTACGTTCTTAATTATCGCCTTAATCTACGAGGTGTAACATCCTTCCCCCTTAGAAACATTCGTCCTCGAATGTTCATAATATGTGTTATGTCCTAGAAATTTCGGCAGAGTCTCCTTTATAACTATGTCTATCCACCTACACTCAACAAACCAACGGATGCCACACAGGGCCACAATATATCACACATATACAATTCACCAATTACTAACATCAATTAAGGGATTGAATCTGAATTACCTGGATGCACAGGAAACAAATGAGGATATTTCTTCTTCATTTCATCTTCCACTTCCCAAGTCATTTCCTCCTTATTGTTGTTTTGCCACAATACCTTGACGGAAGCCACATCTTTCGTCCGTAATCTCCTAACCTGGCGATCAAGTATGGCTATGGGACTTTCCTCATAAGACAATTCCTTTGTCACCTGGACCTCATCTACTGGAAAGACTATGGAAGGATCACCAATACACTTACGTAGCATCGATACGTAGAAGACTGGGTGTACCGCTTCCAATTCTGTAGTTTGTTCTTCACTTTCTTAATAAGCTCACTGTAGTATACCTTTTTCCTTATAACATAAAAAAAAATAGACATCCCAAGTATTTCAAACGAAATTGATCTCTGGAGAAACCTGTGATTTGAGCAACATGCTGAACTATATTATTGCCACCTTCTGATACATGTAAAAACACTATTCTCTTTATTAACAAGTTGACATGATATTACCTCTTACTCTTGCAAGATCTTCATTACCTTCTCTACAGTCGACATTCGCCTAACGAGAAGCCAACCAATCCATACCCATAATAACATCAAATTCGGTCATGTCTAATCCTATCAAATCTGTTGTGGTATGCCGACTATGTGCAACCACCGAACACTTTCTATATAATCGCTTAGTTATGACAGAATCTCCCACCGGTGTAGCAACCTCTTTGAGCTTGTTCATCTTGCCCATTAGTTCATATATCTTGTACCTCTTTTATCTGTTTTCTATCCTCCATTACTGTCTGTAGAAATTCAGGATCCAACCTTCACATATCAAAGTATCTGAACTTGTACTAAGTCTTTATGTCTACTTCCCACCTAATTAACCCAAGAGAATGTTCATATAGGTCTGGTTTCATGAAAGACACTTTAGAAGCATGTAAATTATCAACCCATTTTTGGTTAGTAAGTACTGCTATACACCCTGCATACTACTCATTTCACCATAATCTGCTATATAATGCTTAAAATCCCTTATCCAGTATGTAGAAGATTCTGAAGAGTTACCTTACCTGACGTTGACCTAGTATCTCAAAACTTGGTCATCATACTTCTATTCAAATTCTTTCACATCCCTTATGGCTTGATACACTAAGTCAAGTCCAAATAACTCTAATTTTCCCTTCCGGACCACTGTTGCTTTCTTTTGGAACATAGCTGCAACCACAATAACTTGTTAGAGGGGGGTTTACCCTAATAACGTAGCTCTATCGCACAATCTACGAGATGAAAGAATAGAAACTAATCCTAAATGTCCGGCAGCCTCCTGCGTATAAGTATGGTGCACAACATACCCACACACAATACTCTACTAGACACGATCTGTAGACATTCCGAGGACTAACTGCTCTGATACCACTTCTGTCACGACCCGACCCGACGGGCCGCGACTAAATGCCCTAATGACGCCATTAAACTAACCTGTCGCACATAATCCAACTAACATGTAAGGAAAATATGAAATTCGACAGCATAATGCTGTAACAATAACATATGCCAGAATAGGCAAGCCGACAAGGCTGCCTTTACACAAGAATGTACCTGCCTCCTGGAGAGTCACAAATATCCAACATAATATAACAGGCAAGCCGACAAGGCTGCCGCCAAATAGTATCACGTATACACGGGAACATCCCAACACAGCGTACAGCAACATGGTTGACCAAAACAGATTTATAACTTTACATAAGTACAACTCACAATTGTCTACAGACCTCTATAAGAAGGATAACGACATGTGACGGGACAGGGCCCCGTCGTGTCCCTAAATATACAAAAGTCAAAATAATAGGGTTCTGTACCAAAATGACAAAGCTCCGAATCAAAGGAGCTTTACAACCAGCTGAGAAGGAACCTAGACCGGAGGATCACCAAACTGAGCACATGTACTGCGGCGTGACGCATGACCGAGGAAAGGGTCGATTAAAATAATGTATTGATTATGTAAAACATGAAGTACTGTAAATGAGATCATAACTGGCCAATAGATAACAGGAGACATGTAAGATTATCAAATACCAATCTAATTATGCCATAGAAAATAGAGAATCATATCAGTAATCATGAATACTTATCCATATAATCATCCTTTATATATACATATCCATGGAATCATCATACATATACTATCATGGGTATTTATACTCACATCATGGATACATATCCATGGAATAATACATATAACGTGTCCCGGTCCATTATAGGACTCGGTGAATTCATATAATCATATCCAACATGAATAGAGTATCATGAGTAACTATACAATTTAAATCATCATTTTCACTCTTAATGAAATCATTATAATAAACTATTTACTGAAAAATCATAGGCATTTCTCATGACTAACATCTTTACAAAATAGACTGTGTAGAAATCATGTACGTCCGTCGTACTTTCAATAAATCATGTCAAAAAGAATGAAGGAAGAGTTTCACATACCTCGTCGTCTATATCAATTCGATAATCTAATAATCGTCTGGACTAGCACCTTGACCTATAATAATAACAATATGCCCGTCAACTCTATGATTTCTAACGTAAGTTATATTGAAAGACGATTCTCTTATTCTATAAAAATTCGGGCAGCACTTCCCCTGTTTATATGTACCTCCACAATTTACAACCAATGCCAACCAAACCAATAACCAGTCATAACTTAAAGATATAACCAAAACATTCTCAAATACCCCACAAACGCCATCATAATACATTTCTTTCCTTTTCGTTCATGGAAGATAACTACTACAACAATCAAGGTGATTACTACACTTATCTCTCATATTAATCCATATTAGAATAACCGTAAAGCAGTCTATCAACTCTAGCGACAACAACAAGAGTTCAAATTCTATAATTTACAACATAACACCTTTTTTACACTTTAATTTTCTTAAGACATGTATTAGTAATTAATCACAACATATATACATGTTTATAATCAAATTTCCAACAGTTTAACTCCACAAAATCAGCCCTTAATAACTCACAACAATGTCCAATATTTCCATGTAAGTTTCGGCCAACAACCACATAATTCCATATTCTTTTCTTAACTTCTTAAAATCCAATTCATGTTCCAATAGTTCCTTACGAACAACTATAACTTAAATATCAAGATTTTATTCCAATTTCAACATGCAAAGCATCGACGAACTTCACAACACAATAATCGAATACGACAATTCCAAGATTAGTAAAATTAGTCCTAATATCGGCTACAACATCCAAATTATTCACATGCAATGTCTTAATTCCAATTTTCCCTTAACACAAATTTATTTCCTTAATTCTAACAACATGCACTCCAATTATATCATAGAAAGAAGAATTTTATACCTTAAAATGAAGTCAAAACAGTCCCTACGAACCAGTCATTGTGCCCTCGATTTTTGCTTCAATTTCACACTTCTTCAACTCCAAATTGACATGCATACATTCTACAATGTTAATACCTCCTTCATACACATTTTCTTCCCAAAAACTTGTTCAAAAATCCAAAATTTCTTGCTCAAATTCGACCTAGCAGTCCCGATTTTCTACCCACTATTTTCTCAAATTTTTGTCTTCTAATTTAGGTGAACATTCTTAATTTAGGAGGGGAATTGAAAGTTTAATAAATTTTAGCTATGGGAATGGGGGGAGAGAGAGGTCTCGGCTAGGGGGAGAGAGGGGAGGGAGATGGAGAAACTTTGGTTTGAATTTAGAATGAAAGAGATGAAGAGTACATGTTTAATAAAAATCTTGAAATTCTTTTATTACACATTGGTCCCAAGTCCCTCAATTAATAATTTTTAAACCCACTTCTTTTAAATCTTAACTCCCGCTTCCTTTAATTCCCGAGAATTTCATAAAGTCTCGTATTCTCAATGTCATAATTCTTATTATACGTTACCAACCCATAACGGGAATATACATTTATTACTATAACTTTCCAACGTCACACTCATTGTGACAACATCTTTCCGGAATCACATCCTCTTGTATACTAATTTCCGATATTCGAATCCTATTTCCTTAATTACGTTCTTAATTATCGCATTAATCTTACGAGGTGTAACATATGCCTGCTTGGGCCTCGGCCACATCAGGCCTTTGCGACTGAGGGGCCACTTCTATCCCTTCTCCGACAGATATTGAAATCGCGATGCACACACTAGGACTCCTTCGGACCCGAATTGGTACATGGACACCGGTGCCACTACCCAAATGACATCCGACCAAGGTACTCTCTTGTCTTATTCCAATTTGAGCAGTAATCATGGTATAATTGTTGGTAATGGTAATTCAATTTCAATTCGTGGTTATGGTCATAAACTTTTTCTCTCTCTCATTCATCACTTGTCTTGAAAAATACCCTTCATGCCCCAAAATTGATTAAAATTTTGGTGTATGTCCGTAAATTCACAACTGATAATTGGATTTCTGTTAATTTTGATCCTTTTGGGTTTTCTGTGAAGGATTTCAAGACGGGGAACCCTCTCATAAGGTGTGATAGTAGGGGAGATCTTTATCCAATCACATCAAGTCTCGGTTTATCGAGTCAAACCATGCTTTCAACTTTTGCAGCTCTTGCTCCTTCCTTGTGGCATGCTCGTCTAGGTCATTCAGGATCGTCTATTTTGTCTGTCTTAGATAAAAAAAAACAATCTTATTTCTTGTAAGGATACGCGTTGTACTCCGAATTGTCAATCATGTTCTTTAGAAAAAAATGTTAAGTTGTCATTTGTAGACTCTAATTCTCATACTTTTATGTCATTTGATGTTATGGATAGTGATTTATGGACGTCTCATGTTCTTAGTTCTCTAGGTCATCGGTATTATGTTCTATTTTTGGATGATTATTCTAAGTTTGTATGAACTTTTTCAATAGCGAAAAAATCTCAAGTTTTTTCCATCTTCTTAAAATTTAAAGCATTCATTAGAACTCAATTCGAACGGGAAATAAAAATTATTCAATGTGATAATGACAATGAATATGACAATGGGCTATTTCAGGAATTTTGTGCAAATAATGGGATCAATTTTCATTTTTCTTGTCCTCATACATCTTCACAAAATGGAAAAGCCGAACGCAAAATTTGTACCATTAATACATTGTCCAGACTTTATTGATTCATGCTTCCGTACCCGCATCTTTTTGGCATCATGCTCTACAAATGACTACATGTATTCTTAACATTCTTTCTTCCAAAGGTTTGACATATTCGTCCCCTCTTCAAATTTTATATCATAAGACTCATTCGTATTCACATCTTAGGGTCTTTGGGTGCTTATGTTATCCATTGTTTCCGTCTACTACAATTAACAAACTTCAGGCCTGTTCTACCTCGTGTGTGTTTTTGGGTTATCCGTCTAATCATCGTGGTTACAAATGTTTTGATTTATCATCTAATAAAATCATCATTAGTCGTATGTAATTTTTGATGAATCTCAATTTCCATTTGCTAAGGATAGTAAACTCGTTCCTAGTTCGTATAATTTTTTGGATGATGGTATATCACCGTATATTATTCACCATTTATCATATACCCGTACCCAAAATCCTCCAGCGGGCCCACTGCCTGTTGACCCCACTACCGTCATTTCATCTGATTACACGTCCAGCGCCTACGATCACGGGCGATGGTAATCGGGCTCGCCAGCCCAACCCTGCTTCATTAATCCCGTCCAGTCCCCTTTACCGATTTGGACCAGCAGGCCCAATGCCTATATGTAATTTGTATATATACCCCTTTCATTAATGAGAATAGTCAACTGATTATTTCTTTCAGTATTATTGCAAGTATTATAGCTAGTTATTTATGGATGACTTAAACCTTGATAAACAAATACAGCAATAGGTATGAGCATGAGAGGAACCAATTTTCTTGCTAACTTAATTCTAATGCTATTATGAGAGGAATTTCAAAACAAAATGATTGTCAATGTTTGTTGGACTTATACAGGCCAGTACGAATTAGCCAATGCAGACATGGGCTTAAATTTTATTTGTATCGGGTCAAGCCCAATCTTGTAATTAATTCATGATTGATATATCCGATTGTTCCATATATTTTTCTCATTCATTCAAGATGAAATAAAATTCTCTCTCTTCTCCCCCTTTCTAAAATTCAGTTATATCGTTCATAATTTCACCTTATTGCTATGTGATTTTCCGTTGTTATCATGATATCAGAGCGGGTTGATTGGAATAGTCTCGTCTTTCTCTTTCGAACAATCATACCCTCAATAATTATTTCCCAAAATTTTGAGATTTTATCAAAACCCTAACTTCCGATTAGGTTCAATTTTTTGTTCGAAGCTAGGTCACGAGATGATTTCTGTCCAGATACAAAGTATTACGTTAGTTTACGGTATTAATTCAAAGTTTTTCCAGCTACACTAGGTTCCAATTTAAAGTTGTGATTCGAGGTTCGCGATTGGCTGAGAAATCGGAGTTATCAAGGATGTACCTCTTTCGGTTTGCAAAGAGGAGTGGTACTACAATTGTTGGATAAATTAGCTTTTATTTCTGTCCATTATGCTAATAGATGCAATTGCATTGGTAGTGTCAAGGCTGAGGAGGAACATAGGGTGTATCAATTTCTCACAGGCCTCAATGAAGTGTATGTTCAAGTTACGAGTAATATACTAATGATGAAACCTATGTCCTCAATAGATACCACGTATAGTATCCTCTTAAGTGATGAAAAACAGAGAAAAGTGTCCACCAGTTCTTCTTTTCCATCAGAGTCTGCTTCATTTCATGCATCTTCCAGTACTGGTGGTACTAGGCCTCCTTTTGTTCCCAATGGTAATTTTGATCCACAAAAATCCTCTCTTTTCTGCATGTATTGCAAGAGACCTGGACATATTATGGAAAAATGTCACAAGATTCATGGTTTTCCTTCACACTTCAAATTCAACAAAGGTTCTGGTCCTAAAAAAGTTGATTCTAATGTTTCTTGTGACACTTCTCCTAGTGCTCTGCCATGCAACATTATTCTTTTTATTGAGAACTCTTATCAACATTTTGAGACTCAAAACTATGGGACTCCAAGTCTGAGAAAAGATGAGTGTGCTCAGATGTTGTTCCTTCTACAGAAGTCTCATATTTCTCGTGGTTCATCTCATTCTCTTATGGCATCTGCAAGCTCTCCTGGTTTATCTCATTCTTTTATGGCATCTATCCATTTTGCAGGTAGAGTTACTATTCATAGTGTTTTGCTCAAAACTTGTTTATTTTCACAAGTTCATATGCAATATGGATTATAAATTTTGGGGCATCAGATCATATGACTTCTCAATTGTCCCTTATTTTCAACATTTAACCTCTTTCAATTTCATGCCTTGTTTCCCTACCAAATGGTTATAAAGTCAAGGTTACCAACACTGGTTCCTTAATTTTATTTCCAAATTTTACTTTACACAATATGTTATATGTTCCTACTTTTCAATATAACCTCATCTCTATCTATCAGTTAGTTTTCCAGTTCAAGGGCATTGCTCAGTTCACCAGTGTTATGTGTCTATTTCAGGACCTTTCACTAAAGAAGCCATTGGTACTTGATAAGCTGGACAATGGTTTGTACAAGTCTGAAATTTCACCTACTTCATCTATTGTGGATTTTGTTCTTGTTCCATGTTCTTCTTTTTTTGCAGATTGTATTGCATGTAGTGACTTTTCTTATACTCCTGCATCCATTATTGATTGTAATCTGGCATATGTTTGTAGTTCTACACCTTTACTTTCAGTCTTCTCTGTTGATGTGCTTATATGTTCTTCTGCAAAATTGAATAAAATGGATGTTATATGGCATTTAAGGTTTGGTCACATTCATTTTTCTATAATGAAAAACATACCAACTATTAATTCTTCTCTCTCTTCCACTCAATCTTTTCTTGTTCTATGTGTCCCTTAGCCAGGAAAACTAGGCTCA
This sequence comes from Przewalskia tangutica, assembly GCA_029844215.1. NCBI lineage: Eukaryota > Viridiplantae > Streptophyta > Magnoliopsida > Solanales > Solanaceae > Przewalskia > Przewalskia tangutica. The sequence goes on from CM056723.1 coordinate 124,104,151, forward strand.
CATTCTCTCAAAGTGATATTCACTCTACAACTCCTTTTCAATTAATTCATGTTGATACTTGGGGCCCTTATCATTCCTCTACTTCTAATGATTCTAGGTATTTTCTCACCATTGTGGATGACTACTCTAGGGCCACCTGAACTCATCTAATGGTGGCTAAGAGTAATGTTTTTAATTTACTCAAAGCTTTTATTGCCATGGTTGGTACTCATTTTCACACTAAAGTACAAACTGTTAGAAGTGATAATGAATTTGAATTAGGCTCTAGCAATGCTGGCATTAGTTTTTTTTATGATAAAGGTATTATTCATCAAACATCTTGTACTCACACTCCTCAACAAAATAGAGTGGTGAAGAGAAAACATAGACATCTCTTTGAGATTGCTACAACACTACCATTTTAATCTAAATTGTGCAGTCTTTCTGGGGTTGATTGCATTTTAACGGCTACATATCTCATTAATAGGTTTCCTTCTACTGTCCTCGATAACAAGAGTCCTTTTGAGATGTTTTACGGCATTGTCCCCACTTGTACATATCTCATGACTTTTGGATACATTTGCTATGCATCTGTTCCCAAGGTTCATAGCAGAAGTTTGATTCCATGTTTATGCCTTGTGTTTTCTTGGGTACCTTTTGCTAAGAAGGGTTACAAGTTGTACAATCCCCTTTCTAAGTCTACATTCATTTCTAGAGATGTTGTTTTCCTTGAACACATCTTTCCTTTTTCATACTTTTTCTTCCTCATCTCCTATCTTTTCTGTGTGATATGTTCCTCATGATGTTCCCTATTTTTCTATTCTATTTTCTTCTATATATGATCCAAATTATACTCCTTCTGCTACATTCTCTCATGCACCCTTTCCCATTCCTGTTGCATCTTCTTCTAATACTGTTAATCATATTTCCCCTTCTCAAACAATCCATCCAGCTCCTTTTGCTCCTCTTAGGAAATCCTCCAGATTTCATACTCTTTCAGTCTACTTAAAAGACTATTAGTGTGATATTTTTCCTTCTTGTTCTAGACATGCTATGTCCTTGTCTACTTCTTGTAAACACCCTGTGTTTGAGCCTTATACTTATTCACAAGCTTTATTACTGAGTGGCAAGAAGTTATGAAGAAGGAATTTGAGGCCTTGGAGGCTAATCAAACATGTGTTATTGTTGATCTTCCTCCTGAAAAAGAAATTCATTGGTTGTAAATGGGTGTATAAGGTAAAGTACAAGGCTGATAGTCATATTGAAAGGTATAAAAATAGGCTAGTTGTATGGGATGATACTCAGGTTAAAGGGGTTAATTTTCATGAAACTCTCTCCCTTGTAGTAAATATGTCCACTGTTAAAACACTGGTTATTGTTGTTGTCAAGAAACATCGGCCTATGTTTCAGCTGGATGATAAAAATGCCTTTACATAGTGATCTACATGAAGAAGTCTATGAAATTGGTCCCTGGTTATTCTACATCTCTATCATCTTCTTAATTTGTTTGTAAGCTTCAGAAATATCTTGATGATTTGAGACAAGCTTTCAGGCAGTGGTATGCAAAACTTTCCCAGACACTTTATTCTCGGAGTTACACTTATTCCTTAAATGATTATTCTCTCTTTACAAGGGTTTCTGGATCTTCTATTGTGATCTTGGTTGTGTAGGTAGATGACATCATATTGACTAGTACTGACACTACTGAGTTTTTCCTTGAAGGCCTTCATCCATGAACAATTCAAAATTAAAGATTTGGGATCCCTTAACTATTTCTTGGGCATTGAGGTGTTTTATTCCACATCTGGTGTCTTACTTTACCAAAATAAGTTTGTTTAGGATCTTGTTTAGCAATTTCATTGTTCAGATGTTACCCATCTTCTTTGTACTCTTTAGTTAACTGTCAAGTTCAAAGCTAATGATGGTGCGCCTTTTCCTAAACCTGAAGTTTATCATTCCCTAATTGGAAAACTGATTTTTTTACTTATACTAGGCTGGACATTTGCTTTGTTGTCCAGCTTCTTAGCCAGTTCAGGTAATCTCTTTGTCTTCCTTACATGATTGTTGTCTTACATTTGCTAAGGTACTTGAAGGGTACTTCTGAATATGGTATATTCCTCAACAATTCTCCAAACATGTCTCTTGCTGCATATTGTGACAGTGACTGATCTTCTTGTCTGGATTCTAGAAAATCAGTAACTAAATATTGTGTACATTTTTGTGGTAGTCTTATAGGCTGGAAAGCTAAGAAACAACATGTGTTGTCCATGTCCTCAGCTGAAGTTGACTATAGAGCAATGAGTAAGGATGTTGTTGATCTTACTTGGCTTTCTCGCCTGATCAATGACTTAGGTTTATGTTCTCCTTCTCCTATTCCTTTGTTTTGATAATCATGTTATCATCCACATTGTGAAGAATCTATTTTTCCATGAGCGGACCAAACATATCTAGTTTAACTGTCATTTGGTTTGGGCTAAGCTTGTTGAGAGGCTCATTCATTTGGCCCATACTTTTTTAGCTACTTAGTTGGTTGATCTGTTCACCAAGTCCCTTACGGGTGCTGCACATCATGGTTTTTTGTCCAAGTTGGGTGTGCTACCTCACTCCAACTTGAAGGGGGTTGTTGGACTATACAGGCGAGTCCGGATTAGCCAAGGCAAATATGGGCTTTAATTTTATTTGTATCTGGTCAAGCCCAACGCTTGAGCCCAATCTTGTAATTAATTCATGATTGATATATCCGATAATTCTAGATATTTTCTCATTCATTCAAGATGAAATAAAATTCTCTCTTTCTCCCCCTTTCTAAAATTCAGTTATCTCGTTCATAATTTCACCTTATTACTATATGATTTTCCGATGTTATCAATGTTAAATCACTAAAACTAAAAAATAAATGCCACCATGACTTTCACCTAGTATTGTAGTGGCGAATCCAAAATTTTACTTGATACAACAACAACAACATACCCAGTGAAATTTCACAACGTGGGGTATGGAAAGGGTAGAGTGTACACAGACCTTACCTCCACCTTGATATGTAGAGCAACTATTTTTGAGAGACCCTCAGCTCAAGACAAAACATAATCACATGCAAAACAGTCAAAGCAAAGCCAGACAAATGGTCAGACTTAAACGTTACATTAAAGCATCATAAACATAAAGATAATAAAATCGAGTACGTCGTGGTAGTGCATTCTAACAACAGGGAGCAGTAGTTAACACAGAAAAATAAGATAAACACATTACACTAAAGAACACATAGTAGAATGAATCAACTACAAGTGATTATAAAGCACTAATGCGTCTATAAAGTGTGATATGTTAATCGATATGCTAATCGATCCTACAGTAGTAACACTACACTATCGTTTTGTAAGCGTAAGTAGAACTACGCAACACATAGTATGTAGCTACATCTATCACTGGTTTAGTGGTAAAATAACAACATGTGATATATATATTTGACGCATGTATATGTTCAAACTCTATCATAGATAAAAACATGATATTTACATAAAAATAATAGAAGAACAGACCCATTAACTAAGAAGTTTTGAACTACATGTGCCACAAGCCCTCCGAAATCTCTCGTGATAGAATACCATGTTTATGGTATCAACAACCAAAACTTAAAATTCTCTTCCTAACCTCTCAGCCGCCCCAATCCTCGGCAACCACCCTTCCCAAACTTTCTCCTACCACCTCTCGGTTGCTTCCTCCCTCTTCCCCTTCCCTAAACTTTCAATGGCTGAACAACCTAAATTTCATCCTGCTCTTGCAGTTAACAACACCAAGAACTTCATTCCTATAACTCTTGAGATGGAAAAGGGTCATTATTCCTCTTGGGCTGAATTATTTAAGATTCATTATCGTGTATAAAAAGTCATCGATCATATCATCCCTCATAAATCAAAGCCCCTGAAACACCCTGATGTTTTTGATAATGACATTTGGTCCCGCTTAGATGTGGTTGTCCTACAATGTATTTATGGCACGATCTCGAACGATCTATTGCATACAGTCATTGAAACCAACGTCACTGCCCGACAAATATGAGAGTGCTTAGAAAGTATTTTTCAGGATAATAAGACACAATGTACATTGTACCTAGAAAATCAATTTAAGGACATTCAGTAGGACGATTTTCCAAATATGTCGGCTATTGTCAGAAACTTACGATGATTATCGATCAACTCCCCAACGTCGGTGCATCAGTCACTAATCAATGGTTGGTTATGCAACTTATTGCGGATTTGAATGAAACTTATGATGGAGTCGCTACCATCCTCCAACAATGCACGTATTGCCTCCATTCTATGAGGCCCGTTCGAGACTTATTCTTGAAGAAACCCGAAAAACAAAATGGGCCGCGGCTCATGTGAGAGCTGCCGATGCCACCCTCATCACTACCAGCGGATCCTCTATCAACAACAGGGCCCCGTTTTCGAGTTCACAAAACCGGCAACCCGATGAGCCAACACACGACCTGTCTTCCCGAAATCACCACAAAGGGCAAAACTCTGATAAATCCCGCAGAAGTGGTAGGAGGGGACATCTGTTGTCGGCCGACAGCTACCTATAGCGTCAGCAGCAATGGCATCAGCCTCCGTCGTGGGCTACCTATTCGGTGCACGTCCACAGTAGGCATATAATGCACAAGTCTCTCCTCATTCCACCTACGCCCCGACAGATATTGAGACGACTATGAACACGATGTCCCTCGATATTCCAGACAATATTTGGTACATGAATACTGGCACCACATCTCATATGACGGCATCCTAAGGTACTCTCTCGTCTTATTTCAATACGAGCAATTTAAATCATCATATTATTGTTGGTAGTGGACACGACATTCCTATTCGGGGTTGTGGAAAATCATCCATGTCCACACCAGACCCTCCATTAGCTTTAAAAGATGTCCTTTGTGACTCCACATTTATTAAAAATCTAATCTATATGCGTCGTTTCAGAACCGATAATAATGTTTCACTTGAATTTGATCTTTTTGATTTTTATGTAAAGAACCTTATGACTGGGATGTGAATAATGCGATGTGATAGCATCAGGGACCTTTATCCTATTACCACCACCGTTAGTCATCCAGCCTCCTCTCTGTCATCTCTTGCAGCTATTTTCTCCTATTTATGGCATAATAGATTAGGACATCCGAGGGACTCTGTTTTACGCTTCCTTCACAAAAATAAATTTATAAATTGCAAACATGTATCTTATTCTCCTATTTGTGAATCTTGTGTTGTTGGGAAACATGTCAAGTTGTCATTTTATTTTTCATCTACCTGTACTTTAATACCTTTTGATATAATACACAATGATTTATGGACTTCTCCTATTTTAAGCATTGTCGGGCATCGATACTATATGTTATTTTTAGATGATTATTCAAACTTCCTATGGTCTTTTTCCATGGGAAATAAATCCCAAGTCTATTCTATTTTTTATTCATTCAGCGCTTTTATTAAGACATAATTTGCAAAGAATATCAAATGTTTTCAATGTGACAATGGAATGGAAGGGAATTCAATAATAATCAATTCAAATTTTTCTGCACCAAAAATGGCCTTGTTTTTCATTTTTCCTGTCCCCACACCTCTCTACAAAATGGCAAAGCTGAACAAAAAATTAGAACCATAAATAATGTAGTTCGTGCCCTCCCTGCTCACTCTTATATCCCTCCTCCTTTTGGCATTACGCTCTATCCATGACAACCTATCTCTTAAACATTCTTCCCAACAAGTTTGTCAAACACAAGTCTCTCACTCAAGTTCTCTATCTTCGGGATCCTTCCTATAAGTATTTAAGAACTTTCACATGTCTATGATACCCCCTTCATCCCTCCACACAAATCAACAAGTTGCAACCTAGGGTCCACCTCATGTGTATTTCTGGGTTACCCCTAATCATCGTGGGTACAACTGATACGACCTGTCCAGTCAAAAAATAATTATTTCTCGTCATGTCATATTTGATGAGTCTCAATTTTCCTTTACCAAACTCAATTTCCCACCTCCGAATTTTTGTGACTTCTTAAATGACGACCTTAATCTTTTTCTAATTTATCACTTACAAAATCAGTTGCTACCGTCACCGACGCCCGACCCACCTCCCTCTATCCCGTATTGAGTGGGCCAGCCAGCCTCACCACATACTCCTCGGAACAACCACTCTTGGCTGCCTGAGGTCACTCCCTTCCCTCAAACAACGCCCCCGCCCCTTCTCCCCGATTTCGCAACTCCCTCTCGACCTGCAACTCTGCCGCTTCCCGATCCCGCCCCACCTCCCGCGGCACCCACACGGATGATGGAAACCCGTGCTATGTACAACATTTCCAAACCCAAACGATAATTTCATTTTTTGAATTCGATTGCCCCTTCACCTCTTCCTCACAACTCGAAAAATGTCTTGTCCGATCCTAATTTAAAATTTGTCATGATTTATGAATATAATGCTCTTATTGAAAACAAGACGTGGGAGCTAGTGCCCTGTCCTTCTGATGCTACTATTGTTCGTTCTATGTGAATTTTAGACATAAAAAAGAAATCTGATTATTCTATTGAGAGGCACAAGGACCGTCTTATAGGTGATGTCAAGTCTCAATAGGTGGGCGTAGATTGTGATGAAATTTTCAGCCCGATGGTGAAACCAGCAACTATTCAGAATGTTCTCAGTATTGATTTATTCAAATCATGGCCATTCATCAGCTGGATATAAAAAATGTCTTCTTGCATGGAGACCTTCATGAGATTATGTATATACATCAACCTTTGGGATTCAGGAATCCAGTCCATCCAGATTAAGTGTGTCATTTGAATAAATAGCTCTATGAATTGAAATAGACTCCTCGTGCGTGGTACCAACGGTTTGCTGACTTTGTGTCATTTATCATTTTTCACAGAGCAAATCTGATCACTCACTTTTCATCTATAGCAACAATAATGACATGACATACATTCGGTTATACGTTGATGACATCATCCTAACTACATCTTCTGAAGCACTTTGCTGATTCATTATGTCACTCCTTTCCTCTTAGTTTGCTATGAAGGATTTGGCCCCCCTAAGCTATTTTTTGGGCATTGCTGTTACGAGACATGCATGTGGCTTGTGTCTTTGTCAAAAAAAGTACGCCAAAGAGATCATTGACCGAGCATGCATGACGTCTTGCAAACCGGTCCACACACCGGTGAACACTAATTCCAAACTTAGTGCCTCTTTGGGTTCTCTCTACGCCGACCCGACTCACTATCGTTGTTTAGCAGGAGCATTGCAATATCTCACTTTCATGAGATCAAATATTTCATATGTCGTGCAACAAATATGATTACACATGCACAGCCCGATGGATGAACATATGAATGCCCTCAAACGAATTTGTACATAAGAAAGTTGCTCGTAGATAAGTTTGTGTTCTTCATGTTCTTTTCCGGTATCAGATTGTTGACATATTTACTAAAGGATTTCCGCGCATATTTTTTAATGATTTTCGAGTCAGTCTCAGCATACGAGAACCTCCCGCTTCGACTGCGGGGGTATGATAGAATATTTCTAGAATATTCCTTGTACATCCCTTATATTAGGTAAAATTGTAGTTCAATTGTAATTAGAAAGTATAGTCCAATTATAATTAAAAAGATTAATTACCTAGTTTATAAATGAGTAATAATTATGTAACACTATATATATTACACATAATAATCAATGAAAAATATGGAACATATTCCTTTGTCTAGAGTATCAATTAAAAAGGAAATAGGCCCCTTCTTCGAATATCATTTACTATCAAGCTCTTTAGTACTTCACTACAACATAGACAAGAAATAACTTGGAAGCAAACTTAAGAAACCCCATCAATCACAATAGATTTAGCAAATTTTGTTTTTACAGTTAAATGAAAAAAGAAAATTGGTACAGCATGATAAACCATGCTTTAGGATATGATAGTGTAAACTCAAACCTTTTGATAGTCAACCAAACATAAGGAGAAAAAAACATCAATCACAATAGATATTGTTCATAAAAAAGTCCTATAGAAACTTTAGGGTTCGTTTAGTTCAGAATTAATTATTTCGAGATTAATTATTTCACTTTCCCACAAGAAAAAAATAATACTATAATAATCCCGTGATAAGTTATACTGTGATTTTATCACAATCAAACATAGAATAAATTTATCTCAAATTTAATTTTAAAATTAAATATTTCTTATCGCTCGTACCAAAAAGATCCCTTAAATTTTCAATCACATAGGTGATAGCACTCTGTAAATTTAGCTAAAAAGTGCTTTGGAAGAATAGAAAAAACAGGCTGTGATAACAAAATCTAGATTTACTACTTATGGAACAATATGGGTACGTAATGTTACATCAAAAAGTTGCAATTTTGCTATTTGTGAACAAAAACTAATACTTTTAAGAAATGCCAAAAATTGCATATTGATCTCTGAACACTCACAAAAGGTGCAAATTATTGTTACTTGATTTCTAATACAGTAGGTTTCAATCTTCGAAGACACTGATAGCTACCTACAACTAGATATTACATAAGAGGGGCATGGAAAGAGGAATTGAGGGAGGAGATTACAATATGGAAATTCGAACTCATTAATAATGTGAAAGTTTACGTAGACATTATAGCCCAATAATATCTATAGTATAAAATATTATTTGAATGACCTAACAGTATAAAAATGCCTCTCTTTTTTTTTTTCCTCTCTTCACCCCGCCCCAACCCCATTCTTCTCCATATCTTTGTCAAGGAGGAGGAGAGGACAAAGGGTTAGATGCCTTTTCTTCTCTAATTCTTCTACTATTATTAGTTTCATTATTGGCTGAATTATTGAGTTTAGAAATAACTATTGAGATATGAATGAATTTGCTCCTAAAACAGAAATGCAAGAAGAAAAATAAATTAAACATGAAAAGTAAGATGTAAGCATTAAAAAATTTAAATCTCTCTATAATAATGAACTATTAAGTTTCATAAAATCTCAACTCTTTTATATACATCATCATCATCAATTTCTTGGCAAAAGAGAATATATAGCTAGCTAGCTAATGCATTTTCCAAGTACCAAAATACCCACGGTTTTACCCAATTAATTTCACCAAAAACAAATTTAAAAAAACAAAAATCAACACTATGGTTTGAGAAAAACGTGGGTATTTTGATAACAACTAAAAATATAAATCAAGAACCTAAAAATTCAAGAGAAAGTTGATTTTCTACTTGTTATGAAGAGGATCTGGGCAACTAGGTACTCTTCTTTTGTTGTCTTGTAATAAAGGCGTACCATTTCTCGTACTGTTGTTGTTGTTGTTGAGGTCGTGAAAATACTTTTGAAAAATCTCCGTTTGATTAATCTTGATGCTGCTGGATTTTTGTTCCGATATTACCACTGTACTTGCTGGAAATATCCGGATCGCCACTACAAATTGTCCCAAATGCAGTGGAATGACGATAATAATCATGAGAACAAGTACCACAAAAGAAGAAGACGAATACATGGGTTTTTTTTGGGTTCTATTTTTTCTGCCGGAAAAAACACCCACATAAAGAAGAAACACACAAAATGTATAACAAAAGTGAGAGATTTAACAATGAATCTAAACTTCTCTCTTTTTTATGTGTGTTTTTTTCAACTACTCAAGTATGAGTTGACGGCTTAGTGTTGTTGTACATAAAGAGAGACTCAGAAAGAAAGGGGGAAAATGGTGTAGGGGTGGGGTGGGGGGACAGAGGTAGTAGTCATGCAAGGAGAAAAGGATCAATTTAAGAAAGAATACATAAAAACTAGCAGTGGGTGTATTGTTGTATGAGGTTGTTGTTGGACTTAAAATGTCTTTTAATAGGCTTTTGGTGATGCATTTTCAAATCATGATCTCATAATTTAATTTTAAATTAGGTTTGTTTATATAATTTGGATATAACTTCAATTTCAAGTTTATGTCATGGTTTGAAAGTGTACAATCTACGTTTATATTTTGTAAAACAAAATTCATAAATTAGTAGATATATATCAATTGATCTATTTTATATTGTATTGGATATAATTTTCTAATACGTAATTTATATTATATATATACAAATGTATGACTATGCCATGACTTAAAAGTGTACAATTCGAGCCGCATATTAATTTTGTTATGAACTATGACTTGCTCATTTTGGTAAGATTGCATAAAAATTAGGAAAATTTTGATGGTTTTCACAACTTGTGTGGTTTTATGTCAATGAGAAAAGATACAACGTAAGAAACTCAAATTGCATGTCCAAATAAAACTTCAACTTCAAATCATATGATTTCAAATCATGTCCAAACGACTCCTTAGAATAAATTCAGAATCTAATGTTCCGATTAATTTAGATTTGTATCGTGTAAAATTCACAATAAGAGAAGTTGTTACTACCATGAGGTTCTCTACTTTCGGAGCTCAAACTCAAGACCTTTAATTAAAGAGGAGAAATTTTATTTATCCCATTAAATTTCTTGATAATGAATACTCATTAAGTCCCAATTTAAGTGTTTTAGTTTGACTAGATACGAAGTTTAAGAAATAAAGAGAGACTTTTGAATCTTGTGATTATAAATTAAAGATGTGTATAATGTACTAAAATATTCTTTGAATCTTGTGGTTATAAACTTGTCACGTAAAATGTTTGAATTGTCAACCTATTAAATATACAAAGAGATACACTTTTTACAACGAACCAAAAAAAAAAATGTAAGATGTTTAAATTGAGACAGCCAAAATATTAAACTTTTACACACAAATAATAATTGTGTACTATCAGGTCATTTAAGAAAGTAAACTATATAAGTTGTATGGAGTGGTGGTGTATAATTTTTTTTGCACTTGGAGTGTATTTTAACATATTATAACAAGTGACCTATTTTATTTTCAGTTAATCTTGATTTTCTTATACACACAATGAATAGAGAGTAAACTCAAAAATAAATTACAAGCAACTATTTACGATAATAGATTAATAATCCAAAAAAGACAAATAATTTATCATATATAAATATATATTTATATGTGCGCGTGCTAAATCCATACATTGAGGGATGGCTTCGCGGTGAATCCATACATTGGACAATATTGATCCTGTAAACGTGTAAATAGAGATAATATTATTCTCTACCCATAATTAGAATACTTTCATATATTGTGTAAATATAATTATGGTAAGACTAAGATTCCTATTTTGTATAGGTTTAGGATTCCTATTGTATAAGAGATGAACATTGTACTCTATATATACTTTGATATTAATGAAAGACTCCTCAAGGGAGATTAATATCATCTTACATGGTATCAGAGCCAAACACCCAAAACCCTAGAATTTTTTCTTCTTACCGCCGCCGAGAACCCCCCCCCCCCCCTCGAAACTCGTCGCGGCCCTCCTTCAAATTCTAGATTTTCTTCTTCATTCCTCTCTTCCCTAAATGACTATCCCTAAATCTTCCACACTTTCTGAATCTTCAACCTCCACAAATCCCACCACCACGTTGTCATCCTCTTTTCATCCAGCCCTAACTGTTACAAACATCAAGAACTCTATTCTCATTCTTCTTGATCAAGAAAACAGTCAGTATTCTCCCTGGGTTGAACTGTTTCCTAATCGTGCATGTCTCTATAACGTGCTTGATCACATCGATGACACCATTCCGCGCCCTCCGGAGGTTGATGAGTCTACTTGACGTCGTCTAGACGTCGGCGTCAAACAGTGGATTTATGATAGTATTTCTCAGGATCTTCTTCTTACTATCATGAAATCTGGCGCCACATCCCTTGAGTTATGGAACCGCTTGGAGGAAATCTTTCAAGATAACAAGCACACTCGTGCAGTGTATTTGGAGGAACAGTTTAACAATACACGCCTTGGAAATTTCTCCAACATGACTGAGTAGTGCAGACATTTGAAACTCCTGGCGGATCAACTCTCCAACGTTGACACGCGTGTCTCGGACACTAAATTGGTGTTGCAATTGATTGCAGGTTGATGCGCGTTAAGATGCACACACTTTAAACGCAAGTGCACGTTATCGTGACAAGTAGTATAGTCTTAGTAAGACTGAATATCGTCCTCTAGGATTAGGGTTCAAGTACCAACTATCTATTTTCGAGTATCTATTTGGTGAATTTGTGATTGATTTGTTGTTTATAACTACGAATTATGCAAGCTATGTTAATATAAAGATTTACTTCAGTGGTGATGAGAATAGGGCTTCCATGTATCCTTACTATCCGCTTATGCTACTTACTAATGCATTAACTTATGGTATTCTTCTTTAGGAGAAAGCGATTCTGAAATCGTTTTATACTCCGTTAGGGTTATATAAACACTCAACCCGATGCTCGCACCTTACCTACCTTTCGGTGATAAGGATAACTTTATAGGAGGATTAAGAACAAAAACCTAGTTGGCCAGTCACGCACAATCGCCAAAATTAGGGTTGTTAAGCCTCTCATCAACGCTACATAAATAATTGAGGTATTTTCATCCCAATCCGAGAATGTCTACCCAACTTACAAGTATTCACAATCCCCTTTTCGAATCGATTAGAAATCATATAGTAATAATTAGTTGTCAATTAATTACCAAGAATTCAACTCAATTATTGGATAGATCTCACAATAAGAAAAATAACCATAAGCGTGCATTAATTTATAACATAAGTTTCTAGCAATTCAACATGGAAAGCTATAAGAGAATTAGTTCCTAGCCATAAATATGACAAGAACTAATTCAAAGTTCATCATAAAAAGCGAAATAAAGTAAAGAAAAGGAAAAGAAATTACTAAACTAATGGTATTCAATCTTCAAGCCAAAGTCTTGAGTTGTGCAAGAAGGAACCCTAAAAGCGCCTAGGGTTCTCCTTTATAAAGGCAAACCGCATCCTCTTTCCTTCGGGCGACCCAATTTTCGTCAAAGACCTAATTTTTCAGCGTCGGCGCGCGGCTTCAGAGGCGCGCGGCCGGAAGTTCTGCAATCCTTCGGGTGTTGTGGCGCGCGATATTTGATGCGAGGCGCCGCGGCCAGCTGTATCTTCAGAGTCTCCCGGATGTTTAGCGCCGCGGCCGCTTTTGATATGCGAGGCGCGCGAGTCTTCCGACCTCTGGATAGTGGCGCCGCGACCTGCTTTTGCGAGGCGCCCGTGGCGGTCTTGATTTTTCCTCGTTCGCCACTTTCTCTGTTTTCAGCTCTGGCATCTCTCTTTTGCCCTCTTTTTGCTCTTTTTCCGTCATTTGGCCATTTTAACCACTTTCACTCACAAGAAAGAAAAACTATCCTAATCTGACACTTATATGTGCAAAATGGGACAAAAGACTAACTAACACTGACTCAAAAGGTGTATATAAAATACACCGATCAAATACCCAAACTTAACCTTTGCTCGTCGAGCAAAGATAGAAAGAAATAAAATAAAAGACTCAAAGAACAAAAACAAAAATAAAAAGACTCATTGCCATTGATCACTTTTCTTTGCATTAGTGTTAACTAGAAAAACATGAAGGTTAGCAAAATAATATGCAGGAACATATAGCATGAAATTTGACACTAAGCACGTGAAGCTAGATATTTCGCAAACTCATATTCATCATGCTTAATGGAAGTTAATATACTAAATCATGCATGTAAATTCAAGAATTCCTATGGCATGCTTACTTGCTATTCTCCACTAATTACGGATATGCATAAAGAGATCTTGAGGACTTTAAGGGTTGTAATGTAGGCTTAGGTATAGGTAGGTAAAAATAGGCAATTTAGGCTCATTTAGGTGTACCATAAGCTCTTGACTTTCAATATTTCCCTTTTTCTTTTGTTCTTTTCACTTGATTCTATCTTTTCCTCTTTTGTTTTGGGAGAGTGAAGTATATAATAACAAGCACCCCAAACTTAGGCTTTGCCTCTTTCTTATTACTTTTTATTGGGGTGCAACAAGCTCATTCACTCTTTTTGTCTCTTTTTAACACAATTGATTCCACTATTTCATATTTTCACTTATGGTACAATTTGTGGGAATATAGGGTGTCAAAGAAGAAGTTTCAAATTTAGGCTCAATGGGGCTGACTAGGGATATTTTTAAAGTACGGGATAGAAAAGAATAGTAAGAATTGGCTATCAAAGAAATGCCTGAGTCATCTCCCTAGCATGCATATCCTAACTATTTCGCCTCAAATAGCAAGCAATCATAACACATAAGTATTTATCATTTAGCATGCATAACTCAAGCAAGAAACTCCAAATAGGCAGTTACGTGAGTTTTTGGCATATCTAACTTAAGTGTTTAGATAGTTGCTTCAATTCCGTTACATTATTTCACCTTACTTCACTAGGTGTTTCTAGCAACTATAGCAATTATGATCTTAGACAGACAATTATGACTCAAAAAAGAAAAAATTTTGGTGACTCAAAATAAACATAAAAACAATCAAAAAGACTTAATTAACACATAACATGACACAAAGAAAATAAAATACAAATACAACACCCCCAAACTTAAATCACACATTGTCCCCAATGTGTGTAGACTCAAAGACAGTAAAAGAAATAAGACACTTACAACTTTGGCTAAAATGGTGGTGGTGGCGGTGAATAATGCATCGACCATTGGTTGAATAAGGAACTCAACTCGTTGATTTGTTGCCTTGTTTCTTGCTGTCCTTGTACTCTGTGTCCAGTGCGTCATCATCCTCATCTGATTTTGATACAATTTCTCCATCGTGGGCGTTGGATGTTCTGCTCCTGTGGTTGGCCGGTGGCTAGGTCCTGCCTCATATTGAGCCCCTATTTCAGGCTCATGTTCGTCCATGGCGGCCTCTGCTGCTTCTTTATTCTTCTTGGTTGTACTCTCCGTCTTTGGGGCTTGGGTGCAGGAAAGAGTGCACTATCCCATAGGACACGCAGCGGTTGGTTTCTTTCATGAGTGTCAGTGGGTAGGTTTGGAACCGCACTCATGTGACATAGCTTGGTGATAACTGAGCCATGTCCCAATCCGCCTGTTGTTACCAACCTGCTGATTTTCTCAATGCTCTGCACTATTTCTTTCCCCACATTAATCGTCAACTCCCTCATAATTCCATATATTAGTTTACTCTTATCCTCTGGCACTCTGGTGAAGTGCGTTGATGGAATCATGCGGGCGCTGATGAAATATAGCCAACCTTTGGCTACTTTGTTGAATTGCTTTGTTGATGCTCTTGACCCATTTCTTCCAATGTCAAAACAGCTCCTGGTAGCTCACGGTGTTTGCGGCGATATCGGTTATGTTGTCGGTGCTCTGACCGTGTTCTATAATGGATCCGATCACCAATTCCTCCTTCAACATCAACTGTTTTCAATTGTATATTGATATCTTATGTTGTCACAGGCACATAGCGTCCCCTTACAAAGCATCCCCTTTCCACCTTCTCCGGAAAATTGGCATAAAATTCACGCACCATTGTTGTGTTTACTGGTGCTATCTTCTCCGGATTCACAAATTTCCTCCAATCCCTTAACTCAATCATCGCCCGAATGGGCTCATAAACATCTTTTTCCCCATATGACTCCTCTGGTAGTCCATTCCCCTTCTCGTATTATGGGTGCAGTATCAAGCTTTTGTATCTTTGGAAGACTTCAGAGCTTACAAACCTATTTTCATCGTATTGTGGGGTTGGGGTGGATGTGGAGCCTCTTCTTTCTGGTGGCCATGGTTAAAAGCAGTTTAAGCTTACAATTTAGTGACACAAATGTTTCTACACAATTGATAACTAGCGTGAACACAACACCCCCAAACTTCAACTTTTCTACCCAATACCCACACTCTTTTCTACTTTTCTCCAAACTTCTCAATCAACTTTTGATCCAATTATTTCAACTACAATACTCCTTCAAACTACTACCTCCTGTGACTTGATAAATGATTGAACAGAAAAGATTACATTTTTATGAGAAGCTTCAAGCTTGTTCTTGTTTCAATTGGTGGTTTGAGGCTATGGAATGGAGCTTTGTTGGTTGAGATGGCTAATGGTTTGTGGAAATTTAAGAGTTTAGGTTGTGGTTGGATTGGATTATTGGAGGATTTGTGGGCAAATTTCTGGAATTTCGTGGGTTTTTGGAGAGGGAAGGTTAGGTTTTTGAATTTGGAATTGGGGAAAATCTGATTTTTGGGCGTTTTTAAGTTTCTGGATTCCCGCCGGCGGCCTGTTTTTGGCGCCGTGGCTAAACTCTAGCTCGCCGGGACTTCTGCTTGCCGCGCTATTCTGGCGCGTATGGCTAAACTTGGCAAATTTTAGGTTTTTGGCGCTTAAAATTCTGCGCTGTTGATTCTTTTAGCGCGCTCACTCTTGGCGCGCGGCCTACACTTTCTAGAAATCCTGGCTTTTCTTCAGTTTTTCGCCTTCAGTTCATTTCCCTGTACCTATCAATCACAGCACAAACACAAGAACCCAAGACCATGAGATTGTTCTAGAAAAAATAAAATAAACTAAAGACAGAAATTGAAATAACATAATTGAAAACGTTGGGTTGCCTCCCAAGTAGCGCTGTCTTTAACGTCTTTTAGCCGGACGCAAGTTCCTTAGCCTTAATAACCCTGGGGTGGATTAAGCCCCCAACCTATCCATTTCCTCCACATTTGGCGTTTTCTTTTTCTTTTTTTCTTCTTAGCATTATCAGTAAGGGGGAGTTCAGGAATATTTACCTCATTTAGTGGCATTTCCGCAAACCATGCCTGCTTTCTTGGGCTCATCACTCTTTGGTTGACTTGTATTGGCTCGCATGGGGGTTTGATGGTGCTGATTGCAAAGCACTCACTCCTTGTTGGTGGCTCAATGACGTGTTTAAAAACTTTAAACACCATTTCTTCAGACTCCACCCTTAGTGTTAATTCTCCTCTTTCAACATCAATCAAAGCTCTCCCCGTTGCTAGGAATGGCCTCCCCAATATGATAGGGATTTCTGCGTCTTCTTCCATATCAAGAATGAGGAAGTCTGCAGGAAAGAAGAATTTTCCTACTTTCACAATCACGTCCTCGATCTTGCCTCTTGGATGAACCACTGTCCTGTCGGCTAGTTGCAGGCTTACTGTGGTTGGTTTGGCTTCACCCAACTCCAATCTTTTAAATACTGATAGGGGCATTAGGTTTATACTTTCCCCTAAATCACATAGAGCTCTGTTGCAAGTTACCCTGCCCACTGTGCAAGGTAGTGTAAAGCTCCCTGGATCTTTTAGCTTTGGTGGAAACTTTTTCTGCAAGATAGCACTACACTCTTCTGTCAGTGCTACTATTTCGTATTCTGCCAGCTTCTTCTTTTTCCCCAAAATCTCCTTCATAAACTTGAAATAGGAGGGCATCTGCTCTAATGTTTCTATGAAAGATATGTTGATATGTAGCTTTCTGAATGTCTCCAAAAATTTGGAGAATTGTTTATCAACCGCCTTTCGCTGTAGTCTCTGGGGGAAAGGGATCTTCTCTGTATACTCCTTCTCTGGAGTTTTCTCTCTTGTTAGGCTAGGCTCAATCACCTTCTCTTTCTAACTCGCTTTCTTCTCGACTCTTGTTTGAGGTATTTGCTCAATCGTCTTCCACTTCTCAACCGCACCTTTGACAACGCTCCTTGGATTTACCTCTGTATTGCTTGGCAATGTCCCTGTGGCTCTTTGTTTACTGTTTGCTAGCCGACCTACTGTGTCTCCAAATTCTGAATGAGGATCTAGCTTGTCATGAAGCTGCGTCAGGCGTTGGCAAGTCTTTGTCCTGTTACTTTCGCTCATCGGCTTTTCTTCTTTGAACCGGTGCATTAGGCTTGAGGTGTGGGGCTTGAATGAAGGGTTCTTGATTACGCTCTGCGATTACGCATGCCCCTATCGGTCTGCGCCCACGATCACGGATTCTGCTGCCCGTAGTGCGATTTTGTTGCCCTTGGTATTGGTTCTGCTGGTTACGTGCTGGATTCTGCGCCGCAGTCTCTCTCCATGAGAAATTTGGGTGGTTCCTCCACCGGATTATAAGTGTTGGAGTAGGGGTTGTTCATTGCCTCGATAATTACCTATGGCTTGACACTCTGCTGCTCCATTGGTATATTGTTGGGATCCATTGAAGGACACCTATCAAATGTATGTGGGCCACCACATATCTCATGACTTTTAGGCATCTGCACGCATTGATGACATCAGATGTTCTTTGCTGTTGTTTCGCTAGAAGGGCCACTGGGCATTCAAGGCGGCAATAAGCGTCTATTTCATGGACTCCCACATTCTTCTCCCATTTGTCGACCTCTCTTACGTGACATGGTTGTTAGTGGCCATGTCTTCTAATAACTCATGGCGTCGTGATGCTTTCCTCATGAATGCTCCACCCATTCTGCATCTATGATAGTTACGGTTGTCTTTGCTCGGCCGTTGTAGAAGATGTGGACCAAGTTCCACAACTCAATGCAATGGTGTGGGCACTTTCTCTGTAGATCTTTGAACCTTTCCCAAGCTTCATATAAGGACTCTCCATCTGCTTGGTAGAAGTTGTTCAACTCCCCTCTTAGTTTTGCTGCTTTACACGGAGGAAAGAACTTGGCTAAGAATTTACGTCATTTCGTGCCATGTGAAAATCGAATCGGCGGCGGGAATTCAACCATACTTTTGCTCACATCCTGAGTGAGAAGGGAAAGAGCCTCAATCTGACGGCATCATCAGTAACGCCGTTATATCTGAAAGTTGCACATAGCTCCAAGAAATTAGCTATGTGCATATGTGGATCCTCCGATGGCAGTCCTCCGAATTGCACTGTGTGCTGTACCATGCTCAGAATCGCCGGTTTTATCTCGAAGTTGTTGGCTCCTATTGCAGGGAGCCTAATGCATGTCTGTGCTTCATTCACTCTTGGCAGCACATAGTCCCCCAAACTCCTTTCTGGCTGGATTTGGACTCTTTCCTCCACATCTATTGGCATTTGCCGAGGTATTCCTGGATGGGGTTGATTCTCTCCTAACCCTTCTCCCATCCCGTTGTTGTTCTGAACGCCGTTCATCTCTAACAAGGTTGCAATCCGCTGATTCTTTCTGTTCTGTTTGCAGGTTTTCTCAATTTCTGGATTGAAGGGAACAAGAGTGTCTGCTCCTCTTCTCCTTCGCATAAACTGACTTCCTGAAATAGATCAAAAACAGACAACAAATCACGGCACCTCGAATTTTCAAAAGAAAAACGTAAAAATTAAAAATTAAAATAAAAACCAAATTAGAAGTTAAAAATAGACAATTTTGATATTGAACTATTGCTAATCCGACATGGCGCCAAAAACTTGATGCGCGTTAAGATGCACACACTTTAAACGCAAGTGCACGTTATCGTGACAAGTAGTATAGTCTTAGTAAGACCGACTATCGTCCTCTAGGATTAGGGTTCAAGTACCAACTATCTATTTTCGAGTATCTATTTGGTGAATTTGTGATTGATTTGTTGTTTATAACTACGAATTATGCAAGCTATGTTAATATAAAGATTTACTTCAGTGGTGATGAGAATAGGGCTTCCATGTATCCTTACTATCCGCTTATGCTACTTACTAATGCATTAACTTATGGTATTCTTCTTTAGGAGAAAGCGGGTTCTGAAATCGTTTTATACTCCCGTTAGGGTTATATAAACACTCAACCCGATGACGCACCTTACCTACCTTTGGTGTTAAGGATAACTTTATAGGAGGATTAAGAACAAAAACCTAGTTGGCCAGTCACACACAATGCGCAAAATTAGGGTTGTTAAGCCTCTCATCAACGCTACATAAATAATTGAGGTATTTTCATCCTCAATCCAAGAATGTCTACCCAACTTACAGCATATTCACAATCCCCCCTTTTCAGAATCTGATTAGAAATCATATAGTGATAATTAGTTGTCAATTAATTACCAAGAATTCAACTCAATTATTGGATAGATCTCACAATAAGAAAAATAACCATAAGCATGCATTAATTTATAACATAAGTTTCTAGCAATTCAACATGGAAAGCCCTATAAGAGAATTAGTTCCTAGCCATAAATATGACAAGAACTAATTCAAAGTTCATCATAAAAACTGAAATAAAGTAAAGAAAAGGAAAAGAAATTACTAAACTAATGGTATCCAATCTCCAAGCCAAAGTCTTGAGTTGTGCAAGAAGGGGAACCCTCAAAAACTGCCTAGGGTTCTCCTTTTATAGGCTGCAAACCGCCTCCCTCTTTTCCTTCAGGCCTGGCCCAAATTTTCGTCAAAAGACCTAATTTTTCCGCGTCGGCGCCTGTGACAGCGCCACGGCGCCGGGTTCTGCAATCGCCGGGTGTTTTGGCGCGCGGCCCGATATCTCTGGCATGCGAGGCGCGCGGCCCTGTATCTTCTGTAGCTCTCGGATGTTTAGGCGCCGCCACTGCTTTCTGCGAGGCGCCGGCGCAGTCTTCGACCTCTACGGATAGTGGGCGCGCGCTGCTGCAGGAGGCCGCGTGGCCGGTCTTGATTTTTCCCTCGTTCGTCACTTTCTCTGTTTCGGCTCGCATCTCCTCTTTTGCCCTCCTTTTGCTCTTTTTCCGCCATTTGGCCATTTTAACCACTTTGACTCAAAAGAAAGAAAAACTATCCTAATACGACACTTATATGTGCAAAATGGGACAAAAGACTAACTAAAACTGACTCAAAAGGTGTATATAAAATACACCGATCACAGGTCTCCCCAAATATGACTATGATACGTTAGCCGCCATAATTCAACAGGCAGATCTGCTTCCCAATTTTAACAAAGCACGCTCGCAGTTGTTGCTCGAAGAAACTCGACGTGCTAAGCAGGATGAGTACAATCAGAAGACGTTAGCTGTCGAAACGCGCCCTCAAGATCCAGCGCCGTCAGAAAACTCTCAACCGCAGAAGGGACACGGTAGCAAGGGTGGCAAGGACCACGGCAGAGGAGTCGTGAGTGGTGGCGGGCGAAGTCGCGGACAGCGGAATCGGCGGCGGCAACAACGATTCGTATAATCGATTCGTCGCGGCGCCCCAGCAGTATCCATACAACGTCGCCGTTGTTTCAATACCAGCAACCCTTCCACCAGTTCTCCCATCACGGTGTGTTGGGCCCTGCTTCAGCCCCTTGGCAAGTTCAGTACCCGCAGCGAGCCCACTCATACGCGACCCGATTTGGCGACCTGCATCGGCGTGATACCCACTGAGTTAGGTCAGGCCTTCAACAGTCTCAACTTGCAACAGCCTGACAACAACTGGTACATGGACTCCGGAGCCACTTCTGACCTCACCCGGACTACAGATAATATTCTCAAACTGTTTGGTTTAAAGTAGGGCTGTGCAGTGGGCCGGGCCCGACCCGGTCTCGTCCCGACCCCGATTAAATTAAAAAGAAAAAAGAAAATTAGCGGGTCCGGGGCTCGAACCGGGACGGGACATGGTATGGTCCCGCCCGACCCGGTCCCGCTAGGACCCGATCCGTCACGGTCCCGCCCCAGTCCCGCCATTTGCCAAAAATAGTCGTTGTCTAACGGCCATTTTACATTTTGGCCGTTAGACAATGACCATTTTTGGCTTCCCCCACTCACCCAACCCCTCTACCCCCTTTATATTTATTTTTAACCCCTAATTTATTATGTTTACACTTTAACCAATTTTACAACTATAAATACCTCATTTTCTCTTCTTATTTCTCACAAATCTTCCTACATTTTCTCTAATTTCTATACAACATTTCCTACATTCTGAATCTTGTATATTTCAATGAAATAATTAATAATATAAGAGGCACAAAAACAGTCTTGGGATGTTTTTTTTACACTCTTCTTGTCTTTGTTTAATTATTTAGTTTATAAATATATATTAGTATAATACTATAATAGTATAATACTATAATATGTGTATATGACTATCACTATAATATGACTATATGTTACTTTGTTAGTAATTTATTATTTTTAATTTAGTGGAAAAATTTAAAAAAAAAAAGGCCCGCCCGTCCCGACACTGTCTGTCCGTCCCGACCAATCGCCATCGGGCCAAGTCGGGGCGGGACACGATATCGTCCCGATGCCGGCCTCGCCCACCCCACCGCCTCCTCTCCGTCCCGCCTATTTCGATCTCAGGCCGGCCCATCGTGCCACTCTAGTTTAAAGCATCTCAATTTGTGACAGTTGGTAGTAGTCACCGCATTCCAGTAAAGGATTTTGGTACATCATATACACCACCTCATAATTCATTCCCACTTTAAAATACCCTATATGCCCCACATGTAATTAAGAATTTAATCTCTATACGCAAATTCACTCGTAATAATTTTGTCTCTGTTGATTTTGACCCTTTTGGTTTCACTGTAAAGGATCTTCATACGGGGACACCTCTTACGAGATGCAATAGCACGGGGGATCTATATCCATTCACTCTCACCTCCGCTGCCAGATCTAGTTCTCCCGTCTCTCTAGTGGTCATTTCTTCTTCAACATGGCATAATAGGCTTGGTCATCCAGGAGCTCCAGTTTTTAGTTTTCTTAGAGGCAATGGAAGCTTGCCCAAAACTGTGTTTCTTGTTCTTTAGGCAAACATACTCGTATTCCATTTAAATCATTTACTAGTGTTACTTTTGCACCTTTTGATATTATACATGCCGATTTATGGACATCATTTGTTGCTAGCTCTCTCGATCATAAATACTATCTTATCTTACTAGATGGTTTTTCTCACTTTGTTTGGTTGTATCCTCTCAAATTTAAATCGGAAGTGTTTGTTAAATTTCTTGAGTTTCGCAAATTCATTCAAACACATTTTGAAAAAGGCATAAAAAAAATTTAGTGCGATAATGATCGTGAATTCAATAACTCTATGTTTCACCGGTTTTGTACCAATAATGGAATGGTCTTTCGTTTCTCCTGCCCCCACACCTCCTCATAAAACGGTAAAGCTGAAAGAATCATCCGCACCATTAACAATATGATTCACACTCTTTTGATTCATGTCTCCCTACCCCCATCTTTCTGGGTCTATGCTGCTAAAATGTCAGAATATGTTCTAAATATTCTCCCAACTAGCACCATTCACAATATGACCCCTACCAAAATTCTTTTTCATAGAGTCCCCTCTTATGATCATCTCCGAATATTCGGTTGTCTATGTTATCCTAACCTTGTCTCTACTACCCCTCACAAACTAGCCTCCCCGGTCCACTCAGGTCTACCTAGGCTTCACAACCATGTGGCTATCTATGTTATGACTTGTCCACTCGTCAGATCCACATCTCTCGTCACATCACATTCGACGAGACCAGATTTCCGTTTTCGAATCTTAAAAAATTCCAAAAACCGTATTACTCTTTTCTTGACGAGTCTGTCATCTCTCCCATCATCCTAAGTCAACTAGAGCATAACAGTTCTTCTTCAGCGTCAGCGCCGCATCCCCAAGGGTCAGCATCGCGGCGTCAAAACTCCTGCGAACATGTCCCTGATTAACCGTCGACAGCGCCGCGGCCCAGTGTTGAGGCGCCACGACGTTAAAACATCAGAGAGGTCTGTCAGTCCTCCAGCACCGCGACACTTGATCACGGCACCACGGCACCGTCGACGATTCCCTCCAGCGTTGCGATGCCTACTCCGGCTTCTGTCCCTCCTTCTCCGTATCCAACAAATTCCTCCGCCTTTGAACCTCCCGCTATCCCCACTCACCAAATGAAAACTCGTGCAAAACATGGAATCTTCAAACCTAAAGTCCAATTTAACTTGTCTGCCCAAACTATTTCACTAATTCCCAAGAACCCTATATTGGCCAAACAAGACTCTAATTGGAATGCGACTATGACTGAGGAATTCAATGCTTTAACTAAACAACACACATGAGATCTAGTACCTAAACCTGAGGGGGTGAACTTGATTCGTTGTCTATGGCTATTTCGTCACAAATTCAGAGACAATGGAGATCTTGAGAGGTATAAGACAAGACTTGTGGCTAATGGCACAAATCAGCAGGAGGGCATTGATTGTGGTGAGACCTTCAGTCCGGTTGTCAAACCAACTACCATCCGCACAGTTTTGAGCATTTCCATGGGCAAACACTGGCTGATCCATTAGCTTGATGTGAAGAATGCATTCTTACATGGGGATCTGAGAGAGACATTCTACATGCATCAACCGCTAGGGTTCACCCATTCAGCAGCTCCTCACTATGTGTGTCGTCTCCGTAAGTCACTATATGGCCTGAAATAGGCCCCCCGTGCGTGGTATGATCCCTTTGTCAGGTATATCTTGCAGATTGGGTTTGTATGCAGCAAGAGTGATACATCATTTTTCATTTTTCATTTTTCATTTTTCATTGAGGTAGTAACACTGCTTACTTATTACTTTACGTGGATGACATTGTTCCTACTGCCTCCTCCGACGGATTGAAAAATGAGATTATTGCATTGCTTAAGTTTGAATTTGCAATGACTTATTTGGGGAAGCTGAGTTACTTTTTGGGGATATCAGTGACCAGGTCTGCCAATCATATGTTCTTGTGTCAACGTAAGTATGCAGAAGATATTGTGTACAGGCTAAGATGGCGAACTGTAAAGAGGTGCCTACTCAAGTTGATTCCAAATCTAAGCTCAGTGCCATGGACGGTGCTCCAGTCTGTGATCCTACTCTGTATAGGAGCCTTGCAGGTGCACTTCAGTATCTCACCTTCACCAGGCCAGACATAGCTTATGTTGTTCACCAGGTGTGCTTATTCATGCATGCCCCCACGGAGTCTCATTTCACTGCTCTTAAGCGTATCATTCGATACATTAAGGGCACTCTTGATTATGGTTTGCACCTATACCCCTCTGCACCAAACATGTTACTTTCATATACGGATGCAGATTGGGCAGGGTGTCCAGACACGCGACGCTCCACCTCCGGCTTTTGTGTTTTCTTAGGGGATAATCTGATTTTTTGGTCCGCGGCGGCACTACCCTATCTCGCTCGATGCCAGAAAGTCTGAGCGTTACCGTCACGATGGGTGAGATTTGTTGGCACAAAAATTTCTTGTTAGAACTTGATGTCCTGCGTCAGACATCTATTGTGTATTGTGATAACATCTCTGCCATCTATCTTTCTCATAATCCGGTTCAACATCAGCGAACCAAGCATATTGAGATAGACCTACACTTCGTTCGTGAGAAAGTTGCGCTAGGCCATGTCAGAGTGTTACATGTTCCATCATCCTATCAGTATGCAGACATATTTACCAAAGGACTTCCGAGACAATTATTTCTTGACTTCAGATCCAGTCTCAGCGTCCGACCTCCTCCCGCTCCGGCTGAGGGGGTGTGTAAACGTGTAAATAGAGACAATATTATTCCCTACCCATAATTAGAATGTTTTCATATATTGTGTAAATATAATTATGATAAGACTAAGATTCCTCTTTTGTATAGGCTTAGGATTCCTATTGTATAAGAGATGAACATTATACTTTATATATACTTTGATATTAATGAAAGACTCTCCAAGGGAGATTAATATCATCTTACAGATCCTATACATATTTCTAAGAGCTATAGAGTTTGATTTTCTGAAAAACGTACATTACTATCAGTGTCGTCTCAAATATTTTGGGGGCCCTGTTCTAATTCGTAAAAGTGGACGCTTAATTGGGCTAAGACCTGCGAATTATAAGCATTTACAGTAAATTCTGGCTAATACTACTTAATAAAAATGAAAAAAAGGGCCCTAAAAATTTTCATTTTCCGGAGGCCCTATGCGATAGCACACCTCGCACGGGTTCCAAAGACGACCGTGATTACTATTGAAACTTTTGAGCATAAAAAACGGTTCCAAATTGGTATAATATAAATTCAAGACTTTGAACGTAAAAAGACAATGAGACACATAGTATCATACAGACATTTACGCTGCAAATTCTGAAAATGAAGGAAAAAGAAAGAAAGAAATTAAAGAAATATGAGAGTACATAATTTTCTTATACTCATCATGAGTTTTTGAACTTATTAAAACATTACAAAATTATTACGTTATTGCATATATATTAAAATCTGAAGAATTGAATGTCGGTACTATGCTACATATTAATAATCACTAGATAATGAAAGATGACGCTGCCTAATTTCTGAAACTCTAATTAATATTGAGCTTAACATAAAAAATACAACAAAAATAAAAGTAGTACTTAGGTATATAAATAAAAGAGTTGGAATAAGACATAGATTAGCAAAAACATGAGGCTACATTTTGGTAGGTTAAATATACCGGGAATCTCGGTACTGTGTTGAGAAATAATTTTATTTTTTTAACGTTCTAAATCACTAATTATAATTTATAATAAAATTATGCATGTGATTTAGCAAATTGCAATTTTTGTGTATTGAACATGTATGAGCTCCTAACTAGGTTCGTACGACCCTAATTGCTAACTTTGATGCTAATTAAGTGAACTTGCGAACCCTATTGTTTCAAATATTAATACCAATTGTTCGTTTTTTGTTTCAATGTGAAGAATCAAATTGCTCTATGGTGTGATTTGCGAGTGGACTGTGACCCAGTACATGTTTCCAAGAGAAACCAAAAATGCATTATTTGAACTTTAAAAGTCCCTAAGCTTATATTAATTCTAGATTAGTAGTAAAAGGTAAAAAAAAGAATTTCATTTTAAGATCATTACATATTAGAAAATATTGTAGGAATATTAAGACAATTGAGTTTTGGCTCAATTATATTTGCATTATTGAGAAGTTTATCTTTAGCAACCCTATCATATCTCCCTAGCTATATCTAATGTATGGTTGTCCAACGGGCGGGGATATCCGACCCCGACCCAACCCGACCCTGACCCGATTTCTCCTGACCCTGTATCGGAATCGAATACTGATATTCGGTATCAGTTTCGGTATGGGGTCGAGAATTTTCCCCGACCTGACCTCGAACCAGCCCCGCCCAGACCCGACCCCGATCCTTTCCCAACCGTTGCACAACGTCTATACACAATTTGGCCATTGTGCAATGGCCAAATTTCCCTCCTTCCCCCGCACCCCAAATCACCCCTACCCCCTTAATATTTATTTTTAACCCCTAAGTTATTATATTTACACTTTAACTCAATTTTCAACTATAAATACCTCATTTTCTCTTCATTCTTTCTCACAAATCTTCCTACCATCTCTCTAATAATCTCTCAATCTATTTCTCATTCTCTCTACATTGTCTACTAAATCAATTTATTTATTCATTTGGGAGTGAAGTTGGCAACTAGCTTGAGGATCATCCATCGAGCAAAGTTTCAATTTTCAACCTCTCGATTATACGTCGGTGTTTGGTACATTCGTTCCTTCATTAAATTATTGTTGTTTCTTTACTTTAATTATTGCACTTAATTTCATTATCTTTAATTATTTATTTGCATAATTATAATGGAAAGACTTAAACGTATGATTACGGGTAAGGGTAAAGGTGTTTCTACTAGTAGGGGTAATAAGGGTAAGAGTACTTCTTCTAGTCATCCTATTCCTCCTAGATATGACGATTTTATTGATACTGAATTATTTCCTGAAGTACCATTAGATTTAGACGATGAGCTATTTTCTGGAACTCAACAAGACTTTAATTTAGAAGATAATCTAGATGACACACCCACTAATTTAGATGACACGTTCACTAATGCACCTCAAACTGCACCACCTCCTATTTCCCCTAGTATGAGACGAGGCCCACCACAACGAAAATTAACATCAGATGTATGGGTTTTTTTTGATAGGGAAGTAGAAAATGAAGTAGCTAGATGCACAATTTGTAAAAATGTTTATAAATTTAAAGTAGGAAAAGGTCAGATCAGGACAGGAGGTTTAAATACGCATTTGAATAGATTTCACAAAGCTAGGTGGGAGAAATATAAGGCTAAAAAGGCGGGTGCGTCAATACCCTCTCAGTCGGGACAAAGTTCATATACTGTCCCGGACCAGGTACAGGGTGAAATTAACCCTATGACGGGGGGAATTGTAGGCACTAAATATGATAAACAAAGAGATAGAGAAGCATTATCAAAATTAGTTGCAGTGGAGGGTTTGCCTTTTTCATTTCCTTCATCTCCTGATTTTATTCATTACATAAGAGATATGTATAATCCTGCTTATAACGGTTTTCCTAGATCAACTGTTAGGAGAGACGTTTTAAAATTTGCACACGAATATCAATAATATTTACGTTATTCATTATATCATTTTCCTGGCAAAGTATCTATTACGTCTGATATAGGTCGTAGTACTAACGGAAATGATTATTTAAGTGTAACAAGTCATTGGATAGACTATTAAATTTCTATGCAAAAACGTAATTTAACATATAGATATATTGATAGTAGGCACACTTGTCTTTTTATTTCAGAAAATATTTTTTTAGTTTGCGATTATTATGGCATAACTGATAAAATAATGACTATTATATTATATAACACTTCTTCTAATGTTACTGTTGTTAGATTATTAAAAAATATTTTAACTCCATCTTTTCCAGATCATTTTCATATAAAATGTGCATGTCATATTTATAACTTAGTTGTAAAGGATGATCTATAACTTTTTGAAGACATTCTTGGAAAAATACAATTTGCTATAAACTTTATTTTTAAAAGTAATAGAATACAAAGAATAAAAGAATATAAAAAGACTTGTCACGATTGTCAACTACCTTACACAAAAATCCAGAAGAAGTATGCACTAGATAAAATTTTGTACAACCAACTACGTGTTGCTTATGAGTATAGAAGACCTATAACCCAATTTTTTAACGTCAATAATCGAAATCCTACTGATATGATTATTGATTCCGATTGGGATACAATTTTAGAACTTATTACATTTTTAGAGAAATTTTATCTAGCTACTAAAGAATTTTCCGGTATATATTATCCTACTATTTTATCAATGTTATTTTATATAGCTCTAATATTTATAACTTAGTGAATATATGGAAAAATCAACTTATAAGGCACCTATTAAAAAATATTTCTAAAAATGAAAAAATATTTTATTCCTATTCCCCCAATTTATATTATTAGTGTTGTCACTACAAGAAAAACACCCTACGGTGACGGGTAAAAACCGTCATCTGACCCCTAAAATGACGGTTCATGTAAGTGTCATATTTGCCACTGTCACAAAAGGATGACGGTTCTGGAACCGTCACACATTGTGTGACGGTTTTTACCCATCACACAAATGTCACAAAAGGATGACAGTTATTACCCGTCACACAAAGGTCACACTACATGTGACGGTTTTTACCCGTCACACAATTGTCACTTAAATTTAAATTTTGATTTAATTTTTTTTTAAATTTCTATTAAATTAATAATTTATTTTAATATTGCGGGAAAATTAATTTGGCGTTTTTTTTTGGAATTTAATTTTAATATTGCAAATTGAAATTACAACAATGAAATGGACTAATAATTTAAATAACACCAAAAAATACATTAAATAGCTAGAATTTGTACAAAGTGTTCCTAAAATGGATATAAGCATTCAAAGTGTTAAATTAAAGACTAAAACATTGTTAATTAACTATCTTATCAATCTAAACAGTTCACCCATCAGCATTTAGTTTAAACTTCCGTCTCGGCAAGTATCTTTGAAAAATGTAATCCCCACTCTACACGAACATCATCAAGTTCCTATTGGGAGTACATGCGTTTGTCATAGAACTATAAACCACAAAAAGAAAATAATTAGTAATGTTTGAAATGATGTAATAATTAACATGATTATTGATCTATCATTTAAATATAGAAGTACTTACATTATTGGTCATTAAAGTTGAATCTAACATCAACTCTTTCATAAAACGCATAACATAATAATTGAAGAGAGCACTTGGATTAAACAGGTCCTCAGAAGTACTAATCTCTTTGCATGAAAACCAAAGAGAAATAAAGAAAATTCCTCACTGAATCTTGACCAAAGAAGTATAACAGATGTACAACAAAAGAAGCTAGGATCTGTCATTCTAGATATTGTTACATATCTCAAAGCTGGAAATCTGGTTCATGGAAGCAAGAAACACATGAATTTACAAAGCATATATCATGCACCCTCTGAAGGATAAATAAATATGTCCTAAGTGCACACAACAATTAGGGAGAAGTTTGAATAGGCTTGGCAATTTCAACTTATCCTGGCACAATTTGAACTTTAGTGGGAGTTTCCTGATAACCTTCAGATAGCAGTTTGCTTTATGGCATGTATCCCTCAAGGTGGGAAAAAAAGTAATTTTCAGAGCCTATTTGAGCTCATTTTCCTTCTATTTGGCTATGATAACTTGATCAATGCCATGTCTATCAATTTCTGAAGTATTATGAATTAACTTTGTTTTAGTTTTATGATTCCATTTGAAAATGCATTCAAGTAGAACCAAACTCTTGTTTTTCCCCAACTTCCCATCCCATTTATAGCAGGAGGACTATAACAGGAGTGGGTTATAATTTTCTTTAATGGATTTTAGAACACGCGTCGGGCATATTTTGATACATATAAGCAAGTGATTTGGTCTCATGCATAAAATTTTGAAGGAATTTAAAGGAAGGACCTTTGGTAATATGAGTAGAAAGACTGCAAGGCCATGCATGTCTTTGTTCTGACCTTTTGGAATATTCACATGCTATTCACTAGATTCTCCATTCGGTTCTTGTCGGTCCCCGATGTACCTTCCTGATGCATAACAGAAACTTGTATTTCGAAGAATCTGGAACTTATGAGAAATCTCTCATTGGAACCTGTTGTTTGACTTCTCTCAGTTCTGGAAAAACAACTTGACGACCTCCAGGAAACAAAAGCAAGAATGACTGCAATCAGGAGAAGACCAGCACCCAAACCCCTAATTATCCACCAGTAAATGCTACTCTTATGATTCTCCTCAACTCCTGCAGACAGTTGAAAATTGGAGATTATTTACTGCAACTGAAAGGTAACCATTTAAAATAAATTTACTGTGGGAAATTCTGTTAAGATATGCAGTCCTAAAATACTTCTGAGGATTTTCTTTTATAATTAAGAAAACAACCATAGCATAAAATAACTTAGCAAAATATTGAAAGGAAAGCATTTCAAATTAAATGATGGACAAGGTTACAGCATGGATGAAATGTGAATTTGTTATATAAACTCAAATGTCATGAAAAATGAAAAAATACAATGATATAGTGAACACATTTGAGAAACAATTGAGGTAACACATATCAATTGTGAGGAAACCTTCTCCTACTTTACAACGCTCATTTTCTTTTAACAAATTTTCTCATAAAAGAAATATAATAGCTTGACATTTACCATTAAACATAGGGATATACATAAAGCTGAATGACGAGTAAAATCTTTACACAGTCAACAGTTGGTCATAATATGATGAACCTTTTCTTTATTTGGCATTTGTTCTCCACTCTCCATGGACCAAATCAAGTCGAATTGCCCATCTAGAAATGGCTGATTCAAGGCGTCGGTGACTTGAAAAGAAACCTGCTCATTTGCTTTCAAGTTAATAAAAAGAGAGCGTAAATTCCACGTGCAAAATATCTAAAGAAGGTTACAATATTACTATGACATCAAAATTATATTGAGGAGAAACTAATTAACTTTGCTCTTATTAGCTTCCTTTAAGAATCAGTCTAGTTGAAAGAAGGTTTCAGAACTAATGCAAACTTAAGTGTTTCAGAACTAATTGAAGAAGTGATCATACTGTGTCCTTTGAAATCAGACTTAACTAAGTCAACATGGTTACGAGTAGTGTGAGATTAGCTAAATACAAAATTTAAACACAACATACTATAGCTAATAGAACAAGTATTTAAAAAAGAAATCAAATTACCTTGTGTGGAGGCAGCCGAAAGGTCAAAGATCATCTTATCTTCTCTTTGAGGACCTCAAACTCACAAAGAAAGGTTTTAATAGTGAAAGGACTAACTAATATAGGTCTGAGTTCCGCCAAAGGGTTGGATCCCAACTTAATTCATAACTAATTGAAATCGGAACCAATTAAAATTACAGAGAAAGGTAAAAATGACATAGGGGAGACCTCGCCTGGGTTGGGGGTTCTCAACTAATGAAAATGCAGTTCTTGTTCAGGACTTTCATCAAACAATTCATCTACAACTTCAACTCATACCTCTGCTACGCTTTTTAACCCCAAAATCTAGAAAAAATATAGAACTAAACTAATGAAAAAATGAAAATCAACCAAATTAATGATCAGAGAATCCAAGTAGCAATTTAGAATACAAATCTAAACCCTTAAACTCGAATAGATAACCAAAAATTTAAAACAAAAGAAAGAAACAATGCAGTACCAATCGAAAAATAACCAATACAGAGACAACCGCAGAAAATTTTAATTTGTATCTCTGAAGAAAAGCGAGCATACATCTTGCCTTGCCATTTTTCTCAAAGAGGGCAACAACTAGGGTTTTAAAGGGGATTCTTACTAAAATGGAAGGGTGTCATGCCCTATGACTGCTTAAAACCAAGTATTTATGTCCATTATATATCAAATCCCTAAATACAATGACCAAAAATTAAAAAAGTGACAAACTTAATCAGAGGATTCCATCGAAATACAGAGATGTAAAGGGAAAGAGTGTGAATATAGTGAAAGAGTGAATGAGAATGAAGAAGAGTGAAAGTGTTCTGGGAGAATGAAGAAGAGTGAAAGGGTTCTGGGAAAGAATGAAGAAGAGTGAAAGAGGGTTCTGAAGAAGAGGGTTATGGGATCAATATTTTCTCTATGTAGCTAAATGCTCGATATTTTCTGTGTACTGAATTATTAGGCGGGAGTGAGTATTTTCTATATGAGGGCTGAACTAAATAATATATTGGAATAAAAAAGACCTAAATAGTTGGAGTTTTCTTCTTCTTTTTAAATTTTTTACTCACAAAATATTAAATTTATTTTCAAGTCTAAATACAACTTCAAACTTTCAAATATCCCTTTTTAATTTCAACTCATAATACTATTTTAAAAAATTATTAATTGAGTCATATTCAAAATTATTAAAAAATTATTTGAAACAAATGACACTTAAACAAACCGTCACATAAATGTCATAATTTTATGACACTTAAAAATTCGTCACGCAAATGTCATAATTTTGTGACACTTAAAAAAACCGTCACACAAATGTCATAATTTTGTGACACTTAAAAAAACTGTCACACGAATGTAAAAAAAAAAGCAGAAATTTAGTAAAAAGATGTGACAGTTGCATTTTTGTCACACGGGAACTGTCACCGTAGGCTATTTTTCTTGTAGTGTGTATTAAATCAGTCTATTAAAATAGACGGTTGTAAAGAACTTATTGAAACTATTTATGATTGCATAGATAAACTTCCACCTTCATCTCCCAAAAATCCAAATGATTCACCATATATTGAAAAAACTAGAGAAGAAGTGTTGTCTAGCATACGAGATGAATATAAAAAAATATATACGCATTACCAACAAGAAAGTGCTAGCAACCAACCGGCTTCTATGCCATCTTCTCTTCTTCAACACAACCTCAAAAACGACATGTTGCGGCTAGTATTGAAAGCCTCAGACATAGAATATTTATTGGTAATATTTCTAACCAAATTAGCGAGTTTGATGTTTTTGTTTTGCAGGGTGTACCGTACGAAGCAATTGAAAATGAAGAGGGACGTGAAGACTTGCTAAAATACTGGAGGGAGAATGAGAAGATATTTCCAACACTATCTAAGATGGCCCGAGATGTGTTGAACATTCAAGTGTCATCAACAACGTCTGAAGGCGCTTTTTCGGCCGGTAGATATCAAATAGGAGAGCACAAACATTCATTGGCGGGAGACTCATTAGAGATTGTAGTTCTATTCAGAGACTGGATTCGTGTGGAGCGTAAGAGGTGCGGCCAACCGGAGATCAATGAAGAAGAAGACTACAACTACAACGAAATCTTATCCGACGGAGGTGGAAACGACGTCGACCAATTCCAATCGAAGAACCACAAGAAATTATTTATTTGCAACTTTTAATATCACGAAGTTGCAATTTTGAAATTGTATTACCAAAAAAAATCATACTTCTATTAAATAATATAAGAGGCACAAAAACAGTCTTGGAATGTTTTTATTAAACTATCTTATTATGTGTGTGTGTTATTTCTTAATTTAAAGGCAAAAAAAATGACCCACCCCGACCCCGACCCCACCCCGACACCTCGGGATCGGGACGGCGATAGACCCCGCCAGCCCCACCCCACCCCGTTGGCCACCCATAATCTAATGTAATGGCGGAACTAGGGGATGCAAGGGCTTCACACGAATCACCTACATTGAAAAAATGTATTCAAAATTATATTTTAGGTATATATATATATAGTAGTGAACCAAATTTATGTTTTTTTTCAAATATCGCTATGATTTTTACTGGTCTTTTATAGAATTAATTTTATTTTTCAAAAAAAAAAAAGACACTATGTTCTTGGAAGTTGTTCAATATTCTGACATTCCTAAATACTTTAATTCTACTTTGAGTTTTATACTTTTGTTTCTGCTTACATTCTCTGATCAATGATGAAGCCATTGGCCCATTGTAATTTTCTTTATTACGTGGAATTAGATGAGAAATTAGGGGATAAGAAGTTGTATAGATTAGCACAGACAAGGGGAGGAGGGTTCGTGACTTGGATCACGTGAGGTGCATCAAGGATGAGGATGACAAAGTACTGGTGGAGGAAGCGCATATTAGGCGGAGGTGACAATTTTACTTTCATAAACTCTTGAACGAGAAAGGAGATAGAGACATTGTGCTGGAAGATCTGGAGCATTCTGGTAGGTACCGAGATTTTGGGTATTGTAGAAGCATTAAGGTTGAGGAGGTTAAGGGTGATATTCGCAAGATGCACAGGGGATGAGCGACCAGGCCTGATAAAATCCCAGTTGAATTTTGGAAGAGTGCATGCAGGGCAGGTTTGGAGTGGCTGACTGAGTTGTTTAACGTCATTTTTAAGAAAGAAAGAATGCCTGAAGAATGGAGGTGGGGTACAATGATTCCCTTGTACAAAAATAAAGGTGGTATCAAGAGTTGCAACAACTATAGGGGTATCAAGCTGTTGAGCCACACTATGAAAGTTTGGGAAAGGGTCGTGCAGATGAGGGTGAGGAGAGGCGTGTCTATTTTCGAGAACCGGTTTGGATTCATGTCGGAGTGTTCTACTACTGAAGTCATTCATCTTATTAGGAGGTTGATGGAGCAATATAGTGAGAGGAAGATGGACTTACATATGATTTTCATCGACTTCAAGAAGGAATACGACAAAGTCCCCATGGAGGTTCTATGGAGATGTTTGGAGGCTAGAAGTGTATCTATGGCGTACACTAGGGCGATCAATGATATGTATGATGGAGCCAAGACTAGGGTACGGACAGTAGGAGGAGACTTAGAATATTTTCCAGTGATGATGGGGCTACACCAGGGATCAACTCTTAGCCCATTTCTATTTGCCTTGGTGATGGACGAACTGACGTGATAAATCTAAGGGGAGGTGTCATGGTGTATGTTATTCGCAGATGACATAGTCCTGATTGATGAGACTCACAGCGGAGTGAACGCCAAGCTGAAGGTTTGGAGACAGACTCTGGAGTCTAAATGATTCAGGTTGAGTAGGACTAAGACATAATATTTGGAGTGTAAGTTCAGCAACATGAGCGACCCTGAGACAAGTGTGGGGGTGAGACTTGGTACTCAGGCCATTCCAAAGAACGGAAGCTTCAAGTACTTAGGGTCTATTATACAAGGAAATGGAGAAATTAATGACGATGTCACACATCGTATTGGGGCAGAGTGGATGAAATGGATGCTCACATCTGCAGTTTTGTGCGACAAGAAGGTGCCACCAAAACTTAAAGGCAAGTTATATAGGGTGGTGGTTAGACCGACTATGTTGTATGAGGTGGAGTGTTGGCCAGTCAAGACTTCGTATATACAAAAGATAAAAATTGCGGAGATGAGGATGTTGAGATGGATGTGTGGGCATACAAGGAGATATATGATTAGAAATGAAGATATCCGTGTTGCGAGATTTCTATATGCTACGCAAGTGTACGTATTACAATTTTGTAATAATTCGGTAAAACCGAGTATCGTCCTCAGAGACTGAATTATCAATTACCAACTACCAACTAACTAATCTTTGGTTTCTATTTGGTAAACTAATAGAGATTGAGATTTCTAAACTAAGAATTAACAAACTAAAGTAATTTGCAGGAATAAAATAAGAATGAAAACACACGGAGTTTAATTCAGTAATGAAGGTAATTAGGATTTCCAATCTCATCAACTATCCACTCTATCATTCGTTAATGCAAAACTAACAATTCTTCTTCTTATCAAGATAGCAGGTTAACATATGTGTTCTATATTCCGGTTAGGACATATAAAAACTCAACCTAAGTGAGAATTTTTTATATTTCTATGATAAATTCAACCACATATGAGGATTAATATTAATAACCTAAAACTCTACACATGCAATCGTGATACTCTCGTTCAAGATTAAACATATGTCTAATCAACTATAGCATATTCAAATCTTCCTTTTCAGATCTTGATTTGAAATCATATAAGTAATGAAAACTAATGGCCAATTAATTCTCATTCTATAAACACAAGTTGAATAGATATTAATAGATGAAGAAGAAACACTAGAAATGCATTAATTCATAATAGAGTTTCAAGTGAATCGACGAAAAATTCTAATAAAGAAATTAGTTCATAGACATGCTAATAAAACTAATTGTCTTCAAAACCAATATGAATTGAATTAAAAAAAAAAAGAAAAAAAAAGAACTTGAACAATAGTGGTCTCCAATTTCTCCTTAGCCTCTTGTTTCTTGCACCAAATATGAGATAATCTCTAAAATCTCCCCCCAGGTTATATCACGAAAAAACCATGGAATGGACCATTTTCCCTCGTAAAATTAGGTTTTTCGCAGCTTAGTCGTCGGCGTCGCGGCTCTGTCAGGGTGGCATCGCGGCGCTGCTTGGGCAGAAACTGGCTCGACTCTCGGGTACAGTGGCACCGCGACTCTGATGGTTGAGCGTCGAGGCGCCTTCGACGATGACTTTCTCTTCCAGGTTCTGTACGTATGGCGCCGCGGTTCTCTCTTCTTGCGTCGCGGCTCTTGCCTCCAACGTCGCGACTCTTTCCCTTTTTCCTCCGGAATTTATTTAGACTACCTTCTGAGCTTCCCACGGCTTCTTCGACTTAGCTCTTGTGACCAGCTATGCATTTTTGCCCTCAATTGTCACCTATTTCCTCCGAATTTTCCTTATTCCTCTCTGAATCGCTAAAAGCCTGAAAACACAAAACAATACACATAATACTGTACAAAACACTAAAATACAAATAAAAGACTCCCTAAAACACACTCTAAAATAGTACTAAAATCTACCTAACAATCCGAGACAAAGTGGGAGTGGCCTCGGTGGAGGATAAGATGCGGGAAGCGAGGTTGAGATGGTTCGGGATGCCCCAATCCGAAGAAGTATTGGGGAGAGGTGATTAGATGGAATATGGCACAGGTGCAACTTACTGAGGACATGACCTTAATTAGGGGGTTATGGAGGACACAAATTAGAGTAGAATGGTAGTAGATAGTCGAGTGTAGTCCTACTTACACTTACAAAATGATAGTTGTAGTGTTATTACTGTAGGCTCAATTAGCCTCACACACTTATAGGTGCAGTATTGTTTTACAGTCCCCTGTAGTTTGATTTCTGCTATGTGTTCCATAGTATACTTTGTTGATATTATTTATCTAAGTTAGCTACTGCTTCATTCTGCCAGAATGCCCTACCATGGCGTATTCAATTTTGTTATCAGCATGTTCTTATTGCTTTAATTTCTTGTCTGGGTCTGACCGTTTCTCTTGCGTTGCTTTGCTTGCTTCACTTGTGATTATGCTTTGTCTTGAGCCGAGGGTCTCCCGGAAACAACCGTTCTACCTACCAAGGTAGAGGTAAGGTTTGTGTACATTCTACCCTCCCAAGACCCCACCACTACTACATTTCTCAACTAATGTGATGCCCCATTCTCGTCGCATTAGGCCCTTCTGGCCATTGCATTAGACCTAATGCAATGGCTAGGAGACGTGGCATCTCCTGGCGTTGCATTAGGACTAATGCAACGGCCAGAAGGGCCTAATGCGACGGTTGTCCAGCCGTTGCATTAGATATGAGGCTAATGCGACGGCTGTATTTAGCCGTTGCATTAGCTGCATATCTAATGCAACGGATCCCACCACCCTAATGCGACGTCTACCTTACCCCTACTGCGGCGACTTCCACCCCTCTAATGCGACGGCTAGACAGAGTCGTCGCATTACATATTCGACTATTTTGAGTTAACCGCCTAATGCGACGGCCAGGCCACCCCTCTAATGCGATGTCCACCGCTACTTGGACGATCCAAACCAAGAATCTTTTTATGTAGTATTTGATTAGCCAAATATCCGGCACCTTGAGCATTCATAAATAATTCTGCATTCATTTTCAAATTCTCGATCCGTTGTCGCTCATACTCTGGAATCTAACTTTGCGGAGCAGAAAATTTGGACTTATTAGCTTTCATCTGCACATATCAACAAATATAAAAACAAGTACATAAGTCAAAATGTGATACAAAATTAACTAGAAAGTAAAAATAAGTTAAAACACGAGTAAATAATTAGATATTTTAATACCATCAGAAATTTCCCTAGGAGGGATTTCAACAACATACTGCCAACCCTTTTTATTTAAATTTTCAACAAAAAAAACTTGATGTGCCTGAGATGCCAAGATAAATGGTTCTTCTACATAAATTGTCTTATTCATGTTAACTATAATAAACTCATCATCATCTTTTTCCGAGTGAAACCACAAACATTTGAACAAGACAACACTAAAATACCCATGATAAGATATCTCAATGATGTCTTGTAGTGAACCATAATAATTGACATCTCTCAGTATAGGATTTTGATCTTTGGAACTCGCAAAGCTATGTGTTACGGCTGTGAGAGTGACTCCATTGTTTTGAGTTACACACTTCGAGTCACGCTTCATGGTATGAAACTTATATCCGTTAGCAGAGTACCCTGTGTACTTTTTAACAACATAAGAAGGTCCTTTCGATAACCATAAGATACGATTCAGAATAATGTCTTGACCTTCTTGAAGTTTCACTTCAATTTTCTCCCTAAACCAATCAATGAAATCCTTATTGTGATCTTGTGAACTATCCCATTTTCTTTTCCGTTTGGTGCTTACACACGTTTTGTGTTCACTGTGATAAAAAATAGAAAAATAAATATCTTAATAACCCAATACAATTGAATAATACATATTAAAAATAAGGTAAAAAATTATCAAAATGGTTTGTCATCTTACTTTATGTATCTCTCAACTTCCTCAAAATTGCAATTGAATAAGACATAGCGATGTGCTTGTGTCCATGTAGTTTGATCAATCATGTGTCCACAATGCTTTTTCTTTGAGGTCCTTCTCTTTCCCTTGATAGGACGCCCAATAATAGGTAAAAATGATTTTGCGACATTATCCTTATTAACATTAGCTGTGGATGAGTTTGATCGTTTCAGATGTCTAGCAATTAAGGTAATACATTCTTTAGCATGGTATCCTTCTGCCATTGAGCCTTCTGGACTGCTCTTGTTTCGAACATCCAACTTTAACTCTCGAAGATACCTTCAATCCCATACATACACATTGAACTAACTGGTCCACCCAACTTAATTTGGTCCACTAGATGTACAGGTAAATGCACCATTACGTCAAAAAATGTGGGTAGAAAAATTTGTTCAAACAGGAAAAATGTTTCAACTACATCTGACTTGAGTTTGTCAAGATGTCGAGGATCAATAGCTTTATACCATATGCCTCTGAAAAAGCACAAAGTCTTATCAATGGAGTAGCAACATCTTTGGGTAATGTTGTTTTCACAGCAATAGGGAGCAAGTAATTCATCATAAAATGAGCATCATGACTTTTGTAGCCTATGATTTTTCTTTCTTCAACATGCACATATCGAGCAATATTAGAAGCATAACCTTGTGGTAACTTAGCATTTTTTATGACTTGGCAAAACTTGCGCTTTTGTTCAAGTGACATCTAGAAGCGAGAGCATGGAATTTCTTCGCTACCATCTTCTAATTCTATTGGTTGAAGCTCTGGCATAATTTTAAGTTCTATCAAATCTCGACGAGCACTTACATGATCTCTAGTCTTCCCCGGTATATCTAACAATGTTCCAATGACATTATCAAACATTTTTTTTTGATATGCATTGGGTCGAGATTATGGCGATTAGAACAATGCTTTCAATATGACAACTGAAAAAGTATGGATATCTTTCTCCATGGATTTGGATCATCATTATCATTACTCCTCTTTTTCTTTCGCTTCTTTCCAAATTCATTTGGAAAATCACGCAACATATTCTCAATATCAACTCCTTTCAAATGAATAGGTTCACTTCTTTCCTTGGTTTTTCCATCGAAATTCCTCTTAATTTGACGCCAAGGGTGAGTTGGATCAAGAAATCTACGAGTGGCCCTGTAGCAATTCTTATTACTATAAGGCAACCTCAAAATCTGTTTCATAATGACATGAAGGACATGTCAAATATCCTTTTGTTCTCCACCCGGACAACATTGCATAAGCTGGAAAATAACTAACAGTAGTCATCAAAGCTACACGCATGCCAAACCTTTGATTACTTGAAGAATCGTAAGTTTCCAACCCAGACACCCACAAATCCTTTAAATATTTGATTAGTGGTTGCAAATAGATGTCAATATCATTACCCGGGGAAGAAAGACCATGGATAAGTAAAGTCAATATCAAAAACTCTGACTTCATAATCATCCATGGAGGCAAGTTATAATTGATCAATATAACAGGTCATGTACTATGAACAATGCTCATCGAGTTGAATGGGCTAAATTCATCTGTGGCTAACCCCAACCTCACATTGTGCGGATCTTCTGCAAAC
The DNA here is from genome assembly GCA_029844215.1 of Przewalskia tangutica. Taxonomy (NCBI): domain Eukaryota; kingdom Viridiplantae; phylum Streptophyta; class Magnoliopsida; order Solanales; family Solanaceae; genus Przewalskia; species Przewalskia tangutica. The sequence goes on from CM056723.1 coordinate 124,145,175, forward strand.
TTTGAGTATACAGAATCAAACTTTTTACAAGGTTGGCCATCCACTGGATGTTGTAAAATCCGATCTTTTCACGTCCATCAGCATGCCATGTCATGCACTTCACCCTCTCTTCGCACATAAATAACATTTACAATCTTTTATTTATTGAAAAGTACCTAAAGATCTTATTAGGAATACTATGGATCTTTCCATTTTCATGTAGTGTGTCATTCTCTTTATCATTCGACTTTCATCTTGGCGTCTCACAAATATGGCAGATTGTAGCATTTGCATGTTCTTCCCAATACAACATGCAATCATTGGGGCATATATCTATCTTAGTATAATCCAACTCTAGTACTTTTAAAACACTCTTCGCTTCATTAAAAGACTTAGGCAATTTTGCATCGGGTAACACCTCCCTTACAAGCTCTAATATATCAACAAATGCAACATTGGTAAGCCTGTGATCACACTTCAAATAAATAGTCGAATCATAAAGAAAAGCTTTGAATGTTTCTTGCATTCGGGATATAGTTCCTCCTTACCTTCTTCAATTAACTTGAAAAACTTTTTTGCCTCGTCATTCGGCCCCTCTGTAAAAACATCACGAGCATCATTCAACAACTCTCCTATGTCATCATTGCAATCATCCATATTTGATTGTTCATCATGATCCAGATTAGTTCTTTCTCTTTCAATTTCGATCTCTAATCCAGATAACTTATATGTTCTTGGCACAAAACCATTACATATTACGTGATCTCTCACAACATTCTTATGCTTCCAATAATGATAATGACAACTATCACATGGACAACAAATTTGGTTTCCTTGAGACTTTGTAGCAAAAACCTTTTTAATATACTCGTCTACTCCTCGTTCATATTCATCACTCCATTTGACAGTCATCCACCACTCCTTAGTTCCACAATCCATTTCCTCAATGTAATATTTAGGAGACTAATAAACAAAACTGAAAACATACAAGAAACAAAATGTAAACGCAACGACACGATGAAATTACAAACATTCTCTGTAATTTAATTTGGAAATACAATTTACAAATAAACAAAATGTTGGAAGAACAATGAATAAGGCGACGGCGAGGTAGGGTGAGGCGACGGCGAAGACGAGGTAGGGTAATGCCACGACGAGCTGGGGGAAGGGGATGCGATGGCTAGGGATTAGGAATTGAATAAGAGAGAAGGTTGAATACGCGGGTGAAATGAAATCCATCGTCTAATTAATTTGGGGATATTAAAACGATTTGTCGTCGCATTAGCCTTCCAGAGCCGTTGCATTAGATAGGCTAATGTGACGGCCATGCTGAGACGTTGCATTAGAGCATAAGAGTTGTTGCATTAGCCTATCCAATGCAACGACCACGAATTATAACGTGTACGCGTCGCATTAGCCACATTTAATGCGACGGCACTACAATGCCCGTCGCATTAGACCTACCTGAGGCGTCGCATTAGAACAGAAATGTAGTTGTGATATTGTGAGATTTCACTCGGTATGTTGTTGTAGACATAATTGAATTTAAGCTAAAGGTTTCTAATATTCTGGTTTACCTAAACCACGAAAAACAGGTCGGTTGATGACTCTACCTAATGTCATTATATATTAAGATTAAATTATACACATTTTAGCAAATTTTTCATCTATGCTCAACTGGAGCTTTCTATTTATCTTTTTCTTCGACAAAATATTTTTTGTATTCTATATACATGCTTTTGCTATGGTTATTTCATTTAACTCTTTTTTTCTATCTGGCCTCCAGATTTCAGGGTTTTTGACTAAGCCAGGTTCAGAATATTAAAGAAAAGAGAAAAATGCGATAATTACTAGTCTTTACTTCCAGTTGAAAAGAAGAAGAAAAAAACACAGAAGAGATGAAGAAAGAAAATCACATTAGCTACTAAAAATCTTTGAAGTTAATCAACATTTACAGTCACCGGTTCTAAAAAAAGTAAACTATATATTTACACTATACAAAAAACATCCCGGAGGTGAAGCTAGAATTTTAAGTTTATGAGTTGTAGATTTTAAAAAACAATTATTGTGTTCTTGATAAATATTAGAGGATTTTTTAACTTAAATATAACGTATCTGCTTGAAAGAAATAATCCTTTTGATTATTTTCATTAATGAATGAGTATATATACAATTTATAATTTTCATGATATGGAAAATCCTATTTCTATTCTACTCCCAAAATCTTATTCTATTTGTACAAGAATTCTACAATTATGGTAAGTGTACAATGCTAATACAACACCAAATATAGTGTCATAAACCGTGATATACACGATTGTGTATACCGTGTATATCATGGTCCAAAAATGTTACAATATCGTGTCTTGTGTCTGTGATATGCACGGTATACACAAGACATTGTATATGTTGTGTATATCACGGTATATTTTCACACTCCCGCAGTTATAGATGATGGTCTTCGTACGCTGAGACTGTCCCTAAAATCGTCAAATAGAACCGAGGGAAGACCCTTCGTAAAGATGTCTACAATTCGTTACCTGGAAGGGATATGTAAGACGCGTACTTATCCGCGAGCTACCTTTTCACGAACAAAATGGATATCCATCTCAATATGTTTAGTGCGCTGATGTTGAACTGAATTCCCAAAAAGATAGACTGCACTAACATTATCACAATAAACCAAGGTAGCTTTTTGAATAGGAAAGTGAAGTTCTAATAGAAGATTATGTAACCAACGTGATTCATAAACCACATTGGCTACCCCTCGATACTCAACCTCTGCATTGAAGCGTGATAAGGTAGACTATTGTTTGGCAGACCATGAGATCAAGTTATCACCAAGAAACATACAGTAACCAGACGTAGAGCGTCTGGTGTCCGGACAACCACCCCAATCAACATCTGTATAAGATACAAGTGTAGAAACCGTTGACGGATATAGATGCAAGCCATAATCAAGTGTTCCATATAAGTATCGTATAATATGTTGAGTGCATTCATGTGCTCAATTCTAGGATCATGCATAAACAAACACACCTGTTGGACTGCATACGTAATACCAGATCTCGTGAAAGTAAAATACTGAAGTGCCCCTGCAAGACTGCGATAGTGGGTGGGATTCTCATAAGGTGAGTCAGTCGCAGCACCCATCTTGAGTTTAGTATTGACAGAAGTGGAAGTAGACTTACACGAGATACCAGCTCTCTCAATAATCTTCACATCATACTTTCTTTGAGATAAAAATAGACCACATGAATGATGTGTGACAGCAATGTCCAAGAAATAACTCAAGGGTCCCAAGTCTTTCATCGCAAACTCAGAACTGAGACATGATAGACTTATGTAACTCATCAGAAGAAGCAGTCAAGATAATACCATATATAATAGAATATATGCCAGGGAAGTACCACGACGATATATGAACAGGGAGTTATCAGACCTGCTGTGGGAAAATCCAATAGTAGATACATAGTCGGCAAATCCTTGTACCACATCCGGGGGGACTACTTAAGTCCATACAAAAACTTCTTCAACAAACAGACATGATTAGGATATGTGGGGTCTCGAAATCCCAAGGGTTGATGCATGTAAATTGTCTCCTGAAGATCACCATGTAAGAAAACATTTTTCATATCTAACGGATGAATGATCCAGACTGAGAACAGTGTGAATGGTAGCCGGTTTAACCATCGGACTAAATGTCTCACCACAATCCATGTCAACCAATTGTGTTTTATCATCACCTACAAGTCGAGCCTTATGTCTCACAAACGAACCTTCAGAATTATCTTTATGAGTAAAAACCACATAGACCTAAAATAATAACACCAGAAGGACGGGGTACCAACTCCCACGTATTATTTTCAATAAAAGCATTATATTCGTCGTTCATAGCCAATTTCTAATTCAGGTCATTTAATGCATACACTAAGCAACGGAGTAGATGGGATTTAAGAACATTAGAATTGAGATTAAAATGTCATTTTGGTTTAAAAATACCCCGTTGACTACGAGTAACATGTCTGTGAATTGGGGGAGAATTGGATGAATTTTGTGAAAAATTTGGATGGCTAACAGACTGGACAGCAGGCAGTGGGCCTGTTGGCCCAATACTGAAAACAAAAACTGTAATAGACCGTGGGGAAGTAGGCTGGACCACTGGAACAATATCGATAACGGTATTGGGTCGTGAGTCTAGCCCACTAGGCAGAGGTGATGGAACAGTGGGTTGGAGTGGGCCAGCGGATAGTGGATCCGCTGGGGAATTTTGGACACGGGACAAGTCCGATAAATGGTGTATAAGATATGGTGAGAGGTCATTATCTAAAAAAATTATACGAACGAGGATCGGGACTACTTATTTTAGAAAACGGAAATTGAGTTTCATCAAAAAACATGACGACTAATTATGATTTTATTAGAGGATAAATCAAAACATCTGTAACCACGATGATTAGATGAATAACCCAAAAAAACACAAGCGGTAGAACGGACTTGAAGTTTGTTATTTGTAGTTGACGAAAATAGTGGATAGCATAAATACCCAAAGACCCTAAGATGTGAATACGAATGATTCTTATTATAGAGAATTTTAAGGGGAGATACATATGTCAACCCTTTGGTAGGAATTATATTAAGAAGGTAAGTAGTCATTTGGAGAGCATGATGCCAAAAGGAAAGGGGTACGGAAGCATGGGCCAATAAAGTGCGGACAACATTATTAATAATACGATTTTTCGTTCGGCTTTTCCATTTTGTGAGGACAAGAGAAACGAAAAACTATGCCAGTAGTATCACAAAATTCCCGAAATAACTCATTATCATATTCTTTGTCATTATCACATTGAATATTTTTTATTTTCCATTCGAATTAATACATATTAGTGGATTTTTTTAACTTAAATATAACTTATGTGCCAAAATTATTGATTCTAATGAACCCGTAATTGACATGCTAGCTCCATTCCCGTAAATAAGTACACATATTAACAACAGACAATTTCTATCTATATAACAAAAGCCTATTAGTTATGGATTATTTAGTGATAGATTAGTGATAAATGTAGTAACTAATTCTTGTCTTTTGATACATACGATAATACGAAAAGAATTTTTATGTTATTAATGTATTTTGGTTGATAACTAGTCTTAGTTTTTTATTCTAAGGCTGGCCAACGGGGCGGGGTTATCCGACCCCACCTGCTCTGTACTGGTATTGGTATACCGGTATTCCATATCGGTATTGGTATGGGGTCGAGAAAAAATCTCGACCCCGACACCGACCCAGCCCCGACCCTTCCCACACACCTCCCGACCCCTTCTAGCCATTGCACAACGGCTTTGCACAATTTAGTCGTTGTGCAACGGTCAAATCCCCCTCCCCCAACCCCCTAATATTTATTTTTAACCCTTAAGTTATTATATTTACACTTTAACCCAATTTTTCCAATTATAAATACTTCATTTTCTCTTCATTCTTTCTCACAAATCTTCCTACAATCTCTCTAATAATCTCTCAATCTATCTCTCATTCTCTCTACATTGTCTACTAAGTATTCTTAAGTGTATTTTGTATACACTTTTGAGTCCTTTTTAGTTAGTATTTTACTCTTTTATGTTGCGTTTAGAATAGTGTTAGGTGTGTTTTTCTTTTGTTACAGCGGTTATAAAGGAGAAAATACTACTTTTGAGGATGAAATTGCACAAGAAAAGCCCAAGAAATGAAGTCTAAGAATTCTCGAGAAGTATAGAAGAAATCAGACGAAGTCCGGACGAGAAAATGACACAAAATTAGAAAATCCGAGAAAGGACGCCATCGGCGCCGTGGCGCCCAAAAACCTAAGAGCTCTGATTCGGTTGCAGGACTTCCGGCGCCGTGGCGCCATCCTGCAGGGCCACGGCACCGAGACAGAAAATCTGATTTTTGGGCCGAATTTGACACGTTTTCAGGGTCCTAAAGGCAACTTTTCTCAGCATATAAAATCCCTAAACCCTGCATCTATGAGGAGGAATATACATCATACTTTTGGAGGCTAAGAACGACGGCTAGAAGCAAGATTAGAGACATCTTCTTGTTCAAGTTATTTTCTTTCCCTTAATTTATTTCAGTTTATGTTGGATTATAATTTAGTTCTTGACATGACAATGTTTAGGAGCTAATTACTTTAGTAGGGTTTTCCGTCAAATCTTCTTGAAACTCTTTCATATAGTTAATGCATAGTTATTGATTCCTTCTTCAGCATATTAGGATCTATTCAATATTGTTGTGATTACTTGATAATTAACTAGCTATTAAATGTCATAACTTATATGATTTCGAATCAAAAGTCTGAAAGGTGAGATTTGAATATGCTTTAATTGTCTAGACATAGGTTAAAATCGTGGACAAAAGTACCACGATACTTGTGTAGTATTTAAGGTTATTGTTCTTAATCCTCATTTGTGGTAAACTCTATCATAGAAATATAGAAGGTTTATGCACAAGGTTGAGCTCTTGTATGTCCTAACCGGAATATAATGACAGATTAGTTAACCTGCTATCTTAATAAGAAGAAGAATCATTAGCATTGAATTAACACGTGAAAGAGTGGATAGTTGAGGAGATTGGAAGTCCTATTTCCTTCATAAATGTTATAAACCCAAAGTATTATAATCTTTAGTTTATTTTCTGCACTTAGTCATAATTCTTAGTTATAATTCTCAAACTAAAGAACGTCAACCAAATAGATATCATAGAATAGATAACCGGTACTTGACAAATCAGTCTCTGTGGACGATAAACTTGATCTTACATATCTTTATTACTTGAACGATACACACACTTGCGTAAGCACTTAGAAATATCGCAACAAGTTTTTGGCGACGTTTCCGGGGACTAGCGTACTGTTAATATCGATTTATCTATTCTTATTTCTAATTTGGTTTTTATTTTTTATTTTTCTTTTAATTTTTAATTTAGAACATCCTGCCGTGATCTGCTTGTTGTTTTTTATTAGTCTCAGGAACTTAGTTTATGCGAAGTAGGAGAGGAGCTGACATTTCTATCCTTCTGAACACTGAGATTGAGAGATTGTGCAGACAGAACATGAAGAAAATGAGAATTGATGAATCCTTAGCAATGGGAGATCAGCGAAACAACAATTTGGTGAATGATGAGTTACCGCCTGTCTTAAGACAAGTCTCTGCAGAAAGGAGCTTGGGGGACTATGTGATGCCGACTATTACAGGGGTGCAGACTTGCATCAGGCTTCCAGCTGTTGAAGCCAATAATTTTGAAATCAAACCAGCCATATTGCACATGGTTAAAGGCTCAGTTCAGTTTAGGGGATTACCGTCTGAAGTGTTACACCCCGTAATTCCAGGATATGTTTAAGAGAAGGTACGTAAGGAAACAAGACTTAAAAAAATTTGAACGAAAGAAAGAATTGTTTTTCAAGGAAAAAATCTTCCGAACCTCGGGAAGGAAAAAGATTGTTCGTTAATGAGAATTGGGTTCTCAGAAAATTTTATTTGAGACTGTTGGAATTTATCGGAATTATGGAATTCTATTTTCAGAGTTGGATACGTGGGGCCCACCCGAGGAATTTTACGTTTTTGTGGGGCCCACGAGGTTTCTGATATTTTGACCAATTATGGAAATTTCGAAAAATGGAATATTTTAGACCAATGGGAGGGCGACACGTGTCACCCCCCACATGGGCTTGTTGGATGAATAAAAATGGACCAAGTCAACTAGAAAAATGGAGCTTGACATAATTGACCCAATCCTAGCCATCCATTTGTTTTGATCTCACCCCTTGGTCTCTTTATATATTACTACTACTAGTTCAAGACTAGACAAAATCCAACACTTAGAAAAATTTCATTTCCTTGTTCTTGAAGAAGAGGCTCTCGGTTTTGTGCCCATTCCCACACAAAAAAATTTAGTTTGTGGTTCATTATTCACAATACTTTAACCCAAGGTTCCTAGGGGTATTGTAAGGATACCTCATAGAAAGATCCCGGAAAAACGACGTTTTCACGTTAGTCGCAAGGCGAAAACCTAAGGTGTTCTTCAACTTTGAAGTTGGAACTTGAAGAGGAGTTCTTCACAAGCTTCTAAGGGTTGCTTGGAGTGGATTGGAACATCAAGAAGAGGAGCTAAAGTTGTTAAGGATCGACTTTAAATCTTGGAGTTGGATTTGGGCTTATTGAGGTATAAATCTCCGTCTTACTATTGTGATTGAATATTCCATGTTATGATAAGTTAGAAGTTATCATGTGATATATATTATGAAGATTGATAAGTGTTATGGAATTATGGAAGCCAAAATCCGAAACTAGCATGTTTAGCGATAAGATTGTAATTCAATTTAATTTAGTTTTAGTCGTCGCATGTTAGGTAAAGAAGTGATTATAGTTGTTAAGATTGGTTGCGACTATATGACATGTTTGAATAACAACTTGGATTGAAAAGGAATTGGAAAAGGAAATGGGAAATGACTACTTGTTGTTATATTGTAAAATTGCCGAAATGGTCTAGAATTTTGGAATATTTTGGCCAGCTTTTGTGGCGCTTTACTGCTGTTTTAGACTAGTATATATGCATAAATTGGGTGGTTATATATATGATTAATGTGGTAGAATTGGCTAGTGAAAGTCCTAAGGTATAAAGGTGAAAAAGGGTGCAAAGAGGCTTCATATCTTATCCTAAATATTGATGAAATTATGGACTGTTTTTTATACATGGTGGGACAGAATTTTACACGTCTTGTTAAGGCGTGTAATCCCCTTTGGTTAGATGAATTGATGAGCCTTAAATGTGGCGTTTGGTTATTGATTTTCGGGCCTTGAAAAAGGTGGAAAAGTATGTAGAAACAAAGGAAGTTCTGTCCGATTTTCCGTAGAATAAGAGACCTTACACTTAGTATGATTCTACGTTAAAAAGCTAGGAGTTGATATACATGTTATGATTAGCGTATTCTACTTGAAGGGTGGAAAAGCTAGCAAGGTTAAAGTACTTGGGAGCATTTTGCTACTTGTCGATAATCGTCGCGAGGTATGTGAACCTCTTCCTTCTTTTGGCATGATCCTACGTATGAAATAGCCATGTGATATTATTTCATGATTACTTCTACTCTTAGAAGTTAAGAGGTATTCACGTTGTTGATTCTAAGTTAAAGGTATGTCTAAGTTATCATAAGTCCTTACCAAGTCTTATGGGGGATGTTGGTAAGAAGTGTTAGGAAGTTATGAAGTATGAATTAAAGCTTTGTGCCTTGATTTAATTGAAGTAAGTAAGTTGATTTTATGTTTGAAAATGACTTGAATTTATATGTGAAAAAGGGATTGATTTTAAAAGTGGAAGTTATATGATTTTAAAGAGAATAAGCTACTTGGTTTTGGAAGTGTATGAAACTTTATTTTTCAAGATTATGGGACTTGATTTCTAAAGTGTAGATGACATGATTTTATAAGTATAAGTAAATGGACTTTAAAAAATGTATGTTGTGAAGTTTTAAGACTATGAACTTTGATTTTCTTTAAAGGATTATGAAACTTTATTTTTCAAGTTATGGGACTTGATTTCTAAAGTATAAGAGACATGATTTTAAAGAGTATATGATACGAGGTTTTAAGACTATAAGCCTTGATTTTATAAGTGGAAATGACTTGATTTAAAAAGTATGGCTTCTTGATCTATTTCAAAAGTTAAGAAGATTTATTTCAAAAGAGTATGTAACTTGAGTTTTAAAAAGAAGAATTTATTGATTTAAAGGAGAGGGAGTGGCATGATTCTTTTATAAGTATGTATGTACATAGTATTTTTGGGTTTAGTTTCCCTAATTTTGCAAGAATAAAAGTGTCTTAAGTTCTCTAAAATGAAAGGTTGTTATAATAGCTTTATGGGAAGTTGTTATAATGACTTAAAAAGAAGTGAAAAGATGGTTTAAAAATGTTATGTAAGGAAAATCACACCGAGCCTACAAATAGGCCGGATTATGTTATGAGATACACCGAGTCTACAAATAGGCCGGATTATGTTATGAGATACACCGAGCCTACAAATAGGCCGGATTATGTTATGAAATACACCGAGCCTACACATAGGCCGGATTACGCCATATTACCCCGAGCCTACACATAGGTCGGGTTACGTCATCTTACACCAAGCCCCACAGGCGGGCCGGATTATGCTACATGATTCCACAGTACACCGAGCCCCACATGCGGGCCGGATTACGCTACACGATTCCACAGGCGGGCCGGATTATGCTACATGATTCCACAGTACACCGAGCCCCACAGGCGGGCCGGATTATGCTACACGATTCCACAGTACACCGAGCCCCACAAAGGGCCGGATTATGCTACATGATTCCACAGTACACCGAGCCCCACAGGTGGGCCGGATTATGACACATGATTCATCAGTACACCGTGTCCCGCAAATGGTCCAGATTACGTTATCACGTATGGATAATAAAAGTAAGCTCCCAAATAAGAAGTCCCTCCATAAAGTATTGGATTATGTTATGTAAGATATGTAAGTTATGTGGAAAAACTTGATTAAATTCTTAAGTATGTATGTAAGAATATGATGTTAACTCTTATTGAAGGAAAAGAACAGTTAATACACGATTGATTTCGTGAGTTAAAATGGCACGGTAGAGATCTCGTATTTTATTTTTATACTTGCCTGTCATTCTTTTATACGGTTATGATGTGGTTATCAGACCTTATTTTTGTTCCATACGCGTACTGTTGTAGATCGACTTCTGGGGGCCGTTCATGCCCGCAGTGTTAGGTACACAGTGTCGTGATCTTGCTTTAGGATCTCTCGCTCATTCGGAAGTAGCTTCATTCACTCCGGAGGCTTATCTTTTGGGTACGGTTTCCCTGATGTTGTAGATTTATGTACATTCAGGGGTATGGCGGGGCCCTGTCCCGCCACAGTTGTAATTCTTAGAGGTCTGTAGTCATATCTTGTGGGTCGGTTTGAAAAAAAAAGATGTAACTGCGTTTGATTAAGTATATGTATATGTGTCCAGGGATGTATCCTTATCGGCTAACCTGTTGTTTATTTCTTGTTGATTTATTTTATAAGTTTCATGTATGTCCCGCTGATTATCTCTGATGTATACCTGTAAGGGTGCCCAGGTAGGGCACCAGTCGCGGGCCCGGGGTCGGGTCGTGACATGAAGATCCCCATATGCATCTAGCAAATTTCCTGGAGTTGTGTGCAACCTTCAAGTACAATGGTGTTACTGATAATGTCATTCGGTTGAGACTCTTCCCATTCTTACTCAGGGATATAGCAAAGTGCTGGCTGAACTCATTACAAGCGAACTTCATCACTACATGGAAGCTTAGCCCAGAAGTTTCTTGTCAAGTTCTTCCCTCCAGCTAAGGCAGCAAAGCTCAGAGGTGAGTTGAATAACGTTTATCAGCTGGATGGAGAATCATTATATGATGCATGGGAGTGGTTTAAAGATTTGCAGAGGAAGTGTCCACATCATGGGATTGAGAAGTGGATGCTAGTCCACATATTTTACAATGGGATGTGTGGTACAACTCATACCATTATTGATGATGTAGCAGGGGGAACATTCATGAGAAAGAGTGCCAATGAGGCACATGATTTGCTAGAGGATATGACCACAAACAATCATCAGGAGGCCGATGAGAGAGCAATGAACAACAGAAAAGTGGTTGGGATTCATGAGTTGGATGTTATCACTGCATTGACTACGCAAGTAGCCACTTTGACAAAATAGATGCAGCAGAGCACCATGGCAGTTAAAGCGGTTCAGACACCAGTGAGATGTGAAATTTGTGGGGGTCCCCATACTTTTGATAGGTGTACAGCAGTGGACCCAAATAATGTGCCTAAGGAGCAGGTTCAGGCAGTGGGGAATTTTTAGATGCCATACAACAATTCATTCTCTAACACATACAATCCGGGGTGGAGAAATCACCCAAATGTTTCATGGAGAAATGACCAAGGGCAGCAAGCGCAGTTTCAGGGCCAACATCAGAACCAACACCACAGAATCAGGCATCTTCATCTCAGCAGCCACAAGAGAAACCTGATGAATTGAGAGCAAGATCATAACGGTCACAAATTCTCGCACTGGGCCATGACAGAGACCAGGTCATCCATCAGGAATTTAGAGACACAAGTGGAACAGCTGGCGAACATGTTAAACAATAGAGAGCCAGGGAGTCTTCCCAGTGATATTGTGGTGAACCCAAGAGAACAGTTCCAGGCAATTAGCTTGAAGAGTGGGAAGCAGTTAGAGCAGATGACACCCAAATCAGTAGTTGAAAAGGAGATCGAGTTGGAGAAAGCAGTTGAGACAGAGAAAGAGAGGGTTACTGAGGACCACCCTATTTTAGAGAAATCTCCACTGGCAGTGATGAGAGAGTACACAGACAAAATTCATTACCCTCAAAGACTGCAGAAGAAGGCCTTGGATAAGCAATTTTCGAAATTTTTGGAGGTATTCAAAAAACAGCATATCAATCTTCCATTCATTGAGGACTTGGAGCAAATGCCAGCTTATGTGAAGTTCATGAAATACATTCTGTTTAAGAAGAGGAAGCTGACAGACTACGAGACAATAGCGCTGACAGAGGAGTACAGTGCTATCTTGCAAAAGAGACTTCCCCCGAAGTTGAAAGATCCAGGGAGTTTCACCCTACCTTGCACCATAGGGAATGTGACATGCAAGCAAGACCTGTGTGACTTGGGGGTGAGTGTCAACCTGATGCCCCCGTCTATGTTTAGAAGACTTGGTTTGGTGGAGGCGAGACCAACCACAGTCACCCTGCAGCTAGCTGATCGATTAATTGTGCATCCCGAAGGAATAATTGAAGATGTGTTGGTACAGGTGGGTATATTTCCTGCTGATTTCCTCATTTTAGACATGGATGAAGATGAAAATATGTCCATCATCCTAGGGAGACCATTCCTAGCCACAGGAAGGGCACTTATTGATGTTGAGAAGGGAGAGTTGAAGCTCAGAGTTCAAGATGAGAAGATGACCTTCAAAGTTCTCAAGTCACCCACTGAACCTCAAATCAATGATAGATGCTTTGTTGTTGGTGTAGTTTATAAAAAGGCTCCTCATAAAAGTTCCAAGGGTACTGATGCCCTTGATGGTAAGAATTCAGCACCCGTGAATGATGTCGTGAATGAGAACAAGGGAATGAACCCTTCTGAACCTAGGCCTGTAGAGAAAAAGAGAAGAAGGAGAAAGAGAATGATGCTAAAATGAATATGCGGAGGGGACACTCTACCCCCTTGATTTAGTAAGTAACCTGCGTCCGTCTAAAAGGCATTAAATACAGCGCTACATGGGAGGCAACCCAATGGTTTTAATTATGTTATTTCAATTCGTGTTTTAGTTGTTTTATTTTATCTTAAAAAGTCTCACGGTCTTGGCTTTTGTCTTATGTTTTGATGGCAGGTGGACTAGGGACTGACCCTGAGCGGAAAAGGATCAAAAACGCTGGGAAAAAAATGATCGAGCACAGCGCCATGGCGCCAAAATGCAGGGCCACGACGCTGAAACTTCAGAGACCCTAGATGTCATGCAATTTCCAGAATTTTTCCTCCCAGACCTCCGTTATAACCGTTGTGTTGTGTCAGTAAGTTGTCCCTTTATTTTTAGTCTTCACACATTGAGGACAATGTGTCGATTAAGTTTGGGGGGTGTCTTATTTTGTTTTATTGTTTTATTTTTGAGTCTTTTTTATTGTCTTTGTATTGTTTTATGTGTTTTTGAGTCATAATTTTTTTTGTATGGATCATGCATGTTGTAGTTGCTAAAGATATTGAGTGGATAAAGTGGGATAATGTAATAGAATTAAAAGCGACAATCTGTGTGCTTAAGTTAGATATGCCAAAAATTCATGACATCTAATTATTTGGATATTGGTATTTAGCCTATGTGTGTCAGTTATGGAAATAAAGGTTGAAAAATGTCTAGAAAATCTGTTTGCTTGTTATTTGAGGCGAAATAGTTAAGATGTACATGTTTATGGAGATGATTCAGACATTTCTTTGATAGCCCTTATGACCATTCATTACTTACCCTGACATAAATTGTATCACTAGTCAGCCCCTTTGAGCCTAATATAATATCTTTTTTTTGACACCGTATGATTCCTTTGTTGTGCCATAAGGGATGATTGAAAACTTTTGGAATGAAAAGTGTTGAGAAAGAAATAAAAAGAGAGTGAAAAGTTGATGCACCCCAATGAAGAATATGCAAAAATCTAAGTTTGGGGGTGTCTGTTATGTATAATGTGTCTCATTCTCTCAAAAGAAAAGAGGGGAGAAAATATGTATGAGACTTAAAAAGAAAGACAAAAGAAGGAAAAGGGAGTCGAATAAAAAATGCTTATGGTATGTAATTTGAGCCTAAATGCCTATTTTTACCTACCCCTGCCTAAGCCTACATTACAACCCTTGAAAGTACTGATGATCTTTAATATGTATAACTATGATTAGTGGAGAATAGCAAGTGAACAAGTCTATAGCGTTTTGGAAAATATGGAATGAAATTGACATGCATAAGTTAGGTGCTTGTATTCCAGTGATTGTAATCTAAGTGAATTTGCGAAATATCTAACTTGAAATTCTAGATTGATGAGTATTCATGTTATGTATGTTCTAACATATTATCCCAACTTTCATTCATGATTTTGAAGAAGTATTTCTATGACTACTTGATTCTTTGTTTTTGTTTTTGTTTAGTACTTAGTGCTTTACTCGAGGGCGAGTAAAGTGTAAATTTGGGGTGTTTGTTAAGTGTATTTTGTATACGCTTTTGAGTCTTTTTTAATTAGTATTTTACTCTTTTATTTTGCGTTTAGTATAGTGTTAGGTGTGTTTTTCTTTTGTTTGTGTCACAACGGTTATAAAGGAGAAAATACTACTTTTGAGGATGAAATTGCACAAGAAAAGCCCAAGAAATGAAGTCTAAGAATTCCCGGAAAGTTTAGAAGAAATCAGACGAAGTCCGGACGAGAAAATGACACAAAATCAGAAAATCCGAGAAAGGACGCCACCGGCGCCGCGGCGCCAGCCAGCAGCGTCATGGCTCCCAAACACCTGAGAGCTCTGATTCGGTTGCAGGACTTCCGGCACCGTGGCGCCTACCTGCAGGGCCACGACGTCGAGGCGTAAAACCTGATTTTTGGGCCGAATTTGACACATTTTCAGGGTCCGAAAGACAATTTTTCTCAGCATATAAAATCCCTAAACCCTGCATCTATGAGGAGGAATATACATCATACTTTTGGAGGCTAAGAATGACTGCTAAAAGAAAGATTAGAGACATCTTCTTGTTCAAGTTATTTTCTTTCCCTTATTTTATTTCAGTTTATGTTGGATTGCAATTTATTTCTTGACATGACAATGTTTATGAGCTAATTACTTTAGTAGGGTTTTTCGTCGAATCTTCTTGAAACTCTTTCATATAGTTAATGCATAATTATTGATTCCTTCTTCAGCATATTAAGATTTATTCAATATTTTTGTGATTGCTTGATAATTAACTAGCTATTAATTGTCATAACTTATATGATTTTGAATCAAAAGTCTGAAAGGTGAGATTTGAATATGCTGTAATTTTCTATACATAGGATAAAATCGTGGACGAAAGTACCCCGATACTTGTGTAATATTTAAGGTTACTGTTCTTAATCCTCCTGTGTGGTAAAATCTATCATAAAAATATAGAAGGTTTCTGCACAAAGTTGAGCTCTTGTATGTCCTAACCGGAATATAATGACAGATTAGTTAACCTGCTATCTTAATAAGAAGAAGAATCATTAGCATTGCATTAACACGTGAAAGAGTGGATAGTTAAGGATATTGGAAGCCCTATTTCCTTCATAATTGTTATAAACCCAAAGTATTATAATCTTTAGTTTATTTTTTGCACTTAGTCATAATTCTTAGTTATAATTCTCAAACTAAAGAATGTCAACCAAATAGATACCATAGAATAGATAACCGGTACTTGACAAACCAGTCTCTGTGGACGATAAATTCGGTCTTACAGATCTTTATTACTTGAACGATACGTACACTTGCGTAAGCACTTAGAAATATTGATACCGGTACGGTGTCGAGAAAAAATTTCGACCCCGACCCAACCCTGCCCCACCAGCCTCGACCCCACCCTGACCCCGACCCCGACCCTTCCCACACCCCCCCTCCCCCCGACACCTTCTAGACATTGCACAACGGCTTTGCCCAATTTGGTCATTGTGCAACGGTCAAATCCCCATTCCCCAACCCCCCTACCTTCTAATATTTATTTTTAACCCTTAAGTAATTATATTTACACTTTAACCCAATTTTTCCAACTATAAATACTTCATTTTCTCTTCATTCTTTCTCACAAATCTTCCTACAATCTCTCTAATAATCTCTCAATCTATCTCTCATTCTCTCTACATTGTCTACTAAGTATTCAATTTTATTTATTCATTTGGTAGAGAAGTTGGCAACTAGCTTGGGGATCATCCATCGAGCAAAATTTCAATTTTCAACCTCTCGATTACACGTCGACGTTATGTCGGCGTTTGGTACATTCGGTCCTTCATTAAATTATTATTGTGTCTTTATTTTAATTATCGCAATTAATTTTATTATCTTTATTTATTTATTTGCATAATTAAAATGGAAGGATTAAGAGGTATGTTTAAGGGTAGGGGTCGGGCTTTTCTAGTAGGGGTAACAAGGGCAAGAGTGCTTCTTCTAGTCATCCTATTCCTCCTAGACATGACGATTTTATTGATACTGAATTATTTCATGATGTACCATTAGATTTAGACGATGAGTTATTTTTTGGAAATCAACAAGACTTTAATTTAGAAGATAATCTAGATGACACACCCACTAATCTAGATGACACGCCTCCTAATGCACCTCAAACTGAAACACCTCATATTCCCCCTATTATGAGACGAGGCCCACCAGAACAAAAATTAACATCACATGTATGGGCTTTTTTTGATAGAGACGTACAAAATCAAGCTGCTATATGCAAAATTTGTAAAATTGTTTATAAATTTAAAATGGGAAAAGGTTAGAGCGGGACGGGAGGTTTAACTACGCATTTGAATATCAAACACAAAGCTAGGTGAGATGAATATAAAGTTAAAATGAGAGGTGAGTCAATGCTCTCTCAGTCGGGACAAAGTTCACATATTGTCCCGCACCAGGTACAGGGTCAAATTGACCCTATGACGGGGGCAATTGTAGGCTCTAAATACGATAAAAATAAAGATATGGAAGCATTATCAAAATTAGTTGCAGTGGAGGGTTTGTCCTTTTCATTTCCTGATTCTCCTGATTTTATTCATTATATAAGAGAAATGTACAATCATGCTTATAATAGATTTCCTAGATCAACTGTTAGGAGAGACGTTTTTAAATTTGCACACGAATATCAATAATATTTATGTTATTCATTATATCATTTTTCTGGCAAAGTATCTATTACGTCTGATATAGGCTGTAGTACTAACGACCATGATTATTTAACTGTAAATGTCATTGGATAGACTATAAATTTTCTATGCAAAAACGTATTTTAGCATATAGATATATTGATAGTACGCACGCTGGTCTTTTTATTGCATAAAATATTTTTTCAGTTTGCGATTATTATGGCATAACTGATAAAATTATGAGTATTACATTAGATAATGCATCTTCTAATAATTATGTTGTTACATCATTAAAAAATGTATTAACTCCATCTTTTCCAGATCATTTTCATATAAAATATGCATGTCATATTTATAACTTAGTTGTAAATGATGGTCTATCACTTTTTAAAGACATTCTTGTAAAAATACAATTTGCTATAAACTTTATTTTTAAAAGTAATAGAATTCAAAGAATAAAAGAATATAAAAAACTTGTCACGATTGTGAACTAGCTTACAGAAAAATTCTCAAAGAAGTATGCACTAGATGAAATTCTTTATACAACTAACTACGTGTTGCTTATGAGTATAGAAGACATGTAAATACATTTTTAGAGAAATTTTATCTAGCTACTAAAGAATTTTCCAGTATTTATTATCCTACTATTTCACCAATGTTATTTTATATAGCTCTAATATTTATATTACTTAGTGAATATATGAAAAACCCAGCTTATAAGACACCTATTAAAAAATGTTTCTAAAAAATGAAAAAATATTTTATTCCTATTCCCCCAATTTATATTATTAGTGTTGTATTAAATTCATCTATTAAAATAGACGGTTGTAAAACATTTATTGAAACTATTTATGATTGTATAGATAAACTTCTACCCCAGGGTTCTGCACTGGGTTGAGTGATTATATGTCCTAACCAGAATATAATACAGTTTAGTTAACCGTTATCTTAACGTAGAAGAAGAAGTCATTCTAGTTGCATTAAGGATTTAATAGAGTGGATAGTCGAGGATTTTGGAAGCCCTAATTCATTCATAACTGATTACAACTTAAATAATTCAGTAATTCCTGCAATTATTCTAGTAGTTAAACAAAAACTCAACTCAAATATCGATTGCCAAATAGATAACATAAAATAGATGAACGGCACTTAAAAACCAATCTCTGAGGACGATATTCGGTCATATCAGACTATATTACTTGTCAATGATGTGTGCTCTTGCGTGAGCATTCGAAATATTGCTAACAAGTTTTTGGCGCTGTTGTCGGGGACTAGCGTACTTTCAATATCGAATTATCTAATCTTATTTCTAATTTGGTTTGTATACATTTGATTATGTTATTTTATTTCTAATTTAGTTGCTCCAGGAACAAGTTTTTTGGTTTGGAAGGTTGATATAGCAGAAATTCCAGTTTTAGACTTTCCAACTTGTTCTGCGAGCATCTTTTTATCACTTTTGTTGTTTTTCTTATTTTGTAGGTAAAGTTGAAAAAAAAATGGACTACTACTACTATCAGGGGCAACAGTACTTCGACTACTATCTGTAGCATCAGTATCATCAACAACAATTTAACCCATAGGTTCCACAGGAAGATCGAAATGAGATGCAGGAAGCCTTACTCAGGCTCACCCAGTCCCAGACTCCTCGAGGGCAATTCCAGCAGCCACAGAGTCAGGCCCCATCTGAGGAGCAGGATGAATTGAGAGAAGCATTGTTGGAACTCACAAACGCCCAAACTTAGTTCATGGTGGATGTAAGATCCTCTTTGCAGAACTTGAAGACTCAAGTGGGACAAATTCTGAATTTGGAACCACAAATCGGGAAACTGATGGAAATGGTACCCATTACACCTCAAGAAAGTCCACCGAGTGACCCAGTTACGAAGAGTGGTGAGCAGATGGTGGAACCTGAACCACAACAAGTTGTTGAGGAATTTGGAGAGATAGTTGATATAGAGAAAGAAAAGGTCACTGAGGACCACCCTATTGCAGAAGGGACAACACCAAATGTCATTGCTGACCCTCAAAAAGAAAGTCCATACTCTGAAGGGCACCCCCAAAAGTTGAGAGATGTAGGGAGTTTCACTGATTCCTACATTATAGAGAGCCTAGAAGACAAGTATGTCTTGTGTAATTTGGGGATAATCTTAGATATGAGGCCCTTGTTTGAAAAAAGTGTTGTAGAAAAATGAGACCTGCAACAACGACTGTGCGGATTGCAAGAAGTTCGCAGAAGGATCCACTGAGCACTAGTAAAGGTTAACTGCGTCCGGCTAAAAGATGTTAAAGACAACGCTTGTTGGGAGGCAACCCAATATTTATTAATTATGTTAGTTTGAGTTTCTGTTTTAGTTTGTTTTATTTTGTCTTGAACAGTCTCACGGTCTTGAGTGTTGTCTTATGTTGTGATGCCAGGTGGAGGAATGAGACAATAAACACGACGAAAAGGATGGAAAACACAGAATCGGGGAAGCACCGCGGTGCCATTGTGCAGGACCGCGGTGCCTAATGTTCAGAGAGGTCACAGGAGTTTATGCACCACGATGCCATTATGCAACATCATGCGGTCTTGAATGATCGAGGGTCACAAGATTTTTTGCACCAAGCCAAGTAGGGCAAGCACAGATCTTGGATGGGATCTGAATTAAAAGCCCTAAATTCCCAAATTCTTTCCCACACAAATACAAACCCTTCCTCCCTCTACAAATTCCGAAATTCCTCTCCTTCTATCCACAAAAATTCCCACAAATTCCACCAAATCTTCAAAAATCCCTACACTCCACCCCATTAAGAACCCTCATATCTTACACCATCATCATTCCTTCCATTTGAGTCAAGAAATTGGTGAAGAACGACTCTTCAAAAAGGTAATCTTCATCTCTATTCTTGCAATTTCAAGGTAGTAGGGAAAGTAGCTTGCAAGTTTGGGGGTGGTATGTACTGTGGTGGTAGGTTGTTGTGTAGTTGTGGGTGTTTGCTGCGGTGGTTGTTCGTTGTGTAGTTGTGTGGATTGAGGCGTATTGTGGTATAATTGTTGTGTATTGCTGTGGTGGAACGATTTTTGGTTGGTTATTGTCGATTGTGTGAGTGATAGTTGTTGGGAAACCTCAAAGAAACAAAGGAAACGTTGCCGAAAAATTTCCAACAATTCTGACAATGGCCTCTAGGAAATGAACTTCAAGAGCTTCCTCATCTTCATCAGCCCCAGAGTATGATGTGACTCGCTTCGTCAACAAACAGGCGGAGGATCGATACAATAATATTAGTACCAGGGAATTGATACCAGAAAGAAACATGGACTACCGGGCCATGTCATTTGATGATGATGACTACGAGCCTATTAGGGCCATGATCGAGGCAAATGGGTGGAGAAGGTTCACCAATCCAGAGAGGATCCCACTTCAGAATTCTAGCCTTGTGAGGGAATTCTATGTGAATTATCCCGAGCAAAGGGATGGAAGATGCTTTGTTAGAGGGAAATATGTGCCCGTGAGTTCTGAAGTTGTGAAATGGGCTACTAAGAACCTATGATGTTGAGGACCAAGGCTATAATCTAAACCACTTCAGAAGTTGGTCAAGAGACATCAACCACATCATGTGGAACGTGGTGGCGGATACATTGTGCTACCCAGGCGCTGAGTTTAATTTTGCCCGCAACGGATCCAGGAGGCTTGTCCGGTGCCAATTTAACAGAACAGCCAGATGATGGCTATATTTCGTAAGTGCTCGCTTGATTCCGTCAACATATTTCACCAATGTGCCCACAGACAGAATCAAGTTCATCTATAGCATCATGACGGGCATGACAATTGACGTTGGGAGAGAAATAGTGCAAATCATAAGAGAGATTAGCAGGCTGACTACTACTGGCGGGTTGGGACATAGGTCACTCATTTCTGCCTTATGTGATAGGCATGGAGTCCCAACATTTGCCATGGATATTCTTGAGAAGAGTCAGTCTCATGTGACCTACAATTTAGTGCACTCTTTCCTTGACCCAAATCCAGGACCAGCAGCAAGAAGGGGCCCAGCAGCAGCAGACGCAGCAGCCATGGATGATGAAGAGCCTGAGGCAGAGGCACACAATGAAGCAGGCGAAAGCAGTCATCAACCTCCTTGTCCTTGGAGCCTCCAATGCCAATGATGGAGCAAATGTTCTTGAACCAACAAAGGATGCTGAAAAATCAAGAGCAAATGATACAAGACCATCAACACCTGACCCAGCGTGTTGATAAATTGAGTTCCATGTTCACCCAATGGTCAATGCAGTATCCGCCGCCACCACCACTATTTTGAGCCGCTGTATGTTTGTAAGTCGTCTCTCTTTAATTTTTGAGTCTTTTACACATTTGGGACAACGTGTAGTTTAAGTTTGGGGGAAAGTTTTTATATTATTTTTGTGTCTATTTTTGAGTCTTTTGTTTGTTTTTGTATTTTATGTGAGTCAATTTTTTTTTATGATCATGCATGTTGTGCTTATTTGGAACGCCTAGTGAACTAAGTGGGATAATGTAG